>CANTUS010000004.1:59860000-62260000 GCA_947683365.1 Euphorbia pulcherrima | reverse complement strand
TCAATTTTAATGCTCAAATAAATTAACAAGAAGTGAACTTACTCAAGTTTTGCTTGCTGACCGAGATTGCTTCACTATCTACTCATTCTTCATGAACAAAATATAAAAAGAAAAACTAAAATATAATGTAGATATAGAAACAGTTTTACACCAAGTGGTGGATCAAAATATGAAACATTTGATAAACCTTTCACCTAAGTACATATCCTATTTATAGTGGGCGAAGAAGGGTAAACTTGAAAATAAAAATAACTAATTACATAATTATATTAATATAACAAAATTGAGGTGTCTTCACAAAATAGCTCCACTTGCATTTCTTCATGGTGACTAATCTTAATCAGTGGAATTTGTATTAACACTTGTCATATTTAGCTTCTAAGTTGGT
Source organism: Euphorbia pulcherrima (assembly GCA_947683365.1). Lineage (NCBI taxonomy): Eukaryota > Viridiplantae > Streptophyta > Magnoliopsida > Malpighiales > Euphorbiaceae > Euphorbia > Euphorbia pulcherrima. Next base: position 62,259,612 of record CANTUS010000004.1, on the reverse strand, counting down.
GATAGGTGTAACCTTTCCACTAATAAATCACCACCTCAAAATTAATTATTTTTCTCTTTTTCCACTAAGTGAGTAGGTAGCGCCTTTTCTATCAACCAAATCAGCTTCTATTTTTCATATTGCATGTTCCTTTTACCACTTTTATGGTCGATGTTAATTCTTTTATCAACAAAAATGCATTTCTTGTTCGAAGGAACCATTCTTCCTACTTTCTGCCTGTTTCTGCATTTGGAGCAATCATTCTGCCTGCTCCTTCTAAAAACTTACAAAAACATTATTTGGCCATTTTTTTCATTTTCAATCAAAATTAATTGATTTCAAAGCCATTTTGTCTTTAATTAAACAAGTATATTTTCCACTTATCAAACACCCCCACACTTGAACAATGCTTGTCCTCAAGCAATCAAAATAAAAATAAAACATTATTTTCAAAAACACAAGTAGGCAATCAACCTTCACTTTCTCATCTTTAGATAACACAATAATCTCTAGAAAATATAAAGATTAAGGAAGGAAGATGATAGGAACCACATCAGCAATCTGATTTAGCTTCATAATTAATTTAAGACAAAGAAACTAAACTTCACATTTCAACAAATTAGCAATAAATTAACTCAAATTGCCTTACCAAAGGGTTTCACTCATTTCACTCAAAGTGTTTAGGTGAATTTTTATGAATGCACTCAACAGCTTTACACTTCAACAATAGACCATATGGTTGAAAATTAGTCTCATCTCCACCACTGTATTGAACAACATGCATAATCAAAAGGTCCTTAAAAAAGGGTTGTAACGTAGGTTAGGGTTATGGTGTGTCAAAAAGGATATTTTAGGTGAAAAGAATTACCAAAAGAAATGAATAATGATGAGCAAGCAAACTAACTTGTACAACATGATTAGGATAATAAGAGCACAATGAACAAAAAAGTATGGTATCAAACAATCTCCCAAAAGATTAATAATGTTTTTTCTTTCTATTCTTTCTTTCATTCTTTTCTTCATTTTTTTCATAAAGCAAAAGAGGTTGCATGAAGGGATTGTACAGAATTGAATTGGCAACATGAAAGACTTGGTTTCCTTTTAAACATTCGATTCAACAAGGGGCATTGAATGATTGCTTGAAAGAAACCAAATTGCACAAGCTTATGAAATCATTGAAGTTAGTGAAATTGCTTTGAAATAATGAATTTATTTGATAAATTCTTATGTGTTTTGGGTCAACATAACGTGAAAAGGTTAAGGGAAAAACATTTGTGGTAAAAACTGTTGGAAATGTGGCATATTAGATAAGGTGTTCATTATTTACTTTAGGCTAAATTAAAATATGGAAAAGCTATGATTTTAATAACATGAATTATGTCATTGTATTTTGCGCTTCGAGAGCTTTCCAACGATATATTTTATACCTAAATTGGATTAATGGTGAAAGAGAAATTGTAGCTTAAAGTTTGAACATCTGCTAAATTTAGACACTCCAAATTAGTGATTCGGTATTTAAAAAATATTGTCTTGTCATAATTTTTCATACCAGATTTCTATATTAGATTAATTGATGTTTAATTCCTTAATCAATTGTATTTCTCATAACATCCATGGTTAATGACTGTAAAGGTGTGGTTACAAAAGTTAATGACCATAAAAGTGTGGTTACAATGGTTAACTCCCTTTAAACAAATTTAATCTATGTTAATGCCATTTATCCTATAAATACCCTATTGTTGTAGCCTTCTCTTTACACACTTTTTTCTTCACTCTTTTACTCTTCAAAAAAATCCAGCTAGCATTTCTGCTTGTTTACATTGTGATTTATTTTTTTTTTCATACTAAAAATATCTCTCAAGTTTTCATTCCTTTTATAAGAAGGCTACTTAGTATTAGGTTCTTGTGAATTGCTCTTCACACGGTTAGAGTTCGGCTACGATTGCGATTATATCCTGGGAGACAAATTAAGTGGTAGCGGATGAATAACTGTCTTAAGGAAACTGAGTTTCAGGCCTCCACAATAAACACCATTTCGGCAAAAGGTTTGAGAATATTATATTTATTCTAAATGTATTTTTATATTTATATATCCATTGTAATTTGTAATTCATACTTAATGAAAAATATAGTATTATTCATTTATTTTAATACCACTACTAACAATCTTAAGAAAATTATGTCTATATTTTTTTTAAGTTAAGTGCGGGTTACACTGGATTTCTTGAAGACTTTTTTTAGAACAAAATGTTATTCATATAAAAAAACAGTAAATTGTTTTTCATAAAAAAATCTCATTCTTGTTTTTCTTGGTTTTTCTCATTTACAAGTTTCTTACTTACTCTTTAGTATTTTAGATTGTGAATTGAGAATATTATGGACAATATTTTACCGATTGGAGGTAATGATTCTAAAACGGTCCGAGGCCAGAATAGCCAATGTGGACAAATTGGTCCTATTGGTGTTGGACCTAATGGAAATGAACTTTCGAGTTTAACGATTGTTGTGGCTAATGATCATGAGGTTGCTTTGGGATTATATCTTTTTTCAACTCCTAAAATATCGAAGAAATTTTGTGGATCAAATTTTAAAGTTTGGTAATATAAAATATTTTTCTATTTGACAAACATGAGACACCATAATATATTGAAAGATGACCCTTATGTTGGAGCGGTTAGTGGCTCTTTTCAATTATTTATGGATGGTTGGAATCATATGGATTTTCTTTGCAAAAATGATATCTTGAATGACTTAGTCATTGACCTATATAAGGTTTGTAATATTAAACGTATTACAAAAGAATTGTGGGATTCCTTAAATAAAAAAATTTATATTACTAATCAAGTTTTGGTGAAAGCTAACATAGTGGAGGTCTTTAGAGACTCCAAAAAGGGCAAACAACATGTTAAACGTAATTTCAAAATGGGACAAAATGGAAACATATCAAAGAGACAAATGTTAAATGGAAAATGCTTAATATACAAAAAGATGAGACAAAAATCATGTGTTTGTAAATTGACAAAAAGGGTCAATAACATTGAGGTAAATCTTATGAAAGAAATTATAAAAGATGTATATGACATCAACGTATATGTTGTAATTTCTAAGATCAATACGACTGACTCAAACCCAAAAGAGTGGTGGCTTGACACTGGTGCTACTCGTCACATGTGCTGTGATGAAGAGTCTTTTACTAGATTGACTTTAATTGATATTGGGGAGAAGCTCTTCATGGGCAATTATGCTACTTCTAATGTCAAAGGACATGAAATGGTGATTCTAAAAATGACTTCTGTCAAAGAAGTAAAACTACGAAATGCCTTATACGTACCTGACATGAGAAAGAATATGATTTTCTAGGAGCCTATTGAGTGCATACGGCTTCAAGATGGTATTTGAATCTCAGAAATTTATTTTGTCTAAGGGAGACATATATGTGGGAAAGGGATATGAATGTAATGTAATGTTTAACTTTTGTAGTATCTCTTGTAAGCAAAATTCTATTAATGACAATAACGTTGTTGCTTATATGATTGAGTCTTCTAATTTATGGCATAGTAGACCTGGACATGTTAATTTTGATACGTTACGACGTTTAATTGACTCGAATCATATACCCATATTTCGTATCGATAAATCACATAAATGTGAAACGTGTGTTGAGACAAAATTAACAAGATCTTCATTTCAATCCGTTGAAAGAAGTTCAGAATTATTCGGTCTAATACATACTGATATTTGTGACTTGAAATACATTCAAGCAAGAGGAGGCAAAAAAATTTTGATTACCATTATAGATGACAGAAAAAAATATTATTATGTGCATTTTCTTAAAAGCAAAAATGAAGCTTTAGAGAAATTTGTACTCTACAAGCAAGAAGTAGAAAACCAACTTAACAAGAAAATTAAGAAGGTCAGAAGTGATCGCGGTAGTGGATATTTTGCTCCATTTGGCGAATTTTGTTCTCAAACTATGATTATTCACGAAGTAACACCACCTTACTCCCCACAATCAAACGGTGTAGCTAAACGCAAAAATCATTCTCTAAAAGAGATGATTAATGTAATGTTAACCAGTTCTGGTTTACCATAAAACATGTAGGGTGATGTTGTTTTATCAGCAATTACGTTTTAAACAAGATACCATGTAAGAAACAAGATAAAACCCCTTATGAGTTATGGAACGTCAGAAAACCTTCTTATAATTACTTGAAAGTGTGGGGGTGTCTTGCAAAGGTAATTTCTCCATTACCTAAACATATGAAAATAGGTCCAAAGACAATGGATTGTATTTTCATTGGCTATGTTAGTAACAGCAACGCATATCGGTTTCTTGTGAATGAATCTAAAAACCTGGATGTACATAAGAGCACTTCGATTGAGTCAAAGGACACTTCATTTTTTGAAGACATGTTTCCTTATTAGGAAAAAGCGAAGTCGATCAACAAGACGTTGATAACTATGACAATCTTCAATCAATAATTGAAGAAGATGATCAACATTCTCAAGAAGAGAATAATACAGATAACAAGGTAGAAACTAGAAGAAGTAAAAGGGTAAGGGTTGAAAAATCCTTTGGTCCATATTTCTTAACGTATATGGTTGAAGCAGGACCTCATACGTACAAACAAGATATAAGCTCTACTAAACAGCATTTATGGAAAGAGGCTATAAGGAGGGAAATTGATTATTTTTTGCGAAATCATACGTGGAAACTAGTGTACCTTCCTCCCAAAACTAAGCCACTAAATTCTAAATGGATTTTCAATGGTAAGCTAAAAGCTGATGGAACAATTGACAAGCACAAGGCTCATTTAGTCGTAAAAGGTTATAGACAAATAGAAGGCATTGATTACTTTGAAACATATTCTCCAGTGTCGAGAATAACTTCCATTAGGATGATACTTGCAACTGCCACTTTGTGAAATCTTGAAGTACATGAAATGGATGTGAAAACACCTTTTCTAAACCAAGATCTTGAAGAAGAAATCTACATGGAACAACCCGAGGGTTGTGTAGCTTTTGGTCAAGAGAGGAAAGTATGTAATTTGGTTAAATTTTTATATAGATTAAAGCAAGCACCAAAACAATGGCATAAAAAGTTTGATGATGCCATGATAGCAAGTGGCTATCGCATAAAGGAGTGTGACAAGTGTATATATGTCAAAACTACAAATGAAAGATATGATATCCTATATTTATATGTTGATGACATACTCATTGTTGGAACCAATGAGAGAATGGTAAAATGTACCAAAGATATATTAAATTCTAAATTTGACCTGAAAGGTATGGGACTAGCTTATGTAATATTAGGCATTAAAGTTCAACGTTCACTTAATGGTCTCATATTGAAGTAGTCACCCTATGTAGACAAGAAACTTGAAAAGTTTAACAAAGGTGATAATTGTATAGCCAAAACATTGTTAGACATTAATCAACATTTGTCCAAGAACAAAGGTGAATGAATAGATGAAGTGGAATACGCAAGGGTTATAGGAAGTCTAATGTACATTACAAGTTGTACAAGGTCGGATATTGGTTATACTGTAAGTAGTTTAAGCAGATTTAACAGTAACCTAGGTAAAATCCATTAGGATGCAATTGGAAGAATACTAAGGTATTTATTATATACTCGTAATTATAGACTGCACTATATGAGAGAACCCGTTGTACTAGAAGCGTATTCTGATTCTAATTGGATAGATGACATCAAGAATTCTAATGGTATAAGTGGGTACATGTTCACTCTTGGAGGAGGAGTAGTGTCTTGGAAATCCTCAAGGCAAATGATTATAACTAGTTCCACAATAAAAGCTGAGTTTGTGGCCTTGGATAAAATGGGATAAGAAGCCGAATGATTACGTAACTTCTTAGATGATATTCCAGAATGGCTTAAGCCTGGGCCTGCAATTTGTGTACATTGCAATATTCAAGCAACGATTAAAAGAGCACACAATGTAATGTATAATGGTAAGTTGATACACATGCATCGACGACATAATACCGTAAGACAACTGCTCTCAGTGTTGGTTATCTCTATTGATTTTGTAGGATCAAAGGATAACATTGTAAATCCGTTAACCAAAGGGTCAAATCAAGATCAAGTTGAAAATACATCTAAAGGAATGGGACTAAAGCCTATGAATATTTAAGGCACCAAGTGAAGGAAAACCCAACCATGTTTGACTGGAGATCCCAAGATCTTAGTTCAATGGGACAACCTAATTGTCTAAACCTTATGTGATCACTATGGGGGTAACCTTGTGTTCATTCTTGTGATGTAAATAGTGACAATAACAGGTTAAGGTTAAGCTATGCTTTTAATGATCCTTTGTGGTTCAATGGTTGAGCAAAAGAGATCACCTATGTGAGAGTGAAGTGGGGTCGCTTCAAAGGATACTATTATGGCATGGTAATCTAAAACTATTGAATAACTAGGAGATGTTCGTGACCATAACGAACATAACCATGAGAACTAAAAAACCATGATGTGTTGATATTCGTGTGGGTTATATCATCATTTACACAAAAGAAAGAATAGTTCAAGGACATTGCTTCTACTTATCAGCCAGTAAAGTGAATATACTTTCGCAAGGGAAGGTTCAAAGGTTGTAGTCTACCTATCCTATGCAAATATTGGCTGAAGAGCATTTTCATCCTTCAATTTTTGTAAGCATATATTTCATTTTCTTTTCCCCTTCTACAGTGTCATTCCACGACACCAGCAGTTTGAGACTATGGACCTCGATAAAACTAGCCATAACAGCATTCGTTTAGGATCACTAGAACAAATAAAACAATTGGGACGTGCTTCTTTCACTATTACCAGCAAAGGAGCCAAACTCCATCCTTCTAAAGAGGCGTTACGTGGGATTCGTAAGGTTGAAAGAGGGATGTATTCCGAGCTATGTGCTACATGCTCATGCATCCACCATGCATCGGCCTCAGGGGCCAAAAATAAATCAACTTACCCTTACTACATCCACTCATGGAAGAGGTTTAGCAACATACATAGGACTTCTTTTGTACCTCTGTTGCATCACCACATGTCGGTATATGTGGCGCCAGATACAAACATCCCACGTATGTTAGAGGGATAAGCCATCATCTCTAACCAGGTCTACGTGCAGCCATACATGTCATACATTCCCGAAAACAAAAAGTATGCATACCATCCATACCATTTACAAACCATTCATGGTCTGACCCATGGTTCATGATCCTAACAAGTCTCCCTCCCAAGTCCATACCTTTGTAACAAACCATGGCTCTCCCTTGTTATGATGATATTGCCCTGATCGAAGACCAAGCTAGTTCCACCCCTACCATGGGACCAATTCTTCCGCCATCCCTTAACTTAGAGATTGCCACTACTGTAACCCAGTTCATCTGATTAGATCTCTTCCATAACACTATTCAGGAACAAATCTGGATAATAGTGTAGTTATTTGTCAGGCAAGCCCTAGCAAATGAGAATGCCAGTTGGATTTTAGAATCAAGCTGTCAGCCTCAGTATCAGAGTGGTTTCATTTGGGATGGCTCAGACTAGTTTCTAAGTAGCCCAGCAGGGACACGGCCTACTTGGTTCGTTCAACCTTCTATCTAGTTAGTTCCAACTCAGCCCTAGCCTAGTTTATTCTAACTTGATCAGACTCCCGTGACTCAGCTAGCATTCTCTTTCTTACCTATGAGCCCAAGGCATATGGCCCAAAACCCAATCCTCCTTCCATTCCCTAACGAACTTACCCAGCAAATCTTAGCTCTCTTTAGAGGATCGGCCCGACTAGCAAAGCCGCTATCACCTTTTGACATGACACCTCAGGGGAAGACCTACCAGCCAAACCTTTTTGGTGATGATATAATGGCTGGCCCCTGACTTGATCAACTAACTCCTTATCCCAACAGTCATTTTAGAAGCCACGACCAGGTCTCGCGATCTCCAGGCGTGACACCTGAAGCCATGCATCAACTAGCCAACAGCCAGCTCAGACAGCCTTGGGGCACGACACATAAGATGGAAGCTTTTTTGTACTAACTAGTATTAGCATGTCAAAGGGAAAGGGAACCCCAAGGAAATAGTGGCCGATTCTCCAAGGGTTCTAGTATACACCAGCAGAAGGCTATAATGGGTCAGGAGCATTACCATCTCGGGTCGAGAGGAGCCCAAAAGCCTCCCAAGAACCTATCCTAGCTGCCATTATAAACCCTTGGGTTATACCCCTTAATGTGATTTTCACCAGATTAAGAAGAGGTGGTCTCATCGAACCACTTCGTGAGTACAAAAACCCACTGAAAGATGAGAAGGGAAACTTTTGTGGCTATTATATCTAGTGGGGACATCGCATGAATTAGTGCCAAATCTTAGCCTGAGCTATACATCATCTAGTGAAGGAAGGATAGTCGACCCGGATAGAATGCCTAGGGTTACAAGGCTCATCGACCGGGCAAGTATGACCATTTTTGGTATGCCTAAGTGAGAAAAAGGGCCACATGAGCTCACTAAGGTTGTTGGCTCCAAGGATAAGGCCGGTGGAAAGAGGAAAATGTACCTTGACAATGAGGATAGGAGGGCCAGATCTAAGCAAACTGGGAGGATGGAAAATGTATGGCTTAAAATGACAATGATGTCCAGGCATTAGGCACCCAAGCCAGCCACCCTCCTTTTGGCCTAGAGAAGGCCTCCAACACTTCACTCCCGATCAATTTTCGCCCGAAGGCATGATCTTGCAAGGCCCTCCGCCTGTGAAGGCTGATGTCTTTTAATATGTAATCGTTAGATTTATTCGCTTTGTTTTGTTGACCTTTTCATGTACCAAACTTTGATCTCCAGGAGCAACTTCTATTTTTCTTACTTATGTCAAGTTTCAACCATTTGATCCACGCATTCATATGAGCATACGCATGATGCTTCCAGTATTTAGGATGTTTTACTGTATGAAATTAATTTGAGTACAAATGAAGATTCTTATTTCGTAATCAAATCCAATAATTTAACTCATGTCAAACACATGTAAGATAATAAAGTGCTTAAAGACCACGATAATGCTTTTGCTCGGTCCCCAGATCCATAGTCAGATAGTTGAACACCACGGGTCTTTTATAGAATTAATTCAACAACCCCACAATGGTATACCTTCAAGCTACCAAAGAAGTATCAACTGGTTCCCTGGAATGGAAAACCACGGCATGCATTTACACCCACCCACCCCTTTCCCTTCTCCGCTCCTTGGCCATTCTTGGCGTGGGGGCATAAACGATTGATGAAACCTAACTTCCATTAAATAAGCGTCATAGACGAATCTTACACCAATGTCACTGCCAAGGAAATGACCAAACTCGTAGAGAAACACATCTTTACCTAGCACAAATTAACCAACATCAAACCCCTCGGGCAACAAAGATCAGTCCTAATGGGGCAACCTCCGCCAAGAGCATAAAGCATGAGAGCAAGCACCTTTACCCCATAAGCCGTAAAGATAAGTGCACAACTAAAGTTGCGATCAACTTTTCAAGTAAAATAGCAAAACAAGCTACCATTTCACCTTTCAAAGGCACCAAGTAAAAGGCCCCCTGAACCAAATGTCACTTGGTCAAAACCCTCCACCACCGGTACAAGGGGCAAATTCAGGAAGGGCTGTACAAACCACAGACTGAAGATGTAATAAGAATACCAATCAGAATCGCGATCAAACCAACCAAGAAGGCTCTATGTAAGCACCAAAGCTCCCACAAATGAATCTCCTTGTAAGGTCAAAACAAGGTTGCCTGATGTAACTTTGAAGGACAGAATGAATTAGGTGATCCAGGTAAAAATCGAATGGACACTAAGAACCTCGAAGAGTCTGCAAAGGCACAAAAAGAAAGTAAGGTTACCTGATGTAACTTTGAAGGTCAAAATGAATCGGGTGATCCAAGTAGAAACCGAATGGACACTAAAAACCTTGGAGAATCTGCAAAGGAATGACCGAATGCACAATAGCAAGTCAAATACCTAATAACCTCGTCAAGAGTCATAGACCAGACATTGAAGCATCTGGAACCTTCTGACACCAATGTTAATAAAAAAGTTTAGATCAAATTGAGAAGGCTGTCATGGGGCCAAATATGATACCGAATGAGTCCGGCTATTAAAGTCATGAGCACGGACAAGAGCAAGTTCATCGACCTAGATAACCAGGACAGGCTTAAGCGTTATCAGGTCTAAACAAAAGAAATAAATTAGAAAAGCAGCACATCAAAAAATAAAGTATGATAATCACCCGCCTTTCGGTCTTTTACTAATCGGACAAAAGTTAGGGTGACACCCGATGGTCGGTATCCTGCAAACTGGCCGTGCAAAAATTAGGGGGTAAGTCAATGTCGCCCACTAAACTGAAAACCCAAAAAGGGTAGTTCAGACAAAAATTAGGGCATGAGAGAATAATAGTGAGATGTTAACTTGAAAATCTGTAAAGGCTGGTTAACACCAGGATTTTGATTAATGGAAATGATTGTCAACATCTTGTACTCAAACTAAATTCACTTGATAAAAGTATCTTTTGTACTGAAACCTCTCAGCTATTATTGTATGAATGCATGGTGACCAGGTGAAGAAAACATTGCAAGTAAGCTTAATCGAAGATGCTCCGAGCTCATCAGTGTTTCAATTTAAAAATTCGGATACACTGAAAACATCTAGGTGTATGCAAAAGTCAGAATAAGCCTGCTGGGTTAGAAACTCAAAAGGGCGATCCAAGCAAAAATTAAGACGAGGCTCGATAGATTGAAAACCCCTTGGGGTAGTCTATGCAAAAGTTAGAGTAAAAAAAAGCCCGAATTTCTCTAGTTCCCTCCAATCTGCATTCCCTAGGCTTTGCAGGAAGCCCTATAGCTATTGAGTATGGCCTGCAATAGCAGAATTTGGAGAAATGGCCGGATCTGTGTTTATGGGAAGTTGATGCGGCGGTGATCTGGGCTATACCACCGGAGACATGGGTTTATTTAGGCAATGTGAATGATGCCACCAGTGGCATAGGTGTGGGTGGGTTTGAGGTGATGCACCTGGCGATATGAATGATGCTGCCAACAGTATGGAATTAAGTTTCCCGACGGTATTAGAAGCAATTTCATCATTTCAGACCTATACAAAACCTGTAAACAACCCTGTAAACCATTTTCAATTCATGTTCAACTGCAATCCATTTTATTCAAAGTAAAAAGCCCAAGGGCGCAAACCATTCAAATATTCCGAATATCTAACCTACCAAACCAAAACAAAATAGCATTCCAAATTATTCAAACCCTAATGTATCAAGGGTACAAACTAAAATCCAAAATATAAAGCGAAATGAAGATATAAATCTAGGCATGCCTGCCACTACCGGGCGGGTGACATGAAATGACCTCAGGGCTTACTAGCAAATCATCAACCTCATCCTTCTCTCTTCCCTCAATCATTGGGATGCTGCTGACTCCTTAACCGTACCAAACAGGCATCGATCGGCGAATATTTTCACTCCTTTACGACTGATGTTACCGGGGTGAGCGTGACCCAAGTTTTGCTTGCTCCTCCACTTTTGAACTGTAGCCTCCAACTGACCATCAAGGTCACTTATATGATGTCGGAGTTTTGTAGTCTCCTCCTCATATCTCCATCGGGCCGCATCGGCATCCGATAGGGAGAGGGCCAAGAAATCCTACAAACTAGGGAAACATCAATAATGCACTTTATTCAAAACATCCATACATGCATCCTATCTTATTTTTGGCATGTCAGAACAGGGAATGTACCTGAACAAGCAGTGATTGTATAATAAGTATGTCCCAGAGAGCGAAATTGTTCTATGCCAAATGCTCGAAATGGCTCTGTGCAACTTGAAAAATCCAAAGGGCAAGTCAATAAGCACCCGCATCCAAGGGTAAGCTAGAAGGCAATTATCATGTTCTCAAGCCTTACGTAAAGAGTGCTCTCTGGCATAAAGATCAGAGCATGCCAGCTTGATCCCATGTTCCTGGGGTGGAACTCACCTCAGGAATTCATCAATAGGAACAAGGTTTCCATCGGGTTGACTAGATGCGCCTCCACAAAATTTATCCCCACCGGTATACCTTAGTACTACATCCCATTCTGGTTTTTCCGACCTCTCTTCCTCGCAGGTTTCTGAAAAGCATGAAAAACACACATAAGCGACATTCCTAAACCCAAACAATTGCAAAATCATGCACATAAACACAATCATACCTTAAAAGAATGGCGCCTCCTGGGACATCGGTACACTCTTGCTAGCTCCATCTGCACCTATCTCATCCTCTCACTCAGGCTCGATCTCAATGTTGTCTTTAACCTCCATCTCAGCCTCCTCTTCCTCTTCTTCTCCCTCCTCCTCGATGTCCGTGATACCTTTTAGCCACCTCTTCTCCTCCTCTAGCCTTTGCTCATTATGGTACTCGATTATATCATTCTAATGGATACAAGGGCACAAGAGAAGTAGGCACCGCTGGTGCCACTTGTAGTAGCCTAGAACGCTCAAAATGACCCGGCCATTCCCCTTGATATAATCGGCTTGGTGGGCTGTGGATGTAATCACCAGATGGGGCCACCATAAGCCTTTGGGAGGATTGACAAGTATGGGTCTATCGGTGATAGGGACAAACCTCCAGCCCCGAACGCACTCCCTAAAGTACAACTACTAGGACAAGGGGCACTCCATGACAAACCAATGGTCATCCACCTCCCTCCTGACCTTCGTAACTTCCAGCAGGTTCTCCACCCCATCAAAAAGGTGTAGGACAAGCTGCACCAACAATCAACCAAAACAACTGATGTAAGTATAATGTAAATTTATAAATGCTTTTTGTTTACTAATGTTTTGTTCTAAGTATGAAACAAGCAACAAACCAAAAGATTGCATATCGAGCTCAATCGCACACTCCTCTGGACCTCCCTATACTTCGTGGGGTACTTGGCCTTCTCACCAATACCACCGCACCAGCGGGCGAGAAAATGGGAACCCAGTAGCACGATCTTCTTGAACTCAATCGGCGGGAGGATCTGGTGCTCAAAAGCCCAGGCTTGCACAAGTAACAATTAATCAGTTAAAAAGAACATCCACAGTAAATAAGATGAGCAATCAAGTAAAATGCTTCCAAGGAAGGTATACCTAAAGTAGCAGATGGCAGAGATGGAGGGCCTTCCACTTCTTCCGAGCACCCGTATCTAGCCCGTGATACATCCGCGCTAAGTTAGCTCTTGGCCAGTTCTTCTTCTTGATGTCCGCCATATCCTCTAGGGTGGATATCTACCTGTAGTTAATCTTACTCCCCAAAACTAGGAAAATAGTAGAGTGAGCAAGGAAATCACAAAGGAGAGGTCGCAAGCGTCTCTATCATCCTCGGGCACCACATCCGCTTTTGTCCAATATTGGTGCAGCTCACCATAAGATAGCCACCCGGAGACTGGCTTCAAACTAAATAGCTCCTTCACTCGCCTTACCACGGGCCTCTCGGTGTGATATTTGTCCATGTAGGCATCAAAATGAATGACCTCATCCATTTAGGGGAGCCCGGTCATGGCCATAACATTAGAAGGAATGATTGTCGCCTCCCCAAATGAGAAGTGAAAGGTATGGGTGGTTTCGAACCACCTCTCTATGAGAGCCATCACAACCAGATGGGAGAGTTTTGGGATTAACATGGGCATGAATCGGACCAAGTCCCCAAAGCCCGTCTCATTGATGGCTAGTGCAAGTTTAGGATCCTTTTCCAAAATATAGTGCCACCACTCGCCAATGGTGCCCATACCTCCAGTATAGCTCAGTTCATGCGGCTGTAAAAATAAAAAAAATAGATAAGTCTGAAGTCAATTTCCAGATCTTATTTCCTACTGCAAGGTTGCTGATGTCGCTTCTGCTGGAAGTGATGTTGGCAGCGACATCATCTATACCCCCGACGATATGGATGATGGCTGTATAGATCATGGCACTGGCGACATAACCACAAGCAGAAATGGCATCACACTTGCTTTAGCCTATTTCAAGGCCTGATGCCACTGGCGACATCGCTCATGTCGTCGGCAACATCACAACCTCTAGGCAGAACCTGTTTTGCCCTAAAAATTGCACCCATCGCGCCAAAACCACAAAAATCATGATTAATCAAATCCTAAGCCTAAGAATAGTAAAAATCAAACCTAAAAAAGGCATTATTAGTTTGCAAAAAGAAGAATTTTATGCATATAACTTGTATTATGGCAAAATTTTGAGTCTAAGGCTGAATCAAAACTCAACCCAAAAAGAAGATTTTCAAGTTTTGTAGGGTTACCTGGACGTAGGAAAGATGTTTTCCTTCTTTGGGGTCAGGTTGGTGATGGGGGAATTGATCCCGTACCCATACATCTTGGTCGTCTCCTTCAAGCTGAAAGCAACAGGAACTGAGAGAAGTTTCAGCCCCTCGATGGAGGAATCTGGCAGGCTCTCCCTAGCCTTAGTAGATTTGGCCTTGAAAGCCTTGGCAATTCTCTTCATGATTAGAATAGCAAAGAAAGTGAAAGATTTGGAGAAGAATGGAGTGAAAAGCGGGGTACGGTTTCTGGAGAATGAGGAAGGAAGAGTGTTTTACTTCCTTTTAAACTACCGCGCGGAATTTGAGGAGTTTTAATTTATTTGAAACTGCTCGATCCGTATTACTGGCGGCATCAATCCATACCGCCTGCGACATCAATCATGCCACCGGCGACATCAGCTTCACCGATTTGATATATGAATATGTTTGACCAGTTAAAGCTGTCACGTGGCACTAAAATTGCTGGCGACATCACCACAAGTAGAAATGGAATCATACTTACTTTGGCCTATTTCAAGGTCTAATGATGCTGGCGACATCACAACCAACGGGTACAACCTATTTAGCCCTAAAAATCGCACCCATCGTGCCAAAACCACAAAAATCACGATTAATTGAATCCTAAGCCTAAGAACAGTAAAAATAAAACCTAAAAAAGGCAATATTAGTTCACAAAAAGAAGAATTTCACGCTTATAACTCCTATCATAGGACATTTTCGAGCCTAAGGCCGAATCAAAACTCATCCCAAAAAGAAGATTTTTGAGTTTTGCAGGATTACTTGGACGTAGGAAAGATGTTTCTCCTTCTCTAGGGTCAGCTTGGTGATGGGAGAATTGATCCCATACCCATACATCTTGGCCATCTCCTTTAAGTCGTAAGCAATAGGAACCAAGAGAAGTTTCAGCCCCTCGATGGAGGAATCCGGCAGGCTCTCCCTAGCCTTAGCGGATTTCGCCTTGAAAGCCTTGGCAATTCTCTTCATGATTAGAATAGCGAAGAAAGCGTAAGATTTGGAGAAGAATAGAGTGAAAGAGGGGGTATAGTTTCTGCAGAATGAGGAAAGAAGAGTGTTTTACTTCCTTTTAAATTGCGAAGCAGAATTCAAGGAGTTTCAATTTATCTGAAACTGCTGGATCCAAATCGCCGGTGGCATCAATCCATACCACCAGCAACATCAATCATGCCACCGACAACATCACCTTCACCAATTTGAAATTTGAATTTGTTTGACCAGTCAAAGCTATCATATGGCACTAAAATCATTGCCGACATTATCCCATACCGCCAGCGACATCATCCATGACGCCGGCGATATCATTCCTCCTACTGCCTTTTTTCAGCCATCCTTAATGAAATCCCAGCTCTAGTCCCAACATCCCATGACTTCTAAATACATGTACTTTTGTTATTACATTTTTACTATTGATTGAAGGGGCAAAAAATATTTTTGTTTCAAAAAATCGATCAAGCAGTTAAAACGTCATCTAAAATCTGTCTAATCTTGTTCCCATTATACTTTTCGCAGGCACAAAGGCACAAATGCAAAATGAATATGCTCATTTTGTATGCTACCTGGAGATTACGATATGACCTGGTACATGTCAATCTTCGGGTTCACCCCAAGAGCTCCAACTGAAGGTCCCTGATACACTCTCTGTATGTATCACCCTTTGGGTTCACCCCCAGAACGCCAACTGAAGGTCCCTAATATAGTCTCTATGCCTATCACCTTTGGGTTCACCACCAGAATGCCGACTGAAGGTCCCTAATACAGTCTATATATGTATCATGCTTTGGGTTCACCCTCAGAGCGCCAACTGAAGGTCCCCGATACAGTCTCCATACGTATCACCCTTTGGGTTCACCCCCAGAAAGCCAACTGAAGGTCCGTAATGCAGTCTCAGTACGTATCACCCTTTGGGTTCAACCCCAGAATGCCAACTAAAGGTCCCTAATATAGTCTCTATATGTATCACCCTTTGGGTTCACTAACCAGAGATTACGATATGACCCTATGCATACCGATCTTTGAATTCATCCCCTAGAACACCTTTGGAGATTATGGAACGACCCTGTATGTTCTAATTTTCAAGTTCACCCCTGGAATGCCAACTGAAGGTCCCGACATAACCCTGTACATGTCGGCTTTGGGTCCACCCCTCCAAGATCACAGCGTGACCCCGTACATGCTACTTTCTATTACAACCATCGTCCTATCATCCAAGACTTCTGAAACCCTTGTACTTTTTTATTATTGCATTTTTACTATTGATCAAAGGGGAAAAAAAATTTTTGTTTCACACAATCGACTAAGCTATAAAAACATTATTCAAGAATCGGACTGATCTTTTACTTGTTGCTTATTATAGGAGCTATACCCTATCTCTCTGTGAGGCACAAGTCAGACCAAGGGCCAACCAATCCACAAAGTATCAGTCCGATCAAGAGGCAATCTATCCATAAAGCACAAGTCCGACCAAGGGGCAACCAATCCATAAAGCATAAGTCCGACCAAGGGGTAATCTCTCCTTGAGGCATAAGTCCGACCACGGGGCAACCAATCCACAAAGCATGAGTCCGACTAAGGGGCAATCTCTCCATGAAGCACAAGTCCGGCCAAGGGGTAACCAATCTATATACCATGAGTCCGACCAAGGGGCAATCTCTCGGTGAAGCACAAGTTTGACCAAGGGGTAACCAATCCACAAAGCATAAGTTTGACGAAGGGGCAATCTCTCTGCAAAGCACAAGTCCGACCAAGGGTCAGCTAATCCACAATGAATAAGTCCAACCAAGGGGCGATCTCTCTGTGAGGCATAACTCTGACTAAGGGCCAACCAATCCACAAAGCATAAGTCCAACTAAGGGGCAATTTCTCCACAAAGCACAAGTTCGACCAAGGGGCAACCAATCCATAAAGCATAAGTCTGACCAAGGGGCAATCTCTTCGCAAAGCACAAGTCTGACTAAGGGGCAACCAATCCATAAAGCATAAGTCCAACTAAGGAGCAATCTCTCTGTGAGGTATAAGTCCGACCAATGGGCAACCAATCCACAAAGCATAAGTCCGGCCAAGGGGTAATTTGTCCATAAAGCACAAGTCTGACCGAGGGGCAACCAATCCATAAAGCAGAAGTCTGACCAAGGGGCAATTTCTCCATCAACCACAAGTCCGACCAAGGGGCAACCAATCCATAAAGTGTAAGTCCGACCAAGGGGCAGTCTCTCTGTGAAGCATAAGGCCGACCAAGGGGCAACCAATTCATAAAGCATAAGTCCGACCAAGGGGCAGTCTCTCCGTGAAGCATAAGTCCAACCGAGGGGAAACTATTTCACAAAGCATAAGTCCTACCAAGGGGCAATCTCTATGCTAAGCATAAGTCTAACTAAGGGCCAATCTCTCCGTAAGGATCAAGTTCAACCAAGGGACATCCTTTCTACAAAGCATAAGCCCAACCAAGGGGCAAACCAGCCATCCATCAGGTATCATTCCTATCCTTTGCTCTTTTATGCGATCATACTAACATGTGGCAGGAGTGATCCCCCGAGGGGCCGCCTATGAGCACGGGATTCAGCAGTCCCTTTTGCGAGATGATGATGACGTGTACCCGATTTTAATGCCTCAAAATAAAAGTTCTCTTTAGAATTTTTATTACCAATATAATGTTCCTTGCAAACTTTATACTTGGTAGAATCCAGTTCGGCATGGCAGATAACGCGTCCGGTAGGAGCTTGAACCGATGATTTACACCCAATTCTCTAAATCCCCATTAAAATATCATTAAAATTCAAAAATCCCACTTTGACCCCTTTGACCCGTGTTTGGCAGCTTTTCATGCTTATGGCCCTGTTGGTAGTCAGCTTTTTGAAAGTTGATGCTGCCAGCGGCATTGCCTCATGCCGCCAATGTTATGGACAAATAAGGCTCTGCATACAGCTTTCATCTTCTCCCTTGGGACAGTCTCTTTTTTTCCATTTCGGTGAAAATGGCTGAAAGGTCTTGTAGACCACCCCGATTTGCCTATAAAAACATACGTTAGGTTTCAAAAAATAGGAGGACAGAAAAAGGGAATGCAAGAACTATATGAAATTTGAGTTTAAAGAATTCTAGAGTGAGAAAATATATTTTAGTGAGATAATAATTAGAAAAGGTAGGAAAAAGGATCTCAATCCATTTTTCCTGGTTTTTATTCTTTAAAATCTCTGATTGTAAGCTTTAAGACAGTAGGTTTTAAGTTAAAATCGATCTAAATAGGAATTTAAAGACTTAAGTACCCAATTTTCTACCCAATTGTCATCACAATCTCCCCAGAGGTGTTCTTTGGTTCATGAATAGGTGGATTCACGGCCCCGATGTAAAAGTCCTGAGTCTCAAAGCTCTTCGACATTAAAATTGCTAGTTTGTGCTGATTCTTATTGATTTGTGTTCATACTCAGGGCTTCGATCATTTTTCGACCATTACCTACTACTGCTATAAGAAATTGAAGTCGTCGGAGACATGTGACGTCACCAACGGTATCACTCATATCGCTAGAGACATCACTGGTACCGCTAGTAACATCACATCCCCTAGAGGCCACACTTTCTTGTAGGACCCTTTCTTTATGGTACTTAGAAAGTCATGCATCCTGCCTACAAATTGATGCCTCTAGTCACATCATTGATGTCGTCGATGGCATCAGCCGCCGGCATGACCTTTGAGACTGCTATTTTATTTCGTTCCTTTCCGACCTATTTTATTTTTCGAAGCTACGATACACAGTGTAACGATGGAGGTCCAAAAATTTCTAAAAATAGACCCTACCTCATACCATAAGGCATTTTCATGAATAATCCGGATAAAATAACAATTGAGTCTAAAATTTGGTTTAAAATGGAATTTTTCTCAAACGCCGTTCAAATCTCATTTTAGCCATCCAACCAGGCTTCATAATGATATAAATGTTTTTGCCATGTTCACGCTAACTCGGGTCTTGTTTAGTTTGCTAACTATACATGATTTGTGATATATCTCGTAGGACGTGTCATATCTGTACTAACCATCTTCTACAAGTAGATGTATATTAGGCCTTTGGGTATTTTATTTATCGCTTTACTTTCTTGCATTAGAAAAATGTGTAGGCATTCGTAAAGCCTTGTAATACTTTTATTTTCTTGCTTTATTTATTTATCACCTTCCGTGTGATGTACGACATATAAACAAAAAACACCAAACAATAATCGGATTAAATCGCATAAGAAATAAGGCCACGTTTATTAAAATATAATCCGCTTGATTTAAAAATTGAAAAGTAAGCAACATCATCCGAACCTAAAATCTCTATTTTAAGGTATGGTCCAAATACCCAGTGGGAATATCATACCCAAATTCCTGGTGAAGCTTAATCGGGTGTTGACTCTATCTTAAAATATGGGATTCTAAGTCTCGTATCCCTTAACCCATTAATCGGACTAAATTTCAACTTCAACATCACTTCCATTATCCATTTTCATCATGCTAAAATAAGGATCATCCCTTAGCATGCTTTCATAGCGCTCGTTGTTTCTCCACCCCACGCCAAAGAGCCTTATAGCTTACCATGCGGGTGGGGGGATCGGGGGTCGTCGGCTCATAGGGGGGGCAGGTGTATAATCGTTCTCCCTATTGGAATCAATTTTGACTGGGGCATCTTTGGTCTTAGCCCCTCCCTTGGTTTTCTTTTCCTTTTTTAGTGGTGTCTTACTGGACTCCTCCTATTTAGCGGCAGTGGTGCTAACAGAGGTGGCGGGAGTAGGGACACCAAGGCTTGGTATTATCATGGTCTTTTATAAGCCGACCACGGCGGTGGGAGGAGAAATAACAGTAGTGGATGTGGTAGAGATGGTAGTGGCAGCAGCGGTGAGAGCAGCGAGACTGTGGTCCGCCTTAGGTACGATGGAGGTGGTGATGGTGGAGAAGGTCTCTACTACCAGAATAGCCACCGTAGGAGTGGTGATGGTGGTAAAAGGAGTGGTGTCCCAGGTAATGCTGCCAATCATGGCTTCACTGGTCATGGGGTTAGTGGTGGAGGCTTTTTGATTTGATGCCATTGCGGTGGTTTTGGTGGTGGTTGAAAAAGGAAAGTTTGCTGGAGAAGAGAAAGAGTTTTTTATTTGAGAGTTTTGAGAATAGCGTGACTGTTGAGAGTGAGGAGAGGGGTTTAAGTAGGGATTTTATGAATGCAAAGGCAGCTCTAGGGGCGTTAATGTGAGCAGTAATAATCGTGGTCTATTTCGATACTGAACCATAAAAAATCTCCATGATCTTTGCATGACTGACATGTCACCCACTATGCATGAATCAGTCTATGTGACTCCCTTCACATCCTAGTCTTCTCAGACATGTCTCTTAGTGTGTGATGGTTCAACTTCCACTGAGAGTGTACGAAGACCTGATCCTGTAGCAAAAACAGAGATAGAAATCAATCCTAGTCTAGATACAACTAATAAAAGCTAACTAAAAGAGAGAGACGAAGAGTCTAAAATGCTAGGGCTGCCTCCCAAGAGCGCTTTGTTTAACGTCGATGAGCTCGACGTACCACACCGAGATTATGGTGTGGTATTAGTGGTCTTTGTGAGAGTGATTTCCTCAGAGTGAGGTTGGGATCCTTCATAGTAGGGATTGAGATGAGGCCCAATGACTTTTAGAACTTTCCCAGTCTCGGTGCTCTGTATACTGACTGCTCCATATGGGAATACTTTGGTGACGATGTAAGGCCCGACCCACCGAGACCTCAACTTTCTAGGGAATAGCTTGAGATGAGATTGGAATAGAAGTACTCTCTATCCCACATTAAAGACTTTCCTGAAAGCAAAAAGATCGTGGGGGTGCTTCATGGTCTCTTTGAAGGCCTTGTTCCTTTCATAAACATCTTTGCAAATCTCTTCTAATTCATGTAATTGCAACCTTATATGCTCTTTGGCCGCATCGAGCCAAAAATTGGTCTCCTTGATGGCCCAATATGCCTTATGCTCGATCTCGACAAGTAGATGGCATGCTTTTCCATAGACAACTCTGTAAGGTGACATCCCAATAAGGGCTTTCCATGTTGTGCGGACTGCCTAGGGAGCTTCAAAGAGACAGATACTCCAATCTCTCCTATTGGGATTGACTATTTTCTCCAAGATGAGCTTGACCTCTCTGTTACTTACCTCAGCTTGTCCATTTGTCTATGGGTGGTGTGCTGTGGAAGTCATGTGCTTGACTCCCCATTTAGTTAGTAACGCTAAGATCATCTTGTTGCAAAAATGTGTATCGTGATCACTGATGACAAGTCTCGGTGTCTGGTATCTACTAATGATATTATCCTTGATGAAATCTGCTATGGTCTTTTTCCATTGTCATCCCGGTCACCTTGGATTCTATCCACTTGGAGATATAATAAACTGCTAGGAGGATATACTTGAACCCATAAGAAGGAGGAAAAGGGCCTATGAAATTAATACACCAAACATCAAAGATTTCAATGACTAAATTAGGAGTCATCAGGAGCTGATCTTGACGTCCAAGATTACCAACCCATTGGCAGTTGTCGCATGCTTTAAAAAACAAACTGAAGTCACGAAAGATGTGGGGCAAATAAAATCCACACTCAAGAATACATGGTGCTATTCTCCTTGGCCCACCATGACCTTCACAAACTTTATAGTGACATGCTTGCAAAAGCCTCGGTATCTCTTCCCGATAAACAATCTCCACAAAACCATGTCGTTCCCTTGTCCCCATAGATAAGGATTATCCTAAAAGTACCTGCCAGCTTCCCTCTACATTTTCTCCTTGTCATTGCACATGAAATCCTCTAGGAGCCTTCCGGTGGTAACAAAATTGAAAAGATCTGTATACCACGGGGTCTTGGTGACAACAAAGAGACTTCCCCAGGATATCCATCCCGTACTTCTTTTGATTTTTCTAAGTTGGTTATGGCATTGAGCTTATGGTAGTCAATACAAACTCTTCATCTATTCTGTATTCTTGTTGGGACCGATTCTCCTACTTTGTTTGTTTTTACCACGATCCCTATCTTCTCTGGCATAACTTGTACTAGGCTAACCCACTCACTATCAAAGATAGGGTAAATGAGGTTAGCCATCATGAGCTTGATCACTTCCTTCTTCACTAATTCCATCATAGGAGGATTGAGTCATCTTTGAGGTTGGTGACAAGTCTTGGTGTTTTGTTCCAACTTGATCTTGTGCATGCAAGTGGAAGGACTAATCCCCTTAATGTCGGCATTAGTCCATCCAATCTCCTCCTTATGTTGTTGGAGTAAGGAGACCAGTCGTTTCTCTTCATCGGGACTCAATTTACTCAAGATAATCACTGGGAGTGTGTCGTTATCCCCCAAGAAAGCATACTTGATGTGACTTGGAAGGCTTTTGAGTTCAAGTTCTGGTTGTTGGATGATGGAAGGAGTGAGTTTCTTGAAAGGTGGAAGAGCGAGTTTTGGTCTAGGTCTCGATGTATTTTAGGGTGGATCGAGATTATGAATAGCTTCTTTCACCTTCTCATGTAAATTAGTGTCATTGAGGCTCTCGGTGTCAAGTGCTTCATTTAACGTGACCAAGTCCTCATCTGAAAGATTAAGCTCAAAATTTTTTTGGACGATGGGATCAAGAGTATCATTACTGCATAGGCTCGAATCTTTTTCTAGGTTCTTCAAAGCATCATAAACATTGAAAGTGGCTATTTCCCCATTGAATGCCATAGTGAGAGAACCATTATGCATGGTAATTTTAGTCTAGATGGTACTCAAGAATGGTCTCCTTAGCAACACATCTGAGTTTCCCTCCCTATCTATATTGCACATATCAGGAGCATAAAAGTTAGCGAGAAAATCAAAATCATTTACCTTGACCAATACGTCTTCCAAAATTCCCTCAGGGTAAACAACAGAGCAGTTTGGAAGTTGCAAGACAGTCCTAGTCTCGTTTAGAGGCATATTGCGGTTGGCTAATAACTACTGGTAGATAGAGGAAGGCATGACATTTATAGATGCACCGAGACCACATATAGCTTTTTGGATTCCAACCTGACCTGTGGTGCAATTGATTATAAACAATCCATAGTCCTTTAGCTTAGGGGGAAATTTGCATTAGATCATGCCAGATACGTTTTACCCCATCACAAACTTATCCAAGTCATGCTACTTCTTTCTATTTGTGCATAACTCCTTGAGGAATTTCACATACTTGGGTATCTGTCTAATCACATCGAGCAACAGGATGTTGATCTCGACTTTCCTCAAGGTCTCAAAGATCTCTTTCTCTTCTTTTAGCTTCTTAGTCTTTTCTAGTCTTCCTGGAAAAGGAGGTCTAGTCTTAGTGGAAATCACTGGTTCCTTTGTGTCATTGGGAATCACTATGACTCCATCCTCTCTTTTAACTCTCAGTGGTTCTGATTGAGTCTCTTTCTATTCCCTAAGCAAGACCGTGCTAACATTCTCTCTTGGATTGTCCTATGTTTAGGATTGGAGTCTCCCCATATTCTCAATCTTAGAGAGAGTGCTAGCTATTTGGCCATCTATTTTTCCAGGTTTGAGAAGTTACTTTGTAGTCCTTGAATCCGATCATCTACCAGCTCAAACTGCTTATTGGAACCCTCAGTGAGAGTAGTGAAAAGCTCATAAGGATTATATTGTGGCTTCTAGGGTGGGTTGGGCTAGACCTGGACTTGCTGAGGAAGTCTCGATATGATTTTGTTCTTCTAATTTCTCACCACGAGCTAATTCTGTGGTCCCTATGGTAGTTGGTAGTCGTTATTTCCCTAAGTAAGTGATGGATGATCTTACCATCCTATTTGATTTCTCTTTGGTGGTTAGATGTATGGCTACATGTTCCCATGATTAACATAGTGGTTATGGTTACCGTAGTTCCCATAGTCACTATAATTGCTATAATTGCCATAGTTCCCCAAGGTACAGACTTGATCAAACTTAGGGTCTCCTACGCGAGGAAATTCATTAGTAGCATGAGTGGTCTTTTTACATAGTTTGTACTCCTTTGTGGCCTCGGTCTGGATAGCTATTTTGTGCACAAGTTTAGCGAGTCTTTCTATTTTGTCATTGAGATCATTAGAGTTAACCTCATTTATAGGTCAAGATGTAGGTTTTCCTTTGTGATCGCCAGACTATTGAGCGGTTTCTACCATAGTCTAGATGATTTCCCAAGCTTGAGTTAGGGTCTCATTGATAAGAGCACCCCCACTAGCGGCATCTAACATAGACCGCATGGAGAATGGGAGTCCCTCATAGAAATTTTGGGCTAAGGCTTGATCACAGAATCCATGAGGTGGGTAGGCTGCCAAAAGGTGCTGGAACCTTTCTTAATACTCCTGGAGACTCTCCGTGTCTTTCATCTTGGCTGAACAGATCTGCCTTTTCAAAGTGGTAACTCTCAATGCTGGAAAGTATATATCGAGGAATACCCTCGACATTTTTTTCCCATGATGTGATTGATCCTAGTTTCAAATGACAAAAGCAGTCATTTGCTAAGTCCTCAAGAGAAAAAGTAAAGAAATTCAATTTTGCAAGGTTTAGATCAACCTTGGGAGGCTTCATGAAACACACTGTCAAATTGAATTTCTGCAAGTATTTGTAGGGGTCATTAGTGGCTCTTCCGGCAAATTTGGCTAAGCTATGGACAAACCCAAATCTTATCTTAAAGCTGTTATCTTCAGTTTCGTCCGGATAAGTGATACAGAAAGGTTGTTGGTTCATCAGGACCCGCATAAGGTCTCTGATTGACTGTTCTTGGTTAGCCATGGTCATGATGACTATTTCAGGCTCTAATTCTAAGTTAGTCAAATAGTCAGATAGTCCTTCTATATCAATTGGATTGTTGTTGGGTTCGCTTAAAGCCTCTGTCTGATGTTTTGAGTCTCTACACTCTTGGGCTTGCTTAGCATGAGCTCTATTGGATCTTTCAATTTCCAGATTGTAGTGGAATTCACTGCCACGACCTATGGCTCTAAGCATCCACGATGAACAACTAGTCAAAAGGAACCATTCCCCAGCAATTGCACCAAAATTTGATGGGTGTCGAATCCACCAAAAATAAATCCCTACGCAGAACAAACTAGTAGCTAGTAGTTAGCGGAGGTCGAAAACACGGGGAACAATATTTGATAATGTTATTCTTAGAAGACGACACATAGCGTGACCTAGAAGTACACTAAATGGGCATTTGTAGACTAAAACTAAGTAAAGAAAGTAATGAAACAATAAGAAACAATGGCCCAACCAATTTATGACAAGGCTGAATATCATGGTGATCATATGATAAGAAATTAATTGCAAAGAGACCTAGATTTAGTTATACTAATACTCATACACCATACAGTACTAGCAACTTTTCCTCAGTATGTGTAGAGACCGGAATTCATGCCATGACCTCACTCTTAGTCACCGTGTCTCGCGACTTTGAGCCAAGATCTTGCAAGTAAATAGCAATAGAAATA
Organism: Euphorbia pulcherrima; assembly: GCA_947683365.1. Taxonomy (NCBI): domain Eukaryota; kingdom Viridiplantae; phylum Streptophyta; class Magnoliopsida; order Malpighiales; family Euphorbiaceae; genus Euphorbia; species Euphorbia pulcherrima. The sequence continues at coordinate 62,233,835 of CANTUS010000004.1, read as the reverse complement.
AGAAAAGCCTAAATCCTTGCAGATAGGTAGTGAAGGACTCCCAACATGCATAAGATTACCTTTCTCTGGCCTCAGTGGAGACTGTTGTTACTTCATCCCTCTTCAGGCATAATTATGGATGCAAGAATAGAGATTAACAATAATTACAAAGACTTACCAAATGGGTGATCAATCCAAAGAGTGAGACCAAGTGATATTCTTACTATAAAACCCTTCAAGTACCAAGATTGGTAAATAGGTTGTCTTATAAATTGGAGTACTCATTTGCAGTCCTCACACCATCTAAACTTAGTTTTTGTCATTAATTGGTCAAGCCTTGTGAGTTCTAGCTAAACATGGTTGAATTTAAATGTGCATAAATATAAAGAGACTGAAAATGAATCATGCTGAGAATATAAAGACTAAAATCAAAAGACTGAGTACCATGGTGATCATAGGATAAGAACTTAATTGCAACGAGACCTAGATTTAGTTATACTAATTCTCATGCACCGTATAGTACTAGCAACTTTTCCTTACCATGTATAGAGACCGGACTTCACGCGATAACCTCACTCTTACTCACCATGTCTCTTCACTTTGTGCTGAGAGCTCGCCAGTAAATAGCAATAGAGATAAGAAAAGCCCAAATCTTTACTAACAGGTTGTGAAGCTGTCCCAATAGGCATAAGATTACCTTTCTCTAGTCTCGGTTAAGACTGTTGTTACTTCATCCCTCTTCAGGCATAATTACGAATGCAAGAATAGAGATTAACAATAATCACAAAGACTTACCAAATGGGTGATCAATCCAAACAGCGAGACCAAGAGACATTCTTACCACAAAACCCTTCAAGTACCGAGATTGGTAAATAGGTTGCCTTGCAAATTTCTGTATTCATTTGCAGTCCTCACACCATCTAAACTCATTTTTGACCATTAATTTGTTAAGACATGAGAGTTCTAGCTAAACATGGCTGAATTTAAATGTGCATAAATATAAAGAGACTGAAAATGAATCATGCTGAGAATATAAAGACTGAAATCAAAATAAAGGATTAAAACTGGAAATGAAATTGTAAATCAAACTTACAAATGTTCAAAACCAAAACCATAAGTCAAAGTACTCCAAAACTAAAGAACACAAAGACTAAGACTAGAAATATTGAATGATAACTGGATCGAAACTCTGTATCAAATTGTTTGTGTCCCTTTTGAAATGGCTGACCTTGGTATTTATAGCAGAGTACTCCTCCTTATGCTTCTTCTTTAATGACAAAGTAGGACTCTTTGTATTTGTTTCGACGGATTCATCTCCTTTTAGCCTTGGTCTATAAATGATAGTAGAATCCTTCCTTTTATGAGATTAGGAAAGAGATCGAACTTCCTTCTGAGATGGCTCTTCCTGAATAGGGTTTGCCTAAATTGGGTAACTTCTGGATCTCGATATGGCAAGCTCTGGTACTGATGTCATCTTGGTCATTCTAAAGTGTTCTGGAGTCACCGAGACCTGCTATAGTTCCTCCTACCTGAAAAAGACAGAAAAGGGAGTAATAGCGGCCATAAAGATTTAAAACATGGCCTCGAAGATATGGAAATAGACACAAATACATGCTAAAAAATATAACCCATCACATTACCTCACCCACATCAAATGAAAATTTAAAGCATTCACGGTGTGATAAAGTAAACTGTTAATAATACTAAAAATTAAAGTACTAAATTGCCTATAAAATACATCAATTCTAAGAAAGTAAAGTACAAGTGTTGTGAGCGATGATTAAAGCTTCTTCTCACCTTACTTTGCAAGTGTTTTATCTCAATGGGATCAGTGACATGTCTAGAAGAAGCCATTTGCAACAATTATGACCTAGAACCCCTTTTGAACCTCTTTTCCTATTTCCATCCCCCTGGGACGGTGCCAGTGACATTGGCCTAGTGATCACTCTAACACTACTGGAGCTGCTCTGACACTAAAATGGTCCCACCCCTTCTCCAATTTTGGCATTCTTTTTCTCCTTTCTCTCATTCCATTGAATGGAATGGCAATCCATGACAACATCACTTAAGGCAGTTCATTTTGGTCTAGAAGTAGGGAATAAGAAGGCCAAGAATTAGGGTTTAAAGGTTTTGGCTGAAATTTGAAATTTAGAGTGAAAAAGAGAGAACTTAGTGAGAGAAAGTTGAAGAAATACTTGGAATGGATTCTCTAAACATTTTCCTTGTGTTTCTTCTGCTTGATCTTGTAAAATAATCATAAAATCAGTAGAAGGCCTAGGTGAAATGATCTAAATAGGATTTTTAGAAGCAAAGTTACAAAATACCACTCGAATCTTCAAGAAAGGCTTCTCAAATGTGTCATTTCGATCACAAAAAGGTCGATTCATGGCCAAGAGGTAAGCTTCTAAGTTTCTTGAGCTCTTTTGGCATTTCCTTTTCTATATTGTGCTTATTTGGTTGTCTTTTGATCAGTTTTCTCCCATTCCTCTTTGATGATTTTTTATAAACTAGAAATAAGTTTTTTGAATAAATAGGCATTGTTAGTGCCACTAGTGCAAAAGTAGAAAAGAGGAGACTGCAAATATACGGTTGTGATGTAGTTTAAAGAGATTATATATCTCATGAGGAAAAAAACAAGCTTAATTCAAAAAAAATTTAGACAAAATGGATAAATGATAGGTAGGTGAATTAGGTATAGACAAGAGACGAAACAATGAAGAGTAGAGAATAACAAAGCCATTTGGTTACCAAGTTATCTCGATTCAACACCTTTATTAGTTTTAATATTGCATGTAAATATATCATATATGTCATGTTTTACAATCTAGAGTCAATTTATAGTCATGCATGCAAACTCAAATACTATATGTTTTATGCTTAGTGAGGGTGACTCTCGTATAAATGATAATCATGCAAGAAAAGACAAAAATATCTGGGTAGGACTATAACCGAACTAAACTAACAAGATTATGAATAAAAGCCGATTTTAAGTTACTTGAATTAGAATAGAATGTCCTCGCTCATAATGCAAGAGCAATACCATGAATTCTATTCAAAATCACAAACATAACAACAAACAAACTCAATATAAAAAGCACGACATATCATAAACTTGAATCGTAAAGCGTACTAAGCATAAGCAGAGAGGAAAGGTGATATGAATGAATGAGAATTAAGAATGATGTAGTAAACAAAATTAAAGAATTGAGTTAGATCAAACCACCTTCTTAAATGGGTTGTCAATCCTTGATCATAGCCCTTCTTCTACTTGAATCTTCAAATGCACTAATCTTCCAAGTAGGACAAATTATTGATAATAAAATAGAATATTTGATGAATAACAAGTGTTTTGCAAGTACACTATAATAAAACAGTCTGGAGAATAACTTAGAAACCTAAGAACAATGTAGATTTCTCTCACTCATTTTTCTCTATCTGTGGCTAAATGACTAATAATTATGAATCAAAGGATGAAAAGTTGCATGTCTTCATGTAATATATTGATGAAAAGGTACCTTATCCACTTGTTAGTCAATGAGCATTGAAATGCCATTTGGAAAGAAATATGTGATACCATATTTTAGGTGTGTTGCGATCATGACTTTGATGTCGCGCTCGTGGTTTGATGTTGCAAAACAAATTGTCATCAAATTGCACTCCTTATGATCCTCAACCATGCCTTGCACCTGCAAACAGTCCTTTTTTGCTTGAACCTTCACATTGACTTTGACTTAATTCCTTACATCCAACACTAAGCCAAATTTGTATCAAAAGAAGTCCATTGCTGCGTACTTTTCATATTTTAATCCAAAATCCATTTCTGAGAAAATTCCTTATAAGATTCACCTAATTCCTAAAAATGCATCTAAAACAACAATATATTGTTCGTTGCTTTTCCACACACTAGAAATAAGTTCTTTGAATAAACAAGCGTTGTCAGTGCCGCTAGTGCAAAAGTAGAAAAGAGGAAACTACAAGTATACAGTTGCGATGTAGTTTTAAACAATTATCAATCTTACAAGGAAAGAAATGAACTTAATTCAACCAAAACTCAGATAAAAAGGATCATAATAGGTACGTGAATTAGGGATAGACTAGAGATAAAACAACGAAGAGTAGAGAATCACAAAGCAATTAGGAACTAAGTTATTCCGGTTTAACACCTTTATTATGTTTTTATTGATGCTTGAAAATATATCATATATGTTCTATTTTATGATCTAAAGTTAATTTATTATCATGAATGCAAACCCAAATACCAAATATATTATGCTTAGTAAGGATGGCTCTCATATAAACTATAATCATTCAAGTAAAGACAAATATATCTAACTAGGACTACACTAAACTATCCTAACAAGATTATGAATAAAAATCGATTTGAAGTTAGTTGAATATGAATTGAATGTCCCTGCTTCAATGCAAGAACAGTACCACTAATTCTATTCAAAGTCACACGGATAACAACAAACAAACTCAACATGAAAAGCATGGCATATCATAAATTCAATCATAAAAGATATTACGCAGAAGTAGAGAGGAAAGGTGATATGAATGAATAAGAATCAATAATGATGTAGCAAACAAAATTAAAGAACTAAGTTAGATCAAACCGCCTTCTTAGATGGCTTATCAATCCTCGATCTTGGCCCTTCTTCTACTTGAATCTCCAAATACACTAATCTTTCATATAGAACAAATTATTGATAATAGACCAGAATATTTGTTGAATAAAAATGAATTTTGTTCATAAGTGTTCTTCAGGTACACTATAAAACAACACTCTCGACAATAACTAAGAAACCTAAGAACTATATAAATTTCTCTCTCTCATTTTTCTCTCTATCTATGGCTAATGTCTAACAATTGTAAATAAGATCATCCCCCCTGTTGCTGTAGCTGAAAATGTCTTTATTGAATCTATAATACGATGATCTTTTTCGGCCATAAAGTGTTGCATAAAGCATTCCTTTCATCTACATCGATCGGTTACAAATATTGAGATAGGGTCTGCCTTAACAAGACTGAGGGAGTCCACCATAAAATTGGGGCCTAGCTTAGGACCGAGACATATTCAAGGAGATGCTAATATAAGAGCACACGTCTCTTAAAATTGAGGAACTTGAATAATTAGATATTGCATTTGATGTAAATGGAATGGAATTCCAACTACAACTTACTAAAATGGTTTGACACATAAAATTAGGGGCAATATTGGAATAGTTGTAAATGCTACCTAATTGGAAATTTAGATAGGCTAGACTTCCCAAATTCAATAGAATGGGCTATTGTAAATTTTGAAAAACGGTAGGACAAATGTATTTAATTAAAAATCCTTATATTAAATACATGTACTATATACTAAAGTGTAAACAATTTTTCTTTTCTGACATCTAGGTTGAAATCTTTATTTTTATGCAAATGTTGGCATTGATGACTAATTTTGATTGGCTCTAGGTTCAAGGTTTTGTTTACAAATGCGAGTATAATCCTCAAAGCCTTTTACTTGGCATGTATATTGAATGAGCCTAAATCTAAACAAAATGACACAAGCAATTCTGCTTAAAATAGATATGCATGAAATACATAAAGGAAATCGGGATACAATACCTTAGAGGTGGTTAACATCCCTATTACCTTATGTAAGTAGCTGGCAGGAGACAAGGATAAACATCAAGTTAGATGTTAGGATCCATGTTACCTTAGCTATAACGGCATCATAAAATCATGGATTTTAAAGTCTATGTCTTTACATCTTAAAGAAAGGATTTCCTATGAAAGATTTGAACCAAAATATTTTTGATGGAAAATTGGTGGACCAATTAGTTAGAAATTTAAATAGTTTATATCTCAAAGAAGTAAATAGACACATGGTGTTTAGTCATGAAGCAGCGTAGAGCAAAGTGAAGAGAAAAGTAAAAGGAATACTAAAATAATTTTCTTGGAGACAAAAACAATTGTTTTCAATATGATATATTTGAAATAAGATCAAAATGGCTAAAGTCTCATAGCATGAGAAGAGGATGCTTGGAAGCTTCCACTTCAAGATGTGTGATATTGAGAATTCTACATCTCAAGGGAATTCTAAATTGGTATGGAATACCTAATGAGAATCACATATCCATAAGAAGGTATAGATATAAATGAGAAGTATAGGTTTAGCAAAAGGAGAGTTATACCTACGGAAAATCATTTGAGCTTGTGGCTACTAATGAGGTAGGAACTTAAAATCTCCGTTTAGCTAAATTTGTAATAAGACAAAGTGATAATCAATTGTCACTATAAAATATTATTTCTTGCTTCATAGCAAATGGAATTTTATTCCAATTTGATAAAAGGTATTATTAAAGTTATGAATGATATTTTATTTCAACATGACAAATGATATTTTGTAATTACAAAATCATATTCTCAAATAAAAACATTGCTAAGAGAAAAATATGATAATGAGAAATCTTTCTACTTATGGCATTGTCGTTTAGGCCATGTAAATAAAGATCACTTAACCAAGTTGCATAAGCGTGGAGACTTGGGCCTAATAGACTTAGAGTCTTATGGTTATTGCGAGCCTTGTTTAAAAGGAAAAATGATGAAGTTATCCTATAAAGGAAAGGGTGAATGAGCCATGAGTGCATTGGAGCTTATACATACAGATGTATGTGGTCTAATGAGTGTTCGGGCAATAGGAGGATACTCTTACTTCATAACCTTCATTGATGATTATTAACGATATGGTTATCTATACTTAATGAAACATAAGTCTGAAAGTTATGAAAAGTTCAAGATATTCAGAAATGAAGTAGAAAAACAACTTGAGAAAAGTATGAAGACACTTTGATCTGATTGAAGTGGAGAATACTTAAGTCAAGAGTTTCAGGATTATCTAAAACAAAATGGGATGGTTCCTTAGTGGACCCCTCCTCATACACCTCAACATAATGGAGTGTTTGAAAGGAGGAATCGAACATTATTAGATATGGTTCAGTCCATGATGAGTTAAGGATATCATAGTAAATCCTTTTAGGGATATGAACTGGAGAGCGTAGTTTATGTATTAAACAGAGTGCCCTCTAAATCAGTTGATTTTACACCTTATAAAAGATAGTGTAATAGAAGGCCATCTTTAGGTCACCTAAGAGTGTGGGGCATTCCTGCCGTAGTAAAGAAGATAACATCAGATAAGCTAGATGCTAAATTTGACTAGTGTCTGCTCATTGGATATCCAAAGGAAACTATTGGATAATTGTTTTACCAACCTGAAGCACAAAAGGTATTTGTGTCTCAGAGTGCTCACTTTCTTGAAAAAGAACACTTACTTGCAAAAGTCAGTAGGAGCAATCTTGAATCAGAAGTTCAAGAGGAAGAAATAGAGAATCAACTGATTGACCCCGTTCTAGATACACAAGAAGGTGTGATCCAAGAACAACCTGTCGAAACACAATCATTGCAAAGATCAGGTAGTATTTATAAAGGTTCTGAAAGATACGATTTTATCATCATGGATGATAGGGAACTATATCTCATGGAGGATGATGAACCAAGAACCTATGATCAAGTAATGAGGAGCTCATATTTTGATAAAAGTCTTAAAGCCATAAAATCAGAGATTGATTCCATGTACTAAAACCAAGTTTTAAACTTGGTCGAAGCACCGGAAGAGGTTAGACCTATTGGGTACAAATGGGTCTTCAAGAAGAAGACTAACATGGATGGTAATGTGATTACCTATAATGCAAGGTTGGTTGCAAAAGGTTATAGTCAACGCAAAGATACTGACTATGAGGAAACCTTCTCACCGGTAGCCACGCTTAAATCCATAAGAATACTCCTTGCCATTGTTGCTCATTATGATTATGAGATCTGGTAGATGGATGTTAAAACAACATTCCTGAATGGGGATTTGGGTTAGGATGGGTATATGACACAGCTAGAGGGTTTTACATCTCAAAATGGCTTAAAGGTATGTAAACTGCAAAAGTCTATTTGTGGACTTAAGCAAGCATTTAGGAGTTGTAATGTTAGGTTTGATCAGACAATCCGTAAACTAGATTTCTGTCCAAACATAAATAAGCCTTGTGTTTACAAGAAGGTTAGTGGGAGTGTAGTCATTTTCTAAATATTGTATGATGATGACATTCTGCTAATAGGAAACGACATGACCCTTCTTCAAAGTATTAAAATATGGTTGCCAATAAAGTTCTCCATGAAAGATGTGGAGAAGCAGCATTTATTCTAGGTATAAAGATCTATAGATATAGATCCAAGAGGCTGTTAGGTCTTTCTCAAAGTACATATATAGACAAGGTACTGAATAGGTTCAACCTTGAGCATTCAAGGGGGATTAACCTTTGTATGGTTAAGTATTCGAAGACAGCTTATAAAAAATGTACCCTATGCATCCACAATAGGATCCATCATGTATGCTATGATATGTACTATGCTAGATGTCTCTTAAGCTTTGAGCTTTATGAGTAGATATCAATCAGATCTAGGTGAAAAGCATTGGAAGGCCGTTAAGGCAATTCTTAAGTACTTGAGACGGACTAAAGATGAGTTCTTGATATATGGAGATGGTGACCTCACAATTGGAGGTTAAACATATGACTTTAAGTCTTAGTAAGGTTTTGTGTATGTATTTAATGGAGGGCTATTATACTGGAAAAGTTCCAAGAAAGAAACTATTACTGATTCAACCATGGAGACTGAGTACATTGCTGCATGTGAAGTAACAAAAGAAGCTATCTGGTTAAAGGGATTTAATAGTGATCTCAGTGTGGTTCCTGATCCGATTACTTTGTATTGAGATAACAATGGTGCTATTGCTCAGGCAAAAGAACCTCGGTCTCACTAGAAAAATAGACATGTATCTAGAAAGTATCATAAAATCAGCTAGATTGTTGATGCTAAGTTGATAAGACTACAATAAGTTCCCACTAATAAGAACATCGTGGATGGTCTGACAAAGCCATTGAATCAAGTCAAACACGACCAGCATGGTAAAGCACATAGATTAAGACATATGGCTAATTGGCCCTAGTGCAAGTGGGAGTTTGTTAGATATGATGTATGCCCTTAAGGCAATTGCGGCGATATATCTTAATTTTGTAATGGTACGTATTCATTTTACTAATAAAGGCATTTAATCTTTTGTTTATATCAATATGTCTATATATATATTGACTGGTTAAAATATATTCATTGACATCTGTATACAAAGTCCTTGACATATATCATAGCATGAAATGAGACATCATAGTTAGATTATGCCTCGAGAGACCTGCCTTATGTGCAATTAGGATTATGTCTAAACTATCCCTGGTCATAGTTTCATTAAGAAAGGATATTGATGAATCAATAAGAATAGCATGTGGTCAACTTTCTAGGAATAGGTCCAAGTAATTAATCTCCTATAGCTGAAGGTGGTGCCTTACGATTGACAAATGTATATATTTGGTGGATATATTGGAGACCGCAATAAGATAAACACTTGGTATATATATCAACGTGTTAGTGTTTATCTTTACAAAGTAGCTTTGCGAATATTCTCATGCTTGAGATACTAGTTACCTTGTGTGGTACTATCGCTATACTATTGGTTATACCTATGCACTCATAAATTTAGGGCGTCATGGGTGATTACGGGTATAGTGATCACGTTGGTAAGCCATGTAGAAGCAAAGAATCCATCACTCTAGATATATTAAGTAGTTCTACCTGACCACTTGTTGAAGTGATGATTGCTATAAACCTCTGATCAGAGTATGTGTTTGATAGAAATAGTATCTAGTTAATCACATTATGGTAAAAAGCAATATACTTTGGTAACAAGTAAATAACTGGGATAGCTCGAAGCAACCTCGCTATTTGTGGGTTAACACTTTAACCGAACCCAACGAACCAGATGTTACTTATATGAAAGAATGGAAGGAGTTCATCGCATTGGCAACTATTGCATTAACCAGGATTAATTCATAAGCACAAAGGACATTCCAAGTAATGGGGGGATGGTGGACCTTTACTAGAGGCGTACTACAGTCATTTAAGGTAATCAAGTTCTAATCACAGTCTAGAACCTCAAGCCAATAGTTACTATAGAACAAAGATTGGTTAAGCCTTAACAACTAAATACTTTGGGATCCTATAAGGTTGCACACATTAGACTTTCATTAGACTGAGTAAAGAATTAATAGACATGATCTATTACTAGAATATTAAGTGTTAAATGGTTAGACCATTACCTGGTTAGACCATAGATTTTATTTATTGACCAGTAACTAATTTTATTAGGGTCATAAATAAATTAAAATTTTGATTAAAATGATTAGATTTTTTTTTGTTAATCCATGAATTTATTTTTACCGGTAACTAATTTTATTAGGGTCATAAATAAATTAAAATGTTGATCAAAATGATTAGATCATACTTTGGTTCAGCCAGGAATTTATTTTGACTAGTAACTAATTTTATTAGTCTCATAAATAAATTAAAAAAAATGAGAATTCAAAGGGATTTTACCTATCCCACATTGCTAAATGGAGAGCATTTTTGCTCTCCTCCTCCTATGGCGGAAGGCCTTCCCCTCCTCTTCTCAACACTTCGAGTTCACAACTTTGTGGCACTGTTCGAGAGTATTCAGTGTGGATTCTTAATCCGGCATAGAAAAACTTTTTGATCCTCGCGGTTTATAGTTTGTGGATCCTAAATTATATTTTAATTTAGGGACCTCTAGTTTAGATTTTCAGGTGGATTTTTAGAGTGGTCTATTAGCTACTCGAAACTCTGTAGTTCTTCCTCATTGGGAGATTTCGGTTGGTGGGGTTCGTGTGGATAATTATAGAGGCTATCCTACATTTGGAAGCTTGTGTAAGAGGGCTATGCCAAAGCATACTTGAACTGGTAAGTTTTCTTTTTCTCTTTTAATTATTAGGTCATTTCCTATAAGTATTTTTGGACTTAATAATTATTATGCTTAGGTTGTTTTTCATTCTTAGTTTATTTTACGCTTAGGTTTTAGCTTAGAGTTATAATATACTTAGTATAAAATATTTATGCTACGATATAATTTAGAATTATGGTATGCCTAGCCTATGCATGCTAACCTAGGTAGAGAATTAATTTAGTTAAGACTTTAATTAATTTACATGCAACTGATAGGAGTTCCTAGGGAGAAGGGACAAAGTTTTCAATTTCCCTCATGCCCGTTATACATGTTCAGAGTGACTCTCAATTCCCAACAACCTCATCACCTAAACCATGTCAAACTCCACCTTAGTCATGTCGAACCTACCCATCTAGATGTCCAACCTTTTTCAAACCTATAGTCTAGATCCTACCTTATGTCTAGCCTACCCTCATCTCTCATGGGTATCTTGGAGGATATTCTTGCCCTATTTTGTGAAGCTAATGCATTTCTTTTGTAAGTACACCACACACATGAGTCTGTGTCAAGCCACGCATATGCTCATTAACCACATCGTTTGCAGCCATATTCACATGCATACACCTAAATTAAAAACCACATTGCTAAAATCATCCCACATCCATGCCTAAGCCCATGCATGGAATAATCCAACCTTGGTTCTATCTCATCTTGGGAGAGGGGTAGCGATCGTCTAATCCACACTATTGAGTTCTCTTATTGAGGGGGTGAAATCATTGCAAGTTCCATTCCAAGTTTGGGGCCCAAGTCAAATTTGGAGCAATCTGAGCAACACAATTTTGTGTTTACTCCAAGCTCCTCTGAAATTAAAAAAATGGCTTCTCCTTTGAGTATCGTGGCCCTTGTGCAAGATATGAATGTTGCTTTCACTGATTTTGTCAAGTCAGAAAAGTTCAAAGGTGTTATCAATGATCAGGTTCAGTCATCGGTGTATGATGCCCCAAAAGTGGCAACCATAAGGACTTAGGAAAGAATCTCGAGAAAGAGCTTGAGAAAGATGATCAAAATGGTGGCCCTAAGCCTAGTGGTGGTTATGCAAATATTCGTGTTGTGCTCAAGCAGTTGCTTTCCATAGGAGATGAAACAAGCAAGACCTCAATTATAGATGGAGTTGAGTTATTGCCACTTGGCTTTAGCATGCCTCCCCTTCCTCCTTATAAGTGAACCAACCTGCCATTAGTTCATATTAAGAATTATGAGAATGTGATGAGAATGAAGGTGTTGTCCAACAATCAGCTAGCTAAGATGTTCTTATGCACCTTAATTGGGATAACTGCTGAATTGTTTACCACTCAATCCGTTGATGTCTACCGTGAATTAGACAAGCTTTCCAAGTCCTTCAAAGAGCACTACGAGTTCAATTACAAGTTGAAAACAACCATTCAAAACTTAGAGTAAGTGAAGTAGAAAGAAGGGGAGGCTTTCCGATCTTACTATATATTGGGTATCAAGCCCAGTTTGCCCGAGATGATTGTGAAGATGATAGATGGTGCACTGCCATGGTACCAAGATCAGATGGCCTTAGATGAATATAAGCACTATACCAATGCTTGCAAAAAGGCTGAGAAGATAGAAAGACAAGCTGCTATGAAGAAAAAAGGGGCCCACCTGTAACTAACCGTCCTTTTTCAAGTGGTTATAGGAAGCCCACTGAAGTATCTACAACTTCTCCCGCTGCTTTTGATACCAAGGTAGCCCAAGTGGCCACTATCGTTGAATCTAATGTAGCTGTTGTTTAGTCCCCTCAAGAAGATAGGCATGACATCATCCCGTGGAAGGACAAACTATCTTACCTCTTTAGCAAGTTGAGGAAACTTAATTTATTAAGCAGTTTGATGCATTTTGTTCCCCCTAAGCCCAAAGATGGTCATAATTTCTACACTTACCATGTAGCTAATGGTCATCGTACTAATAATTGCAAGGCTCTCCTAGCAGCAAAAAAGAACCACATCAAAGATAAGAAGGGCAAAGACTTGGCACCAAAGCCTAGTACCATGAGTAATCCATTGTCCGAGTTTACCCAGTCTGTGAATGTGTTGTAGTTTGTTCTAACCAAAACCTATGTTGTTTAGCAATTGAGAAACAAAGTAGTGATTGAAGAATTGATCTTGGTGGTTGAATCTAGCCTAACGCCCAACTTTGTGCTTAGTCAATTCATCTAGGCAAACCCGTCGATAAGAACAATATACACCGATGATGATTTGAGGATTATGATAGAAGAATCCTTAGCAATAGCAGATCGAGGGGCTATTGATATTAAAGCCCTTGATCTCTTTCGTCAACAAGTGAACAGTTCTCTAGGTAGGGATATGATCAATTGTTTTGACCTTCTAATGGACCCTATAGACCTTGATGAAGTGTTCAATAATCATCATGGTGGGTCCGAGGATGAGATTTTCTTTCTAGTAGAAACCAATGGAGGGTCTGTATCCTATGTGCAAAATTGGAGAGTTATGAACGTGACTCAAAGTGGAAGAGTCTATCAACCCGAATTTAAGAAAGGGGTTGGAATTGAAGAAGCATAAACGTACACAACCTTCCGCCACCCATGGAAGAGGATTTAAAAGAAGACCATATCATCAAGCAGTTGAAACAAACTCTAGCCAAGTGTACCATCTGACAGTTGATCATCAAATACAAGGCCCATAGAAAGGCCATTTGGAAGAATTTGATGGAGATAGATGTCGTTCCTACGACCTCTCCTGAAGAGATGTGTACCATTGTCAATGGAGGAGTTCCGCAAAGAAATTATATGCCTATTGCCTTCACTACATCTAATTTTCCTCAAGAGGGGATGAAGCACAATAAGGCATGGTCCATCAAAGTAAAAATCTTTACTCTTATTGTTCCATGTGTAATGGTAGATGATGGGTCCACCTTGAATCTATGTCCTCTCCAAATCTTGCCACACCTTGGCCTCTCTAAAGAGATGTTGAAGAAGTGTGGTACCATTATCAAGGCTTATAATAATTCTAAGACGATAGTCGAAGGGACATTCAAAGCCGAAGTGACCGTGGGGGAAGTCACAACTCCTATTACATTCATTGTATTGGACATTCCGATCATATTCTCTTTGCTATTAGGTAGTCCTTAGATCTGTGCATCAGGGTTAGTGCCTTCCAATCTACATCAAAAGATCAAGTTTGTTCACATGCTGAAGCCTATCACCATAGAAGTCGATGAAGAATTAGTTGTGGCAGCAATCAAAAGAGGGGGGAATGACTTAACCGATTTTCTTGTGCCTATGGTCATTTAGCCTGAAGAAGAGGAAGTCAAGAAGTATGCTCCAGGGGTAACCAAGTACATGGTTATAAAGGGGTACAAATGTGGCAAGGGTCTAGGAAGTAATCTTTAAGGAATCCTGTCTCTTCCCAAGATCCACTCTCAAAAAGGAAAAGGTCTAGGCTTTACTCCCCAAAAACCCACCAAGAAGATGCGTTGGAACTCAGTCCATATGGTCAGTGTCTATAAGAGGTCCGAGGAACTAGTCCATCAATGACTAGCTGAACCATTGGAAATTGATGGAGAACTAATGTGAGCACTGGATTTTAATAGTCCTTCTCATGAAATAATGATGAGAGCTAGATAATGCAATCTTTTTTGGGTGTTACCCATCAGAGGTGTTCCTACTATAGCACATATGAGTTTAGCCAAAATTTTAAGACCCAAACTACCTTTAGGGACCCGTACGGTTCACACTTAGGGTACAGGTCCATCGGTTGACCCATAGGACCACCATCCCTCACACGCCCCAAAGGGACCTATACGGGTCCCACCTAGACCTATATAGTTCCTCCCGACCCATACTAGTGGTAATCGCGTCCAATAAGGCTAGACTGATTGCAATCATACCTTATATGGTTGCGATCAGCCATAAATCAGATTTATTGCATTCAGACACATATTTTTCTTATAAATAGAGGCATTTTGCCTCACTTTAAAGGGGTGCCAAGCTATAACAATTCTAGAAAATTTCTTCATTATTTTTCCAGCAATATTCATAGGTAGAGAAAGGGTAAAGAAGGGTTATAGAAGTTATAAAATAGGAGGAAACCATGTTGGGAAACAATGATCTGGAAGACAATTCCCAAGAAGAAGCATTTAGATAAGGTTTTAAAGAAAACAAAATCCTACGTCATTAAAGAGTGTATCCAGATTAAGTCTTGAAGAAAAAAAATCCCTAAGCCTAAGAAAACAGCATCCGAAGAAGATCACATCAGGAATAGCATCTAGTAAATTAATAGTCTGAAGCCATCTGGAAGACATAACTCTTAAGACAAAGGAAAATATTTAAAAATAATTTCCCTCCAATTGGTCTGAAGCAAAACATGCTTTTTGCCTTGGAGAATGAAAAACAATAGCTTGTACAATTTCATTAAAGGACAACAACGTTGACACAGAAAGAGAAAAAGGTAATAACCTTTGACCTAGACCAATAGCAAGGCGCGTGGAGTCTAAACAAAACACAAAGTTGCATAAAATTCTACAGAACATAAAAACCTAAGGAAATGACATCTAACAACTTATTTTCTCCAATAAAAAAAATTCAAATGAGACATTTATTGGGTCTAAAGGAACAATCAACGGCTCTGGATGCACGAACTCATATCTGACCAACAGTGAAGATTCAAGATCAAGCAACGACTACATTTATGATCCAAGCCTATAAAAAAGAAGCTTCACAAGTTGAGAAGATGTTGGTCGATTTTGAGAAAGTTATAACCTTAAGAAATTTGATATTCAATCAAAAAACATAATCCCACCAAGAACCAATCATTTAAAAAATCAGTTTGTAAGAATTCTCAAATGAAACCATAAACTTGAAGAACTCAAAACCCAATCTTTGTTAAGATTAGATCTATAATGTCTCATACTTAGTGAGTATTGAGATAGATGTGAACTCTCAGTGGTCAAAGATATGTGGATCTCCCATGGCGCCTTGCGGCAGGGTCCATTGGTTGGTTGGTTAGTTTAGGTGTGATGGAACAATTTAGATCAAGTTTACACATTTTAACAAATTTTAATGGATAAAAGAATCGAGACCCAAATCTGGATATAAATGATAGAGTTGCCACTCAAGTTATCTACTTGGGAAAAAGTTCTTGTACGGCTTCTATTGGGCAGGATACACATACCTTTTGGATTAGAGATTTGGGTATCGGATAAGTCACTTATTTCGCATTTAGTTAATTCAAAATTACATTCACCGTGTAAAACTATTTTCTTTTCATCATTTGGGGAATTTTATAGAAATCCTATTTTCCTACACTCTTTCACACTCGATTCATGCATTCAACAGTTCATAATAAAGCACAAGTAATAAATGGGGGATAAAAATTACAACCGAGGGAAAATGGGGGAATTGCAAGGGAACCTATACATTTGTTCTAAATTAGAAAACAAAATAAATAAATTTGCATGCATCCACAAAGATTAGCATACTTTACCACACATCATAAGTTAGCATTTCATTAGGAAAATTGTGATTATGTTAGCGTGGTGGTTTTACGATAGATAGCGCTCGGGTGGCTTCTAGGATCGGGAATAAATAATCGGTCTTCAATGCAATTTGTTATGAAAATACATTTTAGCTTTTCGTGGGTTGATTTACAAGATTATTAGTAAAAATGATCGCATGGAAAATGGTGATGTCAGATTGATTTTAAAGGTAAAAAAGGGAACATTACGTTTTGCTTGGGGGCCATTACCCATATGGGTGGGGTAGGACCTGTACAGCTACTGATAAGGACCCGTATGGCTCTTTTCTGATCCCGAGCAGAACTTTAGTTTGGTTTAAGATGAAGAAGAAATACAGAAAAGCACAAATGAACCATAAAACTAATAAGATGTGAGTCTCCTTGAGACTCAGAAGAGTACGTTTATGTCATGAATCCACTTTCAAGCGATCCCAATGTCGAGAGAGAGTCTAACAAAATTAGATAATGAAATGATTATATTAGGACTATTTAGGCGAGTAATTTTTGTGCACAGAACCTCCCCCAAATCCTGATAAATGAAGCTAAAAATGAATAAATTATGGATAAAACCTTAAGGAATGGGTTTTCTCCCTGTCTTATACCTTCTATTCCTCAACTGTACTTATAAAAACAGCTGGAATTTTATATGATTTGTTTGATCTGATTTTTATTCTTGCCCCTTCAAAAATGAGGTAAAAAGCCTCTATTTATAGGGGGAATCGAGTATGAAAACAATAAATTTCATTCAAAGGGAGGGATTACATGTCATTCTACCTATTTGGGTAAGTACAGGACCCGTATGGGTCCAGGTGGGACCCGTAAAGGTCCCTCAAAGGCTAGTGAGGGTTTTGACCTGTATAAGTCAACCAGTGGATCTATACAACCAGGTTTGACCCATACGGGTCCCTAAGGGTAGTCTAGGTCTCTAAACTTAGGTAAACTCATCTCTACTACAGTAGGAACACCCCTAATGGATAACACTTATAAAGTATAGCATTATATAGCTCCCATCATCATTTTGTGAGAAGGACCATTTAAATCCAATGCTCACAGACTGCCCCTCGGGGGATTACCATAGATATGGATCTATATGATCTCACGATATGAGCGAGGGTTTAGGAATTATACCAGAGAGGATGATATGGGACAGTCCCTTTCTTAAGGGGAACTCCTTTCCTTGGCGTCCCTTTCTTAAGGCGGAAAAGTTTCCTTTATTGATGGGTATCCCTTTCTTAATGCGAATGACTTTCCTTTGCAGATGCGTATCTGTTTGTTAAGGCGGATAACAGTTCTTTGCCAATGCATATTGCTTTCTTGAGGCGGATGACTTTCCTTTACTGATGTGTATCCCTTACTTAAGGCAGATGACTTTCCTTTGCCAATGTGTATCCCTTTCCTAAGGCGGATGACTTTCCTTTGCTTATGCATATCCCTTTCTTGAGGTGGATGACTTTCCTTTGCCAATGTGTATCCCTTTCCTAAGGCGGATGACTTTCCATTACTGATGCATATCCCTTTCTTGAGGCCGATAACTTTCCTTTGCCAATGCATATCCCTTTCCTAAGGCAGATGACTTTCCTAGCAGATCATCTATCCCTCACGACTTCACTGGGGAAGGTGTGTGTATCCCTTTCTTAACGCGGATCAACTATCCTAACTGATGATTGTGTATCCCTTTCCTAAGGCTGATGACTCTCCTCGTATCCCTTCCATATGGTGGATGACTTTCCTACTGGGGTTTTGAATAACCTTTTAAGAGACAATGAAAACATTGAGTCAGTTACTGCTTGAGAGGAGATATCTTGATTCTTGATTTACTTTGTGGAAAACAAAAAAATTTTTGCCCCCTTCAATCAAGAACAAAGATGTGTGGATGGGGTTGGCCTCTAAATAAACTACAAACTGATTGTGAGAAATGTTGGGGACCATGTGATGATTGATATGGATGACCTGCTGGTGAATACACATGATGAGACTCAGGGTCAAGACCCTCCGGCAGCTTAGATTAGGATTGCAGTCACTCTTTTCTTTCTGAACATTTGACGGTTTTAGCCCCACGTGGCTTATTTTGATGCAAACTTGGATGTTGTTTACATACCGCTTTTCTGTATGCATGCTAAATTTTCTTTTTCCGTACTAAGACTATTGAAAATTACTACTTATGGACCCGTATTGCCCCTTGGCATAACTAACAATAAGACCCTTTTAGAATATACTATGAGCAAGTAACTTAACTGTTGAACGCTCAAAGTTCAAGATAACGATGAACTGACCCAATTTAACTTACAAGATTACCAAGGCTGATTGGTTTAAGATTAGCATTTTCAGGGAAATGTGCTATGTATTTCATAGTGGGAGACCTAAGTACAAGGGATCCCAGCTGTGAGACATTGCAATTACAAATGATGTTTGGTAGAAAAAACGCGATACTATACTAGCGTTTTTGAATTGAGTTCTAATTTTTTCATAGGACATTCGATGTGAGATGACCTATTGAATATTTATTTTCATATCTTTTCACGTCATGATTTTGGCCTAAGTTGTCCTTGGTGGCTCAACTCAGCGAACTTTTAAACTCTTTTTATCTTTGCCTTAACTTTTTCCTGGACCACCCTTTTGGATTTTCAATCCAGTAGGCTTTTACTTTCTTTTTCTTTTGTCTTAACTTTTTCTTGTACCACCCTTTCGGGTTTTCAATCCATTAGATGCTTTTGACCTTTGTATAAACCTTATTTTATTTGTGGCTTATTGGTATTTTTGTCTTTTGTGGATAAAGGTACGCGCAGTAAAAACAACAACAACGAGCACTGGATGTCGAGAAAAACTGATGTTCACATACCTGCGATCATTTCACCTAAAGACATGCATGCATTCATAAGACCAAAATTCTAAGCAAATCATGACACATTCATTGATGAGATTAATTTGAGTACATATACAATGGTAACAATTTCCAATGGTTATCCCCTACTACCTATTGGTGTTTGTACAAATTTTCTGGAAAGCAACTGACATTTTTCTCTTAATGTCCTAGCCCTTTCTGAGTTTTCAACTCAGCGGGCTTTATTTATGTTGGAGTACCCTAACTTTTGCCTGAACGAATTGTGGAATACCGATCAGTGGGTTGCACCCTAATTTTTGCTCGAGTAGTAAAGGATCACTGTCCGGGTTATTTATTCTTTATTTCTTTTATTCTTCAAGCTGTTTTTCTATGTTTTTGTTCTTTTAAACTAGACATGATAAGGCTTAAACCTGTCTTGATTCACTAGATTCACAAATTCATTTCCATCCATGTCCATGAGCTTGATTCCTCCCTTGCCAAAGCCTAAACTTGCCCCTGGCATATGTGTTGACTTGGCATAGTTGTTTGAGAACCAGATCACCTGTCTTGAGAGGTTACTTCAAGTATCTAACTCTATTGTTATAGGTTTGGGCCATGCACTTTTGGTACATCTGTATGTGGTCAAGTGCCTTGAGCCGCTTCTCATCTATCACTTTTAACTGCTCATACCTAGTACTTTCCCAATCTGACTCTTTCAACTGAGCTTCAAGTGCCACTCACAAAGATCTTACTTCAATCTCAACAGGGAAAATGACTTCCATTCCATATACAAGAGAAAAAGGCATCTGATCTATAGGTGTTCTTGTGCTGGTTCTGTATCCCTAAAATTGCAAATGAATGTTTATCTGCCCAATCCCTATAGGTAGACATCGTCTTGGACATAATCCTCTTGATTGACTTATTGACAGCTCCAACTGCCCCATTAACCTGCGGCCTATATGGTAAGGATCTATGATGCTTGATGTTGAATTTTTCTAACAACTTAGCTGTAGCCCTTTGAAACTGTACCCCATTGTCAGAGACCACATGATGTTGCATCCCATATCGAGCAAAATTATGCCTCTCTATGAACTTGGCCATCTTCTTGGTGGTGATACTGCTGTAGGATTCGGCCTCTACCCATTTTGAGAAATAATCAACTGCAACTATGATAAATCGATGTCCATTAGTAGATGAAGGTCAAATTTCACCAATTATATATATCCCCCACTCTAAGCAAGGCTAAGGAGTAGACAAATTATGAAGTTTGGTCAAGGGTAAATGCTTTATATCCCCATGAATCTAGCATTCGTTACATTTTCTGACCTTGTCAATGCAGTTGACGTTCATTGTGGTCCAAAAGTACCCCATTCTCTGAATCTTCCTAACTAGAGCCATTCCATTCATGTGCAAGCAACAATCCCCTATATGCACCTGGGTCATGGCCTTTTCTGCCACTTCTTTTGACAAGCCTCTCAATAATAACCCTTTAGTTTTCCTCTTGAAGCCATCTTCATCTATTAGTCTAAATTATGTTGCTAATCTCTTGAGAGTAACACGATCTCGACTTAACGATTCTTTAGAGCATTGTCCTTCTCTTAGAAACTTCTTAATGTCGTCATACAAGCAAGCCTTTTCTCTTCAACAGTCATAACTTGAATTTTCTCATGAAACAGGGAACGACAAGTTTTCGTTACCTAAGGGTGAATGGGTTGGGTTTCTTCTCCTTCCCATATAGAGGCCAAGGTAGCTAGTGAGTCAGCCATCTGATTCTCATCTCTTGGTACATATTGAAAGAAGCATTGACCAAATTGTACTAATAAATCCCAAACTGCCTCCACGTATGGCCTCAGTGATTCTTCTTTGATTTCCCACTCCCTGACTACTTATTTTATCACCAGCGTGAAATCACCGATCACCTTTGCTTCTTTTTTGCCTACTTTCAGTAAAGCATCAAGGCCAAAGAGACAAGCTTCATATTCGACTCCATTATTGGTGACCGGGAACTCTAGGTGTTTACTTAATGGGATAACCTCACCTTAGGCAGTAATGATGATCACCCCAAGACCAGCACCACTTCAACTCACTACCCCATCAAAGTACATGATCCATTCAGCCTTCTCTACTTCTATAATTGCCAATTGCTCATTAGGAAACTCCAGACTCTCCATATAATTAGATTCTATAGGTTATCATGCCAGGAATTCAGCCACTACTCTCCCCTTGATTACTTTCTTGGTGATATACTGAATATCAAACTCAGACAGTAAAAGAACCCAACGAGAGAGTTTCCCTACCAAATTAGGGGATTGGAAAAGATACTTCATCGGGTCTACCTTGGCAACCGCTTGGATTCTATAAGACTGGAAGTAATGCCTCAGCTTTTTGGTAAACCATACCGTTACAGTGTATATCTTTTCTACAACTATGTATTACGTCTCATGTTCTAATAACTTCTTACTCAAGTAGCACATAGCATGTTCACTTTTATTGTCTTGTTCTTGAACTAATATAACACGTATAGATGACTTCTCTATGGCCAAATAGTGAATCAGCGGCTTACCGGGCATTGGAGGTTTCAAGATTGGGGGACTTATGAGGTAGGCTTTTATCTTATCAAATTCTGTCTAGCACTATTGATGCCACTCTACAGGTTGCTTCTTTCTCAGTAACTTAAAGATTAGCTTGCAAACTATTGTTAACTTAGTGATGAATTGACTCATATATGAAAGCGATCTGAGAAACAACCTGACTGCCCTTTTAGTTCTAGGAATAGGCATTTCTTGGATAGCTCTGACTTTATTGGGGTGAACTTGAATTCCTCTCTGACTGATGATGTGGCCCAATAGTCTCCTTGATGTAACCCCAAACACGCACTTTTTTGGATCTAAACGGAGGTTGTATTTCTCGATTCTTGTTAAGAACCTATACACAATCTGTAATGAAAGCTGTTTGAACTTTGTCAATAATGTCCATTAGGATTTGATTGTACCTAGAGAAGCAATCTAAGAATGAGTACATCGCAGCTCTAGCAGCACTATCTATTAGTACATTAATATGCGATAATGGGAAATCATCTTTTGGAGATGCCTTGTTCAAAGCACGAAAGTCAACACACATCCTCAACCTTCCATCCTTTTGAGGAACCGGGAAAACATTTGTAAACCATGTCGGATACTCAATTACCAATGAATTTAGCTTCCAATAAGCAGGCAACTATGACTTTAATCTTGTTGGCCCATTTCGGGCATAACCTCCTCAACTTTTTCTTTACTAGTTTAAACTTAGGATCGATGGGGATACAATGCTCAACGATTTCTCATTGTTCTCCCGGCCATGCCTTTGTATGACTAAGCAAAACCATTAAGATGTTTTCTAAGCACTTTTATCATCTCTCTTTTTTTTGATACGGGTTAAGTCGTTAGATAATTTCACCATTTTTTTATTTTCTCGTAGTACCCAAATTAATGTCATGCAATGAAACATATTGAATGCTAAAAATGTTCTGTGTGTGGTCCAATGAATGCATGGTGTCATTAGGCAAAACATCAAACAAGTAAGCAAAATCATTATTATTATCATTAGGGTGCCCAAAGGCTACATCATTTTTATTACAAATAATTGCACTGCCATACTCCATAGGGGAAGGGTCTTCATTTGTTAGGAGATGAGTCAGTTCATGGTCCAGATCTTACAATTGTTCTTCGATCAACACATCATCTATAGTGTCTCTAGTGGCTTGGGCTAGGTTCCTCAAAGCTTCCTAGATGGGTGCCTTCTTCTTATCCCCCAAGCAAAGGATGGTGTGTATTGAAGAAAAGAGAGTATCGATGGACTTGTCCACTTCGATCCTTGATGGGTTATTGCCTTCCATTTTCTTGGAGCATCTTTCTGCTTCTATAGCTATTTGACAACATTCAGGAATGGTCTTCTATGCTTCTAGAAATGCTATCTTACAGAGGTGAGGATGTAACTCAAGGATGAATCGGTCAGCCAGTTCCTTCTCATAAGGTGTTCTTTTGAGAGTTATGAGAATCGTCAACCATCTCTAGAAATAATCGTGGATAGGTTTCCAATTCTTTTTTTTATAGCTATCAAATCCATTATTAACAGCTCTTCCCTTACTTTGTTCATTTCTAAAATACACTTTCACACCTCATCTTCCTCTAATTCAGAGTTGATCATGGCTACTTCCTCCCTTCTAATCCTGAGTTCACAAATCTTTGTTTTATTAATACGCACAATGATAGCTTTGAGGAGATCGTCATATACTTTTGTCGGGTGGTTGGGGCTAACACGGTATGGACAGAAATTACCTTTGTCCTCAGGCCGGGGTGGAACATAGGGCTTGAGGTGGCTGATCAACCCAAAATTCTTTAGCTTCTTGAAAATCTTCATAAGAAGAGTTCCCCAGGGAGAAATATCCTTAAGAGTCAAAGGATGAATTCTCTGGTCGTGGGTCATACCATAGGGTAAACCCTTAAAATAAGGGAGGGTTTTCCCTTTTTCGCATAACCTTGAAGTTCGGAAAAACTTAGGAAATGGCCTCTCAATGGAACAAGTGAGTCCCACTACTAGCTATGAGGAGTGCTAGATTCACTGGCTAAATAGACCAATTGAGTTGAGCCATATGGTAATCTGAGATGGGGACTAGATGAAGTTGCCAATTCTTGCCTTGAACTGAGGTAGCAACTAAAGGATCAGTACATGCATGGGATGGGGTATGCATGCTGAGGTTAATTATAAGGGAATACAACATAACACATGTGAAATGTGTCCTCCAACCTTATTCCTCCCACCAATTTTGAAGGTATTTTCCTTTGATTACCACGAGGATAATAAAGGGCGACCTAGTCTAATCTCATTGGAAAAATGTACCTAAAGGATAAAATTCTATGGCTTTCGATAGGAATGGTGTAGGGATGTAACGGAATTTGATGTAGTAGGTTTACATCGCACCAAGCCTCTTTTAGAAGGAGATGAAAATGATTGCTCCACCCACTAGAGTGTACCCAATTCCTAGCCGGCATGAGTGACACTTTCGTGAGTTTCGTGGAAAAAAGGGCGCCCTAACCTATTGCTAGAAGAAGAGTGCATTTAATTCTAAAGAGGAGGTCAAAAGATAGAGTGTAATAATTTTCCCAAAAGGTGAAGGAGAAACCGGGTTGAATTAAGTAAATCATTTTTGGTTCTCATCTTATTCTTTTAAGCTTTTGAAATAAACCAACATTTTGCAAGTTAAAAGATTATATCCCCAGGAGAGTCACCATTGTGAACACTCGGTGGTCAAAGATATGTGGATCTCTCTTGGTGCCTTACGCCGAGGTCCACTAGGGGGTTAGTTAATTGAGGCATGATGGAACCATTTAGCTCAAGTTTGCACATTTTAACAAACTTTAATGAATAAAAGAATCAAGATCCAAATCTCGATATAGATGATAGAGTCAACACCCAAGTTGTCTACTTGGGAAAGAGTTCTATTACGGTTCCCATTGGTCGGGAGACTCATACCTTTTGGATCAGAGATTTGGGTATCGGATGAGTCACTTATTTCTCTTTTCGTTAATTGAAAATTACATTTATCGCATAAAATCATTTTCTTTTCATCATTTGGGGAATTATTACAGAAATCCTATTTTTCTACACTCTTTCACAATCGATTCATGCATTCCATAGTTCATAATAAAACACAAGTAAT
Source organism: Euphorbia pulcherrima (assembly GCA_947683365.1). Classification (NCBI taxonomy): domain Eukaryota; kingdom Viridiplantae; phylum Streptophyta; class Magnoliopsida; order Malpighiales; family Euphorbiaceae; genus Euphorbia; species Euphorbia pulcherrima. The sequence goes on along the minus strand of CANTUS010000004.1, from coordinate 62,208,921 downwards.
AAATGAGGGATAAAAATTACAACCTGCGGAAATAGGGGAATTGCAAGGGAACCTATACATTTGTTCTAAGGTATAAAAGAAAAGAAATAAATTTTCTTTCATCCATAAAGATTAGCACAATTTACGGCACATCATAAGTTAGCATTTCATTAGCAAAAATGTGATTATGTTAGTGTGGTTGTTTTGCGATTGATAGTGCCCGGACGGCTTCTAGGATAGAGAAGAAATAGCGGGTCTTCAATGCATTTTGTTATGAAAACACATTTTAGTTTTTCGTGGGTTGATTTACCAGATTATTAGTGAAAATGATCGCATGGAAAATGGTGATTTCAGATTGATTTTACGAGTAAAAAATGGAACATTGGAATCTGACTGGGGGTCAGTACCTGTATGGGTGGGGCAGGACCCGTACGGCTACTAGTGAGGACTCATACGGGTGTGGGGGGACCTATACTAGTCCTTTCTAGTCTCAGGCAGAACTTCAGTTTGGTTTAAGATGAAGAAGAAATACAAAAAAGTAGAAATGAACCATAAAACTAATAAGATGTGAGTCTCCTTGAAACTCAGGAGCTTACCTTTAAGTCATGAATCCACTTTCAAGCGATCCCAATTGCGAGAGAGAGTCTAACCAAAGTAGATGATGAAATGATGATATTAGGACTATTCAGGAGAGTATTTCCTTGGATAGAACCTCCCCCAAATCCTAATAAATGAAGCTAGAAATGAATAAAATGTGGACAAAACCTCACGGAATTGGTTTTCTCCCTATTTTATACCTTATATAGCTCAACTATTCCTATAAAAACCGCTGGAATTTTATATGAATTGTTTGATCTAATTTTTATATTTGCTCCCCTTGAAAATGAGGTAAAAAGCCTCTATTTATAGGGGGAAATCGAGTCTAAACACAATAAATTGCATTCATGACTAATTTCCTCCGCAAAAGGTGGGGATTACATGTCATTCTTCCTATTTGGGCAAGTACGGGACCCGTACGAGTCCAAGTGGACCCATGGGTCCTTCCCAGGCAGGTGAGGGGTTTTGACCCATACAGGTCAACTAGTGGATCAATACTACCAGGTCTGGTCTGTACGGGTCCCTAAGGGCAAACTAAGTGTCTAAACTTGGCTAAACACATCTCTGCTATAGTAAGAACACCTCTGATGGATCGCACTTGTAAAGCATAACGTTATCTAGCTCTCATCATTATTTTGTGAGAAGGACCATTAAAATCCAATTCTCAGAATAGGGGACTTAGCTTAAACTCGGAAAGGTTAGAGTGGTATTTCCCTATGAGAAAAGGACTCAGCTAAGCTTGGAGTTAGTTTGGTGGTATATCCTACTTCCGGAAGAATGATGATTCTTTGGAGATAACTTGCAAAGGACTCAGCCAAGGTAGGGGTTAGCATTGGTTGTATATCCTACATCTAGCGGAGAAGAAATCTGTGGAGCTAATTGTAAAGGCTTGATTTCTGCCCATTAAAGATATCTTACTCGTAGATTTAAGCTCGGAGGAAGAAACTTTGGGGACTAGACATAGGTAGGGCTGAACGAGTATAAAAATCATTATGTTTAATCTCCCTTTACTTCAAGCTTTTACTTAAGTTCATTTTATTTAATAATTGCATCATTCGGATTAACTAATTCTAGATCATGTCAAACATGCTACACAAAGACTTTTTAAAAAGTCTAATATTCCATAATAAGGGTCATTCACCCCCTCTGACCCTAATTATACTAGTACAGGGGCCAATAAGTTGTATTAGAGCAAGTGCTTGCAACTAGAGACTGAACTATCTTGAGCTAAAGGTCCATATTTTTTATTTCATAAATAAAAAATGAGTTATCATAATAATATCTCACTAATCCTTTCAAAGGGTATGTCTATAACCCGTCCCCACTTTTCACTTGTGAACACTACACATTCTAGAAAAACCAGATGAATAATTTCATTCAAGCCCAAAGCATGCTAGCATGGATGGCCATTAAAGGTGGTCCATATCTCCCTACCTATAAAGTTGAGGGTATTACCATCAGGAAACCCTCTAATCTATAGGATGATAATGATTATAAGATGTTGTGTGAAAAAGCAAATGCTATTGACATGCTTCATTATGCATTAGTGCAGCTGAATTTAACAAGATATCAGGCTGCAAAACATCCCAAGAAATTTGGCAAAAACTTGAGGTGACCTATGAAGGAACCAATAAGGTCCATGAAGCTAAAATTGATCTCGTCTAGGAAAAGCTAGAAAACTTCAAGATGGAACTAAAGGAGCCCATCAGCAACATGAATACTAAATATACTAATCTAGTAAATGAGTTGAAAAGATTGGGAAATAAGATCACTACAGAAGAGATGGTGAAGAAAATCCTTTGGAGTCTTACCAAAGAATGGGATAGCAAGAAGACTGCCATTTAGGAAGGTCACGACCTAACATTTTATGCTTATGATGAACTCATTAGAAACATGTTGACCTAAGAGCTATCCCTGGAAAGATATAGCCAATAGGAAAAGAAGCCTGAAGAGAGGAAGAATGGAATTGCTCTCAAAGTAGATTCCTCCGGATTAGCCTCCCCTAGAACAAAAAAGCAGTCAAGGGAATCTCCTCTTAAAAAGGAAAAAATAGCCATGTTGGCCAGACAATCCAAGAGGTTCCTAAGGAAGGAAGAGAAAGGGTCAAGGAGAAGTTCTAGAAGGTTCAACTCTAGAAAAGGGAGAGAAAGCAGCACTAGAAAGGATAAACACAGAATAGATCCAGAAGACAAGAAGAATCCAGAGAAGGAGATGGCCTGCTTTGAATGTGGTGAGTAAGGTCATTTCAAAGCAAAATGTCATAATCTCAAGAAGGAAAAGAGGTAAGAAAAAGGCAACAGTGCCACCTGGAGTGAAAGTGAAGAAAGCAGTAGCTCTTCAACATCAGAAGAAGAAGATACTCCTAACTATACATTAATGGCACTGATTGAGCCTGAAGCAGAACATTCCGAAAGAGGAACAACTCTATCGATCACTGAGTAAACTGATGAATCAGAGTCTGAGTCAGCTAGTTCAGAGGTTAACTCTCATTCTAATCTCTTTTTTAACAATGATCTTGCTAGAGCTTTGGGGATTGTAATCAACAATCTAAGGAAGATCACCAAAGCCATCAAACTTCTTAAAAGACAAGTAATGGAGCTAACAGATGATGCTGAAGCTATAGGACAAGATATCAATTTCATAAGGGCTAAAAAGCACTCTGAGAATGTTGAAGAAAACTTCATAAGGTCCCAAGTTCAAATACTCAATGCAAATCTATTTAGGCTTGAGAGAGGAATAGCCTTGATGAAGGAAGCTGCCGGAAGAAATCCAAAGCAGGCTCCCAGAAGGAAGCTAGAATCTTCAAATCAAAGAAGGAAACCAGAACCTTTAAATCAAAAAGGAAAAAAAGAATAGCATGAAACCTCAACCATAAAGATATACTGCTATTCAAAAAGGAAAAGTTGTAGTAATCTATGATGACCAACCAGTCATGCAAAAGAAGAGTAACAAAGTGGAAATAGCTCTTGCAACTAGCTACCATATACAAACCGGACAAGCAAATTCATAACTATCCAAACTTGGATATTCCAAACACAATGGAAAAGAAGATCTTGAAAAGATTAATAAGAAGCTCGTACAGAACAAACCCATCTCAGGTTGCAGGTTTTGTGGTAGAAATAACTATGTTACTAAAATGTGTAGATTTAAAAAACGTTATTATGATGTCAATCCTTGGTAGAGATGGTTGTTAACCTGATAGAACCAAAATCTGATTGGGTTCCCAAACTCACTTGATCTATTTTGTAGAGATGCATAAATTCCACTAAAGATCAACAAACTTAGTACACTGATAGAGGATGCTCAAGGCATAAGAGTGGTGCCTTCAACACATTAACCCGGAAGGAGGGTGGAAAAGTAAGCTTTGGAGATAATAAAAAGGGACAGATCATTGGACATGGAAGCATTGGATCTAAATTAAAAATAGAAGATGTCCCCTTAGTTGATGGACAAAAATTCAACCTACTCAGTGTTGCCCAATTGTGTGGCAAAGGCAGAAAGGTGATATTTGATTCCAATGGTTGCTCAGTCATTGATAGTAAGTCCAATCAAGTTATTCTTCACGCACCTAGAGTAAATATTGTTTATTTTGTTAACATTAGAAAAAGAATAAATGCTTGGTGTCTAAAGAAGAAGAATAATGGATATGGCACTAAGGTTAGGACATGTTAGCATGAACCTCCGATCCAAACTAGACACAAAGGGGCCAGTTGAGGGTTTTCCTAAGGTTGCTTTTAATAAGGATCAAGTATGCGTTACATGTCAACTAGGTAAACATACTGGAAAGAGTTTCCCTTTCATTCCTTATATACCCACCGGAACAGTTCCTGAACTACTTTATAATGATGTCTTTGGTCCAATCAAACCAATGTGCTTAGGTGGAAGAGAATACACCATGGTTATTATTAATGATTACTCTCGCTATACCTAGGTAGCTTTGCTAGCTAGCAAAGATGAAGCCTTTGCACAATTCTCCAAAATATTCATTAGAATAGAAGTAGAATAAGGAATAAGCATTACATGCATCCGGAGTGATAATGGAGGAGAATTCAAAAATAAGCATTTTACTGAATTTTGTGAATCCACAGGCATTGAGCACAATGTCTCTGCTCCTCATACACCTCAACGGAATGGGATTGTAGAAAGGAAGTACAGAGCATTAGTTAAAATGGATTGCACAATGCTAAATGAGAATGGCCTACCTAAATATTTTTGGGGATAAGCTATAAACACTGCATGTTATATTTTAAGTAGAGCTATCATTAGAAAGAACATGGGCAAGACCCCATATGAAATCTGGAAGGAAATGAAACCCAAAATTGGGTACTTCAGAGCCTTTGGATGTAAATGATACATGCTAAATGACAAGAAGCAACTAGGAAAATTTGATTGTAAATCTGATGAAGCAATTTTCCTTGGCTACTCAATACATAGCAAGGCTTACAAAGTATATAACAAAAGAACTCAAATTGTGGTAGATCAATACATGTAGATTTTGATGAGACTAACCATGCAGGATAGAAAGGTCAAGATCCGGATGATAAAATCCCAGATGAAGCAAAACCAGAGGAGATTCAGGAAATAATTGAAATAAAGAAGTATAAAGAAGAGGACGAAGAAATCAAATTCAACTTAGATTAATCTCTAGAAAATCCCCATAATGCTATAATTGATTTCAATGATGAACAAGGAGGAAATGAAGGAATTGAAGCTAATGGAGAATAAGCTCCACAACAGAATAAAGATCTTCAAAGGGAAATTAGAACTTAGAGGAATCATCCTATAGAAGCCATTTTGGACAATTCCCACAATCTAGTTAGAACAAGAGGACAACTCAATAAAATGATGAGCCATGCCGCATTTGTCTTACTTATTGAGCCAAAGAAGTTTCAAGATGTAGAAGGAGATGAAAGCTTGATGATGGCCATGCAAGAGGAACTAGATCAGTTCACTAGAAATGATGTTTGGGATCTAGTACCACTTTTAGAAGGAAAGTCAATCATTGGCACAAAATGGGTATTCCAGAACAAGCCGAATGAATTTGTAGTAGTGGTGAGGAACAAAGCAAGACTGGTAGCTCAAGGGTACAATCAACAAGAAAGCATAGACTTTGAAGAAACTTTTCCCTACTAGCAAGGCTGGAAGCAATCAGGATCTTTTATGCTTTTGCATCTTATATGGGTTTCACCCTATTCCAAATGGATATTAAAAGTGTTTTCTTAAATGGAGTCATTCAAGAAGAAGTCTATGTAAAGCAACCACGAGGATTTGAAGACATAAAGCATCTAGAGCATGTCTACAAGCTGAAGAAAGAACTCTATGGATTGAAGCAAGCACCAAGAGCTTGGTATGAAATACTCACCTCATTTGTGATATCGAAGGGATATATAAAAGCTAAAGAAAACATAACTTTTTTCATCAAGAAGAAAAAGGATGATGTCATTCTTGTCCAAATCTATGTGGATGTATAATTTTTGGAGCAACTGATTAAAGGATGTGTGAAGAATTCTGCTCTCAAATGAAGAAGGAATTTGAGATGTCAATTATGGGAGAACTCAACTTCTTCCTAGGTCTTCAAATCAAGCAGACTCCATATGGGATTTTCATAAATAAGTCCAAATACACCAAAGAGGTTCTAAAGAAGTTTTATATCTATGATGTGTCGTGGTCGAAAATATGTGGATTCCCTTGGCGCCTTTCAGCGGGGTCCACTGGGGTTTTTTTATTTAATCGTGATGGAACCATTTAGTCCAAGTTTGCACATTTTAACCAATTTTATGTATAAAAGAATTGAAACCCAAATCTCTATACAAATTATAGAGTCGCCACCCAAGTTGTCTAATTGGTGAAGAGTTTTGGTATAGTTCCCATTTGGCAGGAGACTCATACCTTTTGGATCAGAGATTTAGGTATCGGATGAGTCACTTATTTATCATTTAGTTAATTCAACATTACATTTGCCCCGCAAAACCATTTTCTTTTCATTATTTGGGGAACTATTACCTATTTTTCTACACTCTTTTCATCATTTGGGGAACAATAAAAGGGGAATAAAAATTACAACCGGGGGAAAATGGGGGGGATTGCAAGGGAACCTATACATTTGTTCTAGGTTATTAAACAAAAATAAGTAAATTCTCCTACATGAAAACATTACCACAATTATGGCACATCAGAAGTCAACAATTTGTTAGGAAAATTGTGATTATGTTAGCGTGGCAGTTTTGCGATCGATAGTGCTCGGGCGGCTTCTAGGATCGAAAAGAAATAATGGGTCTTCAACGTATTTTTTTATGAAAAAACATTTTAACTTTTGTTGGCTGATTTACCAGATTATTAATGAAACTGATCGCATGGAAAATGAAATTCTGCCTTGGGCACTAGCGCCCATATGGATGGGGGACACAAGTACGGCTACTTAGGGGACCTATATGGGTATGGGGGACCCGTACAGGTCCTATTGGTACCCAAACATAACCTCATTTTAAGGTTAAATGAATTAGATTTATAAAAAGAGAACTGAATAAAAATGTGATTTCCTTCCATATGGGCATGGTGAACCAATTTGGTTTCCCTAGGGACAAAATTGTGCCAATAAGGCCCATATGGGTCAGGATCAGACCCAAAACATATTGAAGTATAGATCAAAGCAAATAAATGAAAATGACAATAAAATAAATAGAAAGTGAGTCTCTTTGAAACTCATGAGAGTAAGAATACACCTTGAATCCACTTTGAAGTGAACCCAATGCCGAGAGAGAGTCTAACAAAGGTAGATGATGAAATGATGGATTTAGGACCATTTTAGGTGAGTGTTTCTATGGACAGAACCTTCCCCTAATCTTATGTATGAAGCCAGAAAGGAATAAAATGTCGGCAAAATCAATGTGGAATGACTTTCCCCTTATTTAAAAACTTCTATGCCACTTCTATGCCCTTTCTATTATCATAAAAATGCTGAAAAATGATAAAGTATAGTGTATGTAATTGTTGGGAACTGACAGTCAAATTGAACATGCATAACAGGCATGATAGAAATTCAAAATTTTGTCCCTGTCCCCAGGAACTCCTATTAGTTGCATATAAATTAAATAAAGCTTTAACTAAATAATTCTCTACCTAGGTTAGCATGCAAAGGGGCTAGGCATACAATAATTCTAAACTATATCCTAACATGAATATTTCATACTAAGCAAGTTATAACTCTAAGCTATAACCTAAGCATGTTACAACTCTAAGCTATAACCTAACCATAAAGGAAAATAAGCATGCAAAACAACCTAAGCATATTATTAAGTCTAAAAACACTTAAAGAAAAAAGACCTAATAATAAACAGAGAAAGAAAGAACACTTACCATTCGAAGCGTGCTTTAGTAGAACCTACTAGCACAAGCCTCCAAGCATAGGATAGCCTCTATAAGTATCCCCACGAACCCCACCAACCAAAACCTCTCCGAGAGGAAGAACTAAGGATCTTCAAGTAGTTTCTAGACCACTCTAGAAGCCCCACCCGAAAATATAAACTAGAGGTGCCTCAATAAATTCAGGCTCCTCTTAAAGAAAATGCTCAATTATTCGAGAGATTAATCTTTGTGATCTCAACTAAGGATTTAGCTTTGAGCTTAGGTGCAATTGAAAAGGGTGGACAAGGGTGCTAATTTATAGGCTTGGGGAGCAAAATATTGGTCTCAAAAGCAATGTGGGATGGGAGAAAAACTACCACCCCACGTGGGGTCATACACGCGGATCCAAAGGATCTGCGTGGTGACCCCCGAACAAAAAGTGTGCAGTGCATGCTGTGTGTCACAAGGCAAGCCCTTGCGGGTTTACCTTGAGTGCGAGCTTGGTCTCGCGGCCTATGCCGCTAGCCCATCTCGGGGTACCCTTCATGGGCTGCCTTTATGCAGCCCATGTTCATGGGCTGCCGCGAACACTGCCTACCAGTCTTTGTGCACCTTTTTGTGTACTCCGTGCAACCAAACGTGTACAAAATATCGTTCATACTATTTGGTTTAACTCGCCAAAGCAAAATTCCCCTTTAATCCCTTTCAAATAAATATTTATTTTTTGACCCTAATAAATTAGTTACCGGTAAAAAATAAATTCCTTGGTTTATCCAAAATGATCTGATCACTTTTATCCTATTAAATAATAATCCAATTATTATTTATATTATATTTTCATAATAGAATGAATCTATAGTTCTTTTACTTAGTCCAATGAAGGTCTAATGTGTGTGAACTTATAGGATCTCGAAGTATTAAGCTGTTGAGGCTTAACCAACCCTTGTTCTAATAGAACAATTGGCTCAAGGTTCTAGACCGTGAATAGAACTTGATTACCTTACATGACTGTAGTACGCCTCTAGCAAGGGTCTACCATCCCCCATTACTTAGAATGTCATTTATGCTTATCACTTAATCCCAATCAATGCAATAGTTTTCCAATGCGATGAACTCCTTCTATTCTTTAATATTAGTACCATCTGGATTATAGGGTTCGGTTAAAGTGTTAACCCACTAATACCAAGGTTGCTCCAAGCTATCCCAGTTATTAACATGTTATTGAAGTATGATGCCTTTTACCATAGTGTGCTTGACTAGAAACCATTTCTATCAAACAAATGCTCTAATCAGAGGTTTATAGCAATCATCACTTCAACAACTAGTCAGGTACAACTCCTTAATATATCTGGAGTGATGGATTCTTTTCGACTACTCAGCTTACCGATGTGCTATCAACACTATACCCGTAATCACCTGTAACACCCTAAATTAATGAGTGTATAGGAATGACCCAAAGTATAGCAATAGTACCACACAAGGCAACTAGTATCTCAAGTATGAGGATATTCACAAAGCTTATCGCATGAAGATAAACACTAACACATCGATATATATATGCCAATTGTTTATCTTACTGCGGTCTCCAATATATCTCCCAGATATATCCATGTGTCAAACTTAAGGCACCACCTTCAGTCCTTAGGAGATTGACTGCTTGGACCCTTTCCAAGAAAGTTGACCACATGCTAGTCTTTCCGCTTCATCAATATCCTTTCTTGATGAAGCTGTGATTAGGGATAGTTTAGACATAATCATAATTGCACATGAAGCAGGTCTCGCTAAACATAGTCCAACAATAATTTCTCTGACTTCATCCTATGATACATCAAGGACTTTTGTAAACATTCATCAATGAATATATTTAACCAGTCATAATATATTTATAAACACATTGATATAAACAAAAGATTAAATGCCTTCATTAATTAAACAAAATATTTATACTATTACGTAATTAAGATATATCGCCCTAATTGCCTTAAGGGCATACATCATATCCAACCGTAATATTCTTGAATTGGCTCCTTTTGAAAGTGAGGCAAAATGCCTCTATTTATTGGAGAAAATTGAGTCTAAATGCAATAGAGACAATTTATGACTAATTTTCTCCAGATGGTATGACTGCAATCAATTAGACCTAATTGGTTGTGAATAGGACCCATATGGGTCCCTTCAAGGCGTGCAAGGGATTTGGGTCGTACCGGTCAACCTATGGACACGTATGGGTCCCTAAAGCAAGTCTAGGTCTCCAAACTCTAGCTAAACTAATCTCTGCTATAGGAGGAACACCTCTGATGAATAACACCTGTAAAAGATTGCATTATCTATCTCTCATCATTATTTCGTGAGAAGGATCGTTAAAATTCAGTGCTAACAATATGGATAAGAGCAAGCCAATGTCCGCTCCAATAGGATCAGATATATTCCTTTCAAAGGTCTGTGATAGAGAAGAAGTAGACCAGAAGCTATATAGAGGGATGATTGGATCACTTCTATATCTAACTGTAAGTAGACTAGAAATAGAATATGTTGTGTGCTAATGTGCAAGACATCTAGCCAATCCAAAGGAATCACATCTTAAAGCTGTTAAGAGGGTGCTAAGATATTTATTGGGAACAACTAAAGTTTGTTTATGGTATCCCAGTAATGGAAATTTCACACTGCAACAGTACAATGATGCTGATTATGGCAAAGATATGCTTAAAAGAAAAAGCACATCCATAGGCTATCATTTTCTTGGAGATTACTTAGTGTCCTAGTACAGCAAAAAGCAAACATTAGTAGTATTATCAACAACAAAACCTAAATATATGGCTATCGGAAGCTATGTTGCTCCACTCCTTTGGATCAAACAACAATTGGAAGATTATAGAGTTCAAGTAGGATGTGTTGATGTGATGTGTGATAACATGAGTGCAATTGATGTGTCCAAAAATCCAGTGCCACATAGAAGGATGAAGCATATTAATGTTAGGCATCATTTCATCTAGGATCATGTAATGATAAAGGATGTGGTCCTGGTCTACATTCCAATAAATGAGCAAAGGGCTGACATCTTTACTAAGCCACTAAGTAAAGATCAATTCAACAAGCTCTGAGAGGTAATTGGAATGTCAAATCAAATTTAAGTTGCAAGGGAATCAAGGAATAAAATTAAGTTGGATTAATTCAGGTTTTAGAAGAAGAAATTGCCAGCTCAGTAGACAAGTGGGACAAATGGCAATAAAAGCGCTAAAAGTAATTGTACACTTTTGAATTTTAAAAGTTTATTGTACACACCACATGCAGTAAATTATAATAGTTACAATTTGAATTAACCATTCCCATTCTCTGATTAACATGCCATTAACTTCTCTCTTCAAAGTTAACAACCACCTCATCAATTTATTCAAATTTAACCACTTCCGGATTACCAAAATACCCTCACTTCCAAAACTCTATAAAAAGCCCCTAAAATCACTGTCTTTTTTACTTGAGCAACTAACTACTATTATTCTGCAAAATTATTTCAAGAAACCTTGAAATCATTCAAACTCTTTCAAATTCTCTAAAATGACAAGAACCAAAAACCATGCTATAGTCTTTGCAAGGCACCTACAACTAGAATCATCTTTCAAGGATGAAGACTTCATTCTAGTTAAGTTCAAAAGCATAGATACCATCATCCCCTTTGACTATTTGGGAGATGAATACCTATTTACAACAGAGCCTTACACGCAACTGCTTCCCAAAGATTAACATATGGAGGTATTCCTCCAGATGAAGAACCCAACTTGCTCACTATTAGTGAACGAATTCTACAATAATCTGCGAGTTCACAAATATGCAAATGCTATCCAAACCAAAGTATAAGTGAGAGTAATCACAGTTACTCCTGAGTTCTTCCTCACCCACTTCAAGATGAAGAATAGTGGGGTAATCTTGAAACGATGGAGATGAACAAGCAATGATGTATGAGCAAAAGATGTGGCTTCCAATAAGATATTTTGCTGATAATTCTCCACATAATGGCCGAAGGTACCCCGAGTGCTTTAATTTATAATGGCTAAACTAGTGCTGGTATGGAAGGGCTCCCTTAACACAGCCTCAGCCTTCCAGCACTGTATAATTGAACATTGGGTAGAGAGCATGGAGGTCAGCAATGATGTGCTTCTCATTGACTGCATGAGATAGTACAAGTACTCTCATGGAAGAATGATCAACAAAATCCTCTCTGCTAATGAAGTTGATCTTTCTAGAGCTGAAAGTGTTGAAGGGAAGCCCATTTATGAAAAGAAATTCAAAAGGCTAACTGTCAATGAAGTTTGGGATTAGACCAAAGTCCTGGAGAAGAAGAGGGAAAAATAGGAGAAGAGAAAGGCATGAAATGCTCGAGAGCTAGTGATAGCAAAAAGGGCCATAACCACTAGGCCTAAAGCTCAAAAGAAGATCAATCTGGATTTGGTGGAGGAGCAGAAGTGTAAGAAGTAAATGAGGACTCTCTCACTCTCATAGGGATCCTTAAGAAAACACATGAAAAGCCTAAAAGAAGGCTGGTAAAGGCTTCCTTAAAGAAGCTAGTCAAGAAGGTTCAAGAAGAAGTGAAGGTAAGTATTGCAGTTGCTGCTGCTGCAATCAAGGTCAGAAGAAAGAGAGGGGCATGAAAGACTATTAAGGAGATTATAAAAGGGGATATTGCCTATGAGATTAGTGCTACTGAGAAGATGAGGCTATTCCAGAGCCTAAGAAGAAATTTGTCAAAAAGGGGCAAACCTTCACTCGAGCATTAAGGGCAAAGAAAGCTAAAACAACTGCATAGCCTACTGCTATAATCACCATTAAGGATCCAGTCCCAAACCCTCTAGAGCAGAAGTAATGGCTGAGGCCCGGATACATAAGGGGAAGCATGTGAAGATTACTACCAAAACCTTACATCTGGAGGATACGGAATATAATGAAATGATGGCAGCTACAAAGGAGAATCAAAATGAACAACCCCATCCTCTTTATAAAGGGCCTAGAGGCTCTTCCGGAACCAGTCAAGTAGCTCCTATAGTAGAACCTACTCCACAAATTCCTCTACCTAAACTTGACATATATCATATAAGGAAGGAGTATGGTGATGAGAAAGTTAACACAATAAATCTCCAACCTCTCAAAGCCCCTATTCCAGAGTTGCCTCTTATTCTAGAGAAGGATGGGGAAGATAATGAAGTAGTAGATGTTGAAAGTCTTAAAAAGGCAAATAATAAGGAAGCAGAACACCCTGATCAACATAATGCAGAGGTACACAATGATCTTAATACTGAGAATACTGTAATGGACGAAAATCAAGGCAACTTATTTGCAAATTAATCTCAAATTACATCTAAGGAAGATGAGCCTCTCCTGGTGTCAAATGCACCAGAGGAGGGAGATGATCTGAGTCCCAATGAGAATGTCATATTGGCTAAATCGGCGTGGTCACTTTAAAGGATCCAGAGGTATGGAAGGATGATCAGAAGGGAGAAAAAGTAGAGGAAATGAGTGATACTGATGATTTTGATGACACTGGTAATGATAATGATGATGACGAAGAGGATAATCAACTAGGGGATGAGAACAAAAGTACATCAAGTCCTAGCTATTCCCCAGTTAGCTCTTATAAACTCAAAGCCAGAACTAGCACTTCAATCATGCCACCTACTAAGGCTAAAATATTAAAAATGGCATGGTAATTACTAGAGGAGGATGCTACGGAGGACAAGAAGATTAGTAATTCAGAACTTGGGTCCATTCTCTAAGATATCTATACTAGACGGGGAACAATTGAATCCTCAACCAGAAATTTATTAGTTTCCTAGGATAAGAAAGATGAGTTTGAGGCTATCTGGAATAGATTGTCAGAAATTAAGAAGAAGGTGAACAACTTCCCAAGTACTGAACAAGTTATTGAATCTACATTATCCAAGGTCACTTCGGTGTTAGAGCAAATATCAACAAAAGTCACTAAAGATAAAAGGGCTGCCACCAAGGCTAAAACCGAAGTTGATTCTAGTAGTGATACTATTTAGGGCATGTCACTTCATACTCTACTAATTTGAAAAATGAACTCAAGGACTATATGGATCAAAAATTTGAGGAACTACTAAAATCAATCCCAAATGCCATTGATAAATCAACAAGTAATATATCTGTCGGAATCACTGCTCTCTCAACTAACCAGGAAGAAATAAAGGAACATATAACCAAGTGCTTAAAGGATGACTTGCCATAGCTATTATCTAAGACTATTGAGGATTTGGGTGCAGAATTTCAAATAGGTCTCCATATTATGGATAAATCTGTTAATAATTGGAAAAACGTGTTCAATATTGTGTCCCGTCACTTAAATGAAAGCATCCATAATGGTTCCAAGAACATCTCCAAGGAATCAAGCTACTCAACACTAGTATGGGAAATTGAACCCTTACTGCTTCTTCTACTTCAATCTATTCACCATCAATTCTAGAGAGCCTGCTTCTTCCTTTATTTCAATAGTTAGTCCAGCATATTAGGGACACTAGGTTTGGAGAGTATAACTGCCTGCTTACACTCATCTGGGAGATGTTTTCTTACTTTGAGGAAGAGGGCAGGCAATATGCTCTCAAAATGCATCTAAATCTAACAAAGTCCTATGCTTAGCTCCGGAAGTTAATCAAACTGCTACATCTTGTGCCCCCTATAGTGGACGGGATCATAGAGCAAAGAATAGTTGGGAATGAAAACTATAGTCTTCTATCCGGGGCTTGGTAGAAAATGTGGAATCAACAGATGCACGTTAAGTTAGACCCTTGAACCGGTGCAAACAAAAAGGGGAAGAATGAGCAGAAGCACAAATCAAAGGAAAATGAAGCTGGTAAGAAGAAGTAGAGCAGTAGCATAGCTAGCACTTGATTTTACAATTATGTAATAAATAGCTATGTAATAATTTTCACTTTTAATTTCTGTAATTGTAATCATTCTTCTTTGATGCTAAAACTTATTAACAATAGAAGTTATATAGTGAAAACAAATTCTCGAAAACTGCTTCTGAGTACAACTATCAATTGTACTACAAAAACTTAGGATCTCATATGCAAAAATCTTGTAGGAGTAAGGATGCTAGAATTATAGGGGAGAACTTTGTAAATGACTAAGTATCAAAAATCATACATAGTTCATATTCCCAAATATAGATACTTATGTCCGTAGGTTTTTGTTTACATTAAATGGGGGAGATTGTTGGGAAATAATGATCCGAAAGACAATTCCCAAGAAGAAGCATCCGGATAAGGTTTTGAAGAAGAAAAATCCTAAGTCCTTAAAGAATGCATCCAGATTAAGTATTGAAGTAAACATATCCCTAAGCCTAAGAAAAAAACATCCGAAGAAGATCACATCAGGAATAACATCTGATAAAGTAACAATCTGAAGACATCTGGAAAACATAACTCTTAAGACAAAGGGAAATATTTAAAATCAATTTCCCTCAAATTGGTCTGAAGTCAAACATGCTTTTTGTGTTGGAGAATAAAAAAGAAACTCCTTGCATAATCTCAATAAAGGACAAAAAGGCTGACAATAAAAGAGAAAAAGGTAACAACCTTTTTAACCTAGACCAATAGTAAGGCGTGTGGAGTCGAAACAAAAGACAAAGTTGCATAAAATTTTGCAGAGCACAAAAAGCAAACGAAACGACGTCTAAAAACTTTGTTGCTCCAATCCCAACAAATTAAATTGGGACATTTATTGGGTCTAATAGAAAGATCAACTGCTCTGGATGTGCCAACTCATATCTGATCAATGGTGAGGATTCAAGATCAAGAAATGGCTACGTTTATGATCCAAGCCTATAAAAGGGAACCTTCGCAAGTTGAGAAGATGCCAGTTGATTTTGAGAAAGCTATAACCTTAAGAAATTTGCTACCAATCACTGAACATAATCCATCCAAGAACCAATCATTTAAAAAATCAATTTGTAAGAATTCTCAAGTAAAGTTATAAAATTGAAGAATTCAAAACCCAATCTCTATTAAGATTAGAGCTGTAATATCTTATACTTGGGTGAGTATTGAGATAGAGGACTTAGCTTGAACAAGGAAAAGGTTTGAGTGGTATATCCATAAGAGAAAAAGAATCAGCCAAGCTTGGAATTAGTTTGGTAGTATATCCTACTTTCGGAAGAAAAGAGATTATATAGAGACAACTTTCAAAGGACTTAGCCAAGCTAGGGGTTAGTGTTGGTGGTATATCCTACATCCAGAGGAGAAGAAATCTCCAGAGACAATTGTAAATGCTTGACTTCTAACCGTGAAAGAAATCTCACAAGTATATTTACCCTCGGAGGAGGAACCTCCAGGGACTGGACGTGGGCAGGGCCGAACTAGTATAAAAATCATTATGTTTGATCTCCCTTTACTTTAGGCTTTTACTTAAGTGCATTTTATTTAATAAATGCATCATCTAGATTAACTAATTTCGAATCATTTCAAACACGCTAGACAAAGACTTTTTGAAACGTCTAATATTCTGCAACAAGGGTCATTCACCACACTTAGACCCTAATTACACTAGCACAGGGACCAACAATCCATTCCATAATGGTTTTGTCCATATTTTATTTCTCTCTAGCTTTGTATTAGAATCAGGGGAGGTTATGTCCATCTAAAATCACCTAAATAGTTCTAAATCCATCATCTCTACATCTAATTTGGCTAGACTCTCTCTCAGTGTTGGGATGGCTTCAAAGTGGATTCATGGCATAAAGATACACTCCTGAGTTTCAAAGAGGCTCACTTTTCATTTATTTTATTATCATTTTCAATTATTTGGTTTGATCCATCCTTTGATATGTTTTAGGTCTGGTCCTGACCCATATGGGCCTTATTGGTACCTATACGCCCCTAGAGCGGCTATACAGATGCGCCATAACCATATAGAAGGAAATCTCATTTTATTCAGTTCTTTTTTCAATAAATTAGTTTTGTTTAAATCTGGAATGAGTTTCTATTTGGGTCCAAACACGACCCATATGGGTCCCCCATACCCCGTACAGGTATCCACCATCTATATGGGTACCGGCCCCCTAGATAAAATATCATTTTCTCTTTAATCTATAAAACAAACCTAACATCACCATTTTCCATGCAATCATTTTCACTAATAATCTGGTTAATCAACCCACGAAAAGTTCAAATGTGTTTTCATAACAAAATACGTTGAAGACCCATTATTTATTTTCGATCTTAGAACCCGCCAGGGCACTATTGATTATGAAACAGCCACGCTAACATAATCACATTTTCCTTAAAAAATGTTGACTTATGATGTGTTGTAATTGTGCTAACATTTTCATGCAGGCGGATTTATTTATTTTTTTATAACTTAGAACAAATGGATATGTTCCTTTGCAATTCCCACATTTTCCCCCAGTTGTAATTTTATTCCCCCTTTTTTATTTGTGCTTTATTATGAACTATTGAATGCATGAATCGTGTGTGAAAGAGTGTAGAAAATAGGATTTCTATGTTAATTCCCTAAATGATGAAAAGAAAATGGTTTTATGCACCGTAATTTTGAATTAACTAAATGAGAAATAAGTGACTCATCAAATACCTGAATCTCTGATCCAAAAGGTATGAGTCTACTATCCAATAGGAACCATACCAAAACTCTTTCCCAAGTGGACAACTTGGGAGACGACTCTATCATTTGTATCAAGATTTAGGTCTTGATTCTATTATTTATGAAATTGGTTAAAATGTGCAAACTTAAACTAAATGGTTCCATCACACCTAAACTAAAAACCCCCAGAGGACCCCTCCACAAGGTGCCAAGTAAAATCCACATATTTTTTACCATGACAACTCACAATAGATCCTTGGTTTTAAGGTCTTGAATGATGTGTTTAACTTTGCCAAGCAATATTGTATTGATGAAATAGAAGAAGAAGAAACTCCCTTGGCCTAGGTATCAATTCCTTAATCTCCTCTGTTACCGATGCTTTTGCTAACATCATGAAGAAGTAGTTGAGTACTCAGTCCAATGGTCTGTTGGGAGAACCCTTTGCCAACCTAGTGAAAGAATCGGTTAAGGAAGAAGAAAAGCTCACCAAGGGTTAGAAGAAGAAGCTCCTTGAAGACTTGTTCGATATGCTCTTGGAAGATGCACCTACGGCTGCTACTCCTATTAAGTATGAGGATGATGTTCTAGTTTTAATTCCTAGTCTTTATGATCTGAACAGTAAGGATTACGAAGCCAATTTATCAATGAAATATATTAAATTTTACTTACTTGTGTGATGTCTTGCCTAATGGCAACTTCCATTCTTTTGATCATATTCATAATGTATTTAGCTTACATGATGCTTCTATGATTGAAATTAACTTGAATACAACTAAAAACCCTAAAATGGTATATATTTCAAATGACTTGTCTCTCGTTGAGAAAAATGAAATGTTAGAAATTCTAAAAAATTATGTGTTAGCATTTGCTTGGTCCTATGAAGATATGCCAGGAGTTGATCATGAGATAACCGAATCAAATTCCAACCGATCCTAAGTTTAGGCCCGTCAACCAAAAACTTCATCGTATGAGACCTGAGTGGGCGAAACATGTAAGAGCCGAGGTTTCTAAGTTAATCGAAGCAAATTTGAAGAAGTGGTTGAGTACATGACTTGGTTAGCCAATATTGTCACAATGCCAAAGAAGGATGGAAGGGTTCGAGTTTATGTGGATTATCGAGACATGAACAAGGCCTCACCAAAGGATAATTTTTTGCCACCTCACATCGATGTTCCAGTCTACAAAGCAGCCAATGAGTCCATGTATGCGTTTATAGATGGGTTTTTAGGCTACCTTCAGATCATGATGAATGTTATTGACAACATCAAGATAGCTTTCATCATTGAGTGAGGGGTTTACTGCTATAAAGTCATGCCATTTGGGTTGAAGAATGCGGGTGGCACTTACCAATGAGCCGTGATGACATTACCACATGACATGATCCACAAAGAAGTTGAAGTATAAGTTGATGATTTGCTAGTAAAATCAACAACCCGAGAGGAGCAGCCTGCTATCTTGGATAGATTCCTCACTTGAATTGAAAGGTATAACTTGAGATTGAATCTGAAGAAGCTCATGTTAGGATTCATAATAGGCTAGTTATTGGGTCATATTGTCACTCAAAGGGGCATTAAAATGGATCCTGACAAGGTCAAAGCCATCCACAAAATGCCAGTACCAAAAACCAAGAAGGAGGTTTGATCTTTCCTAGGATTGTTATAGTATGTTAGTAGGTTCATCTCTCGACTTACTATCATCTATGAGCCCATTTTTAGACTCCTCAAGAAGAAGCAATCATTGGAATATAACGAGCAACGTCAAATCGCTTTCAATAGAATCAAGGCTTACATAAATAGTCTACCAGCGCTACAACCGCCGACTCCTAGTAAGCCCTTGATACTCTATCTAGTGATAGAAGAGACATCAATAGGGATAATGTTTGTCCAAGAGGATGAAGACAAGAAAGAGTGTTTGACCTACTACCTTAGTAAAAAGTTGTTGGAATATGAAAGTCGATACATGATAGTGGAAAAGACTTGTGCCATAATAGTGTAGCCCATAATGAAGTTTAGACACCACTTCCAATCATATAGGGTCCATGCTATTTCAAAGATCGATCCTATGAAGTAGTTGTGAGAGTCACCAACTCTAGCAGGAAAGTTATTAAGATGGTTGCTCTTACTCTCTGAGTTTTACATTGAGTATATTACCTATAAGGTGATTAAGTGAAGAGAAGTGGTTGAATTCCTTGCAGGTCATCCCTTATAATCAAACTATATGGAAGACTTGACATTCCCTGATGAACAGCTACCTATAGTGGAAGAAGCAATGCCCTCGTGGACCATGTACTGTGATTGCACAGTCAATAAACGAGGCGCCAGTCTTGGTGTTATCATCGATACTCCCAACAATGAGATAATCCCAATGTCCAAGTGCCTAGAATTCTCATTCACCAATAATAATATGAAGCTTGTCTATTAGGATTGGATGCTCTTCTAGCAGTAGGGGCAACCAATGTGTGAGTGGTGCGTCATTCAGCTCTAGTGATATGCCAAGTAGTGGAAGATTGGGTACTCAAAGAAGAGTCACTTCATCCTAATCTCGAAAAAGTTTACATCCAGTCTGCAAAATTTTAATGATGATAGTCGACTGCATCAAAGATGTGAAGAAATGTCATGCACGCAAGATATATGGACAAATCTCACACTTACTACCAATCGAGCTTCAAAGCTTGTCAACTCATTGGCCTTTCTTTGCGCGGGGAATAGAAACAGTTGGTGAAATCCGACCATCTTCAACAAATGGGAATAGATATATTGTTATGGTAGTGGACTACTTCTTCAAGTGGGTCTTGGCCAAATCTTTCACCAATATTATCGCAAAGACAATGGCCAAGTTCATTAAGCGCTAAATTTTTGCTTGGTATGGGATTCCCCATCACATCATGTCAGATTATGGAATCCATTTTTTAGGAGAAATGGTAGATTTAATTGAACAAAATGGTATTGATCATAATTGATTATCTCTATATCGGGCACAAGCTAACGACGCAGTTGAAGCAGCCAGTAAAGTAGATACGAAGATCCTATCCAAGATGGTTCTCGCCTACGAAGATTGAGCCGACAAACTTCCTTTCACAATTTGGGGCTACCAAACTAGTGTCTGTACTCCAACCAATCAGACTCCATTCTTATTAGTATATGGAATGGAGGCCATTCTTCTAGCGGAGATCGAGATCAAGTCACTAAGAGTCACCTTGGAACCACAGTTGAGAGAAACCAATTGGGTCCGAGCTAGACTTGAACAATTGAACTTGGTAGATGAAGCACGATTGAAAGCCTTAGATCAACTACAAATGTATCAATAGCTTATGGCTAGGCCTTACAACAACCGAATTAGATAGCCAAAGGGACTACTCAAAGTAGGAGACTTCGTCCTTAAGTAGTTAAGATAAGTCAACACCAATACTAGGGGAAAATTATGACCGAATTGGGAAGGTCCTTACGTAATTTAGAAGATCCCTGGCAAACGAGCAATGAAGATCATGGATATGGATGGCAATGAGTTTGTGAGACCCATCAATCAGGATAAGCTCAAGCACTACCATGTGTAAAAAAATATAATAATAAAGAATAAAACCCACCAATTTGTAACTTAAGAAGGGCATATTGGGCAAAAATTAGTGCAGCCTATCCACTCAAAAACCTAAAAAGAGTAGGTCGCATAAAAGTTAAGGAATGGACAAAGTCTATCGAACCTATGTGAGTGGTTCGAGCAGAAATTAAGACTTAAAAATAAAAGAGAGTTGTTAGCTGTAGAACCTTCACATGGAAGCCAACAATGAGAGATATTTTAACTGCCACATACACAAACAGTTGTATCAATTTTATATTAATCAATAAAAGCATCATTCTTTCTTAACCTTATGTTATATGTCATATGAATGTATGTTGCCTGAATGCGCGATAGACTTACAAGTAGGTAAATACGTTTATTTTCTATCTTTTATCCATGTGCGAGAAATTCAGAAATATTCATTGAGTAAGAAAAAGGCAAAATAATGCGATAGACTAGAAACATATAGGTCTATGCATAAGCCGGAAATAATAAAAAAAAAGAGAGAAGTCTGTTAGATTGAAAACCTGAAAAGGGCGGTCCAAGCAAAAATTAAGACATATAAACATTTGATAGGTTAAGAATTATTCAAATGTAACTCCCTATGCAAAAGTAAGAACTAAAATGCTTAGTTAAGCACATATCACATCATCAGACCAAATGTCTCTTCTTTCCCCTGACAGGAATCAATCCAGCTCATCTCATACAATAGCTCTAGCCAATGCTGGCAGTCAGACGCTCCCTGTGAGTAGGTAGAACTCGTATAGCGGTAATCAATCCCCTATAAAAATTATTATTCTCAACAATTCTCTGGCGATGATATCTCAAAACCCTAAAATGAGTGGCCACAGCCCACTTCTCAGCTATAATGATAGGTCAGCCAAATGGATACATAGATGGCTTAGTGACGCAGAAAGAAGTGGGACTATACTAAGTTTCCCTATATTGTCTACATAATTTGGAAGGCGAGTAAGAAGTCACCATCCGTAACCCATGCAACCACACTCCGCCAGCCCAAAGCTTAGTAATAATATTAGAAATCTTCCACCAGGTGGAAACCTCAATAGATCTGACTCTTAGAATACACCTATAAGATCCTAGTCCACTAAGCTAAACTGAGATCTCGATGGCTAGAAGTAATGGTAGCACGAGTAGCAAAGTGAGAAGGGTTGTCGTGAGCACTAGATTTTAACTGTCCTTCTCACAAAATGATGATGAGATCTAGATAATGTAATCCTTTACAGGTGTTATCCATCAAAGATGTTCCTATTGCAGCAAAGATGAGTTTAGTCAGAGTTTAGAGACATAGACTACCTTTACGGACCCATACGGGTCACACCTAGGGTGTATGGGTCCATAGGTTGATTTGTACGACTAATATACCCATACACCTAGGAGGGACCGTTATGGGTACCACTAGGACCCGTACAGGTCCTCCCTACCCATATGGGCCCCCCTTGCATGAAATCAGATAGACTTGATTGCAATCATACCATTTTTGAAAAAAATCAGTCATAAATGTGATTTATTACATTCATACTCATTTTCTCCTATAAATAGAGGCATTTTGCCTCACTTTCAAATGGAGACAAGATAAAAAAATCATACTATACAATATATACAGCATTTCTAGCCGTTTTTCATAGGTATAGAAAGTGTATAGAAGAGGTATAGAAATTATAAAATAGGGGGGAAACCATTCCACATTGGTTTTGCCCACATTTTATTCCTTTCTAGCTTTATATTTAGGATCTAGGGGAGGTTTTGTCCACACAAATACTCACCAAAATAGTCCTAAAATCACCATTTCTTCATCTACTTTGGATAGAGACTCTCTCGGCATTCGGATCGCTTCAGCGTGGATTCACAGTGTAAAGGTATGCTCTTGAGTTTCAATGAGACTCACTTTTCATTTATTCTTGTTATCATTTTCATTTATTTGTCTTGATCTATCCTTTGATCTGCTTTGGGTCCTGTCTTGACTGATATGGGCCTTGTTGGTACCTTTATGTCCCTAAGGATGTTGAATCGGTGAGCCATACCCATATGTAGGGAAATCCCATTTTCATTCAGTTCTTTCTATATAAATCTGTTTTTTAAAAATCTGAATTAAGGTTTTGTTTGGGGTCCAAATAGGACCCATACAGGTCCTCCATACCCATCAGGTCCTCCCTAGCACCCCTACATGTCCTCCCTAGCACCCCTATGGGTGCCACTAATCCGTACAGGTACTAGTACCCCAAGCAGAATGTTGATTTCTCTGTTACTCTGTAAAATGAACTCAACACCACCATTTTCCATGCGACCAGTTTCACTAATAATCCAGTAAATCAATCCATAAAAAGTTAAAATGTGTTTTCAAAACAAAATACGTTGAAGACTCGTTATATCTTTTTGATTCTACAAGCCATTCGAGTACTATTGATTGCAAAATGGCCACGTTACATAATCACATTTGCCCTAAAAAAATGTTGACTTATGATATGCCATAAACTATGCTAATCTTTGTGGATGCAGGCGAATTTATTTATTTTTGTTTTATAACTTAGAACAAATGTATAAGTTCCCTTTCAATTCC
This sequence comes from Euphorbia pulcherrima, assembly GCA_947683365.1. Taxonomy (NCBI): domain Eukaryota; kingdom Viridiplantae; phylum Streptophyta; class Magnoliopsida; order Malpighiales; family Euphorbiaceae; genus Euphorbia; species Euphorbia pulcherrima. The sequence goes on along the minus strand of CANTUS010000004.1, from coordinate 62,185,262 downwards.
CCCATTTTTCCCCGGTTGTAATTTTTATCCCTCCTTTATTATTTTTGCTTTATTATAAATTGTTGAACACATGAATCGTGTGTGAAAGAGTGTAGAAAAATAGGATTTTTGTTATAATTCCCCAATTGTTGAAAAGAAAATGGTTTTACGCGACGAATGTAGTTTTGAATTAACTAAATTAGAAATAAGTGACTCATCTGATACCCGAATCTCTAATCCAAAAGGTTTGAGTCTTCAACCCGATGGGAATTGTACCAAAACTCTTTCCCAAGTAGACAACTTGTGTGGCGACTCTATTATTTGTATCGAGATATAGGTCTCGATTCTTTTATTCATTACAACTAGTTAAGATGTGCAAACTTTAATTAAATGGTTCCATCACGCTTAAACCAAACAAACCCCTAGTAGACCCTACCACAAGGTGCCAAGGGAAATGCACATATTTTCGATCACGACCCATCATAGTGGTGACTCTATTGGGGACATAATCTTTTGAAGAATTGTTATTTGTTTTTGAAAAGCTTAAAAGATTAAGATGAGCACTGAAAATTATTTACTTAATTCAACCCATTTTCTTTTTCATCAGTTGGGAAAATTATTACACTCTATCTTCTCACCTCCTCCTCTCTAGAATTAAATGCGCTCTTCTTCTAAGGCTAGGTTAGGGTGCCCTATATTTTTTGGAAAACTTACGAAGATGTCACCCATGCTTGCCAGAATTTGGGGACATTCTAGTGGGTGGAGCCCTCATTGTCATCTCCCTTCAAAAGAGGCTTGGTGCGATGGGAACGTACTACATTAACTTCGGTTATATACCTACACCCTTCTTATTGAAAGCCTTTGAACATTATCCCTTTAGGTACCCTTCTCCGGTGAGGCTAGATTAGGTCGTCCTTTATTATCCTCGTCGTAATCAAAGGAAAATACCTTTAGAATCGGCGAGAGGGATAAGGTTGGAAGAATCGCTTCAAATGTGTTGTGTTGTAATTTCCCTTCTAATTAACCTCACCATGCATTGTTGTAAATTTCTCATGTGTAACCACACCCAATGCATGTACTAATCTTTTGGTTACTACCTCTGTTGGGAACTGACAGTCACTTTGAACATGTATAACAAGCATGGCAGAAATTTAAAATTTTGTCCCTTGTCCCAGGAACTCCTATCATTTGGATATAAATTAACTAAAGCCTTAACTAAATAAATTCTCAACTAAGATTAGCATGCATAGGCTAGGCATACCACAATTCTAAATTATATCACAGCATAAATATTTTATATTAAGCATGTTATAACTCTAAGCTATAACTTTAATATAAAATAAATTAGGCATGCATAACAGCCTAAGAATAATAATTATTTACTCTAAAATGCTAAAAGAAAAAGACCTAATAATTGAAACAGAAAAATAAAACTTACCAGTTGAAGCGTGCTTTAGCAGAATCTCCTTGCACAAGCCTCCAAGTGTAATATAGCCTCTATGAGTATCCACAGGAACCCTACCAACCGAAACCTCCCAATGAGGAAGAATCGCAGAGTTTTGAGTACCTGTTAGTCCACTCCAAAATCCACCTAAAATTTTAACCAAAGGGACTCCTTAATTTTATCTTTTAATTTGACATTAGCTCATAGGAAGATATATGGTGCAAAAAATGAAGAAGAGAGACTTGATTTATATAGTGGGAGCAAAGACTCCCTGAATTTAATGTGGATTTAATGCTGATTTAATGCAAGATTTAATGTGGATTTAATGCTGATTTAATGCAAGATTTAATGTGTGATTAAATGTCAATCTAAACACAAGATTAATTGCGGGATTAAATGTCAATTTAAGTATACGATTTAATTGCCGGATTAAATCCCAATTAAAATACAAGATTAAATTGCCATTAAATCCCAATTTAAATACAAGATTTGATTCCTATATTAAATGCCAATTTAAATATACTATTTAATTGCTAGATTAAATCCCAATATCAATACAAGATTTAATTGTTGGATTAAAGGTCAATTTAAATACAAGATTTAATTGTTGGATTAAATCCCAATTTAAATACAAGATTTAATTGCTAGATTAAATGCCATTTAAATACATGATTTAATTGCTGGATTAAATCACAATTTAAATACAAGATTTAGTTGCTGGATTAAATTCCAATTTAAGTACATGATTTAACTTAATCCTCCTCTCTGTTAATTTATTTTATAACCCAATTAAATTAGTTACCGGTCAAAATAAACTCTTGGCTTAACCATAAAATAATTTAATCATTTCAATCAACACTTTAATTTATTTTTTACCCTAATTAAATTAGTTACTAGTCAATAAATAAAATCTCTAGTCTAGCTAGGTAATAATTCAACCATCCCTTTAATATTTTTGTAATAGGTCAAGTCTATTAATTCTTTACTCAGTCCAATGAAAGTTCAATGTGTGTGACCTTATAAAATCCCTTAGTATTGAGCTATTAAGGTTTGATCAATCTTTGTTCTATAAAAACTATTGGTTTGAGGTTCTAGACCGTGAATAGAACTCGATTACCTTAAAAGATTGTAGTACGCCTCTAGCATTGGTCCACCATCCTCCATCACTCGGATCATCATTTGTGCTTATGACTTGATCCTAGTTAATGCAATAGTTACCCAATGCGATGAACTACTTCCATTCTTTAATATTAGTACCATCTGCTTTTGTTGGGTTTGATTAAAGTGTTAACCGACTAATAGCAAGGTTGCTCCAACCTATCCCTGTTATTTACTTGTTACTGAAGGGTATTGCTTTTTCCATAATGTGTTTGACTAGAAACCATTTCTATCAAACACATACTCTAATAAGAGGTTTATAGCAATTATCACTTCAACAAGTGGCCAGGTACAACTCCTTCATATATCCGGAGCAATGGATTCTTTCCAACTACATAGCTTTCCAACGTGTTGTCATCACCATACCCATAATCACCCGTAATCCCCTATGACACCCTAAATTAATAAGTGCATAGGTATGACCCAAAACATAGTGACAATACCACACAAGGCAACTAGTATCTCAAGTGTGAGGATATTGGCAAAGCTAGTACATAAACATAAATACTAACACTATGATATATTTACCAAGTATTTATCTCATTGCGGTCTCTAATATATCTTCCAGATATATCCATGTGTCAAACTTAAGGCACCACTTTCAGTCATAGGAGTTTGACTTCTTGGACCCATTCTAAGAAAGTTGACCACATGCTAGTCTTACTGTCTCATCAATATCCTTTCTTGATTAAACTATGACTAGGGATAGTTTAGACATAATCAAAATTACACATGAAGCAGGTCTCACTAAGTATAATGCCATTATAATTTCTCTCACTTCACGCTATGACATGTTAAGGACTTTTGTGTATTGATATCAGTGAATATATTTTAACCAGTCATTATATATATATATATATATATATATATATATATATATATATACACACATCGATATAAACAAAAGATTAAATGCCTTTATTAATTAAACAAATTATTCGTACTTGTACATAATTAAGATACATCACCCTAATTATCGTAAGGGCATACATCATATGTAAAAAACTCCCACTTGCCCTAAGGCCAATTACCCACATGTCTTAATCCATATGCTTTAATATGCTGGTCATGTTTGGCTTAAGTCAATGGCCTCGTCAAACCATCCGCAAGGTTCTGATCAGTGGGAACATATTCTAGTCTTAGCACCTTAGCATAAAAAATCTCCCTGATTATATGATACTTTTTGGATACATGTCTATTTTTCTAGTGAGACAGTGGTTCTTTTACCTAAGCTATAGCACCATTGCTATCGCAATACAAAGCAATTGGATTAACAATCTCAGGAACCGAGTTCACCAATGAATCCCTTTAACCAAATAGTTTCCTTTACTGCTTCACATGCATCAATGTATTCAGACTCTGTGGTTGAATCAGCAGTAGTTTCTTGCTTGGAACTTTTCCAGCATACTACCTCTCTGTATAACACATATACAAAACCCGACTGAGACTTAAAGTCATCCTTGTAAGATCAAAAACTTGCATTATTGTAACCTCTAATTGTGAGGTAATCATCTCCATATATCAAGAACTCGTCTTTAGTCCTTCTCAAGTACTTAAGAATTTCCTTGATGGCCATCCAGTGTTTTTCACCTGGATCTGATTGGTATCTACTCGTAAAGCTTAAAGCTTGAGAGACATATGGCATAGTACATATCATAGCATATATGATGGATCCTACAATGGATGCATAGGGTATATCCTTCATGCGCATTCTTTCTTAAACTATCTTCGGACACTCAGCCATAGATAGGTTAACCCCCTTGGTCATCGGGAGAAAACCTTTCTTCGAATTCTCAAGGTTGAACCTATTTAGTACCTTGTCTATATATGTACTTTGAGAAAGACCTAACAGCCTCTTGGATCTAGCTCTATAGATCCTTATACCTAGCATAAATGTCCCTTCACCAAGGTCTTTCATGGAGAACTTTCTTAACAACCATAATTTAGTACTTTGAAGAAGAAAAATGCCGTTTCCTATTAGTAGAATGTTATTAACATACAATACTAAGAAAACAATTGCACTCCCACTAACCTTCTTATAAACACCAGGCTCATTAATGTTTGGAAAGAAATCATGTTCACAGATTGTCTGATCAAACCTAATATTCTAACTCCTGGATGCCTACTTAAGTCCATAAATAAACCTTTGTAGTTTTGATACCCTTGAGCCATTCTGAGATATAAAACCCTCAGGCTATGTCATATACACATCCCGGTCTAAATCCCCATTAAGGAATGCTATTTTAACATCCATCTGCTAAATCTTATAATCATAATGACCAGCAATGGTGAGGAGTATCCTTATGGATTTAAGCATGGCTATGGGTGAGAAAGTTTCATCATATCAATACCTTCACACTGACTATAACCTTTCGCAACTAACCTTACTTTATTGATAATTACATTACCATCCATGTTTATCTTCTTCTTGAAGACCTATTTGCACCCGATCGGTCTAGCCTCTTCTGGTGTATCAACCAAATTCCAAACTTTGTTTTCATACATGGAATCCATTTCTGATTTCATGGCCTTAATCCATTTATCAGAATCTGAGCTTTTCATTGCTTCATCATAGGTTCTTGGTTCACCATCCTCTATGAGATATAGTTCCTTATCATCAGTGATGATAAAACCATATCTTTCGCGACCCTTACGAACACGATTTGATGTTCGTAATGATTTTGTTTTGATAGGTTGTTCTAGGATCACACCTTCAAATGTATCTAGAATGGGGTCAATCAATTGATTATTTGTTTCCTCCTCTTGAACTTCCAGTTCAAAATTGCTCCCACTAACTTTTGCAAGTAAGTGTTCCTTTTCAAGAAAGTGAGCACTCTAAGATACAAATACCTTTTATGTCTCGGGTTGGTAAAATAAATATGCAATAGTTTTCTTTAGATATCCAATGAATAGACATTTGTCAGATTTAGCGCTGAGCTTGTCTAATGCTAACCTCTTTACCGTAGCAAGACAACCCCATACTCTTAGGTGACTTAGAGATGGCCTTTTATTACACCATCTTTCACAAGGTGTAAAGTCAACTGATTTAGAAGGCACTTTATTTAATACATAAATTGCATTCTCTAGTGCATATAGTAAAAGAATTTACTGAGATCTGCTTGGCTCATCATGGACCGAACCATATCTAATAAACTCAGATTCCTCCTCTCGAACACTCTATTGTGTTGGGGTGTATAAGGAGGGGTCTACTGGGGAACTATCCTATTTTCTTTTAGATAATCCTGAAACTCCTAGCTCAAGTATTCTCCACCTCGATCAGATTGAAGTGCTTTAATACTTTTCTCAAGTTGTTTCTCTACTTCATTTTTGAATATCTTGAATTTATTAAAACTTTCATACTTGTGCTTCATTAAGTAAAAATGACCATATCGTGAGTAATCATCGATAAAGGTTATGAATTAGGAGTAACCTCCTAGTGCCTGAACACTTATTGGACCACACACATCTATATGTATAAGCTCCAATGTACTCGTGGCTCATTTACCCTTTCATTTGAAAGGGTAACTTCGTCATTTTTCCTTTTAAACAAGGTCCGCAATCACCATAAGACTCCACATCTATTGGGCCCAAGTCTCCATGCTTATGCAACTTGGTTAAGTGATCTTTGTTTACATGGCCTAAAGGACAATGCTACAAGTAGAAAGATTTCTCATTATCTAATTTTTTTTCTTAGCAATGTCTGTATTTAAGAATATGATTTTTTAATTATAAAATATCATTTGTCATATTACAATAAAATATCATTCAAAACTTTTGTAATACCTTTTATCAAATTGAAATAAAATTCCATCTGTTGTGAAGCATGAAAAAATATTTTATAATGACAATTGATTATCACTTTGTCTTGTTACAAATTTGGCCAAATTAAGATTTTAAGTTCCTACATCATTAGTAGCCATCAAGCTTGAATGATTTTCCGTTGGTACAACTCTTTTTTTTTGCCAAACCTATACTTCTCATATATATATATATATATATCTTCATATGGATATGTGATTCTCATTAGGTATTCCACACCAATTTAGAATTCCCTTGAGATGTAGAAACTCTCAATATTAAACATCTTGAAGTGGAAACTTCCAAGCCTCATCTTCTCATGCTCTGAGACTTTAGCCATTCTAATCTTACTTCTAATATTTCACATAGAAAACAATCATTTTTGTCACCAAGAGAAAATTTTCAGTATTCCTCTTGCTTTTCTCATCACTTTGCTCTATTCTACTTCAATACTAAACACTATATGTCCCTTTACTTCTTTCAGATATGAACCATTTAAATTTCTAACTAATGGGTCCACTAATTTTCCATCAAAAATATTTCGGTTCAAATTTTCAATCATGGAAAACCCTTTCTCTAAGATGTAAAGACATAGACTTACAAGTCTATGATTTTATGATGCCCTTGTAGCTAAGGTAACATAGATCCTAACATTTGACTTGATGTTTATCCTTATCTCCTGCCAGCTACTTGTAGAAGGTAACAGGGATGTTAACAACCTCCAAGGTGTTGTATCCTAGTTTCCTTCAAGCATGACCAACATTCTTACATAAAGTAGAAGTGGTTGCATCATGTTGTTTAGTGTTAGGCTCATAAAGTGTATGGGCCAAACCTTATGCTTTGAGAAAGATCCTCACATTTCTAAACATACCCTTGAAGCTAGAGTCAATCAAATTTAGTCATCAACGTGAATGTTTGTATTTAAATAAAGATTGCAACTGAGATATAAGAAAAGAATTATTGTTTAGATTTTAGTATATAGTACATGTATTTAATATAAGGAATTTTATTTAAATACATTTATCCTACCATTATCAAAATTTGCAGTAGCCCATTCTATTGAATTCGGGAAGTCTAGCCTAGTTAATTTCTAAGTAGGTAGCATCTAAACTAGTCTAATATGACCCCCAATTTTATGTGTCAAGCCATATTAGTAAGTTGTAGTTGAAATCCTATTCCATTTCCATCATATGCAATCGCTAGTTATTCAAGTTCCCTTATTTCACGGTACATGTGTTCTTATATTAGCATCTCCTTGAATATGTCATAGTCCTGCGGCTAGCCCCCAATTTTATGGTGGACTACCTCAATCCTATTAAGGCAGACCTTATCTCAACATTTACAACAAATCGATGTTGACTAAAATGAACGCTTTGCGCAATACTTTTATAGCTGAGAAAGATTGTTTTATAGATTCGAGAAAGGAAGACTATAATTTGCCTTAATATATTTACTTTGGGACTTTGTATTGGTGTTTAAACATCTCACCCAATCTAGGATTTATTAGATGGACTTATTTATAATAATTTATATTAATTCAGGGAATTTTCGAATTAATTTATAAGGTCTAAGCTTAGGTGGGTTTAAGCTCTTTATTATAATTATTCCATCAATCTAGATTATATGCAAAATTATTAACATTTTTATTTGTTATATATATTGCATTTTCTTTAAGCTTTTATTCAATAATTTAATTTCTTTAATTAGTTACAGAAACATATATAATCAACATATTATATACTATAAATAAATTAGTCCATTTTAATCCACTCTTGGTCAATTCAAGTTGCACCGGTATAGGTTCCCAGGTAGGAGAGGTGCCCTATGAGAAGTAGACACCTTGTCCAATCCTTAGCCAGAATAAACATGGGCACAAACTCGAAGGCCATGGATCCTCTTGAACTAATAAATTTCATCCTTGCAATTCATGTAAATTGAAAGCATCTATAACCCTTGTAACTTATATAATTTATTGAATCTTTGATAATTTTTAAGTAAGTTGAGCTAGCTTATTCAAAATTATCTATTACTATTTTCTAACCTTGAAATGAAAATCTAAGTTCATGTATTGTTCCAAGAAAATTAATAAACTATAAATCAATTCATATAGAAAATAAAATTCCGTTTGCTTTTAACTTAATTATGCACTTAATAGGTAGGCTCATGATACCACTGTTGGGAACTGATAGTCACTTTGAACATGTATAACAAGCGTGGCGGAAATTCAAAATTTTGTCCCTTATCCCAGGAACTCCTATTAGTTGCGTATAAATTAATTAAAGCCTTAACAAAATAAATTCTCAACTTAGATTAGCATGCATAGGAGTGCACCATAATTCTAAATTATATCCTACCATAAATATTTTATATTAAGAATGCTATAACTATAAGCTATAATTTGAATATAAAAAAAATTAAGCATGCATAACAATGTGAGCATAATAATTAGTAAGTCTAAAACGCTTAAAGAAAAAGACCTAATAATTAATAGAGAAAAAAAAAATACCTGTTGAAGCGTGCTTTAGCAGAACCTCCTTGCACAGCCTCCAACTGTAGGATGTCCTCTAGGAATATCCACAAGAACCCCACCAACTGTAGCCTCCCAATGAGGAATAATCACAGAGTTTTGAGTAGCTGCTAGACCACTCTAAAATCCACCCAAAATATTAACAAAAGAGACTCCTTAATTTTATCTTCTAATTTGACATTAGCTCATAGGAAGATATATGGTGCAAAACATGAAGAAGACAGACTTGATTTAATGTGGATTCAATGCTAATTTAATGCGAGATTAAATGCCAATTAAAACACAAGATTAATTATTGGATTACATGCCAATTTAAATACACGATTTAATTACTGGATTAAATCCTAATTTAAATACAATATATAATTGTTGGATTAAATACCAATTTAAATACATGATTTTATTGCTGGATTAAATCCTAATTTAAATACGAGATTTAATTTCTAGATTAAATGCCAATTTAAATACATAACTTAATTGCTAGATTAAATCCCAATATAAATATTAGATTTAATTGTTGGATTAAATGTCAACTTAAATACATGATTTCACTACTGGATTAAATTCCAATTTAAATACAAGATTTAATTGCTGGATTAAATCCCAATTTAAATACAAGATTTAATTGTTGGATTAAATCACAATCTAAATACAAGATTTAATTGCTGGATTAAATGCCAATTTAAATACATAATTTAATTTAATCCTCCTCTCTTTTAATTTATTTTATGACCCCAATAAAATTAGTTACCGATCAAAATAAACTCTTGGCTTAACCTTAAAATAATTTGATCATTTTAATCAACACTTTAATTTATTTATGACCCTAATAAAATTAGTTACTGGTCAATAAAGAAAATCTTTGGTCTGATCAGGTAATAGTTAAACCATCCTTTTAATATTTTCGTAATAGATCAAGTCTATTGATTCTTCACTCGGTCCGATGAAAGTTCAATAAGTGTGACCTTATAGGATCCCATAGTATTGAGCTATTAATATTTTGTTCTATAGGAACTATTGGTTCAAGATTCTAAACCGTGAATAGAACTTGATTACCTTAAACGACTATGGTACGCCTATAGCAAGGGTCCACCATCCCCCATTACTCGGAACGTCATTTGTGCTTATGACTTAATCCTGGTTAATGCAATAGTTGCCCAATGCGATGAACTCCTTCCATTCTTTAATATTAGTACCATCTGGTTTGTTAGGTTTGGTTAAAGTGTTAACCCACTAATAGTGAGGTTCTTCCAATCTATCCTAGTTATTTTCTTATTACTGAAGTATATTGCTTTTTACCATAATGTATTTGACTAGAAACTATTTCTATTAAACACATACACTGATCAGAGGTTTATAGCAAGCATCATTTCAACAAGTGGTCAAGTACAACTACTTAATATACGAGGAGCGACGGATACTTTATAACTACATAGCTTACCAACGTGATTTCATTACCATACCTATAATCACCCATGACACCCTAAATTAATGAGTGCATGGGTATGACCCAAAACATAGTGATATAGTGATAATACCACACAAGGCAACTAGTATCTCAAGTATGAGGATATTCGCAAAGCTACTAAATAAAGATAAATACTAACACTATGATATATTTACCAAGTATTTATCTTATTGTGGTCTCCAATATATCTTCCAGATATATCCATGTGTCAAAGTTAAGGCACCAGCTTCAGTCAAAGGAATTTGACTGCTTGGACCCATTCAAAGAAAGTTGACCATATGCTAGTCTTACTATCTCATCAATATCCTTTCTTGATGAAACTATGACTAGGGATAGTTTAGACATAATCATAATTACACAAGAAGCAGGTCTCACTATGTATAATCCCATTATAATTTCTCTCACTTCATGCTATGATATGTCAAGGACTTTTGTACATAGATATCAATGAATATATTTTAACCAATCGTAATATATATATATATATATATATATATATATATATATATATATATATATATATATATATATATATATATATATATATATATATATATATACATATTAACACATCGATATAAGTAAAAAGATTAAATACCTTTATTAATTGAACAAATTATTCGTACTAATACATAATTAAGATACATCGCCCTAATTGCCTTAAGGCATACATCATATCTAACAACCTCAGCTGGAGTCAAAGCTTGGCAATGGTCTCAAGTCCATTTGATTCCCATTCTAGTTCTACCTCCATCCCCTTCAGTTCAGTTAAGGGTTGAGGATCCACCTCCACCTCCCTCTTCGAGTAGTTCATAAGTAGTCATTTTCATACATTTGATCTCGATACTGCCCATCAACTAGAGCAAAATGTCTCGCATTCTACATTATGATGGCCAAGTGGATGTTGAGGATGAGGATGTTAGTCGTGATAAGGAGGCAAATGCATCAAGGGACGATATTCGACCGAGGATTGCAATTGCCATCTCACAATATTTACGGAGTGATCAGTTCCTTGATCGTATGAAAAGCTAGATGATGACTTCCATTAGGGCAATTATGGCCAAAGAGAGGATGGCCAATGTCTCTTAAGGTACAAAATCCATTATCTTAGTCTCAGCTACCATTTCTTCAAGTTCAAGGAGGGTCTTCCATTCATTTTGGTAAGTTGGGTTCAAGTGGTCCATTTGGTTCAGTCAGTCAGTCATTTTAGTCAGTAGGTATGATAATTCTACAAGCCATCTGTCAATTTGCTCAGCACAACTAAGGGTTCGTGCCACCAGCATTTTAGTTTGGGGCATCTGGTCTAGCCCCTAATTTTATAGTTATGCCTAAGGGGACAACCTTTGGTCAATCAACAAGTTTACCCTTAGGTTTGACTACTCAGTTAGATAGCTCGTCCTTTCCTATAGAGTTGCGTGATTTGTTATAGAAGTTACTTGCTACCAATCCAAGTGTTCAATCACTAACACCTTCTGTTCAAGCCACTAGAGAGGAAGATTTTAGTATGCCTAGAATAGCAAAGTATAAAGGAACTGGTCCACCTCAATCGCACATCACTACCTATCAAAGGGTCATGAGGATAAGGAAGCAGAGTGACAAAGTCCTTGCCAAGATGTTCCCTTACACTTTGGAGGGTCCTGCTATCGTGTGGTACAACACTTTATCCGATGAAGTGACTGGAAATTTAAAAGCATTGTCTTAAGCTTCCATCGAGTAGTATGGTTTCATTGCCACTATTAAGACCACCATGCAGAATTTGGTGGCTATCAAGCAAGCCTCCAATGAAAAGTTCAAACCATATTTTGAGAGGTGGATGGCCACCTAAATCTTGTTGAAGGATCAGCTTAGTCTCCCCGACATGATTGTGAAGTTGATGGATGGTGCTTTGCCCACATATCACAAGGTTCTTGGAATGGATAGTTTCTCTAGCTATATTGAGGTCTTTCAGAAGGCTGAGAAATGGGAGAGGATCAAGGAATTAGAGAATGTGAGTGTGCCGGCCAAACCCTGGTTCAAAAAGATTGACTCATTAGCCGTAGCCCTAGCTTCAACCTCTAAGGCAAGGTCTAGTTCAGATTCCAAGACTACAACTTTACAAGAAGAGGTTGCTATAGTCCACACCATGGAGTTGGTATTTCTCGTTGGAAGGCACCCCTGCCTACCATCTTTCGCAAGTTGAGGGCACTTAGCCTTCTACAGAGTGTCAAGTCCTATGTCCCGCCCAAGCCTAAGGAGAGGGACCAATTTTGTGCTTATCATGTTAGCAAGGGTCATCGCACCAGGGCTAGAACAGACTTACTTGAGGCCATCAGTTGCCTGATTAGAGAGAAGAAAATTTATAAGTCTGAATTCAAGCCAAGCACCCTAAATAATACCTTGTCGAAATTTGAGAAGTAAGTTGTACCTGTTGAGTCAGGACTACCCTCTAATCATGTCTTCAATCTGATCATGCCAGCCAATCCTATGGTTTATTCAATAGTGGCAAAACCCGATGAACCTACCCCTATCGATATTGATGCATATGAGTTAGAGGAAACCCATGATGAGGAAATCATATTGGTTCAACCTAAGCCAGTTGACATCGATGCTTATGTGTTGGAAGAGAATGATATGGAAAGAATGAAATTATTAGTGGAAACCTCAAAATGGAGGAGTTACATCAAGAATGCAGTGTTTCATGTTACCCATAGTGGAAGAGTGGCTCAACCCCCCCCCCCCCAACCAATCAAAGAGGAAGAAAGGGTAGAGATGTTGACATCTAAGTCATTCCAAGAATCAATCAGGGCTCGACCTTTACACCAATTGTTGAAACTCAAATACCACCTAGTAGTGAGAAAGTGGATTCAAAAGTCGCCCCCTTTGTCCAGCAGTTGTAAGCTACCTAAGCCAAGTATAGTATTTGGAAACTTTTTATCGACTCTGAGAATGACCGCATGGATTTGATCGAGAAATTGATGATCATGGAAGCCACGCCTTCCACTTCTATAGTTGAGGTGTTTTCAGTCATTGGGGGGTCTCCTTCCAGCCATGTTGAGCCCATCATGTTTCATCCATCTGACATACCAACTAAAGGGAACAAACATAACAAGGTACTTTTCATTAAGGTGCAAATCTTTAATCATTCTATCCCTTGTGTTATGATGGATGATGGCTCCATCCTCAACCTCTGTCCTTCCAAGATACTTCCTCACTTGGGACTAGATGAAACCTTGCTAGAGAAATCCAATACTATTATAAGGGCATATGATGGCATGAAGAGAAGTCTGATTGGGGTTTTTGAGGATGCAGTTGCAGTTGGGGAGGTGAAATCCAAAGTCTTGTTCACCGTCCTTGATATTCCCTTCACTTACTCACTATTACTTTGCAGCCCTTGGCTTCATGCATCAGGGCCCATCCCTTCCACGGTCCATCAGAAAGTCAAGCTCATCCATAATGGAAAGCTTGTGACCATTAAGGCTGATGAGTCGTCAGCTGTAGCGGCTATAGTAGCAGGGAGAAAGAGTTAAGGGTGGTTGTGGCCCAATAGGATACAAAATGGATAGTTAGGGGGTACATATCCCTTAAGATTGAGAAGATTATGATCAAGCAAGGTTACATGAGAGGGAAAGGGCTTGGGAAGAATCTCCAGAGTATGGTGGAACCCATTATACCTGTACTATGGCCATATAGACTTAGTTTGGGAAATTGCCCCTTTGCTAAAAAGTGTAAACCCTATTTAGGCCTGACAATAGGGGCTGATGTTAAGAAGAGTGTTTTCACAGGAGAGGAGGAACCTATTGAGATGGGGGGATGAAGGTCCCCAGCTTTGAGGTCTTCAATGATAGGTATGACTTCAAGAATGGTTGCTTGATTGAGTCCTCAGTTTCTATGGAAGTATGTCAGAATGCTGAAGAAGATGAAATGAGTGAGGCAGTCGACTCTATCACTAAAGCCCTGGCTGTACTTATGAAGAAGAATTGGAAGGGAGATCAGAAGGGCAATCCTATAAGCAAGGCCATAGAAAACTTAGCATAGGCAGTACCTGAAGAAGCTCATTAGAACCTGCGAGCTGAGACTACCTGTTCAGCTACTAGTATCACCATGGTTCACAAACAAGGCCCTCCCCATGTGGTGGATGAATCAAATGATGTGATTTTTAATGTTGCAAACATTTTTATGCAGATAATGCCGCTTATAAGGCATATCATGAATAAATTGCTGCATTTTTCATTCACATTTTGTTTGAGTATTTCATTTTAAAGACATTATGGACTCATAGCAACAACATTCTTAGGAATATCACCATATTTATTAATGAAGTTGAATTTGAATGCATCCCCATAGAATAAAAATCTAATGGTTAAAACTCATCACCAAAAAGAGTGATAAAAGGTGCTTAGCAAACATGATAACCTTAGATCTTGGCACATCTTTCTTCGTGAGGGGAAAAGGGGTGCACATCATCAAGAAAGAGGACCAAGAGCTCCAAAGAATGAAGGCATGCTCCAAAGAAAAAGGATCCTACAACACATTCATCAATCTAAAATTAAAAATCCTACCCCAATGATCTTCAAAAACCTTGAAAAGGAGGAAAACTCCAGTGCTCTTCCAAAACCCTTAAAAGTAATATCCACCTTCCAATGAATGGGCATTTCTTATCAATTTAGGTTCTTTCAATCCCCCTTGGGCCTACATTTCCACTAAAACGCCCCTAAAAAATGCTTTCTCCCTTTGTTGAAAATAAATGAGATTCTTTACTTCACACAATAATCCTGAGCCCCATAATAACATTATCTTCTTCTTTCACAAAAAGGACGAACCAACCCTGCATCGCTGGCATTAAGCGAAGCGACTCAAAGCACTTGACCACCTACAGATGTATCAATAATGCATGGCCCAAGCCTACAACAATAAAGTCAAGTACCTGAGGCCGCTTCTCAAGGCGGATGATTTGGTTCACAAATAGCTATGCCAAGCCAGCACCGATGCAAGGGGCAAGTTTAGACCTAAATGGGAAGGACTGTTTGTGATCAAGAAAGTCCTAGGCAAGGAAGCAATCAAGCACATGGACATGGATGGGAATCAAGACAGGCTTAAACATTATCATGTCTAGGTTAAAAGATATAAATCTAAAAACAAGTAGCATAATAAATAAAAGAAATAAAAAGTAAATCACCCAGCGAGTGGTCTTCAACTACTCGGTGCAAAAATTAGGGTGCATACCGCTAATTGGTGTTTTGCAAACTGATTAGGAAAAAATTAGGGTACCCCAATGCTAAAATATAGCCTGCTAAGTTGAAAACCCAAAAAGGGCGGCTGTGAGGTGTCGATGATATGTGGGTCTCCCTTAGCGCTTGTGTTAGAGGTAGGGCGCACTGGGGGTTGGTTGGATTTAGGCGTGATAAAACATTTTTAGTTCAAGTTTGCACAATAAGCCAATTTTAATGAATGAAAGAATCGAGACCCAAATCTCGATACAAATGATAGAGTTGCCACCAAAGTTGTCTACTTGGGAAAGAGTTTTGGTACGGTTCCCATTGGGTGGGAGACTCATACCTATTGGATCAAACATTCGGGTATCGGATGAGTCACTTATTTCTCATTTAGTTGGTTCAAAATTACATTCACCATGTAAAATCGTGTTCATTTTCATCATTTGGGGAATTATCATAGAAATCCTATTTTTGCACTCGTTCATACTTGTTACATGTGTTTACATATTACAATAAAGCACAAGCAAGAAATGGGGGAATAAAAATTACAATCGGGGGAAAATAGGGGAATTCCAAGAGAACCTATACATTTGTTCTATGTTATAAAACAAAATAAAAATACATTCCCCTACATCCATGAAGATTAGCATAGTTTATAGCACGTCATAAGTTAGCATTTCATTTGGGAAAATGTGATTATTTTAGCATGGCAGTTTTGCGATCGATAGTGCTTGGGAAACTTCTAAGATTGGAGAGAAATAATAAGTCTTCAATGTATTTCATTATGAAAACACATTTTAACTTCAGTGGGTTGATTTACCATATTATTAGTGAAAATGATCACATGGCATATGGTGAGTTGGATTGATTATTTAACCGGATTAAAATGAGTTCTAGATTCTGCCTAGGGCTGGTACCCGTACGGGACCCGTACGGCTACCAGGGAGGACCAATACGGGGTATGGTGTACCCATATGGGTCCTATCTGGTCTAGGCAAAAACTTTGTTCAATTTGATTTATAGATTAACTAATTGATGGCAGAAAGAAATAAAAAAAGGGATTTCCCTTCGTATGAGTATGGCGTACAGTTCTAATATCTCGACGACACAAGATGCCAACAAGGCTCATATGGCAAAGAATAACAATAATGAAATAACTAAAATGTGAGTCTCTTTGAAACTCAGGAGTGTTACCTTTGAGGCTTGATTCCGCTTTGAGGTGATCCCTTTGCGGTTGAGAGAGTCCGGCCAAAGTTGATGGTGCAATGGGACTATTTAAGTGAGTATTTGTGTGGACAAAACCTCCCCTAAATCCAAATAAATGAAGTTAGGAATGAATAAAATGTGGACAAAACCTCAAGGAATGGGTTTTCTCCATATTTTATACCTCCTATACCTCTACTATACCTATTCTAAACCCATAGAAATTGCTAGAACTTTACTATGATTTTTCTGTAATTTACTTCTCCCCTTAGTTGTGTCTTATGAAATGAGGGGAAAAGGCCTTATTTATTAGGTGAGAGTCAGGTCTGAATGCAATAAATCGCATTCAAGCCCTACCTTTTCCCGAAAAAGGTAAGAGATTACTTCTGAAAGAGGCTGATTAGCCAAGTAGAGGACCCGTACGGGCGGGGCCCCACCCGTATAGGTATAAGGGGACTCGTATAGGTCCCCTCCATGCGTACAAAAGGTAATCACCCGTATGGGTGTGGTAGTGGATCCATACCACTAGACAGAACCTGTATGGGTACCTAAGGTCAGACTAAGTCTTTAGACTTTGGCCAAACTCAACTATGCAGTAGTAGGGACACCTTTGAAGGATAAAACCTTCAAGATAGTGCATCATATAGCTCTCATCATCATTTTGTGAGAAGGATCATTAAAATCCAGTGCTCACAGATTGCCCCTTGTGGGATCACTATAGATACAGATTTGTATTATCTCACGATGTGAGCGAGGGTTTAGAAATTATACCTGAGGTGATGATATGGGTGAGTTCCTTTCTTGAAGCTAAATCCTTTCTTGGGTGGTCCCTTTCTTAAGGCGGGCGATTTTCCTTTGCTGATGAATATCCCTTTCCTGAGGCAGATGACTTTCCTTTGCTGATGCGTATCCCTTTCCTAAGGCGAATGACTTTCCTTTGCTGATGTGTATCCCTTTCTTAAGGCAAATGACTTTCCTTTGCTGATGTGTATCCCTTACCTGAGGTGGATAACTTTCCCTTGCTACTGTGCAACCCTAGTGACTCTATTGGGGAAGGTGTGTGTATCCTTTTCTTAAGGTTGATTGACTTTCCTGACTAGTGTATCCCTTTTCTAAGGTGGATCGACTTTCCTGATTGGTGATGTATCCCTTTCTTAAAGCGGATGACTTTCCTTTGCTGATGGTGTATCCCTTTCTTAAGGCACATCGACTTTCCTGACCGATATATCCCTTTCTTAAGGCAGATGACTCTCCTGGTTGATATTGCATCCCTTTTCTAAGGCAGATGATTCTCCTACTGATAGTGTATCTCTTTCGTAAGATGGATCAACTTTTTCAACTGATGTATCCCTTTCTTTAAGCGGATGACTCTCCTGGTGGGAAATTTGAATAACCTGAAAAGAGACAACAATCAAACATCGAGTTAGCCATTGTCCAAGTAGATACATCTTTATTCTTAATTGACTTTTATGAAAACAGAAATATTTTTGCCCCTTTAATTAAGAATAAAGAAGTATAGAAGGGGGTTAGCCCCTGAAATTAACTGAAGACTAAGTGCAAGAAATGCCGGGAATTGGCCCGATTAATTTAGGGATAGAACGCCCCTTGATTGGTTCTATTGCTTAGAATGCCCCTAGGGTGTGTGCCTCTAGGGCATTCGACTGTGGAGGGTGCCCTTGATTGATTCCACTGCTGGGGAATGGGGGGATGCCCCTAGAGTGGCTAATTTTGCTGCTGTAGAATGGAGGGATGTCCTTGGATTGGCTAATTGAACTGCTAGAGAATGTTGGGATGCCCTTGGATTGGCTAATTCCACTGTTAGAGAATGTAGGGATGCCCCTAAATTGGTTGATTCCACTACAGGGGAATGTAGGGATGCCCTTGAATTTGTTAATTCTGCTGCTGAGGATTAAAGTGACATCCTTTGGTAAAACTTCTTTTGCTGGGGATGTCCTTCCTAATAAGATATGGGGAGGAATTCATGTGCTAGGCTGGTCTTGTACACAAAAATTTTCTAGATTAGTGATCAATTCGAAAATGGCTTACCTTTATTCTTGATTGACTTTTGTGAAAAAAAATATTTTTGCCCCTTCAATTAAGGATCAAGGTGAGCATGGGGCTTGCCCTGAATATAACTAAAATATAGGGTTGAGGAGGAGTGGGGTTGACCCTGAACTCAGACATTATGAATTTCTAGTGCCTCTTTGAAATAATAGATTAGAATCTGCCCCTAGATGACAAGAGAGAGCCCGTACGGGTGGGCCAGGACCCGTACGGGTGGGTGGGATAGAACACATACGGGTCCCCTTCGGGGGTTTCAAAAGGCTGATTAGTCCCCTCATATCTTGTCTCATGCAAAATCTTCCCATTTTGTAACTCTGGTAATTTTCTTACAAAAATCAACCAAAAATGTAAAAAAAAGATCCCAAAGACCTGCCGCTTCTCCCTTAGACTCGAGGATTTGCCCCCGATGTGTGATTCGGGGCTCCGAGATTGCCCGGTTTTTGTCAGATATGCCTTTCGCGAGGGAGACTCGTTTCTGGGGCTCACTCCTATCTACGAGGTGCCCCTAACTCCTTCTCCTCAGACCTACGCCTCCAAACTCCAGGTAATTTTGCTTGATTCCCCTTTTTCCATTTTCAAACCTTTTAAAATTTCTTAAATTTTGGCATGTATTAGGGTGTTTTGGATGAGCTTTGGTTGAGATTGAATGAATTTGTACTTTTGGGAGATTTGTCCGCAGAGGTACTATTTATAGGGAACCCGTATGGGTGAAGGGGGACCTGTACCGGTCCTAATCTTGATACAGGCGCCACTTGTGGACCCGTATGAGTGGGCCTTACCTATACGGGTCCTATCCTCAAGGACAGAATCCTGGCTACTTTGATTTTTGCAACCCTTTTCTGATTTTTGATTTGTCTGTTATACTTTAACCCTGTTGAACTATAATGTTGTCTGTGCAGTTTCAATACAAGACTATGGGTGCCCTGAGCTTCTGCAGGAACTAGTACAAGGAGATCTACGCCACAGTGGATACGGAGCTGCTGACCAGCATAAATTCTTTTGGCTTTAGTGACATCATCAAGGCCATCCCTTAAGCTGCAAAGACACTGGCCCTAGGTACTATTTTAGCCTTGATAGAGAGGTGGTCAGAGACGACCCATACCTTCCATCTGCCGATCTAAGAGGTTACCATTACCCCCTCTAATGTGTGTACTGTGACTGGATTATAGTGGAGCGACGATATTGTCCACTTCAATGTTTATGCCGACCGATGGCATTCCTGGCCTGAAGTGTAGGCCTATATTGCTAGATTACTTGGGCTTCATCTGGGCGGGATGAACAAGCTCAAGTACGAGGACCTGCTTGCTTAGTGGATCGAGGACCCGAGCCTTGTGGCGGCTAATAGGAGGGACCAGTATGTCCAATCTTTCCCGTTGATGTTCCTTACTACCGTCTTCTTTCCTGTCTATTCAAGCAACCTCAACTATGGGTTGCTCTCTACTGTAGAGAACCTTAATGATGTGCCTTTCAAGAACTGGTGCTGGGATATTTTGGCAAAGCTATACTATGGGTTGGACGTTGGAGTCCAGGGTGAGCAGTCTGAGCTCAAGATCTGCCATTTAATACTATTGGTAAATCCCAAACTGATCTCTTGTGCTTTAAGATTTCACTTAGATTGTGCCACAACTAATCCTTACTTTGTCTTGCAGATTGGGGCTTTTGAGCATTGGTTGATTCCTAGGCCAGGCTTGCCCATGCAGCCCGAGGCGCTACATATCATTTCTAGACAGATGGGGGTCTAGCAGGGCCAGCTCTTGACTACAGCACAGTACAAAGAGTTCCTATGACAGCTACACTCGGATCTGGTAAACTTCTTTCCTACTAAACCTGCATTTTACATTTCAACAAACCGTTAGTTAAAATTGTATTCATGAGGTTTGTGATACTCATAGTGCATTTATTTTGTACAGGTTGTCCGAGATCCATGGGAAAGATTGGCCATGTATGGGGCTATCAAGCGGATGTGGGTAGGCGTGGATGACAGCCGCTTTGTCTTGGAGTCACCACTCTCCTATGAGTGGTATTTTGGTGAGCAGGACCGAGAGTGGAGGACCAGTGTCATGGTGGAGAGATCAATCCATCCCTCGATCCCAATGGGTGCAATCTAGCCTTATCTTATGCCGAGGACCAATCAAAGGCTGTACTTATTGGGCGAGTGGGCTCGCGTTCTATTTGTGGAGGGTTCCTATGCTGAGTTTGTTGATTCCTCACTTCTTCCTCCCTGTGAGAGGATTCACCATGAAGATGAGTCCCTTGAGTTTTACTAGAGTGATAGAGAGGACAATGATGATGATGATGAAAATGACGAGGAAGGTGGACAAGAAAATGTAAAAGCGCATAAAAATTTACAAGGTTGAGTCAAAAAGTTTACCCGAGTGGAAGAAGCAGCAGGCCTAGAAGTGCCCTTGGTCCTATGAATGAAGGGGCCCCCATGATCACCCCAAAATCTGTCATCATCCTCGTCATCATCATCATAACCATCCTCCTCATAATGTAACTCAAGGACCCTATCATTCGAATGGATCCTCGGGCATGGCTGGATAAGTGAGTCTCAAATGAAATTTGGATAGGAGCCCTCGACCAACAAGACATAGGGCCCCTCGCCCATAATATAGATTCCTTGATCTATCTCTAGCATCAGATGTAGCTAGTAGGCTCCTGTAAGGACAGGTGGAGGGATGGGCTTCTCCACTACCGACCTAATCTGCCAATCACGAACTTGATTGCCAAAATTCCACTCGAGTGAGAGTGGTGACTCCCACACAAATTGAAGAGCATCCACACCCTGCCTTATCTCCTTAATCTCCGTCATTAAGTCACGAACAATCTACATGTAGCTAAATGCACAGTAAGAATCCCTTACTTTGCAAATACAGTTTGCTACTAATAGTTTGCTGAATTGAAAATATAGGGTTAGGTTTAAAAACTTACCTAGTAGGAGTGTAAATGGCGAATGTACTCCCGATACTCAGCTACGATCCTATCCTTTTTCCATTAGGAACCCATCCACCTTGAGATGATATGAGGTCTCTTAGGCTATCTTGACAGCCAGGCTTGGGGATAACGCGGTGCTCAAAAGCCCACATCTATAAAAAGAACCAAAGTCTATGGCTAAACAATTAAGATCAAATTAGAAACAAAAAAGAGAGGTTTAGAATTTACCAAAAGGAGCAAATGGCTAATCTTTAGGTAAGATTGTTGACCTCGAACACCAACGTCCAAGCTATACTATATCTGAGCCAGGATAGCTCGACACTAATTCTAGATAGGCATCTTGGCAAGATCCTCCATAGTAGACAGCATCCCCTAGTTAAGGTTGCTCGAGTAGGTGGGGAAGAAAACATTTGATAGAAGGGTCAAAAGAAAGGACCTAGCATACTGGTCCCTCCTACCCTCAGCAATCAGGCTTGTCTATGCTCACTAGAAAGTGTATTGATCCCCGTACTTCAGCTAGTCCTTCCTGCCACGATGAAACCCGAGAAGTCCCTCCCCATAGTCCCTCACCTCAGCCCATGAATGCCAACGGTCAACATACATGCCAAATTGAATGATCTCTCCATCCCAAGCAAACCCCGTTAGTGCACACATATCTGAGGGGGTGACGGTAACCTCCCCGATTGTAAAATGGAATGTATGGGTCATCTCTGACCATCGCTCGGCTAAAGTAGAAATCACAGTGGGCGCGAGCATCTTTAGCCTTGCAAGAATGGCTTGAACAATGTCGAAGAAGCCTAAGGCATCGATCCGAGTCAGTAACTCAACATCTCTGAAAGTATGAATCTCCTTGTACCACTTTCGGCAAAAGCTCAAAATCTCGATGGTCTTAAAAGGGAACTACAAAGGCAAAACTGTAGTATAACAAGGTTAGAATACAATGGACAAGTTAAAAATCAGAGAAAAGTTGCAGGAAATGTAGTTTTAGACATTGTGTCCTAGAAAATGGTACCCTTACGGGTGAGTCGGACCCATATAAGTTCTACACTCACACTTGTATGAAAAATGGGACCCGTATGGATCCTCCCTACCCATACGAGTCCCCTACAAACAGTTTCTCAATTGAAAAATTCCCAAATAGGCCATTTTTATCCAAAACTCAGCCAAAATCAGTCCAACATATTCTAAAATATTCCATGGTCTAAAGTGGCATGCCAAAGCTCTATTTCAATCCCTAAAACTACCTGTCCCATGCAAAATGGAAGAAATTTAAAAAATGAAGAAAATCAGAAATTGGGAGATTTTAGATGACTTACTTAAAGTTCGGAGGGGTATGTAGTGGGAGAAGGAACCACTGGAATATTGAAAGAGGGAGTATAGCTGATAAAAGGGTCACTTTCCTTAAAATCATATCCAAGTGAAATCGGGCATCGCCGGAACTCCAATTCACCCAATCGGGGCAATTCCTTGCAATTAAGGTTAAAACGACTAGTGTTAGGGATCTTTTTATACATTTTTTAAAGGTTTTGAGAAGAAAATCGTCGGAATAGATTGAATTGGGAAACTTTGTAAAAATGGGGGAGAGGGGACGTTTCGGCTTTTTAAAGAACTGCCTGATGCCACCCATACCGATCCCTTAGACCCGTACAGGTACAGGTCCTCCCTACCTATATGGATCCTAATGTTCAAGTACAAAGCAATTTTCAAGCAAGACTAATCCTCCCTAGCAACAAGGACACATCAAATTCAAATTGGGGCCAACCCTGCTTTTCTTAAACTCTTTTTTTCAGTTAATCAGGGGCAAAACCCCTAGCTCTCCTTGATCGTTGATTGAATGGGTAAAATTTTTGTTTGAAAAAAGTCAATCAAGAATCAAGGTAAGCAATTTCTTAATAATTACTAACATGGATAATTTTCGTGTATAGGTTCACTCAAACATGGAGAAATTCCCCAGCACGCGAGTCATCCAAGAAGACATTTCCCCAGCAAGGAAATCTACCAAGGGACACCCCCCAATTTTGTTGGATATGATGTATGCCCTTAAGGCAATTAGGGCAATATATCTTACTTAAGTAATACTACGAAAAAATTTGTTTAATCAATAAAGGCATTTAATCTTTTGTTTATATCAATATGCTTGTATATATATATATAATATATATATAATATATATATATATATATATAATATATATACATATATATAATATATATATATATATAATATATATATATATAATATATATATATATATATATATATATATATTAAAGCTGGTTAAATATATATTCATTGATGTATGCAAAAGTCCTTGACATATCATAGTATGAAGTCAGAGAAATTATAGTTGGACTATATATTTGGTGGAACCTACTTTATGTGCAATTATGATTATGTCTAAACTATCCCTAGTCATAGTTTCATCAAGAAAGGATATTGATGAAACGGAAAGACTAGCATGTGGTCAACTTTCTTGGAAAGGGTCCAAGCAGTTAATCTCCTAAAGACTGAAGGTGGTGCCTTAAGTTTGACACATGGATATATCTGGGAGATATATTGGAGACTGCAGCAAGATAAACACTTGGTATATGTATCAATGTGTTAGTGTTTATCTTCATGCAATAAGCTTTGGGAATGTCCTCATACTTGAGATGCTAGCTACCTTGTGTGGTACTATTGCTTAACTTTGGGTCATTACTATGCACTTATTAATTTAGGGTGCTACGGGTGATTATGGTTATAGTGATGACAGCACGTTGGTAGGCTGAGTAGTCAGAAAAAATTCACCGCTCCGGATATATTAAGGAGTTGTACTTAGCCACTTGTTGAAGTGATGATTGGCATAAACCTCTTATCAGAGTATGTGTTTGATAGAAATAGTTTCTAGTCAAACACACTATGGTAAAAGGCAATATACTTCTATAATGAGTAAATAACTGGGATAGCTTGGAGCAACCTCGCTATTAGTGGGTTAATGCTTTAATTGAACCCAATAAATCAGATGGTACTAATGTTAAAGAATGGAAGGAATTTATCGCACTGGATAACTATTGCATTAACCGGGATTAAGTCATAAGCATAAATGACGTTCCGAGTAATAGGGGATGGTAGACCCTTGCTAGAGGCTTACTACATTCATTTAAGGTAATCGAGTTCTATTCATAGTCTAGAGCATCGAGCCAATGGTTCCATTAGAATAAGGGTTGGTTAAGCTTAATAGCTCAATACTTCGGGATCCTATAAGGTCACACACATTGGACCATCATCGGACTAAGTAAAGAACTAATAGATTTATTCTATTACGAAAATATAACATAAATAATAATTGGATTATTATTTGATTGGTTAAAATTGATTAGATCAATTTTGGATAGACCAAGGAATTTATTTTGACCGGTAATTGATTAATTAGAGTCATAAATAAATTATAATTGATTAGATCAATTTTGGTTGGACCAAAATTATTTATTTTGACTGGTAACTAATTTATTAGAGTCAAAATTAAATATTTATTTGAAAGGATTTGAAAGGGATTTTGCATTGGCAAGTTAAAACTAAAAAGTATGAAATATTTTGTACAAAGTTCGGTTGCATGAAATACACTGAAAGATATGACAGCCCATGTTCAAGGGCTGCATAAAGGCAGCCCATGAAAAGGGCGGCTACAACACATGCAGCGTGCATAGCACGCTGCATGTGTGTGTGTGTGTGTGTGTATATTAATCGGATGGGAGTAATTACTCCCATCCCACATCGGTGAAAGGGGGAGCATTTTTGCTCCCCCAAGCCTATATATAGGCTATTCCCTTTCCTTTCAAATTGTACCAAGGTCAAAGCATAAATCCTAAGCGAGATAATTAATCTTCAGGCGTAGGAGAATGGTACTATGAAGATGGCTAAGCAGGCCTTTCTCTTGCAATTTAGCAAATATGAAGAGGGCGCTTCCATGGAGACACGAATGCCTTCTGACTAAGGACCTGAGTGGGTATGGCTTGTACTACGGAAAAACTCTCTTGATCGACAACTTGAACTGCGGGCATCTTCTCCGCTGTTGGGGCCGGATCAACCTCAAAGGGTTTAGAGTTGTTGCTCTTAAACCAGGGTTTGCCACTTGGCTTGCTAGCCCTTTCCTTCTCTTCCCAGTGCTCAATCCTCTAAGCCTTTCTAAAAGCCATTTGAAAGGAATCAAAAGAGTCGGTCTCCATCTTTTTCCGAAGGTGTGGGAGAGCCCCGTCAAGTAATTTCGGGATCATTTCTTTAAGGCTGAGGTTTTGTTTCAAGAGTACCTGAGTGGCCATCCATCGATTGAAATAAGATTGGAAACCTTCACCGGGCTTTTGCTTGACTGCCTCAAGATGCTGAATTGTAGTCTCCATTGTAGAATTAAATCCATAGTGGGAAATCAAAGCTTCAGATAGGAGTTTCCAATCCAGGATTGTAGACTTCGGAAGAGTATTGTACCACTCGAGAACATGGCCTGAAAGGGTACATGGGAACAACTTGGCCAGCACCTTATCCCCAATCTTTTGGACATGCATGATTTGCTCATACACAACTATATGCGAATTAGGGGGGCCTTTGCCTGTATAAGCATCCATTCGGGGCATTGAGAAATTTTCAGGCACCCAATCATCACCTCTTACTTCTTTCCTATCCTCGCTCCTATTCAGAAATTCCCTGAAGAAAGCCGCCATTTTGGGCATCATCCCCGGAGGCTGCGTGACTTGGTCATATGAAGTTGACTCGAACTGGAAAGGCAGAGGAGCTGGGGTTTAAGCTGAGGGTGAGAAAAAGGATTCTCAGGGTGAGTGGCCTCATAGGGAGTGACCATAATGCTAAGGGTGTGAAAATAGTGGACTGCATAGGACGAACAACAAAACCACTCAAGGGGACTGTCATCTGAGGAGTAAATCCTCCTGAGAAAGTGGGGAGAATAGGAGACTAGGGAACAGGTCTCGAGCGCACAGTGGAATAAAAACCAAAGGTTGATAGAGCAGATGATAAGGATGGCTGAGGAGAGCTCTGTCCAAACTAAAACTAGCTTTGCTGGAAAGGATGAATAGGAGGGAGCGGTGGTACCAAAAACTGATTCTGAACTGGTAGAGATTAAACTATCTCTCTCGGAGCTTGAAGAATAGGCCCTGCTGGCCTCTGAGACTCTCTTTCCTCCCTGAGAGTGGATCTAACCTGCTCTTAAATAGTGGCCTGAAACATATCTGACATGAGGCACACGGCCATAGCATTAGCCAATTCAGAACCCAACTGAGATTCCCCTTGACCTTGACTCCAATGAGGGGGAGAGGGAGAAGGGGAAAGAGTGCTCTTATGAGGCGCATCATTCAAATGCGGATTAGACATGGTTGGAAGAGTATATTCTAATACTGAACTTACTTATCGGTGGATTAAACGACGATCTAGATGCACCTAGAGAATACTGCGATGATGGGGACATTCGGATCTGATTGAGAAATCGAAAGATGATCAGCCTGAATCAAACCATGAATGAAATGAATGATCACATAATAACCCAAATGATGAATGTTACACATACGGGTGGTTTAGAGAGGTAAAGAGTAGAAGAGCTTATGATGCAAAGCTTAACCCCAAAATACGTGAGACGTCAAATTCCTCGCTTTGCCTAGCGAACTAGGTACGGGTCACCGGGATTCAAACAATCTCAGGCATTTTGTTAAATTCCCTCTAAAACTGAGGGGAGAATAGGGGTAAGCAAAAATCGAAAATATAGATCAGCCACAGGTGGCCTATACGTAAGGTACGTATGCATGAGCACAACATAAGTAGCACACAAAAGCAAATGAACGCCTTCCAACCTTATGACTCCCGAGTAACGGCAATTCGTAGTCTGGGGGTAACTCTAGAGCTAGGAAACAGCAAGAGAGTATGCGACCTAAATCTAGATTATTTTGGTGAGCCTAAAGGGAAGTTGCTATGGCTAGATTTATCGTGGTTCGTAGTCTCAAACTGCTGGTGTCGTGAATGACACTGTAGAAGGGTCTCGTTTACCTTGACTCCGTATAACTCAACAACTCCTCAAATGAGAGCAACTGCGAGAAGTACACGTTGGTTGAAATGAGTGTTCCACCCACAAATATCCCCAAAACCTGGCGGGCATGAGGTATACAAGTGAGCTTCATAGGGGTGATAAAAATGGCATCGTAAAACTTAGAATCTAAGCAGTGGGACAAAAGGCATAAGAGATAAAGCGTTGATTTAAAAATGATTTAGGCACATCATCAAAATCCTATAGCCAATGGTGGAAAATGAAAGCAATTTTCAAGTTTTAAGTTAAAGGAAAGTCCCCAGCAGAGTCACCACTGTGAGCCGATGACCCCCGATCCCCCTGCCCGTACGGTAAGCTTTAATGCTCTTCGGTGTGGGGCGAAGAAACAACGAGCGCTGTGAAACGAGCTAAGGGATGATCCTTATTTTAGCGTGATGAAAATGGATAATGGAAGCAATGTTGAAGTTGAATTCTAGTCCGATTAATGGGTTAAGGGATACGAGACTTAGAATCCCATATTTTAAGATAGAGTCGCCACTCGGTTAAGCTCCACCGAGAATTTGGGTACGATATACCCATCGGGTGGTTGGACCGTACCTTAAAGTAGAGATTCTAGGTTCGGATGATGTTGCTTACTTTTCAATTTTTAAATCAAGCTAATTATATTTTGATAAACGTGACCTTAGTTCTTATGCGATTTAATCCAATTATTGTTTGGCATTTTCGGTTTAATATGCCATACATCACACGGAAAGCGATAAATAAACAAAGCAAGAAAATAAAATTATTACAAGGCTTTACGAATACCTATAAATTTTTCTAATGCAAGAAAGTAAAGCAATAAATAAATAAACAGGTGAAACTGGGTTTTAACCATAAATAAATCACGGATAAATAAATGCGGAAAATAAACACATAGCATGAAGAAAAACATATTTTTGGATTTTTCGGGACAAAAGAATAATTTTCAGGTGTTAATTAATATCTAACAACCTAAAAAGGGTGACATAAATTAGCTTAACATCCTAAAATCAGATTTAGCATATTCAGAATATTTTTAGAATTTTTAGTTGGTAGAAAATGATTTATTTAGATTTATTTAGTTAAAAACGCCATTTTAAGCCATTAAAATGCATATTAAATCAAATAAAAATAAAAATAAAATCTAAAAATAGAATAAAATAATATAAAACTGTTTCAAATAACATGATTTTATTTGGAAATTTTTCAGGTAAAAATCGGGGTAGAAAACGCATTAAAATGATCAAAACCGGGTAAAAAATGACAGAAATGGGCCAAAAACCGTAGAATAAGGCAAACAGGGGCTATTTGGACATTTTTGCCAGTAGGCCGACTTAGTGAGGTGGTGGCCTGACTCAGCGACATGGTAGGCCGCCTCAACGAGGGGGCCTAGATGACGCTCACTCGGCCTTCGTCTCACTGAAGTGGTCTGCCAAAAAAAGTGTCTAAACAAGCCGGAATCGACCTTTTTGTGCCTGAAAACCCAAGATTACTAAAATTTCAAGTCGTTTCCTACCTGTTACAGTAGATTTGGACTTAAAATGCTTAAATAACTTTGGTTTTTTAGCTTGCGGGAGAAAGGGACCCGGAAAAACATACGAAACAACGGTTGGCCGCTTGAGCGACCCGTAGGCAGACTGAACGAAGTCGTTGGCCGACTTAACGAGACGACCTAGGTGACGTTTAATCGGCCTGATGTTCACCTAAACAGTCAGCCAGATTTTTGACAGAAAATCACAAAAAGGATGAATAAAGGGGCTAAACGCCCAGAAAAAATAACCAAAAACATAGCAGCGGAAATAAATAACAAAAAGAAATAGATTAGAATTCAGAAAGTTACCTAAAGGCCGTGAATCCACTCTTGAGACTAGAACTGGAAGCTTGGCATGCTTTGTGATGGATTTGAGATGAAAACCCGACGAAGCATTCGATTTAGCAAGGGATTTAGTGATTTGTGAGGAAAAAGTCCCTAAATCTTATTTAAACCAAATTTTACCTAAGATTTCTAATAGATTTTAATGATTTAACCTAAGAGATTAAGTATAATAAGATTTAGAAATCAAGAACCAAGTATATTGGCTTAAATTTTCCCAATATTATTAAACTTTTTTCTCCCTAAAGCCTTAGAATTCTAAGAGTTTGATTTGCTTTTTAATCAGCCAAAAGACCATCCAAAACTGCTTTTTGATGGGTATTTATAGACCCCCTAAGTGTAAAATTCCGGAATTAATCCCCCAAAGGTCAATATTTGACGGAAAAATCCCAAAACCTGACTTGGTGGCCAAGAAAATCCGAAAAAGATCATTCTGCAAGTTCCCCGCGCGAAGGCCATATCGCGTGATGCGGCCCAGCCCAGGCCGCGTCACATGACACTGCCAGATCTAGGCTGCATCATGCAATGCAGCCTAGAAGGCTGCGTGAGCCACGTGGCCACCGCGTGGCTGACGAGGCCTGCTGCATGGTCCACATTGCCCGGAGCATGGCACCGGCCGCTGCCTCCTAATCGGGGGGACCCTAGGGAGAAAAAGGCCAAAGGGGCCCAACGAGCCAGGCCCGAAATGCGAACAACCTACACAACGGGAGCCCGAAAAGGGTGATTCTTGACATTCTAGAGAGCTTGGAGAGCGAAGAACCCAATGACATAAATGAGACTCGCTAAAAATGTTCAGATATTAAGGAAAAAATTGCGAAACAAATTACTACGGGCGAGGGGAAAGGAACCGGTTAACATATTAAAAGCGACCCCACTATTATTTTAATCGGGGTTAAAAGATCTCAAAATCGTCAACAAAGAACTTACCAAACGCGATTTGATTCTAAAATAATGGAAAAACTAGATCGTAATAGGTTAGAGGAAAAAGTCATCATCATTCCGAGGGTCACCAAAAAGCCCGTGCTCACAGGCTGCCCCTCGTGAGATTATCATTTGATGGGTCAAAATCCCCAAGATGAGAGTTATTCGCCTAAATAAAGAGATACTAGCTGCAAAGGAAAGTCATCTACCTTAGGAAAGGGATACGCACAGCAAACATCCGCCTTAAGAAAGGGATACACATAGCAAAGGAAAGTCATCCGCCTTGAGAAAGGCATACACCATCAGCAGGAGAGTCATTGGCCTTAAGAAAAGATACACTCATAGCAGGAGAGTCATCCGCCTTAGGAAAGGGATACACCAACATCAATTATAGGAAAGTTATCCGCCTCAAGAAAGGGACACCAAGGAAAGAAGTTTGCCTCAAGAAAGGAACTCATGTTTATCATCACCTCAGATATGATTTTTAAACCCTCACTCATATCATGAGATCATACAGATCTGTATCTACAGTGATCCCATGAGGAGTAGTCTGTGAGAACTAGATTTTGATGGTCCTTCTTATGAAATGATGATGAGAGCTAGATAATGCAATCCTTTATAGGTACTGTCCATTAGAGGTGTTCCTACTGTAGGAGAGATGAGTTTACCTAGAGTTTGGAGACCTAAACTTCCTTTAGACACCCACACGGATCACACCTAGAGGTAAGGGTCCACAGGTTGACCCATAAGGCCCATTTCCCCATATGCCTGGGAGGGACCCATACGGGTCCTCCCCACCTATACGGTTCCCCCTTGCATGTAATCAAACAAATTTGATTGCAATCATACCATTTTTGGAGAAAATCAAGTCATAAATTTTATTTATTGAGTTTAGACTCATTTTTCTCCAATAAATAGAGTCATTTTGCCTCACTTTCAAATGGATCAAAGATAAAAACCATACTAGACAATATGGAAAGCATTTGAAGCATTTTTTCATAGGTATAGGATGGCTATAGAAGAGGTATAGAAGTTATAAAATGGGGAGAAAACCATTTTACATTTGTTTTGCCCATTCTTTATTCCTTTCTAGCTTCATATTTAGGATATGGGGGAGGTTCTATCCTTACAAATACTCACCAAAATAGTCCTAAAATCACCATTTCTTCACCTACTTTGGCTAGACTCTCTCTCGGCATTGGGATCACTTCAAAGTGGATTCACAGCGTAAAGGTCCGCTCCTGAGTTTCAAAGAGACTCACTTTTCATATATTCTTGTTATCATTTTCATTTATTTGTCTTGATCTCTCCATTGATCTGCTTTGGCTCCGGTCCTAACCCATATGGGCCTTATTGCTACCTTTATGTCCTTAGGGATGTTGAATCGATGCGCAATACCCATTTAGAGGGAAATCCCATTTTTATTCAGTTCTTTCTCTATAAATCTATTTTGTCAAAATCTGAGTTAAGGTTCTATTTGGGGTCCAAACAGGACCTATATAGGTCCTCTATACCCGTACGAGTCCTCCCTAGCACCCGCACGGGTGCCACAAATCCGTACGGGTACTAGTCCCCTAGGCAGAATTTTGATTTCTCCACAAAGCTGTAAAATGAACTCAACACCACCATTTGCCATGCAATCAGTTTCTCTAATAATCCGGTAAAATCAACCCATAAAAATTTAAAATGTATTATTCATAACAAAATACGTTAAAGACCCGTTATTTTTTTTCCATCCTAGCAGCCATTTGGACACTATCGATCACAAAACTGCCACGCTAGCATAATTATATTTTTCCTAACAAAATGCTGACTTATGATATACCATAAATTGTGCTAATCTTTGTGGATGTAGGCGAATTTATTTATTTTATTTTATAACGTAGAACAAATGTATAGGTTACCTTGAAATTCCCCCATTTTTCCCTCGCTGTAATTTTTATTCCCCCTTTATTATTTGCGCTTTATTATAAATTTTTCAATGCATGAATCATGTGAGAAAGAGTGTAGAAAAATAGGATTTTTGTAATAATTCCCCAATTGATGAAAAGACAATGGTTTTACGCGGCGAATGTAATTTTGAATTAACTAAATGAGAAATAAGTGACTCATCCGATACCCGAATCTCGGATACAAAAGGTACGAGTCTCCCGCTCAAAGGGAACCATACCAAAACTCTTACCCAAGTAGACAATTTGGGTGTGGCGACTCTATCATTTGTATCGAGATTTGGGTCTCGATTATTTTATTCATTAAAATTGGTTAAAATGTGCAAACTTGAATTAAATTCCCCCAATAGACCCCGCCGCAAGGTGTTAAGAGAAATCCACATGTTTTCAACCACGACCCATCATAGTTGTACTTGCTAATATTGGCAGGGGGAGCAATCAACACCCACCTTGCCAAAATCCACACCTTAAACAATATGTCAGCTTAGTTTATTTAATCAAAGGTGATAAAAAAGACGGTTCAGACCGTTACCCAAAAAAGTGTGAAATAATCCCCAATCATATCCATATCCCAAGAAGCAGCACCCAAATGGAGGAGAGTCTCAGCCAGTACAATAGCCCTTGGTGATGATTCCCTAGCTAACTTATCGATAACCGAGAGCAGGTGAAAAGGTATAGCACCATGCTCCACCCCGTAGATGTATTGACTAATTAATAGTACAACTACTATCGAAGGCTTGGCCAAGTGACCGTAGGGGAATTTGTACACCACTCAAGAATTCTCACTAGATGAAATCCATATGGCTTAGGAGCATGAGTCAGAAATCCATCAACTAAATCCAAGCTAAAAAGCCATGTCTAGTCCTCAATAGACCTAAAGATGAAGTTGGGGATAGCTATCTTTGTTTGCCTCATGGATGACACTCCTAGAATAGCACTAAACTCCTTGAATAGTGGACACAGTTCCATATTCCCGAAGTGATAGACTCAGTTGATGGGATCCTATAAAGTACATACGGCTTAAAGTAGTGGGGTATTTACTAGACAATTGATGTAGAACTTCATATACGATAATCTAAAGGGTTTCAACTTTTCTTAGTCCTCTTTTCCCAGATGAATAAAAAAGTTCTGAAGTCTACCGATGAACGAAGCTATAATAAGCAAAATAGAAGAGAAAAAAGTAAAAAGCTGCAATCTGTAGTAGATCACGGTACTGTGATCTAGATAGCGGTACCGTGATTGATCTTCAATCTCTGTTCTCAATACCCTTAGTTTCATAGCCAACCAATGGAGATACCATGATCATTTCGAGATTCACTTAATTTTTAAGCAGAAAATCAGTGAAAACAACAAATGAAGGCAAAATTGAACAAAAACTCGCTATATTTATCAAAAATATATATGTATAAGTCAAGGTTTGTCCAAATGTCCAAAAGATGAAAAGAAAAACCCTAATCTAATTGAGGAAGTCGTCATCGTCCTCCATCTCTTCAACAGTCCCCGAGCTACTCGATGATGACTCTGATGCATATGGAATCCCCTACTCACTCCTTCACTTGGACCGGAATTCCCTCAGTCTCATCACCTCAGCCTTGACTTTCTCAGCTTGAATAGTGGCATCATGAGCCTCCGCCTCTACCATCACAGCCCTAGTAGTGGCAATGCTAGCCTGATCCTCAGTAGCTACCCGATGCTCCTCAAGCTAGCCCAAGGCAGTCTTCATAACATATCATGCATTAGCCCTATAAGTTTTAAACTAGGGACATTTATATTTCATGCATCATATATACAATAATCACAAAATCAGGTACACCTCCATAAATATCATTTGAGCTATCAGACGATCCCCAAGTGATTGATACCCCTAGTAATATCCTTCACCTTAGCTCATGGGATCTATAAATACAAAGTTTGGTTCAGAAAATGACTATTTCAAACCTTTAAAGGAGAAAGTACAAAGAAAGGAAAGAAGGGAACTCACATGAGTGGCGTTAGCTGAGGCAAAGACCAGCTGATGGGCAAAAGAGGTTAGGTGTTAAGTCACTCACCTACCAACTCCCATCATGATGACGAATGTGGTATCGAAGAATTCTGCAGATGACCCTCCATCATGTCGTCTAGTAGAATGGGTGCCTGCACTTGAGCCACTAGAGCTATAGCAGCCGCTGGAGCCTCCTCTATACCACCTATGCTACCACTCGAGGCTTGCCGTCTCCTCTTTCAAGAGAAGTCCTAAATATTCAAAACATGAAGATTAAAAATAATCATGGAAATTTGTGAAAATTTAAAGTTATGCGCGAAGCCAAGAGATACCTGAAAAGGCCCAACTGATTCAACTAGAGGAGCAGGATAGGGAATCAGCTACCTCATGAACTCAAGATATGAGCCCTCAATAGAAGCGGCTGCATATCTGGTCCCGTCAGCAACAATCAATCACTCAGCATCCGACAAAAGATGTGGATAAAAGAGATTCACCGGAGGAGCAGGGGAAACCAAGCTCAAAGCAAGAGAGGCCATTGTCCAAAGGGCTCAAACTCTTTCTCCCATATACCACTCGATACAAGTGGAGCACTTCAAAAGGAAGCACCTGCCATCATATGCCATTCGAGTAGTTTGAATCACAGCCAAGTGAGTAGTATCCACCCATGGATCGCGATGAAGCTGAAATGAGATCACAATTGAGGTAAATCGCTTACCTTGTGTAAATACAATTTCTACTAATTTGTGTGTTCAAATTGTAGGTAAAAGAATGTACCTGCACAAAGGTAAGGCTCCTCTAAATCTGCTTCAAGTCAAAAGATCCCCTGGTAACTTTAGACCAACTCTATGTCCACTTGCTAACCATAGGTGCATTCTCTGCAGCATCACTCGTCCTCATAGGCATTGGTAGAAGGTCATTCTCAAAGGCCCATATCTATTGCAAAATACAACAAACACAAATGAAAAACCATTAATCAAAGGTGATTTGAAGAAGAAAGAAAGGAGAAACTGAAAAAATGCAAAAATGAAAGCAATAATGTAATACAATTGTACCTAAATGAAGAGGTGACCAGCCTTCACCTCTCTCTCATCCCCTTGTGTGCACACATCAAGTCCAAAGTATAGCTGGCTAAGGGCAGATCTACTCCAGTTCAGCTTCGAGACCTAATCCAAGTCCTCGAGAGCTAAAAGTAAGCTGTAATGCATGCCACTCAAACCCTATGGGAAGAGAACCATGGTCAGAAGTTTAAGGATGAAAGCTTGAGCATGCTAATCACACTCATTATCAGTCGAATCCCTCTGAGCGAGATAACTTCTTTACCTTGTCATACTTGAGGCGACTATCATCTGGCCTCAACCCTAAAAACCCCTCTATGTGAGCTCAAACATGGATGTCAAAATGGAACCAGTGTGGATACACATCAAAATGTATGGTGGTCCTAGTGAAAGGATGCCCCGTCATAGCCACCATATCTGATGGGGTGATCGCCATCTCACCCACTATAAGGTGATAGGAATGGGTAATATCAGACTATCACTCTACTAGCACTATAAGAGCCCCCACAGATGTCTTAGGGCCTGTAACCCTCGAGCTCGGTAGTAGCTCATCAAATCCAACATCAGTGATGGCATCCAACCAAACCCGACTGATGGAGAGATCTTAAAGTCATCCTCAAGATCTCCTACAAGAAGGAAAGGATGAAAAGCACGATAAGTATCTTAATTTCCAGTATTCATGCATATACAAGGATTAAGTTAATTAAAATACAGTTTATAATCATGATACAATACCTAAAAGTAACGAAAAATAACCGAAATCCTCAAAATCATCAAAATGGCATTTCTGCCATCTGCATCGCGGTATTGTGATCGATAGATCATGATACCCCAATCAGGATCGCGGTACCACAATCCCAATTAAGGTATTAGGATCGATTGGGGTACAGCACCAAAAAGAACGATTTGAAATTTGTTCTCATAAAAATCAAAAAATTGATCACAAATCTAGAATCTTGAGCCTGATACATGTTTTCTAGGTAAATTCTAACTAATTGAGAACTTATTCCAAGCCCTAAATCTAACCAATCATGCATTTGCAATTTCATTCAATTTCAAATTCTAATTCTAGGTTCAAATTGATTCAAAATCAAAATCAAGATCGAAAAAAAATGATCTAGAGTTACTAATCGGTCTGTGAGATGCATGATGCAGGTGATGACGACTAAGACTCGGCTCATAGCCCCTCTCGAGCTCTAAATGCTTCTCGTCCAAATTAAGGAAATATGCTTCCTCGATGTCCAATCAGAAGTGATGAGTCTATGGAATCAGCGTCAACTCAACTTGGATAATGGCCATGCCTTATTGGCTCCAGCTTTATAAAATATGGTGAAAAGTAGGTTAAAATTTGAAAGAAATCCACTATGAAAACAAATCAAGCAAAACTCTAATCGATCCCCAGTAGGTGATCAAAGTCTCTTACCAACAACCCCTGATGATGATTTGATCTCTCTCTCTCTCTCTACGGCAAATGTTTTACCCCCAGCAGGTGAAACAAGATTCCTATAATCTAAAATTCCCCAGCCGACAATTCAATCTTTTTTCTAAATAGAAATTTTATCCCCAGCAGATCAAGCACCTTAAATTCCTTCACAGGGGAGCAGACATCACTCTTAGGAAGCAAATGAAAACCCATTCGAGATGAAATAATCTTGAGCACCTCAGATTCCTTTGCGGTGAAGTAAACATCACTCTTAGGAAGCAAATCAAAACTGCTCGAGATAAAACAATCTTGAGCACCTCAAATTACTTTGTAGTGGAGCATACTTCACTCTTAGGAAGCAAATCAAAACCCATTTGAGATGAAATAATCTTTTCCACCTCAGATTCCTTCATTGTGGAGCAAACATCACTATTAGGAAGCAAATTAAGACCCTTTTAAGTTGAGATAATCTTGAGCACTGAGACTAGTTGGACAAGAAATAATCTTTAGCACTAAGACCAGTTTGAGATGAAATAATCTTGAGCACCTCAGATTCCTTCCCAGTGAAGCAGACATCACTCTTAGGAAGCAAATCAAAACTAGTTTGAGATGAAATAATCTTGAGCATCAAGACCCCATTCAAGATGAGATAATCTTGAGCACTAAGACCACTTTGAGATGAATAATCTTGAGCACCAGATTTCTTTTCGGTGAAGCAAATATCACTCTTAAAAGTCAAATTAACTTCAGTGGCCTTTCTATTTCCTATAGAGTGATTAAGAAGTCTTATTTATCTTGATGAAGTGGCCCAAATCACCCTGAGATGAATAAGATTTCAACCATCCCCATGAGTCAAAGAAGTTCAAGCATCCAACATTTCTTCTTCACATAATCATTCTTAATTGAAGGGGAAAAATTTTTGTTTTCTGACAAAAGTCAATTAAGAATGGATTATATTTCAAATCAGCAGGTAAGTCTTATCTCTATTCCGCACATTCTGGCCACACAAACATTTAAGACCCTGGTATTTATGTCCTGTGAGGGGTAGTCTGTTAGCATAGAATTTTGATGACCCATTAGTCGATGATGAAAGTTTTATATTTCACCTTAGATATTCTTGTGTTTTAGGTTCATGAGTTAACTTATTAAAGTGAGCCTCGAAGAATGAAAATCCAATCCCTTTTAAAGAGCCAATGCTGAATTTTTCACTTTACCCCAATCGATTGGGGTACCGTGATCCGTAATCCATGATTGGGGTATCATGATCAATTCTATCCCAATTTAGTTCACCACCTTAAATCCAAATTTCCTATTCTAAAACCCATGAATCACAGCACCGTGATCCCGATTGGGGTACCGCGATCAATTTTTTAGGAAAAATATTTTTTGAATTAAACTCCTTTTATTCTTTAGTGAAGATTTGATTTTTACCCATTTTTAGTGGCAAGAACTCTATAAATAGAGCCCCAAACACCTGAAAAAACATAACTCATTATACTAAAAAATACTCTCAAAAACTCCTTGGTGAAATAACAAAGTTCTACCGAGTTTTCTACTTTTGTTCGTTGTAGTTTGTAATAATGAGAGGAATCGACTCGTTCGATTTATTTTTTGTTATTTACAGTCGTTTAATATTTTCTTTCCATTCATTCCCGGTTCTTTGAGGTCATCTTCTTCATGATTTCTACTAAATCGAAAAATAAGAAATTTACTCCACAGGGTAATAACTTGAGACTAAATCTTATTTAAATTCAATATTTTGTCAATTCATTATATTTTAAGCGAGTAACAACTCTTTTGTGGTGATTGGAAAGCTGGCACTTAGGTACACTCTCTAAAAGTCCTCATTTTATTTTACCGAACTTGAAACTGCCTGTTTTGTTTCTCCTATATCTGTGATATGTATTTCAATCGTGGTACCGTGATTGATAGATCACAATACCATGATCCCTATATCGGTGTCGTGATCCCTTTTTGGATAGAATACCCCAAATCTTGTATTTTGTCCTATTGTGTCCATTTCCAGGTTCTATGGTATTCTGTTCCCAGAACTGTTTGTAATATATTCTATAAATATTTTTATTCCATGTAAACATGTTTAAATCATATATTGTGATGCCATGATCGCATTAAGGTGGTATGTTTTGAATTAAATCAATTCTTTTTTCTCATCCCTTTCTTTAAAATCAATCATAGGCAATAATCGTTATTAAATAAATTGAAGTTGGTAGTGGAACATGTGTTTAATCAGCTAAGTAATGAATAAATGATTCCTCCGGACCCGAATCTCTGTATTATGGTTTAGTGTTGTTTTCTTGGAGACAATGCTATTCCAAATTCTTGGGAAGAGCTGATCCATGTAGCGACTATCAATTATAATCCAAGGATTTATGTTCTTGGATCTTTTTAAAATTGTTTTATAAATCATAAAAATGGATCGTAATGCCTCGATTCATGACCCACAAGTAGCTTTGATCCAAAACTCAACTCGATTGACCCAACTTAGAAAGCCTCGCCCTCTCACATATCTCGACTAGGATCTTATCACTCATGTTCCTCACCTTCATCACCTTTTGATAGGTAGTGATGTGTGATTGAGGTGAATATGTTCCCTTATACTTTGCTATGCTAGTTATATCAAAGTTTCTAGGGACACAATCCTCCTCCCTCATAACTTGAACTATATGGGATGGTTATTGAGCAATCACATTGGCAGCGAGCAACTTTTGCAAAATATCTTCCACTTGGGAGATAATGGGGGAGATTGTTTATTAGAAGCCACACCAAAGGTAGACCCTTTGATTGTAGGAAGGTCATCCCAATAGGTGACCATAAAATTTTGGATCTGTCTTGGCCAACTAACAAAACTGACTAGATGGTTCCCTATGACGATGAACCGATAGAACTTGCGATTGAGTAAACTGAGCTTCGAATAATGGGTTGTGAGCAACCCTAAATGGAGTAAGCTGCTCACTAACCACTACTGGAAGTGATGGAACAATATTAATCACAACTGAAGAAACATTGGCCATCCTTTCCTTGGCTAAGATCGCCCTTG
Organism: Euphorbia pulcherrima; assembly: GCA_947683365.1. Classification (NCBI taxonomy): domain Eukaryota; kingdom Viridiplantae; phylum Streptophyta; class Magnoliopsida; order Malpighiales; family Euphorbiaceae; genus Euphorbia; species Euphorbia pulcherrima. The sequence goes on along the minus strand of CANTUS010000004.1, from coordinate 62,145,193 downwards.
TAGAAGCTAACATCTTATCTTTCACTTGGTCAAGAAACTAGTCACTTCCTAAGAAATGAGAGACGACATTTGCAATCTCCGGCCTAATATCAGCCCTTGATGCATTTGCCTCCTCCTCATGACTAGCATCCTTTATCTCCACATCCACAAGGCCATTATGAGTCAACATGTGATACATTTCCTCAAGCTGCCTACTAGTATTAGGATCAAACGGACCAATCTATTTTGCTAGCTGAATTACTTGAAGATAGAGACAAAGATTGATCCCTCAACTGAACTGAAGTTGGTGGCATAGAAACTGGAATAGAAACCAAATAAACTTGAAAATGTTTCTAAGCTTTAACTCTAGCTGAGGTGCAAACCAAACAACCAGTACATGCTTGAGGTTGTTAATGCCTGAGTTTATCTACACACGGAGTTATACAACATGCGTGCTTTTATGGATAAAAAAGGTTAGTGCATGCATGGGTTTGATGGAACATGAATGTGGTGAGGTTAGCGGACATGAACATACGTCACAAAACATATGCAAAGTGCTTTCTTCCAACCTTATTGTGAGCACGGGCTTTTTGGTGTTGCCTTGGAACGATGATGACATTTTGCTCGGACCCATTATGGGTCGATCGGGTTTATTTTTTGGATTCAAACCGTGTTTGGAAGATACGCCTTTGGTGATTTTTTGGACTTATCCCTACCTTTAGTCTTACTTAATTCTTCTTTAAAAAATTGAAATGCCTTACAATAGCTTGGAATAACAAGATAAAAATATAAAAATACCCTTAATTTGTCATTTTTTAGGTTTTCCCATTGTCCTCCCCCACGACAGTGACGACCGCCATCCTTATGGTGGCCACAACCATCCGTGTAGCGGTCACCGCCGTTGCAACGTCAATGACGGCCGCATAGGGTAGCCACCCCCATTGTGGGCACCCCCGCCATCATAGCTGTGGTCTCTACCGCCATGATGGCTGTCACCGCCATAGTTTTGGTGGTGACCACTATGGCGGTGGTAGCCACTGCTATGGCTATGGTTATGGCAGTGACTATGGCACAGCCAAACCTAAGCTTTGGGTGAGAAATCGGGTGAAAATACGTGGCCCAATCTAGAGAAGAGGGAAAAAACGAGTGGCACAGCTAAACCCAGATTGTGCCACTCGTTTTCTCCCTCTTCTATAGATTGGGCTACGTATTTTAACCCGATTTCACACCCAAAGTTGGTGAATTTCGAGTGTGGGACTATTTAACCCTAGATGAGAGAGATTTAAGGTCGTTTGGCTGAAATTAAAAGATTTTAGATCAACAAACCTAGAAATTAGGAACTTAGAGAGAGAAAGCTTAAGAAAGGCAAAAGTCCGGGTTTAATCACCCATAATTTGGGATTTTCAGTTGTTTTTGGGCTTGATTTCTTAGTTAAAACACTAAAATTGATTAAAAATCTTAGGGAAAATGGATTAAATAGGTTTAGAGACTTATTTTCAAAATACTACCTAAATTTTGTCACTATTTTTGTCGATTTTCTGTCACTGATCCGTCTGAAAATCATCAAAGGGCACCTCTTAAGGGTTGATTCGAGTCTCCAAAGATAGATTCACGGGCTAGAGGTAATATAACTGAGTTCCCTTATCTATTTCCTTACTTTTATCGTGTTTTAGCTGCTTATTTGTTGCTATTCTTGGTGTTTTTGTTGCTAATTTCTTTGATATTCTTGTAAAATCCCGAAATATGACTCGACCTCTATAGCGATAGGGTTCACCACTATCCCTATAGCCTTGGCCGTTATCCCTATAGCGACGAAGGCTATAGTTATAGCGATGAACTCTATCACTATAGAGGTCCCATTATTCTTTGTGATTTTTGGGTATTTTCTTACCCAAATCCATAAAATCCTCATTATTTGTGCGTTTTAAGTCCAGATCTATCAAAATATGGTTGATTACAACTCAAAACCTCAATGATTTTGAGTTTATGGATACAAAAATGCCCCTTTCTCCCTTTGGAATTGAAGTCCGGCGCCATTACAGCCTTGGCCGCCGCTGCCATAATGGCCACCGCTATAGCGACAGCGGTCAAGGCTGTCACCATAGCCTTGGCCGCCAGACCTCAATTCCAGGTTGTTCTTTGCCCGTTTTTACCCATTTTTTGTGCTTTTCTCCATGTTTTTAATTTGTATTTTTTTCCTTGAATTTGGAATTTGATTTTGTGGATCATAAGATGATAAATTGATTGTTTCACCGGTTAAATCGTGTAAACTTGGCTTAAATCGAGGTTTTCTCACCCAAAAACCACATTAATTGTTTTCCCGACGTTTTAAACCCATTTTTGTGTGTTTATCTTTTGTCTTTTATTTATTTATACTCTATTTGTGATTATTTATGAATATTTTGCCTCGTTTGAAGTCGGGTCTGAGTCGGTATGTTCGGTTAGAACCCAGTTTTGCCTTTTTATTTATTTATCATTTTATTTATTTTACCGCATTAGAAAAATTTATAGGTATTTGTAAAGCCTTGTAATAATTATTTATATGCTTTATTTACCGCTTTCGAGTGATGTATGGCATATACACCAAAAACTCTAAACAACAACCGGATTTAAATCGCATAAGAACTGAAGTTGAGTTTATTAAAATGTAAACAATTTGATTTAATAAAATGAAAAATGCGTAGCATCATCTAGACTTGGAATCTCAGGTTTTAAGGTACGGTCCAACCACCCGGTGGGAATATCGTACCCAAATTCCAGGTAGAGCTAAATCGGGTGGGGACTCTATCTTAAAATATGGGATTTCAAGTCTCATATCTTTTAACACCTAAATTGGATCTAAATATTAACTTCAACATCATTTTCCATTATCGTTTTTATGAAGCTAATATAAGGATTCTCCCTTAGCAAACTTCACGGCGCTTATTGTTTTTTCACCCCCTGTGCTATGCATTTCACGCGGTCCCCACAGGCGGGAAGGAGGTCGTTCGCTCACAGTGCCGACTCCACTGGGGATTCCTTGTAACTTAAAATTTGGAAAAATCTTTCTTTACAACATTTTGGTTAAAGGATTTTGATTATGTGCTGAAATCTTTTTTTAAATCAACGCTTTTATTTCTTATGCCTTTTGAATCTAGTGCTTTAGTTGAGTCCAAAATTACGGCGCCATTTTTATAACCCCATGAAGCTCACTTGTATACCTCATGCCCGCAAGGAATTTGGGATATTTATGGGTTTATCACACATTTTAACCAATGTGTAATTCCCGCGGTCGCACTCATTTGAGGAGTGGTTGAGTTACACAGAATCAAGATAAATGAGACCCTTCTACCGTGTTGTTCCATGACACCAGTAGTTTAAGACTATAAACCGCCATAAATCTAACCATAGTAACTTCCCATAGGTCAGTAAATGGATTTAGATCTAGGTCACATACTCTCTTGCCATATTCTGGCGCTAGAGTTAACCCTAGATTCCAAATTGGGGTTTGCGCGGGAGTCATAAGGTTGGAAGAGGTTTATTTGCTTTCGTGTGCTACTTGCGTTGTGCTCATGCATACGTACTTCATACATAGCCTGCCTATGGCTGACCTTTTAATTTCAGTTTTTGCTTACCTCTACTCTCCCCTTGCTTGAAGGGGGAATTTAACAAAATGCCTGAGATCATTTAAGTCCCGACGACCCGTATCTAGTTTGCTAGACATGGTGAGGAGTTTACACATCTCACGTATTTTGGGGTTAAGCGTCACATCATTAGCTCTTCTGCTCTCTACCTCTCTAAACCACCCCGTATATATGGCATTCATCACTTGAATATTTATATAATCATCAACTTTATCCATGGTTTGATTTTGGCTGATTAGCTTCTGGAGTTCACCACAGTCCTCTTTGGCTACGACTTAATCACTGTTTGATTCACCGGACAATGATTATAGTGTCAGAATTAGTTCTTCCTACCAATTCTGATCCGTGGTTGAGTGATGCACCTCATGAGAGTACTCCTTCCCCTTCCCCCTCCCCATCTCATCAGAGTCAGGATCGGGGTTAGTCTCAGATGGGTGTAGAGTTAGCCAATGCTATAGCTCAGTTTCTCCAATCTGATCTCTTCAGAAATGCATCCAAGATTAGGTTCAATTGTCTCTTAGAGAAGAAAGGAGTGTTCAAGGACCATCGGGGTCATTTTCTCAAGCTCAGGGATAGTTTGGGATTATTCAGAATGGAGCAGTTCAAAATGATTCGAGATAGACCAGTGTGGGTTAGATTTCATCGGTTCAAGCTCCGCTTATCTTTTACCCGGCACCACCTGTCCGACCTTTCCAATAGAGCCAATTTTAGTTTTTTCAGAGTTCCTCTCAGCCACCCTTATCCATTGTTCCACCAATCTTTGGCTTTCCTCCTTCAAATTCGAGGCCTTCCCCACAAGCTCCTGCTTTCCTCACTTTCTCAGGGGGATTTACTCCATAGATGACTGTACCTTCAAGGGGTTTTATCCTTCCTCCGACACCCCCGATGTCATTTACACCCTCTCCTCCTAACTTCATGATCTCCCCAGTGGGGACTATTTATCCTCTAAACCTCTTCGCTCCTAGCTTTCAAGTTCATCCCCAAGTTGAGATTCCAGTTCCTCCTCCACCATTTCAATTTGCTACCTCTTCTATTCACAATGACCAAGTTACATAGCCTCTGGGTGTGATGCCATGTGACTAGGTCATACAGCCTCCGGGGTTACAGCTTTAATTCCATAATGACTAGGTCATACAATGTATAATCATTTTTGATACAGCTTCTGGGTAAGAATGAGGAAAAGGAAGAAGAGAGTGGTGAATATTGGTTCCCAAGAACTTCTCAATGCCTTCGATAGAGCCATACTCCAGTGAGGGTCCTCCCAAGTCCTATATAGTGATGCATGAGCGGATCATACATGTCTAAAAGATTGGGGACAAAGTCCTGGCTAAGTTATTCCCATGTACTGTTTCAGGACCTGCTCTCGAGTGGTACAGAACTCTCCCAGAATTGACAATTCTTGATTAGAAACTTTTGTCAGAAGCCTTAATTGCCACTACAGTTTTAATTCCATAATGGAAACCATTATTCAGCACCTTGAAGCTGTAAAGCAAAAGCAAGGGGAATCCTTTAACACATATTTCAACAGGTGGATGGCTACTCAAGTTCTCTTAAAGCAAAAGCTCAGCCTGAAAGAAATGATCCCAAAGTTGCTTGATGGGGCTCTCCCGCTCCTCTATAAAGAAATGGAAACTGACTGTTTTGATTCTTATCAAAAGGTTTTTGAGAAAGCTGAGAAAATTGAGTGTCGTGAGGAGAAAGAGAAAGCAAGCAAGCTAAGTTGTAGCAAACCCTAGTTTAACAAGAGCAATAATTCTCAATCTTTCAAAGTTGCTCCAGTTCCAACTGAGGAGAAGACACCCGTAGTTCAACTCATCACTCAAGAGAATGTTTCTGTGGTTCAAGCCGTACTTGCTCGAATGCCTACTCATAAAGCGTTTGTGTCTCCGTGGAAGCTCCCTATTAGTGTTCTGTTTGCCAAGTTGCTCAAGAAAGGCATGCTTACCTCTCTTCGTGAGTATCGTGCTCCTACGCCCGAAGAAAGATGAAACTTTTGTTGCTATCATGTTCAGGTATGGCACACAACTGATCAATCCAAACCTTTGGGTAGGGCCATTTAATGCTTAGTGAGAGAAGGGAAAATGGCTCAGCTAGCCAGAAAGATGGATACTGAGGAGAAACCATCATCAAGCTCGAGCGATGAAGTAGGTGTGATCAATTCCGGTCTCCCCGAGGAAGTTGCATTGGCCATGGTCTCCTCCAATTCAACCGACACAATTGATGAACCCAATCCAATTACCAAAGCCAGTAAGAGTCTTGTGAATGAAGGAGACAAGTCATCTGCTAAGAAAGTGAATGTTCTGGATCTCGTCCGGGATGGCGCACCAATGAAAGCTACTGAGGATGCTTAATTTACCAATCAGGACCCTCTGCCTATGGAGGACGACCATCTATTTATGTAATTTTCTTTTTCTAGTATTTAGATGTGAACAATTATGCCTTTCAGGCACTTTAATTTAAAGAAAGGCTCTTGTTGTGTTTACTCGTTTGATGTTTAGCCCGATGGTCCATGCATTCATTTTTGTCATAAGCATAATGTGTTCAGTATTCATGACATTTCTTTAACTGAAATAAACTTGAGTACATATGATAACCTAAAATGGTAACCATTCTCTAATGACCTAACCTCTGAAAGAAAATGAGAGATATAAGTGCTTAAAAATCTTGATAACACTTTCACCTGGTCACACCTAGTCACGCCCAGGGTTCATTGTCAGATTGCCAAACATCGTATCTTCACACCTACAGCAGCAAAAGAAGCTCAACTCTTTCTTGGATAGATCCAATATTTCAATCGATTCACTGCCGGGCTCACAACTATGTACAAACCTATTTTTAAGCTACCGAAGAAGCATCGGCCTATTATGGAGAAAGAGCATCGCCAGACCACTTTCGACAGAATTATGGCTTATCTTTTCTTCGCCCACCCATTCTCAAAATTCCCACCCCTAATACAACATTTCCTTTTCCCAATATCCCTTTACCCCTCAGAAACATCTTACATTTCTCTTCTCATTGACCATTCTCGGCGAGGGGGATAAGTATGATCGGTGAGATTTGACCCTCATTAACAAATGAGCACTTGGGCCGATATGCTACCATTTCCCCTTTGAAAATGCCAAATAAATGTCAGAATTCTTGCAAATCAAACACCTTTCTCCTTTGACTATGAGGTTGAAGCCGCGACCCTAGCCAAAGTTGAGACAAAGTCCTTAAGAGTCGCAGTCAAAGGGACCCCCATGGACTAAAGGGTGGTTCGAATACCATAAACAAACTTTAGATGTACTAGCAGTGCTTAGCAAAAGCATACAATAACTATGTCAAGCATCAGAAGCTTCCGTCAAAGGCTGATAATTTGATTTTGAAACAAGTAAAGCCTTCTAACACTGACCCAAGGGGGAAGTTTTGACTGAATTGGGAAAGACCTTATGTAATCAGAAAGATACTCGATTCTAGGGGCACGAAGATTTTGGATAGTAGCGAGTTCATAAACCCTTTATAGCAAAACATGTTGAGGCGTTATCATGTGTAACCGAAATGAATTAAATCCAAAAAAGTGGCATAAAAAATAAATAAAAAATCAATCACCCGGCGAGTGGTCCTCTACTACTCGAGCAAAAATTAGGGTGTATCTAGCTGATTGGTATTCTACAAATTGATCAGGTAAAAGTTAGGGTGCAAGAAAACTTGCTAGTTTAAAAACCTGAAAAGGGCGGTCTAGGCAAAATTTAGAGTAAAGTGAGCTAAGAGAGCGTATTGGCTAGAAAACCTGTATAGGCTAGTTAACACCAAAGTTTAAGTCTATAGAAATGGTTATCATCATTATGTACACAAACTTAATTCATTTAATAGAAATGTCATTTTACTGAACTCTTTATGTTTGTGCTTGAATGAATATATTGGGCCCTAAAGGTGAAATGTTGCAAGTAAGTCGAATGTAGGGTTCCATGCAGTCAATTCAATTCCTCAAAAGAAAACAAAAGCCAAAAGTCAAAAATTCTGATAGATTAAAAAGAAGTGAGGTCTATGCAAAAGCCAGGAAAAGTCTGCTATATAAAAAACCCAAAAAGGGCAGTCCAGGCAAAAATTAGGGCAAAAAAGTAAAATGATCAAAGTCTGATGGGCCCAACATAATGTTTAGGTCTATGCAAAAATTAGGACAATCAAAAGATAGATAAATGACTGCCATCGATCACATTGAGATATCTACATTATCATCAGAGTGCCTGAGTACATTCTCTGGTCTAGTGGATTCGAAGGGCTCAAATTCATCCTCTGTGCGTGTCCATTTCGATCTTGACCGTGACCAAGTATCGCAAGTCCACAATATCCTAAAATCATCCTTGGTAGAATTCATTGGTAGTGATAGCATCTAGTTGTTCATTATCTAGAATCATGAACTTTGCTTCATGCTCCCACTTGTCTTTGACATGCTCGATCCGACAATCGTTTTGCAGTCGACTCACCGCAGCTTCCCTAATTTTCCACCAGGGGCATTTCCACCTAATCTATGTGACATCCCTAATCCTCCGCCAGGGGCATTCTTGTCTTGTTTGTGCCACAAAGCAATTCCATATATCCTCTTTCTTAGCAAGAGGCCAGGTCGAATAAGTCAATCAAGCAAGCAACCAAAATGAGCAAAATTGATCAAGTAAGTCAATCAGTCATCTTGAAGATGATCAGTCCTACCATCTCATGCATTCGTACATTCATGCATAATGTTCATAAATGTCATGTCTATTATTCTATGTTGAATTCTACAGGAAATAAAGCACAGAAAAGTATCCTCAAGCCATACGCTCGACTTCCAAGAAAACACCTATGTCAAGGGGCATCTTAGAATTATTCTCAATCCTATATTCTAGGTCGTGCCCAAGGGGCATGTCAACTAATGTCTTTGAGCTCTACATTCAAAGATTGTGTATCCAAGGGGCACATCAACTTGTCTCAATGCTCAACCTTGGCAGCTTCTCCGGACTCCCAAAAATCTTAAACCAGTTCTTATATTTCATTCTTCCATTTTTCTTGCTTAATTAAAGGAGTAAAAAAATTTTGTTCCACAAAATCAAATAAGCAATAAAAACACTGCTTATATCATTTACTAATGCTTCACAACTACATTGACAGGTACACCATGTGACATTACCAAATGGACTACCGACCCGATGGATCCTAAATTCACAACTCAGAATTTCTCTAAGGGGCGTATCTGCTAGACCCGATGGATACCTCGATAGTACGCTGAACGGTAATTCTGATGGACGATCGATCCGAAGATCCAGAATCCAAAATTAAGAGAATCCTTTCATGGCACCTTCATGCAGCTTTCACCCCTCCAGGGGTACCGCAACATAGCTTCGGTCCTCTAGGGGCATCCCAATACAATTATCAAAATATCAACCTAGCGATGGAATTCCCGAACTTCTCGGACATCTCTAAACTCTTTTTCTCAATATTCCATTTTTATTGCTTAATTGAAGGGGCAAAAATTGTTTTTCCACAAAATAATCAAGCAATTAAAAATGCAATTGCCAATAACTGCTAACTTCTCAAGTTTTTATTCTTTATAGGTCCATTGATGGTACATTCCCAGATCACCCATAGACAACTGATTCAACCTCTACCTCCAAAAGGTCCAAGGTGACCACTAAAATCTCAAGTTCATTCTTGAAGCGTTTGAGGTGACCGGAAAGATGACCAAAAGGTCTGAGGTGACCGCTGAAATCTCAAGTTCATTCTTGAGGCATCCAAGGTGACCGCAAAGATGTCCAAAAGGTCTGAGGTGACCACTGAAATCTCAAGTTCGTTTTTGAAGTGTCCGAGGTGATCGTAAAGATGTCTGAAAGGTCCGAGGTGACCACTAAAATCTCAAGTTCATTTTTCATATGCCGAGGTGACTACAAAGATGTCCAAAAGGTCCAAGGTGATCGCTAAAATCTCAAGTCCATTTTTGAAGTGTTTGAGGTGATTGCAAAGATGTTTGAAAGGTCCATGGTGACTGTTAAAATCTCAATTTCATTTTTAAAGTGTCCAAGGTGATCACAAAGACATTCAAAGGTCCGAGGTGACCCTTAAAATCTCAAGTCCATTTTAGGAGTGTCCAAAGTGACCCAAGTGAGAATTTTCCGAAGAGTTTTTATCTACCCTCAAAGCACCATAGGTGGATAAGAGGTTATTTAAAGCTCCCTCCTAAAATGCCGTAGGTGGCCAGGGAGGTTATCCCAATTTTATTCTCAAAGCATCGTAGGTGGCCTCAAGAATCTCGAATTATCGTTTTTGGAGAGTAATAGGTCACCGTAAAAATGATAAGGCATAAGCAAAAGGCAAGTGAGCGATGCGTCATAGGTGAATTCCACTAACCCCTCAGGTATGATACTCTATCCCTTTCTCTTTCTTGAGATCACAATTGACTAAGTCGATTAGTAATCTCCCGAGGGGCAGCCTATGAGTACGGGCTTTTCAGTGTCTCCTTGGAATGATGATGACATTTTGCTCAGACCCATTATTAGTCAAGTGGGTTTATTTTTCGGATTCAAACCGTGTTTGGAAGATACACCTTTGATGATTTTTCGGACTTAGCTCTAACTTTAGTCTTAATTAATCCTTCTTTAAAAATTTAAAATGACTTAAAATAGCTTGGAATAATATGCTAAAAATATAAAAATACCGTTAGTTTATCATTTTTTAGGTTTTCTCGTTGTCCTCCCTTACGCGATGATGAACAACTCCGGTGATGGCGGTACCACCATCCTTGTGGTGGCCACTGCCGTCCATGTGCCCGTTGCCACCGTTGTAATGGTGATGACGGCTGCATGGGGTGGTCACCCTTGCCATCTTAGCGGCAGTCTTCGCCGCATGATGGTTGTCACCGCCATAGTTATGGCGGTGACCGCCGTGGCGGTGGGGCCACCGTTATGGCTATGGCGGTGGCTGTGGCACGACCAAACCTAGGCTATGCCACTCGTTTTCTCCCTTTTCTCTAGATTAGGCCACGTATTTGCAGCTGATTTCTCGCCCAAAGTCGGTGAATTTTGAGTGTAAGACTATTTAAACCCTGGATGAGAGAGATTTAAGGACTTTTGGCTAAAATTAAAATATTTTAGATCAAAAAACCTAGAAACTAGGAACTTAGAGAGAGAGGAAGTTTAACAAAGGCAAAAATCTGGGTTTAATCACCCCTGATTTGGGATTTTCAGTTGTTCTTGGGCTTGATTTCTTAGTTAAAAAGCTAAAATTGATTAGAAATCTTAGGGAAAATGGATTAAATAGGTTTAGAGACTTATTTTCCAAATACTACCTAAATTTCGTCACTATTTCTGTCAATTTTCGTCACTGATCCATCTGAAAATCATCAAAGGGCAACTTCCAAGGGTTGATTTGAGTCTCCAAAGATAGATTCACGGCCTAGAGGTAACAAAACTAAGTTCCCTTATCTATTTCGTTACTTTCATCCTATTTTAGGTGCTTATTTGTTGATGTTCTTGGTGTTTTTGTTGCTGATTTCTTTGATATTCTTGTTAAATCCCGAAATATGACTTAACCTCTATAGCAATAGCCTTCACCGTTATCCCTATAGCCTTGGTCGCTATTCCTATAGCGGTAAAGGATATAGTTATAGCGGTGAACTCTATCATTATAGAGGCGCCATTATTCATTGTGATTTTTGGGTATTTTCTTACCCAAATCCATAAAATCCACATTATTTGTGCGTTTTAAATCCAGATCTATCAAAATATAGTGGATTATGACTTAAAACCTCAATGAATTTAAGTTTATGGATACAAAAATGCCATTTCTCCGTTTGGAATCGAAGTCTGGTGCCAAGGCTATGATCTCAGCCTTGGCCATCGCCGCTATAGTGGTGCCGCTATAGCTATAGTGGCCACCGCTATAGCGACGGCGCTCAAGGCTTTCACCACAGCCTTGGCCCATACCTTAATTCCAGGTCGTTCTTTGACCGTTTTTACCCTATTTTCATGCTTTTCTCCATGTTTTTAGTCTGCCTTTTTTTTCCTTGAATCTCAAATTTGTTTTTGTGGATCATAAGATGATAAATTAATCGTTTAATCGGTTAAATCAAGTAAACTTGGCTTAAATCGGGGTTTTCTCACCTAAAAACCACATTAATTGTTTTTCCAATGTTTTAAACCCGTTTTTGTGTCTTTATCTTCTATCTTTTATTTATTTATGCTCTATTTATGATTATTTGTGAATATTTTGCCTCGTTTGGAGTCGGGTTCAAGTCGGTAAGCTCAGTTAGAACCCGATTTTGCCTTTTTATTTATTTATCATTTCATTTATTTTTCCGCATTAGAAAAATGTATAGGTATTAGTAAAGGCTTGTAATAATTATTTATTTGCTTTATTTACTGCTTTCGTGTGATGTATGGCATATAAACCGAAAACTCTAAACAATAACCGGATTTAAATTGCATAAGAACTGAAGTTGAGTTTGTTAGGATGTAAACAATTTGATTTAATAAAATTAGAAATAGGCAGCATCATCTAGACTCGGAATCTGACGTTTTAAGGTAGGTCTAACCACTTGGTGGGAATATCGTACCCAAATTCCCGATAGAGTTAAACCGGGTCGTGACTCTATCTTAAAATACGGGATTTCAAGTCTCATATCTTTTAACACCTAAATTGGATCTAAATATTAACTTCAACATCATTTTCCATTATCATTTTCATCATGCTAAAATCAGGATTCTCCCTTAGCACGCTTTACGGTGCTCGTTGTTTTTTTACCCCCTATACTATGCATCTCATATGGTCCTCGTGGGCAGGAAGGAGGTCGTCTGCTCACACTTATTCCTCCCCTTAAGTCTGAAAGTATGCCCCTTTAAAAATCACAAGGATAATAAAGGAAAACTTAAATTGATCTCACATGAAAAGTACCTAGAGGGATAATTCTAAAGCTTTGGATACGAAGGGCATAAGCATGATGCAAAAGTTGATGAAGATTGTTCCCACTGTACTAAAGACACGCTCCAAGCCTCATAGAGGGAGGGACATTGGATAGAATAATGAGTGCTCTACCCACTAGGGCATCCTTAATTATGATGGGGGCATGATTGATACTTGCATGAGTTTTGTAAAAATATTGGCAATCTTATCCTAGTCGTTTAGAAAAACAACATTCTACCTAGAGACAAAGAGGTTAAGAAGATAGAGGCGTAATACTTTTCCTAAATAATAAATTGAGATAGGTTGAATTAACCAAATGATTTCAATACTCATCTTAATCTTTTAAACTTTTTAAAAACCAAAATTTGCAAGTCTCAAAGATCACTATCCCTAGTAGAGTCGCCACTATGAATGGACAAAAATTCTCAAAGCTCCATGAGGCAAGGTCCACTAGGTGGTGTGGGGTTTACATGGCGTGATGGTAGAAATCAATTTAATGCTTGAAAGTCATTTTAGTTTATCCAATTTTAATGAACAAAAGAATCCGGACTCGAGTCCCGATACAAATGATAGAGTTGCCATATAGGTTCCTACTTAGGAAAATATTGGTACGATTCCCACTTATATGGAAGCTCAGACCTTTTAGATCAGAGATTCAGGTATCAAATGAGCCACTTACTCTTCATTTGGTTAACTCAATATTATAAAAAAACTTTTAAAAACACAAAACCATCTCAAGTTATTATTTGGGGAAGTATTATAGAAAACCAATTTCTACTCTCTCTTACACACATTTCATGTGTTTTGATTGTTTAATAATATATTCAAACAAAGTGGAGGGGATAAAATTACAACTAGCGATGAAATGGGGGATAGTGTGAGGGAACATATTACATTTTGTTCCAAGTTATAAAAATAAAAGCAAATTTGCATTCATCTAAAAGGATAGCGCAATTATGGCACCCATAAAAAGAAGTTAGTTATTTTTGTAAAATGCTTTTCAAACATATGTTAATGTTAGTGTGATAGTTTTAAGATTGATAGTGCCCATTTAGCTTCTAAGATCAAATAAAATTGATAGGTCTTCAACATACTTTGTTGTGAAAATCCATTTTACCTTTTTGTGGGTTGATTTATAGGATTATTATTGAAAATGATTGCATGGAATGGGGTAATGTTAGATTCATTTTACATTATATACATAAAACATTATTCGTTCCACGATTACTAGACCCGTACGGCCCACGTGGGACCATACCAGTGAGTAAAGCAGACCCATACGGGTCTAGAACAGACCCAAGCGAAATGTCAAAAGTTGTGAAGTAAAGTAGAATAAAAAAAGGAAACAAAAAATGGGATTACCTCCCCCGTACATCCAAGTATCACCCATACAACACTTGTAGGGCCATACGGGTGTCCTCTAAAACCCGTACGGGTCAGGATCTGACCCAAAGGCATTTTTTAATAGAAACTCAAAAATGTAAGAAAATGGTAGTAAATAAAAGGGTTAGTGAGTTTATTTGAAACTCAGGAGCATACCTCTATACAGTGAATCCACTTTGAAACAATCCCAATGCCAATAACAAGCCTTGCCAAAGCTGGATGTGGCTTATTTGATGGTGGGTGGACATTATTTTGTGAATGAGACCTCTCCCTTGTTAGATATGATGTATGTCCTTAAGGCAATTAGGGCTATATATCTTCATTATGTATTGGTACTAATGATTTGTTTATTAATAAAAGGCATTTATCTTTTGTTTATATCGATGTGTTCATATATATTATGACTGGTTAAAATATATTCATTGATATATGTGTACAAAAGTCCTCGTCATATCATAGCATGGAGTGCATATCATAGTGGGACTATGTTTAGTGAGATCTGCATCATATGCAATTATGATTATGTCCAAATTATCCCTAGTCATAGTTTCATCAAGAAAGGATATCGATGAGGAAGATGGACTAGCATGTGGTCATACTTTCTTAGAATGAGTCTAACCATTTAATCTTCTAGACTAAAGCTTGTGCCTTGAGTTGACACATGGATATATCTGGAAGATATATTAGAGACCTGTTGGCCCCTATCCGTATGTATATAAGGTCGGACGGGGGGTGAATGACCCTTTTTTGCGCAATTTACAGACTTTAAATATTCGTATGTAGTGTGCTTAATATGTTTTGGATGTAGTGGATCCTGATGATGCAAATATAAAATTATGTGCAATAGAGTTAAAGAGAATCAAACATGATGATTTTATCTTGGTTCAGCCCCACCTACTCCAGCCCCCAGAGTTTCCTTCCTCTTAGCTTTGTCCACTAGTTTAATTCCTTTCCAATTGGCAGGAATCAAGCCTTACAATTGTCTCTGGAGATTTATTCTCCTTCAGATGTAGGATATGCAACTAGAAGCACTAACTACTAGCTGAGTCCTCTTAAGCTTGTCTCTGGATGGTGACCCCTCTTCCAGATGTAGGATATACCACTAGAAGCACCAACTCTAAGCTGAGTCCTTTCTCTTTAATAGGATATACCACTTAGATTCTACCCAAACCTAAGTTGAGTTTTACAGGTATATAGCACTTAAAGCACCAACTCTAAGCTGAGTCCCAATCTCAATACTCGTCTAAGTATGAGATTTTACAGATGGTTTTCTTTTTGAAAAGGTTTTGAACTCTTCAGGTTTATAGTTTTCACTTGAGAGTTCTTAAAAACTACTTTTGAATTGCTTGGTTCTTAGAGGGATTGTATAACTGATTATAATTATGGATTTTCTTGTATTATGCTTTTGTGAATTAATTAGCCACCTTCTCAACTTGTGAAACTTGCCTTTTATATGCTTTGATCATAAATGTAGCCATTGTGTATCGTTGAGGTAGATCTTTAATCTTCAGCATTGATCAGGTAGGATGTGCTACTTCTAGAGCCATTGATCAATCCGTTAGACTGAATAGTAACCCATTTTAATTTTTAGGGTTGAGGCTGAAAAGTTGTCAATGATCGTTTTGTTTGTATTTTAGTGAATCACCAACTTTTATGTCATTTTGCTTTTGTGTGAGCTCCACATGCCATTCCTATTAGTTTATGTTAAAAAAGGTTGTTACATTTTTCTCTTTTATGTGTCAGTCCTTTTGTCCTTTTTTGAAATCCGTGCTAGCTATCACTTTTTCAATCTTTAAGGAAAAAGGATTTTTGACTTCAGACCAAAAGTGGAGGAAAATATGATTTTCAAATTATTTCCCTTTGTCTTGAAAAATTGAGTCTTCCAGATGACTTCAAACTCAACTTATTTGGATGCCCTTCAATCAATCTTTCTCTGGATGCTATCTTTGAGAGTTTAGAAGTTTGTTTCCTTTCCAAACTCTAACCGGATGCCTTCCTTATGGACTTAGGAGTTTGAAGTCTTCAATGTGTGTCCAGATGACTTATCTTGGACTCTTGTGGTTTTGTTCACTCCAATTGTTAATACTTGTGTTTTTTTTCTTCAAACCTAATTTGAATATTTTCTTTAATTGGTTCTTCCTGATCATTGTTTCCCAACAATCTCCCCCATTTAATTGAAACAAAAACCTAAGTACATTTAAGCATAAGCATACGGGTTTATGAGCTAAGTATAATTCTTGATACTTAGACATTTACAATTTTACTCCCCCATAATTATTGCATCCTAACTCCCCCAATATTTTAGCATTCTAGCTTCCAAGTTTTTTAAGTACATTTGAAGGTTGTACTTAGAAGTAATTTTTTGAACATATATTTTTCACTATTAAAGTTTTGCTGTGAATAATAGCTAACATCAATGAAGTTCCGGATTACAAATACAGAGGTATATAAGTGAAAATAATACAAAACTAGATATTGTAAATTTTTACATGGAAAAATAGCTATTCTATACAAAATAATCTACTCCCTCTTCCCAGAAGCTTCAGCTTCCTTTCATGTGCTCTTCTCCCCCAGTTTTGGGTTCTTCTTCCCCAGTTCTGGGTTCTTCTCCCCCTTTTTGTTTGCATCATCAGATTGGGGGTCAATTACCATGTAAGTTCTATGATCCAAGTTCTTTTCCCAGGCTCCGTAGTACATCGAATAATCTACATTACCTTCTATACACTTTTTGACAATTGTGTCTACGGTTGCAGGAATGAGATGAAGTGGTTTAATGAGCCTCCAGAGCTATTGATAGGACTTTACAATATCTGGAAGCATTTAAAGCGCATGTTGCTTGTGTTCTTCATCAAAGTAGGGTAATAAGGCTTTAAGTAAGGCGAGTGTGAGCACTAGATATTAACGATCCTTCTCACAAAACTATGATGAGAGCTATATGATGCAATTTCTTTCAGGTGTTGTCCATCAGTGATGTTCCTACTACTGTAGAGTTGAGTTTGGCGAAAGTTTGGAGACCTAGTCTGACCTTAGGGACCCATACGGGTGCTGCCTAGTGGTACGGATCCACCAGCGGACCCATACAGGCCAGTCCTTCCATATGCCTGGGGGGACCCATAAGGACCCGTACGGGTGGGGCCCCACTCATATGGGTCCTCTTATTGCCTAAATAGGCTATTTTGGAAGGGAATCCTTTCCATTTTCAGGAAAAGGCAGGTCATGAACGCAATTTATTGCGTTCAGACCTCCTTTCCCTTATAAATAGGGCCCTTCTCTTCTCATTTTACACAGACACATCTCATATGAAAATTATACTAAAACTCTAGCAATTTGTGTAGGTATAGAAAAGGTATAGTGGGGGTTATAGGAGGTATAAAATAGGGAGAAAACCTTTCCTTTGAGGTTTTGTCCACATTTTATTCATTTCTAGCTTCTTTTATTAGGATTTAGTGGCGGTTCTGTCCACAAAAATACTCACCTAAATAGTACTATTTCATTGTCTACTTTGGCTGGGCTCTCTCAATAGTAAAGGGATCATCTCAAAGTTGATTCACGCCTCAAAGGTAACACTCCTGAGTTTCAAAGAGTCTCACATCTTGTCATTTCATTATTATTATTATATGCTCCTTCTATTATACATGTTCCTTTCATTTCTTTTTTCGGGTCTGGTCCTAACCCCGTATGATCCTTGTTGGCACCATATATCCCCAAAGATATAAAATCAATGGGCTATACTCATATAGAAGGAAATCCCTTTTTATTTTATTTTTCTGCCACCAATCTGTTAATTTGTTAAGTTATAAACTGAACTAAACAAAGTTTCTACCTGGACCAGATAGGACTCATACAGGTACACCATACCCATGCCGGTCCGCCCTAGTAGTCGTACGGGTCCTACCCACCCGAATAGGTACCAATCCCAGGTAGGTTCCAGAACTCATTTTTAAATGGTTAAAAATCAATTCAACTCACCATTTGCCATGCGATCATTTTCACTAATAATCTGGTAAATCCCACAAAAGTTAAAATGTGCTTTCACCATAAAATGTGCTAAAGTGCTGATTTATAATGTGTTATAAACTGTGCTAATATATGTGGATGCAAGGGAATTTATTTTCATTTTGTTTTATAACTTAGAACAAATGTACAGGTTCTCTTTGCAATTCCTCCATTTTTCTCCCCGGTTGTAATTTTCATTCCCCCATTTATTGCTTGAGCTTTATTATAATATGTACATGCATGTAACGATTGTGAAAGAGTGTAGAAATAGGATTTCTATGATAATTCCCTAAATGATGAAAACTAAAATGATTTTACCCGGTGAATGTAATTTTGAATCAACTAAATGAGAAATAAGTGACTCATCCAATACCTGAATCTCTGATCCAATAGGTATGAGTCTCCTACCCAAAGGGAACCATACCAAAACTCTTTCCTCAGTAGATAACTTGGGTGGTGACTCTATCAATTGTATCGAGATTTCTTGATTCTTTTATTCATCAAAAATTAGCTTATTGTGCAAACCTTAACCAAAAATGATTTGTCATGCCTAAATCCTATTGGATATGATGTATGCCCTTAAGGCAATTAGGGTGATATATATTAATCATGTAATAGTACAAATAATTATTTTTAATCAATTAAGGCATTTAATCTTTTGTTTATATCAATGTGTTTGTATATATATTATACCTGGTTAAATATATTCATTAATGTATGTATGCAAACGTCCTTGACATATTATAGCATAAAGTCAAAGAAATTATAGTTCGACTATATTTAGTAGAACCAGCTTCATGTGTAATTATGATTATGTCTAAACTATCCCTAGTCATAGTTTCATCAAGAAAGGATATTGATGAAGCAAAAAGACTAGCATGTGGTTAACTTTCTTGGAAAGGGTCCAAGTAGTTAATCTCCGAAGGACTGAAGGTGATGCCTTAAGTTTGACACATAGATATATCTGGGAGATATATTGGAGACTGCAATAAGATAAACACTGGGTATATATATCAATGTGTTAGTGTTTATCTTCATGCATTAAGCTTTGTGAATATCCTCATACTTGATATACTAGTTGCCTTGTGTGGTACTATTACTATGCTTTGAGTCATTCCCATGCACTCATTAATTTAGGGTGTTACGGGTGATTACAGGTATAGTGATGACAGCACGTTGGTAAGCTAAGTAGTCAAAAAGAATCCATCACTCTAGATATATTAAGGAGTTGTACCTGGCCACTTGTTGAAGTGATGATTGCCATGAACCTCTGATCAGAGTATATGTTTGATAAAAATGGTTTCTAGTCGAACACACTATGGTAAAAAGGCAATATACTTTTGTAACAAGTAAATAACTAGGATAGCTCGGAGCAACCTTGCTATAAGTGGATTAACACTTTAATCGAACCCTATAAACCAGATGGTACTAATGTTAAAGAATTGAAGGAGTTTATTGCATTGGACAACTATTGCATTAATCGGGATTAAGTCATAAGCATAAATGTCGTTCACAATAATGGGGGATGGTAGACCCTTGCTAGAGGCATACTACAGTCGTTTAAGGTAATCGAGTTCCATTCACGGTGTAGAACCTTGAGCTAATGGTTCCATTAGAACAAGGGTTGGTTAAACCTTAACAGCTCAATACTTCGGGATCCTATAAGGTCACAGACATTGGACCTTGATCGGACTAAGTAAAGAACTAATAGATTTATTCTATTATGAAAATATAATATATAAATAATAATTGGATTATTATTTAATTGGTTAGAAATGATTAGATCATTTGGTTGGACCAAGGATTTTTTTTACAGGTAACTAATTAATTAGGGTTACAAATAAATTGGTTAAATTGATTAGGTCATATTTATAAGCCAAGGAATTTATCTTTGACCGGTTACTAATTTATTAGGGTCAAAAAATAAATATTTATTCGAAAAGGATTGAAAGGGGAATTTTGCCAAGGCTACTTAAATTGGATCGAGAGTACGAAAGTATTTTTTATACAAGCTCGGGTGTGCGGGATTGCACTAAAAAGTGCGCGAGTAATGCTAGGCATTGCTCGTGCCAGCCCATCAAAATGGGCTGCAAATGCACAGCCTACCAGGGTGAGTCACGAGCTGGGCTCACAACATGGGACCCGAGCTATAGCTCACTACAAGGCAAAGCCCATAAGGACTTTGCCTTACTGCACATAGCATGTATTGCTATGCCCACGGGTCTTAATGACCCGCGGGCCTATCCCACATGGGATGTGCTTTTAGCATATCCCACATTGGTTATAGGAGGAGCATTTTTGGTCCCCCAAGCCTATATATAGGCTCTCCCATGGTCCTTTTCAAATTGCACCTTCAGCTCAAAGTATAAATCCTAAGCGAGATTCGCAAAGATAAATCTCTCAGGTGTTGAGCAAAGTTATTTTTGAGGAGCCTAAATTTATTCGGGCTCCTCTAGTTTATATTTATGGGTGAGGCTTCTGGAGTGGTCTAGCAGCTACTCGAGGCTTCTTAGTTCTTCCTCTCAGGGAGGTTTTGGTTGGTGGGGTTCGTGTGGATACTCATACAGGCTATCCTATGCTTGGAGGCTTGTGTAAGAGGGTTCTGCTAAAGCATGCTTAAACTGGTAAGTTTTCTTTCTTTCTCTTTTGTTATTAGGTCTTTTTCTTTAAGCATTTTTAAACTTAATAATATGCTTAGGTTGTTTTGCATGCTTAGTTTATTTTATACCTAGGTTATAACTTAGAGTTATAACATGCTTAGCATAAAATATACATGCTAGGATATAATTTAGAATTATGGTATGCCTAGCCCTTTTGCATGCTAACCTAGGTAGAGAATCATTTAGTTAAGACTTTATTTAATTTATATTCAACTAATAGGAGTTCTTGGGGACATGGATAACATTTTGAATTTCTGCCATGCTTGTTATGCATGTTCAATCTAATTGTTAGTTCCCAACAGTGGTATCATAGCCTACCTATTTAGTGCATAATTAAGTTAGAAGTAAACTGAATATGATTTTCTATTTGAAATGATTTGTTTATTTAATTGTTTGGAGCAATACATACGAACTTGTGCCTTTCATTTCAAGGTTACAAAATGGTTGTGAATAATTTTGTTTAAGCCTGCTCAACTTACTCAAATTATACAAGAGTCAATAATTTATTTAAATTGCATGGATTATAGATGCTTCCAATTTACATGAATTGGAAGAACGAAATTTGTTAGTTCAAGAGAATCCATTGGTCTTCGAGTTTGTGCCCATATTTGTTCTAGCTAAGGATTGGACTTGGTGTCTACTCCTCATAGGGCACCTCTCCTACCTAGGAACCTATATCGGTGCAGCTTGAATTGACCAATCGGGGGATTAAATATAGACTAATATATTTCTAGTATATAAGATGGTGCTTTTATATATTTCTATAACAAAGTAAAAAAAATTAAATTTATTGAATAAAAGCTTAAAGGAAATGCAATATAAATATAAAAAATAAAAGTCTTAATTATTTTGCTTATAATCTAGGTTGATGAAATAATTATAATAAAGAACTTGAACCCCCTAAGGTTGGGCCTTATAAAATAATTCTAAAATACCCTAAATTAATATAAGTTATTATAATTATGTCAATCTGATAAAATCCTAGATTGGGTGAGACATTTCATACCAATAAAATCCCAAAGTAAATATATTAAGGCAAGTTATAGTCTTCCTTACTAAAATTTATAATACGGTCTCTTTGGGCTATTAAAGTGCTACACAAAGCGTTCCTTCTAGTCCACATTGATTGGTTGTAAAGTTTGGGATATGGTCTGCCTTAACGAAACCGGGGTAGTCCACCATAAAATTGCAGGCTAGGCCTAAATCTAAGACATATTCAAGGAGATGCTAATATAAGAGCACACGTCTCTTGGGATTAGGGAACTTGAATGAATTAGCAACTGCATGAGATGCAAATGAAATGGGATTCCAACTATGACTTACTATTATGACTTGACTCATAAAATTGGGGGTTGTAATAGACTAGTTATAGATGTTACCTACTACGAAATTCAGCTGGGCTAAAATTCTCAAATTCAATAGAATGGGCTATTATAAATTTCGAAGAAAATAGTAGGACACATGTATTTAATTAAAAGACCTTATATTAAATGTATGTACTTAAACTAATATCTAAACTCCTTTTCTTTTCTTATATCTTAGGTTGAAAATGACTTCCAATGTTAATCTTCGTATATTACTTGACAACAAATTGAATGGCTCAAACTTTTTTGATTGGTTCCGAGCTGTGAGAATAGTTCTCAGATCCAAGGGAATTGCCTATGTTCTAAGTGAAATTTTTGCTATTGAACCTGATGTTAAGGATCATATGAAACATGATTCCTAGTTGAAGCACAGGAAAGATCGTGAGACTGCAATGTGTATCATGTTGGGGTCCATGAATCCTGAGCTTTAGAAACAACATTAGAATATGCCCTTAGAGGATATAGTTCTCTATCTTGAAGCGCTCTTTTCGGAGCGGGAAAGGAAAGAGAGGTATGAGACCTCCAAGCTCCTTTTCGGGACCAAGATGCAAGCTGGCACCTCTAACTCTCAGCATGTATTAAAAATCTTGGGATACCTTGAGAAGCTGAATTGATTGGGATTTGAGATGAATCATGACTTGAGCTTTGACCTTATGTTGATGTCCTTGACTGATAGTTACTCAGGCTTTATGACTAACTATTACATCAACAAGATTAATTATACTATCCCTGAATTAATCAACATGCTGAAAATAATAGAACCTCAGATCAAGAAAGATCAGAAACCTCTACTGTTGGTTGAGAAAGAAAAGGCATCTAAGTAGAAGAAGCAGGCACTGGGTGCCAAGAAAAGAATCAGTAAAAAGAAGAAAAAAGGAAGGCATCTAAGTATATCTGCTTCCAATGTGGAAAATTGGGACATTGGAAGAAGGATTACAAAGCTCCTCTTTTGAGCATTTGAAGAAAAAGCCTGTAGAGGCATCTGCTTCAGCTATGTTTGTAATTGAAAATTTTGCTACTTTTCCACATGAATCCACTTAGGTATTAGATACTAGTTGTGGTTCTCATATCTATACTTCTATGCAGGGACTAAGGAACAGTAGAAGACTTGCAAAAGGGGAGATGGACCTATGCATGGGAAATGGAGCTAGAGTTGCTGCATTGGCCGTAGGAAGCTTTAATCTTATTTTGCCAAGTGGACTTGTTTTAGTTTTGAATAATTGATACTGCATTCTAATTGTTACTAAGAATATTGTATCTGTTGCATGTTTAGCAGCAGAGGGATTTGAGATTTTATTTTTGAATAATAATTGTTAGATCCATTTTAATAATGTTCTTTATGGTTATGGGATGTTGAAAGGTGGCATTTATGTTCTTGATACTAGAAAAGAAGTTTTCAATATAAACAATGTGAAGAAAGTTAAATTAGATAATGAGAATTCCTTCAACTTATGGCATTGTCATTTAGGCCATATAAACAAAGATCGCTTAACCAAGTTGCATAAGCTTGCAGACTTGGGCCCAATAGAATTGGAGTCTTATAGTGATTACGAACCTTGTTTAAGAGGAAAAATGACAAAGTTACCTTTTCAAGGAAAGGGTGAATGGGCCACGAGTACATTGAAACTTATACATACTGATGTTTGTGGTCTAATGAGTGTTCAACCACTAGGAGGATACTCCTACTTCATAACCTTTATTGATGATTACTCACAATACAGTTATTTGTACTTAATGAAGTACAAGTCTGAAAGTTTTGAAAAGTTCAAACAATTCAGAGTTGCAGTAGAGAATCAGCTTGAGAAAAGTATTAAAACACTTTGATCGGATCAAGGAGGAGAATACTTAAGTCAGGAGTTTCAGGTTTATCTAAAGGAAAATGGGATAGTTTCCTAGTGGACCCCTCCTTATATGCCCTAACACAGTAGAGTGTTAGAAAGGAGGAATCAAATTTTATTAGATATGGTTTGGTCCATGATGTGCCATGCAGATCTCAGTAAATCCTTTTGGGATATGCACTGGAGAGCGTAGTTTATGTATTAAATAGAGTGCCCTCTAAATCAGTTAATTTTACACCTTATGAAAGATGGTGTAATAAGAAGCCATCTCTAAGTCACTTAAGAGTATGGGGCTATCCTGCTATGTAAAGAGGATAGCATTAGATAAGCTGAATGCCAAGGCTGACAAATGTCTGTTCATTGGATATCCAAAGGAAACAATTGGATATCTTTTTTACAAACCAAAGCACAAAAGGTGTTTGTGTCTCAGAATGCTCACTTTTTGGAAAAGGAACACTTACTTACAAGTTAGTGGGAGCTATATTGAACTGGACGTTCAAGAGGAGGAAATAGATAATCAACTGATTGACCCATTCTAGATGCCCAAGAAAGTGTGATCCAAGAATAACCTCTCAAAACACAATCATTAAGAAGATAAGGTCGTGTTCATGAAGGTCCTGACAGATATGGTTTTATCATTATGGATGATAAGGAACTATATCTCATGGAGGATGATGAACCAAAGACATGTGATGAGGCAATGAAAAGCTCATATTCCAATAAATGGCTAAGAGCCCTAAAATTAGAATTGGATTCCATGTATGAGAACCAAGTTTGGAATTTGGATGATGCACCATAAGAGGTTAGACCAATTGGGTGCAAATGGGTCTTCAAGAAGAAGACTGACATGGACAGTAATGTAATTACCTATAAAGTAAGGTTGGTTCTGAAAGGTTATAGTCAACATGAAGGTATTGACTATGAAGAAACTTTCTCATTGTAGCCATGCTTAAATCTATAAGGATACTCATCGCCATTGCTACTCATTACGATTATAAGATCTAGCAGATGGATGTTAAAACAGCATTCTTGAATAGGGATTTAGACCGGGATGTGTATATGATACAAACTGAGGGTTTTACTTCTCAGAATGGCTCAAAGGTATGCAAGCTATAAGGATCCATTTATGATCTTAAGCAGGCATCTAGGAGTTGGAATATCAGGTTTGACCAGACAATCCATAAACTAGATTTCTATCCAAATGTTAATGACCCTTAGGTTTACAAGAAGGTTAGTGAAAGTGCAGTCGTTTACTTAGTATTGTGTGTTGATGACATTCTACTAATAGGAAACGATAGTTCTCCTATTCAAAATGTTAAAGTATGGTTATCAAGAAAGTTCTCCATGAAAGACCTTGGTGAAGCAGCATTTATACTAGGTATAAAGATCTATAGGGATACATCAAAGAAGTTGTTAGGTCTTTCTCAAAGTACATATATAGATAAGGTACTGAATAGGTTAAACCTTGAGCATTCTAAGAAATGTTATCTCTTGATGACAAAGGGGATTAACCTATCTAAGGCTGAGTGTCTGAAGACAGCTCAGGAGAGAATGCACGTAAAGCATATACCCTATGCATCCGTGATAGGATCCATCATGTATGCTATGATATGTACTAGTTCATATGTCTCTTAGGCTATAAGCTTTACGAGTAGATATCAGTCATATCCAGGTGAAAAGCACTAGATGGCCGTCAAGGCAATTCTTAAGTACTTAAGAAGGACTAAGGATGAGTTCTTGATTTATGGAGAAGGTGACCTCACAATCAGATGTTACACTAACGCAAGTTTTCAATCTGATAAGGATGACTTTAAGTCTCAGTCAGGTTTTATGTGTGTGTTAAATGGAGGGGCGGTGTGCTGGAAGAGTTCCAACCAACAAACTACTACTAATTCAACCACAGAATCTAAATACATTGTTGCATACAAAGTGGCAAAAGAAGCTATCTGGTTAAAGGATTTATTGGTGATCTCGGTGTGGTGCCTGAGGCTATTGATCTAATTACTTTATATTATGATAACAATGGTGCCATAACTCAAGCAAAGGAACCATGGTCTAATCAGAAAAATAAACATCTATCCAGAAAGTATCATATAATCAGGGAGATTATTGATGCTCAGATAATAACATTAAAATATGTACCCAATGATCAGAACCTCGCGGATGGTCTGACAAAGCCATTGACTCAAGTCAAGCATGACCAGCATGTTAAAGCATATGGCTTAACATATATGGTTAATTGGCCTTAGTGCAAGTGGGAGTTTGTTGGATATGATGTATACCCTTAAGGCAATTAGGGCGATATATCTTAATTATGTAATAGTACGAATAATTTGTTTAATCAATAAAGACATTTAATCTTTTATTTATATGAATGTATTTGTACATATATTATAGCTGGTTAAATATATTCATTGATGTATGTATGCAAAAGTCCTTGACGTATCATAGCATGAAGTCAGAGAAATTAAAGTTGGACTATATATAGTGGAACCTGCTTCATGTGCAACTATGATTATGTCTAAACTATCCCTAGTCATAGTTTCATCAAGAAAGGATATTGATGAAGCAAAAAGACTAGCATGTGGTCAACTTTCTTGGAAAGGGTCCAAGCGGTTAATCTCCTAAGGACTGAAGGTGGTGCCTTAAGTTTGACACATGGAGTAAGATAAAAACTTGGTATATATATATTAATGTGTTAGTGTTCATCTTCATGCAATAAGCTTTGCAACTATCCTCATACTTAAGATACTAGTTGCGTTGTGTGGTACTACTGTTATGCTTTGGGTCATTCTTATGCAATCATTAATTTAGGGTGTTATGGGTGATTACGGGTATAGTGATGACATCGCGTTGGTAAGTTGAGTAGTCGAAAAGAATCCATCGCTCCGATTATATTAAGGACTTGTACCTGGCCACTTGTTGAAGTGGTGATTGCCATGAACATTAGAGTGTGTGTTTGATAGAAATGGTTTCTAGTCAAACACACTAATGTAAAAAAGGCAATATACTTTGGTAACAAGTAAATAACAGGGATAGCTTGGAGTAACCTTGCTATTAGTGGGTTAACACTTTATCCGAACCCTATAAACCAGATGGTACTAATATTAAAGAATGGAAGGAGTTCATCGCATTAGACAACTATTGCATTAACTAGGATTAAGTCATAAGCATAAATGACATTCCGAGTAATGGGGGATGGTAGACCCTTGCTAGAGGTGTACTGCAGTCGTTTAAGGTAATCTAGTTCTATTCACGGTCTAGAACCTCGAGCCAATGGTTCCATTGGAACAAGGGTTGGGTAAACCTTAATAGCTTAATACTTCAGAATCCTATAAGGTCACACACATTGGGGGTTGGACGAAGGATTTATTTTTGACAAGTAATTAATTAATTAGGGTCATAAATAAATTGGCTAAATTGATTAGAACATTTTAATAAGCCAAGGACTTTATCTTTGACTGGTAACTAATTTATTAGGGTTGAAAAATAAATATTTATTTGGAAAGGATTAAAAGGGAAATTTGGCCAAGGCGAGTTAAATTGGATCGAGAGTACAAAAGTATTTTTTATACAAGCTTGGGTGCGCACGAGTGCACCGAAAGGTGCATGAGCAATACTAGGCATTGCTCATGGTAGCCCACGAAAATGGGCTGCACATGTGCAGCCCATCAGGGTGCACCGTGAGCTGGGCTCGCGGCATAGGCCGCGAGGCCCAGCTTGCTATAAGGCAAAGCCCGCTTTGCGTTGCTGCACACAGCGAGCAACGTGACCCGCGGGCATAACCTGCATGGGATGCTCTTTTAGCACCTCCCACATCAGTTACATAGGGAGCATTTTTGCTCCCCCAAGCCTATATATAGGCTCTCCCATGCTCCTTTTCAAATTGTACCTTCAGCTCAAAGTGTAAATCCTAAGCAAAATTTGCAAAGATAAATCTCTCGGGTACTGGGCACAGTTCTTTTTGTGGAGCCTAAATTTATTCGGGCACCTCTAGTTTATATTTTCAGGTGAGGCTTTTGGAGTGGTCTAGCAACTACTCAAGGCTTCTTGGTTCTTCCTCCTGGTGAGGTTTTTGTTGGTGGGGTTCGTGTGGATACTCATAGAGGCTATCCTACGCTTGGAGGATTATGCAAGAGGTTTCTGCTAAAGCACGCTTCAACTTATAAGTTTTCTTTCTTTCTCTTTTGTTATTAGGTCTTTTTCCTTAAGCATTTTTAGACTTAATAATATGCTTAGGTTGTTTTGCATGCTTAGTTTATTTTATGCTTAGGTTATAACTTAGAGTTTTAACATGCTTAGGTTATAGCTTAGAGTTATAACATGCTTAGGTTATAGCTTAGAGTTATAGCATGCTTAGCATAAATATACATGCTAGGATATAATTTAGAATTATGATATGCCTAGCCCTTTTGCATGCTAACCTAGGTAGAGAATTATTTAGTTAAGGCTTTATTTAATTTACATGCAACTAATAGGAGTTCCTGGGGACAAGAACAAAATTTTGAATTTCCGCCATGCCTATTTTGCATGCTCAATATGACTATTAGTTTCCAACAAATCCAACCAAACCCCCAATGGGCCCTGCCTCTCACATAGGCGCCAAGGGAGACCCACACGTCATCAATACCTCACAATGGCAACTCTAATGGGGAATTAATCTTTTAACTTGCAAAATGTTCGTTTATTTTGAAAGGTTAAAAGATTAAGATAAGCACCAAAAATCATTTACTTGATTCAACCGGCTTTTGTTTTTAGTATTTGGGAAAATTACCACACTCTATCTTCTCATCCCCTTCTCTCTCTTTAGCTAGATGTGCTCTTCTTCTAGCGCTAGGTTAGGTTGCCCTATTATTTCCACAACACTCACAACAATGATACCTATGACTACCAGGGTTATTGGGGACACCTTAATAGGTGGAGCACTCATTGCCATCTCCCACCAAAAGAGGCTTGATGTAATTTGAACATTCTACATCAACTTCCGATATGTCCCTACACCATTCTTAGCAAAAGCCATAGAAATTTCACCCTCTAGGTACCCTAATTTCTGTGTGATATTAGATTAAGGAAGAATACCCTCAGACTCAGTGGGAGAAATAAGGGCTGAATTGTTCGCTTTGCATGTGTTTCCTTACATACCCTTGTGATTAACCCCACCATGCATCGTTGTAATTTATGCATGCATACCACATCCCATCCATGTATTGGTCTCTTGGTTATCACCTCAGCCAAAACTAAACCTTAAAGAGAAAAAGGTTGGCGATGATCTCAAGTCCATTTAACTCACATTCTGACTCCTCCAGTTCCGTTAAGGGTTACTCTGTCCCTATCTACGAGTATTTCATCTAGCCGTCAGTTTACTACGGTTGATCTTTCTGCCCATCATCCTAAGGATTTGTCTCGTATCCTGACTCCAGATGGCCTGATTGATGTTGAGGTTGAGGATGTTGCTACTGGTGAGGAGGCAAATGCATCAAGGGTTGATGTTCGGTCAGAGATTACAAATGTTGTCTCACAGTACTTGGGAAGTGATCAGTAGTTAGATCAAAGAATGATAAGATGTTAGCTTCCATCATGGAAATCATGGTAGAGGAGAGAATGGCCAATGCTCCTCGCAACATGCCTGTTTGTGCTCCAGCGGTGAATGTAGTGATCAGTGAGCAAGTATCGGGGTTTACTCATAATCCTTTCACTTAGTTTCAATTGCCGCTAGTGTGGACTCATGGGGATTCTTTCAGTCGATTTTGCCAATTAGGTTATGTGGGTCCATTAGGTTCAGCTAGCTTTCCATTCTAGTTAGTGTTTATAGTAGCTCTTCTGGTTGTCAGTTAGTTAACTTAGCCTAGTCAGGGGTTTGTACCATGCCATTTCAGTTTGGGGCATCTGGTCCGATCCTAAATTTTGTGGTCACACCTAAGGAGATGATCTTTCCTCAATCAACAAGTTTACCCTTAGGTGCGATCACTCAGATAAATGGATCATCTTTATCCTCAGAATTGCATGACCTACTTCAGAAATTGCTTACTGCTAATCCCTATTAGGAACTGATAGTCAAATTGAACATGCATAGCAGGCATGGCAGAAATTCAAAATTTTGTCCATGTCCCAAGGAACTCCTAATAGATGCATATAAATTAAATAAAGCCTTAACTAAATAATTCTCTACCTAGGTTAGCATGCGAAGGGTTACGCATACAATAATTCTAAATTACATCCTAGCACTTATATTTTATACTAAGCATGTTATAACTCTAAGGTATAACCTAAGCATGTTATAACTTTAAGCTATAACCTAAGCATAAAATAAACTAAGCATGCAAAACAACCTAAGCATAATTATTAAGTCTAAAAACGCTTAAACAAAAAGACCTAATAATTAAAAGAGAAAGAAAGAAAACTTACCAGTTGAAGTGTGGTTTAGCAGAACCTCCTTACACAAGCCTACAAGCAT
Source organism: Euphorbia pulcherrima (assembly GCA_947683365.1). Classification (NCBI taxonomy): domain Eukaryota; kingdom Viridiplantae; phylum Streptophyta; class Magnoliopsida; order Malpighiales; family Euphorbiaceae; genus Euphorbia; species Euphorbia pulcherrima. The sequence continues at coordinate 62,114,986 of CANTUS010000004.1, read as the reverse complement.
AGGATAGCCTCTATGAGTATCCACACGAACCCCACCAACCAAAACCTTCCTGAGAGGAAGAACTATGGAGCCTCGAGTAGTTACTAGACCACTCAAGAAGCCCCACCTGAAAATATTGACTAGAGGTGCTCGTATAAATTCATGCTCCTCAAAAAGAACTTTGCTCAATTACCCGAGAGATTAATCTTTGCGAATCTCAACTTAGGATTTAGTGTTAAGATGATGGTGCAAGTTGAAAGGGGGAAAACAAGTGCCTATTTATAGGCTTGGGGGAGCAAAATTGCTCCCTCTTTTCCTATAAGCATATCCCACTCGCGGGTTTAATCCATGTGGCTTGCACCCCCGTGGGTACTACCTGTATGCACTTTGTGCTTCTTGCAAGCCGGGCTTCAAAGATTTCTCGCAAGCCCAGCTTGTGAGATATATCGTGTTGGGCTTTGGCCAGCGCTGGCAAGCCCAGCCTCGTGGGCTCTTGCAAGTGCCGCATTACGGCACTTGCAAGCCCATGGTGCGGGATTTTGTGCATCGAACGTGTCCCAAATCCTGCAACCCATTTGCAGTTCAAAATTGTCCAACAATTTTCTACCGGGTCTAACCATCCAAAAAAATTCTCTTTTAATCCCTTTCAAATAAATATTTATTTTGTCACCCTAATAAATTAGTTACCGGTCAAACTAAATTCTTTGGTTTATCTAAAATGATCTAATCATTTCTAACCAATTAAATAATAATCCGATTATTATTTATATTATATTTTTGTAATAGAATATATCTATTAGTTCTTTACTTAGTCCGATGAAGGTCCATTGTGTGTGACCTTATAGGATCCCAAAGTATTGAGCGTTTAAGGCTTAACCAACCCTTGTTCTAATTGAACCATTGGCTTGAGGTTCTAGACCGTGAATAGAATTTGATTACCTGAAACGACTATAGTACGCCTCTAGCAAGGGTCTACCATCCCCCATTACTCAGAACGTCATTTATGCTTATGACTTAATCTCAGTTAATGCAATAGTTGTCCAATACAATGTACTCCTTCCATTCTTTAATATTAGTACCATCTGGTTTATAGGGTTTGGTTAAAGTGTTAACCTACTAATAGTAAGGTTGCTCCAAGCTATCCCAATTATTAACTTGTTACCAAAGTATATTGCCTTTTACCATAGTGTGTTTGAGTAGAAACCATTTCTATCTAACACATACTCTCATCAGAGGTTTATGGCAATCATCACTTCAACAAGTGGCCAGGTACAACTCCTTAATATATCCGGAGCGATGGATTATTTCTAACTACTCAGCTTACGACCGTGTTGTCATCACTATACCCCGTAATCACCCATAACACCCTAAATTAATGAGTGTGTAGGAGTGACCCAAAGTATAGCAATAGTAGCACATAAGGTAACTAGTATCTCAAGTATAAGGATATTCACAAAGCTTATTGCATGAAGATATATACTAACACATGTATATATACACCAAGTGTTTATCTTGTTGCGATCTCCAATATATCTCCTAGATATATCCACGTGTCAAACTTAAGGCACCACCTTCAGTCCTTAGGAGATTGACCGCTTGGACCCTTTCCAGGAAAGTTGACCACACCCTTGCCTTTCCGCTTCATCAATATCGTTTCTTGATGAAAGTATGACTAGGGATAGTTTAGACATAATCATAATTACACATGAAGCAGGTTCCACAAAATATAGTCCAACTACAATTTCTCTGACTTCATGCTATAATACATCAAGGACTTTTGTATACATACATCAATGAATAAATTTTAACCAGCTATAATATATATACAAACACATTGATATAAACAAAAGATTAAATGTTTTTATTGATTAAACAAAATATTCGTACTATTACATAATTAAGATATATCGCCTTAATTTCCTTAAAAGCAAACATCATATCCAACAACCTCCCACTTGCAGTAAGGCCAATTAGCCATATGTCTTTATCCATACGCTTTAACATGCTGGTCATGTTTGACTTGAGTCAATGGCTTTGTCAGACCATCTACGAGGTTTTGATTAGTGGGAACATATTCTAGTCTTATTATCTTAGCATCAATAATCTCCCTGATTATATGATACTTTCTAGATACATGTCCATTTTTTCAATGAGACCATGGTTCCTTTGCCTAAGTTATAGCACCATTTTTATCATAATACAAAGTAATTGGATTAACAGACTCATGCACCACACCGAGATCACCAATAAATCCCTTTGACCAGATAACTTCTTTTGCTGCTTTGCATGCAGCAATGTATTCAGATTCCATGGTTGAATCACTAGTAATTTCTTGCTTGGAACTCTTCCAGCATACAACCCTCCATTTAACACATACACAAAACTCGACTGAGACTTAAAACCATCCTTGTTACATTTAAAACTCGCGTCAGTGTAAACTCTAATTGTGAGGTTACCTTCTCCATAAATCAAGAACTTATATTTAGTCTTTCTTAAGTACTTAAGAATTGCCTTGACAACCATCTAGTGCTTTTCATCTAGATCTGACTGATATTTGCTCATAATGCTCAAAGCCTGAGAGACATCTAGCCTAGTACATATCATAGCATACATGATGGATCCTATCATGGATGCATAGGGTATATCCTTCATGTGCATTCTCTCCTGAGCTATCTTCGGACACTCGACCTTACATAGGTCCCCTTTATCATTGGGAGATAACCTTTCTTCAAATTCTCAAGGTTGAACCTATTCAACACCTTGTCTAAATATGTACTTTGAGAAAGACCTAACAGCCTCTTAGATCTATCCCTATAGATCTTTATACCTAGTATAAATGATGCTTCACTAAGGTCTTTCATAGAGAATTTTCTTGAAAACCATACTTTAACATTTTGAAGAAGAGAAATATTATTTCCTATTAGTAGAATGTCATCGACATATAATACTAAGAAAACGACTGCACTCCCACTAACCTTTTTGTAAACATAAGGCTCATTAATGTTTGGATAGAAATCTATTTCATGAATCGTCTGATCAAACCTTTTATTCCAACTCCTGAATGCCTGCTTAAGTCCATAAATGGATCTTTGCAGTTTGCATACCTTTGAGCCATTCTGAGATGTAAAACCCTCAGGCTGTGTCATATACACATCTTGATCTAAATCCCTGTTCAGGAATATTGTTTTGACATCCATTTGCCAGATCTCATAATCACAATGAGCAGCAATGGTGAGGAGTATCCTTATGGATTTAAGCATGGCCACTGGTGAGAAAGTTTCATCATAGTCAATACCTTCACGTTGACTATAACATTTCACAACTAACCTTGCCTTGTACATAATCACATAACCATCCATGTCAGTCTTCTTCTTGAAGACCCATTTATACCCAATTGGTCTAACCTCTAGTGGTGCATCAACCAAACTCCAAACTTGGTTCTCATACATGGAATCCATTTCTGATTTCATGGCTTTTATCCATTTATTAGAATCTGAGCTTTTCATTGCTTCATCATAGGTTCTTAGCTTATCATCCTCTATGAGATATAGTTCCTTATCATTAGTGATGACAAAACCATATCTGTCAAGACCTTTATAAACACGACCAGATCTTTGTAATGTTTATGTTTCGATTGGCTATTCTTGGATCACACTTTCTTATGTATCTAGAACGGGGTCAATTAGCTGATTATCTATTTCTTCCTCTTAAACCTCCAGTTCAATATTACTCCCACTGACTTTTGCAAGTAAGTGTTCCTTTTCCAAAAAGTGAGCACTTCGAGACACAAATACCTTCTGTGCTTGGGGTTTGTAAAATAAATATCCAATAGTTTCCTATGGATATCCATTGAACAGACAATTGTCAGGTTTGGCGCTTAGCTTATCTGATGCTATCCTCTTTACCACGGCAGGATAGCCCCATACTCTAAGGTGACTTAGAGATGGCCTTTTATTACACCATCTTTAGTAAGGTGTAAAATCAACTGATTTAGAGGGCACTCTGTTTAATACATAAACCGCGCTTTCTATTGCATATCCCTAAAAGGATTTACTGAGATCTTCTTAGCTCATCATGGACCGAACCATATCTAATAAAGTCTTGTTTCTCCTTTTAGACACTCCATTGTGTTGGGGTGTATAAGGGGGGTCCCTTCGGGAACTATACCATTTTCCTTCAGATAATCGAGACACTCTTGACTTAAGTATTCTCCACCTCGATCCGATCGAAGTGCTTTAATACTTTTCTCAAGTTGTTTCTCTACTTCAGTTCTAAATAGTTTGAACTTTTCAAAACTTTCAGACTTGTGCTTTATTAAGTACAGATAACCGTATCATGAATAATCATCAATGAAGGTTATAAAGTAAGAGTATCCTCCTAGTGGTTTAACACTCATTAGACCACATACAGCTGTATGTGTTAGTTCCAATGTACTCGTGGCTCATTCAACATTTCCTTTAAAGGGCAACTTCATCATTTTTCCTCTTAAACAAGGTTCATAATCACCATAAGACTCTAAGCCTATTGGGCCCAAGTCTCCACACTTATACAACTTGGTTAAGCGATCTTTGTGTATTGGGCCTAAACTACAATGCCATAAGTAGAAATATTTCTCATTATCTAATTTTCTCTTAGCAATGTTTATATTTGAGAATATGATTTTGTAATTTCGAAATATCATTTGTCACATTACAATAAAATATTATTCATAAATTTGATACTACCTTTTATCAAATTGGAATAAAATTCCATCTGATGTGAAGCAAGAAACAATATTTTATAATGACAATTGAATTTTGTCCTTTTACAAATTTTAAAAAAAATGGAAATTTCAAGTTCCTACATCAATAGCACCCATCAAGCTCAAATGATTTTCCGTAGGTACAACTCTCCTTTTTGCCAAAATTTACTTCTCAACAATATCTATAATATTGTATGGATACACGATTCTAATTAGGTATTCCATACCAATTTAGAATTTCCTTGAGATGTAGAAATTCTCAATACTAAACATCTTGAAGTGGAAGCGCTAAGCCTCCTCTTCTCATGCTATGAGACTTTAACCATTTTGATCTTATTTCCAATATCCCATATTGAAATGAAGATCTTGTTTCTAATATTTCATATTGAAAATAATCATTTTGTCTCCTAGACAAAATTCTCAGTATTCTTTTTATTTTTCTCTTCACTCTGCTCTAATCATGCTTCAAGACTAGACACCATGTGTCCCTTTACATCTTTAATATACGAACCATTTAAATTTCTGACTAATTGGTCTACCAATTTTCCATTAAAAATATTTTGGTTCAAATCTTCCACCATAGGAAATCCTTTCTCTAAGATGTAAAGACAGACTTTCAAGTCCATGATTTTACGATGCCCTTGTGGCTAAGGTAACATGGATCCTAACATCTAACTTGATGTTTATCCTTGTCTCCTGCTAGCTACTTACATAAGGTAATAGGGATGTTAACAACCTCCAAGGCATTGTATCCTAGTTTCTTTTATGTGTTTCATGCATATCTGTTTTAAGCAGAATTGCTTGCGTCATGTTGTTTAGATTCGGGCTTATACAATGTACACACCAAGTCCAAGGCTTTGAGGACTATCCTCACATTTCTAAACAAACCCTTTGAAGCTAGAGCCAATCAAAATTAGTTATTAATGCGAACATTTGTATTAAAATAAAGATTCCAACCAAGATGTAACAAAAGAAATATTGTTTAGATATTAGTTTTAGTACATGTATTTAATATAAGGTATTTTAATTAAATAAATCTATCCTACTATTTTCTTGGAAATTTACAATAGCTCATTCTATTGAATTCAAGAATTTTAGCCCAGCTAAGTTTCCTAGTATGTAGCATCTATAACTAGTGTATTAAAACTCCCAATTTTATGAGTCAAATCACAATAGTAAGTTATAGTTCGAATCCCATTCCATTTGCATCATATGCAATTGCTAATTCATTCAAGTTCCCTAATCCCAAGGGACGTGTGCTCTTAAATTAGCATCTCCTTGAATATGTCTCAGATCTAGGCCTAGCCCCTAATATTTTGGTGGACTACCCCAGTTCCATTAAGGCAGACCATATCCCTAACTTTACAACCAATCAATGTGGATTAGAAGGAACGCTTTGCGTAGCACTTTGATAGCCTAAAGAGATCGTATTATAAGTTTGAGTAAGGAAGACTATAACTTGCCTTGATATAATTACTTTGGAATTTTATTGGTGTTAAACGTCTCACCCAATCTAGGATGTATCAGATGGACATATTTATAATAACTTATATTAAATCAGGGAATTTTAGAATTAATTTGTAAGATCCAACCTTAGGTGCGTTCAAGTTTTTTATTATAATTATTCCATCAACCTAGATTATATGCAAAATAATTAACACTTTTATTTGTTATATTTATATTGCATTTCCTTTAAGCTTTTATTGAAAAATTTAGTTTTTACTTTGTTATAAAAACATATATAAGCAACATCTTATATACTAGAAATAAATTAGTCCATATTTAATCCCCGGTTGGTCAATTCAAGCTGCACTGATATAGGTTCCCAGGTAGGAGAGGTGCACTTGAAGTGAGTGGACACTAAGTCTAATCCTTAGCCAGAACAAATACGGGCACAAACTCAAAGACCAATTGATTCTCTTGAACTAATAAATTTTGTTCTTTCAATTCATGTAAATTGAAAGCATCTATAACCCATATAAATTAAATAAATTATTGAAAATTGTATAATTCGAGTAAGTTGAGCAGGCTTCAAAATTATTCATAACCATTTTCTAACCTTGAAATGAAAAGCACAAGTTCATATATATTGTTCCAAACAATTAAATAAATAATAATCATTTCAAATAGAAAATAATATGCAGCTCGCTTCTAACTTAATTATGCACTAAAGAGGCAGGCTCTGATACCACTATTGGAAACCGTTAGTTAAATTGAACATGTATAACAGGCATGACGGAAATTCAAAATTTTGTCCATGTCCCAAGGAACTCCTAATAGATGCATATAAATTAAATAAAGTCTTAACTAAATAATTCTCTGTTTAGGTTAGCATGCAAAGGGCTAGGCATACCGTAATTCTAAATTACATCTTAGCACATATATTTTATACTAAGCATGTTATAACTCTAAGCTATAACCTAAGCATGTTATAACTCTAAGTTATAACCTAAGCATCTTATAACTCTAAGCTATAACCTAAGCATAAAATAAACTAAGCATGCAAAACAACCTAAGCATAATTATTAAGTCTAAAAACTCTTAAAGAAAAAGACCTAATAATTAAAAGAGAAAGAAAGAAAACTTACCAGTTGAAGTGTGTTTTAGCAGAACCTTCTTGCACAAGCCTCTAAGCGTAGGATAGCCTCTATGAGTATCCAAACAAACCCCACCAACCAAAAACCTCCCGAAAGGAAGAACTAAGGAGCCTCGAGTAGTTGCTAGACCACTCTATAAGCCCCACCCGAAAATATAAACTAGTGGTGCTTGAATAAATTCAAGCTCCTCAAAAAGAACTTTGCTCAACTACCCGAGAGATTAATCTTTGCAAATCTCAACTTAGGATTTGGCTTTGAGATGATGGTGTAAGTTGAAAGGGGGAACATAAGTGCCTATTTATAAGCTTGTGAGATATCTAGTGCTGGGCTTTGCGTAGCACTGCCAAAGGCAGCGCTAGCAAGCCTAGCCTCATGGGCGATTGCAAGTGCCGCATTGCGGCACTTGCAAGCCCGCACTGCAGGATTTCCCACACCGAACATGTTGCAAATCACACAGCCCATTTGTAATTTAAAATTGTCCAACATTTTTCTACCGGGTCCAAACCATTTGATAAAATTCTCTTTTAATCCCTTTCAAATAAATATTTATCCTTATAAATTAGTTACCAGTCTAAATAAATTCCTTGGTTTATAAAAAATGATCTAATCATTTCTAACCAATTAAATAATAATCCAATTATTATTTATATTATATTTTCGTAATAGAATAAATCTATTAGCTCTTTACTTAGTCCGATGAAGGTCCAATGTATTTGGCCTTATGGGATCCCGAAGTATTGGGTTGTTAAGGTTTAACCAACCCTTGTTCTAATGGAACCATTGGCTCGAGGTTCTAGACCGTGAATTAAACTTGATTACCTTAAACAACTATAGTATGCCTCTAGCAAGGGTCTACTATCCTCCATTACTCGGAATGTCATTTATGCTTATGACTTAATCCCGGCTAATGCAATAGTTGTTCAATGCAATGAACTCCTTCCATTCTTTAATATTAGTACCATCTGGTTTATAAAGTTTGGTTAAAGTGTTAACCCACTAATAGCAAGGTTGCTCCAAGCTATCCCAGTTATTAACTTATTAGCAAAGTATATTGCCTTTTACCATAGTGTGTTTGACCAGAAACCATTTCTATCAAACACATACTTTTATCAGAGGTTTATGGCAATCATCACTTTAACAAGTGGCCAGGTACAACTCCTTAATATATCTAGAGTGATAGATTCTTTTTTACTACTCAGCTTACCAATGTGTTGTCATCACTATACCCATAATCACCAGTAACACCCTAAATTAATGAGTATGTAGGAATGACCCAAAGTATAGCAATAGTACCATAGAAGGTAACTAGTATCTCAAGTATGAGGATATTTGCAAAGCTTATTACATGAAGATAAAAACTAACACATTGATATATACACCAAGTATTTATTTTGCTGCGGTCTCTAATATATCTCCTAGATATATCCATGTGTCAAACTTAAGGCACCACCTTCAGTCCTTAGGAGAATGACTGGTTGGACCCTTTCCAAGAAAGTTGACCACACGCTAGTCTTTCTGCTTCACGAATATCCTTTCTTGATGAAACTATGACTAGGGATAGTTAGACATAATCATAATTGCACATGAAGCAGGTTCCACCAAATATAGTCCAACTATAATTTCTCTGACTTCATGCTATGATACATCAAGTACTTCTGTACACATACATCAATGAATATATTTTAACTAGCTACTATATATATATATACAAACACATTGATATAAACAAAAGATTAAATGCCTTTATTGATTAAACAAAATATTCGTACTATTACATAATTAAGATATATCGCCCTAATGGCCTTAAGGGCATACATCATATCCAACAATCCCGGCTCCCAACCATCGTCACTATCCGTCCAAGCAATTAGAGAGGAGGATTAGATCCTTGAAAACTTTAGTATGCCTAGCATAGCGAAGTATAAGGGAACCAATCCGCCTTAATCTCGCATCACCACCTATCAAAAGGTTTTGAGAATCAGAAAGTTAAGTGATAAGGTCCTACCTAAAATGTTCCCTTGAGCCCTGGATGGTCCTACTATCAAATGGTACAACACTCTATCAAACGAAGTGATGGGAAACTGGAAAGCTTTCTTAGAGGCTTTTATTAAGTAGTATGGTTTCAATGCTACCATTAAAACTACCATACAGAATTTGGAGGCTATCAAGCGGGCCCCCAAGTTCAAACTCTGGTTCAGCTATTCTCAGTAATCAGGGGGATCTCCTCCTGATCAGGTTGAACCCATCAAGTTTTATCCATCAGATCTCTCAGCTAAGGGGAATAAATATAACAGAGCACTTTTCATTAGGGTGCAAATCTTTGATCGTTCTATCCCATGCGTTATGGTGGATGATGGTTCTGCCCTTAATATGTGTCCTACCAAGATCCTTCCTCCTTTACGATTGGATGAATCCATGTTAGAAAAGTTCAATACTATCATAAGGGCATATGATGATACAAAAAGGAGTATCATTGGGGTTTTTAAAGCTGAAGTCACAGTTGGGGGAGTGAAGTCCAAGGTCTCATTCACTATTCTCGATATTCCTGTCACCTACTCATTACTGTTGTGTCGACCTTAGCTCCATACATTAGGGGTTATCCCTTCTATAGTCCATCAGAAAGTTAAGCCCATCTATAATGGCAAGCTAGTAACCATTGATGGGGATGAACCATCTGTCATAGCGGCTATGGAAGCCCGAGGAGAAGGAATCTAGAGTGGTTGTAGCTCATCAAGGTATGAAGTTTTTAGCTAAGAGGTTTATATCACTTAAGGTCAAGAAGATTATGATGAAGTAGGGTTACATGAAGGGTAGAGGACTCGGAAAAAATCTACAGGGAATACTGGAGCCCCTCTTACCTCTTCCATAGCCATTCAGACTTGGTTTAGGGAACCGCCCAGGTTTCAAAAAGTCCAAGCCTCAGTCCTGCCTCATGATAGGAGCTAAAGTTAAACAAGGGGAATTCACAGGTGAAGAAGAACCTGTCAAAGTAAGTGGCAAGAAGGTCCCCAGTTTTAAGATTTTCAATGATGTTTATGATTTCAAGAAAGGTTGCCTAGTTGAAACCTCAGTTTCTATGGAGGTATGTGGGAATTCTAAAGAAGATGAAATGAATGAGGCAATCAAGTCCATCACTAAAGCACTAGCAGTACTTGTTAGGAAAAATTGAAAAAGAAGTGAGAAAGAGAACCCCATCGATAAGGTTGTCAAGAACTTAGCAAAAGCAATGGCCGAAGAAACACAAGCATACTTGCACACCAGGGCAACCGGTTTAGCTATCAATCAACAAGGCCCTCCGCCTATGAAGGATGATTCAAATGATGTAATTTTTAATATTGCAAACATTTTTTATGCAAACAATGTCGCTTATAAGGCATATCATGAATAAGTTGTAGCATCGGTATTTTTAGCATGTCATGAATAAATTGATGCACCCACCATTCACATTTCACTCGAGAACTTCATTCTAATGACGTCATGCACTCATAACAACAAGATTCTTAAAATATCATCATATTCATTAATGAAATTAACTCTAAGTATAAAGCAATGGTATAAATGTTCAATGGTTAAAACCTATCATAAAAAAAGAGAGATAATGAAAAGTGCTTAACAAACATGATGACAATTAGCCTGGGTTCTTCCTTCTTCAAAGAGGGGAAAAGCATACAAGAACACACATCATCAAGATAGAAGACTAAGAAGGTTCAGAGTAGCACCAACAATAGGTCGACATTCATCCTAAAAAATGGAAAGAGCATCTTAAGTCACAAATTGACCATCTCCAGAGCTCTAAAGGGAAACTGATCAGTCAAGAAGATTTTGTCAAAGATAGTGGACACTTATAGAGACTGGGCTGATAAACTCCCATTCGAAGTTTAGGGGTATAGAACTAGTGTAAGAACTCACCTCGATCAAACACCTTTCTCATTGGTATATGGAATGGAAGCCATGTTATCGATTGAAATAAAAGTAAGATCTCTAAGAGTGGCACTTGAATCATAGTTAAAAGAATCAGATTGGGCAAGAGCCAGGTATGAATAGTTGAATGCAATAGATGAAAAGTGAGTCAAGCCACTTAACCATCTCTAGATGTATCAACAGTACATGGCGCGAGCTTATAATAATAGAATCAGATACCCAAAACAACCTCTTAAAGTGAGTGATTTGGTCATCAAGCAGCTAAGCCAAGCCAACACTGACACTAGGGGCAAGTTCAAGCCTAATTGGGAAGGACCATTCAATATGAAGAAAGTCCTTGGTAAAGGAGGAATCAAGCTTATGGACATGGAAGGAAATGAGTTCCTGAACCCAGTGAATCAAGATAAGCTCAAGCGTTATCATGTCTAGGTCAAAAGAATTAAATCATAAAAAAGCAGCACAAAGAATAAAAGAAATAAAGAATAAAACACTCGGCGAGCGATCCTCTACTACTCAAGCAAAAATTAGGGCCCGGCTTACAGATCGGTATCCCGCAAATTGATCAGGCAAATATTAGGGCAATCCAACGCAAATAAAGCCCGCTAAGCTAAAAACCCGAAAAGGGCGGCTTAGGCAAAAGTTAAGGCATCAAGAAAAAATGTCAGTTGCTTTCTAGAAAATCTATAAAAGACTAGTAGGCAGTAGGGGTTAACCATTGGAAATTGTTACCATTACCTATGTACTCAAATTAATCTCATCATTGAACATGTTTTTTATTTTCCTAAGAATCTTGGTCTTATGAATGCATGCATGTCTTCAGGTGAAATAATTGCTAGTATGTGAATATCAATGTTGCTCTACGTGTTATGCATCACTGTATTCACTTTTACCACACATTTGCAATATTCAGAAAAGCCTGCTAGATTGAAAACCCAAAAGGGTGGTCCATGCAAAAGTTAAGGCAAAAAGAAAAGTCTGCTGGATTGAGCCATCAAGGACAACTCAGGCAAAAATTAAGACAGCCTGCGGGATTGAAAACTTGAAAGAGCGGTCTTGGTAAAAATTAAGGCCAAAAGAAAGAGAAAGGCTTGTTAAGTTGAAAATCCGAAAGGGCGATCTAGGTAAAAGTTAAAGCTAAAAAGAAAAAGGTTCGCTAGGCTAAGCCATCAAGGACAGCTTAGGCAAAAATTAGGACAAAAAGAAAAGAAAAATAAATGTTCAATAGGTCCCCTCACATCGAGTGGCCTATGCAAATGTTAGAACGTCACCTGATCCCTTCACCATAAAATCACGAGATAAAATCTGGGTTCACAAGGCAATAGTACTCGATAATCTCAGTTCAAGAAAAGTCAACATGCGCAATAATCAAATATCAAAAGTACCAATCCAAAAGTTTACAATTAAAACAAGCCACACAGGGCACCAAAAGTATCAAACTGTTCAGAAGATAATCATAATCTAAGCTACTGGAGGATCCTATCCCTGGCGGCCCTCTTAAGTCTGGTCTGGAGTATCCGCTAGTAGATAATCCACATCTGTGGTCATATGGTCCTCGGTGTCACCAGTACTAGTAGCTGGCTAGGTAGGGCCCTAGTCTCTAAGGTTCCTATAGTAGCCCCAGCCCCTCTAAGTCACTAGATATATGAAAAGATCATCCATGGGCTCATCATCAGAAGGAACTGGCGTCTGCCTATCCTTAGTCATCCTCGCTAGCTGACCCCTCAGCATCTCAATCTCGGCCCTCGCTCAAGCAGTCTCGGTCCTAGTTTGATTAGCCTCAGTAGTGGCTGCCCGCAGCTGCTCCTCTAAAAATCTGGCTCTCTCCTCAAAAGCATCCAAATCCTAAGTGCCATGGCCAGCAAAGTCTATAATGGAAATCATAAGATCAGTACTCATATATAAATGTCATGGCATGCATCATGCATAGTTTGTTGAAATTTTGCAAGTAAAGGAAACTTACTGAAGCTAGTGCGTCTTGGGCAAGCAGCAGATCCTAGTTAGAAAAATAACCACGTGCTATGCTCCCAGTCTTGAAAATGGTCACCTAAAAAGAAAGGGTCACATCAGGATAAAATGCCCTAAGCAATTACAGTAATGGACTGAGTCAAAGGTAAAGGATTCCTTACATAAGTGGAGCTAGAAAGAGTGAAACCAATAGGCTAGACCAACTACTCGAGCTTCTTAATAGCTCGATTCCCTAAATGGTCGAGGAGCCGAAAGAAAGTATCCAATTCAGCTCAAAGGATGCCCTCCCTCACAGATCCAAAAACCTGAGACCTCTTCGCCGGCAGCTCAGGGGCAATAGCAATTGTAGCGGAAGACTACTTCCTTATAGAAACAGGAGGTCGTAGTAATAAAGAATCAAGACTTAAGATCACAGTCAATTTCAAAAAGCATCAAAGTATTCAAAAAGGCCAAGTTAGAGACATACCTGAGAAGAAGGGGTAGCAAACCTAGCTGAGCCTCTGGTGACATGAACAATAGATTGATCCCCACAATCACCCCTAGGTTGATCCTCCTCATCATCGTCATCATCATCATCCTCACTATCACTCTAGTGAAACTCTAGAGGCTCATCCTCTTGGTGAATCCTATCACTGGGAGGAAGGAGGGAGGAATCAATAAACTCAGCATAAGAGTCCTCTATAGATAGCACACGAGCTCCCTCACCCAACAATTACAGCCTCCAATCGGTCCCCATCATGAGATGAGGCCAGAAAATGCCCATTGGGATAGGGGGAGGGATTGGTCTCTCCACCATGGCACTGGTACTCCACCCTAGAACCCACTCACCAAAATACCACTCATAAGAGAGTGGTGACTCTAGGACAAAGTGGCAGACATCCACGCCAGCCCACATCTGCTCGATATCTCTATATGTGACCAATCTCTCCCATGGGTCTCAAATGACCTATATAAAATAAATGCACTGTGAGTATCGCAACCTAGTAAATATAGTTTCTACTAATGGTTTGTTGAGGTGTAAAATGAAGGTTTACCTGATCTGAGCGCAACTGGCGTAAAACTCTCGATATTGCATTGTGGTCAAGGGCTAATTCTATTAAGGCCCCATCCAGCTAGATATGATGTATAACATCTCAGGCTGCAGGGGCAAACCTGGTCGAGGAATCAACCGATACTCAAAAGCCCAAATTTGTGAGACAAAGTAAGGATTAGTTGCAACATAGGTTCAGAAAAAAAGTTAACGCATAAGAGATCAATTTAGGATTTACCAATAGTCTTAGATGACAGATCTTGAGCTCAGACTGCTCACCCAAGACTCCGACGTCTAGTCCATAATATATCCATGCCAGGATAGCCTGACACCAGTTCTTTCCTTGGATAGCTACAAAATCCTCTACACTAGAGAGCAAACCATAATTGAGGTTGCTCGATTAGACTAGGAACAAGATGATGGTAAGAAATGTCAGCAAGAAAGATCAAGCATACTTCTCCAACCACCTCTCAATCAAAGGTGAAATGCCACGGAGGGCCAATGTCCAAGGGGCCTGAGGGATGGCCCTGATAATGTAGTTAAAGTCAAAGAAATCAATGCAGGTCAGCAGCTCTGTATCCCTTACGGTACGAATCTCCTTGTACGATTTCCTACAAAAGCTCAAGGCTTCCACAGTCTTGTATTGGAATTGCAAAGACAGAATTATAGATTAATAGGGTCAAAACACAGGAAAAAAAGTTAGAAATTTGGAAAAGATTATAGAAAGCAAAGAAGGCAGCATTCTGTGCCTAAGTATAGGACCCCGTACGGATAAGCTCCACTCGTATGGGTCCAAAAGGAGTACCAGTATCCAAAGCAGGACCCGTACGGGTCCCCTCTCACCCGTACGGGTCCCTTGTATGCAATCCCTCTGCGACAAATCTCCTAAAAATCCAAAATTATCCAATTTCAACCAAAGTTCAACCGAAACTATCCTAAGAGCATCCTAGGCTAAAGTTGCTTGCATCATGCTCTATTCCAAGGTCTAAAACACCCTAATTCATGCCCAAATTCATGAAATCACTAAAATTTTAATGGAGAACCAAGTAGAATTACCTAAATTTTTGAGGCATGGGTCTTGGGGGAAGGGATTAGTGGTACTTCAGAGGCAGGAGTGAGCCACAAGAAGGAGTCTCCTCTGCGAAAAGCATACCCGATAGAAATTAGGCATTCTCAAAGCCCCGAATCATCCACCAAAGGCAAATCCTTGAGTCTAAAGGAGAAACCATCCCATTAGTATGGGTCCCCATTTCAGATCTTCACCTTTATGGGTCTGGCCCACCTATAAGGGTCCTATCTTGCCATCAAAGGGCAAATTTTTGCATCAGTGTTTTAGCAAGCACCAGAAATTCATCCAGTCCAAGTCCATCCTTACACATGAGTTCTTCCCCAGCAAATGAATTTTACAAAGACAAGGTCCCCCCAGCAAAAGGGGCACCTTGCTTAGAGTCATTCCCTAGTAGAGGAATCAGGTCCTAGGGGCATCCCTCCACCGACCCAAGGGCATTCTCCCTTCCTTCAATAATGGAATCAATAAATGTAGGGGCATCCCCCATTATCCAGCTCTCCTAGGGGCATTCTTTGAGAGGCACCCTCTAAGGGGCATTTCATTCTAGAGCTATAGGGCCAAACCCAACATTTCCTGCACATAATTTTCAATTTATCGCATCCACACTTCTTTATTCTTAATTGAAAGGGCAGAAATATTTTTGTTTTCATAAAATTAAATTAAGAATAAAGAGGTGCCTGCTTGGATAATGAATAAATCGGTGTTTGATTGTTGTCTCTTTTTAGGTCATTCAAATTCCCCAGAAGGAGAGTCATTTGAGTTAGGAAAGGGCTACATCACCAGTTAGGAAAGTCAATCCGCCTTAAGAAAGGGATACATACATCTTCCCTAGATAAGTCATCAGCAAAAGGATAGTAATCCACCTTAGGAAAGGGATATATCATTAGTCAGAAGAGTCATCCACCTTAGGAAAGGTATACACCAGTCACAAAAGTTGATCTACCTTAGGAAAGGGATACACCATCAGCCGGGAAAGTCGATCCGCCTTAAGAAAGGTATACACACATCTTCCCCAGAGAAGTCATTAGTAAGAGGAGAGTCATTCGCCTTAGGAAAGGGATATTTTATCAGTTAGGAGAGTCATCCACCTTAGGAAAGGGATACACCATCATCAGCCAGGAAAGTCAATCCACCTTAAGAAAGGGATACACACACCCTCCCTAGTTGAGTCACTAGGGATATGCATGGTAGCAAAAGGAAAGTCATCTGCCTCAGGAAAGGGATATGTATTGGCAAGGAAAGTCATCCTCCTTAAGAAAGGGATATGATCGATAGCAGAAGGAAAGTCATCCGCCTTAGGGAAGGGATACACATTCCCCAATAGAGTTACAACGGGTACACATTAGCAAAGGAAAGAAGTTCGCCTCAAGAAAGGAACTAACTCATATCATCACCCTAGGTATAACCTCTAAACCCTCACTCACATCGTGAGATCATACAGATTCGTATCTGCGATGATCCCATGAGGGGCAGTCTATGAGCACTGGATTTTAACGATCATGTTGAACCAAGCACGAGTTTGGACTGACCTAGTGAATGACTCAATAGTGCTTAAGTTTTGATCATAATAATTAAGTTCAGTTTGACATATTTAAATCAATAATGAGGTTAAAATAAATAGTGTATGGTTTAAGGGAGTTAGTAAATTCAAGGGTAAAATTTCGAGTCTCTGGTGACCTAGCTGTTTAGTTTAACTCTGAGTAGTTTCTAGGCTGAGTACTTACTTGGTCGCTGACTTAGTATTATTCACTCAGCACTTGATATTGAGATTTTGTTTCAGCTGTGTACATTATTGTTTCAGCTGAGTTACTCTAAGTCTGTCAACGCTGCTGACCTTACCATTTAAGGTAAAGAGGTATCTTTGCTATTAGTGTTGATTTTTGCAGGAACATTCATGAGATAAAGACAAAAAGAATCAATGCCTTGACAAGACACAAAATTATGAAGAAAATGTCAAAGTCTTTCAATGCAAAGCTACAACAAGTCAATTATAACTTCGAGTAATCCTGTAGATCTACCAAACTTGTATCGCGCACTCTGCAACATGTCAGAAAACCAGAGGGAATGGGATAAAGACACATGGAAAGTTAGCGCGAGTTCTCTCTGATGGAAGACTGACATCAAACGACAAAGATTTCAAGTTGGAGCTCGAATTTCAATCTAACAGATTGAAATGTATTTCACTATAGTGCAATTCTATCTCTTAAAGGATCGATTTGAAGAAGCAACGGGTCAATTACTGAGCTGTCAATTTCAGAAGATGCCAAGACAAGTTCAACGACTACTTTCTCAAATCCAATTATAAAAGGAGCAAGAAGGCAAGCGTTAGAACTTGGTGATTACACCTAAATTCCCTAGAAGCAAAAACTCTGTCAATCTACAAGCTTTAAAAAAGTTCAAGCTAGAATACACAACTCAGTGAGAATCTGCCTAGAACAAGAGAGAATAGAATAGATCAATCAATTGTAATATTAGATCATTTGTAACTGGATTAACGTTTCTATAAGTTGAGTCTAGCTCTTGTTTAGACTTATTGTATATTGCTAATAGAAGAGGGTATTCTAGTCAATGGGTGAACGATTGCAGTTTGGAGTGTACTTACTGTAATTAAGGAATTTGTCAAAGGCTTCTCCACCTAGGGTAAACGAGTTGAGATTAGTGGATTAAAGCCAAGACACTCTCTTGGGACTAGATGTAAGCATAGGTTGCCAAACCAGTATAAAATCTATGTCTTCTTTACTTAATTGCATTTTCTAGCTATTTCACTCAGCCAGGTGACCTCACTCGGCAGAGCCATAATTATCGCAAAAAAGTCTTATAAGTTCTTAAGTGAGTCATTCACCCCCCCTTTGACTCAGTGAGTGTACGCATAGGGACCAACCGATCCTTCTCACGAAACTATGATGAGAGCTATATGATGCAATGTCTTTTAGATGTTGTCCATTAGAGATGTTCCTACTACTACAGAGTTGAGTTTGGCCAAAGTTTGGAGACCTAGTCTGCCCTTAGAGACCCGTACGGGTGCTGCCTAGTGGTACGGATCCACCGGCGGACCCTGTATGGGTCATTCCTTCCACACGCCAAGGGGGGACCTGCACGGGTGGGGCCCACCCGTACGGGTCCTCTTGTCACCTAAGTAGGCTCTTTTGGATGGGAATCCTTTCCTATTTTGAGAAAAGGCAGGTCATGAACGCGATTTATTGCGTTCAGACCTCCTTTCCCCTATAAATAGGGCCTTTCTCTTCTAATTTTACACACACACATCTCATATGAAATTTAAACTAAAAATCTAGCAATTTCTATAGGTATAGAAAAGGTATAGTGGGGGTATAGGAGGTATAAATAGGGAGAAACCCCTTCCTTTGAGGTTTTGCCCACATTTTATTCATTCCTAGCTTCTTTTGCTAGCATTTAAAGGAGGTTTTGTCCACACAAATACTCACCTAAATAGTCCTATTTCATTATCTACTTTGGCCAAGCTCTCTCAATAGTAAAGGGATCATCTCAGAGTGGATTCACGCTGTAAAGGTAACGCTCCTGAGTTTCAAAGAGACTCACATCTCAGTTATTTCATTATTATTATTATTTGTTCCTTCTATTATTTTTGTTCCCTTCATTTCTAGTTTCGGGTCTGGTCCTAACCTATATGAGCCTTGTTAGCACCATATATCCCCAAAGATATCAAATCGGTGTGCCATACTCATACGGAAGGAAATCCCTTTTTATTTTATTTTTCTGCCACCAATCTATTAATCTGTTAAGCTGTAAACTAAACTAAACAAAGTTTCTTCCTGGACCAGACAAGACCCGTACGGGTACACCATACCTGTACCGGTCCTCCCTCGTAGCCGTATGGGTCCCACCCACCCGTACGGGTACCAGGCCCAGGCAGGTTCCAGAACTCATTTTTAACTAGTTAAAAATCAATCCAACTCACCATTTTCCATGCAATCATTTTCACTAATAATCTTGTAAATCAACCCACAAAAGTGAAAATGTGCTTTCACCACAAAATACACTGAAGTGCTAACTTATGATGTGCTATAAACTCTGCTAACATCTATGGATGCAAGGGAATTTATTTTCATCTTGTTTTTTTAACTTAGAACATATTTTCTCTTTGCAATTCCCCCATCTTTCCCCCCAGTTGTAAATTTTATTCCCCCATTTATTGTTTATGCTTTATTATAATATGTAAATGCATGTAACGAGTGTGAAAGAGTGTAGAAATAGAATTTCTGTGATAATTCCTTAAATGATGAAAACTAAAATAGTTTTATGCAATGAATGTAATTTTGAATCAACTTAATGAGAAATAAGTGACTCATCCGATACCCGAATCTCTGATCCAATAGGTATGAGTCTCCTGCCCAGAGGGAACCATACTAAAACTCTTTCCTAAGTAGACAACTCGGGAGGCGACTCTATCAATTTTATTGAGATTTGGGTCTCGATTCTTTTATTCATCAAAACTTAGCTTATTGTGCAAACTTTAACTACAAATGCTTTGTCACGCCTAAAACCAACCATACCCCCAGTGGGCCCCACCCCTCACACAGGTACTAAGGGAGACCCACATGTCATCGACACTTCACAGTGAGGATGGACTTATACCCAAAGAATCTAGCATTCCCAATGTGATGAATAGGTCTTGAAGTATTGGGAGGAGAAGGCTTTCTAGAATGATAGGGGAGGTTTCGAATGAATAAGGAGTAGTGAGCAAGAGTTGAGACATACCAGTTTTGAATTGTTCAACTTCCTTGATTATGTCTTGATGGCAATTATTAACACTAGTATTGAAGTGTCAGAGTTCAGTGTTAAAATTTCCTTGCAATTGTTTATTAGCTTTTTAGTTCTAGAAAGATGGCACTAGAAGTCATCGCTCACATCATTCATGTGTTCTTCTAGGAGCTTTGGTAACTCTTCCTCAAGAAAATTACAAAGCATCTTCTGAGATGCCTGATGTTCTTCATTCAATAAGGTCAGTCTGGAGGAGACATCATTTGAGGATTCTGTGATCGCAGTGGGAATGAATTTTTGTAAGTTTTCAAACTTACGCTCAATATACTCTTTTAGCTTAGCTTTTAGGTCAGTAGATAAGGAGGTGATTTGGCCCATGATGGTTGCACAATTGTTGTCAGCTCCGGTAATAGCCTGTGTTGCAGAGTGATTTGCTCTTGTAATAATTGATGCAAGCTGATTCAGTACCGGAGTGATTTTGGACAATGAAGTGTCTACAATAAGTTCTGCGGAGGGAAAGGCATCTACTTTCTTCTCAATATTCTGTACTACGGTTTTAATTTCCTCCAACTCTACTTTGAGATCTGGAGTCATTGATTTTTCATTCATTAAGTTCTCCACGGATCTCAACTATGCACATATACCCTAGAGAATTGTCTTGATCTCATCTTCTCAATGCCCTTCAATGGTGGCTTGCTCCAATAAGCTGAGGGCCATTCGTATCTTCTTAGCTCTAGTAGGCTTTGGATTTATTTTTGTCTTCTTTACCTCAATATCGGATAAGGATTCTTCTTCGAATTCTAAGCTGCTTCTGGTTTCTTCTAATCCAAAAGTTTCTTCTTCCTTACTCCTCTCCTCATTCTTGTTCTATTCTAATTTCTTTTCTTCCAACCGTTCTTCCAGAGTGGCCTTGCCCTTTGAGTCCACTTTAGAAGTGTGCTCAGTGGATCCTAGACCATCTCCCTCATTCGAAGCATTGTGCTTCGGGATAGGCTCAATTTCCTTATATTCATTTTGAGCTACATCTAAGTTGCCTTATTGTACTACATCCCCATCATAATTTCCAATAGCAATATTGGAGTCAGAGATAAGAGTTACCTTCGTGTTTAGTTGTTTTTTATGATATGTTGGTTTATTTATCCCTCCTTCAATGGTTTCTGGAAGATTGGCATTCTCCTTAATCTCCCCTTTATTTCCCCTTTTAGGACTTGTTACTCTCACTTCCTCTGTTTGGTCTGGAATATTGGTACTATCCTCAACATTCTCTCCAGATGCCTCTATAGGACTTTTAAGTTTTTGTAGAATTCTTTGACCATGGCTTGATAGGTTAGGTTTTTCATCCGGAGAAATATCTCCAAATATTGGTCCTTTAGAAGGAGTTGACTGTAGGGTTCTATGGTAATGAGGTACTCATCATCCAAGTAATCAGATGGAGTAATGGTGTCGGTGTCTTTGAATTTGATGGGGATGAAATCTTCATTCTTGAGAGAGTCCACTAGAGCCAAGTTTTTAGGAAGAAAAGTGGCTTGATTTTTGGTTCTTGCCATTTGAGAGTTTGAGAGAGGATTTTGGGAATTTTAGGGTTTCTGGAAATAGAATAGTAGAGTAATAGTAGATTAGTTGCTTACGTAAAGATGAAGAAGGATTTTGGCTGTTTTTATGGAGCTTTTAAGGTGATGGTAGAATGGTAGTCCAGATGCAATTAAAGTTAACTAGATTAATGATGTGGCATTTAAATTTGAGGAGAGAGGTAAATGGCGTTAAAACTGGAGAATTGGAACGATTTAATTTTAAAATTGTTATGTCTTTTTATCGCATGTGTACTACCTAGTAAATGTTTGAAATTCAAAATGTGTACAATTACCTTTTTGAGCTTTTACTTCCATATGTCCCTCTTGTCTACTGAGCTGGTAATATTTCTTCCAAATCTAGAGTCAAATAAATATTCTTCATTCTCTTGATCTTTCGACTTGTAGATGAACAAGATTAACTGATGTTTCTATTTTGAATCTTTCTTTAAATTGGATTTGACATTCCAATTGCCTCCCTTAGCTTGTTGAATTGATCTTTACTTAGTGGCTCAGTAAAGATATCTTCCCTTTGCTCATTTGTTGGGATATAGACCAAGATGACCTCCTTCTTCATTATATGATCTTGGATGAAATGGTATCTGATACTGACATGCTTCATCCTACTATGTAGCACTAGATTCTTTGACGCATAAATTCACTTTTGTTGTCACACATAACATCCACACATCTTGCTTGAACACCATAATCCACCAATTTTTGTTTGATCCAAAGGAGTTGAGCAACACAACTTCCAGCAGCCATATATTCAGCTTATTTGGTTGATAATGCTACTAAAGTTTGCTTCTTGCTGTACCATGATACTAGGCATTCTCAAAGAAAATTGTAGCCACTGAATGCACTCTTTCTCTCAAGGGTATCTCTTCCATAGTCTGCATCAGTGTAACCTTGCAATGTGAAATTTCCATTACTAGGATACCGTAGGCCAACGTCAGTGGCTCCTAGAAGATATCTAAGAACTCTCTTTATTGCCTTGAGATATGAATCCCTTGGATTGCCTTGATATCTTGCATAGTAGCAAACTGCATAATGTATGTCAGGTTTGCTAGTTGTCAAGTACAGAAGTGAACCAATCATCCCTCTATAGAGTTTTTAATCAATTTCTTCTCCTTCACAATCCTTTGAAAGGATTGTATCTGATCCCATGGGGGTGGACATTGGCTTGCTTTTGTCCATC
The DNA here is from genome assembly GCA_947683365.1 of Euphorbia pulcherrima. NCBI lineage: Eukaryota > Viridiplantae > Streptophyta > Magnoliopsida > Malpighiales > Euphorbiaceae > Euphorbia > Euphorbia pulcherrima. The sequence continues at coordinate 62,092,178 of CANTUS010000004.1, read as the reverse complement.
TCAAACTTCTTTAGAATCTCCTTGGTGTATTTGGATTGGTTTATGAAAATCCCATTTGGACTTTGTTTGATTTGAAGATAAAGGAAGAAATTGAGTTCCCCAACTTTGACATCTCAAATTCCTTCTACCTTTAAGAGCTGAATTCTTCACACATTCTTTAATCAGTTGCTCCAAAAATAATGTCATCTACATAGATTTGGACAAGAATGACATCATTTTTCTTCTTCTTGATGAAGAGTGTTGTATCTGCTTTACCCCAAATATAGCCTTTTGATATGAGAATGGAAGTGAGTCTCTTGTACCAAGCTCTTGGTGCTTGTTGTAATCCATAAAGAGCCTTCTTCAGCTTGTACACATGCTCCGGATGCTTTGAATCTTCAAATCCAGGTAGTTACTTGACATATACTTCCTTTTGAATGACACCATTTATAAATGCACTTTTGACATCCATTTGGAACAATGTAAATCCCATGAATGATGCAAAAGCACATAGAATCCAGATAGCCTCTAGTCTTGTTACTAGAGCAAAAGTCTCTTCAAAGTCAATGCCTTCTGGTTGATTGTAGCCTTGAGCAACCAATCTTTCTTTATTTCTACCACAACTCCAGATTCATCAAACTTATTCTGGAATACCCATTTGGTGCCAATGATTGACTTCCTTCTGGTGGTTGTTCTAGATCTTAGACATCATTTCTGGTGAACTGATCTAGTTCTTCTTGCATTGCCATCATCTAGCTTTCATCTCCTTTGTCATGAAACTACTTTGGCTCAATGAGAGAGACAAAAGCAGCATTGCTTACTATCCTATTGATTTTTCCATTGGTTCTAACTAGATTTTGGACATCATCCAAAATGGCTCCAGCTGGATGATCTTCGTGGGTATAGATCTCTCTTTGAAGATATACATGTTGTACTTGAATCTGTTCCTCATCTACTTCAGCTTTTTCTTCTTGATTATCATTGAAGTTTATCTCATGATGATTGAGATAATCTTGTGATACTTCTAAGATGAAGTTTCTTCCTTCAGCTTCTTCTTTGTGCTTTTTGATTTGAGAGGAATCCGAAATTTGCACTTCTTTCTTTTCATGAGCATTCTTAGCTTTTGGAGTTAAATCATCTGTATTGGAATTTCTTTTCCCTGCATGGTTAGTCTCATCGAAATCTACATGTATTGACTCTACCACATTTTTGGTTTGTTTGTTATAGACTCTATAAGCTTTCCTATGTGTTGAGTAGCCAAGGAAAATTGCTTCATCAGATATAGGATCAAATTTTCCTAGTTCCTCTCTATCATTTAGGATATAGCATTTACATTCAAAGGCTTTGAAGTACCCAATCTTGGGTTTCCTTCCCTTCCATATTTCATATGGGGTCTTGTTTGTGGTCTTTCTAATGAGAGCTTTATTTAAAATGTAACATGCAGTGTTTACAGCCTCACTCCTAAAGTATTTAGGCAATCTATCCTCATTTAGCATTGTTCGAGCCATTCAAACTAGTATTCTACTTTTCCTTTCACAACCCCATTTTGTTGAGGTGTATGAGGAGCAGAGAAGTTGTGCTCAATGCCCTCAGGTTCACAAAATTTAGCAAAATGCTTATTTTTGAATTCTCCTCCAATATCACTTTAGATGCATGCAATGCTTATGCCCTATTCTACTTCTATCCGGATGAATATTTTTGAGAAGTGGTCAAAGGCTTCATCTTTGCCAGCTAGCAAAGCAACCCAGGTATAGCAAAAATAATCATCCACTATGACTATAGTGTATTCTCTTCTACCTAAACTAATTAGTTTGATTGAACCAAAAAGATTAATATGCAAGAGTTCACGAATTCTCCAAGAGGGTATATAGGAAATGGAAGGGAAACTTTTTCTATGTTGTTTACCTAATTCACGTGCAGCGCATATGTGATCCTTATCAAAAGTAACCTTAGGCAAACCCACAACCAATTCCTTTTTAGCTAATTTGGATAGGAGGTTCATGCTTACATGTCCCAACCTCCGTGTCAAAGCCATGATTCTTCTTCTTTAGACACCATGCATATATTCTTTCTCTTATTTTTAATGTTAATAGAATAGACGTTGTTTACTCTAGGTGCATAAAGAATGAGTTAATTTGACTTACTATCAATGATTGAGAAACCTCTTGAGTCAAAGGTGACTTTTGTTCCTTTGTCATAGAGTTGTGCAACACTCAGTAGATTAAACTTCAATCCATCCACTAGTAAGACATCTTTTATCTTTAATTCTGGTCCAATGGTTCCATGTCCAATGATCTATCCCTTTTGATTATCTCTAAAGCTCACTTTTCCACCTTTCTTCTGGATTAACATGATGAAGGCTTTCTCATCACTAGTCATGTGCCTTGAGCATCCACTATCAATGTATAATGTTTGTTGATCTTCTGTGGATCTAAGGCATACCTACAAAATAGATCAAGTGGGTTTGGGTACCCAATCAGATTTGGGTCCTATCGGGTTATCAACCATTTCAGGCCAAGGATAAATATCATAATAACCATTTTTAAATCTATAGATTTTAGTCATATGGTTATATGCTCCACAAAACCTGCACCTAGCGACTGGTTTATTCTGCATAAGTTTCTCCTCAATCTTTTGGAGATCCTTCTACCCATAATCTTCAGAATACCCTACTTTGGCCAAATCCGGATTAGATTGTTTGGTCTGGATTCGGTAGTTGACTGGAGGAGCAACTTTAACTCTATAGTTCTTCTTTTGCTTAATAGGTTGATCATCATAGATTAATATGGCCTTTCCCTTATGAGTAGCAGTGTATCTCTAAGTTTGAGTTCTTTGTCCTCATGGAGCATGATATTTTTGTGCTTGAAGCTGCTTCTAGGATTTCTTCTTTTTTGGGGGTTTTAGACTCCTTCCGGAAGATGGGTTTTCTTTCCTTTGAAGATTGTGGTTTCCTTCCAGAAGCCTCCTTCATCAAAAATAGCTCCCTATCTAGCCTAGTTACATTTACACTTAGTATCTACACTTGATTTCTTAGGAAAATTTCTTCAACAAAATCAATGTGCTTTGTTGCCCTTCTCATATTGATATCTTATGCCGTTGCTTCAACATCTTAAGCAAGTTCCATCACTTGTCTTTGTAGAGATTTGATAGCCTTCGTGTTCTTCCTCACATTGTTCATTACAATTCCTAGAGCTCCAGCAAGATCAAGATTAGACACAAAATTTGAGTTAGAGTTTACCTCAGTACTTGCTATCTCAGATTCTAATTCTTCAATTTGCTCAGTGACTTACTTTGATGGGTTTCTTCCGGATTGCTCTGCTTCAAGATCTACCAGTGCCATAAATGCACAATTTGCAGTTTTTTCTTCTTCTGTTAAAGATGAGCTACTGCTTTAATCACTATTGCTCCATGTGGCCACCATTTCCTTCTTCTTATATCTCTTTTCCTTTTTGAGCTTAGGACATTTGGATCCAAAATGTCCTTTATCTCTGCATTCAAAATAGCCTAATTCTTTTTCTGGATCTTTCTTATCTTCCGGAGCTTTTCTTAGCTTGTCCCTTCTAGAGGAGCCTTCCTTCATTCTTCTAAAGTCATACCTTCTAGAACTCCTCCTTTCTTTCTTTCTTATGAATCTATCGAACTGTTTGGCTAGCATATCCATTTTTTCTTTGTTGTAGTGAGATTCCTTTAAATGCTTTTCTATTTCGGAGGAGACTGATCAGGAGGAATCTGCCTTGAGTGCAATTTCTTTCTTCTTTTCTTCAAGCTTCTTCTCTTGTTGGCTATATCTTTCCAAGGATAGATCTTGAGTCAGAAGATTGCCAATGAGTTCATCATAATTGTAAAAAATTTAAGTCATGATCTTTCTCAATGGCAGTCTTTTGTTTTCCCATTCCTTGGTGAGACTCTGGAGAACTTTCTTCACCATCTCCACTTTTGTGATCTCCTTTCTAAGCCTCTTCATCTCATTTACTAGATTAGTGTATCTAATATTCATGCTGCTGATGGATTCTTTGGGCTCCATCTTAAAACATTTCAGCATTTGTTGTAGGAGATCAATTTTGGCTTCTTTAACCTTGTTTGTTCCTTCATAGGTGACTTTGAGTTTTTGCAACATCTCTTATACGGTCTCACATCCAAATATCCTGTTAAATTCTACTGAACTAAGACCACAATGAAAAATGTCAATAGCATTAGCTTTTTCACTCAAATTTTTATAATCATTTTCATCCCACTGATTTGAGGGCTTCGAGTAGTTACACCCTTTACTTCATAAGTAGGTTCATATGGGCCATCCTTAATGGCCATCCATCCTATCTTGCTTCGAGCCTAAATGAAATTCTTCATCTGGTTTTTCTAGAACATGTAGTGTTCATCATTGAAGAGTGGAGGATGGGTAATGGACATACCCTCCGAAAGAAGTTGTGAGTTATTAAAACTCATTTTAATTTATAAATCAAAATATGGACTTTAGCTCAAGATTGTTAGATCTCTAGTTATGAGCACTTGCTCTAATACCACTTATTGGTCCCTATGCGTATGTATATAAGGCCAGAGGGGGGTGAATGACCATTTTTTATAGAATTTACATACTTTAAAAAGTTTTATATAACGGGTTTGATATGTTCTAGATGTAGTGGATCCGAAAGATGCAAATATGAAATAATGTGCAATAGAGTAAAGAGTTAAAAAGAATCAAACACGATGATTTTATCCTGGTTCGTCCCCGCATACTCCGGTCCCCGAAGTTTCCTTCGTCTGAGCTTTGTCCACTGGTGTAATTCATCTCCAACTGGTAGGAATCAAGCTTTATGGGTGATTTATTCTCCTCCGGATGTAGGATATACCACTAGAACCACCAACTCCCAGTTGAGTCGTCTTAAGCTTGTCTTTGGACGGTGGCCCCTTTTCCGGATGTAGGATATACCACTAGAAGCACCAACTCCTAGCTAAGTCCTTTCTATTTAGTAGGATATACCACTTAGATTCTACCCAAACCCAAGCTGAGTCCTACAGGGATATACCACTTAAAGCACCAACTCTAAGATGAGTCCCAATCTCAATACTCACCCAAGTATGAGATTTTATAGATGGTTTTCTTTTTGAAAAGGTTTTGAACACTTTAAGTTTATAGTTCAAACTAATTTTAAATTGCTTGGTTCTAAGAGGGATTGTGTAACTGATTGTAATCGCGGATTTTCTTGTGTTATGCTTTTTTGAATCAATCAGCCACCTTCTCAACTTGTAAAGCTTCCCTTTTATATGATTTGATCATAAATGTAGTCATTACATACCATTGAGGTAGATCTTTTATCTTCACCATTGGTTAGATCAGATTTGGCACTTTTGAAGCCATTGATCAATCTGTTAGACTGAATAATTATCCCATTTAAATTTTTGGGATTGAGGCTGAAAGGTTGTCAGTGATCATTTTGTTTGTATTTTAATGAATCACCAACTTTTATGTCATTTTGCTTTTATCTGAGCTCCACACGCCATTCCTATTGGTCTATGTTAAGAAAGGTTGTTACCTTTTTCTCTTTCCTATGTCAGTCCTTTTGCCCTTTCCTAAAATGTGTACTAGTTGTCACTCTTTCAATCTTCAAGGAAAAAAGGATCTTTGACTTTAGACCAAAAGTGGAGGGAAATATGATTTTCAAATTATTTCCCTTTGTCTTGAAAAATTGAGTCTTTCGGATGTCTTCAGACTTAATTTATCAGGATGCTCTTCAATTAGTCTTTCTCCGGATGCTATCTTTGAGAGGTTAGAAGTTTGTTTCCTTTCCAAACTCTAACGGGATATCTTCCTTATGGACTTAGGTGTTTGAAGTCTTCAATATTTGTTCGAATGACTTATCTTGGACTCTTGTGTTTTTGTTTACTCCAATTGTGATAACTTGCATTTTTGTTTTCTTCAAACCTGATCTGGATATTTTCTTAAATTGGTTCTTTCAGATCATTGTTTCCCAAAAAGACCGCTATAAGATAAACACTTGGTAAATATATTATAGTGTTGGTGTTTATCTTAGTGTAGTAGCTTTGAGAATATCCTTATACTTGAGATACTAGTTGCCTTGTATGGTACTGTTGCTATATTTTTGGTCATACCTATTCACTCAATAATTTAGGGTGCCCGGGGTTATTACGGGTATAGTAATAACACCACATTGATAAGCTATGTAGTCAGAAAGAATCCATCACTCTTGATATATTTAGGAGTTGTACTTGGCCCCTTGTTGAAGTGATGATTGCTATAAACCTCTGATCAGAGTATGGGTTTCATAGAAATAGCTTCTAGTTAAACACATTATGGTAAAAGAAATATACATTGGTAATAAGTAAATAATTGGGATTGCTTGGAGCGACCTCATTATTAGTCATTTAACACTTTAACCGAACCCAATAAACCAGATGGTATGAATATTAAAGAATGGAAGGATTTCATCGCATTGGATAACTATTACATTAAACCATGATTAAGTCATAAGCACAAATGACGTCCAGCATAATAGGGGATGGTGGACTTGCTAGAGGCATACCACAGTCTTCTAAGGTCATCGAGTTCTAATTATAGTCTAGAACCTCGAGGCAATAAGTTCTTATTGAACAAGGGTTAGTTAAGCCTTAACAGCTCAATACTTCGAGATCCTATAAGGTCACACACATTGGATCTGCATCAGAGTGGGCTAGCAGCTACTCAAAACTTTGCGGTTCTTCCTCGAGGGAGGTTTTGGTTAGTGGGGCTTGTGTGGATACTCATAAAGGCTATCCTAAACTTGGAGGCTTGTGCAAGAAGGTTCTGCTAAAGTACTATTCAATTGGTAAGTTTCTGTTTTAATTATTAGGTCTTTTTCTTTAAGCGTTTTTAGACTTAATAATTATGCTTAGGTTATTATATGCATGCTTATTTTATTTTATGCTAGGTTATAACTTAGAGTTAAAATATGCTTAGTATAAAATATTTTTGTTAGGATATAACTTAGAGTTATGGTATGCTTAGCCTATGCCTGATACCTAGGTAGAGAATTAATTTAGTTAAGGTTTTAATTAATTCTATGCAACTAGTAGGAGTTCCTAGTTATAAGGGACAAAATTTTAAAATTCCGCCATGTATGTTATGCATGTTCAAAGTGATTGTCAATTCCCACCAGTTGTATCTGAGCTTGCATATTTAGTGCTTAATTTAATTAAAGCTAGCTTAATTTTATTTTCTATATGAAATGATATAAAGTTTATTAATTGTTTAGAACAATATATGAACTTAGGGTTCATTTCAAGGTTAGAAAATGGATATTGATAATTAGAATAAGTCTTGCTCAACTTACTCAAGATACTACCAAAACTCATTAAATTATATAAGTTACAAGGGTTATACATGCCTTCAATTTACATGAATTGAAAGAATGAAATTTATTAGTTCAAGAGGATCTATGGTCTTTGAGTTTGTGCCCATGTTTGTTCTAGCAAGGATTGGACTTGGTGTCTACTTCTCATAGGGAACCTCTCCTACCTAGGAACCTATATCGGTGCAGCTTAAATTTACCAAAAGGATTAAATATGGACTGATTTATTTTTAGTTTATAAGACAGGTTCTTATATATGTTTCTATAACAAAGTAAATATTAAATTATTGAATAAAAGCTTAATGGTTATACAAAATATGTAACAAATAAAGAATTTTAAGAACTTTTCATGAGATCTAGGTTGATGGAATAATTATAATAAAGAGCATACCCCTTTAAGGTTAGACCTTTTATTAATTCTAAAATTCCCTGAATTAATGTAAACTATTATAAATGTCCATCTAATAAATCTTAGATTAGATGAGACGTTTAACACCAATAAGTAAAATCCCAAAGTAAATATATTAAGGCAAGTTAAAGTCTTCCGTACTTAAATATATAATACGGTCTTTTCGGCCATAAGTTTTGCACAATCGGTCCTTCCATCTACATCGTCAAGTTATAGATATTGAGATAAGGTCGGCCTTAATAGGACTAGGTTGGTTTTGACTCAAGAAAATTAGGGCTAACCACAGAATTGAGACACATTCAAGGAGATGCTAAAATAAGAGCACATTAGCAATTGCATGGGATGCAAATGGAATGGGATTCCAACTGCGACTTACTAATATGGCTTGACTCAAAAAATGGGGGCCATATTAGAATAGTTATAGATGCTACCTGCTTGGAAATTTAGCTAGGCTAGATCTCCCGAATTCAATAGAATGGGCTATTGTAAATTTCGAAAAATGGTAGGATAAATGTATTTAATTAAAGTCCTTACATTAAATACATGTACTATATACTAAGTCTTAACAATATTTCTTTCTTACATCTTAGGTTGAAAATGACTTCCAATATTAATCTTCGTCCGTTACTTAACACCAAATTGAATGGCTCAAACTTTTCTGATTGGTTTCGAGCTATAAGAATAGTTTTCAAATCCAAGGGAATCGTCTATATTCTAGATGAACTTTTCCATGTAGAACCTAATATTGAGGATCAAGTAGCACATGATGCCTGGTTGAAGCATAGGAAGGATCGTGAGGCTACAACATGTATAATGATGGTGTCTATGAATCCTGAGCCTTAGAAACAACATAAGAACATGGACCTTGAGAATATGGTTCTCCATCATGAGGAGCTATTTGCTGAGTGAGAAAGAACAGAGAGGTGTGAGACCTCAACACTCTTTTTTGGAACCAAGATGTAGGCTGGCGCCTCTGCCTCCTAGCATGTGTTAAAACTCTTGTGTTACCTTGAGAAGCTAAATCAATTAGGATTTGAGATGAATCATGACTTGAGTATCGACCTATTGTTGATGTTTTTGACAGATAGTCACTTGAATTTTGTAACTAACTACTACATGAATAAGATTGATTCCACAATTCCCGAACTGATCAATATGTTAAAGATAATAGAACCTCATATCAAGAAATATCAAAAGGCACCATTGTTGCTCGAGAGGGGCAACCCTTCTAAGAACAAGAAGAAAGGATTGGCTGCAAAGAAAATAATCAGTAAGAAGAAGGCATCTAAAAATGTATGCTTCCAGTGTGGGAAACCTAGACACTGGAAAAGGGATTTCAAAGCTCGCACCTGCAGAGGTAAGGGTGAACGAGCCACAAGTACATTGGAAATAATACATACAGATGTATGCGATCCAATGAGTGTTCAGGCACTAAGAGGATACTCCTACTTCATTACCTTTATTGATGATTACTCATGATACGGGTATTTGTACTCCATGAAGCACAATCTAAAAGTTTCAAAAAATTCAAAATATTAAGAATTGAAGTAGAGAAGCAGCTTGAGAAGAGTGTTAAAGCAATTCGATCTAATCAAGGTGGAGAATACTTAAGTCCAGAGTTTCAGGATCATCTAAAGGAAAATAAGATAGTACCCCAGTGGACGCCTCCTTACACGCCCCACCACAATGGTGTATTGGAAAGGAGGAATTGAACATTATTGAATATGGTTCGTTCCATGATGAGCCAAGAAAATCTCAGTAAATCCTTTTGGGGATATGCACTAGAGAGCGCAATTTATATATTAAATAAGGTGCCCTCTAAATTAGTTGATTTTACACCTTACGAAAGGTGGTGTAATAAGAAGTTGTCTCTTAGTCACCTAAGAGTATGGGGTTGTCCTACTATGGTAAAGAGGATAGCGATAAATAAGCTTGATGTTAAATTCGACAAATGTCTGTTCATTGGATATCCGAAGGACACCGTCAGATACCCGAGGAATAAAAGGCAATTGTATCTCGGAAAGCTCACTTTTTGGAAAAGGAACACTTACTTGCAAAAGTTAGTGAGAGCAATCTTGAACTGGTGGTTCAATATGAAGAAATAAATAATCAACTATTAGACCCCATTCTAGATACACAGGAAAGTGTATTCCAAGAATAACCTTTTGAAACATAATCATTGTGTAGATCAAGTCGTGTTCACAAAGGTCCCGAAAGATATGGTTTTATCATCACTGATTGTAGGGAACTATATCTCATTGAAGATGATGAACCAAGGACCTATGTGACGCAATGAAGAGCTCGGATTTTGATAAATGGCTCAAATCCATAAAATCAGAAATGGATTCCATGTACAAAAACAAAGTCTGGAACTTGGTCGATGTACTAGAAGAGGTTAGACCGATGGGGTGCAAATGGGTCTCCAAGAAGAAGACTGATATAGATGGTAATGTAATTACCTATAAGGCAAGGTTGGTTGCAAAAGGTTATAGTCAACGCGAAGGTATTGACTATGATGAAACTTTCTCACCCGTAGCCATGCCTAAATCCATAAGGATACGCCTCACCATTGTAGTTCATTATGATTATGAGATATGGCATATGGATGTTAAAATAAAATTCCTAAATGAGGATTTAGACTGGGATGTGTATATGGCACAACCTGAGGGTTTTACATCTCAGAATGGCTTGAAGGTATGCTGAGATGTAAAACCCTCCCAATCGCTAATGAGCCTTGTGTTTACAAGAAGGTTAGTGGGAGTGCAGCCATTGTGAGCACTGGAATTTAACGATTCTTCTCTGGAAATGATGATGGGAGCTAGATAATACAATCTTTTATAGGTTTTATCCACAAGAGGTGTTCCTACTACCGCATAGTTGAGTTTGGCCAATCTTTGGAGACCTAGACTGCCTTTAGGGACCCAAACTGGTTACAACTGCAAGTGCGGGCCCATACGTGTACCCGTACGGCCCTACCACCATTATATGCCTTTGAGGGACCGTAAGGCTACCACCTAGACCCGTACGGGTCCTTTGTACCCCTACGGGTGGTAGTTATGAATAATCAGGCTAGGTTGATTGCAATCATACCATATGAGGTTTCAATTAGCCATGAATGGCATTTACTGCGTTCAGACCTGCGGTTTTGCCGATAAAAGAGGCATTTTGCCTCACTTTCAAGGGAGAACAATTCAACTACATACCAAAGCCATGCTATATTAGTCATTTTCCCAGCAATTTTTCAAGTAATAGAAAGGGGATAAAGGGGGTATAGAAGTGATAAAATAGGGAGAAAACCTCTCCACATAGGTTTTGTCCACATTTTATCTCATTCTAACTTCTTATTAGGATTTAGGGAGGGATTCTGTCCACACAAACACTACCCAAAATAGTACTACAACCATCATTTCCTAATCTACCACTTTAGCTAGACTCTCTCTTGGCATTGGGATAGCTTCAAAGTTGATTCACGGTGTAAAGGTACGCTCCTAAATTTCAAAGAGACTCACCTTTTATTTTTTTCATTGTTATTTTCATTTATTTTTCTTGATTTACCTATTGATCTGCTTTAGGTCTAGTGTTGACCTATATAGATCTTGCAGGCACCCGTACGCCCCAATGGTGGACGTACGGGTGTGCCATACCCGTATGGAAGGAAATCCTATTTTATTTTACTCATTTCTCATTGGTTTGTTTTAATTGAGGAAAAAGAGGTTTTATTTGGGTCCAAATAGAACCTGTACTGGTCCCCCTAGTAGCCATACGTGTTCCCCTTACATGTATGAGTGCTGACAACCTAAATAGAATCTCATTTTCATAATAAAGTGTAAAATGAACCTAACATCACCATTTTCCATGCGATTAGTTTCACCAATAATCCGGTAAATTAACCCACGAAAAGTTAAAATGTGTTTTCATAACAAGATATGTTGAAGATCTATTATTTCTTTTCGATCTTAAAAGTCGTCGGGGCACTATCGATCACAAAACTGCCATGCTAACATATCACATTTTCCTAACAAAATGCTTACTTATGATGTGCCATAACTATGCTGACGTTTTCATGCAGGCAAATTTACTTATTTTTACTTTATAACTTAAAACAAATGTATAAGTTCCCTTGCAATCCCCGCATTTTCCCCTAGTTGTAACTTTTATTCACCCTTTATTATTTGTGCTTTATTATAAATTATTAATGGCATGAATCATGTGTGAAAGAGTGTAGAAAAATAGGATTTTTGTAATAATTCCCTAAATGATGAAAAGAAAATGGTTTTACACAGTACATGTAATTTTGAATTAACTAAATGAGAAATAAGTGACTCATCTGACACCTGAATCTCTAATCCAAAAGGTATGAGTCTCCTGCCCAACGAGAACCATAACAAACTCTTTCCCAAGTAGACAACTTGGGTGGCGACTCTATCATTTTTATTGAGATTTGGGTCTCGATTCTTTTATTTATAAATTTGATAAACATGCAAACTGGACTAATTGGTTTCATTACGCTTAAATAATCACCAACCCTGAGCGGACCCCACCGCAAGGCACTAAGGGAAATTCTAAAATTTTTGCCTGTTCACAGTCGTGTTCCTAGTATTGTATATTGATGACATATTACTAATAGGAAATGATGTTTCTCTTCTTCAAAGTGTTAAAGTATTGTTGTCAAGAAAATTTTCCATGAAAGATCTTGAGAAGCAGCATTTATACCAGTTATAAAGATCTATAGTGCCTGATCCAAGAGTTTATTAGGTCTTTCTCAAAGTACATATATAGACAAGGTTCTGAATAGGTTCAGCCTTGAAAATTAAAAGAAGGGTTATCTCCGGATGACAAAGGGAATTACCCTTTGTGAACTGTCGTGGTCAAAAATATGTGGATTTCCCTTGGTGCCTTACAGTAGGGTCCACTGGGGGTTTGTTTGACTTAAGCGTGATGGAACCATTTAGTTCAAGTTTGCACATTTTAACCAATTTTAATGAATAAAAGAATTGAGACCCGAATCTCGATATAAATGATAGAGTCGCCACCGAAGTTATTAACTTGGTAAAGAGTTTTTGTATGGTTCCCATTGGATGGGAGACTCATACCTTTTGGACCAGAGATTCGGGTATCGGATGAGTCACTTAGTTCTTATTTAGTTAATTGAAAATTACATTCGCTGCATAAAACCATTTTCTTTTCATCATTTGGGGAACTATTATAGAAATCCTATTTTTCTACGCTCTTTCACACTTGATACATGTGTTTAACAGTTCATAATAAAACACGAATAATAAAGAGGAAATAAGAATTACAACTAGGGAAAATGGGGGAATTACGAGGGAACCTATACATTAGTTCTAAGTTATAAAAAAACAAATAGATTTGCATGCATCCAAAAAGATTAGCATAGTTTATGGCACATCATAAGTCAGCATTTTGTTAGGAAAAAATGTTATTATGTTAGCGTGGCGGTTTTATGATTAATAGTACACGGGGCAGCTTCTAGGATCGAAAAGAAATAGCTAGTCTCTAATGTATTTTGTTATGAAAACACATTTTAACTTTTCATGGGTTGATTTTCCAGATTATTAGTGAAACTGATCACATGGAAAATTGTGATGTTAGGTTTATTTTACATATTAAAAGGGGAAATGGCATTCTGCCTTGGGGACTAGCACCCGTACGGATGGGGGACATTTGTACAAGTACTAGGGGAACCCCGTATGGGTATATAGGACCCATACAGGTCCTGTCTGGACCTAAATAGAACCTCAATTCTGATTATAATTGAACTGATTTATAGAAAAAGAATTGAATCAAAATGGGATTCCCTTCCATATGGGTACGGTGCACCAATTTAGTATCCCTAGGGACATAAGGGTGCCAACAAGGCCCATATAGGTTAGGATCAGACCTAAAACACATCAAAGGATATATCAACGAAAATAAATGAAAATGATAATAAGATAAATAGAAAGTGATTCTCTTTGAAACTCAGAAGCATATCTTTATGCTATGAATCCACTTTGAAGAGATCCCAATACTAAGAGAGAGTCTAGTCGAAGTGGACGATGAAGTGATGGATTTAGGACTGTTTAGGTGGGTGTTTATGGGGACAAAACCTTCCCCAATCCTAAATGTGAAGTTAGAAAGGAATAAAATGTGGCAAAAATCAATGTAGAATGATTTTCCCCCTATTTTATAACTTATATACCTCTTTTGTACCCCTTCTATTACTATGAAAATTGCTGGAAAAATGCTATATGAATTGCCTATAATGATTCTAACTTGGCTCCTAATTGTCTCCCCTTAAAAGTGAGGCAAAATGCATCTATTTATAGAAAGAATCATGTCTAAACATAATAAATAGGATATATTGTTGATTTTAATCGATTATGGTATAATTGCAATCAAACCAGCCTGATTGGTCATGCAAGGGACCCGTATGGGTAGGGTGGGACCCGTATGAGTCCTTCCCAGGCGTATGAGGGCTTTGAGATGTACAAGTCAAACTATGGACCTGTACCACCAGATGTAACCCGTATAGGTCCCTAAGGGCAGTCTAGGTCTCTAATTTTGGCTAAAACTCATCTCTGCTGCAGTAGGAACACCTCTAATGGATAACACTTATAAAATATTACATTATCTAGCTCTCATAATCATTTTATGATAAGGACCATTAAAATCCAGTGCTCACAGACTACCCCTCATGGGATCACTACAAATACAGATCCGTATGATCTCACGATATAAGCGAGGGTTTAAAAATCATACCTGAGGTGATGATGTGGATGGGTTCCTTTCTTGAGTCGAACTCATTTCCTTGGAGTCCCTTTCTTGAGGAGGATGACTTTCCTATTGATAATGTATCCCTTTCCTAAGGCGAATGACTTCTCCTCGTATTCCTTTCTTAAGGCGGATTGACTTTCCTGATGATAATGTATCCCTTTCCTAAGGCAGATGACTTTCATTCTGATGGCATATCCCTTTCCTAATGCGGATGAATTTCCTACTGATGTGTATCCCTTTCCTAAGGTGGATTACTTTCCTACTAATTGTGTATCCCTTTCCTAAGGCAGATGACTCTCCTACTAGGGATTTTTGAGTTGCCTATTAAGAGACCATAAAACCATTGCATTAGCTACTACCTAGAATGACACGTCCTAATTCTTGATTAACTTTATGGTGAACGAAAAATTTTCCCCTTCAATCTAAAATGAAGATGTTTGGATGGGGGTTGGCCCCTGACTGAACTAAAAACTGGGTTTAGAAATGTTAGGTTTAGACCAACTATTTCAGGCTAAACTGCCACTAGGATGGTGCCTCTAGGTTGGATGCCCCTAGAGTGGATGCCCCTAGGGTGTTGGAAGGTGGGGGGATGCCTCTTGACTAATTTAATTGCTGGAGAATGAGGTAGTGCCCCTTGGCTAATTCCAGTGTTGAGGAAGTGCCTCCTTGAGTGACTTGTTCCTTGTGGAAATTTCTCCTGCTCGAGTGAACCTGTATATAAAAATTGTCCATGTTAGTAACTGATCCAAAATTGCTTACCTTGATTTTTGAATGACTTTGTTTAAACAAATATTTTTCGCCCCTTCAATCAAGGATCAAGGTGAGTGTCAGCACTGGATTTTAATGATCCTTCTTATGAAACTATGATGAGA
This sequence comes from Euphorbia pulcherrima, assembly GCA_947683365.1. Lineage (NCBI taxonomy): Eukaryota > Viridiplantae > Streptophyta > Magnoliopsida > Malpighiales > Euphorbiaceae > Euphorbia > Euphorbia pulcherrima. The sequence continues at coordinate 62,076,798 of CANTUS010000004.1, read as the reverse complement.
GTTATATGATGCAATGTCTTTCAGGTGTTGTCCATTAGAGGTGTTCCTTCTTCTATAGAGTTGAGTTTGGCCAAAGTTTGGAGAACTAGTCTGCCCTTAGGGACCCATACGGGTGCTGCCTGGTGGTACGGATCCACCGGCGGACCCATACGGGTCATTCCTTCCATATGCCTAGGACCCCGTACGGGTGGGGCCCTACCCATACGGGTCCTCTTGTTGCCTAAATAGGCTCTTTTGAAAGGGAATCCTTTTCTATTTCGGGAAAAGGAAGGTCATGAACGCGATTTATTGCATTCAGACCTCCTTTCCCCTATAAATAGGGCCCTTCTCTTCACATTATACACACACACATCTCATATGAAATCATACTAAAACTCTAGCAATTTCTATAGGTATAGAAAAGGTATAGCAGGGGTATAAGAAGTATAAAATAGGGAGAAAACCCTTCCTTTGAGGTTTTGTCCACATTTTAATCATTCCTGGCTTCTTTTGTTAGGATTTAGGGGAGGTTCTGTCCATACAAATACTCACCTAAATAATCCTATTTCACCATCTACTTTTGCCAGACTCTTTCAACAGTAAAGGGATCATCTCAAAGTGGATTCACGCTGCAAAGGTAACGCCCTTGAGTTTTAAAGAGACTCACATCTCAATTATTTCCTTATTATTACTTCTTGTTCCTTCTATTGTTTCTTTCATTTCTTGTTTCGAGTCTGGTCCTAACCCGTATGAGCCTTGTTGGCACCGTATATCCCAAAAGATATCAAATTGGTGCTCCATACTCATACGGAATGAAATCCCTTTTTATTTTATTTTTCTATCACCAATTTGTAGTTTGTTAATCTGTAAACTGAACTAAATAGAGTTTCTTCCTGGACCAGATAGGACCTGTATGGGTACACCATACCCGTACCGGTTCTCCCTAGTAGCCATACGGGTCCTACCTACCCGTATGGGTGCCAGCCCCCAGGTAGATTCCAGAACTCATTTTTAATTGGTTAAAAATCAATCCAACTCACCATTTGCCATGCAATTATTTTCACTAAAAATCTGGTAAATCAATCCCCAAAAGTTAAAATGTGTTTTCACCACAAAATATTCTGAAAAGCTTTTTTATGGAGTGCCATAAAGCTAATTTTATTTTCATTTTTGTTTTATAACTTAGAAAAAATGTATAGGTTCTCTTTGCAATTTGCGCCATTTCCCCCGGTTGTAATTTTTATTCCACCATTTATTGCTTGTGCTTTGTTGTAATATGTAAATGCATGTAATGGATGTGAAAGAGTATAGAAATAGGCTTTCTATGCAGTGAATGTAATTTTGCATCAACTAAATGAGACATAAGTGACTCATCAGATACCCGAATCTCTGACCCAATAGGTATGAGTCTCCCACCCAGAGGGAACCATACCAAAACACTTTCCCAAGTAGACAACTTGGGTAGCAACGCTATCAATTGTATCAATATTTGGGTCTCTATTCTTTTATTCATTAAAATTGGCTTATTGTGCAAACTTTAACTAAAAAATGTCTTGTCACGCCTAAACCCAACCAAACCCCCAGTGGGCCCCGCCTCTCACACAGGCGGTAAGGGAGACTCATACGTCATCGACACCTCATAGTTGCGACTTCACTAGGGATATAATCTTTTAACTTGCAAAATTTTGGTTTTAAAAGCTTAAAAGATTAAGATGAGCACCAAAAGTCATTTACATGATTCAACCCGCTTTTGTTTTCATCATTTAGGAAAATTATCACACTCTATCTTCTCATATCCTTCTCTCTTTAGTTAGATGCGCTCTTCTTCTAGCACTAGGATAGGGTGCCCTATTATTTCTGCCACACTCGTGTCTGTGATACCCATGACAGACAGGGATATTGGGGACATTTAGTGGGTGGAGAACTCATTGCCATCTCACTCTAAAAGATGCTCGATGCGATGGGAACCTTCTATATCAACTTCCGATATGTCCCTACACCATTCTTATCAAAAGCTGTAGAATTTTACCCTCTAGGTACCCTAATTTTCATGTGAGATTAGATTAAGGATGAATACCCTCAGACTCGGCATGAGAAATAAGGACAAAATCGATCGCTTTGCATGTGTTGTGTTACATACCCTCGTGACTAACCCCACCATGCATCATTGTAATTTATGTATGTATACCACATCCCATGCATGTACTGATCTCTTGGTTATTACCTCACTAAAACCAAACCTCAAAGGGAAAACATTTGGCGACAATCTTAAGTCCGTTTGACTCACATTCCGGCACCTACAATTTTGTTAAGGGTTATTCCATCTCTGTCTATGAGTATTCCATCCACCTGAGGAGATGTCTCGTATCCTGACTCTATATGGCCAGATTGATGTTGAGGTTGAGGATGTTACTACTGGTGAGGAGGCAAAGGCATCGAGGGCTGAGGTCAGGTCAGAGATTGCAAATGTCGTCTCTCAGTATTTGTGAAGTGATTAGTTCTTGGATCAAATAAATGACAAGATGTTGGCTTCCATCAGGGCAATCATTGTAGAGGAGAGAATGGCCAATGCTCCTTGCAACACTCCTATCAGTGCTCTAGTGGTGAATGGAGTGATTAGTGAGCGAGTATCAAGGGTTACTCATAATCTGTTCACTCAGTTTTGATTACCGCCAGTGCAGACTCATGGGGATTCTTCCAATTAGTTTGGTCAGTTGGGTTATGTAGGTCCATTCAATTCAATTAGCTTGCCATTCCTATCAGTGGGTACAATGGCTCCTCTGGTCATCGATCTATTTACTCAGCCTAGTCAGGGTTTGTCCCACTGCCATTTCAGTTTGGAGCATCTAGTTTAATCCCAAATTTTGTGGTCACACCTAAGGGGACAACTTTCCTCAATCAACTGGTTTACCCGTGGATGCGATTACTCAATCGAAGGGATTATATTTATCCTTCAAATTGCATGATCTACTTTAGAAATTGCTTGCTGCTAATTCCGGCTCTCAACCATCGTTACTATCCATCGAAGCAGCTAGAGAGGAGGATTGGGGCCCTGAAAACTTTAGTATGCCCAGCATAGTGAAGTATAAGGGAATCGGCCCCCCTCAATCTCACATTACCACCTATCAAAGGGTTATGAGAATCAGGAAGTTAAGTGATAAGGTCCTAGCTAAAATGTTCCCCTACACCTTGGAAGGTTCTGTTATCGAATGGTATAACACTCTATCAAATGAAGTGACCGAAAACTGGAAAGCTTTATTAGAGGCTTTTATTGAGCAATATGGTTTCAACGCCACCATCAAAACTACTATATAGAATTTGAAGGCTATCAAGCAAGCCCCTAATGAGAAGTTCAAACCCTACTTTGAAAGATGGATGGCCACTCAAGTTCTATTAAATGATAGGCTAAGTCTCCCGGAGATGATCGTAAAATTAATGGATGGCGCACTACCTGCTTATCGAAAGGTCCTTGGTATGGATAAATTCTCTAGCTATGTGGAGGTCTTTGAAAAAGCTGAGAAGTTAGAAAAGATTGAAGGATTGGAGAAGGAAAGTGTACCGACCAAACCTTGGTTTAAAAAGAATGACCATTCAGCCCCAGCCCAGGCTTCCAAGTCAAAATCCAGCTCCGATCCTAAAATAGCGGTAGTACAAGAAGAAGTGGCTATAGTCCATACAATCAAAGACAGCATTTCCATTGGAAAGTACCTCTACCTGCCATCTTTACTAAGCTAAGGGCACTCAACCTTCTTCAGAGTATCAAACCCTATGTCCCACCTAAACCTGAAGACAGGGATCAGTTTTGTGCTTACCATGTCAGTAAGTGGCATCGCATTGGTGCCTGTAGGGATCTGCTTGAGGCTATTTAAGGATTGATTAGGGATAAGAAGATTCAGGAACCTAAGATTAAACCCAGTACCATGAATAATCCCCTACCAAATTTTGAGAAACAAGTTGCAATTGTCGAATCAGGCTTGCCCTCCTACCATGTCTTCAATATGATCTCGCAAGATAATCCCATGGTTCACTCGGTCATGGCTTTACCAAGTGAGCCAATCTTCATTGACATCGATGCATTCGAGTTAGAAGGAGTGTATGATGAAGAGGCTATGTTGGTTCAAACAGAGCCAATTAATATCGATGCTTATGTGTTAGAGAGTGAAGAACTCAAAGGGCCCACCTTATTGGTGGAAACTTCTGAAGGGAGAAGTTATGTGAAAAATGGGGTATTGCATGTCACCTAAAGTGGAAGGGTTCCTCCAGATAGTCTCTCAAAACGGAGGAGGGGCAGAGATGTAGATATTTGAGTCATTTCAAGTACCAATCAAGCTCTAATCTTTACACCTGCTTCAGTCGGCAACGAGAAGAAAGAATAAAAATTCACCCCTCTTGTCCAGTAATTGCAAGTTACCCCTGCTAAATACAACATTTGGCAGCTCCTCATCGACTCTGAGGAACATCACAAAGGTCTGATAGAAAATTTGTTAAGTGTGGAAGCTACGCCATCTACTACTCTGGTTGAGGTATTCTCAGTTATCAGGGGATCTCCTCCTGATCAGATCAAACCCATCAAGTTCTATCTGTCAAACCTCCTAATTGAAGGCAATAAGCATAATAAGGCACTCTTCATTAGGGTGCAAATTTTGATCGTTCTATCCCTTGTGTTATGGTGGATGACTATTCCGCCCTTAACCTCTGTCCAGCCAAGATCCTTTCTCCCTTAGGGCTAGGCGAATCCATGTTGGAAAAGTCCAATACTATTATAAGGGCATACAATGATACGAAGAGAAGTGTCATTGGGGTCTTTGAAGCTTAAATTATAGTTAGGGGGGTGGAGTCCAAGGTCCTATTCACTGTCCTCAATATTCCCGTCACCTACTCATTACTGTTGGGTCGACCTTAGCTCCACGCATTAGGGGTCGTCCCTTCCATAGTCCATTAGAAAGTCAACCTCATCCATAATGGAAAGCTAGAAACCATTGATGCAGATGACCATCTGTCATAGCAGAGCTGAAGGCCGAGCAAAAGGAATCTAGGGTGGTTGTAGGTCACTAAGGTACGAAGTTTTTGATTAAGGGGTACATATCACTTAAGATCAAGAAGATTATGATGAACCAGGGTTACATGAAAGGTAGAGGGCTCAGAAAGAATCTTCAAGGCATGCTAGAACCTTTTTGCCCTGCAGTTCTTTTAAGGAAGAATTGGAAAAGAAATGAGAAAGGAAATCCCATCACTAAGGCTGTCAAGAACTTAGCAAAAGCAGTGGCCAAAGAATCATAAGCAAACATGCACACCATGGCTACCAGTCCAGCTGTCAATCAACAAGGCCCTCCACCTTTGGAGGATGATTCAAATGATGTAATTTTTAATGTAGCAAACATGTTTTATGCAAATAATGCCGCTTATAAGGCATATCATGAATAAGTTGTAAGCATCAGTATCTTTATTTTTAACGTGTCATGAATAAATTGATGCATCTATTAGTCACATTTTCCTCGAGTATTTCATTCTAATGACGTCATGCACTCATACAACAACATTCTAAAAATATCGTCATATTCATTAGTGAAGTTTACTTTGAGTATAACGCAATGGTATAAACGTCCAATGGTTAAAACCTATCATCAAAAGAGAGATAATTAAAAGTGCTTAGCAAACATGATGACAATTAGCCCAGGTTCTTCTTTCTTTACAAGGGGGAAAGAGTACAAAAGCACACATAATCCAGAAAGAAGACCAACATGACTTATAGAAACACCAACAGTGGACTAGCTATGGTTATGAAAAAGTAGAAAGTACATATTGGGACACAAAATGTCCAAATCCTCTAAAAGCTCTAAAGGAAGCTGATCATAAAGATTACAACAACGATGGTAGCCACCTACAGAGATTGGGCTGATAAACTTACATTCTCAGTTTGGGGGTATAGAACTAGTGTAAGAACCCCCACTAATCAAACACCTTTCTCTTTGGCATATGGAATGGAAGTCATGTCACCGGTTGAAACTGAAGTAAGATCTCTAAGAGTGGTACTTGAACCGCAGTTAAAAGAATCAGATTGGACAAAAGCCAGGTATGAATAGTTAAACCCAATAGATGAAAAGTGGCTCAAGGCCCTTAACCATCTCTAGATGCACCAACAGCGCATGGCTCGAGCTTACAATAATAGAATCAGATACCCAAAACGACAAGTAGCTGCGCTAGGTCAACAATGATGGTAGGGGCAAGTTCAGGACTAATTAGGAAGGACCATTCATTGTGAAGAAAGTCCTCGGTAAAGGAGGAATCAAGCTTATGGACATCGGTGAAAATGAGTTTGTGAATCCAGTGAATCAAGATAGGCTCAAGCATTATCATGTATAGGTCAAAAGAAATAAATCATAAAAAAGCAGCACAAAAAATAAATGAAATAAAGAATAAAACACCCGGTTAGTGGTCATCTACTACTCAGGCAAAATTAGGGTGCAGCTCGCTGATCGGTATCCAGTAAATCGATCAAACAAAAATTAGGGCACTCCAATGCAATAAAGCCCGGTAGGCAAAAAAACCTAAAATGGACGGCTTAGGTAAAAGTTAGGGCATCAAGAGAAAACTATCAGTTGCTTTCTGGAAAATTTGTAAAAGACCTGTAGGCAGTAAGGGTTAACCATTGCCTATGTACTCAAATTAATCTCATCAATGAAAATGTTATGATTTGGCTAAGAATCTTAGTCTTATGAATGCATGCATGTCTTTAGGTAACATAATCACTGGTATGTGAACATCAATTTTTTCTCTACGTATTATGCATCATTGTATTCATCTTTACCCCACATAAGCAATATTCAGAAAAGCCTGCTGGATTGAAAACCCAAAAGGGCAGTCCAGGCAAAAGTTAAGCCAAAAAGAAAAGTCTGCTAGGTTGAGCCGTCAAGGAAAACTCAGGCAAAAATTAAGACAGCCTACTGGATTGAAAACCTGAAAGGGCGGTCTTGGCAAAAATTAAGGCAAAAGAAAGAGAAAAGCTTGCTAGGTTTAAAACTCGAAAGGGCTATCTAGGCAAAAGTTAAAGCTAAAAAGAAAAAGGCCCGCTTGGCTAAGCTGTCAAGGACGGTTCAGGAGAAAATTAGGACAAAAAGAAAAGAAAACAAAAATAAATGTTTGATAGGTCTCCTCACATCGAGTGGCCTATGCAAAAGTTAAAACGTCACCTGATCCCCTCGCCATAAAATCATTGGACAAAATATGGGTTCACAAGGCAACAATGCGTGACAATCTCAATTCAAGAAAAGTCAACATGTGTAACAGTCAAATATCAAAAGTACCAATCCAAACAAGCCATGTAGGGCCCCAAAAAGTATCAAACAGTTTAAAAGATAATGATAACCTTCGCTGTCGGGGGATCTTGTCCCTGGTGACCCTCCTGAGTCTGATCCTAAGTGTCCGCCAATAGATACTCTACGTCTATGGTCATATGGTCATCGGCATCACCATCACCAGTAGTTGGCTATGTGGGGTCCCTGATCTCTGAAGTCCCTGCGGTAGTCCTAGTAGCATCAGCTCCCTCCGCACGCTGATCTATACCCCTCTAAGCCACTCGATATGCAGAAAGATCATCCTCGGACTCATTATAAGAAGGAACTAGTGTCTGACTATCCTTAGTCATCCTCGCTAGCTGACCCCTCAGCATCTCAATCTCGGCCCTCACCTGGGCAGTCTCAGTCCTAGCCTGATTAGCCTTAGTAGTGGCTGCCCGCAGCTGCTCCTCTAAAAATCTAGCTCTCTCCTTAAAAGCATCCAAATCCTAGGCAGACCTACTCCACTCCATGGCCAGCAAAGTCTGCAATAGAAACCATGAGATCAGTACACATATATAAATGTCATGGCATGCATAGTTTGTTGATATTTTACAGGTAAAAGAAACTTACTAAAGCTAGTGCATCCTGGGCCAACAGCAGATCCTGCACTGAATAATAACCCTGGGCTATCCTCTCGGCCTCAAAAATGGTCACCTTGAAAAGAAAGGGTCACATCAGGACAAAATGCCCTAAGCAATTACAGTAATGAACATAGTCAAAGGTAAAGGATTCCTTACATGGGTGGAGCTAGAAGGAGTGAAACCAATAGGCTGGACCAACTCCTCGAGCTTCTTGACAGCTCAATCCCCCGAATGGTCGAGGATTCAGAAGAAAGTGTCTAGCTCAGCTTGAAGGACGCGCTCCCTCATAGATCTGGAGGCTCGAGACCGCTTTGATGGCGACTCAAGGGTGGTGGTAATAGTAGATCTCTTCTGTGTAGAAGTGGGAGGCTGTAGCAACAAAGAATCACGTTTAAAATCACAATCAATTTCAAAAAAGCAACAAAGTATTTATAACGACCAAGTTAGGGACATACCTGAGAAGAAGGGGTAGCAAACCTTGCCGAGCCCCTAGTGACCTGAACTATAGATGGACCCCCACGGGCACTCCTCGATCTACCCTCCTTGTCATCATCATCATCATCATCCTCACTATCACTCTAGTGAAACTCTAGGGGTTCATCATTGTGATGAATCCTCCTATAAGGAGGGAGAAGGGAGGAATCAACAAACTCAGAATAAGGGCCCTCTACAGATAGCGTGCGAGCTCCCTCACCTAACAAGTACAACCCCTGATCGGTCCTAGGCTTGAGATGAGGCTAGAAGATGCCCCCCGAGATCGAGGGAGGAATCAGTCTCTCCATCAAGGCACTGGTCCTCCACCCTCAGACCCGCTCGCCAAAATGCCACTCATAGGAGAGTGGTGGCTTCAGGACAAAGCAGTGATCATCCACGCCGACCCGCATCTGTTCGATAGCTCCATATGTGACCAATCTCTCCCATGGGTCTCTAATGACCTGTTCGAAATAAATGCACTGTGAGTATCGCGACCTAGTAAATACAGTTTCTACTAATGGTTTGTTGAAATGAAAAATGCAGGTTCAGTAGGGAAGAAGTTTACCCGATCTGAACGCAGCTGGCGTAAGAACTCTCGATATTGTGTTGAGGGCAAAGGCTGAATCTGCCAAAGCCTCATACATCTAGATATGATATGGGGCATCTCAGGCTGCATGGGCAAGCCTAGCCTAGGAATCAACCGGTGCTTGAAACTCCAAATCTGTAAGATAAGGTAAGGATTAGTTGTAGCACAACTCAGATAAAGGGTTAAAGCATAAGAGATCAGTTCGGGATTTACCAGTAGTATCAGATGGTAGATCTTGAGCTCAGACTACTCACCCCAGACCCCTATGTCCAATCCATAGTATAGCTATGCCAGAGTGGCCCAGCACTAATTCTTGCGAGGCACGGTCGCTAGATCCTCCACAGCAGAGAGCAAACCATAATTGAGGTTGCACAAGTAGACGGGAAAGAAGACGGTGGTAAGGAATGTTAGTAGGAAGGATCGAGCATACTAGTCCCTCCTATCAGCCATAATAGGCCTTGGCTGTGCAATTCAGTAAGCATGCCAATCCCCGTACTTGAGCTTGTTCGTCCTGCCTGCACAAAGCCTAAGTAATCTAGTAATCTAGGCCTTTAGCTCAGGCCAAGAATGCTACCGGTTGGTATAAACATCAAAATGGACCACATGCCTGCTCCACTCTAGGCACATTGTGGGGCACACATCCCAGGGAGTGATGGTGACCTCCCTGATAGGCAAGTGGAAAGTATAGGTTATCTCTAAATACCTCTTGGTTAAAGCTAAAATGGCAATAGGGGGCTAATGTCTTAAGGACCTAATGGATTGCCCCGATAATGTTGCGAAAGCCGAAGGAATCAATGCTAATTAGCAGCTCCGTGTCCCCCGTGGCATGAATCTCCTCATAACATTTCCTACAGAAGCTCAAAACCCCTATAGTCCTATATTAGAACTGCAAAGATAGAATTACAGTTTAACAGGGTTAGAGTATAGTAGATAAGTCAGAAATCAAAAAAGGATTGCAAAAATCAAAGAAAATAACATTTTGTCCCTGAGGACATGACATGTACGGGTTGACCCCACCTATGCGAGTCCATAAGATAAATCTGTATAAAAAATGAGACCCATATGAGTCCCCCCTACCCATACGGGTCCCCTGCAAGCAGTCTCTATGCGAGCAAACTCCTAAAAATCCAAAATCATCCAATCTCAACCAAAGCTCATCCAAAACAATCCTAAAAGCATCCTAGGCTAAGGTTACATGCAACAGGCTCTATTCCAAGGTCTTAACCACCCTAATTCATGCCAAAATTCAAGAAATTGCCAAATATTCAAAATTAGAAAATGGAGAATCAAGCAAAATTACTTGGAGTTTTGAAGCGTGGGTCTCAGGAGAAGGGATCAGTGGCACTTCAGAGATGGGAGTAAGCCCCAGAAACGAGTCTCCTTCATAGAAAGCATACCCAACAGAAACCTGGCATTCTCGAAGCCTTAAATTGCCCATTGGGGGCAAGTCCTCGAGTCTAAGGGAGAAACGGCCGATTTATAGGATCTTTTTATAAATCTTCAATTGATTTTTGGAAGAAAATTGCCGGAAAACGCAAAATGGGAAGTTTTGGTGTGAGGTGGGATACAAGGGGGCTGACCTGTCTTTTGAACCCCCATCAGGGACCCGTATACGGGTCCCCACTTTCGAGAACCATACCCGTACGGGTCTGGCCCACCCGTACAGGCCCTCTCTTACCATTTGAAGGTAGATCTTTGCATTGATATTTCAATGAACACCAGAAATTCATCCAATTCAGGCCTATCCTAACACAGGAGTTCTTCCCGAGCAAATAAATTTTATAAGAAAGGGCCTCCCCAACAGATGAGGCTTTACTCGAAGGATATCACTTCTCTCCCTAGCCGAGGAATCACTCAAAGGGCATACCCCCTATCATCAAGAACCCTAGGAGCACCCCACTCTAGGTCATTCCCCAGCATAAAAACCAAGTCCCCAAGGGCATCCCCCCCCACACTTCCCAATAGCGAAATCAGATCTAAGGGCATCCCCCCATTAGATCTAGGGGCATCCCCCCACTTTCCAGTAGCGAAATTAGATCTAGGATCATCCCCCCATTAGATCTAGCGGCATCCCCCCACTTCCAAGCAGCGAAATCAGATCCAAGGGCATCCCCCCAATTCCTAGTAACGGAATCAAATCTAGGGGCATCCCCCCATCAGATCTAGGGGCATCTCCCCACTTCCTAGTAGCATAATCAGATCCAGGGGCATCTCCCCATCAGATCTAGGGGCATTCCCCCACTTCCCAATAGCGAAATCAGATCCAAGGGCATCCCCCCACTTCCCTATAACGGAATCAGATCCAGGGGCATTCCCCCTTTAGTTCTAGGAGCGTCCACCCATAGTCTAGCCTTCCTAGGGTCATTCTTTGTCCCCTCAAAAGGGAACTTCATTTTGGAGCAATCGGGCCAAACCTGACATTTCCCGCATAGAATCTTCAGCTTATCTTATCCACACATCTTCATTCTTCATTGAAGGGGAAAAAATATTTTTATTTCCATAAAAGTCAATTAAGAATAAAGAGGTGACTGCTTAGATAATGACTAACTCAGTGTTTGATTGTTGTCTCTTTTCAGGATATTCAAATTCCCCAGCAGGATACTCATCTGCCTTAGGAAAGGGATACACCATCAGATAGGAAAGTTGATCTGCCTTAGCAAAGGGATATACCAGTCAGGAAAGTTGATCCACCTTAAGAACGGGATACACATATCTTTATTAGAGAAGTCATAAGTCAAAGGAGAGTCATCCACCTTAGGAAAAAGATACACCATCAGCCAGGAAAGTCGATCTGCCTTAAGAAAGGGATGCACACACTCTCCCTAGTTGAGTCACTAGGGATATGCGAATTTGCAAGGAAATTCATCCGCCTCAAGAAAGGGATATACACAGTAGCAAAAGGAAAGTCATCTGCCTTAGGAAAGGGATATGCCAGCCAAGAGAGTCATCCGCCATAGGAAAGGGATACAATAGTCAAGGAAAGTTGTCTGCCACAAGAAAAGGATATGCACAGTAGGAAAAGGAAAGTCATCCACCTCAGGAAAGGAATACACATTCCCATTAGAGTTACAAGGGATTTGCATCAGCAAAGGAAAGAAGTTCCCCTCAAGAAATGAACTCGCCCATGCCATCACCTCAGGTATAATTCCTAAACCCTCGGCCAAATCGTGAGATCATACAGATCCATATCTACGATGATCCCACAAGGGGCAGTCTATGAGCACTGGATTTTAATGATCCTTCTCATGAAACTATGATGAGAGCTATATGATGTAATGTCTTTTAGGTGTTGTCCATCAGAGGTGTTCCTACTACTGCAGAGTTGAGTTTGGCCAAAGTTTGGAGACCTAGTATGCCTTAGGGACCCGTACGGGTGCTGCCTAATGGTACGGATCCACCGGCAAACCTGTACTGGTCATTCATTCCGTATGCCGGAGAGGGGACCCATATGGTTCCCTTATGGCCCATACGGGTGGGGCCCCATCCATAGGGTCCTCTTATTGCCTAAACATGCTCTTTTGGAAGGGAATCCTTTCCTATTTCGGGAAACGGTCGGTCATGAACATGATTTATTGCATTCAGACATTTTTCCCCTATAAATAAGGCTCTTCTCTTCACATTTTACCCACACACATCTCATATGAAATCATACTAAAACTCTAGCAATTTCTATAGGTATAGAAAAGGTATGGCAGGGGTATAGGAAGTATAAAATAGGGAGCAAACCCTCCCTTTAAGGTTTTGTCCACATTTTATTCATTCTTGGGTTCTTTTATTAGGATTTAGGGGATGTTCTGTCCATACAAATACTCACCTAAATAATCCAATTTCACCATCTACTTTAGCCGGACTCTCTCAACAGTAAAAGGATCATCTCAAAATGGATTCACACCGCAAAGGTATTGCTCCTGAGTTTTAAAGAGACTCACATCTCAATTATTTCCTTATTATTATTACATGTTCCTTCTATTATATTTGTTCCTTTCATTGCTTGTATCAGGTCTGGTCCTAACCCGTACGAGCTTGTTGGCACCGTATATTCCCAAAGATATCAAATTGATGCACCATACTCATACGGAAGGAAATGCCTTTCTATTTTATTTTTCTGCCACCAATCTATTAATTTGTTAATTTATAAACTGAACTGAATAGAGTTTTTGCCTGGACCAGACTGGACACAAACGGGTACACCATACCCATATATGTCCTCCCTGGTAGCCGTATGATTCCCACCAACCCGTACGGGTACCAGCCCTAGGCAGATTCGATAACTCATTTTTAATTGGTTAAAAACCAATCCAACTCACCATTTGCAATGCGATCATTTTCACTAATAGTTTGGTAAATCAACCCACAAAAGTTAAAATGTGTTTTCACCATAAAATATGCTGAAAAGCTAATTTATGGAGTGCCATAAATTGTGCTAAGATCAGTGGATGCAGGGGAATTTATTTTCATTTTTGTTTTATAACTTAGAACAAATGTGTAGGTTCTCTTTGAATCAACTAAATGAGAAATAAGTGACTCATCTGATACCCGAATCTCTGACCCAATAGGTATGAGTCTCCAGCTCAGAGGGAACCGTACCAAAACTCTTTCCCAAGTAGATAACTTGGGTGGCAACTCTATCAATTGTATCGAGATTTGGGTCTCGATTCTTTTATTCATTAAAATTGGCTTATTGTTCAAACTTTAACTAAAAAATGTCTTGTCATGCCTAAACCTAACCAAACCCCCAGTGGGCCTCGCCTCTCAAATAGGCGCCAAGGGAGACCCCCACGTCATCGACACATCACGGTAAGCTAGGGGTTTTACCCATGATTAACTAATAATGGGAGTTTGTGAGAAGTGGGGTTGGCCCCAAATTTTGAATTTGGTATGCTCTTACTGCTGGTGAGGACTACTTTTGAAAATTGTCTTGAAATGATAGAGTGGGACCTGTATAGGTGCGGCGGGACCTATACGGGTACTGACTCATAGAGGTGGGACCTGGACGGGTACTGATTCATAGAGGTGGGACCCGTACGGGTGGCGGGGACCTATATAGGTGGTTATGGGAGAGGTTTAAAAATGCAGACTCCTTTATACTTCCCGCTTTGCACCAAATTCTCCAAACTCTGATTTTTGGAGATTCTTTTCCAAAAATAACTCGAAGATGTATAAGAAAGTCCCAAAAGCTAGTCGTTTCACCTTGAAATGCAAGGATTTGCCTAGCGTCAGTGATTTAGAGCTTTGACAATGCCCGGTTTTGGTCGGGTATGTTTTTCGCTAGGGGGATCCATTTCACGGCCTCACTCCCACTTTCTTGGGTGCCTCTGATTCAATCTGTCATAACTCATGCCTCAAATCTCCATGTAATTCACACGATTCTCCATTTGTTTTCATTTTTTGGTAATTTTGGAATTTCTCAATTTTGTCATGAATAAGGTGGTTTCAGAGCCTTGATTAGAGCCTAATGCATGTAACTTTAGTCTATGATGCTTTTAGGACAGGTTTGAATGAATTTTGGTTGAATTTGGTCAAAAATTGGCTATTTAGGCATTTTTTGTGAGGTTACTGTTTGTAAGGGCCCCGTACGGGTGAGGGTGGACCCATAGGAGTCCCATTTTTCATACGAGTGGGGGTTTTGGACCTGTATGGGTGGGGTGGACACGTACGGGTCCCTCTTCCTAGGATAGAATACTTGAAACTTCATTTTAAGCCATTTTCTTCTGATTATTTACTACTCCATTATATTCTAACCCTGTTAAACTATTATTTTGCCCATGCAGTTTTTGTACAAGAATGTAGGAGCTCTGAGTTTCTATAAAAAGTGGTACGAGGAGATCCGCACTATGAGGGACACCAAACTGTTGGCCCACATCGACTAATTTGGGTTCACTGATGTCATCGAGGCTATTCCATATGTGTTAAAGATACTTGCCCCTATTACTATTTCGGCACTGATAGAGAGATGGTTAGAGAAGATGCACACTTTCCATTTACCGATTAGGGAGGTCATTATCACTCCCTCGGATGTATGTGCACTCATAGGGCTGACTTGGGGAGGGTCTATTCTCCATTTCGATGTCTATGCCGACCGATGGCACTCCCAGCCTAAGGTGAAGCCATATATATAGGGATCGCTTGGGCTTTATCCTGGAGGCAAGGATAAGCTAAAGTATGGAGAGCTGCATGATTACTAGATTGGGCAGCAGAGCCCTATTACTGAGGAGAGGAGGGATCAATATGCCTTCCTCTCTACCATCTTCTTCCATGTATACTCGAGCAGCCTTAATTAAGATTTACTCTCTACCGTCGAGTATTTTACCGCTATGTTAGGAAAGAACTGGTGTCGGGCAATCCTAGCACAATTGTACTATGAGCTAGACGTTGGTGCTCAAGGCCTATAGACGGAGCTCAATCTCTACCATATAATTCTTCTAGTGATTCCTAAACTTTAGCCTTTTATATTTTAACCCTTTATTTGAACTACTTGGCGACTGACTTTGATACATTTCGAAGATTAGGGCCTTTGAGCACCGGTTCATCCCCAAGCTTGGCTTGCCTAGATAGCCTAAGATGCCTCACAACATCTTAAGGTGGATGGGGCCTTGGCAGCAGAAGGCCATGATTATAGCTAAGTACAAGGAGTTCCTTCGCCAGCTGCGCTCTGATCGGGTAAACTTTCTTATGCTAAACATGTGCTTTACATTTAACAAATCGTTAGTAGAAACTATATTTACAAAGTTAGGATACTTATAGTGCATTTACTTTGTATAGTTTGTTCGAGAGCCATAGGGGAGGATGGTCATCCATGATGACATCGAGCTGATGCAGGCGAGCATGGACGATCGCTACTTCATGCTAGAGTTGCTGCTCTCCTTCAAGTGGTACTTTGGTAAGAGGGTCTGCGACTGGCAGATGGGCATGGTAGGGGAGAGACCCATCCAACCACCTATCCCTACTAGGGTCTACTGGCCACATCTAATGCCTAGTACTGATTAGGGGCTATACTTGTTGGGCAAAGGGGCCTGGATAGAGTTAGTAGAGAGCTCTTATCTTGCATTTATCGAGTCCTCGCTCCTTCCCCTTTGCATGAGGATCCATTTCTAGGATGTCCCCCTCAAGTTTCATTATGAGGATAATGATGATGATGATGATGATGAGGATGGGGTAGGAGGTGAACGCAGGCGGGGGCCACTTTATGGTTTGGAGCACTAAGGGCCTAGCTAGGCCTACTACTTCTTCTACCCATGTATTTCTTTGATTCAAACTTGGTGAATTCTTTTATTGTTTTTTGGGATTTGTTGTGAATCTGAGTATGAATGATTTCTATTGTGGCCTTTTACTTTTATGTGAAGAAGAACTGATGTTGCTATTGCCTCTACTAACCTAGAGCCACCGGCAAAGCAGTCTCGTACTTCCAAGAAGGTGAGGGAGGGGGTCCTTCGGATGGACCTGGATACTTCATTCTGACTGCTCGGCCATTCGGGGAAGAGAGATGTTAGGGAGCTCGAGGAGTCAGTCCACACCATGCATTTCACTCCTTCTGGCTCTACCCATGTGAGGAATCCTCAGCTCTTAGACTTAGCTTTTTATAAAAGTTGTTTTCAATTTCCTGTATCGTATTGATATGATTACCTTTTTAGGTGACTGTGTCTAAGGCGGAGAGGATTACTAGGGCCTTTTTCTCCTAATGGGATTTGCTAATGGCTCAAGATGCGCCAACCTCGGTGAGTTTTATTTACCTGTAAAATTTAACAAACTATGCATGATGCATGACATGATATTTACATATGAGTACTGATCTTTGGGTTTTCATTGCAGACTCTACTGGCCATAGAGCGCAATAAGTCTGCTTAGGACTTGGATGCTTCCGAGGAGCGAGTTAGGTTCTTAGAGGAGCAGCTACAAGTGGCCACTACTGAGGCTGAGAGAGCTAGGAAAGGACTACCCAAGCAAGAGCTGAGATAGAGATGTTGCGGGAACAACTGACTTGGCTTATAGATAGTAGGTGGACACCTGAGTCATCTGTTTCTTTTCTGATAATAATAGCTTAGTGTATCAGGTGGTGCCAGTGGTGACCCAAGTGATGGGAGTTGAGTAGGAGGTGGAACTGTAGGCGGAGTAGGAGGTAGAGCAGTAGGTGGAGGAGCAGGTCATAGAGCAGGCCATGGTGACTGGAGCTACTACTGAGGGTGGTGTAGGGGGGTCAGAGATAGGGATCCCTGGCTTTCCTGCTTTTGATGCTGCCAGGGTGGAGGATCACATGATGATTGATATGGCTGACTTGTTGGTGGACACTTAGGACTACACTCAGGATTCACCCTAGGGACAGGATCCCCCTGCGGCTTAGACTGGGATCATTCTAACTTTCTTTTTGGATATTTGACTTTTTAGCCTTGCATGGCCCATTTTAGTGTAAACATGGATGCTATTTACACAAACATTTTTATTGCTTTACTTTATGCATGCTGAATATTCCTTTTCTATCCTGAAACCACTTAATATTGTTGCCTGTAGACTCATGTTGCCCTTATCATGACTAATAATAAAGATTGCTTAGAGTACACCATGACTAACTGAGTTAATTGTTGAACACTAGAAGATCCTGATCACGATGAACTGCCCAAATTTAGATTGACAAGTATTACCAAGGCTAGTTGATTTGAGATTAGCACTTCGGATGGCATGTGCTATCGTGTGGCTTTACAGCATGGGAACAGGGTTCAATAGATCCTCGCTGTGAAGCATTGCAATTATAAATGATGATTGACAATAAATGTAAAAGTAAAATATTGGTGCTTTTGAATTGAGTTATAATTTTTGCATGGATCATTCGATGTGAGATAACTATCGAACATTTTCTTTTCTTTATTTCTTTATATCCTAATTTTTGCCTAAATTGTCCTTAGCGGCTCAATCCATCAGACTCATTCTTTCTTTTCCTCTTTTGTCTTAATTTTTGCCTGGATTATCCTTGGCAACTCAACCCAGCAAACTTTTTAGACATTTGCATAATCCTTATTTCTTTTGTGCCTTATTAGTACTTTTGTCTTCTGTTGAATAATATACGCGCAGTAAAGATAACAACAAAGAGCACAAAATGTAGAGAAAAAACTTATGTTCAAATACTTGCAATTATTTCATCTAATGACATGCATGCATTCATAAGACCAAGATTCTTAGCAAATTATAAAATGTTCATTATTAGATTAATTTGAGCACATAGGCAATGGTAACAATTTCCAATAGTTAACCCCTACTGCCAACTAGTCCTTTTACAGATTTTCGAAAAAGTAGCAGACATTTTTCTCTCGGTGCCCTAACTTTTGCCTAAGCTGCCCTTTTTAGGTTTTCAACTTAGCATGCCTTATATTTGATTGGAGAACCCTAATTTTTGCCTGACCAGTTTGTAGAATATTGATCAGCGGGACGCACCCTAATTTTTGCCCGAGTAGTAGAAGACCACTCATAGGGTGATTTATTTATTTATTTCTATTATTTGATGTGCTGCTTTTCTATGATTTATTTCCGTGAGCACTGGATTTTAATAGTCCTTCTCACGAAGCAATGATGAGAGCTAGATAATGCTATTCTTTATAGGTGTTATCCATCAGAGGTGTTCATACTACAACAGAGATGAGTTCAGCCAGGGTTTGGAGACCTAGACTACCTTTAGGGACCCGTACAGGTCACACCTAGGTGGGTACGGCTCCATAAGTTGACCCATATGGCCCCACACCTCTACATGCTTTGAAAGGACCCATACGGGTCCCCTTCACCTATACGGGTCCCGATTGTGCCCAAATAGTCAGAAAGGATAGTAAATCATGCCATATTTGATTTTATTTGGTCATAAATGGCATTAACTGCGTTTAGACCCAGAAAAAGCGTATAACTTGAGGCATTTTTGCCTCATTTCGAAAGGAGAAAAAATCAAGAACATCAGATACAGTATACTTTTCATTTCCCAACAATTTTTATGTGTATAGAAAGGGTATAGAAGAGGTATAGAAGTTATAAAATAGGGTCAAAATCATTCTATAGTGATTTTGCCGACATTTTATTCCTTTCTAACATAATATTTAGGATTTAGGGAGGTTATGTCCACACAAACACTCACCTAAATAGTCCTAAATGTTGGACATGATGTATGCCCTTAAGGCAATTAGGGCGATATATCTTAATTATGTAATAGTATTAATATTTTCTTTAATTAATAAAGGCATTTAATCTTTTGTTTATATTTGATGTGTTTATAAATATATTCTAGCTGGTTAAAATATATTTATTGATGTATGTATGCAAAAGTCCTTGATGTATCATAGCATGAAGTCAAAGAAATTATAGTTGGACTATATTTAGTGAGACCTGCTTTATGTGTAATTATTATTATGTCTAAACTATCCCTAGTCATAGTTTCATCAATAAAGGATATTGATGAAGCAGAAAGACTAGCATGTGGTTAACTTTCTTGGAAAGGGTCCAAGTAGTCAATGTCCTAAGGACTAAAGGTGGTGCCTTAAGTTTGATACATTGGATATATATGGGAGATATATTGGAGACCGCAATAAGATAAACAGTTGGTGTATATATCAATGTGTTAGTGTTTATCTTCATGCAATAAGCTTTGCGAATATCCTCATACTTGAGATACTAGTTGCCTTGTGTGGTACTATTGATATACTTTGGGTCATTCTTATACACCCATTAATTTACGGTGTTATAAGCGATTACGGGTATAGTGATGACAGTACGTTGGTAAGCTGAGCAGTCGAAAAGAATCCATCACTCAGGATATATTAAGGAGTTATACATGGCCGCTTGTTGAAGTGATGATTGCTATAAACCTCTGATCAGAGTATATGTTTGATAGAAATAGTTTCTAGTCAAACAGACTATGGTAAAAGGCAATATACTTCGGTAACAAGTTAATAACTGGGATAGCTTGGAGCAACCTTGCTATTAGTGGGTTAACACTTTAACCAAACCCTATAAACCAGATGGTATTAATATTAAAGAATGGAAGGAGTTCATCGCATTGGTCAACTATTGCATTAACTGGGATTAAAGCATAGGCACAATTGACGTTCTGAGTAATGGGGGATGCTAGACCCTTGCTAGTGGCGTACTATAATCGTTTAAGGTAATCGAGTTCTATTCACTATCTAGAACCTCGATCCAGTGATTCCATTAGAACAAGGGTTGGTTAAGCCTTAATAGCTCAATACTTCGAGATCCTATAAGGCCACACACATTTGACCTTCATCAGACTAAGTAAAGAACTAATAGATTTATTCTATTACGAAAATATAACATATTGATAATTCGATTATTATTTAATTGGTTAAAAAGGATTAGATCATTTTGGATAAACCAAGCATTTTATTTTGACTGGTAACTAATTTATTAGGGTCACAAAATAAATATTTATTTGAAAAGAGATTAAAAGAGAATTTTTCCGAATGGGTTGAACCCGATAAAATTGTTGGCCAATTTTGAAATCTTGTAAAATGGGCTATGGGATTTGCGATACATTCGGTGCGTGAAATCCCGCACCGTGGGCTTACAAGTGCCGCAATGCGGCACTTGTGAAAGCCCACTAGGCTTCCCAGCGTGATAAACCTTGCAAGCTGGGCTTCCGAGAAATCTCGTAAGCCCAGCTTGCAACGCTGTGCACGTGGGCAAAACCCGCAAAACCCGCGAGTGGGATGTGAAAACATCGGAAAAAGGGGGAGCAATTTTGCTCCCCCAAGCCTATAAATAGGATTTCCCCTCAACCCTTTTCAAGTGCACCAAGCTCAAGTATAAATCCCAAGTCGAGAATCGCAAAGATTAATCTCTCGCATAATAGGGCAAGTTCTTTTTAAGGAGCCTGAATTTACTCCGGCACCTCTAGTTTATGTTTTCGGGTGGGGCTTCTGGAGTGGTCTAGCAACTACTTGAGGCTCCTTAGTTCTTCCTCTCAGGGAGGTTTTGGTTTGTGGGGTTCGTGTGGATACTCATAGAGGCTATCCTACTCTTGGAGGCTTGTGCAAGGAGGATCTGCTAAAGCACGCTTCAACTAGTAAGTTTTCTTTCTTTCTCTTTTAATTATTAGGTCTTTTACTTTAAGCGTTTTTAGACTTAATAATTATGCTTAGGTTGTTTTGCATGCTTAGTTTATTTTATGCTTAGGTTATAACTTAGAGTTATAACATGCTTAGGTTATGGCTTAGAGTTATAACATGCGTAGGTTATAGCTTAGAGTTATAATATGCTCAGTATAAAATATATGTGCTAGGATATAATTTAGAATTATGGTATTCCTAGCCTATGCATGCTAACCTAGGTAGAGAATTATTTAGTTAAAGCTTTATTTAATTTATATGCATCTAATAGGAGTTCCTGAGGACAGGGAAAAATTTTGATTTTCCATCGAGCCTGTTATGCATGTTTAATTTGACTGTCAGTTCCCAACAGTGGTATTAGAGCCTGCCTATTTAGTGCATAATTAAGTAAGAAGTAAACTGAATATTATTTTCTATATGAAATGATTTATTATTTGTTTAATTGTTTCGAACAATATATATGAACTTGTGCTTTTCATTTCAAGGTTAGAAATTAGTTGTGAATAATTTTGAATAAGCTTGCTCAACTTACTTGAATTATACAAGTTTCAATAATTTATATAAATTACATGGGTTATAGATGCTTCCAATTTACATGAATTGGAAGAACAAAATTTATTAGTTCAAGAGAATCCATTGGTCTTCAAGTTTGTGTCCCCCGTATTTGTTCTGGCTAACGATTGGACTTAGTGTCTACTCACTTCAAGGGCACCTCTCCTACTTGGGAACCTATACTGGTGCAGCTTGAATTGACCAACCGGGGGATTAAATATGGACTAATTTATTTCTAGTATATAAGATGGTGCTTATATATGTCTCTATAACAAAGTAAAAATTAAATTTATTGAATAAAACCTTAAAGGAAATGCAATATAAATATAACAAATAAAAGTGTTAATTATTTTGCATATAATCTAGGTTGATGGAATAATTATAATAAAGAGCTTCAACCCACCTAAGGTTGAACCTTATAAATTAATTCTAAAATTCCCTGAATTAATATAATTTATTATAAATATGTCCATCTGATAAAATCCTAGATTGGGTGAGACGTTTAACACTAATAAAATCCAAAGTAAATATATTAAGGTGAGTTGTAGTCTTCCTTACTCAAATTTATAATACGTTCTATTTGTGCTATCAAAGTGCTACGCAAAGCATTCCTTCTAGTCCATATTGATTGGTTGTAAAGTTTGGGATAGGGTCTGCCTTAACAAAACTGGGGTAGTCCACCATAAAATTGGGGGCTAGGCGCAGATCTGAGACATATTCAAGGAGATGCTAATATAAGAGCACACATCCCTTGGGATTAGGGAACTTGAATGTATTAGCAATTCCATATGATGCAAATGGAATGGGATTCAAAATATAACTTACTATTGTGACTTGACTCATAAAATTGGGGGTCATAATAGGCTAGTTATAGATGCTACCTACTAGGAAATTTAGCTGGGCTTAAATTCCTGAATTCAATAGAATGGGCTATTGTAAATTTCGAAGAAAATAGTAGGAAAAATGTATTTAATTAAAAGTCCTTATATTAAATGCATGTACTTAAACTAATATCTGAACTCTTTTTCTTTTTCTTATATCTTAGGTTGAAAATGACTTCCAACGTTAATCTTCGTCTGTTACTTGACACCAAACTGTATGGCTCAAACTTTTCTGATTGGTTCTGATCTGTGAGAATTATTCTCAGATCCAAGGGAATTGCCTATGTTCTAAATGAAATTTTCCCTATTGAACCTGATGTTGAGGATCATGTGGAACATGAGGCCTGGTTTAACCACAGCAAAGATCATGAGAGTGCCATGTGTATCATGTTGGGGTCCATGAATCCTGAGCTTTAGAAACAACATGAGAACATGCCATTAGAAGACATGGTTCTTCATCTTAAAGAGCTCTTTATAGAGCGGGAAAGGATAGAGTGGTATGAGACCTCCAAGCTCCTTTTTGGAACTAAGATGCAGGTTGGCACCTCTGCCTCTCAACATGTGCTGAAACTCTTAGGATACCTTGAGAAGCTAAATCGATTAGGATTTGAGATAAATCATGACTTGAGCATTGACCTTGTCTTGATGTCCTTGACAGATAGTTACTCAGGCTTTGTGACTAACTATTACATGAACAAGATTAATTATACTATCCCTAAATTAATCAACATACTAAAAATAGTAAAACCTCAGATCAAGAAAGATCAGAAACCACTACTGTTGGTCGAGAAAGGCAAGGATTCTAAGGAAAAGAAGTAGGCACTGGGTGCCAAGAAAAGAATCAGTAAGAAGAAGAAAGAAAGAAGACATCTAAGTATGTCTGCTTCCAGTGTAGAAAATTGGGACATTGGAAGAGGGATTGCATAGCTCTTGCTCCTGAACATTTGAAGAAGAAGCCTGCAGAGACATCTACTTTAGGTATTTTTGTAATTGAAAACTATGCTACTTTTCCTCATGAATCCACTTGGGTATTAGATACTAGTTATGGTTCTCATATCTGTACTTCTATGTAGGGACTAAGGAACAATACAAGACTTGCAAAATGGGAGATGGACCTACGTGTAGGAAATGGAGCCCGAGTTGTATTTTTCCAAGTGGACTTATTTTAGTTTTGAATAATTGTTACTATATTCTGAGGGTTACTAAGAATATTGTATTTGTTGCATGTTTAGTAGCAGAAGGATTTGAAATTTTATTTTCAAACAATAATTGTCAGATTCGTTTGAATAATATTCTTTATGGTTACGGGATGTTGAATGGTGGCATTTATATTCTAGATACTAAAACAAAAGTTTATAATATAAATAATGTAAAGAAATTTAAATTAGATAATGAGAATTCCTTCTACTTATGGCATTGTCGTTTAGGCCACATAAACAAAGATCGCTTAACCAACTTGCATAACCATAGAGACTTGGGCCCAATAGACTTAGAGTCTTATAATGATTGTGAACCTTGTTTACGAGGAAAAATGACAAAGTTACCCTTTCAAGGAAAGGGTGAAAGGGCCACGAGTACATTAGAACTTATACATGATGATGTGTGTAGTCCAATGAGTATTCAGGCACTAGGAGGATATGCCTACTTCATAACCTTTATTGATGATTATTCATGATACAATTATTTGTACTTAATGAAGCATAAGTCTGAAAGTTTTGGAAAGTTAAAACTATTCATAGCTGAAGTAGAGAAACAGCTTGAGAAAAGTATTAAAACACTTTGATTGAATCGAGATGGAGAATACTTAAATCAAGAGTTTCAGGATTATCTAAAGGAAAATGGGATAGTTCCCCAGTGGACCCCTCCTTATACGTCCCAATATAATGGAGTGTTAGAAAGGAGGAATCAGACTTTATTAGATATGGTTCGATCCATGATGACCCATGCAGATCTCAGTAAATCCTTTTGGGGATATGCACTAGAGAGCTCAATTTATGTATTAAATAGAGTGCTCTCTAAATCAGTTGATTTTACACCTTACAAAAGATGGTGTAATAGAAGCCACCTCTAAGTCACTTAAGAGTATGGGTTGTCCTGCTATGGTAAAGAGGATAGCGTCAGATAAGCTGAACGCCAAATCTGACAAGTGTCTATTCATTAGATATCTAAAGGAAACTATTATATATCTATTTTACCAACCCAAAGCACAGAAGGTATTTGTGTCACGGAATTCTCACTTTTTGGAAAAGGAACACTTACTTGCAAAAGTCAGTGGGAGCAATGTTGAACTGGAAGTTCAAGAGGAAGAAATAGACAATCAGCGGATTGACCCTTTCTAGATACACTAGAAAGTCAGATCTAAAGAACAACCTATCGAAACACAAACATTACGAAGATCAGGTCATGTTCATAAAGGTCTTAATGGATATGGTTTCATCATCCCAGATGATAAGAAAATGTATCTCTTGGAGGATAATGAACCAAGGACATATGATGAGGCATTGAAGTGCTAGGATATAATTTAGAATTATGGTATGCCTAGCCTATGCATGCTAACCTAGGTATAGAATTATTTAGTTAAGGCTTTATTTAATTTATATGCATCTAATAGGAATTCCTAGGGACAGGGATAAAATTTTGATTTTCTGTCGTGCCTGTTATGCATGTTGAATTTGATTGTCAGTTCCTAACACTAAATCCATCATTTCACCATCTACTTTGGCTAGACTCTCTCTCGGTATAGGGATCACTTCAAAGTGGATTCACGGTGTAAAGGTATGCTCTTGAGTTTCAAGGAGACTCATTTTCTTTTATTTTATCATTATTTTCATTTAATTATCTTAATCTGTCCTTTGATTTGTTTTGGGTCTGGTCCTGACCCATATAGGCGTAGTTTGCACCTTTAGGTCCATAGGGATACTAAATTGGTTCTACTTACCCATATGGAAGGAATCCCATTTTTATTCAGTTCTTTTCATATAAATCAGCTTTGATCAAATCTGAGTTGAGGTTCTATTTGGGGTATAAATAGGACCCATATGGGGTCCCCTTATACCTGTACGGGTCCCCCTAGTACCCCGTATGGCTGTCACCCATCTGTATGGGTACCAACCCCCTAGGCAGAATGTCAATTTTCCTTTAACCTATAAAATCACCCTAGAATCACCAATTGCCATGTGATCAATTTCACTAATAATCCAGTGAATCAACCTAGGAAAAGTTAAACTGTCTTTTCCTAATAAAATACGTTGAAGACCCGTTATTTCTTTTCGATCCTAGAAGCCGGCCGGGCACTATCAATTGCAAAACTGCCACTCTAATGTAATCATGTTTTTCCTAACAAAATATGATGTGCCGTAAACTGTGCTAATCTTTGTGGATGCAGGTGAATTTATTTATTTTGTTTTATAACTTAGAACAAATGCATAGGTTCCATTGCAATTCCCCCATTTGCCCCCGGTTGTAATTTTTATTCTCCCATTTATTGTTTGTGCTTTATTGTAAATTGTAAATGCATGAATCGAGTGTGAAAGAGTGTAGAAAAATAGGATTTCCGTAATAATTCCCCAAATGATGAAAAGAAAACGGTTTTACCCGGCGAATGTAATTTTGAATTAACTAAATGAGAAATAAGTGACTCATCTAATACCCGAACCTTTGATCCAAAAGGTATGAGTCTCCCACCCAATAGGAACCGTACCAAAACTCTTTCCCAAGTAGACAACTTGGGTGGCGACTCTATCATTTGTATTGAGATTTGGGTATTGATTCTTTTATTCATTAAAATTGGTTAAAATGTGCAAACTTGAACTAAATGGTTCCATCATGCTCAAATCGAACAAACCCCTAGTTGACCCCGCTGCAATGCACCAAGGGAAGTCCACATATTTTCAACCATGGGAGTTCACAGTGGCGACTTTGCTGCGAAATTGTTCTTTAACTTGCAAAATTTTTGTTTGTTTTTTAAAAGCTTAAAAGATTAAGATGAGCATCAAAAATTATTTAGTTAATTCAACCCGCTTTCTTTTTCATCATTTGGGAAAATTATTACACTCTATCTTCTCACCTCCTTCTCTCTAGAAATAAATGTGCTCTTCTTCTAGTGCTAGGTTAGGGTGCTCTATTTTTTCTCAAAACTTATAAAGGTGTCACCCATGCCCTTTAGGAATTAGGGTCACCCTAATGGGTGGAACACTCATTATCACGTCCCTCTAAAGAGGCTTGGTGCGATGGGAATCTACTACATTAACTTCCATTACATCCTTACCCCCTTCATATCAAAAGCCTTAGAATTTTACCCTCTAGGTACTTTTTTTGAAGTGAGATTAGATTAGGTTTCCCTTTGTTATCCTCGTGGTAATCAAAGGAAAATATCTTCATAATCGGCTGGAGGAATGAGGTTGGAAGAAATGTGCTTCACATGTGTTATATTGTATTTTCCCTTGTAATTAACCTCACCATTTACAGTTGTAAAACTCATTCATAATCAAACCTATGCCTGTACTAATCTTTTGGTTACTACCTTAATGAGAGTCAAAGCTTGGCAATGACCTCAAGTTTATTTGGTTCACATTCCAGTTCTATCTCTACCACCACCAGTTCAGTTAAAGGTTGAGGATCCAACTCTACCTCCTTCTCCAAGTAGTTCATCAAGTAGTCAGTTTGGTTCTTTTGATCCCCAAACTTATCGCCAGCTTGAAGAAATGTCTCGCATTTTGACTCAGGATGGCCTAGTGGATGTTGAGGTTGAGGATGCCAGTCTCGACAAGGAGGCAAATGCATCGAGGGCTGGTATCTGGTTAGAGATTGTAAATGTTGTCTTACAATATTTGGGGAGTGATCAATTCCTCGACCGTGTGAATGATAAGATGATGACTTCCATTAGAGTAATCTTGGCCGAGTAGAGGATGGTCATTATCTCTCAGGGTACACCTATCTGAGCTCTAGTCCAAGCAGTGGTTAGTTAGCAGCCTCCCCTTTCAAGGGTTGCTCACAATCCTTTCACTCAGTCTCAGCTGCCACCTCTTTAAGTTCAAGGAGGGTCTTCCAGTCAGCTTGGTCAGTTGGGTTCAGTCAGTCCATTTGGTTCACTGAGTCTGCCATTTTAGTAAGTGAGTACAGCAGTTCTGCCAGCTGTCAGTTAGTTTGTTCAGCCTAGCCAAGGGTTTGTACCACCAGCATTCAGTTTGGGGCGCCTGGTCTAGCCCCTAATTTTGTGGTTACGCCTAAGGAAACAACTTTTCCTCAATCAAAAAAGTTTACCCTTAGGTGCGGCTGATCAGTCAGATAGCTCATCCTTGTTTATGGAGTTGCGTGATTTGTTACAAAAGTTACTTGCTACCAATCCAAGTGTTCAGCCATCGACACTATCCGTTCAAGCCATTAAGGAGGACAATTGGGTCCCTAAAAACTTTAGTATCCCTATCATAGCAAAGCATAAGGGAACTGATCTGCCTCAATCGCATATCACTACCTATCAAAGAGTGATTAGGATAAGGAAGCTAAGTGATAAAGTCCTTGTCGAGATGCTCCCTCGCACTTTGGAGGGTCCTACTAGCGAGTGGTACAACACTTTGTCCGATGAGGTGATAGGAAATTGGAAGGCCTTATATGAGGCTTTTATCGAGCAGTATTGTTTTAACGACACTATTAAGTGCACCATGTAGAATTTGGAGGCTATCAAGCAGGCCCCCAATAAAAAGTTCAAACCTTATTTCGAGAGGTGGATGGCCACCCAAATCTTGTTAAAGGATCATATTATTCTCCCAGAGATGATTGTGAAGTAGATGGATGGTGCTTTACCCACATATCACAAGGTTCTGGGTATGGATAGTTCCTCTAGCTATGTTAAGGTCTTTGAGAAGGCTGAGAAATGGGAAAGGGTCAAGGAATTGGAGAAGGCGAGTGTGTCGGCCAAATCTTGGTTCAAAAAGAATGACTCATCAGCATCAACCCTAGCTTCAACCTCCAAGTCAAGGTCTAATTCAAATCCCAAAATTGTAGATATATAAGAAGAGGTTACTATAGTCCATACCATTGAGGATGGTATTTCTCCTTGGAAGAAACCTCCGCCTGCCATCTTTAGTAAGTTGAGGGCACTTGGCCTTCTCCAAAGCTTCAAGCCCTATGTTTCACCCAAGCCTGAAGAGAGGGACCAATTTTGTGCCTATCATGTTAGCAAGGGTCATCACACCTGTGAGCACTAGATTTTAACGATCCTTCTCATAAAATGATGATGAGAGCTATACGATGTATTCTCTTGCAGGTGTTATCCATTAGAGGTTTTCCCACTACTGCAGAGTTAAGTTTGGCCAACATTTGGAGACCTAGTCTGCCCTTAGGGACCCGTATGGGTGCTGCCTAGTGGTATGGATCCACTGGCGGACCTGTATGGGTCATTCCTTCCATACACCTAGGGGGGACCCATACGGGTCCCCCAGGACCTGTACAGGTGGGGCTTCACTCGTACGGGTCCTCTTGTTGCCTAAACACACTCTTTTGGAAGGGAATCCTTTCCTGTTTTGGGAAAAGGTGGGTCTTGAACGTGATTTATTGCATTCTGACCTCCTTTCCACTATAAATAGGGCCCTTCTCTTCATATTTTATAGATAATTCATAATACAAAAATAGTTAGATACTATACATAAATTCTAGCAGTTTCTATAGGGATTGAAAGGTTATAGTTGAGGTATAGGAGGTATAAAATAGGGAGAAAACCCATCTTTTGAGGTTTTATCCACATTTTATTCATTCCTAACTTCGTTTATTAGGATTTAGGGGAGGTTTCGTCCACACAAACACTCGCCTAAATAGTCATGTTTCATCTACTTTGGTTAGACTCTCTCAACAGTAAAGGGATTGCCTCACAGTGGATTCACACCCTAAAGGGGAATTTATTTTTATTGTGTTTCATAACTTAGAACAAATGTATATATTCTCTTGTAATTGCCCCATTTTCCCCCGGTTGTAATTTTTATTCCCTCATTTATTGCTTGTGCTTTATTATAATCTGTAAATGCATGTAACGTGTGTGAAAGAGTGTAGAATAATAGGATCTCTGTAATGATTTGCCAAATGATGAAAACAAAACGATTTTACGCGGTGAATGTAATTTTTAATCAACTAAATGAGAAATAAGTGACGCATCCGATACCCAAATCTATGATCCAATAGGTATGAGTCTCCCACTCAATGGGAACCATACCAAAACTCTTTCCCAAATAGACAACTTGGGTGGTGACTCTATCATTTGTATCGAGATTTGGGTCTTGCTTCTTTTATTCATTAAAATTGGTTATTCGTGCAAACTTGGACTAAAAAAGTTTTGTCATGCCTAAATTCAACCAACCCCTAGTTGGCCCCACCTCTCATAAAAGCACCAAGGGAGACCAATACGTCATCGACACCTCACAATGGTGACTCTGCTGGGGACATAATCTTTTAACTTGAAAATTTTTGGTTTGTTATAGAAGCTTGAAATATTAAGATGAGCACCGAAAATCTTTTACTTGATTCAACCCATTTTCTTTTTCATCATTTGGGAAAATTATCATACTCTATCTTCTCATCTCCTTCTCTCTTTAGTTAGATGCGCTCTTCTTCTAGCGTAGGTTAAGGTGCCCTATTATTTTTGCAACATGTGTGAAGGTGCTACCCATGCCCGCTAGGAGTTGGGGACACTCTAGTGAGTGGAGCACTCATTACCATCTCCCTCCAAAAGAGGCTTGATGCAATAGGAACCCTCTACATCAAACTTTCGATATGTCCCTATTCCATTCTTATCGAAAGCCTTAGAATTTTACCTTCTAGGTATCCATTTCTGTGTGAGATTATACTAAGGAAGAATACCCTCAGAACTAGCAGGAGAAATAAGGACGGAATCGATCGCTTTACATGTGTTATGTTACATTCCCTTGTAGTTAACCCATCCATGCATCGTTATAATTTGTGCATGCATAATGCATCCTATGCATGTACTAATCTTTTGGTTACCACCTCAGTTCAAGATTCGACAAGTTTCCTCCCTCTCAAGTTCATCCATGGCTCAACTCAGTCAATCTATTTAGCCAGTGAACCCAACACTCCTTACAGACAGTAATGGGTCCCATCTGTTTTATCAAGAGGCCATGTTGCAGATTCACCATAGCAAGGATTCGAGTTAGTCACCAGCTTCGTGGTTATGCCAAAGGGGAAAATCCTCCCTTATTTCATGGGTTTACCCTATGGTATGACTCACGATTAGAAGGTTTATCCTATGACTCTCGATGATATCTCACCTTGGGGTACTCCTCTTCTGAGCCTTTTCAAGAAGCTGAAGAAGTACAAGTTGATTAATCATCTCTAACCATATGTTCAACCAAAGCTTGAGGAGAGGGGCAATTTCTACGTATATCATGTCAGTTCTGGTCACCCGATTAGAGCATGTGAGGATCTCCTCAAAGCTATCAGGGTAATCATTGACATAGGCAAACTTTGTGAACCCCGGAGAAGGGGAGAGCAAGTAGACATGATGGAAGTCAAGAAAGCAATAGAAGATCTATCCATACTTGACCTTATAGCAATCAGGCAGTGGGGTGGGGAACCTGTCCATGACTACTTTAAGATATGGTTGACAGTCTTGGTAACTATTAAGAGGAAACCTTATGAGAAAGAACTAGCTGATCCATTCATCTTCGAGTTATCTCCTCACCTCTGTAAGATAGCATTTGTGGAATCTTATATGACCATTGTTGAGAGTTATGAAGTCGCCATAGAAGTGGAAAAATGTTTAAAGGAAATGGAAGACAGTGACTCGTTAAAGATTGAAGTAGACAAAGCTATAGATATACACCATATTATGGTTGGGGGATAAGAAGAAGACACCTATTCAGGAAGCTTTGAAGAATCTGGCCCAAGTCATAAGAGAAACCATGGACAACGTACTAACAGAGAAGCAGTTGCAAGGTCTGGATCGTGACCTGACTCACATCTTGATGAGCGACTAAGAAGACCCTCTACATGTGGAGGATGATAATGAAATAATATGTAATGAAAATGATGTAGCCTTCGGGAATCCTAAAAATAATGATAGTGATTTTGCTTACTTGTTTGATGTTTTGCCTAACGACACCATGCATTCATCTGACCATACACATAACATTTTTAGCATTCATGATACTTCATTACATGACATTAATTTTAGAACTAAGGAAAATCCAAAAATGGTAGCAATATCCAAGGACTTAACTCCTATTGAAAAAAGAGAGATGATAAAAGTGCTTAGAAAACATGTTACCACTTTCGCCTTGTCCTACGAGGACATGCCCGGGGTAGATCGCCAAATTGCTGAGTATCGTATCCCAACCGACCCTAGGTTCAAACCAGTTAAATAAAAGTTGAGAAGACTGTATCTAGAATGGGCATATAAGATCAAAGCTGAAGTTGCTAGATTATTGGAGGCCAAGTTCATCAAAGTAATTGAGTACCCGACATGGTTAGCCAACGTTGTCCCAGTCCTCAAGAAAGATAGGAAAGTTAGAATGTGTGTTGAGTTTTGCGATTTAAATAGGGCCTCCCCAAAAGATGATTTCCCATTGTCTCATATCGATGTACTGGTAGATAATGCTGCCAAAGCTGGGATGTACTCATTTTCAGATGGGTTTACCGGGTAATATCACATCTTAATGGACATCATCTTCAAGGTCAAGACAGCCTTCATCATAGAATGTGGGGTCTATTGTTATAAGGTAATGCCTTTTGGGTTAAAGAATGCAGCGGTAACTTATCAAAGAGCTGTGACAGCTTTGCTACATCACATAATCCATAAAGAGGTTAAGGTTTATGTAGATGATATTCTAGTAAAGTCAAACACCAGGGAAGAGCACCCTAAGATTTTGGAAAGGTTCTTGACTAGAATTGAGAAGTACAACCTGCATTTAAATCTGAAGAAGTGTGTATTTGGAGTTACTTCTGAGAAACTCCTAGGCCATATTGTTAGTCAATAGGGGATCGAGGTTGACCCTGATAAAGTTAAAGCCATTCAATGCTTCAGTATGTGAGTTGTTTTATCACCAAGTTAACAACGGTGTGTGAGCCAATTTTTAAGTTGTTGAGAAAGAAACTGCCTTTAGAATGGAATGAGCAATGCTAGATAGCCTTTGATAAGGTAAGGGCTTATCCTATGAACCCACCCAGTTTTGAAGCCCCCAATGCCCAGTATGCCACTGATTCTCTATTTAGCCATAGAGGAGTCATCCGTAGGAGGTATGTTGGTCCAAGAGCAAGAGGATAAAAGTGAGCATGCCATCTACAATTTGAGTAAGAAGTTGTTAGAATATGAGACAAAATATACGATAGTAGAGAAGATGTATACAGTGGTGGTGTGGTTAACCAAGAAGTAAAGGCATTACTTCCAGTCCTACAAAATCCAAGCAGTTGCAGAAGTGGACCCAATGAAGTATCTCTATCAATCCCCTATATTGGTGAAGAAGCTCTGTCATTGGCTCCTGTTGTTATCTGAATTTGATATAGAGCATGTCACAAAGAAAGTCGTTAAGGGGAGAGCAATGGCTGAATTTTTGGCTAGTCAACCCGTAGAGTCTGAGTATGTTAAAAACATGGATTTCCCTAATGAGCAGTTAGCAGCAGTAAAGGTGGAGAAGGCCGATTGGATCATGTTTTCCGATGGGGCTATGCATCGAAGGGGTGCCGATCTTGGGGTAATCATCATCACATCGCAAGGTGAGTTTATCCCGCTAAGTAAGTGATTGGAATTTCCATTCACCAATAACGGGCTCGAATATGAAGTTTGTCTCTTTGGTCTTGATGCTCTGTTGAAAGTAGGGGCAAGGGAAGTTACTATGATGGGAGATTCTGCACTGGTGATAAAACATATTGTAGGGGAATGGGAAATCAGAGAAGAGTCACTCAGACCATATGTGGAAGCAATCTGGGACTTATCAGCACAATTTAGTCAATGCTTCTTCTAACATATACCAAGGGATGAGAATCAGATGGTCGATTCTTTGGCTACCTTAGCCTCGATGTGGGAGGGAGAAGAAGCTCAACCCATCCTTCCGATTATAATAGAAACGGCTCGTTCTCCATTTCACGAGAGGATTTAAGTTATAATTGTGGAAGAGCAGAAGGTTTGTTGGTACAACGACATTAAAAGAATCCTGAAAGAAGGGAAGTGCCCCGAAGGGTCATCAGGTTCCAATCGCCGGACTCTCAATAGGTTAGCAACACAATTTAGGCTAGTTAATGAAGATCTCTTCAAAAAGACAGCTGAAGGTTTATTATTGAGATATTTAACAGAAGAGGAAGCAGAAAAGGTAATGACTCAAGTACATTCAGGGGATTGCAGTCCATATATGAATGGGATGGCTTTAGCTAGAAAAATTTAGAGAATAGGATACTTTTGGACCACAATGAATACCGACTGCATTAACAAGGCTAGGAAATGTCATGAGTGCCAGATTCATGGGGATATATAGCATTTACCCCCTTTTGAACTTCACAATTTGTCTACTCCTTGGCCATTCTCGGCGTGGGGGATAGATATAATTGGTGAAATTTGGCCATCATCAACCAATGGGCACCGATTCATCATAGTTGCAGTTGATTTTTTTTAAAATGGGTAGAGGCTAAATCCTATACCAGTATCACCACCAAGAAAATGGGCAAGTTCATAGAGAAGCATATTTTTGCTCGGTATGGGGTTCCGCATCATGCGGTATCCGATAATGGGGTTCAATTTCAAGGGGCCACAACGGAATTGTTTGAGAAGTTCAATTTCAAGCATTACAGATCTTCTCCATATATGCCACAAGCTAACAGGACAGTTGAGGCTACCAATAAGTCAATCAAGAGGATCTTGTCAAAGACAGTGGCTACCTATAGGGGCTGGGTTGATAAACTTCCTTTTGTGATTTGGGGGTATAGAACCAACATAAGAACGCCTACTGATCAGATGCCATTCTCCTTGGTATATAGAATGGAAGATGTGTTACCGGTTGAAACAAAAGTAAGATCTCTAAGAGTGGCACTCAAAGCTCAGTTAAAAGAGTCAGATTGGGCAAGGGCTAGGTACGAGTAGTTAAACGCAATAGATGAGAGGCATCTCAAAGCACTTGACCATCTATAGATGTGCCAGCAGCGTATGGCTCAAGCTTACAACAACAGAGTTAGATACCCAAAATAACCTCTCAAAGCGGGTGATCCGGCTCTCAAGTAGCTACGCCAAGTCAATATCAATGCTAGGGGCAACTTCAGGCCTAATTGGGAAGGACCGTTCGTAGTTAAGAAAGTCCTTTGCAAAGGAGGAATCAAGTTTATAGAAATGGAAATGAGTTCGTGAATCCAGTAAATAAAGATAGGCTAAAGCATTATCAAGTCTAGGTCAAAAGAATTAAATCATAAAAAAGCAACACAAAGAATAAAAGAAATAAAGAATAAATCACATGATGTGTGGTCCTCTACTACTTGGATAAAAATTAGGGTGCAGCCCACTGGTCAGTATTCCACAAACCGGTCAGGCAAAAATTAGGACACTCCAACGCAAATAAAGCCCGCTAAGCAATAACCCGAAAAGGGCAGCTTAGGTAAAAGTTAGGGCATTGAGAGAAAAATGTTAGTTGCTTTTTGGAAATTCTGTGAAAGACTAGTAGGCAGTAGGGGTTAACCATTGGAAATTGTTACCATTCCCTATGTACTCAAATTAATCTCATCAATGAACGTGTTATGATTTTGTTAAGAATCTTGGTCTTATGAATGCATGCATGTCTTTAGGTGAAATAATCACAGGTGCGTGAACATCAATTTTTCTCTACGTGTTATGCATCAATGTTATTCCTTTCACATGTAATCCAACAGAGATAAAAGTACCAAAGAAATCAGGCACATGCAAAATTCAGAAAAGTCTGTTGGATTGAGCCGCAAAGGACAATTCAGGCAAAAATTAAGATAGCCTACTGGATTGAAAACCCGAAAGGGCGGTCTAGGCAAAAGTTAAGACAAAATAAAAGGAAAAGAAAAAAAAGGGGCCTACAGGATCGAAAACCTGAAAGGGCGGTCTTGATAAAAATTAAGGCAGAAAAAGAAGAAAGAAAGAAAAGCATGCTGGATTGAAAACCTGAAAGGGCGGTCTAGGCAAAAATTAAGGCAAAAAATAAAGAAAAAGTGTGCTAGGTTGAAAACCTAAAAAGGCGGTCTAGGAAAAAGTTAAAGCTAAAAAGAAAAAGTCTGCTGGACTAAGCCATCAAGGACAGTTCAGGAAAAAATTAGGGTGAAAAGAAAAAAAATGTTCGATAGGTCATCTCACATTGAATAGCCTATGCAAAAGTTAGAACATCACTCAGTCATCTCGCTACAAAATCACTGGATAGAAGCAATACGGGTTCACAAAGCAGCAACACTCAATGATCTCAATTCTAGAAAAGTCAGTATGAATAAAAGTTTAATGTCAAAAGTATCAATCTTAAGATTTACACCTAAAATAAGCCGTATAGGGCCCAAAAGTATCAACAGTTCAATAAGTAATCATATTCTAAGCTGCTGGGGGATCCTGTCCCTGGTGACCCTCTAGAATCTGATCCTATGTATCCACCAGCAAAAAATCCACGTCTATTATCATGTGATCCTTGGCTTCACCGGTACCAGCAGCTGGCTGGGCAAGGGCCCTAGTCTTTGATGTCCCTGCAGCAGCCCTAGCAACATCTGCTCCCTCACCATGATGATCTCCACCCCTCTAAGTCACACAGTATGCAGAAAGATCATCCTCGGACTTAGCATCAGATGGATTGGTGTCTATCTATCCTCAGTTATCCGCACCAACTGACCCCTCAGCATCTCAATCTTAGCCCTTGCCCGAGTAGTCTCAGCCCTAGTCTGGTCAGCCTCAGTAGTGGCTTCCTACAGCTACTCCTCCAAGAATCTGGCTCTCTCCTCAGAAGCATCTAAGTCCCGAGCGAACTTACTGCACTCTATGGTCAGTAGAGTCTACAATTGAATCATAAGATCAGTACAAATACAAGAATGTCATAGCATGCATCATGCACAGTTTGCTAAATTTTGCAGGTAATAGAAACTTACCAAGGCTAGCGCGTCCTAGGCCAGTAGTAGATCCCACACGGAGAAGTAGCCCCTGGTGATCCTCTTGGCCTCAGAAATGGTTACCTAAAAGAAAAAGGTCATATCAGGATAGGACATTCTAAGCCATCCTATAATAGATAAGGTTAAAAGCAAGGGATCCCTTACATGAGTAGACCTGGATGGAGTAAAACCAATGGGTTGGATTGACTCCTCGAGCTCCTTGATAGCCCGCTTCCCCGAATGATTGAGGAGCTGAAAGAAAGTATCTAGCTCAGCTCAGAGGTCCCCCTCTATCACAGACCCAGAAGCGCAAGACCACTTTGCCTGCGGCTCAAGGGCAGCAGCAGCAGTAGTAGGTCTATTCCATATGGAAGCAGAAGGCTGTAGCAATAAAGGATCATACTCATAATCACAATCAATTTCAGTAAACACCAAAGTATTCACAAGGGTTAAGTTAAGAAAATACCTGAGAAGAAGGGGTAGCGAACCTAATTGAGCCCCCGGTACCCCAAACTATGGATAGACCCCCTCAGTCCATTCTCATTGTCGTCATCATCATCATCATCCTCACTATCGCTCTAGTGGAACTCAAGAGGGACATCCTTGTGATGGATCCTCCCATAAGGAGGAAGAAGCGAGGAATCAATGAACTCTGTGTATGAACCCTCTACAGATAGCACTCGAGCTCCCTCTCCTAGCATGTATAGCCCCTGGTCGATCTGCAGCATGAGATGAGGCCAGAAGAAACCCGCTGGGATCAAGGGAGGGATCGATCTCTCTACCATGGCACTGGTTCTCCACCGTCGGACTCGCTCACCGAAATACCACTTATAAGAGAGTGGTGCCTCTAGGACAAAGCGGCGGTCATCAACGCAGGCCCGCATCCGTTTAATAGCCCCATACATATCCAATCTCTCCTATGGGTCTCAGATGACCTGCACAAAACAAATGCACTATGAGTATCACAACCTCGTAAATACAGTTTCTACTAATGGTTTGTTGAAATGTAAAATGCAGGTTTAGTAGGGAAGAAGTTTACCCTATCTAAATGCAGCTGGTGTAGGAACTCTCTGTACTACGATATAGTCAAGGGCTGGCCCTGCCAAAGCCCCATCCATTTAGATATAATATATGGTGTCTCAGGCTACATGGGCAAGCCCGGCCTAGGGATGAACCGGTGCTCAAAGGCCCAAATCTGCAAAACAAAATAAGGATTAGTCGCAACACGATTTGAATGAAAGGTTAGCGCATAAAAGATTAGTTTGGGATTCACCAATAGTATTAAGTGGCAGATCTTGAGCTCGGACTGCTCACCCTGAAATCCAACGTCTAGTCCATAATATAACTATGCCAGAATAGCTTGGCACTAGTTCTTTCCTAGCACAGCAGCAAGATCCCCCACAGTAGTGAGTAAACCATAATTGAGGTTCCTCGAATAGACCGGGAAGAAGACGGTAGTAAGGAATGTTAGCAGGAAAGACCGGGCATACTGATCCCTCCTATTAGCCACAATAGGACTTTATTGCCCAACCTAGTAAGCATGCATATCCCCATACTTGAGCTTGTTTGTTCCCCCCGAACAAAGCCCAATTAATCTCGCAATGTAGGCCTTCACCTCAGGTCGGGAATGCCACCTGTGGGCATAATCAAAGTGGACAGTATCCCCGCTCCACTCCAATCCTGTCGCGGTGCACACATCTGAGGGAGTGATAGCAACCTCCCCAATCGATAGATGGAAGGTGTGGGTCATCTCCGACCATCTCTCTGCTAAGGCTGAAATGGCCCCCAGGGCCAGTGTCTTCGGAGCCTGAGGAATAGCCCCGATAATGTCACTAAAGCCAAAGGAATCAATATGGGCCAAAAACTTGGTGTCCCCCATAGTACGAATCTCCTCGTACCATTTCCTAGAGAAGCTCAGAGCTCCCACAGTCTTGTATTGAAACTACAAAGACAAAGTTACAGTTCAACAAGGTTAAAATACAATAGACATGTCAAAAATCAAAAAAGAATTGCAGAAATCAAAGTAACCAGCATTTTGTCCCTAAGGACGGGACCTATATAGGTCCACCCTACCCATACGGGTCCTCTATAGGCTCCCATACTAAAATGGGACCTGTACGGGTCCCCTCTCACCCATAGGGTCCCTGTAAATAGTGGCTTCACGAGAAAAATTCATAAACAATCCAAAACCATCCAAACTCAGTCAAAGCTCAATCAAAACTATCCTAAAAGCATCCTAGACTAAAGTTACATGCATCAGGCTCTATTCCAAGGTCTAAAACACCCTAATTCATGCCAAAATTCGAGAAATTCTCAAAGACTTCGAAAATGGAAAATGGAGAATCAACCAAAATTACGTGGAGTTTTGAAGCTTGAGTATTAAAAGAAGGGATTAGAGGCACTTCAAAGGTAGGAGTGAGCCCCAAAAATGAGTCCCCCTCATGAAAAGCGTACCCAATGGAAACCGGGCATTCTTAGAGCCCCAAATCACCCACCAGGGGCAAATCCTCGAGTCTAAGGGAGAAACGACTAGTCTTTGGGATCTTTTTGTACATTTTGATTGTATCTAGGAAGAAAATTGCCAGAAAATGCAAATGGGAGATTTGGTATAAAGCGGGATGCAAAGAGTCTGATCAGCCTTTTGAAACCCCAAACGGGGACACGTACGGGGTCCCACACCACCCATACGGGTCCTAACTCTAAAGGACCCACCCATACGGGTCCTGGCCCACCCATATGGGCGCTCTCTTGCCATTCAGGGGAAGATTTTTGAACCAGTATTTCAAAAAGCACGAGAAATTCCTCCAGTCCAAGTTCGGGGCCAACCCCACTCCTCCTCAACCCTATATTTTAGTTATATTTGGGGCAATCCTCGTGCTTACTTTGATCCTTGATTGAAGGGGTAAAAAAAATTTTGTTTTCATAAAAGTCAATCAAGAATCAAGGTAAGCCATTTTTTCGAATTGATCCCTAACATGGAAAATTTTTGTGTACAGGTCAATCCTAGCACAAGAATTCTTCTCCAGTAAACAAATCTTACTAGGAAAGAGTTCCCCCAGCAGAAGAGGTTCTACTCAAAGGATATTACTTTACTCCCCAGCAGCGAAGTCAACCAAGGGGCATCTCCCTATGAACTCAGGGGCATCCCTCCTATCTCCTAGTAGTGGAATCAGCCAATTAAGGGGCATCTCCCCAGCCAATCAAGGGTCATCCCCCTATCTCCCAATAGTGGAATAAATCAAGGGGCATCCCTCCATCTCCCAGTAGTGGAATC
This sequence comes from Euphorbia pulcherrima, assembly GCA_947683365.1. Classification (NCBI taxonomy): domain Eukaryota; kingdom Viridiplantae; phylum Streptophyta; class Magnoliopsida; order Malpighiales; family Euphorbiaceae; genus Euphorbia; species Euphorbia pulcherrima. The sequence goes on along the minus strand of CANTUS010000004.1, from coordinate 62,036,969 downwards.
AATCAAGGGGTATACCTCCATCATCAAAAACCCTAGGGGCACCACCCTGGAGGTATTCCCTAGTAGTAGAACCAGTAGCAATTAGCTCAAACCCGACATTTCCTGTATATAGTTTTCAGTTTATTTCATCCACACATCTTTATTCTTAATTGAAGGGGCAAAAATATTTATGTTTTCATAAAAGTCAATTAAGAATAAAGATGTGCCTGCTTAGACGACGACTAACTCGGTGTTTGATTGCTGTCTCTTTTTAGGTTATTCAAATTCCCTAGTAGAGAGTCATCCGCCTTACGAAAGGACTACATCACCAGTCAAGAAAGATAATCCGCCTCAAGAAAGGGATACATTAGTCAGGAGAGTCATCCACCTCAGGAAAGGGATACACCATCAGCTAGGAGAGTCAATCCGCCTTAAGAAAGGGATACACTATTAGTTATGAGAGTTAATCCACCTTAGGAAAGGGATACATTAGTCTGGATAGTAGATCTACCTTAGGAAAGGGATACATTAGTCAGGAAAGTCGATCCGCCTTAGGAAAGGGATACACACCTTCCCCAATTAAGTCACTAGGGATGTGCAATAGCAAAGGAAAGTCATCCGCCTCAGGAAAGGGATACGCAATAGCAAAGGAAAGCCATCTGCCTCGGGAAAGGGATATGCATTAGCAAAGGAAAGTCATCCACCTCAAGAAAAGGATACACATCAGTAAGGAAAGTCATCTGCCTTAAGAAAGTGATACGCATTGGCAAGGAAAGTCATCCGCCTCATGAAAGGGATATGCATTAGTAAACGAAAGTCGTCCGCCTAAAAAAAGGGACCCCCGGGAAAGGAGTTCACGTCAAGAAAGGAACTCACCCATGTCATCACCTCAGGTATAATTTCTAAACCCTCGCTCACATCATGAGATCATACAGATCCGTATCTACAGTGATCCCATGAGAGGCAGTCTGTGAGCACTGGATTTTAACAATCCTTCTCACGAAATGATGATGAGAGCTATATGATGCATTCTCTTACTGGTGTTATCCATTAGTGGTGTTCGCACTGCTGTAGAGTTGAGTTTGGCCAAAGTTTGGAGTCCTAGTCTACCCTTAGGGACCCGTACAGGTGCTCCCTGGTGGTAGGGATCCACTAGCGGACTCGTACAGGCCATTCCTTCCATACACCTAGGGGGAACCCGTAGGGGTCCCCCAGGACCCGTACGGGTGGGGCCCCACCCATACGGGTCCTCTTGTTGGCTAAATAGGCTCTTTTGGAAGGGAATCCTTTCCTTTTTTGGTGAAAAGGCAGGTCATGAACATGATTTATTGCGTTTAGACCTCCTTTCCCCTATGAATAGGGCCCTTCTCTTCACATTTTACAGACAATTCATAATACAAAAATAGTTAGATACTATACACAAATTCTAGCAGTTTCTATGGGGATAGAAAGGTAAAAGTTAAGGTATAGGAGGTATAAAATAGGGAGAAACCCCATCTTCTGAGGTTTTGTCCACATTTTATTCATTCCTAGCTTCATTTATTAGGATTTAAGGGAGGTTCTATCCATACAAACACTCGCTTAAATAGTCCTTTTTCATCTACTTGGGCTAGACTCTCTCAACAGTAAAGGGATTGCCTCATAGTGGATTCATGCCGGAAAGGGGAACTTATTTTTATTTGGTTTTATAACTTAGAACAAATGTATAGGTTCTCTTGCCATTCCCTCATTTTCCCTCGATTGTATTTTTTATTCCCTCATTTATTGCTTATGCTTTATTATAATCTATAAATGCATATAATGAGTGTGAAAGAGTGTGGAAAAATAGGATTCCTATGATAATTCCCCAAATGATGAAAACAAAAATGGTATTACGCGGTGAATGTCATTTTGAATCAACTAAATGAGAAAAAAGTGACTCATCCGATACCCGAATCTTTGATCCAATAGGTATGAGTCTTCCACTCAATAGGAACCGTACCAAAACTCTTTCCTAAGTAGACAACTTTGGTGGTGACTATTGGGAAATAAGGATTCAGAATATAAACAATCCGGATCAGGTTTGAAGTAAACAAAAAACCTAAGTATAAAAAGACCTATGTCACTAATCCTTACTTATATCCAAAGTATCCAAAGTCCAAAACAAGTGAAGACAATTACCTAATTATAAATGGAAAGCATCCGGTGAAAGTTTGGAAAGGAAGCAAACTTTGAACCACCCAAAACAACATCTAGAAGAACTGATTGTAGAAATATCCGGAAGAAGGCAAATCCAGATATATTAAGTTTGAAGACATCTGGAAGACTTAATATTTTAGACAGGAGGAATGATTTAAAAAATTCCATTCTCTCTATTCTTTTGGTCTCCAAGTCAAAGATCCTTTTTCCCTAAAGCAAGACAAAAATGACAGCTAGCACTTTTTAGAAAAAGGACAAAGGACTGACACTGGACAGAGAAAACGATAAGAACCTTTTTCACCTAGACCAATAAGAAGGCGCGTGGAGCTTACACCAAAAAGCGGTCGATATAAAAGTTGATGTATCACTAAAAAATAAGGAAAACAATCACTGACAACTTTTCAGCCTCAATACCAAGGATTCAAATAGGTCAAAATCTCTATCTAATAGATTGATCAGCGGCTTCGGAAGCGCCACATATTACCTAATCAATTATGAAGATTAAATACTAGTCCAATAACCCACAACAGCTACATTTATGATCAAAGCCTATAAAAGGGAAGCTTCATATATTGAGAAGGTGCTGGTTGATTTGATAAAGCAATTAACAAGAGAATTCGCTAAAGCAATCAAAAAAACACATCCCTTTGAGAATCAAATATTTCCAAATCAGTTGTAAGGATTCCCAAGTAAATTATAAACTTGAGGAAGTCCAAAACCAAAACCCTTCAAGAAAACAAAGTGTACAAATCTCCAACTTGGGTGAGTTGTGAGATTAGGATATAGCTTAAAGTAGGTGCTTTGAGTGGAATCTCCCTGTAGGACTCAGCTTAGGTTTGCGTAGAAATCTAAGTGGTATATCCTACTAAAGACAAGAGGACTCAGCTAGGAGTTGGTGCTTCTAGTGTATATCCTACATCCGAAAGGGGGTACCATCAGGAGACAAACTGTAAGGCTTGATTTCTACCAGTTGGAAAGAAATCACACTAGTGGAAAAGCTCAAAAGAAGGAACCTTTGGGGACTGGATGTAGGCGGGGCTGAACCAATATAAATCTCTTGTGTTTGAATTTTCTTTACTCTGTCTTTAATTATTGCATTTTATATTATTTTCATCATTCGGATCCAAAATATCCAAAACATTCAAACACGCTACACAAGACTTTTTGAAAGTCTATTATTTCCATGAAAAAGGTCATTCACCCCCCCCCCCTTGGACCTTATTAATATAAGCACAAGGACCAACAGCGACTCTATCATTTGTATCAAGATTTGGGTCTTGATTCTTTTATTCATTAAAATTGGTTATTTGGGCAAACTTGAACTAAAAAGATTTTATGACGCCTAAATTCAACCAACCCCCAGTAGGCCCCACCTCTCACACATGCTCCAAGGGAGACCAATACGTCATCGACACCTCACAACACCAATGCTTGTAGAGACTTACTTAAGGCTATCCATGGCCTAATTAGGGAAAAGAAGATCCAAGAACTGGAACTCAAGTCAACCACATCTGATAATCCACCATCCCTACCTGAGGAAATTTTTAACACTATCAATCCAGGACTTTCCCCTAACCAAGTATTCAACTCAATCACACAAGCTAACCTAGTAGCTTATGCAGTCATAACCTGGCCAGATGATGATGACAACTCCTCAAAACCCGAAATCAAAATGTTCTTTGATCATGATGCCCGAGACCTAGGATATTTCTTCATGGAGGGCTTCTTAGGTTACAACCTACTTTGGGAAAGGAAGCTTGACGTATTTGGTCTAGCGTGGAGGGTGTACTTCCACGGGATCAATTTATCAACATGGATGAAAGAAAAGGGAGATGGCTAGTCAGAATAATAAAGAAGCTCGTAAGAACCTGCAAGCCGAGACTACCGGTTCAGCTACCAGTATTGCCAAGGTTGACCGATAAGGCCCTTCACATGTGGAGGATGAATCGAATGATGTAATTTTCAATGCAAACAATGCTACTTGTAGGGCATATCATGAATAAAGTGATGCATTTCGCATTCACATTTCTTTCATATTTTATTTTAAAAACGTCATGCGCTCATAACAACAACATTCTTAAAGATATCACCATATTTATTAATGAAGTTGGATTTGAGTACATCATAATGGCATAAAATTCCAATAGTTAAAACTTACCACCAAAAAGAGAGATAAAAAGTGCTTAGCATACATAATAACCTTAGGTCTTGGCCCATCTTTCTTCATGAAGGGGGAAGTGGTACACATCATCAAGGAAAAGAGACCAAGACTCCAAAGAATGAAGGAATACGCTACAAAGAAAAGGATCCTACAGCATTGCTCTTCCAAAACCTTTAAAAGGAGGAAAACCTCAATGCTCTTCCAAAACCTTCAAAAGGAATATGCACCTTCTAGTGAATAGACATTTCTTATTAACATGGGTTCCTTTGATCCCCTTTGGTCCTACATTTCCACTAAAATGTCCCTCCAAAAATGCTTTCGATACCCTTTGGTCCTACATTTCCACTAAAATGTCCCTCCAAAAATGCTTTTGCAATTTGTTAAAAGGAGAAGAGGTCCTTAGCAAGGGAGGAATCAAGCTCATGGACATGGATGGAAATGAGTTCGTGAATCAAGACAGGGTTAAGTGTTATCATGTCTAGGTCAAAAGAAATAAATCATTGAAAAGCAGCACAACGAATAAAATAAATAAAATAAATCACCCGGCGAGTGGTCTTCTACTACTCGGGCAAAAATTAGGGTGCATCCCGCTGTTTGGTGTTCTACAAACTGATCAGGTAAAAATTAAGGTACCCCAACATAAAAAAAATAAAGCCCGCTGAGTTGAAAACCCTAAAAGGGTGGCTTAGGCAAAAGTTAAAGCATTGAGAGAAAAATGTCAGTTGCTTTTTAGAAAATCTGTAAAAGGACCAGTAGGCAGTAGGGATTAACCATTGGAAATTGTTACCATTGTTTATGTACTCAAATTAATCTCATCAATGAATATGTTATGATTTGTTGAGAATCTTGGTCTTATGAATGCATACATGTCTTGAGGTGAAATAATCGCAAGTATGTGAACATCAATTTTTTTCTACATTTTGTGCTCTTTGTTGTTATCTTTACTGCACTTGTATTATTCAAAAAATACAAAAATATCGATAAGCCACAAAAGAAATAAGGTTTATACAAAAGTCAGAAAAAGTCTGCTAGGTTGAAAACCTGAAAAGGTGACCTGGGCAAAAATTAAGATAAAAGGAATGGAAGAAAGAGTAAGCCATCAAGGATAATTCAGGAAAAAATTAGGATAAAAAGAAATAAAGAAAAGAAAATGTTCGATAGGTCATCTCACACTGAATGGCCAATGCAAAAATTAGAACTCAATTACAAAAGTGCCAGTATTTTGCACTTGTTCTTGTTATTTTCAGACATCATTTGCATTATGCACTTCACTACTGGGATCTCTCAAACTTAGTTCACCCTCTATATAGTCGCATTATAAGAAAATGCCACCCAAAATGCTAGTCTTAAATCAACCAACCTTGGTAACACTTGTTAGTCTAAATTGGTTTAGTCCATCATGATCAGGATCTTTGATCGTTCAACAGTCAGTTCGCTTGCTTATAAGGTACTTTGGATAGTCTTTTTTTTACTGATTATACCAAGAGGCAGTATGGGTCTACAAGTAATAGTATTCAGTAGTTTCAGTTCAGAAAGGGCAAGTTTAGTATGTATCAGTGTGAGGCAATCAAAGTATCAATGTAAATAACATCCAGTTTTATATCAAAATAATCCATGCAGGGCTAAAAAAGCAAATGTCCAAAAAGAAACTCAAAATAATCTAAGCTATTAGAGGATCCTATCCCTAACACACATCCTGAGTTTGGTCCTAAGTATCCGCCAGCAAGTCATCCATATCAAACATCACCTGATCCTCTACCCTAGCACCCGCAGTAGGAAAGTCAGGCACCCTGATCTCTACCCCTCTAGCAGCACCCTTAGTAACTACCTATGTCACCATTGGCTCAATCCAATAACATGAGCATCATCTAAAGAATCGGAAGGCTCAGGTGTATGCCTACTCTCTATGAGCTGAGTCAGTTGTGATCGCAATCCCTCAGCCTCAACTTTCACCCGAGTAGTCTCTGCCTTAGCCCTCTCTAACTCCTCCTCCAATGTCCTAACCTAGTCAGCCTCAGTAGTAGCCGCTTGTAGCTACTCCTCTAGGAACCTGGCTTGCTCCTTAGAAGCATCCAAGTCCTGAGCAGACATGTCATGGTCTATAGCCAATAAAGTCTGCACAGAAATCAAAAGATCGATACACAATTGTAAATTTCATGGCATGCATCATGCATTAGTTTGTTAATTTTTGTAGGTAAATGAAACTCACTGAGGCTAGCACATCCTAAGCTAGTAGAAGGTCCCTTAGAGACATAAAATGTCGAGCGATCATCTCCGCCTCAGCCACAGTCACCTAAAAAGGAAAATTATATAGGATCAATACATTCTAAGCAGTTATCATAAGAACAAGTTTGTGAGCTGAGAATTTCTTACATGTGTGGAACTGGAAGGAGTAAAGTGGATGGTGTGGATCGACTCCTCGAGCTCTCTAATAGCTCTCTTCCCTAAATGGTCAAGGAGTCAGAAGGAAGCATCCAGGTCTATCTAGAGGAGCCCTCTCTCACCTCTTCAGAAGTACGAGACCACTTCGTCGGTGGTTATGGATAAGTAGGAACAGCAGCAGCGGACCTCTTCTATGTGGAAATAGGAGTCTATAATAGTAAATATTTGCACTCAGGTTCACAGCCAATTTCAAAAAGCAATAAAGGAATTCATAAAGTCTGAGTTAGGAAAATACCTAAGAAAAAGGAGTAGTAGACATAGCTGAACCCTCAGTACTCCTAACCACAAAAGGACCACCGCGATCACCCCTTGGTCCGTCCTTGTCATCATCATCATCATCGTCACTATTGTTGTCACTCTAGTGCAACTCAAGGGGAAGGTTATCAAAGTGGATCCTCTCGAAAGGAGGGAGGAGCGAGGACTCAATGAACTCGGAGTAGGAACCCTCCACTGACCTCACCTAGGAGATATATTCCCTGGCCCATCCCAGGCATCAAGTGCAGCTAGTAGACCCCCACAAGAATTAGGGGAGGCATCAGCCTCTCCACCACTGCGCTCGTCTGCCAACTGCGGACCCTCTTGCCACAGTACCACTAGAGTGAGAACGGCGACTCCAACATGAAGTGGTGGTTATCCACATCTGCCCACTATTAAATATGATGTATGCCCTTAAGGCAATTAGGGCGACATATCATAATTATGTATTGGTTGGTACAAACAATTTGTTTAATTAATAAAGGCACTTAATCTTTTGTTTATATCGATGTGTTCATATATATTGTGAATGGTTAAAATATTTTCATTGATACCTTTGTACAAAGGTCCTTGACATAATGCATAGCATAAAGTGAGAGATATTATAGTAGGACTATGTGTAGTGAGACCTGTTTCATGTGCAATTATGATTATGTACAAACTAACCCTAGTCATAGTTTCATCAAGAAAGGATATTGATAGAGCACTTAGGCTAGCATGTGGTCAACTCTCTTGGAAAGGGTCCAAGCAGTTAACCTACTAAGTCTCAATTTGGTGCCTTGAGTTTGACACATGGATATAGTTAGAAGATTTGGAGACTGCAGTAAGATAAACACTTGGTATATATATCAATGTGTTAGTGTTTATCTTCATGCAGTAGCTTTGCGAATATCCTCATACTTGAGATATTAGTTACCTTGTGTGGTACTATTGTTATACTTTGGGTCATACCTATTCACTCATTAATTTAGGATGCCACGGGTGATTACGGGTATAGTGATGATAGCATATTGGTAAGCTATATAATGGAAAGAATTCATCGCTCTGGATATATTAAGGAGTTTTTACCTAGCCGCTTGTTGAAGTAATGATTACTATAAACCTTTGATCAAAGTATGTGATTGATAGTAATAGTTTCTAGTCAAACACATTATGGTAAAAAGTAATATATACTTCGATAACAAGCAAATAACTAGGATAGCTTGGAGCAACCTCGCTATTGGTGGGTTAACACTTTAATCAAACCCAACAAACCAGATGGTACTGATATTAAAGAATTGAAGGAGTTCATCGCATTGGGAAACTATTGCATTAACCACGATTAAGTCATAAGCACAAATGATGTTCAGAGTAATGGGGGATGGTGGACCCTTGCAAGAGGCATACTACAGTCGTTTAAGGTAATCGAGTCGTATTCATGGTCTAGAACCTCAAGCCAATAGTTCTTATAGAACAAATATTGGTCAAATCATAACCGCTCAATACTACGGGGTCCTATAAGGTCACACACATTGAACTTTCATCGGACTGAGTAAAGAATTAATAGACTTGATCTATTACAAAAATATTAAAGGGGCGGTTGAACTATTACATGGTTAGACTAGAGATTTTATTTATTGAGTAGTAACTAATTTTATTAGGGTCATAAATAAATTAAAGTATTGATTAAAATGATTAGATCATTTAATGGTTAAGCCAGTAATTTATTTCGACCAGTAATTAATTTTATTAGAGCATAAATAAATTAAAGTGTTGATCAAAATGATTAGATCATTTTATGGTTAAGCTAGGAATTTATTTTGACCAGTAACTAATTTTATTAGGATCATTAAAGTGTTAATTAAATGATTAAATCATTTCATGGTTAAACCAAGAATTTATTTTGACTAGTAACTAATTTTACTAGGGTCATAAAATAAATTAAAAGAAAGGAGGATTAAATTTAATTTCATATTAAATTCGCATTAAATCCGCATTTAATCCCGCATTAAATTCGATGAGTCTTTGCATCCCCTTTATCAAGCTAGCCCCTCTTCTTCATTTCTTGCACCATATCTTTCTATGAGCTCTGATTTGAGATTATAACACGTTTTCTCAATGTCAACTTAAAAGATAAAATTAAGGAGTCCCTCTGGTTAATATTTCGGGTGGATTTTAGAGTGGTCTAGCAGCTACTTAAAACTCTGTGGTTCTTCCTTATTGGGAGGTTTCGGTTGGTGGGGTTAATGTGGATACTCATAGAGGCTATCCTATACTCGGAGGCTTGTGTAAGAAGGTTCTGCTAGAGCACGCTTCAACTGGTAAGACCTCTAATTTTCTTTTAATTATTAAGTCCTTTTATTAAGAATTTTAAGACTTAATAATTATTATTCTTAGGTTATTATGCATGCTTAATTTATTTTATATTTAAATTATAACTTAAAGTTATAACATGTTCAATATAAAATATTTATGCTAATATATAATTTAGAATTATAGTACGCCTAGTCTATGCATGCTAATCTAAGTAGAAAAACTATTTAGTTAAGGATTTAATTAATTTATATACAACTAGTAGGAGTTTCTAGGATAAGGGACAAAATTTTGAATTTCCGCCATGCTTGTTATACATATTCAAAGTGACTGTTAGTTACCAACACCCGCATCCTCTCGATGTCATCATGGATGACCATCCTCTCCCATGGGTCAAATGACCTATACAAAGAAGATGCAATGTAAGTATCCTAACCCTATAAATTTAGTTGCTACTGATAGTTTGTTGAAATGTAAATCACAGGTTTAGCATTAGATAGATTACCCGATCAGAGCGCAGCTTGTAAAGGAACTCCCTATACTCGGCTATAGTCCCGGCCTACTATTGCCAGGGCCCTATCCATCTCAAAATTATGTGAGGCATCTCATGCTGTCTAGGCAACCTATTCTTAGGGACAAATCGGTGTTCAAAGGCCCAAATCTGCAAAATGTATCAAAAGTCAATCGCAAAAGCGGTTTAAATAAAATGTTGAAACATAAAGGATAAAGTTCAAGAATCACTAGAAGAATTAGATGGCAGATCTTGAGCTCGGACTATTGGCCTCGAACACCAACATCCAGCCCATAATACAATTATGCTAGGGTGGCCCAGCACCAGTTCTTGCTTGGCACAGCTGCAAGATCCTCGATTGAGCAAGCCATAGTTAAGGTTGCTCGAGTAGACTGGAAAGAAGATGATGGAGAGGAAGGTCTATAAGAAGGATCGGGCATACTGATCCCTCCTCCCCTCAGCAACAGGGCTTGGCTGCCTAATCTAGTAATCATGCAACTCTTCATACTTAAGCTTATCCTTCCCTCTAGGATAAAGCCTAAGAAATCCCTCCATGTACGCCTTCACCTCAAGTCAGGAGTGCAATTAGTTGGCATAAACATCAAAGTGGAGGACAGATCCTCCCCAGCTCAACCCCGTCACTATTCACACATCTAAGGGAGACACCATGACCTCCCTGATCGGCAAGTGGAAAGTGTACATCGTCTCACACCATGTCTCAGTCAATGCCGAAATAGCATCAGGAGCGAGCATCTTCAACACCTGTAGAATAGCCCGGATAATATCGGTGAACCCGAATGAGTCAATGCGGGCCAACAGCTTGGTATCCCCCGTAATACGAATCTCCTCATATAACTTTCTACATAAGCTCAAGGCTCCCATAGTCTTATATTGGAATTGGAAAGGCAAAACAGCAGTTTAACAAGATTAGAATATAGTGGGCAAGTCAGAAATCAGAAAAAAGTTGTAAAAAATGAGGATTCAGGCATTCTGTCCCAAAAAAGGGGACCCATACAGGTGAACCCCACCCGTACGAGTCTAGGTCCCCCATCCGTACGGGGTCCCCTACAAATAGCCCCTCGCCCAAAAATTCCCGAATAATCCAAATTCATCTTATTTCAGCCAATATTTATTCAAACCTATCCTAAAGGCTTCCTAGACTAAAGTTTCATGCATTAGGCTCAATTCAAGGCTCTAAAACACACTAATTCCATCCAAAATCAGGGAAATTCAAAAAATACCAAAAATGGAAAAGTGGAGAATCGAGCGATTTACCTGGATTGAGGCGTGAGTGGTAGGAGATGGAACCAGGGCACATCAGAAGTGGAAGTGAGGCTGATAAATGAATCCCCCTCATGAAAAGCATACCCAACCAAAACTGGGCATTCCTGAAGCTCCGAATCACTTACTCGGAGCAAATCCTCACACCAAATGGAGAAAAGGCTGGTCTTAGGAATCTTTTTATACATTTTGGGTTGATTTTGGAAAAAGTTTAACGGAATTTGGAAGAAAATCGGAAGTTTTGTAAGAGAGGGAATGATGAGACTATTTAGCTTTTTTAAAACTGCCCTGACGCATACGTACGGGTCCCTAAATCCCACATCCACCTGTACAGGTTGTGCCCACAAATATGGGTCCCAATTTTTAGGGGCAACAGGGCTTTTCAAAGAAATCACCCCCCAGTAGCAAAGGATACCTCAGATTCAAGACTTGGGGCCATCCCTCATCTCTCAAACTCATATTTTAAGATTAATTAGGGGAAAATCCCTTAGCTCACCTTAATCCTTGATTGAAGGGGCAAAAATTTTTATTTACCAAAAAATAAATCAAGGATCAAGATAGGCCTTTTCAAAATATTCAGTAACACTAGTACTTTTTATACGCAGGTACATTCTTCATGAGACAATAGTGCCATCCGAGGGGCACCGCAAGAAGGGCAATATCCAGAAAAATATCCCCAGCAAGCAAAAGCCAAACAATTCCCTAGCAGTGGAATTAGTCAAGGGGCATCCCCCCGTCCTCTGACATTCTAGGGGCAACCTCCAAGGGGCATTCTAGCCTGAAATAGTTGAGCCAAACCCAACATTTCTAAACCTAGTTTTCAGTTCATTTGGGAGGGCTAACCCTATCCACACATCTGCATTCTTGATTCAAGGGGCAAAAAATTTTTGTTCACCACAAAGTCAATCAAGAATTAAGACTTATCACTTCAGATAGTAACTAACGGAATGTTTTTATCATCTCTTCATAGGTAACTTAAAACCCCCAGCAGGAAAGTCATTCGCCTTAAGAAAGGGATACACCCCCAGCAGAAAGTCATCCGCCTTAGGTTAGGGATACACCATCAGTACGAAAGTCGATCCTCCTTAAGAAAGGAATACACCATCGACAATCAAAGGAAAGTCAGCCACCTTAAGAAAAGGGATACACTAGCATCAGTCAAAGAAAAGTCATCCGCCTTAAGAAAAGGATACACACAGCAAAGGAAAGTCGTCCGCCTTAGGAAAGAGACACCAAGGAAAGGAGTTAACTCAAGAAAGGAACTCACCCATATCATCACCTAAGGTATGATTTCTAAACCCTGGCTCATATCGTGAGATCATACAGATCTGTATCTATAGTGATCCCACGAGGGGTAGTCTATGAGAACTGGATTTTAACGATCCTTCTCATGAAACAATGATGAGAGCTAGATAATGTTATTCTTTACAGGTGTTATCCATCAGAGTTGTTCCTACTGTAGCAGAGATGAGTTTAGCCAAATTTTGGAGACCTAAACTACCTTAAGGGACCCATATGGATAACACCTAGGGGTGTACGGGTCCACAGGTTGACTTGTACGGCCCTACACCTCCACATGCTTTGGAGGGACCTGTACGTGTCCCGATTATGCCTAAACAATCAAAAAGGATAGTAAATCATGCCATATTTGATTTTATTCAGTCATAAATGGCATTAACCGCGGTCAGACTCAGAAAAAGCCTATAAATAGAGGCATTTTGCCTCATTTTGAAAGGAGAAAAAATCAAGAACATCACATACATTATACTATTCATTTCCCAGCAATTTTTATAGGTATAAAAAGGGTATAAAAGAGGTCTAGAAGTTATAAAATAGGGGGGAGTCATTCCGTAGTGATTTTGCCCACATTTTATTCCTTTTTAGCTTCATATTTAGGATTTGGGGGAGGTTTTGTCCACACAAACATTCACCTAAATAGTCCTAAATCCATCATTTCATCATCTACTCTAGCTATACCATCTCTTAGCATAGGTATCGCTTCAAAGTGGATTCACGATATAAAGGTACGCTCCTGAGTTTGAGTTTCAAAGAAACTCTTTATTTTATCATTATTTTCATTTATTTGTCTTGATCTATCCTTTGATTTGTTTTGGGTCTAGTCCTGACCCATATGGGCCTTGTTGGCACCTTTATGTCCCTTGGGATACTAAATTGGTTCCCCATATCCATATGGAAGGAAATCCCATTTTTATTCAGTTCTTTCTTTATAAATTAGATTTGTTCAAATCTGAGCTTATACCCATACAGGTCCCCCTAGTACCCGTACGGGTGTAGCCCATCCGTTCGGGTACCAGCCCCCTAGGCAGAATGTCAATTTTCCTTTAACCTGTAAAATCAACCTAACATCACTAATTGCCATGTGATCAGTTTCACTAATAATCCGGTAAATAAACCCACGAAAAGTTAAAATGTGTTTTCATAATAAAACACATTGAAGACCCGTTATTTCTTTTCAATCCTAGAAGCTGCCTGGGAACTATCGATCATAAATCTACCATGCTAACATAATAACATTTTTCCTAACAAAATGCTAACTTATGATGTGTTGTAAATTGTGCAAATCTTTGTGGATGCATGCGAATTTATTTATTTTGTTTTATAACTTCGAACACATGTATAGCTTCCTTGCAATTCCCCCATTTTCCCCCAGTTCTATTTTTTATTCACCCATTTATTGTTTGTTCTTTATTGTAAATTGTAAACGCATGAATCGAGTGTAAAAGAGTGTAGAAAAATAGGATTTCCGTAATAATTCCCTAAATGATGAAAAGAAAACGATTTTATGGGGTGAATGTAACTTTGAATTAACTAAATGAGAAATAAGTGACTCATCCGATACCTGAATCTCTAATCCAAAAGGTATGAGTCTCCCGCCCAATGGGAACCATACCAGAACTCTTTCCCAAGTAGACAACTTGGGTGGCGACTCTATCATTTGCATTGAGATTTGGGTCTTGATTCTTTTATGCATTAAAATTGGTTAAAACGTGCAAACTTGAACTAAATGGTACCATCACGCTTAAATCAAACAAACCCCTAATAGACCCCGCTGCTAAGAGCCAAGGGAAATCCACATATTTTTCAACCATGGGAGTTCACAATTTTGTTTGACCTAGACATGATAACCCTTAAGCCTGCCATGATTCACTAGATTCACGAACTCATTTCCATCCATGTCCATAAGCTTAATTCCTCCCTTGCTAAGGACTTTCTTGATTATGAATTGTCATTCCTAATTAGGCCTAAACTTGCCCCTAGCATCAGTGTTGACGTGACATAGTTGTTTGAGAACCAGATCACCTACCTTAAGAGGTTGCATTGGGTACTTAACTCAATTGTTGTAAGCTCGGGCCATGCACTGCTGGTACATTTGTAGGTGGTCAAGTGCTTTGAGTCACTTTTCTTAATGTTGGTATGAAAGGGATAGGTTCTTCTCTTTGATGAAAGAAGGAGACCATGTTATTGTGGAGGCTGTTCTCCCCCTTGTGAAAGAAGGAGATCAAGTTTGGGACCATTATGGAGGACAAAAGTTTCTTCCTTTGGAACAAATGGAGAAAGCATTTATAGCGGTATATTCTAATGGAAATATAGGTCCAAGGGGGATTGGCGGTACTTATGTTGATAAGAAATGTCTATTTATCATATGGGATAGTTTCCTCTTTTGAAGGTTTTGGAAGAGCATTGGATTTGGATCTTAATTTTAAATTAGCGAATGTGTTGTAGGATCCTTTTCTTTATAGAGCATGCCTTCATTCTTTAGAGCTTTTGGTCTTCTTTCTTAATGATGTGTACCTTTTCCCCTTCATGAAAAAAGATGGGCCAAGACCTAAGGTTATCATGTTTGCTAAGCACTTTTTACCTCTCTTTTTGGTTGTAAGTTTTAACCATTGGAATTTTATGCCATTACGATGTACTCAATATCAATTTGTTCAATAAACATGATGGTATTTTTAAGAGTGCTGATTTTATGAGTGCATGGTATCTTTAAAAATGAAATACTCAAACAAGATGTAAATGAAAAATGCATCAATTTATTCTTGATATGCCTTATAAGCGGTAGTGTTTGCATAAAAAATGTTTGCATCATTAAAAATTACATCGTTCGAATCATCCTCCACAAGCGGAGGGCCTTACTGGTCAACCTTTGTCAATGCTAGTAGCTGAACTGATAGTCTTGGTTTGTAGGTTCTTGTGAGCTTCTTCGGCCTCTACTCTTGCTAAGTTCTTTATGGACTTGCTTATAAGATTGCCCTTCTTATCTCACTTCTAATTTTCTTCATAAGCACAGCTAGGGTTTAGTGTTAGAGTCGACTGCCTCACTCGTCTCATCTCCTTCAGCATTCCCATATACTTCTTTAGAAAATGAGGACTCGATCAGGCAACCATTCTTGAAATTGTACACATCATTGAAGATCTCAAAACCAGTGACCTTCTTCCCCCTAACTCAACAGGTTCCTCCACCACTGTAACCTTCTTCTTAACCTCAGCCCCTATCATCAGGCATGAATCAGGTTTGGATTTCTTAGCACTGGGGCAATTTTCCAAACCAAGTCTATATGGCCATGGCACAGGTATAATGGGCTCTACCATGCCCTGAAGATTCTTTCCAAGCCATTTTCCTCTCATGTGGCCTTGCTTCATTATGATCTTCTCAATCTTGAGGGATATGTATCCCCTAATTGTCCACTTTGTATCCTGCTAAGCTACAGCCACTCTTAATTCCTTTTGCTCGGCTTCCATAGTCGCTACAACTAATGGTTCATCAGCCTCAATGGTCACAAGCTTATCATTATGGAAGAGCTTGACTTTTTAGGAGACCTTCGAAGGGACGGTCCTTAACACATGAAGCCATGGGCGGCCAAGAAACAATGATTAAGTGACATGAATATTAAGGATAGTGAATAAGACTTCGAATTTCACCTCCCCAACTGCAACTTTGGCCTTAAAAACCCCAATCACACTTCTCTTTGTATCATCATATGCCCTTATAACAGTATTGGATTTCTCAAACATTGACACATCTAGCCCCAAGTGAGGAAGGATCTTGGAAGGACAAAGGTTAAGGGTGAAACCATCATCCATCATAATACACGAGGATAGAACAATTGAAGATTTGCACCTTAATGTAAAGTGCCTTATTTTGCTCGTTCCCTTCAGTTAGAAGGTCAGATGGGTGGAACGTAATGGACTTAACATGGCTTGGAGGAGATCCCCCCAATGACTGAAAATACATTAACCAAAGAAGTGGATGGTGTCACCTCCGTACTCATCAACTTCTTAATTAATCCCTTATGATGGTCCTCAAAATCAATAAGAAGTTGCTAAATACTATACGTAGCTTAGGCAGGTTGTAACTACTGGACAAGAGGGTTGATTTTCAAATCCACCTTCTCAATGCTAGGTGGGATTTGAGTCTCAACAATAGGTGTGGTGACCATATTCTCAATGGTTGGGCTTTGGTCTGTGCTCGGAATGACTCGGATATCAACATCTCTACTCCTTCTTCTCCTTGGAAGGATATTCGGAGCAACCCTCCCACTACGGATAACATGCAACACCCCATTCTTCATATAACTCCTCCCCTTGGAAGTTTCCACTAACAAAGTTGGTCCCTCAATGTCATCTTCTTCCAGTACATAAGCATCAATATCAATTGGGTCAGGTTGAATTAACATGGCCTCTTCATCATAAGTCTCATTTAACTCACATGCGTCAATGTCAATAGGGATAGGCTCATTGGGTAGAGCCACTACTAAATGAACCACATGATTGGCTTGCCTGTGTTGGATATGATGTATGCCCTTAAGGCAATTATGGCGAGGCAATTAGGGCGATATATCTTAATTATGTAATAGTATGAATATTTTGTTTAATTAATAAAGGCATTTAATCTTTTATTTATATTAATGTGTTTATAAACATATTATGACTGGTTAAATATATTCATTGATGTATATTTATAAAAGTCTTTGACGTATCATAGCATGAAGTCAAAGAAATTATAGTTGGACTATATTTGGTGGAACCTGCTTCATGTGTAATTATGATTATGTCTAAACTATCCCTAGTCATAGTTTCATCAAGAAAGGATATTGATGAAGCAGAAAGACTAGCATGTGGTCAACTTTCTTAGAAAGGGTCCAAGCAGTTAATCTCCTAAGGACTGAAGGTGGTGCCTTAAGTTTGACACATGGATATATCTGGGAGATATATTGGAGACCGCAGTAAGATAAACACTTGGTATATATATCAATATTTTAATGTTTATCTTCATGCAATAAGCTTTGTGAATATCCTCATACTTGAGATACTAGTTGCCTAGTATGGTACTATGGTAATGTTTTGGGTCATTCCTATGCACTCAATAATTTAGGATGTTACAGGTGATTACAGGTATAGTGTTAACAGTACGTCGGTAAGCTGAGTATTTGGAAAGAATCCATTGCTTCAAATATATTAAGGAGTTGTACCTGGCCACTTGTTGAAGTGATGATTGCTATAAGCTCTGATCAGAGTATGTGTTTAATAGAAACGGTTTCTAGTCAAGCACACTATGGTAAAATGCAATATACTTCGGTAACAAGTCAATAACTGGGATAGCTTAGAGCAACCTTGCTATTAGTGGGTTAACACTTTAACCGAACCCTATAAACCAGATGGTACTAATATTAAAAAAGGAAGGAGTTCATTGCACTAGATAACTATTGCATTAATCGGGATTAAGTCATAAGCATAAATGACGTTCCTAGTAATGGGGGTTAGCATACGGGTTCTTCACTAAGCTCTACTTCCGGAAAGGTCTGCTGAGTTCTAAGTTATCCTCGGTGTTTGATATTTTACACTCGAAACTATTCCCTTTTGAGGGGGATCCTTCAAAGCATGGTCCGCCTATGATCACCATCACAAGCCCTTCTGATTTATGCAAGGACTTATCTTCGCCATCCTTCTTTGGTCTACAATTGCTTTCTTTTATGATCCCTTTTACAAACTATGTGAGATTCCCTTGCTCAATTAAGGCATGGATCTCATCTGCTAGGATGCGACATTCATCCGTGTTGTGACCTCTGGACTTGTGGAACTCACAGTACTTATTCGTGTCCTTTCCCATGAACTATTTGGGTATTACCCTTGGATATTTGATGGATCTTTTATCGTCACTCTTTTGCACTGCCAGCAAGATATCATGTAGTGGAGCATATAACTCTAGCCTGTATCTACTTT
The DNA here is from genome assembly GCA_947683365.1 of Euphorbia pulcherrima. Taxonomy (NCBI): domain Eukaryota; kingdom Viridiplantae; phylum Streptophyta; class Magnoliopsida; order Malpighiales; family Euphorbiaceae; genus Euphorbia; species Euphorbia pulcherrima. The sequence goes on along the minus strand of CANTUS010000004.1, from coordinate 62,018,628 downwards.
GGGTAGAGGATTGCTCGCGGTAGCTCCCCCTTTCTTCTTAGCCTTTCGGTCTTGAGGTCGGGTTCTTTCAGATGTTTTATATGGCCTATCGACTTCATCTACTTTGATTAGGTTCTTTGCAATGGTGATTATCTGATCTAGCTTCTTAGGTTGCCTTTGGATGAGCTCCACACAGAGCCTCTCATTCCTTGTGCCGTTAATCATAGCTTCCATGGCGGTGCTATAATCCAAATCTCAAACTTGCAGGCAAGCTTTGTTGAATCGCTCAATGTAAGAGAAGAGTGACTCGTCTTGTTTTGAGTGATCTCATTAACAGTACGAGTGGTTATCCCTACCGGAATGGAGCCGATGAATTGTATGCAGAAGTTCTGCCTTAGGTCATCCCACAAATCTATGGACTCGGTCGACAACGAGTCAAACTAGTAGGCTATTAGACCGATTAATGTGTTTAGGAAGTTCCTGCAGGCATGTGCTTCTGAAGCGTATGCTAGGTCCATCTTATTTTTATAAGTCTAGACGTGGGTGCGAGGGTCCGTGTCCCCATTATAGTTATCAATGAATGATAGCTTGATCTAATAGTTGAGTTGCTCTGCAAGAATCTCCGCACTGAATGGGGGAGTCAAACATTTCCAGCAGAGGTTCTTGCAGAGAAACCCATAGCCATTGAGCCCTTCTTTGAACAACTTCTGGAATTTAGGATCATCCCAATACTTACACATTTTAGGTTTCGACTGTGAGTTGAGAGGTGGTGGAGGGGGGAGATGAGTGGTGTGACTGGGGCCCAAATACGTACCATCCGAATGGAAATAGTCTAAAGAAGTAGGCCCACGTAGGTGGTGAGTGTCGTATATAAGCTCATTCTGTACTGCCTACTCTACTTGTCATGTCTTTGACATTCTAATCGGATCCCTCTATAAAGGAACCTCCATACTTCTGTCCGTTAAGGACGAGTCCATGCTGGTGTTATTTTAAGCCTATTGGGTACCGACTCCTATGATATAATGACTCAGGTGGGCGTTGTGTGGCCCAACTGAGTGGGTGATGAGAGACCCATATAGATGGGCATTGTGTGGCCCTTCCAAGTGAGCATTGTGTGGCTCACCATGGTTGGTGTTGAATGATCCTCCTAGGTGGATGTTGTAAGGCCCAACCGAGTGGGTGATAGGATGGATAAAGGTATCCGTGTGGTGGAGTGGTCCACTTGTTGTGTGTCCAGCCATTCCTTCCTTCATCACTCCAAATAGATTCCTTCATAGCTGATTCTGGTCTTTGGGGGAAACTTGATAGCATTGAGCAAAACTTTTGAAGAACGACATCCTTATTACAGAGTAAGTCGGTGGCATCATGATGGAATCCATGGCTGAAACAATAACGGAGAGGGGTGCTTCTGTAGTTTATTGGGAGTTAATTGCCGTCCGTAAGTCATCAGCATTGTCGTTGACCGATTGATCAAGATTCTGGTTGTTATCCATTCGATTAGAGTTACTAACCTTTATAGAGAAAAAAAGAGTCTGCCTTCACTAGAAATGGTGGCTACAAGATAGAAAGGGCATCAAAGTGACTAGTCGTGTGACCGGCGTAGCCTCTCCAATGCTTAAGTAAGCAACGGTGATAAAGAGGAGGCAAGTAAAAGAGAGAGTTTTAGGGTTTACAATGTGATACTTGAGATATGGGGTAACCCCATATTTATAGTGCATAGTTACCCTGTCATGGCAAAAGTGTATTCCCTCTATTGGCGGTGATGAGTCCTTATTAGGAAAGGATCCTATTTAGGCACGATTTCCTCTATGAGAAGTTTCTTCTTATTTATCTATTTAGGAAAGGATATTACTCCTGTTTATCTATTTGGGAAGAAGAGTTATTATTGGATTCCGTATCCTATTTAGGGCGGTGTGACCCTAACTCTCCAATCGGCTAGCTGGATGGCGATCCAGCTGCGAGGCCAACTGATGACATCACACCTCATGGTACTTCCATTATCCTTGACGGGCTTTAGTTACAAACCGTCTCCATATATCTCAAGGTTCGCAACCCTAATCTTCCAATCATTCAGTTCTAGCATGTACAGGCCTTCAGGACACTCAAAAGGTAACTGAGGGTAATTGGATTCTATCCCACTTTTATTGCATTCATTTTTATTTCATAAGAATTTATATTTATTAAATTATCTGGAGCATCCAAGGCGGAGGAACTACTCATCCAAGTATAAACACGTATCCCTTCATTTTATTTAATTATCATTTATTCCCAGTTTTATAAACAAAATGACATAGGAAAGATATTTTGAATAAACTAATTAAACATAATTATCTCGAACAAAATATATAAGTAACTATTTTATCTAACTCAAAATCTTTATTTTATAGGTATAAGAATCTAACCCGGATTGGCTATACCATTGTTTCTCGAAAGAGTTGATCCGGGTGGCGACTCTTATATTATATAAAATAGGGACCCTGCTCTTGTAATAAAAAGGCTAATCCTTAAAGGAGTCCTTGACCCCTTTTGTCCAGTTGGAAATTCCAAGTATGTTCACACTTACAACAAGCCTTGCGTTCTAGCGGCGACTCCCCGCACTAAAACCCAGGAGCCCCACATTAGCTGTCGCATAAAAAAGTCTGCCCGCTTACACTATGCATCTAAAATAGGATCCATCATGTATGCTATGATATATATTAGGCCAGATGTCTCTCAATCTTTGAGCTTCATGAGTAGATATCAAGCAGATCTAGGTGAAAAGCACTGGATGGCCATAAAGGCAATCCTCAAGTATTTGAGAAGGACTAAGAATGAGTTCTTGATATATAGAGAAGGTGACCTCATGATTAGAGGTCATACAGATGCGAGTTTCCAATCTGACAAGGATGACTTTAAGTCTCAGTCAAGATTTGTGTTTGTATTTAATGGAGGGGCAGTATGCTGGAAAAGTTTCAAGCAAGAAACTACTGTTGATTCAACCATGGAGTTTAAGTACATTGCTGCATCTGAAGTAGCAGAGGAAGTTGTCTGGTTAAAGGAATTTCATTTGGTGATCTCGGTATGGTGCCTGGGATTGTTGATCTAATAACTGTGTATTGTGATAATAATGGTGCAATTACTCAGGCAAAGGAACCACAGTCTCACAAAAAAACAAATATGTACTTAGAAAGTATCATATAATCAGGGAGATTATTGATACTAAGATGATAAGACTAGAATAATTTCCCACTAATCATAACCTGGTGGATGGTTTGACAAAGCCATTGACTCAAGTCAAACATGACCAGCATGTTAAAGCATATGGAATAAAACATATGGCTAATTAGCCTTAGTGCAAGTGGGAGTTCGTTAGATATAATGTATGCCCTTAAGGCAATGAGGGCGATATATCTTAATTGTGTATTGGTATGAATATTTTATTTAATTAATAAAGGCATTTGTCTTTTTTTTATATCGATGTGTTCATATATATTATGGTTAGTTAAAATATATTCATTGATATCTGTGTACAAATGTCCTTGAAATATCATAGCATGAAGAGCAGATCATAGTTGGACTATGCTTACAGAGAGATCTGTTTCATGTTCAATTATGATTATGTCTAAACTATCCCTAGTCATAGTTTAGTCAAGAAAGGATGTTGATGAAGCGAGTAGACTAGCATGTGGTCATACTTTCTTAGAATGAGTCCAAGCAGTTAATCTACTAGACTGAAGGTGGTGCCTTGATTTGACACATGGATATATCTAGAAGATATATTGGAGACCACTATAAGATAAACAATTGGTAAATATATCATAGTATTGGTGTTTATCTTAGTGTAATAGCATTGCGAATATCCTCATACTTGAGATATTAGTTGCCTTGTGTAGTACTGTTGCTATAATTTGGGTCATACTTAATCACTCATTAATTTACGGTGCCACAGGTGAGTACGGGTATAGTAATGACAACACGTTGGTAAGCTATGCAGTCGGAAAGAATCCATCGCTCTGGATTTATTTAGGAGTTGTACCTGGACACTTATTGAAGTGATGATTGCTATAAACCTCTAATTAGAGAATGCATTTGATAGAAATAGTTTTTAGTCAAACACATTATGGTAAAAGCAATATACTTCAGTAACAAGTAAATAATTGGGATAGCTTGGAGCAACCTTGCTATTAATGGGTTAACACTTTAACCGAACCCAATAAACCAGATGGTATGAATATTAAAGAATGGAAGGAGGTCATCGATAACTATTGCATTAACCAGGATTAAGTCACAAGGACAAATGACGTTCCGAGTAATGGTGGATGGAGGACCCTTGCTAGAGGCGTACTACAGTCATTTAAGGTCATCGAGTTCTAATTATGGTCTAGAACCTCGAGCCAATAAGTTCTTATTGAACAAGTGTTGGTTAAGCCTTAACAGCTCAATACTTTGGGATCCTATAAGGTCACACACATTGGACCTGCGTCGGACTGAGTAAAGAATTAATAAAATTAGTCTATTACGAGAATTTTATGATATAATGGTTAAACCATTATCTGGTTGGACCAGAGATTTTATTTTGACCGGTAACTAATTGGATTAGGGTCATAAATAAATAATTATTGATAAAGGACCAAAAGAAAGTTTTACCGAACGGGTTGGACACAGTGCGAATAAGTCTGTAGTAAAACATTGGATATTTTTCGGGACTACAAGAAAGAATGGGCAGCGGGCCCATGACATATTATGATGGAATGTGCGTAAAAGCCCATAATATGAGCTCGCACGTGCTGCTGGTGGCACTCGCAAAGGCCCATGAGCTGGGCTTGCCAGCACCGCCAATATAGCGCTAGGGAAGCCCAGCTTGCGGAGCACACAACGTATGGAGCACGCGGGGGAACCCGCTGATCCAGCAGGATCTGTGGGCTAAACCCGCATGTGGGATAGGGTTTTCACCCTATCCCACATCGATAATGGGGGAGCAATTTTGCTCCCTCTAGCCTATAAATAGGCTCCTCTAACCCCTTAGTCAATGCACTAGTTCTTCCTTTGAGCTCTGACTTGAGCTTCTAACATGTTTTCTTGAGTAATGTTTGAAGAACAATTTAGGGATTCCTAATTTATTTAGGGAATCCTTTAGTTAATATTTTTGAGTGGGTTTTTGGAGTGGCCTAGCAGCTACTCAAAACTCTGTTGTTCTTCCTCGGGGGAGGTTTAGGTTGGTGGGGTTCGTGTGGATACTCATAGAGGCTATCCTACACTTGGAGGCTTGTGTAAGAAGGTTATGCTAAAACACGCTTCAACTAGTAAGCCTCTTTTTTAATTATTAGGTCTTTTTCTTTAAGCATTTTTAGACTTAATAATTATGCTTAGTGTGAGCACGGGCTTTTCGGAGACCCTTGGAATGATGATGACTTGTTGCTCTAACCTCATACGGTCTAGTTGTTCTATTCTTGGAAGGTCGAATCAAGTTTGGAAAGTACATTTTTGATGATTTCATACCTTTGGCGGTTCTTAAATATCATTCACATGCATTTAGGATTAGCCGTTTCCTTTCGCTCACGTGTAGTAATTTGCTTCATGATTTTCTATAAGATCCGAACATTTTCAGTGAGTCTTGTTTATACCATTGCATTCTTGACTCTCTGAGCTTTCTGGAATGTCAAAAATTGCCCTAATCGGATAACCATAGTGAAAGATATAGGCGTTGGAAGCCAAAACCCTAAATCTGCCCTAAAATTGCCCTACCTAAACCCTAATCAACCAAAACCCTACCTAAACCCTACCTAAACCCTACCTAACCCTACCTAAACTATAACCCTAATTCCAAAACCCTAGCAGGCACCTAGCAGCCCCTTTTGCTGCCACCACCGTCGACAGTGGCGGCGGTGGCAGCCTATCCTCCGGCGACGGTGGCCGCCACTCTTATGGTAGCCACCGCCGCCGTCGTGGCGTTCACCGCTACCCTTTATGGCGGTGAACGACACCGGGGTGGCCACCCCTTTCATGATTTGGCAATATATTTTACCCAAAAATTTGTCTAAGTCGGTGGATTTTTATGTGTGAGAGTATTTAAACCAATCCAAGAGAGAGAGATGAGGACTTTTCTCCAGATTTTAGGATTTAGAAATCATTCAAGAGCGAGAAAAGGAAGAACTAGAGAGAGAAAGCTTCAGAAAAGCTAGAAACTGGGTTTAATCCTCTCTAATCTTGATTCTTAGTTGTTTTTAGGCTTGATCTCATAGCTTAAACACTAAAATCAGTTAGAAATCATAGGTTAAAACGGATTAAATAGGGTTTTGAGACCTTTCCCCGAATACCACCCAAACAATCTGTCACTATTTTCGTCGCTATTTTCGTCGTTGTTTCCATCGGAAAATCATCAAAAGCTTGCCAAATGTCTTGTTCGAGTCTCCCGAGTTAGATTCACGGCCTATAGGTAACGAAACTGAGTTCCCTTGATCTTTTATTTCATTTATTGTCTTTTGTTCCTGTTCTTGCTGCCTTTGGTGTTGCTTATTTTTTTTTCCTTGGTGTTCTTGGAAAAACGTTGGAAAATAATCCAACCTCTATAGGGATAGCCTTCACCTCTACCACTATAGCCTTGGCCACTATGTGTTGCTTATTTTTTTTCCTTGGTGTTCTTGGAAAAACGTTGGAAAATAATCCAACCTCTATAGGGATAGCCTTCACCTCTACCACTATAGCCTTGGCCACTACTGTTATAGCGGTGAAGGCTATAGCTATAGAGGTGAACTCCACCCCTATAGAGGTCCCGTTATTTCTAGAAATTTTTGGGTATTTTCTTACCCATATCCATAAAATCAACATTATTTGAGTGTTTTAAGTCTAGATCTATTGAAATATAGTTGATTACGACTTAAAACTTCAATGATTTCGAGTTTATAGATGCAAAAACACCGATATCCCCCCTAAAAATGGTTTGGCGCGGCCAAGGCTATAGTGACAGCCTTAACTGCCGCCGCTATAGCCTTCACCACTGCCACTATAACAGCCAAGGCTATAGCAGTGGTGGTCAAGGTTGTCACTAAAGCCTTTTGCCGCCAAAAACTATTTTTAGCCATTTTTCGCCTTTTTCGCCTTTTTCTTGCGATTTTTACCCCGATTTGAACCCAAAAAATTTCCAAAAAATTATAAATAATTTGAGACTGCTTTTAATTTATTTTATTCTATTTTTAGATTTTTTTATTTGATTTAATATGCATTTAAATGGCTTAAAAATTGTGTGTTCAACTAAATAAATTGTTTTCTACCAGCTAAAAATTCCAAAAATATTCTGAATATGTTAAATCTGATTTTAGGATGTTTAGTTAATTTATTTCACCTTTTTAGGTTGCTTAGATAATTGAATAACACCTGAAAATTATGTTTTTGTCCCGAAAAATCCAAAAATATGTTTCTTCATGCTATGTATTTATTTTCCGCATTTATTTATTTATGCTTTATTTATGATTATTCTCGTATACCTTTTGCCTCGTTTGGAGCCGGGTCCAAGTCGGTAAGCTCGGTTAAAACCCGAATTCACCCGTTTATTTATTTATCGCTTTATTTATTTTCTTGCATTAGAAAAATGTATAGGTATTCATAAAGCCTTGTAATAATTTTATTTTCTTACTTTGCTTATTTATTGCTTTCCGTGTGATGTATGGCATATAAACCGAAAACACCAAAAAATAATCGGATTAAATCGCATAAGAAATAAAGTCACGTTTATTAAAACATAATCGGCTTGATTTAAAAATTGAAAAGTAAGCAACATCATCCGAACCTAGAATCTCTATATTAAGGTACGGTCCAATCACCCCGTGGGAATATCATACCCAAATTCCCGGTGGAGCTTAACTGGGTGGCGACTCTATCTTAAAATACGGGATTCTAAGTCTCGTATCCCTTAACACATTAATCGGACTAAATTTCAACTTCAACATCGCTTCCATTATCCATTTTCATCACGCTAAAATAAGGATCATCCCTTAGCACGCTTCACAACGCTCGTCGTTTCTCCGCCCCACGTCGAAGAGCATTAAAGCTTACTGTATAGGTGGGGAGATCGGGGGTCATCGGCTCACAGTGACGACTCTGCTGGGGATCTTCCTTTAACTTAAAATTTGACAAATCGCTCTCATTTTCAATCTTTGGTTAAAGGATTTTGATGATGTGCCTAAATCGTTTTTAAATCAACGCTTTATTTCTTATGCCTTTTTCTCCACCGCTTAGTTAGATTCTAAGTCTTATGGTGCCATCTTTATCACCCCCATGAAGCTCACTTGTATACCTTATGCCCGCCAGAAATTAGGGATATTTGTGGGTGGAACACTAGTTTCAACCAATGTGTAATTCCCGCGGTCGCACTCATTTGAGGAGTGGTTGAGTTACACAGAATCAAGGTAAACGAGACCCTTCTACAGTGTCGTTCCACGACACCAGCAGTTCGAGACTATGAACCACGATAAAACTAGCCATAGCAACTTCCTTTTAGGCTCACCGAAATAATCTAAATTTAGGTCACATACTCTCTTACGTTTCCTAGCACTAGAGTTACCCCCAGACTACAAATTAGCATTGCGCGGGAGTCATAAGGTTGGAAGAGGTTTATTTGCTTTCATGTGCTACTTATGTTATGCTCATGCATACGCACCTCATGCATAGGCCGCCTATGGCCGACCTTTATTTTCAATTTTTGCTCATCCCTATTCTCCCCTCGCTTGAAGGGGGAATTTAACAAAATGCCTGAGATCGTTTGAACCCCGACAACCCATACCTAGTTCGCTAGGCATAGTGAGGAATTTGTATGTCTCACGTATTTTGGGGTTAAGCTTCGCATCATAAGCTCTTCTAGTCTTTACCTCTCTAAACCACCCATATTGTATAGCATTCTTCATTCGGGTTATTATGTGATCATCCATTTCATTCATGGTTCAATTCGGGCTGATCATTTTCCAGCTTCTCAGTTAGGCCAAGGCACTGCTCCCATCAGAGTCGATCATCATCTAGTTCAGTTTCAAGCTCATTTCTGGAATCTGTTTCTTTCCGCTATGTCTGATTTACCGTCAGTGGATAGGGTTCCATCTGAGGGTTCTTCTTCTCCTCCTTTCCTCCCACCTGATCAGGGTCAGCCTCTTTTAAGTTCCGAAATTGCCAATGCTTTGTTAGCATTTCTCCGATATGATCAATTTCGAGATGTTATTCAAGGGCAGATCCAAGATTCGGTCCACATAGTTTTGGAAGAGAAAAGAAGTGTCCAAAGGATTCCAATGATTGGTATTCAAGCTCAGGGACAACCGGATATCGCTCAAAGTGGGTCAGTTCAAGTTCCGTCATTTCAAGCTCAGTCTTTTGTTCAACCAATTCAACCAATTCAGTGTGTTCAGCGGCCTACTCAACCTCTGCCTATCCTATTTCAGTTTGGTAGGGATATCGCACAATCTCAACCGCCCGTTTTTGCTTATCCAACCCAAGCTTTAGACCATACCTTCAAGCCTAGTTTTTGCACTAGCATGAGCCAGCTTCCACTAACCCCAATAACCCCGGATTAGTTTCAGCCCGCTTGGTCAATTTCTCCTGTCCAACCCCAATTAGGGCCATTCCAACTGGATCAGAATTTAGCGTAACCTTGAATGCCTCTAAATTCCTTTCTTCCTACTCCTCAGTTTATTGTTGCTCCGAAGGGGGTTGTTTACCCCCAAAATCCCTTCAATACCAATCTGCAAGCTAACTCTCCAGTCGATTCCTCATCTATTGCTTTACCATTCCAGTTTAGTGCACCTGATCCCTCTAGCGACCAAGTCATGCAACCTTCGGGGCATGACACATGAAATTGAAGCTCTCACGCATCGGTTAGTGCCCCATTCAGTGACCAGGTCATGCAATCCCCAGGCATGACGCCCGAAATGGAGGCTCTACTACATAAGTTCCTACTCTTTAGTTCTAAAGAGAGTCAAAAAGCAAAGCTCAAAGAGTGTGAAGGACCTCATGCTATCCCATCGCGGACTGAGGTGAAGGAGAAGCTTTTTGCGAGCCAGCAAGTCGAATCTCAGGCCTTCCCTTCAGGATTAGGCGATCGCTCGGGCACCAGTTGTAGTAGCTCCCAAAGATAACCTAGAGAAGGTTATAGGTCCGTGGAAATTACCCCTCAGTGTAATCTTAGCCACCTTACGAGAGGGCGACCTCCTCAAAGCCCTTCGCGAGCATAGGCCCCCTAAGGAGGAGGAGAAGTATAACTTTTATGCGTATCATGTTCAGCAAGGCCACCGCACTGACGAGTGTCAGAAGTTGATCCAAGATGTCAACCATTTAGTGAGGGAAGGAAAGATAGTTAAGCCCGAAAAAGCACTTAACCGTCAGGGTTCACCCTTGCTTTTTGGCTCATCTAAGGAAGTTAGAGGTCCACATGATATCATTAGAGCCATCTTTTCCAAAGGCAAGAATCCTGCGAGGTCTCTAGCGGATGAAGGAGATAAGTTATCAGTCAAGCAAGCAAAATTTTTGAATTTTGACCTAGACGACGCGCCAATGAAACCTACCGTGGGTGCGTAATCTACCAGCACCGCAACTCAAGACCCACCACTATGGAGGATGCCTATCTATCTATTATGTAATTTTCTTTTTTCTAGCATCTAGATGTGAACAATCATGCCTTTAAGGCACTTTAATTTAATGAAGGACTCTCTATTGTTGCTTATCTGTTTGATGTTTCACCCGATGGGTCCATGCATTCATTTTTGTCACAAGCATAATGTGTTCAGTATTCATGACGTTTCTTTAACTGAAATAAGTTTGAGTACATATGATAATCAAAAATGGTAACCATTTTTTAATGACCTAACCTTTGAAATAAAATAAGAGATAACGAGTGCTTAAAGATCATGATAACGTTTTTGCCTAGTCATACCTAGACACCCAGGGTTCATCATCGGATTCCCGAGCATCTCATCTCCATGCCTGAAATAGCAAAAGAAGCTTAGTCCTTCCTAGGATAGATCCAATATATCAATCGATCCATCGCTGGCCTCACAGCTATATGCAAACTATCGAAGAAGTGTCAGCCGATTATGGAGCAAGAGCATCACCGGATCACCTTCGACAGAGTTGTGGCTTATCTTTTCTTCGCCCACCCATTCTCAAATTTCCCTCCCCCATCCAACATTGCCTTTTCCCCCTATCCATTCCCTTACACCCTTAAACCTTCCCTATTTATCTCCTCCTTAGCCACTCTCGGCGAGGGGGATACATATGATCGATGAGATTCGACCCCATCAGTATAGGGGGAAGCCGACCCTTTTCAACGACATTACCATCGATAAGATGGCCAAGTTCTTCGAGAAACGAGTACTTGCTCTGCATAGCCTACCCGATCATCCTAGTCATTAGAGTTTCAGTCCCGAGGGGCACTCCTTGATCAATCAAAAATTTGGGTTTGAGCCCCACAGATCTTCACTACGCTACCCACGAGCTAGTGGGACAACTGAAACCAAGAGTCATGTCCAACCCAGCATCAAAGAGACCCCTATGGACTAAGGCGCATCCTGAATAGCTTGAATATCAAAAGTTCATAGCGAGGCTGAACAACAACCGCGTCAAGCATCAAGAGTATCCATCGAAGGCCAACCATTTGATTCCAAAGTAAGCAAAGCCTGCCTACACCGTCCCAAGGGGGAAGTTCTAACCAGATTGGGTAGGACTTTGTGTATTCAGAAATATGCTCGATCCAAGGGGCATGATCATCAATGGTAATGTGTTTGTAAACCCTATCAACCAAATCAGGTCAAAGAGTTATTATAGCTAACTAAAAAGAATCAAATCTAGAAAAGCGGCATATAAAAAGCATATATAAACCATCACCCGATGAGTGATCCTCTACAACTTGGGCAAAAATTAGGGTGTATCCCCGCTGATTGGTATTCTACAAACCGGTCAGGCAAAAGTTAGGATGCAAGAATGACCCGCTGGACCGAAAACCTAAAAAGGGCGGTCTAGACAAAAGTCAGGGTAAAGTGAGCTACGAGAGTGTGTTGGCTAGAAAACCTTCATAGGCTAGTTAGCACCAGAGTTTAGGTAAATAGAAATGATTATCATCATCATGTACTCAAACTTAATTCAACTAATGAAAATGTCACTTTTACTAAATTCTTTATGATTGTGGTTGAATGAATATATTGGGCCCAAAAGGCAAAATGTTGAAAGTAAGTCGAACGTGGGGTTCCGTGCAGTCAACTCAATTCCTTCAAAAGAAACAAAAGCAAAGATAAAAGGCAAAAATCCTGATAGACTGAAAAGAATTGAGGTCTATGCAAAAGTTGGGATAGTTCGCTGGATCAAAAACCCGAAAAGGGCGATCCAGGTAAAAATTAGAACATAAGAGCAAAAATAAGCAAGTATGATGGACCCGTCACAATGTCTAGGCCTATGCAAAAATTAAGACAATTAAAACAAAGATTACCAACTGCCATCAATCACATCGAGATATCTACATCATCGCCATCAGCATCAGATTGCATGAATATGTTCGCCGGTCTAATAGATTTGAAGCACTCAAATTCATCCTCTGCCCGTGTTCACTCAGTTCTTGACCGTAACCAAGCATCTTGATTCCATAATGTCCTAATCTTCTGAAGCCATCCTTGGTAGAATTCATTGGTAGTGATAGCGCCCGGTCGTTCGTTATCGAGAAATCTTGAACCTTGCTTCGTAAATCCCCTTTATCTCCAATCAACTTGCAGTCGACTCGCCACAGCTTCCTTAATCCTCTGCCAGGGGCATCCTTACCTAACCTGTGCAACATCCCTAATCCTCCTCTAGGGGCATTCTTATCTTGTTTGTACTACAAAGCAATTCCATGTATCCTTCCTTTTCAAGTAAGTCGATCTTTCCCCGGATTGAGCAAAGTTGATCAAGCAAGTCAATCTATCAGCTTGAAGATGACCAGTCCGAGTATCTCATGCATTCATACATTCATCCATAATGTTCACGTCTATTATTCTATGCTGAATTCCACAGGAAACAAAGTAAGGAAAAATATCCTCCGGCTATACGCTCGACCTCCAAGCAAGAGTGTGTATCAAGGGGCATCTTAAAATTGTCTTCTGTCCTACATTCAAAGACAGAATTTCTCCTAGGGGCACATCAGCTAGTCTCAATGCTCAACATTAGCAGTTTCTCCGGCCTCCCAGAAATCTCAACTCTTATTTCTTTTTCTTCCGTTTTTATTGCTTAATTGAAGGGTCAAAAATATTTTTGTTCTACAAAATCAATTAAGCAATAAAGATGCAATTTTTATGGCTTATTAATGCTTTAAGGCCTTCTTGACAGGCACACCATGGGGCAATTCAGAAGGACGACCAACCCGATGGATCCTAAAATTAGAACTCAGAAATTTCTCCCAGGGGCACCTCAATGCAAATACCTAGGGGCACTTTAATGCAAATACCCATAGGCATATCAGCCATACTCGGTGCTCGGCCTTGACAATCTCTCTGGACTCCCGAAAATCTCAACTTTATTTCAGTTTCATTCTTCCTTTTTTGTTGCTTAATTGAAGGGGCAAAAATTTTTATCTCGGCAAAATCAATTAAGCAACAAAAGCGCAGCTCATGTCTCACTCTAATATCTTAAAATTTTTTTGGTAGGCATAATGCGTTTAGTCCAATGATCTCCTCAGGCGATTTTCAGCAAATCCTAGTCCAACCTCGTTAGAAGTTCTCGGCACCTTCCTATTAAGTTCTTGGTGTGCGTTTCAGTCCAGGGACCTCATTTGGTATTCCCAGCATGTGATTCAAGCCAAGCATATCCTAGTCCGACCTAGTTAGAAGTGCTCGACACCTTCCAGTTAAGTTATTGGTATGCATTCCAGCCCAGGGATTTCTTTTGATATTCCCGGCATGCAATTCAAGCCAAGCATATCCCAGTCCGACCTCATTGGAAGTCCTAGGCACCTTTTAGTTAAGTTCTTGGTATGCATTCTAGTCTAGGGATCTCGTTTGATATTCCTGGCATGCGATTCAAGCCAAGCATATCCCAGTCCGACCTCGTTAGAAGTGCTCAGCACCTTCCAATTAAGTTCTTAGTATGCGTTCTAGTCCAAGGATCTCGTTTGATATTCCTGGCATGCAATTCAAGCCAAGCATATCCGAGTCCGACCTTGTTAGAAGTGCTCGGCACCTTCTAGTTAAGTTCTTGGTATGCGTTCTAGTCCAGGGATCTCGTTTGATATTCCTGGCATGCGATTTAAGCCAAGCATATCCCAGTCCGACCACATTAGATGTGCTCGGCACCTTTTAGTTAAGCTCTTGGTATGCATTCCAGTCCAGGGGTCTCGTTTGATATTCCCGGCATGTGATTCAAGCCAAGCATATCCCAGTCCAACCTTGTTAGAAATTCTCGGCATACCCCTTATCTCTGACATGCCCGATTCAATCTCTAATCCTCTGATAGGTCCGTTGATAGTGCGTTCCCAAACCACCAGTAGATAACTAATTCAATCTCTAATCCTCTGATAGGTCCATTGATGATGCGTTCCCAAACCACTAGTAGACAACCGATTCACCTTCCCTCTGATAGTCCATTGATGATGCATCCCATGACCATTCGTAGATAACCACCTCAAGAAACCCCTACTCCTCTTTTTCCCGAAGCAACCAACCAATCTATCCCAAAACCATTTGGGGCAACCAAGGCAATGCCTAATCAATCTCTAACTCAATTTTATTCTTGATAGGTCTGTTTATGAGAATCCCAGAAGACAATCGGTTCAAGAATCCACGTGTTAGGTATAACCCTCTATCCCTTGCTCTTTCAAGAGATCACACTTGGCCCGCCAAGTGGTAATCTCCCGAGGGGCAGCCTATGAGCACGGACTTTTCAGTGACCCTTGGAACGATGATGACTTGTTGCTTTAACCTCGTACAGTCTAGTTGTTCTATTCTTGGAAGGTTGAATCATGTTTGGAAAGTACATTTTTTATGATTTCAGACCTTTGGAGGCGCTTAAATATCATTCACATGCATTTAGGATTAGCCATTTCCTTTCACTCGTGTGTAGTAATTTGTTTTATGATTTTCTATAAGATTCGAACATTTTCAGCAAGTCTTGTTTATACCAATTAGATTCTTAACTCTCCGAGCTTTCCGGAATGTCAAGAATCACCCTAATCGAATAACCGTAGTGAAAGATATAGGTGTTAGAAGCCATAACCCTAAATCTGCCCTAAAATTGCCGTACCTAAACCCTAATCAACCAAAACCTACCTAAACCCTAATTAACCCTACCTAAACCCTAACCCTAATTTCAGCCACTTAGCAGCCCCTTTTGCTACCACCATCGCCGGTAACGGCGGCGGTGGCAGCCTGCCTTCCGGCGACGGTGGCCGCCACTCTTGTGGTAGCCACCGCCGCCGTGGTGGCGTTCACCGCTACCCTTTGTGGTGGTGAATGCCACCGGGGTGGCCACCCCCATTGCGGCCACCCCCGCCTCTTGTGGCAGCAGCCACCGCCAGTGGCGGTGGATGCTGCTATCACGGTGGTGACCGCCGCCCCTATGGCGGTTGGCTTGGCACGGCCTGTTTTAGGCCGTGCCACTATATTTCTCTCTCCTCTCGCGATTTGCCCATATACTTTTGCCAAAAATTCACCTAAGTCGGTGGATTTTTGTGTGTGAGAGTATTTAAACCAATCCAAGAGAGAGAAGAGGACTTTTCTCGAGATTTTAGGATTTAGAAATCATTCAAGAGAGAAAAAAGGAAGAACTAGAGAGAGAAAGCTTAAGAAAAGCTTGAATCCGGGTTTAATCCTCTCTAATCTTGATTATTAGTTGTTCTTAGGCTTGATCTCGTAGCTTAAACACTAAAATCAGTTAGAAATCATAGGTTAAAACGGATTAAATAGGATTTTAAAGACCTTTCCCCAAATACCACCCAAACAATCTGTCACTATTTTCATCGCTATTTTTGTCGTTGTTTCCGTCAAAAAATCATCAAAAGCTTGCCAAATGTCTGGTTCGAGTCTCCCGAGTTAGGTTCACGACCTATAGGTAACAAAACTGAGTTCCCTTGATCTTTTATTTCATTTATTGTCTTTTGTTGCTGTTCTTGCTACCTTTGGTGTTGTTTATTGGTCTTTTCCTTGGTGTTCTTGGAAAACCGTCGAAAAATAATCCGACCTCTTTAGGGATAGCCTTAACCTCTACCCCTATAGCCTTGGCCGCTGCTGTTATAGCGGTGAAGGCTATAACTATAGAGGTGAACTCCACCCCTATAGAGGTCCCGTTATTTCTTGCGATTTTTGGGTATTTTCTTACCCAAATCCATAAAATCAACATTATTTGAGTGTTTTAAGTCTAGATCTATTGAAATATAGTTGATTACGACTTAAAACTTCAATGATTTTGAGTTTATGGATGCAAAAACACCGATATCCCCCCTAAAAATGGTTTGGCGCGGCCAAGGCTATAGTGACAGCCTTGACCGCCACCGCTATAGCCTTCACCGATGCCACTATAGCGGCCAAGGCTATAGCAGTGGTGGTCAAGGTTGTCACCAAAGCCTTTTGCCGCCAAAAGCTGTTTTTAGCACTTTTTTCGCCTTTTTCTTGCGTTTTTGACCCCGATTTCAACCTAAAAAATTTCCAAAAAGTTATGAATAATCTGAAACTATTTTTTATTTATTTTATTCTATTTTTAGATTTTATTTTTTTATTTGATTTAATATGCATTTAAATGGCTTA
Source organism: Euphorbia pulcherrima (assembly GCA_947683365.1). Lineage (NCBI taxonomy): Eukaryota > Viridiplantae > Streptophyta > Magnoliopsida > Malpighiales > Euphorbiaceae > Euphorbia > Euphorbia pulcherrima. The sequence continues at coordinate 62,001,937 of CANTUS010000004.1, read as the reverse complement.
AAAATTGTGTTTTTAACTAAATAAATCTAAATAAATTGTTTTCTACCAACTAAAAATTCCAAAAATATTCTGAATATGTTAAATCTGATTTTAGGATGTTTAGTTAATTTATTTCACCTTTTTAGGTTGCTTAGATAATTGATTAACACTCGAAAATTATGTTTTTGTCCCTGAAAAATCCAAAAATATTTTTCTTTATGCTATGTGTTTATTTTCCGCATTTATTTGTTTATGTTTTATTTATGATTATTCTTGTATACCTTTTGCCTTGTTTGGAGCCGGGTCCGAGTCGGTAAGCCCGATTAAAACCCGGTTTTGCCCGTTTATTTATCGCTTTATTTATTTTCTAGCATTAGAAAAATGTATAGGTATTCGTAAAGCCTTGTAATAATTTTATTTTCTTACTTTGTTTATTTATCGCTTTCCGTGTGATGTATGACATATAAACCGAAAACATCAAACAATAATCGGATTAAATCATATAAGAACTAAGGTCACGTTTATTAAAATATAATCGGCTTGATTTAAAAATTGAAAAGTAAGCAACATCATCCGAACCTACAATCTCTGTTTTAAGGTACGGTCCAACCACCCGGTGGGAATATCTTACCCAAATTCCCGGTGGAGCTTAACCAGGTGGCGACTCTATCTTAAAATACGGGATTCTAAGTCTCGTATCCCTTAACACATTAATCGGACTAAATTTCAACTGCAACATCGCTTCTATTATCCATTTTCATCACGCTAAAATAAGGATCATCCCTTAGCAAGTTTCACATCGCTCGTTGTTTCTCCGCCCCACGCCGAAGAGCATTAAAGCTTACCGTACGGGTGGGGGGATCAGGGGTCGTCAGCTCACACTTAGGCTATTATATGAATGCTTAGTTTATTTTATGCTAGGTTATATCTTAGAGTTATACTATGCTTAATATAAAATATTTTTGCTAGGATATAACTTAGAGTTATGGTATGCTTAGCCTATGCATGATAACCTAGGTAGATAATTAATTTAGTTTAGGCTTTAATTAATTATATGCAACTAGTAGGAGTTCATTGGGACAAGGACAAAATTTTGAAATTCCGCCATGCATGTTATGCATGTTCAAAGTGACTATCAGTTCCCAACATCCCCTATCCTAGAACTTAACAAGGATGGTATAAAATGTGGACAAAACCCTTTTGCAATGCTTTCTCCATATTTTATCCTTCTTATACTACAACTGTACCATGCCTATACCCTCAAAAACTTGTTGGAACTACTTGCCTATAACTTTGCTACTTTATGAAATTGTCCCCCCTCTTAAAATGTGAGGCAAATGCCTACTTTTATAGCCTGAAATGCGCTCTCGATACCCAATTATTGTTGATTGGGTCACATATGGTATGATTGCAATCAATCAACTGTAATTAGCTGTGGTTAGCACTAGTACAGGTCTTGCTGTGGACCCGTACCAATAAGTGTGACCCATACAGGTCCCTAATGTCTGTTTAGGTCTTAAAGCTTTAACAAAACTTGGCAAGGAAGCATTGGAACCACACCAAATATATAACACTTGTAGATAAATGCATAATATATCTCTCAATCATCTCTTCGCAAGAGGGACCGCTAAAATCCTATGGTCACAACTTTGTTGCTTTTAATATAAAAAAGAATGAAAATTCTCACCCTTTAACACTGATTTTCGTGATCTATTTATAGGCTTTTTGAGGCTCAAAATCAGGTAAAAAATCAAATTCCGACTAAAGAGGAAAATCGAATTAATTCAGAAAATATTTTGCCTAAATAATCGATAGTGGTATTGTTATTGGGATAGCGTACCGTTATCGATTAAATTTAAAATATGAAATTTGAACTGAGTCGGTGAAAATTGTTTAGGAAAATATAGACATCGATACCCCTATTGATGACAGTGGCACCATTGTCTATGGATAGTGGTACCCCTATTGATGATAGGGGTACCCCTGTTAATGCCTTAGTTAAAAAACTGATGTTTACAAAAAACCGAAAATGGACTAAATACTCTATTTTGAGGCTAACTTCTGAAAATTGACTTCAAACCTGATGTAATAGGGTAAAATAATGTACAATACCAATCTTACATCATCGACTAAAAGAGTATTGTGAAATTTCGTGCTCACAACGGTCTTCCATCCGAAAGGGAACCATACCAATATTTTCCCAAGTTGGAACTTGGATGGTGACTCTACAATTTGTATCGGCATTTGGGTCTCAATTTTTTATTCCTAAAATTGGATAAACATGACGGCTTTCAAAACTAAATTGATTTCTTCATCATCATGTTGGCCCTAAAACCCCCGAGTGAACCCGACTCGCGGAGCGAGAATTCTCGTCTGTTCACACCAGTCATCATATATATAAAAACATTGATATAAACAAAAGATAATTCCTTTATTAATAAATAAGTTCGTACAAATACATAATTAAGACATATTACCATAATTGCCTTTAGAGCATATATCATATTTGACAAAAAAAAAGGTATACAGTCTATTATACTTAGCTATATCAGCAACCAAAACATCAAAAGACTTAATCCAAACTCATATGTCCAAACTCCACCTTTATGAACCACAAAAACAAAAACATCCATCTAGATTCAAAGCTCAAAAGAAACAAAGTCTGAAAAATTCAAAACAGCAAAAAGTAGAATCAATGTTTTAAAAATCCCCACCTAGCTCTGCCTAGGCCTTGCATAGATGCTATTTTGGGGCTTGCCGCTCGACTTTTCATTCCTCGATTGATATCTGGCGTTGGACCGATGTATTTTTGCCTAAGCACAGCCTAATCCAATTTTTTCCGTATAGCGATCCGATTGTTTCTGCAATTGTTAAGATACTAGTACTTATGATAGTTATAGCTCAATTTTTTCAATTCAAAAAAGTAGCTCGATTGGTAAACTAATGTACGTCAATATATTCTCACCATACAATTTTCAAATCGAGAAATAGTATGATATAAACCATACAAAATTTGTCAGGATATGTATTTTTAAGGAATTGATTTTAATATTGATGTGTTTTTATGTAAAAATTGATTAAGATTTGTGTTTTCATGTACTAAACTATGTTTTTCTAATAGATTATTATGTTATAATTTATTTTTTAGTTTAATTTATACTTCTATCTATTAATTAATATAAAAAATTAGAAATCTGTCTAAACACCGCCTAGGCCCCGCCTAGGTCCCGCCCAGACCCCATCTATGCGTTGGAAGTCTCGGCTGCCCGACTAGTACCCAACATTACTCAACATTTGAAAACATTAAATTCTAAATAAGAAGTTGAAAACAAAAATTAAGCCAATGCTGATCCAAAAAAATGTAATCAACATGAATTTTGAGACTTAAAAAACAATGAGAAATCGAAATCAGACGAAATAAAATTAAATCGATACCTACATGTCAAATCCACGAAAATTGAAATCGAAAAAAGTCCGATGAAGAAATCGAAATCGCGCTCGCAAAATCAGAATCAAGAACGCCAAAAATGAAAATAGAATAGTAGTCGGAAATCAGCTATTAATCGGAATATAGAAGAGGATCAGAAATCACAAATCAAGATGGAGATGGAGAAGAAAGAAAAAACGAAATGATTCAGAAATTAACCAAACCATAATCAAAATAGTGATTGGAAAACAAACAAATGAATCAAGGAGAAGAAATCACGAATCAAGGTGAAGAAAACGCAGAGCATGAGAAGTAATCGCAAATATGAGAAGAAAATCGTAAAGTTGTAAAGCAAGTATCCTATTAGCATAAATTACCTAAAAGTAAAAAATAGGGAATTTAGAAAGGACAAACTACTAATTAATGTTGTTTAGGAATATAATTAGTAATAAATATAACTTTTTGTTTAGGAATGATTTTTAAGCATGACATGATCTCAAAAGTTTTAAAATGTAGGTTGGGTTGGGTTTAAATTGATGTTTTTAGTGTAAAATTCGAGAATGAATATATATTAGTTGGAAAAGTTCAATAAAAAAAATATCATTATAAATCTTATTTTGAAGAAGAGTAACATAAAAACCAACTTATTATTTTATAGTCACACGTTGAAAAACAAACAGTTTGCGAAATAAACGAAGAATGAGAAAAAAAGGGTTAATTTCAAATCCTCCATGTGCTTTCACTCGTTTTCAAAAAGGATTATTATGGTATTAAATGTTAGCAATTAACGGTGTTTTCGTAACAAAGTTAGTTATGCTGAATTTGCAAGGTGAATCATCATATTTTTTTGTTTTAAAATTTACAAAATTTGAGGTTCTCTGAAAATACTCCTTGCCAACTCAGCACAACTAATTTTGTTAAAAGAAAATTCCATTTTTGTTAATAAAAAAAATAACATAAGAGCCTTTTCGAAAACGAGTGAAACTAAGTTTTTGAAGTTAACCCAAACAAAATTCAATAAATAAGAGGAAATGACACTATACTTGTAATTAGTCAATTGTGTGGTTCGCATGTGTTTAATCGAATAAGCAGTATTTGTTTGTTTTTAACAAAAACAAAAAAATGAACAATTGTAATTAAAATCTCTACAAATGAATTATTGAGTGAACCAAACAAATATTAAATAAATGAAACTAGCAAATAAAAGGAATTCTTCCTAATTTAACACTGAACAAGAGGTAAGAAAGAAAGAGAGGAAAGAAAGAGAAAAATTGAATTGAGCACCATTTTTGTTACGCCCAAACTAATCGGCCACACCGAACCTTATTTCTCTCAGCGCTCTGCTATCTCTCTCACCTTTTGCGGTGACCCCTCTCTCCCCGCTTCCTACAGGGGTCGGCCCTTTCTCTCAATCTCCCAATTCCCGATTTTCAATTTAACCAGAGAAATCGACATTGATGTCGGAGATGGCGAATCCAGATCAGGAGGGAATTGATGCAGTTCGAATGACATGGAATGTCTGGCCTCGCACTAAAGTTGAAGCTAGCAAGTGCGTCATCCCACTCGCTGTCTCCATTTCTCCGATCCGTCCTCATCCTGAAATCCTCACGGTTAATTACCCTCCTCTCCGATGTAAGACATGCTCCGCCGCCCTCAATTGCTTCGCTATCGTCGATCATACTGCTAAGATCTGGATCTGTCCCTTTTGTTTTCAGCGGAACCATTTCCCTACTCATTATTCCATGATCTCTGAGACTAATGTCCCTGCCGAGCTTTACATTAATTATACCACCTTACAGTATACCCTTCCAAACCCCAATCTCAATCCCATGAACCCTGCTCCCTCAATTGCGCCTGTTTTCGTGTTTGTTCTGGATACCTGCATGATCGAGGAGGAATTTGACTTCGTGCGATCGGCTCTTAAACGTGCTATTGGGCTGTTACCTGAAAACGCGCTGGTTGGATTTGTGTCCTATGGCACACAAGCTCAGGTTCATGAATTGGGATTCTCAGATATGTCCAAGGTTTATGTTTTCAGGGGTAGTAAGGAGATTTCTAGAGACCAGGTTATGGAGCAATTAGGACTTGGTGCTTCCGGCCGGAGGGCCCCTGCTGGATACCAACAAAATGGGTTCCCCAATGGAGGCGTTAACCGTTTCTTATTGCCTGCATCTGACTGCGAATATACTCTCAACTCTGTACGTGCTTCCTTTGATTTTTCTTATATTTTTGGATTCCATTGTATTTATTTGTTCTTGACTGCTATATTTTCTTTTGTATAGCTCTTGGATGAGTTGCAAACGGATCAATGGCCAGTTGCGCCAGGTAGTCGGGCTTCAAGATGCACAGGAGTTGCCTTAAGTGTGGCGGCAGGATTGCTTGGAGCTTGTTTGCCTGGAACTGGGGCCAGGATCATAGCTTTGGTTGGTGGTCCGTGCACAGAAGGTCCAGGCACGGTATTGTTTCTTTTTTCCAAAATAATTCCCTCTTATCTTTTTGTTACGCGTTAATTTGATTAGGTGATCTTATTCTTGTTTATTCTGGTTATTTTCTCCTCACTTCGATCATGAAATGCATATATGATTAATGCTTTATTTGGGTTCTGTGACTAATTTTGATAATCATTTTTGGGGGCCTTTATGTTTGTTAGGGCGACTTTGGGGTTTGTGTGTCTCTGCTCTCCTAGAATTTTTTTAGAAAAGCAAGGAGAAATATCAAACATACCCTTGGTCAATAATTTTCTTTGCATTAGAATACCAGGGTTAGTAGATTGATGTTTTAGGTGAAAATAAACTTATTGAAATTGCTGATATAGGATCAAACAATGTCTTCTAGTCTGACTGTTGCTCTTGTTTTTATTATAATTTGTCTCTGAAATGTGCTTGTAAGTGCCAGTTGGGGTGATTGTCGAGCATCCTGAGTTTTCATTTTCTGTATTTGAGAAGTTGTTTGCGTTGGTCTTCGGTCTTCCACTTTGAAAGAGAAACTTGTATTCCCAATTGTACATCAGAATAAAAGATTTGTTAAATCCATCTTCAACTTGCATTCACTATGATATGTGGGGTTGTTACAAATTATGGTTTTGCATGTAACTCCATTTACATGAATTACTGCCCAAAATGGCAACACTTTTGATCTCTTGAGTTAGGAATACTGATTGAGACGGCGAAGCCAAGTGTTTGGTTCTTTCTATCTTCGTGAACTTCTTTTCTTTCATGTTTTGTGAATCATGATAGTTGTGAATCATGATAGATGCTGACTTTTGCCCCTTCTGCAGATTGTCTCAAAAGATTTGTCTGAGCCGGTGCGTTCCCACAAAGATCTTGACAAGGATGCAGCACCTTATTTTAAGAAAGCCGTCAAATTTTATGACAGTCTTTCAAAGCAGCTAGTTAACCAAGGCCATGTTTTGGACCTTTATGCATCTGCACTTGATCAGGTGTTTTTCCTGAAGCCTTCAGATCCTACTATAATATCTCTATTTATTTGGCTTGCTAATATACAGTAGGCCCCTTTTTTTATTATTGTTGAAAGAAAAAATCACATTTCTATGAACCTATTTCTCACAAGTCTGATATGCAAATTGTTAGACAGAAAGGTTGATTTTGTTTTCTGGCTCAGATTGTATCCGTACACTATCTATCGCTGTTGTTGTCTATCCTTAGTTGTCAAGTTCAAATGCATATTATTTTTTGAATTGAAAATAGAATCAAATGATATTTAGTATAAACTTTAGAAATAATACATTAAAGCATCTTGTATGTTTCATAAAATAATGTGAACTTATTTTCTTTAAAGGAAGAAATGTAGAGAGTAAATATGTTTAAGTAGCGTTTTTGTTCACAATATAAGTGTAGCATATTTAATACTATGACAGGATGACAGAATTTTACCAGTGGATGTGTGTTGAAAACTCTACTTGAAGTTTACATTTGTTATAAGATATTAGTACAGTTGAAAGGACCCATCTCTAATATGCAATGCAACCTCTAGAACCAAAAGATTGCTTCAACCGCCTTATTTCTTGTGCACATGTGTAGGGCTTTCCCAATTTGTATTTTATACGGTATTTTCTTATACTGGCTTTTTTCTAAGATCTGCAATATTTGCTGGAGTTTGATCCACCCTCAATTTTTGAATTGTTGGAGGGATGAGTCAAAGTGGTTTGTGTTTGCATCACGAATTGTAAGACAATAAACATATGCTTACTTAACTAAGCATAGCTCAATTTCTTTGAGTGGTATGTTTAACTTTTAGGAGATTGCATTTTATACAGTTATCCTCCTAATGAGCAAAAGCATTATCGTCTGAAAAGATGTAAATATGACATTCCATTGCTTCATTGCATATGATGCATTTGGTTGGTCCTTTGTACATTAGCGAAGTGTTGGAGGGTGGAGCATACTTCAACTATTCCCTAATTCTATAAAATAGTGGCCAAAGATCAGACTTTGTTTTATTAGTATTACTTTAATTTCAATCTGGTCTGATTCTCAAAATTCCGTGTATTTTAGTTGTAGTAGATTTTTTTTATTGTGATGAAACTGCCAACATTTTATTTTTCAATACAATTTTTACTTGTTCTCTGAGTCGCACGAATTGCAAATTTGCAGGTTGGAGTTGCAGAAATGAAAGTTGCAGTGGAAAGGACTGGTGGTCTTGTTGTCTTGTCAGAAAGTTTTGGGCACTCTGTGTTTAAGGACTCATTCAAGCGTGTATTTGAAGGCGGAGAACAGTCTCTTGGCCTGTGTTTCAAGTGAGTGATTCGTTTGAATATGATATTATTTTTGTCTTTCTTCATTATTTTGTTCTCCTTTTGCAGTTTTATGATTTTACTGCTAGTTCTTTCTTTTACCAAATTTAACCTTTGAATATGCGTTTTACTTCTGCATTGGGTGTATAGTTATGCTGCATTTGCTTATCTTTCAATGATTGGGCATAAATACTATGTCTGAGTTCCATGTTGGGACCTTGCATTGTTTTTCACTACAAAAGGGCTGAGTAGGGACACACAATTTTCTTGAAAATTTGGAATATCCATTCACTGGGATTTGGGGGAAGTAGGCTAGGAGCATAATTGCTGAGAAGCATCCACAATGTTATGAATTAGTAGAGCTAATACACTGATCTAACCCACCCTATATCTTTCTTTGGAAATAATTTGTTAAGTATCAGAGGGAAGGAAGAAATAATGGCAAATAAAGTTAGTTATTTTGCTGAATTTGTTGTCATGGTTACTTGCAGTTTATTCCATTTCTGTTGTGATGGAAAATTTAGCCTTTCATTTTCCTAAGGCCATGTGGGCCAGCTAGTAGCTGAAAATGCAATTAGTTATGCTATTTTGTGTTTTCTGTAACCACCCTTAACACGTGTGTATGCGTTGTATATGCTGTGATTTCATCCAGCAAATCTATCATTGAGAATTATCATAATTATTTCCTTCTCCCTATTCTAGTTCCTCCGAAAAATCTCTCTCCCCCTCTTATTTCTTTTCCTCGCTCTCCTACTTCTGTTTCTTAGTTAACTAATTCTGATCAGCAGCAGGTACATAATTGCAAGTATCAACACTCAATTTCCCAACGTTCAATTTTAAATTATTTGCCTTTGAGTTGGTGTTTGTGTTGATCATAGTTAACTAACTTGTATGATTTGCGATTCAAATCGTATTATTTGATTCAGTTCACCCCTAAATGGATTTGAATATATGGGGTGGATTGAAATAAGCTAGGAATCAGTAAATAATCGGTGGAATCGGGTGAAGATGATTCATGAACTGAATGTTAAAAAAATTAACGCGCCTTTTCTTCTCCCTATACCAGTATTTGGCTTCTAGAAGTCGCAGGTTTGAACAACATCTGGGGCGGGTGGGAATTTTTTTTTTTTTGATTTAATGTCAGTGCAACTGCGCAAATTTAAAAAAAAATGCAATCCAATTCTAATTAGGACTCCAATTCAAAATCTTACATTAATTAATTCTATCCAGCTGGTTTTTTGAATCAAAAAATACCTTTAGTTTACCATCACCATTGAACAGAAGAAGAAACGTGATGAAAAATTTCTGAAGTAAAAAGAAGAGAATTTTCAGTGGTGAAAAGTAGAGAAATTTCAGTGGTGAAAAGAAGAGAAGCACACCCATCTTTCGGAACTTCAAATTTAAGAAGCCGATCATTGTTAGTGTAATATTTCAGTCTTTTCTATATTTGGTTGAAAGGGATTAAACACCTTATGTTGTTTCACCTCTAAATATCATTAGTTTTTTTTTCCTCTTTCTTTCGACACCTGTAAATAAATATACGTAGTTGAGACCTCGTTTATTTCTCCTTTTCTATTCAAATTTTCACAGTTTCAGCTCCTTGTATAATCACTTCCTTTCTATATTATCAAATAGTGTTTGTTGTATAATTACTTATTGTAAATATATATCCTCTGTTGTTGCACACCCAACTTTTGGAATTAGATTTGAGATTAGTTAAATTCTTCCTATGCAATATGTTAAATTTAATATTAATTTAAGTTGAACTTGTTTAATACTTTATTTTCTTATAATGTTATAAACCTCACTTTAATCTTATGATTTGATTCGCAATTCATAAAATTTAGATTTTGATTCTCGATTAGAATCTTTATTTGACAACTATGGTACGGACAATTGTGTATATACTCTAGTCACATGGATGTTTATGATTCAGTGTTCAATAAATGCATTATGTGGTTATCTAATACTCTTTCTTTGCGCAGTGGAACACTTGAGATTAATTGTTCTAAAGATATTAAAGTTCAAGGAATAATTGGACCTTGCACATCAATGGAGAAGGTTGAATCATATATTCTCCTATATAAACATATGCAGTTCAGTTGAATTTTATTCTTTTGATGCTTGCTTTGATGCTAACTTCTAAAAGTATTGCAGAAAGGACCTAATGTTGCTGATACAGTTGTGGGAGAGGGGAATACAAATGCTTGGAAGATGTGTGGTCTTGACAAGAGTACTTGTCTTACAGTCTTTTTTGATCTTTCATCGAGTGATAGGTCAAATCCTCCTGGAACTGCAAATCCAGATTTATACATTCAGTTCCTTACAAGGTAGTTTTGAATCTGAACTTGATGTTTTCTGTTCTGCCTCTGAAATTGTTAAGAAAAAAATTTTCATTCCATTTGTTTTATATCAGAATTGTGTTGGATATTTATATATGTTTTCATTTCAGCTATCAGAATCCGGAAGGTCTGACATTACTTAGAGTTACAACTGTTAAAAGAAGTTGGATAGATAGTGCTGTTAGCACAGAGGTTGGTTGATTGTTCTCTTTTTTTTCCTTGGTGCTGTTAGGATTCACAACCAAACCATTATTTGTAATCATAAATAGACACTGCCTGGATTTTTTATATGCATGCTTTCTTTACCTTTTTCCCTTGTTAAATGTTTATATCTTACATAGTTATCAAAGGCACGCCTTAGGCTCCCGGCTCACTAGGTTCCACCCTCATCACCTAGTCGCTTACCTGGCTCCTCACATTCAAAAGGTGCTCACCTCGATGTATCAGTCTCTAGGCTCCAAGCTATAAAGGCATGCGCCTAGACCTGATACCAAAATTAGGTTTTATTATAGGAAATGTAATCATATAGGTAAATTTAGAGTTTAGGAAAGAAAAAAAATTAAGAAATAGAAATTATGGCAAAAAGATTAGAGGAAAAATATTACTTAAAACATAGTCGTTATTGGTGCGCCTCAGGCGCTTCGGGCTCTCAAGGATCACAGTCCAATGCCTCGGAAGACCTTGCGGAAGGGGCAGTCGCTCAGGCATGCGCCTTACCTGCGCCCTGGTATGCCCGACCAACTGCTGGTGCTTTTTATGATGTATTTTTCTGTTTTGGTGGATTTATTTGATAACTCCGCCTGTGCGTTTTTGCGCATTGCCGGTCCTAAGCCCGAGCAAAGGAGGAAGGTTGCGTGGTAGGTCGACAGCCAACGCATAAAACGGCTATAACTTGTTTATAGTCATGTCATTCTTTCATTATGGATCTTCGACAATTAAAGTATAACGTTGGGACATGCCCACCTAGGCACGCATTACATCGGCACCCGGGTGTAGTGACAAGTGGGCAAGGGGTTCCATCTTATCGCCGCCTGGATAAGGGTTCCCGCATCATGGACGGGTGTGGGTAAAGAAGTTAGTCCCTCCACATCGACGCCCGGATGTGGTGTTAGATAGGAAAGGGTTCTCGCATCATGGACGGGTGCGAGTAAAGAAGCTAGTCCATCATGAGAAGATTAGGATAGAGAGTTGGAATATTGGGTCCCTTACAGGAAAGACTATGGAGTTAGTAGATACTATGAAGAGAAGAAAGGTGGAGATAGTTTTCTTGCAGGAAACTAGATGGACGGGAGATAAGGCGAGAGAAATAGGTAATACTGGTTATAAACTATGGTATTCTGGAGGAAATAAAGGTTTAAGCGGAGTTGGAATAATGGTAGCACCAAGTATAAAGGATAATGTGGTGGAAGTTAAGAGATTTGGAGATAGGATTATTATGTTAAGACTCGTACTTGGAAAAGCTACCTTGAATGTAGTTAGTGTGTATGCCCCTAAGTTGGATTGGATAGAAGTATAAAGGACAAGTTTTGGGAGGACATGGATGTAGTGACTCAACATGTACCAAATGAACACGAGCTTGTCATTGGTGGGGATCTAAATGGACATGTGGGGAATAATAGGGAAGACTTTGAGCGAGTGCATGGAGGCTTTGGGTACGGCACTAGGAACGAGGAAGGCAATACAATTTTGGATTTTGCACTAGCTCATGATTTGGTTATAGCCAACACTTGGTTCAAAAAGCGAGATTCTCACTTGATTACCTACAAGAGTGGGGGTAACCAAAGCCAAATAGATTTTCTGCTTACTAGAAGTAGAAATAAGGCTTTGTGCAAAGACTGTAAGGTTATTCCGGGAGAAGCGAGGCTATTAGTCTTGGACATCAAGAAAATGGATATTTGGAGAAAGAGAAAAGAATATAGGGAACCCAAGATTAGATGGTGGGCCCTTAAGGGTATCAAGATGTTGGAGTTTAAGAAGAAGGTATTAGATGGAGAATTTGGAGATATGGAAATCGACACAAACTCAATATGGAAAGTAATGGGAGAACGTGTAAGGAAAGTAGCAGGTGAAGTGTTAGGGATTTCTAAGGGACAAGGACCTCGCCCTCAGGATGCATGGTGCTGGAATGAGAAGGTTCAAAATGTTATAAAGGAGAAGAGGTATTGGTATAAGATGTTACCAAAAGCAACTGATGGTGAGGCTTTTGAGAAATACAAGAGGGCTAAGAAAGAAGCTAAGAAGGCTGTTAGTCAAGCACGAGGTAAATACTTTGAAGGCTTGTACCAAAACCTAGGAACACGTGAAGGAGAGAGAGACATATACAACCTAGCTCGATTGGGGGATAAGAAGACAAATGATTTGAATGGAGTCAAATGCATTAAAGATGAAACACAAAGAGTCTTGTTAGGAGATAGAGAGATCAAAGAGAGATGGAGAAACTACTTTGATCGGTTATTCAATGATGGAAAGGAAGATGACATTGCAGGATTGGAGGTAAGCGGAGTTGAGAAAAATCTAAATTACACAAGAAGAATTACGCATAGTGAAGTGAAGGAAGCTCTGAAAAGGATGAAGGTATGGAAAGCATGTGGGCCTGATAACATACTGATTGAGGCTTGGAAATGCCTTGGAGATGAGGGAATAGTTTGGTTAACCAAACTATTTAACTCTATATATATAGGGAGAGGAAAATGCCGGACGAGTGGAGAAGAAGCACCCTTATACCTATATTTAAGAACAAAGGAGATATACAAAACTACTCTAATTATCGAGGTATTAAACTGATGAGTCATAGAATGAAACTTTGGGAGAGAGTGATCGAACACCGTCTTAGGATGATCGCTAAGGTTTCCGCAAACCAATTTGGTTTCATGCCTGGTAGGTCCACGACTGAAGCTATTTTTCTTCTGAGAAATCTAATGGAGATATATAGGGAGAAGGACATTCATATGGTTTCCATTGACTTAGAAAAAGCATATGATAGAGTGCCGAGGAAAGTACTTTGGTGGGCACTGGAGAAAAAAGGTATTCACGTAAAGTACATAAACTTAATAAAGGAAATGTAACAAGTGTTAAAACTGGACAAGGAGTGACAGAGGAGTTTCCCATCACGATTGGATTGCATCAAGGATCATCTCTAAGCCCATTTTTATTTGCCCTAGTTATGGATGAGTTGACCACCGAAATACAAGACGACATCCCATGGTGTATGTTGTTTGCGGATGACATCGTATTGGTTGATGAATCAAGGGAAGGGGTTAACAAGAAGCTAGAAGTGTGGAGAAATGCGTTAGAGAGTAAAGGTTTTAAGTTAAGTAGAAGTAAGACGGAGTATTTGCACACCAAGTTCAGCTTACGGAAAGGAGACGAAGGAGAAGCAAAACTAGGAGATACAATCGTACCAAAATGTAAACGATTTAGGTATTTGGGCTCTATCTTCCACGAGGAGGGGATGATTGATGATGATGTAACTCATAGAATTAATGTAGGATGGATGAAATGGAGAAGTGCTACCGGAGTCTTATGTGACAAAAAGATACCTTTGAAAGTGAAAGGTAAATTCTACAGAACGGTGGTTAGGCCAGCCATGGCATATGGGAGTGAATGTTGGGCTATTAAGACGCAACATATTCAAAGGATGAATGTGGCGGAAATGAGGATGCTTAGGTGGATGAGTGGGCATACAAGGATGGATCGAATTAGAAATGAGTGCATCCGCCAAAAGACCGGTGTGGCACATATTGAGGATAAACTGAGAGGAGGACGACTAATGTGGTATGAACATGTGCTACGTAGACCAATAGATGCTCCAGTTAGAAAATGTGAGAACTTATGGACAGAGAGTAAGGGTAGAGGGAGAGGTAGACCTAAGATTACTTGGAGGGAAACTATTTCTAAGGATATGCGTTTACTCGGTATGGACGAAAATTTGGCTTTTGATAGAGCTTCATGGCGTCGGAAGATCCATATAGCCGACCCCACCTAGCGCGGGATTTAAGGCTTGGTTGGTTGGTTGGTTGGTTGGTGGATTTATTTGAATTAAATGACTCCATAATATGTAAAGACTTAATGTCTCCTAAAACTAAGAATAGTTTAGGAAATACTGCCAAATTAAAAAACTTTTTTAATACTCTATAATTTGGAAGTCAGACTATAATATTGCATATTTAAGATGACAAACAATCTTTTTAAGGTATAGGAACATTAATCCTTATTCCTCTTTTCTATTCATTTACTTCATTCGAATCAAATATTACTAGCAAACTACAAAACAATAAATAGAAGTTGTAGAGACACACTAAAACTTAAACAAGTAGAAACAAAAAATTTTAAGCTATTTGTTTGTTTCATCTAAATGCTTTTGCTTTAATTCTAAGTTAAGTTTATTTTTTTGACTTGCTTGTTTTATATTACCTTAGATTCTATTCGAGTTTGACATGACAGTTTTATTGTTATTTAAAAAAAATATTTTAGCTTATGGCGCGCCTGACCCCTTGCGCCTCAGGGTGCCTTGCCCTTGTAGCAACTATATGTTCATGAAACGTTCTCTCCTAAATGATAAGTAAATGATGATAAAATAGTAATAATAATATTATTAATGATAAAATGATCACTCCATCTAAAAAAATGATCATTTTAATTGATTTGACCACATAAGATAATTTAGATTGATGAGCCATTTATTTTTTTCATGGTTTCAACACTTGCATAATTTATAAGTTTTTTTAGTTGGTACACGTACGCCTAGCGTGCGTCTAAATTGCGCCTAGGCTCCAGGACCAACTTGTGTGGAATAAGTTGTTTGATATACAATGTATGTGGATGAGTAGAAGCAATGCTACTTGTATTTGTCAAGGTTTCATGCTTGTTTAGGGGGGAAGTTATATGCCGAAGATTGTGTTGACTTTTTTTTATATCATGCTAAGCTTGGCTAGACAACTTCTTTCCATGATTTCTCTATTGTTAACACCTTTTGGATGCTTGGTTAATGTTTGGAAGTGGTCAAATGCCTGAAGTTTCAGATTTGCAATACAACCTGTTCTATCATGTATTTTTTTTTATTAATTTTGGAAAATCCATTATGCAGTATTTTTCACGATGGTGGTTAACTTTAATTTTGGTGAATTTGTAGAACCAGCTATCTATGCGGAGATTATATATTACCTTTTTTGCAGGAATTAGTTCAAGGTTTCGA
The DNA here is from genome assembly GCA_947683365.1 of Euphorbia pulcherrima. Taxonomy (NCBI): domain Eukaryota; kingdom Viridiplantae; phylum Streptophyta; class Magnoliopsida; order Malpighiales; family Euphorbiaceae; genus Euphorbia; species Euphorbia pulcherrima. The sequence goes on along the minus strand of CANTUS010000004.1, from coordinate 61,986,242 downwards.
CCAAGAAACTGCTGCTGTAGTAATGGCACGCTTAACATCTCTTAAAATGGAGACTGAGGTACTGCTTATTTGATTTCGTCTGTTGCTTAAGCTGTTATTCTAAAGTGTCACTTCACCATTTTAATGCATCTCTTGCTAGTATGGAAGATCATCTCATATTTGAGTCTTAAAAATATATATATTTTTTTGTTAATTTTCATAACGGCGTCCTTATTTTTAAATCTTGATCATCTGCTGATCATTATGTTTTGATACATGTGGTCATGATTTACTTCTTTGTAAGGTTGCTTTGATGTCTATGGTCATGGCCATGTTTACTAGTCCACAACATCTTTATTTTGGGTCTTGTGAAACAGGAAGGATTTGATGCCACTAGGTGGTTAGACCGTAACCTGATTCGCCTCTGTTCAAAATTTGGTGATTATCGGAAGGACGAGCCAACTTCTTTTACGTTAAACCCTTATTTTTCATTGTTCCCTCAGTTTATGTTTAATCTGAGAAGGTCACAGTTTGTACAGGTGATTGAAGTTTTGCCAGCCTATCATTACTTGCTCATGATTTGTTTATCCTTGGTTTTACTTATGCTTTTGCTTTTTTATTTTGCTAATTTAATCAATTTGTTTGGCAGGTCTTTAACAATAGTCCAGATGAGACAGCTTATTTCCGCATGTTATTAAACAGGGAAAACATCTCCAATGCTGCTGTCATGATTCAACCATCACTAATTTCGTATTCATTCAATTCCCCACCTCAAGCGGCATTGTTGGATGTGGCTTCTATTGCAGCTGACCGTATTCTGTTTCTGGATTCGTATTTTAGTCTTGTAATTTTCCATGGAATGACGATAGCACAGTGGCGTAACTTGGGCTACCAGAATCAACCTGAGCACCGGGTATTTTTTTAATTACCTGGGATGCATGTAATGTATATCCAAATGTTTTTCTTTTCCATATTTAGTCGCCTTTCTGGATCCCTTGGTTCCTGGACAGTTAACTGCTGAGTATTGTTTTCTGTCAAATGTTTTTTTGCATACTTATTATTATTACTTTTCAACAGGCATTTGCACAGCTATTGCAAGCACCGCAAGATGATGCCAAAATGATTGTTCGGGATCGTTTCCCTGTTCCTAGATTGGTGGTGTGCGATCAACATGGATCACAGGTTTGTATTCTGTGACTTAAAATAACGCTCTACTTTCTCTAGTTTAATTTGGCTACCCTACAACAATGTTTTAACAAGCGCTAGGTGCTAGTTGGGAGGCTTTCTGAGGCCTGGGCAGACTTGTATTTTTTTTATTTTTAATACATAAAACATTGATTTAACTAAAGATTAAATTGTAATATAATAAATTTTTTTTAAAAAAACATAATATAGATAATGTTAATAATCGCTAGATTCTAGGTGGACTGTAGAGCCTCCTTATTTGTGTTATAGAGCACGTTTTTCGGTTTGAGACGCAACGACAATTTTATTGTGAGAACAATGTAACACACTTTAGTTTTACTAAGCTAATTTTTCTGGGTTAAAAAAAATTAAACTATGATTATTATAAATATTGGAATCTTAAAAATTGAGTTTAGGCGTTGCGTAGGTGGCAATAAATCGGCCAAGCGCCTGATAGCGCCCTAGGAACAAAACTGTCGGGCGGGAAGCCTCAAAAAAGCGCTAGGCGAACAGTGACTACAGTATATGATGATTAGCTAATTTGAAATGATATTATTGATGTGATTCCTGAGCAGGCAAGATTCTTATTGGCGAAGTTGAATCCATCGGCTACATACAATAATGCCCATGAAATGGCTGCTGGTTCCGATGTGATATTCACAGATGACGTGAGCCTTCAAGTGTTCTTCGAGCATCTTCAGAAGCTAGCTGTGCAGTCTTGAAGGTAAATTATGTAAGTTGGTAGGATTTGTAGTGTAGGGGAAGTTGCCCGCTCAACATTGTGAGTTTTGTGCCCTCTCTTCAGAACATGAGTACCCCTTGTCCGGGAAAAAAGAACAAAATGTTCAGAAAATAATTGAAGCACATAATCATTCTTTGAGGTATTTGCTTCCTTGAACCAATAAGGGAAAACAGTTAGTGTTTTATAGAGGAAGAAAGAGGGGAAATTGATGAAGCAAAAAATGTTTTGATATATCATTTTTCTTAAATCCTCTAAAATTCATTTGGGTCACGTGTCAGATTGGGTTCTATAATGTCTCACTAGGTTTTAAAAAGTTGGAAGAATCCTAAGTCTAGGCTTTTTTGAACCATTTTTACATCTCAATTTGTAAACTACTTCTATTTTCTTTTTATACAAATTTGTCTAGTTTTCTTATGTACCTTTTCTGTATTTTCCGGTATTTTTCTTGTTAATTGACATAATAGTTAGTGGTGTTTGTTAATGTTAATTGTTGACATTTGTATTTAATAAAACACTATCAATTTAGTGGTGTTGAGTCAATTTGCCTTGAAAATGAATTTTCTGCATTGTGAAGTTTTAATATTGAATGGTTGTCAGAGCGCTCAAAAAGGTGCTTGTTGGGTGATTCGTTGGCTGGGGTCAAATCGAGATTAGTATACATGTCAAGGTAGATATGGCTTGGTATAGTGGTTGAGCCTTGAAGCCGTGATCTTAGAGATCGCAGGTTTGAGTCCACACTTGGGCGGGGTTGGATAAGATTTTTTCTTTATTATTATTGTAAATTCATATGAGATAATTTAAAAAAAAAAGTTTGACGGTTTATTTCTTAAATTTCATTTGTCATTTTTTTTGTTATTATTTTGTAAAAAGAGATCTCGCCAAAATTGTCTTCTGTAATGGTCTCTTCTTTTGTGTGATAAAGTAACGACACTTCCACAATTTGCAAAATTGAATATCCTGATTTGGGGGTAAAAGTAAATTAATTTAATGAAAAATTGTTAAAAATATACATATTTTACTAAAATATTTATAAAATTAATTAAGTTAAACTAAAATAAATTAACAAAATCGAAAGAAAATATTTATATAAATACAGTCTGATATCTATCTAATAAATATCTAGTATTCGTCTAGTAATTGTCTGGTAGTTATTTAGTAAATATTGTTATGAAATTGTCATATGTACATCTATTTTATGTATGTATGTATGTATATATATATATGGTAGATGTCATTAGATCTATAAAAAAAACTGTCAATGTATATTTTAGAAAAATATTTGAAGTTATGATTTACCAGATAATTATTAAACGATTATTAGATATTTCCTAGATAAATATCAGACCGTATTTTTGTAATCATTTACCTTTATTTTTATAAACTTGTAAATTATTTATAATATAATTAAATTATTTTAATTTTTTTTATGCGATTTTTGTAAGAACCCTAATTTAATTATCATAACGAGTCACCCATGAGATCAATTGCTAGGGCTAAAAGAAAACGTTTGAGTATGTATTATTTATTCCAAAGCAATAGGGCTAAAAGAAAACGTTTAAGTATGTATTATTTATTCCAAAGCAATACATGCGTTCTACACTATACACATTTTTTTAAAAGAATTTTGAAGAGGCCAAGTATTAAATATAGGAACTCTCACCACTAACATTAAGGTGGCGTTTGGTTCGCGAAAATTTTATTCCGTGGAATAGATTTAGAAATGAATGGAAAGGCGTCAAATATATTACAGTATATGTCTAGATTCCGTCAACGCACGGAAAAGCTTTTCTTGGTTTATATACATCTCACGAAAAAGCTATTCCTTTTTTCCTTTGTTTCAAATATATAAATTAGGAAAAACTTTTCCGTTGGTCGACGGATTCTAGATGAATAATTTCTCATATTTGGCATCTTCCTATACATTTTATTTCTATTCCACGGAATAGGATTTTCGCGAATCAAATGCCACCTAAGTAGTGTACCAATTGAGCTATACACATTTGATATGAATTTATTTAATTTATAGTATTGGTGCAAATTACTAGAGTTCAACTGTCTGATTTTCTTTAAATAATTCTTTTTCTTTCTTTGAGTTTTTGTTATAATAAAAACATAATTTTGATTATGTAAATCCATAATTCGTTAAAATTTAAGATTTGAACAATTATTTTTTTAACTAAAGATTTCAAGTTCAATTTAGTAACTGCAAATGTTAAACATATATGCTATGATTAAAACCTTAAATTCACAGTAGAAGTAAAGAACACAGATGATTTTAACGTGGTATCCTTAGCTGCCCAGTAACGAGGGATGCAATCCACGGGGTGAAGGAGTAGAGCAACTTTATTGATGATGGCGCTAAAAACCAGGCAAAGAATAAATCCAATACAAGCCAAGAAAATTCATAGAACTCGAGCAAGTTGCGAAATACAAATTTAAACCCAGCGAGAAAGAAAAGCCCTAAGATCTCAAACGCAAAAACTCAGAAAGAAACAACCTAACCCTTGAAAGCTTTCTCTTATGAATCTCCACTGGAACTGGCCTTTTATATACATGAAAGCTCCAACGTAACAAGGAAACTGCCAACATCAAACAACAATCATCAACGCACAAAGAAAACAGTAAGAATCCGATGCAAGAGATGGAATTTTCTAGAGAGAGAAGAGCGGCGAGAGGGATAAGAAAAATGGAATTAATTTCGCATCTGGGTTAGGGATAGGTATTCTATAGTGAGGCTTAGCAAAACATATCGTTTTGAGGTTAGGGAAAACCAGGCGCAGTGCTTTTCGCAGGCTTAAGGCGTTAGTAAGCTTGTTCTGAGCTTTGATGGGCTTGCAAGGAACAAGGGTCAACAATAGACCACAACAATATATAATATGATTTTTAATTTATGGAAAAATATATTATGCAGTTTCTTTAAATGAACTCATGTTATATAACATTATAAAATTATAAAAAAATGTACTTGTAATGTTATATAACGCAATTATTCTTACATGATGAACAAATAAATACACGGTACACCTCTCAATGTAGAGGTGGAAAGTCTTGTGTTCGATACCCGGCCTTTTCTAAACTCCTTATTTATAAAAAAATACATAAAAATACAATGTCCTCCACATGATTCGAACCTATAGAATTTCTTAATCATAAGTATTCCTGTTTGTTGTTCGTGGGCTTTGGTGCCCGTCCGAGCTCATAGTTTATTGATCGGGTTCGAGAAATGATTTTTTGAATTTCGTTCCGCTAGGTCTACACCCACTTAGGCTTGCAAAATATATGTGCGAGCACCCGGCCTGATGATGATTAATACCTATTCACATAGGTGTCCGAATATCGAAAGTGCTATGAATCGAATGTCTCTTTCCTTGTCCTAAATCCCTTGAATAATCCTCAAAGTATCCTAAAGGAAAGAACCTCACATCAGCGATAACCTGTCTGAACTTTTGCCTTCGACAGAATTTTCTCTGGTATCCAAATAAAATTTTCAACTGTAAAAAGATAGCCCTAGATGTTGGGAACCATCTGGAAAAAAATTCAAGATGATCCAACGGTTGGATATGCGTCGATCGACGGTTCTCATATGCGTCAATAGAATCTTCTTACTGTTGGACACGTGTCAAGACTAGTGATGACTCTGTGAAGCTATAACCGCCCTAGATGTTGGGAACCATCTGGAAAAAATCCAAGATGATCCAATGGTTGGATATGCGTCGATCAACGGTTCTCATATGCGTCAATCGACTCTTCTTGCTGCTGGACACGTGTCAAGACTAGTGATGACTGAGTGAAGCTATAACCGCCCAAGATGTGTCGATTGACGGTCATCACATGCGTTGATCGACGGTTCTTGGACATGTGTCAAGTCTAGTGATGACTCAGCGAAGCTAAAACCGCCCAAGATGTGTCGATCGACGCTCCTAGATGAGTCGATTGACGGTTCCAAAATTCCTATAAAAAGAGTGCTATCCCTGCTCATTTTGAACAACTTCCAACGGCGAAAACATCAGAATCCTCTGAAAACTTCCTTTATTTGCGGATTCCTCGAATCCATACCAAAAATCCTTTTCCTTTATCCCAAAACTATACTCAGGTATAGAACCCTTCCCTAGGCAAGTTTTAGCTATAAACTAGCCTAGCCTCATTTCCTAAACACCATCCTAATACTGTAGTTCAATATCATCGACGGATTTTAGCTATAAACCCTCCTCTTGTTGTCCTACAAACACTAACTATACCTAGTTATAGTCCATTATTCTCGACGGGCTTTAGTTATAAACCGTCTCTGCAGATCCCAAGGTTCTCAACCCTAATCTTCCAATCATACGGTTCTAGCACGTAACGGCCATCAGGACACTCGAAAAGTAACTGAGGGTAATTGGATTCTATACTTTTATTGCATTCATCTTTATTTCATAAGCATTTAAATTTATTAAATTGTCGGAAGCATCCAAGGCAGGGGAATCCATCACCCAGGTATAAATACTTGTCCCTTCATTTTTTATTTGTTTTAATTGTTATTTATTCCCAAGTTTTACAAGCAAAACGACATAGGGAAATTATTTTTAATAAACTAATTAAACATATATATCTCGAATCAAATATATAAGTAACTATTTTATCCGACTCAGAATCTCTACTTTATAGGTATAGGAATCCAACCCGGATTGGCTATACTATTATTTCCCGGTAGAGCTGAACCGGGTGGCGACTATTATACTTTATAAAATAGGGCTTTCGAACCTGCTTTAATCTACGAGTTTTCATCAAAACAATTCTCTAAAGACTAGTCTTCAAAAGGGTCCCATGGTCCCTGTTGTCAAGCGCTCAAAATGTAGATGACCCTTGTGCTCGAACAGCAGCGGGTCCCCGCATAAAAACCCGGGAGCCCTCGCGCGCCTGTCGCAAGTAAAAGTCCATCCGCTCACAATAGAGGATATGTTTTGGATCAATCTAAAATATCATGGGTCGGCTCGATCCACATTCTTTTTCATATAAAATAATTTATTTATATATAATTGTTCAATTCAAAAAAGCAAAATTTACTAGTTAGAAAAAGGTTTACAGTATTTATATTTGTAAAATTTTCATGTTATATTATTTAGATTTAATAACTATATGAACATTTATTTATAATTTAGTAAATTTCTTAATAAATTCTAAATATACATTTACTTTGGTATTATTGTATATTGTCTTGGGTAAACTCAACTCAACCGAGCCCGAACCAACCTAAGCCCAAAATAATTTTAGATGGGTTGGAATGGGTTTGGAATGAGCTTTTCTAGGTGAAAACCTAAGAAGCACAGCCCAAACCTGGCCCAGTCCAACCCACAAACATGTTTATTCATAAGAAAAGTTTCGTAAGAACTTCTTCCGGTAAACTTAAGAATATAACTAATATAAAATTATTTTATATGTATGACGTGATGAACGTGGTGAAGTCTTAGCCTAGTGGCTAAGACTGAACTTGTCCCCTTTAAAAGTCCTAGGTTCAAACCATATATGGGGTAGGTGGAGATTTTTCTTTCTATTTATTGTAAGGGCAACTGCGCAAATTTATTTTTAAAAAATATAGGATATAATGAATTATACTATCATTCTAAAAGGGAAATTTACAACAAAAAAGTGATCTATATTTTAACACTTATTTGGGACAGAGTTTTGAACCCTAACATAGATACAATATTCAAAGTTTCACAATACAAATTTGTCTTCCAACTTAAACCTTTCTCCAATTAATTTTCATGTACAAAACCCTCATACATAACCATTAACTTTTTTTATATGCCGATTTAGAATTTTTTATTTGTCTCTTTTTTTATCTTCCAAATGATATCCACTGTAATATATTTTTTTTCAATTTTTTAGAGCTGTTAGATATCTATTAGATTTTTATTAGAAGTCCCACAGAAATCAATAAAACTAGAAGAATTTTGAATTAAAACGCTAGTAAGATTTCTGATAGATCAGAATTTCAAAATAAGATTTATAACTGTTGGACCAAGATAAGAAGAAGATTCTCAGAGCCTAAGGAAGCAAAGCCAGAAGCTAAGTTTTGAAAATAACCAAAAAGACAAAAACCGCGATGCGCACTCAGAAGATAGATAAAGCTAAAAGATAAAGAAGCTCAAAAGTTCCCCATAAAGAAGGATATCAATCGGATTTACAAAAGTCGAAGCACTCTCAAAGTTATACAATCACAAAATAAGTATGGTAACCAAAAGATAATAAAAGAATATCTCTCAAAGGCAAAAGATGAATTCTCAAAAGAACTAACAAGCTAATCGCTTAGAAGACAAAATGATAATCACTTTGTCTGGAGGACAAAATTAGAGGGTCTGGGCTATCTAGCAAATATCATCTAAAGATTGCTAAGCTCAGAAGAACAATAAACCTCCTATTCAAAGCAAGCATATAAAGATAGGACAAATCAAATCAAGACTCTAAAAGAATCCAACACTCACAAGTCAGAAGCATGAAGCGAACTTCAAGGTTAAGATCATCAAATATCATAACTATTGAAGTATGACACTAAGAATGAACTTCATGATCAAAGAAAGTAGTCATAAGAGGAAAATCTCATAAGAAACCACAAGTAACTCCAAAGAGAAACAATATTTTCTCAGAGTCAAACGTGCTAGATGGAGCGCAACAAAATGATATCTGGTCTCAGCGGCTATCTTTTAGAATTATAGAATAGGCAAGTCAAGAAGAACAACACTCTGAGACTTAAAAGTGCTAAAACATCAAGTTTCTCAAAAGCATCAAATATATTTGAGAAATTGAAGATCCCTAGGCAACTGATGTGATTCCACCTTTCCAAGAATAGTGTTCTCAATCTCTGCAATCCTAAAAAGTTGGATATCTGACTTTAACCAAAAGCAATAAGACACCACCAAGAAAGTGAGTTGACTAGCAAGGCGAAAAGTTACTTTCAGCCACTTGACACTTGACTCACAAAAAGCAAAAGTACCAAAAAGGTGTAACTACTAAAAGTCAAACTACAAAGGATAGAGCTAACTAGTTTGGATTCATCTAACGAAAAGATTGAATATAGTCTATCAATACATCAAATGATCCCTAAGAATTGGAGCTATTTATAATCAACAGTAATGGACTTCATAGAATAGAGCCGTTATGAGAAATGTACTTAATTCGCAGTAACTCACAAAGAGGATTCTCTCATAAGGCACATAAACAACAATAAACTTCAAGCTAAGAGAATATAAATAAGACTATATCCATCATAAGCAAAATGGGATGAGATAGTAACAAAAACACTAACTCAAGCAAGTAAAAGTGTAATCTAAAAAGCAAAGAGCTCTCTTTATATCAGTTTGTAATTGAAAGATCGCTAGACATACAAATCTATATATGTTGTAAAAAGTGTATCTTGAGACAAAAAGAACCAAGAAAACTAAATTTCTTTTCATATCCACTAGAAAGGTGATCAAGACTAGGCAAGTGTGACTTGGTGAGGTCTTTGATTTATAACAGACTAGGCATGCATGTTGAGGTCTTCAATCCTAAATACAGCTTGGAGAAGTTGGGGTTTAGAAGAATCAAAGAGGAGGAAACTCTCAGATTGAGGAGTCAGAAGCAACAAGAGAAGGGTACTCTGTGTGAGAAAATAATTCCAAATTGCAATGGCTTCTCCACCTCAGAAGGAGTGACTAATAGTGGATTAAAGCTCGTACGAGGAAACTCCGAGGACTAGGTGTAGGCAGGGCCGAACCAATATAAAATCTCTTTGTTTGATTTTCTTACTTTGCCTTTATTTACTTATAGCATTTAACTTTGTGTATATATATTCTAATAAGTTTTTTTGGTAACTGATGGAAAGAAAAAAGTACAAGACTGCCAAAACTAAAGACAGAAAAAGCCAAACAAAAGGGCGGCCAGAATTACTGGTTAACTCTCAAATGCTCAGAACATAATCGAGGACAAGAAAACCCAGTACAATCCAAGCCCATAAGCTGCAAAATGCCATGAGGAGGCTGATCAAAGTAAGTAACACCCAAACTTGACCAAGCATCAAGTAAATTACTAACTTAAAATCAAACATCATTCATTAATAGACTATGGATCAATTATTATATTAAAATCTATTTGATCAAAAAGTCTATTATTTCACTTCTAATAGAAAAGGAGTCAATCACCCCCCTCTAATTCCTATATCAACCTTTAACAAGGAGAACAAGTAGTATCAGAGCTAAACTCACAAAATTTCAAGACTCAATAGTTTAGAGTTTACAGATCACCATTGGTGAAAGTGTTAGATATGATGTATGCCCTAGAGGAAATTATCGCGATATATCTTTGTTAGTTTTATTTATACGAACAAGTTATATTAATAAAGACATTCTTTTGTTATATCGATTACTGTTAAAGCATATAGTGACTGATTAAGAATATATTCATTGATGTGTTTGCAAAAGTCCTTGACATAATCATAGCACAGATTGCAAGAGCATAGTGGGACTATGTTGGTGAGAACTGGTTCATGTGCAATTATGATTTATCTAAATATCCTTAGTCATAGTATCATCAAGAGGACATTGATGAATACGAAAACACTATCATGTGTCATCATACCTCTTGAATCTGATTCAAGTAGCACATCTCTAGTGCTAGAGGGTGGTACCTTGGGTTAACACATGAATGTGTTCAGGGAAATACATTAGAGACCACTATGAGTGTGAGCCAATGACACCCAATCCCCTCGCCCGCATGGTAAGCTTTAATGCTCTTCGGCGTGGGGCGGAGAAACAACGAGCGCTGTGAAGCATGCTAAGGGATGATCCTTATTTTAGCGTGATGAAAATGGATAATGGAAGTGATGTTGAAGTTGAAATTTAGTCCGATTAATGTGTTATGGGATACGAGACTTAGAATCCCATATTTTAAGATAGAGTCGCCACCTGATTAAGCTCCACCGGGAATTTAGGTATGATATTCCCACTGGGTGGTTGGACCGTACCTTAAAACAGAGATTCTAGGTTCGGATGATGTTGCTTACTTTTTAATTTTTAAACCAAGCCAATTATATTTTAACAAACGTGACCTTAGTTCTTATGCGATTTAATCCGATTATTGTTCGATGTTTTTGGTTTAATATGCCATACATCAGGCAGAAAGCGATATATAAACAAAGGAAGAAAATAAAATTATTACAAGGCTTTGCAAATACCTATACATTTTTCTAATGCACGAAAATAAATAAAGCGATAAATAAATAAACGGGCAAAACCGGGTTTTAACCGAGCTTACTAACTCAGACCCGGCTCCAAACAAGGCAAGAAATATACAGGACTAATCACGAATAAAGCATGAATAAATAAACGTGGAAAATAAACACATAGCATGAAGAAAACGTATTTTTGGATTTTTTGGGACAAAAGCATAATTTTTGGGTGTTAATTAATTATCTAACAACCTAAGAAGGGTGAAATAAATTAACTAAATATCCTAAAATCAGATTTAATATATTCAGAATATTTTTGGGATTTTTAGTTGGTAGAAAACAATTTATTTAGTTAAAAACGCAATTTTTAAGCCATTAAAATGCATATTAAATCAAATAAAAAAGAAATAAAATCTAAAAATAGAATAAAATAATAAAAAATAGTTTTAGATTATTGATGAACTTTTAGAAATTTTTCGGGTTGAAATCGGGGTAAAAAACTCGAGAAAACGGCGAAAAAGGGCTAAAAACAGCTTTTAGCGGCAAAGGGCTTTGGTGACAACCCTAACCGCCACTGCTATAGCCTTGGCCGCAATAGTGGCAGCGGTGAAGGCTATAGCGGCGGCGGTCAAGGCTGTCACTATAGCCTTGGCCGCACCAAACCATTTTTAGGGGGGATACCAGTGTTTTTGCATCCGTAAACTCGAAATCATTGAAGTTTTAAGTCGTAATCAACTATATTTCAATAGATTTAGACATAAAACACTCAAATAATGTTGATTTTATGGATTTGGGTAAGAAAATACCCAAAAATCATAAGAAATAATAGGACCTCTTTAGGGGTGGAGTTCACCTCCATAGCTATAGCCTTCACCGCTGTAACAGTAGCAGCCAAGGCTATAGGAGTAGAGGTGAAGGCAATCCCTATAGAGGTCGGATTTTTTTCCGACGGTTTTCCAAGAACACCAAGGAAAAAACCAAAAACAACACCAAAGCAGCAAGAACAGCAACAATAGACAATAAATGAAGTAAAAGATCAGAGAATTCAGTTTTGTCACATCTAGGCCGTGAATCTAACTCGGGAGACTCGAATCAGACGTTTGGCAAGCTTTTGATGATTTTCTGACAGGATGGCGACAAAAATAGTGACAGATTATTTGGGTGGTATTTGAGGAAAAGTCTCATGAACCCTATTTAATCCATTTTAACCTATGATTTCTAACTGATTTTAGTGTTTAAGCTACGAGATCAAGCCTAAGAACAACTGAGAATCGAGATCAGAGAGGATTAAACCTAGATTCTATGCTTTTCTTAAGCTTTCTCTCTCTAGTTCTTCCCTTTCTCTCTCTTGTTCTTCTTTTTTCTCTCAAAAGTGATTTCTAAATTCTAAATCTGGAGAAAAGTCTCTCTTTCTCTCTTGGATTGGTTTAAATACTCTCACACACGAAAATCCACCGACTTAGGCAAATTTTTAGGAAAAATACGTGGCCAAATCGCAAGCGGAGGGAGAAAATGAAGTGGCACATCATTTTTTGGCCGTGCCACACCCACCACCACTGTCACGGCAGTGACCGCCATAGAGGCGGTGGTCACCGCTATGACAGCAGCCTCTACTGCCATAACAGTGGTGGTGGTGGCTGCCATAATGGCGAGGGGTGGGGACAATGGCAGTGGCCACTCCGGTAGTGTTCACAGCCACAAAGGGTGGCGGTGAATGCCACCATGACGGCGGTGAACGCCACCATGGCGCAAGAGTGGCGGCCACCGTCGCCGGAGGGCAGGCTTCCATCGCCGTCGCCGCTAGCAGTGGTGGCAGCAAAAGGGGGCTAAGGTGGCTGCCAGGGTTTAGGAATTAGGGTTAGAGTTTGGTTTAGGTTAATTAGGGTTTAGATAGGGTTTAGGTAGGGTTTCATTAGGGTTTTGGTTGATTAGGATTTCATTAGGGCAATTAGGGCAGATTTAGGGTTTCTACTTCCAACGCTTATATCTCCTACTACGGTTATCCGATTAAGGCGATTCTTGACATTCCAGAAAGCTCAGAGAGTCAAGAATTGAATGATATAAACAAGACTTGCTAAAAATGTTTGGATCTTAAATAAAATTGTGAAACAAATTACTACGCTTGAGCGAAAGGAAACTACTAATCCTAAATGCATGCGAATGATATTTAAGCGCCGCCAAAGGTCCAAAATCATAAAAAATGTACTTGCCAAATGTGATTCGACCTTCAAAGATTAGAACAACTAGACCATACAAGGTCAGAGCAACAAGTCATCATCGTTCCAAGGGTCATCGAAAAGCCCGTGCTCACAGGCTGCCCCTCGAGAGATTACCACTTGGCGAGCCAAGTGTGATCTCACAAATGAGCAAGGGATAGAGGGTTATACCCGAGACACGGATTCTTGAACCAGCTGTCTTCTGGGGTTGCCATCGATAGACTTATCAAGAATGAGATTCTAACTTGGATGATTTGATTCGGTATACCTGTCAAGAGAGACTTGAGGTTTGCCAAGTACGGGCTTGGGCTTTTGAGGATTTGCCAAGCATGGGCTTGGGCTTTTGATGCCTTGCCAAGCATGGGCTTGGTATTTAGAGGTTTGCCAAGCATGGGCTTGGGCTTTTAAGGGGTTGCCAAGCACAGGCTTGGGATTTTGAGGGTCCCCAAGCACGAGCTTGGGCTTTTGAGGTTTGCCAAGCACGGGCTTGGGCTTTTAAGGGTTTGCCAAGCATGGGCTTGGGCTTTTGAGGGTTTTCCAAGCACGAGCTTGGGCTTTTGAGGGTTTTGCCAAGCACGGGCTTGGGCTTTTGAGGGTTTTTCCAAGCACGGGCTTGGGGTTTTGAGGGTTTTGCCAAGCACAGGCTTGGGGTTTTGAGGGTTTTGCCAAGCATGGGCTTGGGCTTTTGAGGTTTTTTGCCAAGCACAGGCTTAGGCTTTTGAGGGTTTTGCCAAGCATGGGCTTAGGCTTTTGAGGTTTTGGATTCTCGGATCGGTAGGTTGCATTGAGGTGCCCTTGGAGATTTAGGAGGTTACGAAGAGACGCCCTAAAAGGATCACCGTACAGCGTACCTATCAAGGTAGTGTTGAAGCATTAGTAAGCCATATAAATTGCATGTTTTATTGCTTAATTGATTTTGTGGAACAAAAATTTTTGCCCCTACAATTAAGCAATAAAAATGGAATATGAAATATAAATTGAGTTTAGGGATATCCGGGGTTCAGAAAGAAATAATCGATCAGAGAGCTTTGCCCTTTGCGAAAAGGAATATTCCAGAGAATATTCTATCCAATAAAAGACAAAAAGGAATATATTCCTTTTCTTTTTTTTTCTTTTTTACTTCTTTCTTTTCCCTTTTTCATTTCAAATTCTACAACTTTTCTTTATTCCATTTCCAATCTTTCTCTTATTTCCATTTGCATTCTTTGACTCCCATTCCATACAACCACGAACGAGCTCAGTTTCTTTGATTTATCGAGCCAAAATGATCAAGAAAGGATCCGATGGGATTGACCATAGCTCTTTGTGCGTGACTAGCCACGATTTGCACGCTCTTTCGGTCGCCCAAGCATATGGACTTTGCCGAGAAGACAAGTATTTGGGGTATACTCCTTACTCGCAACCCCAGAAGTATACAGATTTGAGTGGTCATGCCTCGACTCTTCAGGTAATAACCCAAAACCCGATCAAAATTTCAAATTTTGCACTTTATGCTTATGGCAGCCACCGTCGCTAGAGGGCAGGCTACCACCGCCGCCGTCGCTGGCGGTGGTGGCAGCAAAAGGGGGCTAGGGTGGTTGCTAGGGTTTAGGAATTAGGGTTAGAGTTTAGTTTAGGTTACTTAGGGTTTAGGTAGGGTTTTATTAGGGTTTTGGTTGATTAGGGTTTCATTAGGGCAATTAGGGCAGATTTAGGGTTTCTACTTCCAATGCTTATATCTTCCGCTACGGTTATCCGATTAAGGCAATTCTTGACATTCCGGAAATCTCGGAGAGTCAATAATCCAATGATGTAAATGAGACTCACTAAAAATAATCAGATCTTATAGAAAATTGTGAAACAAATTACTGCGCACGAGCAAAAGGAAACGGCTAATCCTAAATGCATGCGAATGAGATTTAAGCGCCGCCAAAGGTCCAAAATCGTAAAAAATGTACTTGCCAAATGCAATTCAACCTTCAAAGATTAGAACAACAAGACCATACGAGGTCAAAGCAATAAGTCATCATCATTCCAAGGGTCACTAAAAAGACTGTGCTCACAATGAGATAACACTCGGTAATCTATATTATATGTTGGTGTTTTATCGTCTCATTGCAATAGAAATACGAATATCCTTAGACCTGAGATACTAGTTACCTTGTTCATATGTTGTTATACTTTAGATCATACCTATGCTCTGACGGCTTGATATTATGGGATCCTATAAGGTCACATACATTGAGTTATGACCTAGCCATGTAAAGAACTGTTAGACTAGGTCTAATATAGAAGAGTTAAAATATGGTTAGGCCATATTATTGTGTTGAACCAAGCACGAGTTTGGACTGACTCAGTGGATGACTCAGAAGTGCTTAAGTTTTGATCATAACAATTAAGTTAAGAATGGGATAATTTAATCAATAATGATGTTAAAATAAATAGTCTAAGGTTGAAAGGGAGTTAGTAAATTCAAGGGTATAATTTTGAGTCTGCATTGACCTAGCTATTTACTTTCACTCTGAGCTATTTTTGGGCTGTGTATATACATAGTCACTGACTTAGTAATATTCACTCAGCACTTGATATTTAGATTTTGCTTCAGCTGTGTGCTTTGCGATATATCTTTTTCGTTGAGTTGCTTTAAGTCTGTCAACACTGCTGACTTTACCATTTAAGGTAAAAAGGTATCTTTGCTTCTAGTGTTGCTTTTTGTAGGAACATTAATGAGATAAAGACAAAAAGAATTAATGCCTTAACAAGACTCAGAATTATGAAGGAAATGACATAGTTTTCTAATGCAAAGCTGCAAAAAGGCTTTTGCCAATTTGGGCAATTTTGTAGATCTACCAACCTTGTATCATGCATTCTGCAACATGTCAGAATACTGAAGGGAATGAGATGAAGACACGTGGCAAGTCAGTGCAAGTTTTCTCTAACAGAAGAATGCCATCAAACAACAAAGGATTCAAATTGAATCTTGAATCTCAATCTAATGGATTGATTTTCTATCTCACAATGGTGCAATTCTATCTCTTAACGAATTGACTTGAAGATGCACCGGGCAGATGGATGAGCTGTCAATTTCAAAAGATGCCAAGATAAGTTCAACAGCTACTTTCTCAATCCAATTATAAAAGGAGCAAGAAGGCAAGCCTTAGAACTTGGTGATTACACCTGAATTTCTCAGAAGCTAAAACTCTATCAATTTACAAGCTTTAAAGAAGTTCAAGCAAGAAAGCACAAGTCAGGTAGAATTTGCTTTAGAACAAGATAGAATAGTATAGATCAATCTATTATAATACTTGATTATTGTAACTGGATCAACGTTTCTATAAGTTGAATCCATCTCTGGTTTTTACTTTGAGAAGAGTTACTGATAGAAGAGGGTAAAGGAGTTGAGACTAGTGAATTAAAGCTGAGACACTCTCCCGGGATTGGATGTAAGCATAGGTTGCCAAACCAGTATAAAAATCTCAGTGTTCTTTACTTTTCTGCATATTTTAGTATTTCACTCAGCAGAGCAAGTAATTATCGTGAAAAAGTTTCATAAGTTCTTGAGTGAGTCATTCACCCCCCCTCTGACTCAGTGAAGGTATGCATAGGGACCAACAAGAGTGATTCTCATTTCACAGATTTTACAATCTTTGAGACAAAGACCATGGCGTACAAAGGAGAATTAAGTGGAAGGGATCAAGCTTATATTCTCCCTAAAGGCATGTCAGTCAACAGGTCTCCTATGTTCAATGGAGAGCACTATACTTACTGAAAGAATAGAATGACTAATTTCATTCAGCCGCAAAGTATGCATGTTTGGATGGCTATTGTAGAAGGGCTATATGTTCCATCACATGTGAAGAATGGAGTATGAGTTGTCAAGTACTCTACTAAATGGGATAATCAGGACTTAGCTAGACTAAAAGAAAATGCAGCTGCTATCAACTATCTTTATTATTCTCTTGATGCTACTGAGTTCAATCATGTTTCAGGATGTGAGATAGCCAAAGAGATATGGAAGAATTTGGAAGTGACTTATGAAGGTACTGATAAGGTGATAGAGTCCAAGATCAATATCCTTATGAGGGATTATGAATGGTTCCACATAAAACCCAAGGAGGATATTTCCAACATGAATACCAGGTTCATGAATATAGTCAATGAGCTGAAAAGACTTGGCAAGACTTTCACAGAAGAAGAGACTATCATGAAGATCCTTAGAAGCTTGACTCAAGATTGGGAAACCAAGAAAAGTGCTATTGATGAAGCTCATGATTTGAAGACCTACAAGTTTGATGAGCTCATTAGAACTCTACTGACTCATAAGATGTCCTTAAAGTAATATGAAGATAAGTCCAAGAAGCACATGCACAAGGAGAAAGAGAGCTCTAGCAGAGCTATTGTTCTGAGAGCTGATGATGGTGAAGAAGAAGATTCCTCTGAGGAAGGATATCCAAAGGACGGAAAAGAAGAAATAACTCTAATGACCAAGAATTTTAGAAGATACTTGGGAAAGGATAAGAACTTTCAAAAGTTTAGAAAGACATGAAAGTACAAGAAATGAGCGGATGATAGACCACGAAAGGAGTTCAACAAAGGGCATAGCAAAAATATTAAGTGCTTTGAATGTGGTGAGAAGGGGCATATTCAGTCGAGCTGTCCTAAAGCCAAGAAGGACAAGTTCAAGAAGAAGAAGAGTAAGAAAGCCCTTGCTGCTACCTAGAGTGACTCTGAACAAGAGTCATCATCCTCAAATGAAGAGGCAAAATATTTTGCCAATGTATGTCTCACGGCTAAGGATGATCTAGTTCACTCAGAGTCAGCTGACCAACCAACTACTTCTACTGCAAGACAACCAGCTGACAAGAGCAAAGACAAAGGAAATCACTCTGAGGTAAATTCTAAACCCCTTTGTCTTTAGAATAGCTTGCCACTGTACTTAATGGTGTTATTAATGTGACTAAGAAGTCAACCAAATACATCAAAGTACTTCAGAGGAGGTGTGATGATCTAGAAGATGTTAATTCTTCTACCTCACTTGATATCGTATACCTGATCGAAAAAAATGAGTACCAAAATGAATATAACAGCAAACTCACTAAGAGATTAGATGAGCTAGCTACTGAATTAACAGCTTTGAAAAAGGTGCGGGTGCCTCCTCAACCTAGCAAGAATACTTGGAGTAACCGCACTTACCACTCTGAGAAGGTTTCTCAAAAGAATAAAGTGAGTAGGCCTAATCCTAAGACCGCATGTAGTTTTTGTGGTAAGCCAGGACATGCACCAATCATGTGTAGGCACAAAAATGGTTACTATGATAAGCATGGCTGGTCAAGGATGACCACCACTAACAAGGGAGGACCCAGCTAGAAAAAGGCATGGCCACTTAAGAAAACTTAATTGTTTTGCAGGTGAGCCAGAGATCCACTGATGATAGAAGAATGTGGTATTTGGATAGTGGATGCTCAAGGCATATGACAAGTGATAAAAAACAATTCATCACATTGGAGCAAAGAAATGGAAGTGTCAGCTTTGGAGACAACAAAAAGGGAAAGATTGTTGGCAATGGCATAGTGGGAGTCAAGCCTTCAATTGATAATGTGTCTTTGGTGAAAGGCCTAAAGTTCAACTTGCTAAGTGTTGGTCAACTGAGTGACAAAGGCAAGAAAGTTATATTTGACTTAGTGGGCTGGACAGTCATTGATGGTAACTCTGACCAAACTATTCTTTATGCTCCTAGAATTAATAATGTTTATATGTTTGATTTATCCCCCAGCTCCAATGATATATGCTTAGTTTCTAAGGAGGAGAATTCATGGCTATGGCACAAAAGGTTAGGACATATCAATATGACCAATCTGTCCAAATTAGCTAAAAATGAACTTATTGAGGGATTACCCAATCTAGCCTTTGAAAAAGATAGACTCTGCTCAGCAAGCCAACTTGGGAAACAATTTAGGAAGACCTTTAAATCATTAGCTGATATATCTTCTTCTCATCCCCTTGATCTTCTACACATGGATTTGTTTGGGCCTGTTGTGCTAACAAGTCTAGGTGGAATGAAATACACCCTTGTGGTTATAGATGGTCCAACCAGGTTCACTTAGATTATCTTGCTAGGAAGCAAAGATGAAACATTTGAATCATTCTCTAGGTTGGCTACCCGGATCATGAATGAAAAAGACCTTAAAATTAATAGAATCTACAGTGACCATGGAAGGGAATTTGAAAACAGGCACTTTGAGGAATTATGTTCTAAGCATGGTATTGACCACAATTTTTATTCCCCTCATACACCTTACCAGAATGGGGTTGCTGAGAGAAAGAATCACACTATTATGGAGATGGTTCATTCTATGCTGAGTGATAACGATCTATCAAAGTATTTCTAGGGAGAAGCTGTTAACACAACTTGTTATATTCTAAACAGGGTTTTAATTTGCCCAATTTTGAACAAAACTCCTTATGAACTTTGGAAGGGGCGCAAGCCCAAGGTTGGTCATCTCAAGGCCTTTGGTTGTAAATTCTTTATATTAAACACTAAAGACCAATTGGCTAAATTTGACCCCAAGGCTGATGAAGGAATCTTTCGGGGTTACTCAACACACAGTAGGGCATACAGAGTGTATGTCAAGAGGACTATCATCTTAGAGAAGTCCATGCATGTAGATTTCAATGAAATTAACAATGTAGGTAGAGAAGCCGGTGATGATGAAAGAGAAAAGGAACAAGTCAGCGGATCAGTTAGTCAGCCCATTATCATTCCTAATCCAGCACCAGAAAAAGAAGATTAGGAAGTTGACTTGGACCAATCAATCAACTTTGGTGATGATGTGGATGCTCAACTAATGACAGTAGCTCAGCGAGCTGATCCTGATCTACTAAAAGAAGTTAGAGCTAGGAGAGATCACCCAGTTGACAAGATTCTTAATAGTGTGCAAAATCCAGTGCTGACTAGAGGTCATCTGAACAGAATGATGAGCCATTCAACATTTGTTTCAACGACTGAACCAAATAAGTTTGAAGATGCTGAGTTTGATAACAAATGGATGATTGCAATGCAAGAAGAGCTACACCAATTCAGAAGAAATGAAGTTTGGGATTTGGTGGAGAAACCTAAAGAAAGTCAATCATAGGCACCAAATGGGTTTTCAAGAAGAAGCTAGATAAAGCTATAAATGTTGTTAGAAATAAGGCCAGACTAGCTGCTCAAGGCTACAATCAACAAGAAGGCATTGACTATGAAGAAACATTTGTATCATAAGAAAGACTTGAAGCCATAAGAATTCTCTGTGCTTTTGCTTCCCATATGAACTTTAAGTTGTTTCAAATGGATGTGAAGAGTGCATTTCTTAATGGTTATATTCAAGAAGAAGTCTTTGTTAGACAACCCCCAGGCTTTGAAGATCAAAAGTATCCAGATCATGTCTTCAATCTGAAGAAAGCTCTATATAGACTGAAATAGGCTCCAAGAGCTTAGTATGAGAGACTGACTAACTTTTTAATCAGCAAAGGTTATGCCAGAGGAAAAGCAGATACAACTCTGTTTATCAAGAAGAAGCATCAAGATTTGTTGCTAGTCAAAATATATGTTGATGATATCATATTTAGAGCAATTGATGAAAAGCTACACAAAGAGTTCATTCAACAGATGAAGAAGGAATTTGAAATGTCAATGATAGGAGAGCTTAATTTCTTTCTTAGTTTGCAAATCAAGCAAGGCATAGATGGAATCTTCATCAGCCAAGCTAAGTACGCCAAGGAAGTACTCAAGAAGTTTGACATGGATAAAGCCAAGCCAATGTCAACACCCATGGCCACTGATATTCTGAGTAAAGATGAGGAAGGTAAACCTATGGAGAGTAAGCTCTATAGAGGTATTATTGGTTCCCTACTTTACTTAACTGCTAGTAGGCCTGACATTCAATATGCCGTATGTTATTGTGCAAGATATCAACCTGACCCCAGAGAATCTCACTTTGCTGCTATTAAGAGAATTCTCAGGTATTTCCTAGGCACTATTGATGCAAGATTATGATATCCAAGTAATGAAGATTTCATTTTGAAAGGATACACAGATGCTGACTATGGAAGAGACAAACTTGAAAGGAAAAGCATCGTAGAAGGATGTCATTTCCTTAGTGATTGTCTAGTTACATCGTATAGTAAGAAGTAGACTTCTATGGCTCTAGTACAGCTGAGGCTGAGTACATGGCTACAGGAAGTTGTGTAGCACAATTACTATAGATCAAGCAGTAACTAGAGGATTATGGTATAAAGTCAAAGTGTCCTAAAGTCATGTGTGACAATAAGAGTGCAATTGACCTATCCAAGAATCCAGTTCAACATGGCAGGAGAAAGCATGTCAATATTAGACATCATTTCATAAGGGATCATGTGCTAAAGGGAGAAGTCAAGCTCACCTACATTCCTACTAAAGAACAATGAGCTGACATATTCATAAAGCCTATAGGAAAGGATCAATTCAACACACTAAGACAGCTGATCGGAATGTCCAATCCAATTTGAAGAAATACATCTCACTCTGACCTATTTTAAAGCTGACCAAATTAGGGCACACTCTAAGCTTCTATGAATTAGGTTAAGTATTTCTTTTACTGCTAGAATTTTGGAAACGCCATTAATTGTCATCGGCTATCTTTAAAATTTAAACTTGATAGAAACGGTAGCAAGTTATGAAACAATCCATATTTAGTAGCAGTTATCCCGTGTTTCTCACGTTCATTAATCCTACAGTATACGTTATGTAATCTAACCGTTGAATCTTAAGACCATGGATTATGAGTCATACAAGTAGCTTTACAGGTTTAAGCGAAGAGACTTTACGTATTTGAGGAGAAACTTAGAAAGAGGAAAGGTTACTTTACAAAAATTTCCTTCTCTGCAATTTTCTTCTTAAATCCCTAAAATCTCCATTCTTCTTAAAGCAAATTCAATGACGAGCACATCAAGAAGGAGATCTAATCTTTTTGTGAGGAATAAGAAGGATACTCACTGGTTAACTATAAG
This sequence comes from Euphorbia pulcherrima, assembly GCA_947683365.1. NCBI lineage: Eukaryota > Viridiplantae > Streptophyta > Magnoliopsida > Malpighiales > Euphorbiaceae > Euphorbia > Euphorbia pulcherrima. Next base: position 61,963,927 of record CANTUS010000004.1, on the reverse strand, counting down.
AGATCATATCGCTCAGTTGGCAATAAGTATTGACAAAATTGAAGAACTAAGAATTCCAACAGGAACCAAGTATATTCCAACAAAATGGCATTTTATGGAGAAGACAGAAGTGGAGAAGCCAACCACCGTAGATATGCTGAGTTTTGCTATGGATGAGCGATTTGGCAAGTGGATGCACCAGCACCACTTAAGAGGATTTTTTGAAATGCCTAGTGGCTATTATGAAGAAATGGTTAAGAGATTCTACCATGGAATTCATCTAATGGAAGGTCAGAAGGATCTTTTTATGACCATCATGATGGGGAGGAAAGTTTATGTTACCCCAAAGCTTATTACAGGTCTGTTAGGAATGAGAGAAAGAGGACTCAGACTGCAAGTTATCAATGATGAAGATCATATTGACATTCCTATAGATTATACGGTTCTAGAGGATTACAAGGCTGGTGAACCAATCGCCTCATTGTCACCAAGGAAGGAAAGTAAGCCCATGAACTTGTTACTAAAGTTCTTTTACCTAAAACTGGCTCTACAGGGAGCTGTTCAAAGTTTGAGAGGGTATTCATTTATGCGCTGACCCATGGCATGAGTATAAATTGGCCCATAGCCATCTTACATAGATTCTTAAAGGTCTCCAAGTACGTGGTGTATACGCAGTTGGTGATGGAGATATGCAGAGCGTATGAGATTGATATAGAAGGATGGGCTACTAAGAGCAATGTTTAGATGAAAGTAATTGAGTCAAGAAAAGTGAGCAATGCTTACTTTCATGGACTAAGAGCCAATGAGAGGCCTTCAACACTAAGTATATTAAGCTGAAACCAGGAGAAGTGAGGATGAAAGATCGAAGTCAATAATGGAGATAAAGCCAATTCAGCCTAATAAAGAGTACTTGACCTTGGATGCATTTATGGCAAGTGAGCTGGAAAGAATCACCAAGCTCAGAGCAGAGAAAGGAGAAGATATGCTAAAGTAGAATGTTTTGAAGAAGGAGATCAGGAAGGACTCCAAGAAGGAAGCTAAGAAAGGGAGTTCATTGAGCTCAGTTCCAGCTATTGTTCCCAAGAAAACAAGATCATCTAAGGGAACTAAAGAAGAAAAATCCCATGAACTAACTCCAAAGGAGATAGAGGAGGAGAAGCAGGCTGAGGAAGAACTAAGAGAAGAAGTGCCCCTGAAGAGGAGAGAAAGAGGAAAGTAGAGGCTGCTTAGTAAGATGAAGTGACTACAAAGGGAAAGGAAGCTACATCAGTTCCTATTCCCCGAGTAGGTCAGCCAAAGAGAAAAGGGGCTAGAATTGTCCAGGATGTAGATGAAGCTTAAAGAGTTAAGGCCGTAGAGGAAGAAAGAATTAGAAAAAAAGCAGGAGGAGATAGAGGTTGAAATTAGAAGGAAGACTGAGGAAGCAGCAGCCAGAGTTAAGACTAATACTCAGAAAATTTTATAGTCTATTATTGCTAGCCTAGCTAAGAAACAAGTTCTAGAAGTGGTTGAAGAGATGATAGGGGATCTTAAAGGAGTTGATAATTAGGAAGAACATGAAGGAAAGGAAGATGATGTTGTAGAAGTAGAAGCTGTGGAATTTAATGTGCTGAACTCTGACCAGTAAGTCACTTTGACTGCTGAGGAAGCTAAGGAAGAGAAGAAGGAAAAGAAGAGGTGGTTATTCAAGAAGATGAAAGTTATGATAGATGAAGATGAGGGAGACTTGGAAGATAAGGAGGAAGATGACGATGTAGTTGAGCATGGAGCTCAGCTGACTGAGGAATTGCAAACTCAGGTCAGCGAGTCTGCTGCTGAAGGTACTGTTGAAGGAGGAGGAAAGCAAAGAACCTTTTGCTTTCTTAAACCCATCTATTGAAACACCACTCTCACTTACACGAATTTCTACCTTACCCTGACCTGATGGCCAAGCACCATCCACATCCAACACAAATAAAAAAAACCAAGCCTCTGACCAAACCATCACAGACTAAACAACCATCATCCCATACCTCTCACCCATAGGATCTTTAGTGCATAAATCGTTATATTTGGAAGGACCTCCAATTATTGAGGAGATTCTAGAACAACCTCAACAACAACAACCACCCCAACAACCTCAACCTCAACCACAATTTAACCCCTAAGCTGAACTGTTGGGAGATATAAGGAGAATGGGGAGAGCAAGTTATCCAGGATTAAGGATAGATGCTGAAATTGATGCAGAGATAGCAAAATCTTTACTATCTGAGGAAGTCCTGAGGAGGATTACAAAGGTTGTAGAGCCAGTATAAGGGTTTATGGAAGCTATTGAGGAGATGAAAGCCCACTTCAAGTCTGTCCCTACTCAGTTCTGACTAGTAAAGGCAATTATGTCCCATGTGTTTCCTTTATTATCTATTGCAGGTAGGCAGACTGGTGAATTGAAGATGGAAGTTGCAGAACTTAAGACCAGAATGGAAAAGATCTATAAGAGTAACTGCAAAGTATTGAATGATGAGAGGGACTTCAGGAATTCATTGATTGATAAATTCAACCCTCTATTGGAAGCAATACTAAAGGTGCTTGAAGAGTATAGCATTTTGAGTAAAGAAAATGAAGACACCACAACTCTTTTGAATGCTGTAGTTGATGACCTTAATGCTCTGATCATAATGGTAACCAAGCATCATGGGTTATACACTAAATTAAGGACTGTGAAGGAGGAGATGTTGAAAGGAGTGAAAGACTCAGAGGGAGCTATGCTTAATGCCTTAAAGTGGTAAATATTTTAGATGCTCTGAATAGTGACATAGTTATGGAAGATGCTAAACTAGAGCCTACACTTCACCAAAAGGTTGGTCATATCAGGGTCCAAATCAAGCAAGTTCAAGCAAATGTCATTACGATGGAGAAGCAATTGACAAGATTCATGATGAAGTCACTACCCACATCAGGAGCACTACTATGTTAGAGCGCATTTTAAGAGAGAATAATCAAGCAAAGGCTCTAGCAAGTCTCACCTAGATATCCAAGGAAGGACTGAGCGCTCAATATCAAGTTAATCTCTCTTAATCCTGCACTTTGGTAGGCTTATTTGCCTTTCTCAGAGAACAAGATGCGATTTCACATGAAATATATGAGCTGCTTGTGCAACATTTTTCATCAAATGTTTATGGCCAGCTTGATTCTTTTGAGAAGTCTCTGGGCTTGTTTGATCTTCAAGCCCAAGCCATTGTGGATGCAATGGCAATAGAGGAGAAGGATCGAGAGAAGATTGAGAAGGAGGAAAAGGAAAGAGAGCAGAGGATTGCTAAATTTTCCTACAATCTGTCCAAGGATCTGGAGCTCATACAAAGAGAATATCATGAGACAAGGAAGATGAAAGGCAAGGAGATTGTGCTGCCTAAAGAAAAGAAGTTCGGATGGGATCAGCAAGTGTATGAAGAAAGGAGAGCAAATTTGGGAGCCCCGCCTATGCCTAAAGAGTAGAATAGAATTCTTGTAATCATTAGAGCTCAATGTAAAACTTAGTATTGATTAACTCATTGTTATCTGTACTCAAGTTATTAATTAACGAAAGATTACATTTTCTGTTCTACGTTAAGATCTTCTTAACTTCATATATTTTCTGCTATATATATATATATATGCTGATCTTTTCCAGAAATATATGTGAAATGTTGAGGAATGTGGAACTCAGAAGATTCTAGAATTATCGAGGAGTTATGCTGAACAAAGACATATCAAGCATAAGTATAAGGTAACTCTGATCTAAATATCTTATTGATTGAATTCTCGCTTAGTTAATTGCCATTGATCAAAATGGGGGAGTTTGTTGAACCAAGCACAAGTTTTGACTGACTCAGTGGATGACTCAATAGTGCTTAAGTTTTGATCATAACAATTAAGTTAAGAATGGGATAGTTAAATCAATAATGATATTAAAATATGAGTCTATGGTTGAAAGGGAGTTAGTAAATTCAAGGGTAGAATTTCGAGTCTCCGCTGACGTATTTGCTTTAACTCTGAGCTATTTCTGGGATGAGTATCTGCTTAGTCACTGACTTAGTAATATTCACTCAGCACTTGATATTTAGATTTTGCTTCAGCTGTATGCTTTGCGATATATCTTTTCCGCTGAGTTACTTTAAGTCTGTCAACGCTGCTGACTTTACCATTTAAGGTAAAAATGTATCTTTACTTCTAGTGTTGCTTTTTGCAGGAACATTAATGAGAAAAAGACAAAAAGAATTATTGCCTTGACAAGACTCAGAATTATGAAGAAAATGACAAAGTCTTCCAATGCAAAGCTGCAAAAAGTCTTTTGCCAATTTGGGCAATTTTGTAGATCTACCAACCTTATATCGCGTACTCTGCAATATGCCAAAATACCAGAGGGAATGGGATGAAGACATATGGCAAGTCAATGCGAGTTCTCTCTAACGCAAGACTGGAATCAAATGACAAATGATTCAAATTGAAGCTCAAATCTCAATCTAACGACTTGATTTTCTATCTTACAATAGTGCAATTTTATCTCTTAACGAATTGACTTGAAGAAGCAACGGGTAGATGGATGAGCTGTCAATTTCAGAAGATGCCAAGAAAAGTTCAACGGCTACTTTCTCAATCCAGTTATAAAAGGAGCAAGAAGGCAAGCATTAGAACTTGGTGATTACACCTAAATTTCTCAAATGCTAAAACTGTGTCAATTTACAACCTTTAAAGAAGTTCAAGCAAGAAAGCACAACTCAGCTAGAATCTGCTTTAGAATAAGAGAGAATAGTATAGATCAATCTATTATAATACTTGGTTATTGTAACTGGATCAACATTTCTATAACCTAAATCCAGCTCTGGTTTTTACTCTGAGAAGCGTTGCTGAGAGAAGAGGGTGTTCTAGTCAGCAGGTGATCGATTGCAGTTTGGAGGGTGCTTATTGTAATTGGGAAATTTGTGAAAGGCTTCTCCGCCTAGGGTAAAGGAGTTGTGTTGGGAAACAATGATCCGGATAAAAATTCTAAATTCGGATCAGGTTTGAAAGAAACAAAAAACAATGTATGTAGTTCTGCCAAATCCAAATGGAAATATCTCGACAAAGATCAAGACATAAGTCATCCATTGAATTAAAAACCCAAGCACAAGGGAAAATCATCCGGACAAAGTTTGGAAAGGAAACAAACTTCTGACCCTCAAAACCAGCATCCAAAAAAACTAATTGAAGTTATCTCCGGAAGAAACATCTAGAGCATATAGGTCTAAAAGACATCCGGAAGACCTATATTTCAAATATAGGGAAAGTTATCAAATATACTTTTACCTTTACCCTATTGGTCTATGGAAGTCAAAGATCCTTTCCCTAAGACAAAGACAAAAATGACAACTTGCACATTTTAGAGAAAAGTCAAAAGGGTGTGACACCAAATAGAGAAAAGCTAACTACTTTTTCTCCTAGACCAATAAAGGCGCGCGTGGAGCTCACATCATAAAGCAATTGGTATGAAAGTTGGTGCATGACAAAATGACAAGCAAAACGATCACTGACAACTTTCTAGCCTCAATCCCAAGATTTCAAACGGATCAAAATACAGTCTAATGGATTGATCAACGGATCCAAAAGCTCCACATGACAACCTGATCAAGGGTGAAGATTGAATAAAAGCTCACCAACCACAAATGACTACATTTATGATCAAAGCCTATAAAAGGAGCTCTTCATCAAATGAGAAGGTTAACTAATGGATTTACAAAAACAAGTAACAAAGCAACACATATACAATCAGTTGAAATAATCCCTCCAAGAACCCTTAATTCAAAATCTTGTTGTAAGGATTCCCAAGTAAAACTATAAACTTGAGGAACTCCAAAATCCAACCCTTTGTTAAAAACCAAAGTGTAAGAATCTCCAACTTGGGTAAGTTAAGAGATTGGGATATAGCTTGAAGTAGGTGCTTTGAGTGAGATCTCCCTATAGGACTTAGCTTAGATTCAAGGTAGAAGGCTAAGTGGGATATCCTACTTTCGGAAGGGGTTACCATCTGGAGACAAATTTGTAAGGCTTGATTCCTGCCTGTTGGAAAGGAATCCACTAGTGGACAAGCTCAGAGGAAGGAAACTCTGGAGATTGGACGTAGGTGGGGCCGAACCAATATAAAATACTTGTGTTTGTTTTTCTTTCTCTTTTACTTAATTGCACTCATTTGCATCATCCGGATCCATCTTCCGGATCACAATCAAATACGCTACACTAAATACTTTTCAAAGTCTACTAATTTTGTGAAAAAGGGCCATTCACCCCCCTCTGCCCTTATAAATATTCTCAGAGGGACCAACAAGTGGTATCAGAGCAAGTGCTCCAATTAAAGATCTAATAATCTTGAGCTAAAGGTCCATATATTTTGATTCACATATCAAAATGAGTTTCCAAAACTCACAACTCCTTCCCGAGGGTATGTCTGTTACCCATCCTCCACTCTTTACTGGTGAACACTACACGTTTTGGAAAAATCCGATGAAGAACTTCATCCACTCATAAAGTATGCAAGCATGGTTAGTTATTAAAGATGTCCCGTATGAACCTACTTATGAAGTAGAGGGTATGACTACCTGAAGGCCATCAAGCATGTGGGATGACAATGGCTTTAAAAAATTGCGTGAAAAAGCAAATGCTATTAATATTCTTTATTGTGCTCTTATTGCAGCTAAATTCAATAGGATATCTGGATGTAAGACTGTAAAAGAGATATGGGAGAAGCTGGAGGTAACCTATAAAGGAACTTCTAAAGTAAGAGAGGCCAAGCTTGATCTACTTCGACAGAAGCTTGAATTCTTTAAGATGGAGCCTAAAGAATCAATCAGTAGCATGAACACTAGATACACAAATATAGTAAATGAAATGAAAAGGCTGGGAAAGGAGATTCCAAAAGTTGAAATGGTCAAGAAAGTGCTCCGGAGTCTCACCAAGGAATGGGACAATAAAAAGACTGCTATTGAGGAAGCTCATGACTTAAATTTTTATAGTTATGATAAACTCATTGGCAATCTTCTAACCCAAGAATTGTCCTTGGAGAGATACAGCCAATAAGAGAAGAAACCTGAGGAGAAAAAGAAGGCTATTGCTCTAAAGGCAGAATCCAACAAATCGACCGCATCCGGAGAAGAAGAGCAAATCGATGAGTCAATGAGCACCAAAGATCAACTTGATTTATTGACTAGAAGGCTAAATCAATTCATACAAAAGAAAGATAGTAGGAAATAAAAAAGGTATGAGTCTCAAAAAACAAGAGAAGGCACCTCTAGAAGAAGTAAGCCTAGAAGGAATCCAAAAGAAAAGAAGGATTCAGAGAAAGAAGCTGCCTGTTTTGAATGTGGTGAAAAAGGCCACTCCATAACAAAGTGCCCCAAACTCAAAAGAACCAAGTATTTCAAAAAGAAGGCAATGGTTGCTACCTAGAGCAATAGTGAAGAAAGCAGCAGCTCATCTTCAATAGAAGGACAGAAGACTGCTAACTGTGCGTTCATGGCTCTAACTAAACTGGAAATAGAGCAATCTGAAAGGGATGCCTCCAAGTAAGAAACAGTGCAAATCAAAGAATCAGATTCAAATTCATCAAACACCGAGGTAGATTTTTGTTCTAATTCTACCTCTAACTTTGATCTTGCAAAAGCTCTTTCTATTGTTATCAAGGGAGTGAAGAAGAATGCGATAGCCATCAAGTCTCTAAAAAGAGCAATACTAGAATTGGCTAAAGATGTTGAGGTAGGGGCATAAGACATCAATTTGGTTAGAGGAACCAAGCATATTGATGTAGTAGAAGAAAACTTCCTGAGAAATCAAGTCCAGATTCTGAATGCAAATGTAATGGGACTGGGTGGAGAAGTCAATCTATTAAAGGAAGCATCCAGAAAGAAACCTAAAACAAAGGATCCAAGAAGAGATAATCCTCCTCCTCCTTAGAATAGGATTCAAAGGAATCCAAATCAAAAGACAAATGGAGTCAGCAGGCAGCTACATGCTCAAAGACATACTGCTGCCTAGAAAGGAAAGGCTAAGGTAGCTTACAACCAACAACCTATCAAACAAAGAAGAAATTATAGAGCTGAGAATGCTCCGCCAACCAACTTCCAGATTTATACCAAACCATCTACTAGTGTGCAAAAAGCTAGGTATAAAGGCAACTATAGAAGGGAGGATCGGGAGAAGATCATCAAGAAGCAAAAGCATAACATGCTTATCTCAGGGTGCAGGTTTTGTGGGAAAAATAATCATATGACTAAATCATGCAAATTAAAAAACGGTTATTATGATGTTTATCCTTGGCCTAAAATGGTTATTAACCCGAGAGGACCCAAATCTGATTGGGTACCCAAACCCACTTGATTTGTTTTATAGGTATGCCTTAGATCCACAGTAGATCAACATACTTGGTATATTGATATTGGATGCTCAAGGCACATGACAGGTGATGAAAAGGCCTTCATCATACTAACTTGAAAGAAGGAAGGCAAAGTAAGCTTTGGAGACAATCAAAAGGGACAGATCATTGGTCATGGGACCATTGGATTTGGATTTAAGATTGAAGATGTCTCACTAGTTGATGGACTCAAATTCAACCTGATAAGTGTGGACCAATTATGTGAAAAAGGAAGAAAAGTCACATTTGACTCCGGAGGCTGCTCAATATACAACAGTAAGTCTGATCAACTTATTCTTTACGCACCTACAGTAAACAATGTCTATTCTATAAACATTAAAAATGATAAGAAGAATATATGCTTGGTGTCTAAAGAAGAAGAGTCATGGCTATGGCACCGGAGGTTGGGACATGTAAGCATGAACCTCATGTCCAAATTAGCCAAAAAGGAATTAGTTGTGGGTTTGCCTAAGATTGCCTTTGATAAGGATCATCTATGCACTGCATGCTAACTAGGAAAACAACATAAGAAAAGTTTCCCTTCCATCTCATACATTCCTTCCAAAAGAGTACTTGAGCTCTTACATGTTGATCTCTTTGGTCCAATTAAGCCACTGAGTTTAGGTAGAAGAGAATACATTATGGTCACTATAGATGACTATTCTCGATATACCTAGGTTCTCCTACTAACGAGCAAGGATGAAGCCTTTAACCAATTCTCCAAAACATTCATCCGGATAGAAGTAGAACAGGGCATACACATTGCACGCATCCGGAGTGATAATGGTGGAGAGTTCAAAAATAAGCATTTTGCTGACTTTTGTGACTCCAAGGGCATTGAACATAACTTCTCTGCCCCCCACACTCCTCAACATAATGGAGTATTTGAGAGAAAGAACAGGACTATTGTAGAAATGGCTAGAACAATGCTTAGTGAAAATTGTTTGCCAAAATATTTCTGGGGAGTGGCCATAAACGCAGTATACTACATTTTAAATAGAGCTCTTATTAGAAAGACCATAGAAAAGACCCCATATGAAATCTGGAAGGGAAGAAGACCCAAAATTGGGTACTGCAAAGCATTTAGGTGTAAATGCTACTTCCTTAATGATAGAGAGCAATTAGGAAAATTTGATCCTAAATCTGATTAAGCAGTTTTCCTCGGCTACTCAACATATAGTAAGGCTTACAGAATCTTCAATAAATGAACCTAAATTGTGGTTAAGTCTATACATGTAGATTTTGATGAGACTAACACTGCAGGAAAGAAAAGCTACACTCTGGAAGATAAAGTTCTGGAAGCTAAAAAATCTAGAGAAAAGGAGGAAGCAGGAATTCCTGATTCATTTCAAATCAAGAAGTACAAAGAGGAAGATGAAGGAATATCCTTTAATCGAGAAATACAACAAGTCAATCTCAATCCACAAGGGATTGATAGTTGAAATTGAAGTGAAGCAAGTCCAAGTTCAACATGAAGGCCTGGAAAGGGAGATCCGGACCCACAAATATCATTACATCAAAAATATTCTGGATGATGTTCAGAATCCAGTTAGAACCAGAGGTTAGCTCAACTGGATGATGAGCCATGCTATTTTTATCTCTCTCATAGATCTAAAGAAATTTCAAGAAGCTGAAGGGGATGAAAGTTGGATGATGGAGATGCAGGAAGAGCTAGATCAATTCACTAGGAATGATGTATGGGATCTTGTGGCCTCTCCTAAAGAAAAATCAATTATAGGTACTAAATGGGTGTGCCGGAATAAACTTGATAAATCTGGAGTAGTAGTAAGAAATAAGGCAAGACTAGTCGCTTAAGGCTACAACCAGCAAGAAGGAATTGATTTCGAAGAAACTTTCGCCCCTGTAGCAAGACTGGAAGCAATCCAAATCCTATGTGCTTTTGCATCATTCATGGGGTCCATATTATACCAAATGGATGTCAAAAGTGCATTTCTAAAGGGTGTCATTCAAGAAGAAGTATATGTCAAGCAACCACCCGGATTTGAAGATACAAAGCATCCGAATCATGTCTATAGACTGAAGAAAGCTCTCTGTGGATTAAAGCAAGCACCAAGAGCCTGGTATGAAAGATTAACCTCATTCCTTATATCCAAGGAATATACTAGAGGCAGGGCAGATACCACACTCTTCATTAAAAAGAAGAAAAATGATATTATTCTAGTCCAGATCTATGTGGATGATATCATTTTTGGTGCCATTGATGAGAAGATGTGCAAAGAATGCAGCTCTCAAATGCAGAAGGAATTTGAGATATCCATGATGGGAGAGCTCAACATTTTCCTTGGTCTACAAATTAAGCAAAGTTCAGATGGGTCTTCATCAATCAATCAAAATACACCTAGGAGTTTCCGAAGAAGTTTGAAATGGACAACAACAAACCAATGTCTACTCCAATAGGTTCAAATGCAATCTTATCCACAGACTATGAAGGAGAAGATGTTGATTAGAAGCTCTATAGAGAAATGATTGGCTCACTCCTATACATAATAGCTAGCAGACCTAACATACACTATGCAGTATGCTACTATGCAAGGTATCAAGCCAATCCCAAGGATTCGCATCTCTAGGCTATCAAAAGGATACTTAGATATCTCCTAGGAACCACTAAAGTTAGATTGTGGTATCCTAGTAATGGAGACTTCATACTCTAGGGTTCACAGATGCAGACTATGGTAGAGATACTCTTGAGAGAAAAAGTACATCTAGAGGATGCCATTTCCTTGGGGATTGCTTTGTCACATAGTATAGCAAGAAGCAAACTTCAGTTGCCTTATCCACCACAGAAGCAGAATATATGGCAACTCGAAGTTGTGTTGCTTAACTCCTATGGATCAAACAACGACTTGAAGATTATAGAATGCAATTTAGATGTATGGATGTGTTGTGTGACAACAAAAGTGCTATTGATGTGTCAAAGAATCCGATGCTTCATAGCAGAATGAAGCATGTCAACGTAAGGCATCACTTCATCCAGGATCATGTAATGAAGAAGGATGTTGCATTGGTATATATCCCAACCAATGAACAGAGAGCTGATATCTTTACTAAACCACTAAGTAAAGGTCAATTTGGGAAACTAAGAGAATCAATTGGGATGTTAAATCCAATTTAGAAAAACTCCGTAAGGTAGTTTTAAATCAAGCCGGATCCTAAGATAGAAACTCACTCCGAAGGACAAGAAGAATTGGGAAGATCTATTCCAAAAGATTGCCACTTTAGCTGACAACAATGACGTATGGCAGTAAAAGCTCATAAAGGTAACTGTTACTTTTTGAATTTCAAAAGTCCATTGGCTGTTACACGTACGGTAAATACAGTAGTTAAATCAAAAATAAATCACTCCCATTCTCCGGTTAAACTGAATTCACCTCTCGCCTAAAAATTCGACTGACATGTCATCAATCCAGTCAAAACAACTGTAGTCTGGATTACCAATATACCCTCACTTCAGAAATTCTATATAAACCCCTCAAAATCCCTTCTCTTCTTCATGCGAGCAACTACTCTACTATTACTCTACAAAAAATTCAAACCGAAAACTCAATCTCCCAAAAATCTCCCTACAATGGCAGCCACAAACACCTCCAACACCCTCAAAATCCTACCTAGCAAAAATCTCTTTCAAGTATCTAACTTAAAGGATGCTAATTTTGAGCCCCTAAATCTTAAAACCTCCGACTCTGTCATACCCACTAATCACTTAGGTGATGGTTACCTATTTAGAACCCATCCTTTCTTCACCCTAATTGAAGATCAAAATCTGGGCGATCTTCTAAAGATAAATTGCCGAACTTACCCAAAGCTGGTGAGAGAGTTCTTCTCAAATCTTAGTGCACAAAACCATTTTGATGCCTTACGCACTGAGGTATAGGGGAAGGTCATAATTCTCACTCTAGAATTCCTTGAGAAGAATTTGAACATGAAGAACTCTAGAATAATATTGAGGAAAGATGGGAATGGGACTGGAGTTGAGTATGAGTCTAAACTATGGCTCCATAAGAACTACTTCAATGATAAATTCTCAACATACTTCCCCAGAACGCCTAGATTCCTACAGCATGCTCTGGCCAAACTCATCATGATAAGGAAGGGGTCATTGACTATAGTTTCTTCCCTCCAGCACTACATTCTATAGCACTGGGTTAGTAGTGTGGAAGTAAACTGGCTAGTCTTGATCATTCACTATCTCAAGACCCATGTAAACTCGCATGGCGCCTTAATCACAAGAATTCTACAAGTGGCGAATGTGGATCTGACTGATTTTAAAGGGATTTATGGAAAGCCCATCCTAGAGAAGAATTTCCTCAATCTCTGCTTTGATGAGGAATGGGATGAAGAAAAGGCAAAACTAAAGAGGGATGAGCAGAAGATTAAATCCTGGAAGATAGTGGATCCGGAAGAGGAGGCTCTTATTCCCAAAATGCCCAGAACCACCAAAGCCAAGGCCAAAAAGCAAGTTGCAATGGTTCTGGAAGAGATTGATGAGGACACTCTACCTCTCACTCAAATACTAAGCTCCGAAAAGACAAGACCCAGGAGCAGATGTATTAAAGCTGCAACTAAGAAGGGACAACTTGTGCTCGCTGTGGGTCTACCTCAAATTGCTACAAAAGCAATTGAAGTCGGAAGAAGGAAAGCCAAAAGAACATTGGCTGAAATGGAAGAGGAGGCAGATGATGAGGAGACAGAGGATGAGGCTCCTCCTTAAAAGCAGCTTCGAAGAAAAGGGCTAACCTTTGATGATGCCCTTGCTGCCCAAGAAAAGAAAGTAGTGAAGGCAGGAGGCTTGCTGGGATAATTTTGAATGAGGAAACCAAGCAGTATTGGGAGAAAGCTGCTTTGGAAAAGCCAAGTCTAGAAAAGGGAAAAATGTTCCCAGAGCAACAGAAATTATGGGGAGAGATAATGATCAGTTTGACATCATTCAAGCAATGATCAAAGACAACTATAAAATTAATTGGGAGAGAGTTGAAGGTCCTGGAGACTCCTCTCAAGTTCCTCCAGTTCTTGCAGATCCACAAGATATGGATGCATTGTCCAAAATCTTGGAAGCTGATGAATTATATTTGCTAAAAGAACAGAACCACTTTTGGAGAATCTACGTGGATCCGGCACTGCCATCATAAATCTCAAAAATCTTGAAAAGGCACTGAAGAAGACTATTGAGGCTCCAGTTCAAAAGATGATAGCCCCTCCAAAATCAGTTCTAGCTCTGAAGATGAATCCAGCTCATCTGATGGTGATTCATCCGGACCCTCTAATAAAAACTTTCCCCCTCGCACAAAATCAGTGACTCTTCCTGATGAAAACTCCAAAGAATCCAAAGTCAATGCCACTCTTGAACTTCTGCAGGAGGCAACTCTTGAGCATCATGAAGAGGGATTCATTAAGAAGAGTCTCCTGACAATATGCACTCATCTAAAAGCTGTTGAAAAGGAGATGCTCAGGTAAAAATCTGATAAAGCAGTCCGAAAGGATTTGGGTGAGAACAAAGAAAGTTTGAAGTGCCTCCCCAAAATTGAGCAACAAGTCATGAACTTCCCAACTTCCGGAGCTCTAGTGGCAGCTTCCCTTTCTGAAATTTAGCCCCTTCCAAATGAACTAAAGGAAAGCGGCTCCACAATAAATCAAAATGCCAGTCAAGCCAATACTTTGGCCTCTGATAACTATGCAACTGTCTTGGATAGAATGTCCTCATCTACCACTAATCTATCCATATAGATCAAGGATTATATTGACTCCAAGTTGAAAACTTCATAAAATTCATGGAGGACAGAGACCTGAAACCTACTCTACTAAGCCTGGAAACTGATCAGCTAGTAACTCAAGAAATGCTTGCCAACTTCATAGACAAAACCATCCCCAAGCTAAAAGAAAAAATCTTAGATGATATGGGTGATGAAATGCAAGCTCACAACTTCAACATTGAGCAAATAGTAAATGACTGGAAGAAGACTGTCTCCAAAGAGCTAAAGGATCAAACAGAGTCTATCCACAATATTCGGAAGGGCCTCAGTGAAGAAATCACCCTCCTTCAAGCTAAAATAAATAAATTATCTATCTTCAGATCTTCCTCATCTTCGGCCATTCCAGACAGTCAGCTCATTCCTATCCTGCACAATCTTGTTCAAGCTATAGCGAAATCAGGGTTCATGAGCCAAAAAGGTTTGACTACTCTAATCAAGGCCATGTTTCCCTATTTTGACTCCAAGGTCCAAGAGCACATTCTGCATATTCTTCCTTAAGTCTCTCAATCCTATGATCAACTCTAGAGGTTCCTTTGCCCTTATTATTTGACTCTGCCTATAGTGGATCATATTATCGATGAGCGGGCAAAAGGGAACAAAGACTACTCTATCTACTCCTCTGCTTGGCAGTAATCTTGGGATAAGCATACCTATATGGTTATTGATCCCCTTGATGGAAGCAAAAAGGGGGAGGAAGATCAGAGTCATCAAGGAGAAGGAAGCGGGAAAGGAAAGACGCTGCAAGTCCAGAAGAGTGGTCAATCCGGAGAGATAGTTAAGCTAGCTAGATAATCTTGTAATACTTATGTAATAGCTAGATTCACTTTATATATATTTCTGTAACTTGTAATATTGAACTTCATGATGTTAACCATTGTTAACAGTAGAAGTATATATAAAGTGAAAAATTCTTAACTATCAAAACAATCGCTTTTAAAGTACAATCTACAATTGTACTAAAACAAACTTAGAAGTAGGAATCATAAAATTATGGGGGAGTGAGGATGCTAAAATTATAGGGGAACATTTTAAAAGACTAAGTAACAAAAATTACACTTAGTAAATATGCCAATAATTATTAGATGACTTAGGTTTTTGTTTCCATCAAATGGGGGAGATTGTTGGGAAACAATGATCCGGATAAAAAATCTAAATCGGATCAAGTTCGAAAGAAACAAAAACAATGTATTTAGTTCTGCCAAATCCAAATGGAAATATCCAGACAAAGATCAAGACACAAGTCGTCCATTGAACGAATTAAAAACCCAAGCACAAGGGAAAAATCATCCAGACAGAGTTTGGAAAGGAAACAAACTTCTGACCCTCAAAACATGCATCTAGAAAAACTGATTGAAGTTATCTTCGGAAGAAACATCTGAAGCATATAGGTCCAAAAGACATCCGGAAGGCCTATATTTCAAATATAGGGAAAGTTATCAAATATAGTTTTCCCTTCACCCTGTTGGTCTATCGAAGTCAAAGATCCTTTTCCCAAGACAAAGACAAAAATGACAGCTTGCACATTTCAGAGAAAAGTTAAAAGGGTCTAACACAGAATAGAGAAAAGCTAACTACTTTTTCTCCTAGACCAATAAAGGCACGTGTTGAGCTCACAACATAAAGCAATTGGTATGAAAGTTGGTGCATCACAAAATGACAAGCAAAATGACCAATGACAACTTTCTAGCCTCAATCCCAAGATTTCAAACGGATCAAAATACAGTCTAACAGATTGATCAATGGATCCGGAAGCTCCACATGACAACCTGATCAATGGTGAAGATTGAATAAAATCTCACCAACCACAAACAGCTACATTTATGATCAAAGCCTATAAAAGGAGCTCTTCACCAAATAAGAAGGTTCACTGACTGATTTACAAAAACAAGTAACAAAGCAACACATATACAATCAGTTGATATAATCCCTCCAAGAACCTTTGATTCAAAATCTGTTTGTAAGGATTCCTAAGTGAAACTATAAAGTTGAGGAACTCTAAAATCCAACCCTTTGTTAAAAACCAAAGTGTAAGAATCTCCAACTTGGGTAAGTTGAGAGATTGGGATATAGCTTGAAGTAGGTACTTTGAGTGAGATCTCCCTGTAGGACTCAGCTTAGATTCAAGGTAGAAGGCTAAGTGGTATATCCTACTAAAGATAAGAGGACTCAACTAGGAGTTGGTGCTTCTAGTGGTATATCCTACTTCCAGAATGGGTTACCATCCGGAGACAAATTTGTAAGGCTTGATTCCTACTAGTTGGAAAGGAATCCACTAGTGGACAAGCTCAGAGGAAGGAAACTCCAGGGACTGGACATAGGCAGGGCCGAACCAGTATAAAATACTTATGCTTGTTTTTCTTTCTCTTTTACTTAGTTGCACACATTTGCATCATCCGGATCCATCTTTCTGATCATAATCAAACACGCTACACTAAAGACTTTTCTAAGTCTGCTAATTCCGTGAAAAAGGGCCATTCACCCCCCTGTACCCTTATAAATATTCTCACAGGGACTAACAAGTTGAGATTAGTGAATTAAAGCTGAGACACTCTCTTGGGACTGGATGTAAGTATAGGTTGCCGAGCCAACATAAAAATTTCAGTGTTCTTTAATTTTCAGCATTTTTCAGTATTTCACTCAGCAAGCTGACCTCACTCAGCAGAGCAAGTAATTATTGCGAAAAAGTTTCATAAGTTCTTGAGTGAGTCATTCACCCCCCTCTGACTTAGTGAGTGTACGCATAGGGACCAACATATTGGTTAGACCAACATTCGTTGGTTGGACCAATATACTACATAAATAATGAGTTTAAAATAAATAAAGGGAATTAGGAACTAAAACTTAGCGGGATTTATAAATATTGGATATTGTATAAATCAGCGTAAGTGGACCTACACATGTGTTGTGGGATAATACATAAGTGGGCCTACACATGGCTTTTGGGAATTGATAGTCACTTTGAACATGCATAACAGGCATAGCGGAATTTAAAAATTTTTTCCCTTGTCCCTAGGAACTCATATTAGTTGCATATAAATCAATTAAAGCTTTAACTAAATAAATTCTCTACCTATGTTAGCATGCATAGGCTAGGCATACCATAATTCTAAATTATATCCTAGCATGAATATTTTTTATACAAAGCATGTTATAACTCTAAGTTATAACCCATGTTGGGAACTGACAGTCACTTTGAACATGTATAACAAGCATGCGGAAATTCAAAATTTTGTCCCTTGTCCTAGGAACTTCTATTAGATGCATATAAATTAATTAAAGCCTTAACTAAATAAATTCTCTACTTAGATTAGCATGCATAGACTGTTGGATATGATGTATGCCCTTAAGGCAATTAGGGCGATATATCTTAATTATGTAATAGTATGAATATTCTGTTTAATAAATAAAGGTATTTAATCTTTTGTTTATATCAATGTGTTTATAAATAAATTATGACTAGTTAAATAGATTCATTGATGTATGTTTACAAAAGTCCTTGACGTATCATAGCATGAAGTCAGAGAAATTATAGTTGGACTATATTTGGTAGAACCTGCTTCATGTGTAATTATGATTATGTCTAAACTATCCCTAGTCATAGTTTCATCAAGAAAGGATATTGATGAACCGGAAAGACTAGCATGTGGTCAGCTTTCTTGGAAAGGGTCCAACCAGTTAATCTCCTAAGGGCTAAAGGTGGTGCCTTAAGTTTGACACATGGATATATCTGGGAGATATATTAGAGACCGCAGTAAGATAAACACTTGGTATATATATCAATGTGTTAGTGTTTATCTTCATGCAATAAGCTTTGCAAATATCCTCATACTTGAGATACTAGTTGCCTTATGTGGTACTATTGCTATGCTTCGGGTCATTCCTATACACTCATTAATTTAGGGTGTTATAGGTGATTACGGGTATAGTGATGACAGCAAGTTGATAAGCTGAGTAGTGGGAAAGAATCCATCACTTCGGATATATTAAGGAGTTGTACCTGGCCACTAATTGAAGTGATGATTACTATAAACTTTTGATCAGAGTATGTGTTTGATAGAAATGGTTTCTAGTCAAGCACACTATAGTGAAAGGCAATATACTTCGACAATAAGTCAATACTTGGGATAGGTTGGAGCAACCACGCTATTAGTGGGTTAACACTTCAACCGAACCCTATAAACTAGATGGTACTAATATTAAAGAATGGAAGGAGTTCATCACATTGGACAGCTATTGAATTGACTGGGATTAAGTCATAAGCATAAATGACATTCCGAGTAATGGGGGATGGTAGACCCTTGCTAGAGGCGTACTACAGTCGTTTAAGGTAATCGAGTTCTATTCATGGTCTAGAACCTCAGGCCAATGGTTCCATTA
Source organism: Euphorbia pulcherrima (assembly GCA_947683365.1). Taxonomy (NCBI): domain Eukaryota; kingdom Viridiplantae; phylum Streptophyta; class Magnoliopsida; order Malpighiales; family Euphorbiaceae; genus Euphorbia; species Euphorbia pulcherrima. Next base: position 61,945,408 of record CANTUS010000004.1, on the reverse strand, counting down.
GAACAAGGGTTGTTTAGCCTTAATAGCTCAATACTTTTGGATCCTATAAGGTCACATACACTGGACCTTCATCGGACTAAGTAAAGAACTAATAGATTTATTCTATTATGAAAATATAATATAAATAATAATTGGATTATTATTTAATTGGTTAAAAGTGAGCAGATCATTTTGGATATACCGAGGAATTTATTTTTGACTGGTAACTAATTTATTAGGGTCAAAAAATAAATATTTATTTGAAATGGATTAAAGGGGAATTTTGCTTTGGCGAGTTAAACCGAAAAGTATGAAATATATTTTGTACAAGTTCGGTTGCATTGAGTACACCAAAAGGTGCGAGCAGTGTTTGCGACAGCCCATGAACATGGACTGTACAAAGGGAGCCCATGAAGGGAACCGTGAGCTGGGCTCACGGCATGGGCCGTGAGGCCTAGCTTTCGTGCAAGGCAAGCCCGTAATGGCCTGCCTTACGATACACAGTGTGTACTGCACACTGTGTGTGCGTGGGTCACCACGCGGATCCTTAAGATCCTCTTGTATGACCCGCATGGGATGGGAGGTTTGGGGAGCAATATTTTGCTCCCCAAGCCTATAAATAGGCACCCTTTCAATTGCACCAAGTTCGAAAGCTAAATCCTAACTTGAGATTCGCAAAGATTAATCTCTCGGGGTAGCAAGTTCTTTTTGAGGAGCCTGAATTTATTCGGGCACCTCTAGTCTATCTTTTCAGGTGGGGCTTCAGGAGTGGTCTAGCAACAAATTGAGGCTCTTCAGTTCTTCCTCTCGGGAGGTTTTGGTTGGTGGGGTTTGTGTTGATACTCATAGAGGCTATCCTACACTTGGAGGCTTGTGCAAGAAGGTTCTACTAAAGCACTCTTCAACCGATAAGTTTTACTTCTTTCTCTTTTTATTATTAGGTCTTTTTCTTTAAGCATTTTTAGACTTAATAACATGCTTAGGTTGTTTTGCATGCTTAGTTTATTTTATGCTTAGGTTATAGCTTAGAGTTATAACATGCTTAGGTTATAGCTTAGAGTTATAACATGCTTAGGTTATAGCTTAGAGTTATAACATACTTAGTATAAAATATACATATTAGGATATAACTTAGAATTATAGTATGCCTATCTGGGAACCTATAATTTAGAGTTATGATTGGACTTGGTGTCTACTTACTTCAAGGGCACCTCTCCTACCTGGGAACCTATATCGGTGCAACTTGAATTGACCAACGGGCGGATTAATATGGACTTCTTATATATATTTCTATAACAAAGTAAAAATTAAATTTATTGAATAAAAGCTTAAAGGAAATGCAATATAAATTTAACAAATAAAAGTGTTAATTATTTTGCATATAATCTAGGTTGATGGAATAATTATAATAAAGAGCTTGAACCCACCTAAGGTTGGACCTTATAAATTAATTCTAAAATACCCTGAATTAATACAAGTTATTACAAATATGTCCATTTGATAAAAACATAGATTGGGTGAGACGTTTAATACCAATAAAATCCCAAAGAAAATATATTAAGGTAAGTTATAGTCTTCCTTACTCAAATTTATAATACGGTCTCTTTGGGCTATCAAAGTGTTACGCAAAGCGTTCCCTCTAGTCCACAGTGATTGGTTGTAAATTTTGTGATACGGTCTACCTTAACGGAACTAGGGTAGTCCACCATAAAATTAGGGGCTAGGCCTAGGTCTGAGACATATTCTAGGAGTTGCTAATATAAGAGCACATGTACATTGGGATTAGGGAACTTGAATGAATTAGCAATTGCATACGATGCAAATGGAATGAGATTCCAACTATGACTGACTATTTTGACTTGACTCATAAAATTGAGGGTCATAATAGACTAGTTATAGATGCTACCTACTGGGAAATTAGCTGGGCTAAAATTCCCAAATTCAATAGAATGGGGTATTGTAAATTTCAAAGAAAATGGTAGGACAAATGTATTTAATTAAAAGTCCTTATATTAAATGCATGTACTTAAACTAATATCTAAACTCTTTTTCTTTCCTTATATCTTAGGTTGAATATAAACTCCATTTTAAAAATTTGTCTTAAATACATCTAAGTTTTAACAGCAATTAACTACCATGAATGCATCAAGGATGTAAAGGACATCCTTAAAGATTATGAATTGGCATATGTTCTTGAAAATCCATTCACAAAGATTCCTAGCACTGATGCACTTGCTATAATCAACCAGGCATGGTTGAAATATCCAAAGGATTCGGTTTATGTGTCACACTTGCTGTTAGATACTATGAATCCTGTGATACATTCACAGTGCGATCACATGAGTCTTGGAAACATGTTGATCCATCTAAAGAGTTTGCCTGAAAATGCAAGGTATGAAAGGTTCAAACTGACCAATGAAATTTTGAACTCTAAGATGAAGGAAGGAACATGTGTTGTAGCACACATCAACAAGATTAGAGATTTCATGGTGAAATTGGAATCACTGGGATCTACGGTCAGTCAATCCTTGGGAGTGGATATCCTATTGGATTCTTTACCCATCTGCTATGCTGATTTTGTAAAGGAACATTGCTTCAAAGTTTATGTCTGTACTTTCCCGAAATTGGTTGATGCGCTGAGAAAATTCGATGCCAAAAGCAAAGAAATTTCAAGTAAGTCTACAAACAAATACTCTCCGAAAAATGGGCCGGAGAATACTATTCCCAAAGGAGCAGTTAAAGGGTTTAAAATTAAGAAAGGAAAGAGGACATACGAGTATGTCTACTTCTAGTGTGAAATACCGAGACATTGGAAGAAGAATTGCAAAGCTCCTACTTCTGAACATTTGAAGAAGAAGCCTGCAGAGGCATCTACTTCATGTATGTTTGTAATTGAAAACTTTGCTACTATTCTTAGTGAATCCAATTGGGTATTAGATACTGGTTGTAGTTCTCATATCTGTACTTATGTGCAGGGACTAAGGAATAGTAGAAGACTTGCAAAAGGGGAGATGGACCTACGCGTGTGAAATGGAGCCAGAGTTACTGCATTAGCCGTAGGAAGCTTTAATCTTATTTTGCCAAGTAGACTTGCTTTAGTTTTGAATAATTGTTACTACATTCCAAGTGTTACTAAGAATATTGTATATGTTGTGTGTTTAGCAGCAGAAGGATTTGAGATTTTATTTTCGAATAATAATTGTCATATTCATTTGAATAATGTTCTTTATGGTTATGGGATGTTGAAAGGTGGCATTTATGTTCTTGATACTAAAACATAAGTTTTTAATATAAACAATGTGAAGAAAGTAAAATTAGATAGTGAGAATTCCTTCTACTTATGGCATTGTGGTTTAGGCCACATAAACAAAGATCGCTTAGCCAAGTTACATAAGCGTGGAGACGTGGGCCTAATAGACTTGGAGTCTTATGGTTATTGTGAAACTTGTTTGAAAGGAAAAATGACAAAGTTGCCCTTTCTAGAAAAGGGTGAATGGGCCACGAGTACATTAGAACTTATACATACTGATGTGTGTGGTCCAATGAGTGTTCAGGCACTAGGAGGATACTCCTGCTTCATAACCTTTATTGATGATTACTCACGATACTATTATTTGTACTTGATGAAGCACAAGTCTGAAAGTTTTGAAAAGTTCAAACTATTCAGAGCTAAAGTAGAGAAACAACTTGAGAAAAGTATTAAAACACTTTGATCAGATCATGGTGGAGAATACTTAAGTCGGGAGTTTCAGGATTATCTAAAGGAAAATGGGATAGTTCCTCAGTGGACCCCTCCTTATACACCCTAACATAATGGAGTGTCAGAAAGGAGGAATCAAACTTTATTAGTTATGGTCCGATCCATGATGAGCCATGCAGATCTCAGTAAATCCTTTTAGGGATATGCACTAGAGAGCGCATTTATGTATTAAATAGAGTCCCTCGAAATCAGTTGATTTTACACCTTACAAAAGATGGTGTAATAAGAAGCCATCTCTAAGTCACTTAATAGTATAGGGTTGTGCTGCTATGGTAAAGAGGATAGGGTTAGATAAGCTAAAACACCAAATCTGACAAGTATCTGTTCATTGGATATCCAAAGGAAACTATTGGATATCTGTTTTACCAACCCAAAGCACAAAAGGTATTTGTGTCTCCGAATGCTCACTTTTTTGAAAAGGAACACTTACTTACAAAAGTCAGTGGGAGCAATATTGAACTGGAGGTTCAAGAGGAAGAAACAGACAATCAATTGATTGACCCCGTTCTAGATACACAAGAAAGTGTGATCCAAGAACAACCTATCAAAACACAATCATTGCAAAGATCAGGTCACGTTCATAAAGGTCCTGATAGATATGGTTTTATCATCACTAATGATAAGGAACTATATCTTATGGAGGATGATGAACCAAGGACATATGATGAGGAAATGAAAAGCTCAGATTCAGATAAATGGCTAAACGCCATGAAATTGGAGATGGATTCCATGTATGAGAACCAAGTTTGGAGTTTGGTTGATGCACCGCAAGAGGTTAGACCAATTGGGTGCAAGTGGGTCTTTAAGAAGAAGACTAACATAGAAGGTAATGTAATTACCTATAAAGCAAGGTTGGTTGTGAAAGGTTATATTCAACGTGAAGGTATTGACTCTGATAAAACTTTCACACCGGTAGCCATGCTTAAATCCATAAGGATACTCCTCACCATTGCTGCTCATTACGATTATGAGATCTGGCAGATGGATGTTAAAATAACATTCCTGAATGGGGATTTAGACTGGGATGTGTATATGACACAACCTGAGGGTTTTACATCTCATAATGGCTCGAAGGTATGCAAGCTACAGTGATCCATTTATGGACTTAAGCAGGCATCCAAGAGTTGGAATATAAGGCTTGATCAGACAATCTGTGAACTGGATTTCTGTCCAAACATTAATGAGCCTTGTGTTTACTAGAAGGCTAGTGGAAGTGCAGTCATTTTCTTTGTATTGTATGTCGATGACATTCTACTAATAGGAAACGATAATTTTCTTCTTTAAAATGTTAAAGAATGGTTGTCAAGAAAGTTCTCCATGAAAGACCTTGGTGAAGCAGCATTTATACTAGGTATAAAGATCTATAGGGATACCAGTTAAAGGGTGCTTTAGCAGAACCTTCTTACACAAGCCTCCAAGTATAGGATAGCCTTTATGAGTATCCACACGAACCCCACCAACTGAAACCTCCCAATGAGGAACAACCGCAGAGTTTTGAGTTACTGCTAGACCACTGCAAAACCCACCACCCGAAATATGAACCAAAGGGACTACTTAATTTTATCTTTTAAGTTGACATTGATAAAACGTGTTAGAATCTCAAGTCGGAGCTTATAGAAAGATATGGTGCAAGAAATGAAGAAGAGGGGATAGCTTTATATAGGGGAAGCAAAGGCTCCCCGAATTTAATGCGAATTTAATGAGGATTTAATGCGGGATTAAATGCAGATTTAAGGCAGGATTAAATGCGAATTTAACGCGAGATTAAATGCGAATTTAATATGAGATTAAATTTAATCATGCTTTCTTTTAATTTATTTTATGACCATAATAAAATTAGTTATCAGTCAAAATAAATTCTTGGCTAACCACAAAATTATTTAATCATTTTAATGAAGACTTTAATTTATTTATGATCCTAATAACATTAATTACTGGTCAAAATAAATTCCTGACTTAACCATAAAATGATCTAATCATTTTAATCAACACTTTAATTTATTTATGACCCTAATAAAATTAGTCGCTGGTCAAAATAAATTCCTTGGTTTACGATAAAATGATCTAATCATTTTAATCCATACTTTAATTGTTTTATGACCCTAATAAAATTAGTTACTGGTCAATAAATAAAATCTCTAGTCTAACCAGGTAATAGTTCAACCAGCCCTTTAATATTTTTATGATGGATCAAGTCTATTAATTATTTACTCAGTCCGATGAAAGTTCAATGTGTGTGACCTTATAGGATCCCGTAGTATTGAGTTGTTAAGGTTTGACTAATCTTTGTTCTATAGGAACTATTGGCTCAAGGTTCTAGACTGTGAATAGAACTTGATTACCTTAAACGACTGTAGTACGCCTCTAGCAAGGGTCTACAATCCCTCATTACTTGAAATGTCATTTGTACTTGTGACTTAATTCTGGTTAATGAAATAGTTGTCCAATGTGATGAACTCCTTCCATTCTTTAATCTTAGTACCTTCTTGTTTGTTGGGTTTGATTAATGTGTTTGACTAGAAACTATTTCTATCAATTACATACTCTGATAAAAGGTTTATAGTAATCATCACTTCAACAAGCAGCCAGGTAAAAACTCCTTAATATATCCAGAGTGATGGATTCTTTCCGACTACATAGCTTACCAATGTGCTGTCATCACTATACTCGTAATCACCCGTGGCACCCTAAATTAATGAGTGAATATGTATGACCCAAAGTATAGTAATAGTACCACACAAGGTAACTAATATCTAAAGTATGAGGATATTCACAAAGCTACTGCATGAATATAAATACTAACACATTGATATATATACCAAGTGTTTATCTTTCTGTGGTCTCCAATATATCTTCCAAATATATACATGTGTCAAACTCGAGGAACCACCTTCAGTCTTAGGAGGTTAATTGCTTGCTCCCTTTCCAAGAGAGTTGACCACATGCTAGACTTATTGCTCTATAAATATCATTTCTTGATGAAACTATGACTAGAGATAGTTTAGACATAATCATAATTGCACATGAAGCAGGTCTCACTACACATAGTCCCACTATAATATCTCTCACTTCATGCTATGTATTATGTCAAGGATCTTTGTACAAATATATCGATGAATATATTTTAATCAGTCACAACAAATATGAACACATCGATATAAACAAAAGATTAAATGCCTTTATTAATTAAACAAATTGTTCATACCTATACATAATTAAGATATATCGCCCTAATTGCCTTAAGGGCATACATCATATCTAATAAACTCCCACTTGCACTAAGGCTAATTAGCCATATGTCTTACTCTATATGCTTTTCACATGATGGTTAAGTTTAACTTGCATCAATGGCTTTATCAGACCATCCGCGAGGTTCTGATTAGTGGGGACATATTCTAATCTTATTATCTTAGAATCAACAATCTCCTTGATTATATGATACTTTCTAAGTACATGTATTTTTTTCTGGTGAGACTGTCATTCTTTTGCCTGTGCTATAGCACCATTATTATCACAATACAAAGTAATTGGATCAACAATCTCAGGAACCAAGCCGAGATCACCAATAAATCTCTTTAACCAGATAGCTTCTTTTGCTACTTCATAGGCATCAATGTACTCAAACTTCGTAGTTGAATCAGCAGTAGTTTCCTACTTAGAACTTTTCTAGCATACTGCCCCTCTATTAAGCATATATATAAAACCTGACCGAGTCTTAAAGTCATCCTTATCGGATTGAAAATTCGCATAAGTGTAACCTTTAATTATGAGGTCACCATCTCCATATGTTAAGAACTCATCTTTAGTCCTTCTCAAGTACTTAAGAATTGCCTTAACGGCCATCCAGTTCTTTTCACCTGGATCCGATTGACATCTACTCGTAAAGGTTAAGGCTTGAGAGACATCTGGACTAATGCATATCACAACATACATGATGGATCCTATTGCAGATGCATAGGCTATATCCTTCATGCACATTCTTTCCTGAGATATCTTTGGACACTTAGTCTTAGATAGGTTTATTCCCTTTGTCACTGAGAGATAACCTTTCTTCAAATGCTCAAGGAAAAAACCTATTCAGTACCTTGTCTATATATGTACTTTAAGAAAGACCTAATAGCCTCTTAGATCTATCTCTATAGATCTTTATACCTTGTATAAATGCTTATTTTCCAAGGTCTTTCATGGAGAACTTCCTTAACAACCATATTTTAATACTTTGAAGAAGAGAAGTGTCATTTCCTATTAGCAAAACATATAATACTAAGAAAATGATTGCACTCCCACTAACCTTCTTATAAACACAAGGCTCATTTATGTTTGGACAGAAATCCAGTTCACAAATTGTCTAATCAAACCTAATATTCCAACTCCTGGATGCTTGCTTAAGTCCATAAATGGACCTTTGCAATTTGCATACCATCGAGCCATTCTAAGATGTAAAACCCTCATGCTATGTCATATACACATCCCAGGCCAAATCCCCATTCAAGAATGCTATTTCAACATCCATCAGCCAGATCTCATAATCATGATGAGCAGTAATGGCGAGGAGTATTCTGATGGATTTAAGCATGGATACCATTGAGAAAGTTTCATCATAGTCAATACCTTCACATTGACTATAACCTTTTGCAACCAACCTTGCCTTATACGTAATTACATTATCGCCCATGTCTATCTTCTTCTTGAAGGCCCATTTAAACCCGATAGGTCTAACCTCTTCTGTCGCATCGACCAATTTCCAAACTTGGTTTTCATATATGGAATCCATTTTCGATTTAATGGCTTCAAGCCATTTATCAGAATCTAAGCTTTTCATTACTTCATTAAAGGTTCTTGGTTCATCATCCTCCGTGAGATATAGTTCCCTATCATCCATGTTGACAAAACCATATCTTTCAAGACCTTTATAAACACAACCCAATCTTTGCAATGATTTTGTTTCAACAGGTTGTTATTGGATCACACCTTCTTATGTATCTAGAATAGGCAATTAGCAGATTATGTGTTTCTTCCTCTTGAACCACCAGTTCAATATTGCTCCCACTGACTTTTATAAGTAAGTGTTCATTTTCCAAAAAGTGAGCACTCCGAGACACAAATCCTTCTTTGCTTTGGGTTGGTAAAATAAATACCCAATAGTTTCCTGTAGATATCCAATGAATAGACACTTATCAGACTTAGCATCCAGCTTATCTGATGCTATCCTGTTTACCATAGCAGGACAGCCCCATACTCTTAGGTGACTCAGAGATGGTCTTTTAATACACCATCTTTTACAAGGTATAAAGTCAACTAATTTAGAGGGCACTGTGTTTAATACATAAGCTGCGCTTTCTAGTGCATATCCCCAAAAGGATTTACTGAGATCTGCTTGGCTCATCATGGACCAAACCATATCTAATAAGGTTTGGTTCCTCCTTTCAGACACTCCATTGTGTTGGGTTGTATAAGAAGGGGTCCACTGGGGAACTATCCCATTTTCTTTTAGATAATCTTGAAACTCTTAACTTAAGTATTCTCCACCTCAATTAGATCGAAGTGCTTTAATACTTTCTCAAGCTGTTTCTATACTTCATTTCTGAATATTTTGAACATCTCAAAACTTTCAAACTTGTGCTTCATTAAGTATAGATAACCATATCGTGAATAATCATCAATAAAGGTTATAAAGTAGGAGTATCCACCTAGTGCCTTGACACTCATTGGACCACACACATTTGTATGTATGTGAGCACGGGATTTTACAGTCCCTCTCGCAAGACGATGTTGACGTATGCCCGATTTTATTCCTCGTAATAAAAATTCTTATTTGGAATTTTTATTACCGATATAAAATTCTCTACAAATTTTACTTACGAAAAAAATTCAGTTCGGTGTGTCCGGTAACACGTCCGGTGGTAGCTTAGATCGATGATTTACACCTAAAAAATAATTTAGTCCAAAATACCCATTAAAAAAACAAAAATTAAGCCTAATATCTGAGTTTTTCAGTCAAATTCACCTTTTGCTGGATTTCCTCTCCTTTTCCCCGATTTTGGGCACGAATCGTGCTAGCTTTTCAGACATGTCAGGAAGGTGAGGCCGTCGACGGCATCACCCATACCGCCGGTGGTATCATCCATGCCGCCGGCGGCATCATTTCCTGTACGGACAGGTGTGTGCCTTTTTTGCTCGATTTCTGACGGATAATTGATCAAAGGCAATTTCCAACGAATTTTAGCCTACATAAGCACCATTTTCTAGCCATTTGAAGGGTTCCACTCTCCCCTAATTCAAGATTTCAAGTGAATTTTGAGCATTCTAGCTAGCTTTGGTGGGATAAAGTTTAGAAAAGGTAAGAAAAGAGGATTCAATTCATCTTTTCTTAGTTTTTCTCTACTGAACTCTCTGAAATCTAGGTGCAATTTAAGTTTAGAAATCATCAAAATTAGGATTTAGAGACTAAATCACCCTTTACTTTCCAAAATCATCATTTGAGCTCCCCGGAGGTGTCATACGGATCATGAAGAGGTGGATTCATGGCCACGAGGTAAAAATTCTGAGTCTTATAGCTCTTAGGCTTCCATTTTACTCATAGCTCTTAGGCTTCCATTTTACTTATTTGTTGTGTTTTAGTTGATTTTGTGCTTAACTTTGGGTTTTTGGTCGCTTTTCGACCAAAAACAGCTGCTGCAAGAAACTGAAGTTGCCGGCGGTATCAACCATGCCGCCAGCAGTATCGTTAATGCCGCTAGTTGCCTCATTTGCCCCCAGTGGCCCCATTTTATTGCAGGACCCTTTCTTTATGGTATCCAGAAAGTCATGTAGCCTACCTGTGTAACTGATACCAATAGCAGCATCATTGATGCCGGCGGTGGCCTCAGTCATGCCGGCGGCGACATGACCTTTTGGACAATAGTTTCACTTTCATTCATTTTCCGACCTAGTTTAAATTTCTAAAGCTAGGATGTACAGTGCAACGATGAAGGTCCAGAACCTTCTGAAAATAGACCGCACCCTATACCATTTGGCATTTTCACTAATAATCCGGTTAAAATAACAATAGAGTCTAAAATATGTACATAACGGAATTTTCCCACAAACGCCGTTTAAATCTCATTTTTAGCCATCCAACTGAGCTCCATAAATTGTAAACAAAATATGCCATGTTCACACTAACTCGCGTCTTATTTTGTTTACTAACTATGCATGTTATGTGATATATCTCATACAATGTGTTGGTTGTATTTGTACTAATTGTTTTTGTGCAGGTAAAATTAGGTTAGATGAATGTTAGGCCTTCGGGTATTATATTTATCGCATAGAAAAATCTATATGGTTTGAAAAGCCATGTAATTATTTTTTTTATTTTCCACATTTATTTTTTGGATAACTGTAATAATTACTTATCTACTACTTTGAATGCTTGATCAATGCGAAAACAACATATAAACCGAAAACACAATAAATAGGGTGGATTAAAACCGATTAAGAAAGGATGAAATCTTTTAACTTGGCCTAATGTAAAATAGATAACATCATCCAAACTTGGAATCTCTATTTTAAGGTACAGTCTAACCACCCGGTGGGAATATCGTACCTAAATTCTCGATGGAGCTTAACCGAGTGGTGACTCTATTTTAAAATATAGGATTTCATGTCTCATATCGCTTAACATGCATATTGGACTTAAAGTCAACATCAACATCAATTTTATCAATCCATCTTTTTATCATGCTAAAATGAGGATCAATCCCTCAACTTGCTTCACAATACTTGTTATTTCCCCTCGTGCTACGCATCTCACGCGGTCCTTGTGAGAAAAAGGTCATCCGCTCACAGTGGCAACTCTGCTGGGGAATGATCTCTTTAAGCTTGAACTTAAAATTTTCAGTAAGTTTAAAGGATTTTGATGATGTATTGAAATCATAGGCCAAATTGAAACTTCATTCTATTTCATGACATTTTATCCTTATGCGTGTAGATAGTTTGGTAATTTTCAGGTACCCCATTTTTACCTGAGAAACTCGCCAAAGTATCACTCATGCCCTATTTGGAATTGAGGATACCTAGTAGGTGGATCACTTGTTTTAACCAACACGTAAACTCCTACGATCGCACCTATTTGGGGAGTGGTTGAGTAACATGGAATCAAGGTAAATGAGAACCTTCTACATCAACAACCCTATACTAAAGTTGTTCTAGGAAAAGCCTTAGCATTTCATTCCCTTACGATTACCAAAATAATGAAAATAATTGGGACGCACTTCTTTTGCTATTTTTGATGAAGAAGCCAAACTCCATCGTTTCCAAAGTGGCATTACGCGGGAGTCATAAGGTCGAAAGAGGGATGCTTTATGTGCTATATGCTATGTGCTCATGCATCACCCATGCATCGCTTCAAGGGCCGAAATCTCAATCAACTTACCCTTATCGATCTCCATTCATGGAAAAAGTTTAGCAACATCCGTGGGACTTCTTTTGTACTCCTATTGAATCATGACATATCACTATAGGTGACTAGGAGTACGAACGTCCCACATATATTGGAGGGATAAGCCATCGCATCATCACTAACCACATCTACGTACAGCCATACATATCATACATTGCTTCCCAAAACCAAAAAGCATGCATACCATCCATACCATTTATAACCCACTCATGGTCTGACCTTTGATTCATGATCCAAACAGTCTTTCTTCCAATTCAAACCCTTGCAACCAGCCATGTCTCTTCATGATGATGAAACTGCCCTGCCCAAAGAGCAGACCGGTCCTACCCCTACCTCGGGAATAGCTCCTCCACCATCTCTTGGCTATGAAATCGCCACTGCCATCATCCAGTTTTTGAACTCAGATCAATTTTCAAACATCATTAGGGAACTAATCCAGATAGCTGTACAGACATCCGTCAAGCAAGCCCTAGAAAACCAGAACTTTGACCATGTCATGCAATCTCCGAGCATGACACCCACGGCTACCCTGAAACAATCATCTATCCCCCAAGCCAATGACCAGGTCCTGCAATCTTTGGGCATGACACCCAATAATGAAATACTCTTGCAATCGTTGTTATCCACTTACCAGGGGCAAAGGGAAGGAGCCCAGAGTGTAATTCCCCCGATGTTGGTCACTCCATCGAAATTTATGCTACCCGCAACCTCAACCTCCTTAATATAACCAAGTCATGAAATCTCCTAGCCTGCCACCCAAGGCTAAGACCCTCTTGCATCAGTTGATAGCAGCTAATTATGATCAAAAAGAGCAGGTTTCCAAGAACCCCGACATGCGTTCATTGACTCAAAGTGGTAAAACAAGCGCATCTCCCTCGTGGGCTGGAGTGGGCAAAAAGGCCTCTCAAAAGTCAACCTCAACTACCACTACCCAATTAAGTGGTAGTCCCCGCAGGTAGCATAAGCCCATGGATTTTACCTCTCAATACAATATTTGCTGAGTTAAGAAAGGATGGTCTTCTTAAATCTCTCTATGAATACAAACCCCCCATGAGAGATGAGAGGAAGAACTTTTATGGATATCATGTCTTTCTAGGTCACCACACTAATGAATAAAAGGCTCTACTCAATGCCATATAACATTTGATAAGGGATAAGAAGTTTGTGGAACCTGAAAGTGCGCATAGCAATATGAATTGCCCCCTACTGGAGTCCGACAACCAGACAGGAATAACCAATTCTGGCTTACCTAAACATGGGAATGGGCCACAAGAACTCATCAAGGTCATCTACTCTAAAGCTAAGGGAAAGTTGTGCTCTTATAGCGATGATAAGGAGTCAAACGATGAAGAGGCCAAGGAGGCTATAGCCACGATGATCAAAGCCAAGATAGTTTTAGCAAAGAAGCACGGTCAAAGTGAAGCAAAGAACCCGATGATCAAGGCCACAAGGCAGTTCATCGAGGTCCTCACCGGGGAGTTGAGTTAAGTGAGGGACGTCTCCCCAAGTACCAAGCAGAATGTGACTCAGCTAGCCACCGGCATCAACAATGAAGACCCTCCGCATGTGGAGGATGAAAAGCTTTGATTTGTAATATTTAGATTTCTTTATATTTCTATTTGAACAATGTTATGTTTTTAACTTTTGGCTCTATGAGCAAACTTCTATTTTGTTGCTTGTTTCATGTTTTGACCATTTGACCCACACATTCATATGAACATACGCATGATACTTTCAATATTCAAAGTACTTTACTGCATGAAAATAATTTAAGTACAAATGGAATCTCCCGAGTGGTAATCATTTCCAATAATTTAACTCCTGCCAAAACACATGCGAGATAATAAAAGTGCTTAAATTCTGAGATAATGCTTTTACTTGGTCATGCTTACAAGATAAGACCAAGGTCGATAGTTAGATTATCAAACATCACGGGGCTCTTCCAGAATTAACTCAGCAACCTTGCAGCTATTTACCTTCAAGCTACTAAATAAGTGTCAACTGGTTCCCTGGAATGAAAAAAAATCATGGCATACATTTTCACCCACCCAGCCCCTCTATTATCAAACCTGGCCCAAAACTTCTCTGCTCCTTGGCCATTGTTAGCGTGGGGGCATACACAATTAGTGAACCCTGACCTCCATCAAGTAAAACACCGTAGCTGAATCTTACACCAATGTTACCACCAAGAAAAAGAACCCATATCTTACACCAATGTCACCGCTAAGAAAATGACCAAACTTGCACAAAAGCACATCTTCACCCAACACGACTTAACCCACCACAAGCACCTTAAGCAACGAAGATCGATTCCAAGGGGGGCAGCTACCACTAGGAACATAAAGTATGGAAGCATCATAGATCTTCTTAGTACAGACCATAAGCCAATGGTACTGTCAAAACAGCCAATAAATAGATGGTCGGTTACAAAGATTAGGCTGACAAACTACCTTTTGCTGTTAGGGATACCACACGAGTGTCCACACCCCGATTGGTCAAACTCCGTTCTCTCTAGTTTATGGAATGGAAGCAGTTTTGCCAATCAAAACTCAAGAAAGCTCTCTCAAGATTGCATTAGAAATAGAAAGAATCTGAATGGACTTAGGCGAGATTTAAAGCAACCGAATATGAATAGGGGTCAAGGGCCTTAGACAAACTCCAAAAGTACTAGCAGCGCATGGCTCGAATCCATAACAGCCAGGCAAGACACTAGAAGTTTCCCCTAAAATCTGGAGATCTAGTCCTAAATAGTTGAAGCCCTCCCCCACCAGTGAAAGGGGCAAATTCAGGCCTAACCAGGGAGGACCGTACAAATCATAGATTAAAGGAACAATCAGAATGACAAGCGAACCAATTAAGAAGGTGCTCTTCCAAAACCAAAACTCCTACAAACTGAACTCCTTAAAATGTGGCCAACTGAAATTGAGGTAAGATTACCCAATGTCACTCTAAAGATCAGAATAAATCGAGTGATCCAGTGTGACAGCCGAACAGACACTAAGAGCCTTGGACAATCTGCAAAGGCACTGCCGAGTGTACAACAACAAGTTAGATACCTATTACCCTCGCCAAAAGTCATAGACTCGGCATTGAGGAATTTGGAACTTTCCAACACTGACATCGAGGAGAAGTTCAGATCAAAAAGACGGAACCGAATAAATATGGCAATCTAGATAATGAGCATAGACAAAAGTGAGTTCACCAACCTAATCAACGAAGACATGCTATAGCGTTATCCGATCTAAAACAAAAGAAATAAATCAAAAAAGCAGCTCAACACAAAATATATATATATGATAATCACCCACTGTTTAGTCTTTCACTGATCGGGCAAAAGTTAGGGTGACACCAGACGGTTGGTATTCTGCAAAATGGTCATGCAAAAATTAGGGTATGTCCTTACAAGATTGCCCACTGAACTAAAAACCTGAAAACGGTTGTTCAGGCAAAAATTAGGGCGAGAGAAAAAAACAGTGAGATGCTAACCTGAAAATCTATAAAGACTGGTGAACTCCAAGAGTTTTATTAATGGAAATGGTTACCAACATCTTGTCCTCTAATTAAATTCATTCAACAAAAGTATTTTTTGTACTGAAGCCTCTATGCTTGTGGTTGTCTGAATGCCTGGCGACCAAAAGGAGAAAACATCGGAAGTAAGCTTAACTGAAGATGCTCCGTGCTCATCATCATTTCGATTCAAAAAGATAATAAATCTGGATAGAATGAAAACATCCAGGTCTATGCAAAAGATGAAAATAAGTTTACTGGATTGAAAACCCGGAAAGGGCGATCCAGGCAAAAATTAAGACAAGGCTCGATAGACTGAAAACCCCTAGGGGCAGTCTATGCAAAAGTTAGAGTAAAAAAGACAAGAAAAAAATAATAAAAATAAAAAGAAATAAAAATAAAAAGAAGAATAGTCTAAACTGATAAATCTGGAGCTGATACCGCCGGAAGTTTAGCCATGCAGCTGGCGGCATGAATAAAATCGCCAGCGACATGAGCCAAGCCGCCGGCGGAATGACACTTCCCCTACAAATTTTAGACATATTTTCATCAGTTTAGACCTATACAAAACTTGTAGAAACCCTGTATTCTATTTCCAGGCATATTTCAAGCACAAAACCTAAATTTTATTCAAACCAAAGCTCGAAGGCGCACAAGCCATCCAAATATCCAAATCCAAAACCAAGATAATCCCAAATCCAATAACCTAAAATTAAACATCCAACCCCAATGTATCAAGGGCGTACAAACCAAAATCCACAAAGCAAAAAGAAACAAAGAATAAGGATAAGCGGATAAATCTAAGAATGCCCACCACCACAGTCGGGACATCCTCCTCGCTGAGAAGCCAATCGTCGACCTCATCATCATTTTCTTCCCTATCCTAAGAATGCCGACCGCCACCTTTACTCCTATATGACTTGGCTCACTGAGGTTTGCACGATCTAGGTTATATTTGCTCCTTCTTTCATGCACGGTATCATCTAAATGCTGCTCTAGCTCGTGCACACGGCGTCGTAGTGCTACCGTCTATCCCTGGTACTGCTGCTGGGCTGCATTGGCATCCGACAGTGAAAGGGCCAAGAAATCCTATAGAAAAAAGGAACAACAGAAACCTATATCATTCATAGCATCCATACATGTATTTCATTTAATTTTAAAATGTCATAATAGGGAATATACCTGAAAAAGCAAGGATTGACCGATGAGCATATCCTTGAGAGTGAAGGCATTATCGGCCAACCACTCCGCCTCACTACGAGTAGCCTGTAAAATCCAAAAAGCAATAAAAAAGGATCCACGTAGGAGTTATCACATAGATATGACTTCGGCCAAGACTTACATGTGTGGGGTTGCTCGGAAAGACCTCCAAAGAATGGGTACTCGAGTTTATGTTTCTAGTATGGAATTCACCCTTGAGTTCATAAGCGGTAAAGAGGTCTCTAAGGCGGTCCTTAGCCTCTCCTCTACGAATATAGGCCCCTTGGGTCTTCCTCGGACTCGCACTCCACTACTCTCAGGCCTATTTTGCTTCTTTGAAGGTTCCTAAAATAAAGACAATGTAAAAGGCAAACATAAGAAACCATTTTCTAACTCAGACAATTGACATACATGTATATACACATAATCATACCTCAAAAGAGTAATACTCCTCAAGAAGTGTAGGCTCACCCTTGCCAAACACATCCGTGCCTGCCTCTCCCTCTCCCTCAGGTTTGCCCTCGCCATCCTCTTCCTCCTCTTCCTCACTTACTATGCCCTTAAGTCGCTTTTTCTCCTCCTCCCTCTTCTTTCTAAGATTGTACTCAATCGTGTCATTCCTATGGATACGAGGGCACATAGGAAGCAAGCATTGCTGGTGCTACTAATACAAACTAGGGACGCTCTCAATGACCCTATCGTTCCCCTCGATATAGATGGCTTTATTAGCCTCAGAAGTAATCACCATGTATGGCCACCATAGGCCTGTTGGGGGGTCTGCTGGAACTGGCCTAGCAGAAGTGGAGACAAACCTCCAACTCCAAACATGCTCCCCCAGATACCACTTTAAGGATATAGGGCACTCTATCATAAACCGGCGATCATCCACTTCCTCCCGAACCTTAGCCACCTCCATAAGGTTTGACACCTTATCAAAGGGACTGCTAATAACCTGACCAAACAACCAAGCAAGCGATCAATGTAAGAAAAATGTGAATTCATAAATGTCTTCAAGTTTGTGCCCGTATTTGTTCTGGCTAAGGATTGGACTTGATGTCTACTCCTCATAGGGCACCTCTCCTACCTGGAAACGTATATCGGTGCAATTTGAATTGACCAACTGGGGGATTAATATGAACTAATTTATTTCTAGTATATAAGATGGTGCTTATATATGTTTCTATAACAAAGTAAAAAAAAATTAAAATTATTGAATAAAAGCTTAAAGGAAATACAATATAAATACAACAAATAAAAGTGCTAATTATTTTGCATATAATCTAGGTTGATGGAATAATTATACTAAAGAGCTGAACCCACCTAAGGTTAGACATTATAAATTAATTCTAAAATTTCCTGAATTAATACAAGTTATTATAATTTTGTCCATCTGATAAAATCCTAGATTGGGTGAGACGTTTAACACCAATAAAATCCCAAAGTAAATATATTAAGGCAAGTTATAGTCTTCCTCACTCAAATTTATAATACGGTCTCTTTGGGCTATCAAAGTGCTACGCAAAGCATTCCTTCTAGTCCACATTGATTGGTTGTAAAGTTTGAGATAGGTTCTGCCTTAATAGAGCTGGGATAGTCCACCATAAAATTGGGGGCTAGGCCCAGATCTAAGACATATTCAAGGAGATGCTAATATAAGAGCACACATCCCTTAGGATTAGGGAACTTGAATGAATGAGCAATTGCATGCAATACAAATGGAATGGGATTCCAACTATGACTTACTATTATGACTTGACTCATAAAATTGGGGGTTGTAATAGACTAGTTATATATGATACCTACTAGGAAATTTAGCTGGGCTAAAATTCACGAATTCAATAGAATGGGCTATTGTAAATTTTGAAGAAAATAGTAGGAGAATGTATTTAATTAAAAGTCCTCATATTAAATACATGTACTTAAACTAATATCTAAACACTTTTCTTTTCTTATATCTTAGGTTGAAAATGGCTTCCAATTTTAATCTCCGTATGTTACTTGACACCAAATTGAATGGCTCAAACTTTTCTGATTAGTTTTGAGTAGTGAGAATAGTTCTCAAATATGAGGGAATTGCTTATGTCCTAAGTGAAATTTTCCCTGTAGAACTGGATGTTGAGGATCATGTGGAACATGATGCCTGGTTGAAGTATAGGAAAGATTGTGAGGCTGCCATGTGTATTATGTTAGGGTCCATGATTCTTGAGCTTCAGAAACAAAATGAGAACATGCCCTGGGAGGATATGGTTCTCCATCTTAAAGAACTCTTTTTGGAGAGGGAGAGGATAGAGAGGTATGAGATCTCCAAGCTCCTTTTTGGAACCAAGATGTAGGCTGGCACCTCTGCCTCTCAGCATGTACTGAAACTCTTAGGATTCCTTGAGAAGCTGAATCAATTAGGATTCGAGATGAGTCATGACTTGAGCATTTACCTTGTATTGATGTCCTTGATAGATAGTTAATCAGGCTTCATGACTAACTATTACATGAACATGATTAATTCTACTATCCCTGAATTAATTAACACGCTGAAAATAGTAGAACCTCAAATCAAGAAGGATCAGAAACCTCTACTGTTTGTTGAAAAAGGCAAGGCTTCTAAGAAGAAGAAGCAGGCACTGGGTGCCAAGAAAAGAATCAGTAAGAAGAATAATGAAAAGAAGGCATCTAAGTATGTCTGCTTCCATTATGGGAAACCGGGACATTGGAAGAGGGATTGCAAAGCTCCTGCTTCTGAGCATTTGAAGAAGAAGCCTACAGAGGCATCTACTTTAGGTATATTTATAATTGAAAACTTTGCTACTTTTCCACGAGAATCCACTTAGGTATTGGATACTGGTTGTGGTTCTCATATCTGTACTTCTATGCAGGGACTAAGGAACTGTAGAAAACTTGCAAAAGGGTAGATGGACCTACGCGTGGGAAATGGAGCCAGAGTTACTGCATTAGCCTTAGGGAGCTTTAGTCTTGTTTTGCCAAGTGAACTTGTTTTAGTTTTGAATAATTATTACTACATTCCAAGTGTTACTAAGAATATTGTATTTATTGCATGTTTAGCAATAGAAGGATTTGAAATTTTATTTTTGAACAATAACTGTCAGATTCGTTTGAATAATATTCTTTATGGTTATAGAATGTTAAAAAGTGGCATTTATGTTCTTGATACTAAAACAGAAGTTTCCAATATAACCAATGCGAAGAAAGTTAAATTATATAATGAGAATTCCTTCTACTTATGGCATTGCCGTTTAGGCCACATAAACAAAGATCGCTTAACCAAGTTGCATAAGTGTGGAGACTTGGGCCCAATAGACTTAGAGTCTTATAGTGATTGCGAACCTTGTTTAAAAGGAAAAATGACAAAGTTACCCTTTTAAGGAAAGGGTGAGCGGGCCATAAGTACATTGGAACTTATACATACTAATGTATGTAGTCCAATGAGTGTTCAGGCACTAGGAGGATACTCCCACTTCATAACCTTTATTGATGATTACTCATGATACGGTTATTTGTACTTGATGAAGCACAAGTCTGAAAGTTTTGAAAAATTCAAACTATTCAGAGCTGAAGTAGAGAAATAGCTTGAGAAAAGTATTAAAACACTTCGATCAGATCGAGGTGGAGAATACTTAAGTCAGGAGTTTCAGGATTTTCTAAAGGAAAACGGGATAGTTCCCCAGTGGACCCCTCTTTATACACCCCAACACAATGGAGTGTCAGAAAGTAGGAATCAGACTTTATTAGATATGGTCAGGTCCATGATGAGCCATGTAGTTCTTAGTAAATCCTTTTGGGGATATGCACTGGAGAGCGCAGTTTATCTCTTAAACAGAGTGCCCTCTAAATCAGTTCATTTTACACCTTATGAAAGATGGTGTAACAAAAAGCCATCTCTAAGTCACTTAAGAGTATAGGGCTATCCTGCTATGGTAAAGAGGATAGCGTCATATAAGCTAAATACCAAGGCTGATAAATGCTTGTTCATTGGATATCCAAAGGAAATAATTGGATATCTGTTTTACTAACCCGAAGCACAAAAGGTATTTGTGTCTCGGAATGCTCACTTTTTGGAAAAGGAACACTTACTTGCAAAAGTCAGTGGGAGCAATATTGAACTGGAAGTTCAAGAGAAAAAGACAGATAATCAACTGATTGACCACGTTCTAGATACATAAGAGAGAGTGATCCAAGAACAACCTGTCGAAATACAATCATTGTGAAGATCGGGTCGTGTTCATAAGGGTCCCGATAGATAAGGGTTTATCATCACTAATGATAAGGAACTATATCTTAAGGAGGATGATGAACCAAGTACATATGATAAGGCAATGAAAAGCTTAGATTCTGATAAATGGCAAAAGCCCATGAAATCAGAAATGGTTTCCATGTACGAGAACTAAGTTTGGAATTTGGTTGATGCACCGTAAGAGGTTAGACCAATTGGGTGCAAATGGGTCTTCAAGAAGAAGACAGACATGAATAGTAATGTAATTACCTATAAAACAAGGTTGGTTGTGAAAGGTTATAGTCACTAGGAAGGTATTGGCTATGATGAAACCTTCTCACCAGTAGCCATGCTCAAATCCATAAGGATACTCCTCGCCATTGGTGCTCATTATGATTATGAGATCTGGCAGATGGATGTAAAAATAGCATTCCTGAATGGGGATTTAGACCCGGATGTGTATATGACACAACCTGAGGGTTTTACATCTCAGAATGGCTCAAAGGTATGCAAGGTGCAAAGATAAATGGACTTAAGCAGGCATCTAGGAGTTGGAATGTAAGGACTGATCAGATAATTCGAGAAATGGATTTCTGCCGAAATGCAAATGAGCCTTGTG
The DNA here is from genome assembly GCA_947683365.1 of Euphorbia pulcherrima. Lineage (NCBI taxonomy): Eukaryota > Viridiplantae > Streptophyta > Magnoliopsida > Malpighiales > Euphorbiaceae > Euphorbia > Euphorbia pulcherrima. The sequence continues at coordinate 61,923,678 of CANTUS010000004.1, read as the reverse complement.
TTTACAAGAAGGTTAGGGGAAGTACAGCCATTTTTCTAGTATTGTATGTTAATGACATTTTGCTAATAGGAAATGACATTTCTCTTCTTCAAAACGTTAAAGTATGGTTGTCAAGAAAGTTCTCCATGAAAGACCTTAGTGAAGCAGCATTTATACTAGGTATAAAGATCTACAGGGATAGATCCAAGAGGCTGTTAGCTCTTTCTCAAAGTACATATATAGACAAGGTATTGAATATGTTCAACCTTGAGCATTCTAAGAAAGGTTATCTCCCAATGACAAAGGGGATTAAGCTATCTAAGGCTGAGTGTCCGAAGACAGCTCAGGAGAGAATGCGCATGAAGGATATACCTTATGCAACCATGATAGGATCCATTATGTATGATATGATATGTACTAGGCCGAATGTCTCTCAAGCTTTGAGCTTTACAAATAGATATCAATCAGATCCAGGTGAAAAGCACTGGAAGGCCATCAAGGCAATCCTTAAGTACTTGAGAAGGACTAAGGATGAGTTCTTGATTTATGGAGAAGGTGACCTCCCTATCAAAGGTTACACTGACTTGAGTTTTCAATCTGACAATGATGACTTTAAGTCTTAGTTAGGTTTTGTGTATGTGTTAAATGGAGGGGCAGTATTCTGGAAGAGTTCCAAGTAAGAAACTACTGCTGATTCAACCACAGAATCTAAATACATTGCTGCATGCGAAGTAGAAAAAGAAGTTGTCTGGTTAAAGGGATTTATTGGTGATCTCGGTGTGGTGCCTGAGGCTGTTGATCTAATTCTTTATATTATGATAACAATGGTGCTATAGCTCAGGCAAAGGAACCACGGTCTCACCAAAAAAATAGACACGTATCCAAAAAGTATCATATAATTAGGGAGATTATTGATGCGAAGATAATAAGATTAGAATATGTACCCACTGATCAGAACCTCGCGGATTGTCTGACAAAGCCATTGACTCAAGTCAAACAAGACCAGCATGTTAAAGCATATGGATTAAAACATATGGCTAATTGGCCTTGGTACAAGATGGAGTTTGTTGGATATGATGTATGCCCTTAAGGCAATTAGGACGATATATCTTAATTATGTAATAGTACGAATAATTTATTTAATCAATGAAGGTATTTGTTCTTTTGTTTATATCAATGTGTTTCTATACATATATATTATAACTGGTTAAAATATATTCATTGATGTATGTATACGAAAGTCCTTTTCATATCATAGTATGAAGTCAGAGAAATTATAGTTGGACTATATTTGGTGGAACCTGCTTCATATGCAATTATGATTATGTCAAAACTATCCTTAGTCACAGTTTCATCAAGAAAGGATATTGATGAAACGAAAGACTAGCATGTGGTCAACTTTCTTGGAAAGGGTCCAAGCAGTTAATCTCCTAAAGACTGAAGGTGGTGCCTTAAGCTTGACACATGGATGTATCTGGGAGATATATTGGAGACCACAGCAAGATAAACACTTGGTATAAATATCTATGTGTTAGTGCTTATCTTCATGCAATATGCATTGCGAATGTCCTCATACTTAAGATGCTAGTTGCCTTGTGTGGTACTTTTGCTATACTTTGGGCCATTACTATTCACTCATTAATTTAGGGTGCTACGGGGTGATTACGAGTATAGTGATGACAATACGTTGGTAGGCTGAGTAGTAGGAAAGAATCCATCGCTCCAGATATATTAAGGAGTTGTACCAGGCCACTTGTTGAAGTGATGATTGCCATAAACCTCTGATCAGAGTATGCGTTTGATAGAAATGGTTTCTAGTCAAACACACTATAGTAAAAGGCAATATACTTTGATAATAAGTAAATAACTGGGATAGCTTAGGGCAACCTTGCTATTAGTGGGTTAACACTTTAACCAAACCCAATAAACTAGATGGTACTAATATTAAAGAATGGAAGGAATTTATCGCACTGGATAACTACTGCATTAACCAGGATTAAGTCATAAGCATAAATGACTTTCCGAGTAATGGGAGATGGTAGACCCTTGCTAGAGGCGTACTATAGTCATTTAAGGTAATCAAGTTCTATTCATGGTCTAGAGCATCGAGCCAATGGTTCCATTAGAACAAGGGTTGGTTAAACCTTAACAGCTCAATACTTTGGGATCCTATAAGGTCACACACATTGGACCTTCATCGGACTAAGTAAAGAACTAATAGATTTATTCTATTACAAAATATATAACTTAAACAATAATTGGATTATTATTTGATTGGTTAAAATTGATTAGATCAATTTAGGATAAACCAAAGTATTTATTTTGATCGGTAACTAATTAATTAGAGTCATCAATAAATTATAATTGATTAGATCAATTTTGGTTGGACCAAGAAATTTATTTGTCAGAAAATAAATATTTGAAAAAGGATTAAAAGTGGAATTTTGCATTGGCAAGTTTAATTGGGCCGAGAGTATAAAACTATTTTTTACAGGCTCGAGTGCGAGCAATGCTGGGCATATACGCAACCCATTTTGAATTGTGGCACACAGCGTGTACACGCTGTGTGCACATGTGATGGGATCAATTAATTACTCCCATCCCACATCGAATAAGGTGGAGCAATTTTGCTCCCCCAAGCCTATATATAGGCTACCCCCTTTCCTTTAAAATTGTACCAAGCTCAAAGTATAAATTCTAAGCGAGATAATTAATCTCTCGGGTAATTGAGTAAGTTATTTTTATGGAGCCTGAATTTATTCGGGCACCGATAGTTTATATTTTTTTCAGGTGAGGCTTCCGAAGTGGTCTAGCAACTACTCGAGGCTTCTTAGTTCTTCCTCCTGGGGAGGTTTTGGTTGGTGGGGTTCTTGTGGATACTGATAGAGGCTATCCTACGATTGGACGCTTGTGCAAAAAGGTTCTGCAAAAGCACGCTTCGACTATAAGTTCTTTTTCTTTCTCTTTTAATAATTAAGTCTTTTCCTTTAAGTGTTTTTGAACTTAATAATTATGCTTAGGATATTTTTGCATGCTTAGTATAAAATAAATATGCTAGGATATAATTTGGAATTATGGTATGCCTAGTCCTTTAGCACGCTAACCTAGGTAGAGAATTATTTAGTTAAGGATTTATTTAATTTATATGAAACTAATAGGAGTTCCTGGGGACAGGGACAAAATTTTGAATTTCCGCCATGCCTCTTATGCATGTTCAATCTAACTTTTAGTTCCCAACAGTACTGACATGTGGTAGCAATGACCCCCGAGGGGCAGCTTGTGAGCCCGGGATTTTACAGCCCCTCTCATGAGACGATGATGACGTATGCCCGATTTTATTCCTCATAATAAAAATTATTTTTTGGAATTTTGATTACCGATATAAAATTCTCTACGAATTTTATTTTTGAAAAATAATTCAGTTCGGCGTGTCTGGTAACGAGTCCGGTGGTAGCTCAGACCGATGATATAAACCTAAAAAATAATTTAGTCCAAAATACATTAAAAAAACCAAAAATAAGCCTAATATCTGAGTTTTTCCATCAAAATCACCTTTTGCCGGATTTCCTCTCCATTTCCCCAATTACAGGCACGAATCATGCAAGCTTTTCAGACTTATCAGGAAGGTGAGGCTGCCACCAGCCTCACCCATACCGCCAGCGGTATCATTCATGTGGCATCATTTCCTCTACAGATAGCCGTGAGCCTTTTTTGCTCGATATTCGACAGATAATTGATCAAACGGAATTTCAAACAGATTTTAGCCTGTATGAGCACCATTTCAGCCATTTGAAGGGTTCCACTCTTCGTCAACTCAATATTTCAAGTGAATTTTGAGCATTCTAGCTAGCTTTAGTGGGATAAAGTTTAGAAAAGGTAATAAAAGAGGATTCAATTCATCTTTTCTTGGTTTTTCTCTACTGAACTCTCTGAAATCTAGGTGCCTTTTAAGTTTAGAAATCACCAAAAATAGGATTTAGAGACTAAATCACCCTTTACTTCCCAAAATCATCATTTGAGCTCCTTAGAGGTGTCATACAAATCTCAAAGAGGTTGATTCACGGCCTCGAGGTAAAAATTCCAAGTCTCATAGCTCTTTAGCTTCCATTTTATTGTGTTTTAGTTGCTCTTTGTGCTTAGTTTTGGGTTTTTGGTCGCTTTTCAGCCAAAAACAGCTGCTGCAAGAAACTAAAGCTATCAGAGGCATTTGAAGCCACTGGCGGTATCAACCATGCCGCCAGCGGCATCGTTGATATTGCTAGTGGCCTCATTTACCCCCAGTGGCCTCGTTTTCTTACAAGACCCTTTCTTTATGGTATCCAGAATGTCATGTAGCCTGCTTGTGTAACTGATAACGCGAACGGCATCATTCATGTCGCCGCCGGCCTCACTCATGCTGCCGGCAGCATGACCTTCTAGATAGTAGTTTCCCTTTCATTTATTTTCCAACCTAGTTTAAATTTCTAAAGCTAGGATGTACAATGCAACAACAAAGGCCCACAACCTTCTAAAAATAGACCCCAACCTATACCATGTGGCATTTTCACTAATAATCCGGTAAAAATAACAATCGAGTCTAAAATATGGACAAAACGGAATTTTCTTGCAAATGACGTTTACATCTCATTTTTAGCCATCCAACAGGGCTCCATAAATTGTAAATAAAATATGCCATGTTCACACTAACTCGGGTCTTTTTTGTGTACTAACTACACATGTTATGTGATATATCCCGTACAATGTGTCGTATTTGTACTAACCATTTTTATGTAGGTAGATTTAGGTTAGATGAATGTTAGGCCTTCGGGTATTTTATTTATCGCATAGAAAAATGTATAGGATTTGAAAAGCCATGTAATTATTTTTTTATTTTCTACATTTGTTTTTTAGATAACTGTAATAATTACTTATTTACCGCTTTGAATGCTTGATAAATGCTAAAACAACATATAAATCGAAAACACAATAAATAGGGTGGAATAAAACGGATTAAGAAAGAATGAAATCTTTTAAATTGGCCTAATGTAAAACAGATAATATCATCCAAACTTGTAATCTTTGTTTTAAGGTACGGTCTAACCACCTGGTGGGAATATCATACCAAAATTCCCGATGGAGCTTAACTGGGTGGCGACTCTATTTTAAAATACGGGATTTCAAGTCTCGTATTCCTTAACATGCAAATTGGACTTAAATTCAACATCAACATCAATTTTATCAATCCATCTTTTTATCACGCTAAAATGATGATCAATCCCTCAGCTGGCTTCACAGCACTTGTTATTTCCTCTCATGCTACGCATCTCATGCAGTCCTTACAGGAAAAAGGTCATACGCTTATAATGTATAATTTCCAATGTACTAGTTGCTCGTGCACCCTTTCCCTTAAAAGGCAACTTTGTCATTTTTCCTTTTAAACAAGGCTCGCAATCACCATAAGACTCCAAGTCTATTGGGCCTCAATCTCCACACTTTTATAACTTAGTTAAGCGATCTTTGTTTATATGGCCTAAACAAAAGTTCCATAAGTAGAAAGATTTCTCATTATCTAATTTTCTCTTAGCATCATTTATATTGAGAATATGATTTTTGTAATTATGAAATATCATTTGTCATATAATGATAAAATATCTTTCACAACTTTGATAATACCTTTTATCAAATTGGAAAAAAATTCCATCTGATGTGAAGCAGGAAACAATATTTTACAATAACAATTGAATACCATCGCGTCATATTACAATTTTAGTCAAAAGGAGATTTTAAGTTCCTATATCAACAGCAGCCAACAAGCTTGAGTGATTTTCCATAGGTACAACTCTCCTTTTGCCAAACCTCTACTTCTCATTACTATCTATACCTCCCTATGGATATGTGATTCTCATTAGGTATTCCATACCATTTTAGAATTTCCTTGAGATGTAGAATTTCTCAATATCAAACATCTTGAAGTGGAAGCTTCAAGCCTCCTCTTCTCATGCTATGAGACTTTACTCATTTTGATCTTTTTCCAATATCCTATATTGAAATGAAGATCTTGTTTCCAATATTTCATATTGAAAACATTCATTTTGTCTCCTAGACAAAATTCTCAGTATTCTTTTTACTTTACTCTTCACTCTACTTTATCCTGCTTCAAAACTAGGCACCATGTGTCCCTTTACTTCTTTGAGACATGAACCATTTAAATTTCAGACTAATTGGTCCATCAATTTCCCATCAAAAATATTTTGGTTCAAATCTTCCACCATAAGAAATTCTTTCTCTAAGATGTAAAGACATAGACTTTCAAGTCTATGATTTTATGATGCCCTTGTAGTTAAGGTAACATAGATCCCAACATCTGACCTTATGTTTATTCTTGTCTCCTGCCAGCTACTTATATAAGGTAACACGGGTGTTAAAAACCTCCAAGGTGTTGTATCCTAGTTTCCTTTATGTATTTCATGCATATCTATTTTAAGCAGAATTGCTTGCATTATATTGTTTAGATTTGGGTTTATACAATATACATGTCAAGCCAAAAGCTTTGAGGATTGTCCTCACATTTCAAAACAAACCCTTGAAGCTTGAGCCAATCAGATTTAGTCATCAAGATGAATGTTTGTATTTGAAAATTTCAACCAAGATGTAAGAAAGAAAAATTTGTTCAGACTATAGTATATAGTATATGTATTTAGTATGAGGACTTTTAATTAAATACTTTTATCCTACCATTTTTCAAAATTTACAATGGCCCATTCTATTGAATTCGGGAGGTTTAGCCTAGCTAAATTTCCAAGTAGGTAGCATTTATAACTAGTCTAATTCGACCCCCAATTTTATGAGTCAAGCCATATTAGTAAGTTGTAGTTGGAATTCCATTCCATTTGCATCGTATGCAATTGCTAATTTATTCAAGTTCCCTAAAACCAAGAGATGTTTGCTCTTATATTAGCATCTCTTTGAACGTGTCTCAGTCCTGCGGCTAGCCCCCAATTTTATGGTAGATTACCATTCTTGTTAAGGCAGACCATATCTCAGTTTTTATAACCGGTCGACGTAGATGAAAGGAACGCTTTGTGCAACACTTTATAGTCCAAAAAGATTGTATCATAAATTTGAGTAAGGAAGACTTATAACTTGCCTTAATAAATTTACTTTGGGATTTTACTGGTGGTAAACATCTTACCCACTGTAGAATTTATTAGATGTGCATATTTATAATAATTTATATTAATTCAGGGAATTTTAGAATTAATTTATAAGGTTTAAACTTAGGTGGGTTCAAGCTCTTTATTATAATTATTCCATCAACCTAGATTATATGTAAAATAATTAACATTTTATTTGTTATATTTATATTGCATTTCCTTTAAGCTTTAATTCAATAATTTAATATTTGCTCTGTTATAGAAATAAATACAAGGATCATCTTACATACTAGAAATAAACCAGTCCATATTTAATCCCCTCTTTATTAACTCAAAGTGCACCGATATATATTCCCAGCTAGGAGAGGTGCCCTATGAGGAGTAGACCAATATATATTCCCAGCTAGGAGAGGTGCCCTATGAGGAGTAGACACCATGTTCAATCCTTACTAGAACATATACGAGTACAAGCTTGAAGAAACATGGATTCTCTTGGACTAATAAATTTTGTTATATTAATTCATGTAAATTAAAAGCATCTATAACCCATGTAATTTATATAATTTATTGAGTCTTTGATAAGTTTGAGTAAGCTGAGCAGACTTATTTGAAATTGTCTATATCCATTTTCTAACCTTTGAAATAAAAGTCTAAGTTCATCTATTGTTCCAAATAATTTAATAAACTTTAAATTATTTCATATAGAAAATAAAATTCAGTTTGCTTTTAACTTAATTATGCACTGAATAGGCAGACACATGACACCACTATTGGGAACTGACAGTCACTTTGAACATATATAACAAAGCATGGTGGAAATTCAAAATTTTTCCCTTGTCCCAGGAACTCCTATTAGTTGCATACAAATTAATTAAAGTCTTAACTAAATTAATTCTCTACTTAGAATAGCATGCATCGACTAGGCGTACCATAATTCTAAATTATATCATATCATCAATATTTTATATTGAACATGTTATTGTTAGATTATTTAAATAATTTGTGTGGTTCATGAGATTAAGTGGTCTGTTTAATTAAAGTAACCCAATGTCGTGGTGATTGGATTTAAATGGATAAATCGGACCTGGTGAACAATTGAACAAACCGGTTCAATTGGTTTAACCATTCCCTTGTCCCTATCTTTTATTAACATATATAATGTTTTATAAAATGTTATTTCTTAAGTTAAAAAGAGAGTTTTACAGAGACAAGACTAATCAACGTTTATTCTCTACTTTCTCTCTTCTTTTCAATTGCTTTTCTTGATCATCAAAGAAAGCATAAGGGATTTAAAGGACAAGAGGGAAGTGATGTTATTCAATTTTCAATGGATCAAGGTACGCTTCCAATTATTGTGTTACTTATGTTCTTGTTAATGAATTTCTAGAAAAATCGATCCTAAGGTTTGTTGAACCTGTAAATTATAGTGTTTGTTGAACTTGTAAATTATCTTACAATAAAGAATTGATAATGAACTGAACTAGAAAGGTCTCACTTACATCCATCCCCATGGATTTCAATTTCACTACCAAGTTTTTTCATACTTGTGACATGCTCATGAATAGGTTTTGACCATTCAAACTTCTTGGTCTTCAACTCACTCATTAAGCTTCCCACGATAGACTTGTCAACAATTTCCGAATGGGAGTATTCTTTAATCTTTCCACATTGTTAGATTATTTTAATAATTTATGTGGTTCATGAGATTAAGTGGTCCGTTTAATTAAAGTAACCCAATGTGATGATGATTGGATTTAAATGGATAAATCAGACCAGGTGAACAATTGAACAAACCATTTCAACTGGTTTAACCCTTCCCTTATCCCAATCTTTTGTTAACAGATATAACATTTCATAAAACGTTATTCCTTAAGTTATAGAAGAGAGAGTTTTACAGTGACCTACTTTCTCTCTTCTTTTCAATTGCTTTTCTTGATCATCAAAGAAAGCATAAGGGATTCAAAGGGCAAGAGGGAAGTAATCTTATTCAATTTTCAATGGATCACGGTACGCTCGGATTACTGTTTTACTTATGTTCTTGTTAATCAATTTCTAGAACAAATCGATCCTAGGGTTTGTCGAACCTGTAAATTATCTTACAATTGGTAGCAAGAGCAAATTGTTCTAGGATTGATTACATGAAATTGATTTTGTTTTACAAAAGTTTGAAAAGAATCGGTGGTAGAAATGTTGGTTTATTAAGTAAAGAATTTTATGCCATACTATTTTTCGAATTTAAGTTAGAATGGAATTGTCAATCATGGAATTTAATCAAAAGCAGGCGTTTAATTCGCATAATGAAACGGGAATCAATTCATAGATTTCACTTTTATTTCAATTATGGACTATTATGCAGTAACCAAAATTTTTCAATTTAGAATTCTAATTTTGATTCTCATACTATTTCTGGATTGGAATTCTAGTTATTTTCATAATTTTTTATTTATTGTTTTATAAGATGTGCCCTTTACTGTTTTTCTTGTAATTGGATCAAGATTAATTCTACTGATATGATGCCGACTGGGTTTCTTTGAATCAGTTTTAAAAGTGATTCATCTCCTTAAGAATTTAGGTTGCGTAATTAAATATTTATAGTATAGATAGTATGTTAGTCAGTAAAGTGGCCTTGCTAGTTTATTTAAATATTTAGTTATGTATATCGGTTGTTCAAATATGATAGATGCAACTAAAAGAAATTTACTGAACAACTGATAATATTAATTCTATGTTATGAGGTTACCTAAAGGTAGACCATTACTAATGAATTAATAACAGAAAAATGATTTATTAATATATTTAGTATGTATGCATGAATATCCAAAGGTAACATGTATATAGGTCACTATAATATTGATAATCTATTAAAGTTTATTGTGTACTTCAGTTTCAAATTATGCGTTAAAATATCACCCAAAGATGGACTTGAATGCATGTTTATATATGTTTGAATCCATAATATCTTAAAACATTAATATGTGTGGTTACATTGATTGGGATTCACAGTTAATAATATGTTGGCATTGGGCACTAATGGATTACTCAAGTTTAATGGACTAAACTAAAATGATTGGTCTGAGCAAATGTATTTTCAGTTGGGTATAATGAATCTGGATTTAGCCATTGTCACTAAAAACTAGTAGACGTTATGGAGGCTAGTACAGAGGCTGAATGGTCCCTCTATGAGGCTTGGGTAAAGTCCAATAGGTTAGCATTGAACTTGATGAAGATGACTATGGCAAAAAATGTGAAGCCATCTATGCCTAAGATAGACAATGCAAAGCAATTCGTGGCGGAGATTAAAGAATACTCCCATTTGGAAATTACTAACAAGTCTATCGTGGGAAGCTTAATGAGTGAGTTGACGATCAAGAAGTTTGAATGGTCACAACCTATTCATGAGCATGTCATAAGTATGAAAAACTTGGCTGCGAAATTGAAAGCAATGGGGATGGATGTAAGTGAGACCTTTCTGGTTCAGTTCATTATCAATTCTCTTCCTACAGAGTTTGGTCAGCTCCAAGTGAATTACAATACCTTGAAAGTAAAATGGTACATACAAGAGATTAAGGACATGCTTGTACAAGAGGACGGGGGATTAAAGAAGATGAAGGAACACACAGCCAATCTTACATTTCATCCAGGGTCTAGCAGTAGCAGTGGCAAGCTTGAAAATGACATGAAAAGCGACAAAGGAAAGGAAAAAATTGCTATGAAAGTGAATGCAAGGGGCAAAATCAAGAAGGAGATAAGATGCTACTTCTGTAAGGAGATTGGCCACCTTAAGAAAGAATGTCCAAAACAAAAGGCTTGGTTCAAAAAGAAAGGTACGCATTATATTTCTGTATGTTTCGAATCAAATTTAGTAGAAGTACCAAATAACACTTGGTGGTTAGACTTGGGTGCAACTACTCATGTGTCACATGTTTTACAAGGATTCCTTTCGATCCAAACCACAAATGAAACAAATGAGTTCTTATATATGGGAAATAGAATGAAGGCACGAATAGAAGGAATTGGGACGTACATATTGATTTTAGACACTAGTTGTTAAATAGATCTAGAAAAGTGTCTTTATGTTCCTCAATGTGCTAAGAATTTAGTTTCTGTTTCCATGTTGGATAATGTAGGATTTGATTTTAACATTGGGCATTGTATGTTTTCTTTGTATAAACACAAGTACTATTATGGTTCTGGTACATTAGTTGATGGTTTGTATAAGTTTAATCTTGATGTTAATTCTCATGAATCCCTTTTATCACATGTTGAGCATAGCATATGAACTAAACATAGTGCACAAAATGAAAGTTCTGCTTATTTATGGCATCAAAGATTAGGTCACATATCTAAAGAAAGGTTAATGAGGTTATAAAAAATTAAAGTATTACCTCAATTAGATTATACCGACTGGGATGCATGTATAGATTGTATTAAAGGTAAAAAAACTAAACATACATCAAAACATCCAGCCACAAGAAGTAGTGAACTACTTGAGTTGATACACACTGATATTTGTGGTCCTTTCAACGTTCCATCATCGGGCGACAAAAAATATTTCATTACTTTTAATGATGATTTCTTGCATTATTTTGCATGAAAAATCTCAATCAGTTGATGTCCTTAATGTGTTCATTGATGAGGTAGAAAGGCAACTTAACAAAAATGAAAAATTAGTGAGATCAGATAGAGGTGGTGAATATTACAGAAAATAAAACAAAAATGGGCAATGCCCAGGTCCATTTGCAAAGCTTCTTGAAAGTCAAGGCATGCATACAGAACACACTATGCCCGGTTCACCACAACAAGATGGTGTATCAGAAAGGCAGAATTGTACTCTTATATATATGGTTAGGAGTATGTTAAGTCATAGTACTATACCTTTATCATTATGGATGTATGCATTGCAGACTGCCGTGTATTTGCTTAACCGAGTTCCAAGTAAAGTAGTTCCTAAAACACCTTACAAACTATGGATGGGAAGGAAACAAAGTTTAAGGCATTTACATGTTTAAGTTTGCCAAGAAGAAGTATGGATATATAATCCACATGAAAGGAAACTAGATGCAAGAACCTGTAGTGGTCATTTCATTAGTTATCTAGAAAAATCTAAGGGATATAGATTTTATTCCCCTAATCATAATATAAGAATAGTTGAGTCTGGTAATGCTCGGTTTAATGAAAATGGTGGATCTAGTGGGAGTGGTGAACCACGTAAGGTGGATGTTCAAGAGATTCAAATAGGAAATAAAAACATGTTGAAAATGTATCTCCTACAGTTGTTGTTCCAATTATTGTACCAAAGTTCAACAATGTGATTGGAAAACAAACAAATATTCCAAACCCACCTTCTAAAAATGTTAATAATGAACTGATTAACAGTGAACAAGTCAAAAATAAACAAGTGATAGCATAAGAAGAAGCATTAAAAAGGTCTTTAAGATCGAAAAATATGCTATTTCAAATGATTATGTGATCTACTCACTTGAACATGAATGTGACTTAAGCATTGATAAGGATCTAGTCGCTTTCAAGTAAGCCATGGATTGTAATAATTCAGAAAAATGGTTTAGTGCTATGAAAGAAGAGATGAAATCAATGGATGATAATAATGTATGGGATTTAGTTGAGTTACTTGAAGGGGCAAAACAAGTTGGTTGTAAATGGATATTTAAAACGAAATATGACTGTAAAGGTAACATTGAAAGGTATAAAGCCAGACTAGTTGCCAAAGGTTACACTCAAAAGGATAGCATTGACTACAAAGAGACCTTCTTTCTAGTTTCAAAGAAGGACTCTTTGAGAATTGTTATGGCTTTGGTGGCTAATTATGATCTTTAGCTCCACCAAATGGATGTAAAGACTGCCTTTCTTAATGGTGACTTAGAGGAAGAAGTGTATATGGATCAACTAGAAGGATTTTCAATAACAGGAAAAGAAAATTTAGTATGTAAGTTAAAGAAATCAATATATGGGCTAAAACAAGCTTCTCGACAAGGGTATCTTAAGTTTAATAATGCCATATAGTCATATGGCTTTGTAGAGAACACTGTTGATAGGTGTATCTATATGAAAATCAGTGGGAGCAAGTATGTTATATTAGTTCTATATGTTGATGATATTTTGCTTGCTGCAAATGACATTGGTTTACTACTTGATGTGAAGAAATTTCTTTCTAACAACTTTGAAATGAAAGATATGGGCGAGGCATCCTATGTGATAGGAATAGAAATATTTCATAATAGATCATAAGGATTGTTGGGATTGTCTCAAAGAGCTTATATAGAAAAAGTATTAGAAAGATTTAAAATGGAAAAGTGTTCTGCATTAGTGGTTCCAATTCAGAAGGGAGATAAATTTAGTCTCATGCAATGTCCTAAAAATGAATTGAAATGAAAAGAAATGGACATTATTCCATATGCATCAATAGTTAGGAGCCTAATGTATGCCATTGCATGTACCAGACCGGATATTAGTTTTGCTGTCGGAATGTTGGGGCGCTATCAAAGTAATCCTGGAATGGATCATTTGAAAGCTACAAACAAAGTACCCAGATATTTACAAGGCACTAAGGATCATATACTCGTATATAGAAAGTCAAGCAACCTTGAAGTAGTGGGTTACTCGTATTCAGACTATGCCAGATGCATAGATTCAAGAAAATCTACATTCGGTTACTTGTTTTTAATGGCGGGAGGTGCAATTTCATGGAGAAGCAGAAAACAAACCGTTATTTCTACTTCTACAATGGAAGCTGAATTTGAAGTATGCTTTGAGGCTACTGTTCAAGCTTTGTGGCTACGGAACTTTATCTTTGGTCTTTGTATTGTTGACAATATATCTAGGCCATTGAGAATTCATTGTGATAATTCTATAGCTGTCTTTTTCTGAAAGAATGATAGATACTCCAAGGGTGCAAAGTACATGGATTTGAAATACCTATCTGTTAAAGAAGAAGTGCAAAATAAAAGGGTGTCAATTGAGCATATAGGTACAGATCTTATGGTAGCGGAGCCGTTAACTAAGGGGTTACCACCCAAGACTTTCATTGGCCATGTAGAAAGTATGGGTGTTGTAAAAAATTCCTTGTTAGCATGATTAAGAAGCTTGTATATTTATACATTGTGGCTATGTTTGCTCAAATTAAAGTTATGACATTTTGAATTCAATAAGAGTTATGTTTTGCTTGTTTGTTTGTCATTTGAATTGAATTTCGTACAAGTATGGTTTGAATAAAATGACATTAAGTTTGGTGATTGTAATATTGCACCCTTAAAATTATTTAGAGTTGAAATAATTATGTGGTATATGGAATGAATCTAGTTGACTTATAACTTGTGACAACAATTACCTGATTACTTTGATTGTAATTAAAGATTATATGAAAATTTTGAATTATTTTGTACTCATGAACCAAGTGGGAGATTGTTAGATTATTTTAATAATTTGTGTGATTCATGAGATTAAGTAGTCCGTTTAATTAAAGTAACCTAATGTGATGATGATTGGATTTAAATGGATAAATCGGACCATGTGAACAGTTGAACAAATCGGTCCAACTGGTTTAACCCTTCCCTTATCCCTATATTTTGTTAACAGATATAACGTTTCATAAAACGTTATTCCTTACGTTATAAAAGAGATAGTTTTACAGAGACAAGACTAATCAACGTTTATTCTCTACTTTCTCTCTTCTTTTCAATTGCTTTTCTTGATCATCAAAGAAAGCATAAGGGATTCAAAGGACAAGAGGGAAGTAATCTTATTCCGTTTTCAATGAATTAAGGTACGCTTCCAACTACTGTTTTACTTATGTTCTTGTTAATCAATTTCTAGAACAAATTGATCCTAGGGTTTGTTGAACATGTAAATTATCGTACCGTTATAACTCGAAGTTATAATCAAAATATAAAATAAATTAAGCATGCATAATAACCTAAGCACAATAATTATTAAGTCTTAAAACGCTTAATAAAAGGACTTAATAATTAAAAAAGAATTATAGGACTTACAAGTTGAAGCGTGCTTTAGCAGAACCTTCTTACACAAGCCTCAAAGTATAGGATAACCTCTATGAGTATCCACACGAACCCCACCAACCAAAACCTCCCAATGCGGAACAACTGCAGAGTTTTGAGTAGCTGCTAGACCACTCCAAACGCCCCCCCCCCAAAATATTAACCAAAGGGACTCCTTAATTTTATCTTTTAAGTTGACATTGAGAAAAACGTGTTAGAATCTTAAGTCAGAGCTCATACAAAAATATGGTGCAAGAAATGAAGAAGAGGGACTAGCTTTATATAGGGGAAACAAAGGCTCCCTGAATTTAATGCGGATTCAATGCAGGATTAAATGTGGATTAAATGCGAATTTAATATGAGATTAAATTTGTGCTTATGACTCAATCATGGTTTATGCAATAGTTGTCCAATGCGATGAACTCCTTCCATTCTTTATTTGCTTGTTATCGAAGTATATTACTTTTTACCATAATGTGTTCGACTAAAACTATTTCTATCAATCACATACTCTGACTAGAGGTTTATAGTAATCATCCCTTCAACAAGCGGCCAGGTAAAAACTCCTTAATATATCCAGAGTGATGGATTCTTTCCGACTACATAGCTTACCAACGTGTTGTCATCACTATACCCGTAATCACTCGTGGCACCCTAAATTAATGAGTGAATAGGTATGACCCAAAGTATATAAATAGTACCACATAAGGTAACTAATATCTCAAGTATGAAGATATTCGCAAAGCTACTGAATGAAGATAAACACTAACACATTGATATACATATATACCAAGTATTTATCTTACTACGGTCTTCAATATATCTTCCAAATATATCCATGTGTCAAACTCAAGGCACCATATTCAGTCTTAGGAGGTCAACTGCTTGGACCCTTTCCAAGAGAGTTGACCACATGCTAGTCTTACTGCTACATCAATATCCTTTCTTGATGAAACTATGACTAGGGATAGTTTAGGCATAACATGAAGTAGGTCTCACTATATATAGTCCCACTATAATATCTCTCACATCATGCAATGTATTATGCCAAGGATCTTTGTACAAAGATATCAATGGATATATTTTAACCAGTCACTATATACATGAACACATCGATATAAATAAAAGATTAAATGTCTTTATTAATTAAACAAATTGTTTATACCAATACATAACTAAGATATATCGCCCTAATTACCTTAAGAGCATACATTATATCTAACAACCTAAGTAGAAAATAAACTAAGCATGCAAAACAACCTAAGCATAATAATTATTAAGTCTAGAAATGCTTGAAGAAAAAGACCAAATAATTAAAAGAGAAAGAAGGAAACTTACTCGTTGAAACGTGTTTTAGCTGAACCCTCTTACACAAGCCTCCATGTGTAGAATACCCTCTATGAGTATCCGCACGAACCCCACCATCCCAAACCTCCTAATGAGGAAGAACTGTAGAGCTTTCAGTAGCTGCTAGACCTCACTAAAAGCCCACCCAAAAATATTAATTGGAGGTCCCCAAATTAAAATATAATTTGGGATCCTCTAACTATGATCCGCAAGGATAAAAAAGTTCTTCTATGTCGGCTTGAGAATCGTCACTGAAGACTCTCAAAAAATGCCACAAAGATGTGAACTTGATGATGTTGAGAAGAGGAGGATAAGTCCTCCTTTTATAGGAGGAGGAGAGCAAAAAAGCTCTCTATTTAGCAATGTGGGATACGAAAAATCCCTTTTAATTCTCATTTCTTTTGATTTATTTATTTTTAAATGAAGACACCGAAAGCATAGCCAATGTGGCTGATCCGGGCATTTATTAATTCAAAAATTGTTAATCACAAGGTGTGATTAACAAAAATCAATTACATGAAAGTAGAAGCTGCGAACAAGTAAATACATCCGAGATAACAAAGCCCATATTATGTTTCTTACATGCAAATAAAAACCAACTATAGTAAATGCTTGAGACGAGAATGTCCTCCGATGTAGTGACACCTTCAGAGACCAACTTGTTCCTACATTTTTAAATAGACCATGCAATCATGGACCACAATGAGGTAGCAAAATGACATTTTGGGCCTACGATGAAATGAGAACTTTATAGTTCCAAGAAATCCTAAGACAAGGACGATATAGTTATCGAGATTCCAAATAGATGAAATAACTGATGCCAGATTCTAATGCTTTGTGGGAAGAAAAATAAAGTATGCATTATTGTCTCACTTTCCCTACAAAATAGGCATTCATTGCTCTCCATAGCCCTGTTAACCCTCCTTATCAACAAGGTTTTTGTTGGTAAGCTCCCATAGAACAGAAGCCAACCAAAGAATCAGATTTTTGGAAGCAAAATTGCATCCCAAAGCCATCTAAAATTCAAAAGGGGGGGTGTTCCACTTCGGCAAACGATAATAAGAACAACAAAATGATTTCGCTGAATATCCACTATGAGCCTCACATGTCCATATAAGCCGATCCGCCACCCATGGAAAAGTATATAGCATTCCAGTTTCTCTACCTAGACTTAAACTAATCATTCAAAAATGAGAAGGGCGCGCCTCAGTAATCCACATTTTCAGTTGTCCACATCAATCTCTAGATGTAATTCGTAAATTTCATTTCTAGAAGGGTCTACCAAATGCGTCAGACACGAACAAGATCTCACATCCTTGCTGAAGCATGCAAAATTTCCTATTGCAAAGAGGATAAATATCTGAGAAAAGGACTTTAACAGGCCGGTCTGAGGTCCAATTAACGTGCCAAAAGGATGCCATAGTACCATTACCCATAGCCACCCTAGAGTTGTTTTTGAAGAGAGTCCAAAATAACCCCTCCTTAACACACACCATATACACTCCCTTCCAAATAAGGGATAAAATCCGCATATCAGCCGTTTTGAAAGCCGCCCATGAATAAAAACCATATCGATGTACACAAACATTGTACCATAATGAATATTGATTCAATTCTCACAATCTCCACAGCCATTTCATTAGCAAGCTACAATTGACAAGCCTAAAGTCCTTGATGTATAAACCACCCAATTCATTAGGCAACACAATATTATTCCATGCTACTTTGCAAAGACCTCGAGTATTCACATCTCCCTTCCATAAAAAGTTCCTCGTTAAGCAAGTTAGCCTATCAATGACAGATCCCGGCATTTTATACAAGGCTAATAAATAAATAGGAAGTGAAGCCAACACCGATTTAATCAAAACAACTCGCCCCCATAAGACAAGCAATTCCCCTTCCAACCCGCTAATTTGTTCTAAAATTTTGCCACTAGAGGGTTCCAGGATGAAACTGACAGCCTTTTTAAGCTGATTGGAGCCCCTAAATAAGTAATTGGAAACTTCTCTACTTTGCAACCAATGAAATCTGCACATGAATATAACACCTATTCCTGGATATTGACTCCTATTATCGAGCTCTTATTATAGTTAATACATAACCATAATATTAATTTGAAGCATCATAATACTCTAATGAACACAGGTAATATGTCCACGTCTGAAGGTAAAAAGCAGATTGTATCATCGACAAACTACAGTACCGAAATATCCCTTGATGACCCCTCAATCTTAAACCTTGGAAGTAGACCTTCCCTAGTGCTAGCATCTAATTGTTTCTTCAAGCCTTCCACAGCCAAGAAGAAAATAAATGGAGACAACGAATCTCCTTGTTTAACTCCTCTCCAAATACTAATTTGATCAGACAACATCCCATCAATAAGAATCAAAGTAGTCGACTGTTTCCTACAGTTCCTCAGCCACATGATCCACTTACCATCAAACTTCATTCTTTTCATAACCTCATCAATATAGGTCCAAGATACACTATCGTAAGCCTTGTGAAAGTCCAATTTTAGAACCAAGCAAGACTATCTATGAGAATGAATCATGTGTAACACTTTTGAGGCTATAAAACAGTATTTGTGTATGTTACTTCCTTTAATAAAACCAAATTACGATTCCGATATCAATTCCATCAAATAGGGCTGCAAACGGGTAGCCAACACCTTCGCTACAAGTTTATACATCCTATGAATCAGTGCAATCGGCCTATAGTTAGTCAGGGAACACGAGCTAGGTATTTTTGGAATCACAATCATATAAGACAATATAAGAGTCGCAGGTAGCCTATTCGTTGCATAAAAATTCTTGAATAGCTGTATTATATCAACTCTAAGATCAGCCCAAAACCTCTTATAAAAATAGAAGTTAAAATCATCAGGTCTCGAAGACTTATTTTCACTCCACTAGCAAAGTGCACCCCAAATTTCCCCTTCTAAAAATGCCGCTATCAAACGATTATTCGAAGTGATATCAACCGACCTAAAATTCAATGTCCTCAATGAAAAAGGAACCACCTGTCACTCTCTAAATAACTCCAAGTAAAAACCCCTAATTTTGTTCACAATCACTCCCGGGTCACTAATCAATTCGCCATCAACTTTATGCTAATTTATATTGTTATTCCTAGCTCTTGTCGAAGCTATTTTATTAAAATAACCTGTGTTTTCATCACCCAAAAAAGCCCACGATACTCTCGATTGTTGAAGTTTAATACTCTCAAGATTCTTCCGCCGAGTACGTAATTTAACCCTTACATCATGTAAAACTGACCCAACGTAGCATCCACCGGCTAAGATACCATGCTCGTCATAAGGCTGATTACTTATCCCTTAAGTTCCCGAATTCTCTCCTCTAGTCGTCCAAAATTATTAATGTGCCGCGGGCGAATAAATTCTTTCAACTTACCCAATTTGAAATGAATGTCTCAGTCCGGGAAGGTTGATCTAATCTCTTCCCATTTTTGTCTTATAAACGGTAAGGAATTATTTTCCCACCACACATTGAGAGCCCGGAATAGTCTTTGTGAGCACTGGATTTCAGCAATCCATCTCGTAAAATGATAATGAGAGCCAGATAATGCATTCTTTTATAGGTGTTATCCATCAGAGGTGTTCCCACTACTGTAGAATTGATTTTGGCCATGACACAGAGACCTAAACTGACCTTAAGTACCCGTATGGGTGTTGCCTAGTAGTACGGATCCACTAGCAGACCCGTATAGGAGACTACCTTCTGTATGCCTGGTGGGACCCATACGAGTCCCCTGGTACTGGTATAGGTGGGGCCCCACCCATACGGGTACACTTGTTTCATGTTTAGGCCAATTCAGAAGTAGTCTCTTACCATTTCCAGAAAAGGTAGGTATTAAATTTAGGATCACCAAATTCTGACCTAATTTCACCCTATAAAAGGGGCCTTCTCCTCTCATTTTAAAAGGACACAATTCATAAGCAAAATTACTATAGAAAAACTATAGTTCTAGTAATATCCATAGGTATAGTTGAGGTATAAGAGGTATAAAATAGGGAGAAAACCCATTCATTGAGGTTTTATCCACATTTTATTCATTCCTAGCTTCGTTTATTAGGTTTTAGGGGAGATTCTATCCACTTAAATACTCTCCTAAATTGTTCTAACTAAGCACATACTTTGGCTGGACTCTCTATACAGTAAAGGGACCACCTCAAAGTGGATTCACATCGTAAAGGTAACGCTCCTGAGTTTCAAAGAGACTCACATCTCCATTATATTGTTATTGTTAAATTATTCTATATCGACTGTTATTTCAATTGTCATTTTTGGTTCGATCCCGATTAATACGGGCTTCGTTGGTACCCAATATCTCATTTTGGTGATTGTAATGGTGCGCCAAACTCGTATAAAGGGAATTCTCGATTCTATTTTATCTCCCCTATAATAAATCTATTGACATAAATTAAACACTGGTTCTGTCGGATCCAACAGGACCCATATGGGTCCCCCATACCCATACGGCTCCTCCCCAGTATCTGTATGGGTCCCACCCACCTGTACGGGTATCGGCCTCCGGATAGAACCCAAACTTCATTTTTTGGTTAAATAAAAATCAACCAACTCACCTTTTGCCATGCAGTCATTTTCACTAACAATCCGGTAAATCAACCCACAAAAGTTAAAATGTGTTTTCACAACAAAATGTGTTAAAGTGCTGATTTATGGTGTGCAATAAACTGTGCTATCATCTGTGGATGCAGGGGAATTTATTTTCATTTTGTTTTATAAGTTAGAACAAATGTATAGGTTCTCTTTGCAATTTCCCCCATTTTCCCCTGATTGTAATTTTTATCCCCCATTTATTACTTGCGCTTTATTGTAACGTGTAAATGCATGTAACGAGTGTAAAAGAGTGTAGGAATTAGATTTCTGTGATAATGCCCTAAATTATGAAAACTAAAACGATTTTACATGGTGAATGTAATTTTGAATTAACTAAACGAGAAATAAGTGACTCATTTGATACCCGAATCTCTGATCTAGTAGGTATGAGTCTCCCACCCATAGGGAACCATACCAAACTCTTTCCCAAATAGATAACTTGGGTGGCGACTCTATTAATTGTATCGAGATTTGGGTCTCGATTCTTTTATTCATTAAAATTGGCTTATTGTGTAAACTTTAACTAAAAATGTTATATCACGCCTAAATCCAATCAAACCCCCAGTGGGCCCCACCTCTCTCACAAAGGCGCTAAGGGAGAGCTACACGTCATTGACACCTTATAGTGGCAACTCCGCTGGGGATATAATATTTTAACTTGGAAAATGTTGGCTTGTTTTAAAAGCTTAAAAGATTAAGATGAGCACCGAAAATCATTTACTTGATTCAACCTGTTTTTGTTTTTAACATTTGGAAAAATTAACACACTCTATCTTCTCACCTCCTTCTCTATAGATAGATGCACTCTTCTTCTAGTGCAAGGATAGGGTGCCCTATTATTTCTATGACACTCATGAAAGTGTTACCCATACTCGCCAGGAATTGGGGACACTTTAGTGGGTGGAGCACTCATTGCTATCTCCCTCCAAAAGAGGCTTGGTATGATGGGAACCTTCTACATCAAAATTCTGATATGTCCCTATGCCATTCTTATCGAAAGCCATAGAATTTTATCCATTAGGGTACCTTTTTATAGTTAGATTAGACTAAGGAAGAATGCCCTTAGACTCGGCAGGGAGAGATAAGAACGAAATCGATCGCTTTGCATATGTTGTATTACCTACTCCTGTAATTAACCCCACCATATGTCACTGTAATTTATGCATGCATAACGTATCCCATGCATGTACTGGTCTCTTAGTTATCATCTCAGCCAAAACCAAACCTCAAAGGGAAAGAGCTCAACAACGATCTCAAGTCTGTTTGACGCACATTCTGATTTGTCCAGTACAGCCAAGTGTTGATCCGCATCAGTCTCTAGGTATTTCATCCAGTAGTCGGTTTAATCCGATTGATCTTTTTGCTTAGAATCCTAAGGAGATGTCTCACATTTTGACTCCAGATGGCCAGATTAATGTTGAGGTTGAGGATGTTGCCACTGGAGAGGAGGCAAATGCATCGAGGACCGAGTTTAGGTCAGAGATCACAAATACCGTGTCTTAGTACTTAAGAAGTGATCAATTCTTGGATTGAATGAATGATAAGATGCTAACCGCCATTAGGGCAATCATGACCGAGGAGAGAAGGGTAAATGCTCCTATTAGTGCTCCAACAGTGAATGCAGTGGGCAGCGAGCCAGTATCAGGAATCACTCATAATTCATTCGCTCAGTTTCAATTGCTGCCAGTATAGACTCAGAGTGATTCTTCAGATCCATTTGGTCAGTTGAGTTCTATAGGTCCATTCAGTTCAGCTAGCTTATCATTCCAGTCAGCGGGCATAGTGACCCCTCTAGTTGTTAGTTAGTTTGCTCAGTCTAGTCAAGGATTTGTACCACCACCATTGCAATTTGGGGCATCTGGTCCGATCCCAAATTTTTTGGTCACGCCTAAGGGGATGACCTTTCCTCAATCACCGAGTCTACCCTTAGGTACGATCACCCAATCAAAAGGGTCATCGCTATCTGTGGAATTGCATGACTTGATTCAAAAATTGCTTCTTACTAATCTTGGATCCTAACCATCCGTCCAAGCAACTAGAGATGAAGATTGGGTCCCTGAAAACTTTAGTATGCCTAGCATAGCGAAGTATAAGGGAATCGGTCCACCTCAATCTCACATCACAACCTTTTAGAGAGTTCTGAGGATCAAGAAGTTAATTGATAAGGCCCTAGTTGAAATGTTCCCCTGCACCTTGGAAGGTCTTGCTATTGAATGGTACAACACTCTATCATATGAAGTGACCAGAGATTGGAAAGCTTTATCAGAGGCTTCTATCAAGTAGTATGGTTTCAATGGTACCATTAAAACTACCATATAGAATTTGGAGGCTATCAAGTAGGCCCCCAATGAGAAGTTCAAAACTTACTTCAAATGGTGGATGGCCACTCAAGTCTATTAAAAGATAAGCTAAGTCTCCTAGAAATGATCGTGAAGTTAATGGATGGTGCCCTACCTACTTATCGTAAGATCCTTAGCATGGATAAATTCTCTAGCTTTGTTGAAGTCTTTGAGAAGGCCGAGAAATGGGAAAGAATTGAGGAATTGGAGAAGGCTAGTATACCGGCCAAACCTTGGTTCAAGAAGGGCGACTCAACCTCAACCCAGGCTTCTAAGCCAAGGTCTAGCTTGGATCCCAAGACCGTAGCCGTACAAGAAGAAGTTACTATGGTCCGTGTTTTTGAAGATGGTATTTCCCCTTGGAAGGCATCCCTACCTACCATCTTCACCAAGCTAAGGGCACTGGGCCTCCTTCAAAGCATCAAACCCTATGTTCCCCCAAAGCCTAAGGATAAGGATCAGTTCTACGCTTATCACATTTGTAAAGGTCATCACACAGGTGCTTGTAGAGAATTGCTGGAGGCCATCCATGGCCTGATTAAAGATAAGAAAATCCAAGAACCCAAACTTAAACCAAGTACCTTGAATAACCGCCTACCAAGATTTGAGAGGCAAGTCATGATTACTGAGTCGGGGCTTTCCTCCCAACATATCTTTGATATGATCATGCAAGCTAATCCGATGGTTCAGTAGATGGTAGCCATACCCCATGAATCTGTCCCTATTGATATTGAGGCATACAAGTTGGGAGACGCTTATGACAAGGAAGCTATGCTAGTCCAACTGAACCAATTGACATTGATGCTTGTGTATTAGAACACAATGACCTTGAATAATGGTACTGTTGGTTGAAACTCCTGAAGGGAGAAGCTATATGAAAGACGGGGTCTTGCATATTACCCACAATGGAAGGGTGGCTCCTACTGTCCTCCCTAAAAAGAGAAGGGGCAGAGAAGCTGACATCCAAATCCTCCCAAATGCCTACAAGGGACCTACTTTTGTACCTGCCACTGAGACCCAGGTTCTAATGGATATAAAGAAAATAGATTCAAAAGTTACTCCCCTCATCAAACTGTTGCAAGTTACCCAATCCAAGTACAACGTTTGGTAACTTCTCATTGATTTTGAGGATCATCACAGTGGTCTGATAGAAAAGTTATTAAGCGTAGAAGCTACACCTACCACCTCCCTCATGGAAGTGTTCTCAGTTACGAGGGGTTTCCTTCCAGCCACATGGAACCCATCTTATTTTACCCATCAGATCTTCCGGCTGAAGGAAATAAACACAATAAGGAACTTTTCATTAAGGTACAGATCTTTGATCATTCTATTCCGTGTGTTATGGTGGATGATGGTTCTGCTCTCAACCTTTGACCTTCTAAAATTCTCCCTCACTTAGGATTGCATGAGTCAATGTTTGAAAAATCTAATACCATCATAAGGGCCTATGATGATATGTAGAGGTGTGTGGTTGGGGTATTTGAAGCTGAGATCACAGTCGAGGACGTGACATCCAAGGTCTTGTTCACTGTACTAGGCATCCCTATCTCTTACTCACTATTGTTGGGTCATCCCTGGCTCAATGCACTAGGGGTAGTTCCTTCTACGGTCCATCAAAGGGCTAAACTCATTCACGATGGCAAGCTAGTAATCATCAAAGCTGATGAACCATTAGTTATAGCGGCTATGGAAATGGAAGAGAAGGAATCTCGGGTGGCTGCAACTCACCAAAATAAGATTAAGAGGCTTATGTCTCTTAAAGTTGAGAAAATATGATGAAACAAGGTTATCAAAAGGGAAAAGTACTGGGGAAAAATCTTTAAGGCATGTCAGAACCTATCATACCTCTTCCTTGGCCATTCAGATTCGGTTTAGGATATTGTCTAGGTGCTAGGAAACCTAAGATACAGTCATGTCTTATGGTAGGAGTTGGAGTAAAAAACAAACCATTTTTCGGTGAGGATGGACCCGTCGAGGTTGGGGGCAAAAGGGTCCCAGGTTTTGAGATCTTTAATGATGTATTTGAATTTAAGAAAGGATGCATGGTCAAAGCCTTGCTTTCTGTAGAAATATGTAGTAATACTGAGGGGGATGAGATGGGTAAAGCATTTGAATCCATCACCAAGGCTCTAGCGGTACTCATGAAGAAGAATTGGAAGGGAGATAAAAAAGGAAACCCTATAAGTAAGGTTAGGTAGTAGCTGAAGAAGCTCAAGCCAACATGCGCGCCGCTGCCTCAGCTAAACTCGGTCAACAAGGCCCTCCGCTTGTGGAGGATGATTCAAATGATGTACTTTTTAATATTGCCAACATTATTTATGCAAACAATGCCGCTTATAAGGCATATCATGAATAGTTGTAGCATGAATGTCTTTATCATGTCATCAATAAATTGATGCACTTTCCATTCACATTTCATGAGAGCATTTCATTTTAAAGACATCATACACTTATAACAACAACATTCTTAAGCCAATTATAAGATTTTATTGATAAAATTGACTTTGATTATATCACAATGACATAAAGATCCACTGGTTAAAATATATCACAAAAAGAGAGATAAAAAGTTCTTAGCAAACATGATAGCAATAGGCCTTGGTTCATCTTTCTTCATAACGGGGGGGGGGGGGGGGAGGACATAAAGATACGCATCATCAAAGAGAGAAGACCTGAAGGAATTTAATAAAAGCAGAAATGGCCGAGTTCATAGAGAGGCACATTTTTGCTTGATACGGGGTTCCGCATCATGTGGTCTCTGACAACGGGGTTTAGTTCCAAGGGGCAACTAGTGAGTTATTTTAGAAGTTTAATGTTGACCATCGCAGATCTTCTCCATATAGGCCACAAGCTAATAGGGCAGTAGAAGCTGCTAACAAGTCGATTAAGAAAATCTTGTCCAAGATAGTAGCCACTTATAGGGATTGGGCTGACAAACTTCCATTTGCAGCGTAGGGGTGTAGAACCAGTGTGACGATGCCTACTAGCCAGACACCTTTCTCTTTGGTTTATGGGATGGAAGCAGTATTACATGTTGAAATGGAAGTAAGATCATTACGTGTAGCACTGAAAGCTCAGTTGAAAGAGTTAGATTGGGTAAAGGCTAGGTATGAATAGTTGAATGTGAGAGATAAGAAACTGCCTAAGGCACTCGTCCACTTACAATTGTACCAGTAGCATATGGCTCGAGCTTATAATAATAGAGTTAGGCACCCGAAGCAACCTCTTAAAGCGGGTGATCTAGTTCTCAAACAACTATGCCAAGTCAACACTGATGTTAGGGGCAAGTTCAGGCCTAACTGGGAAGGACCGTTTGTAGTTAAGAAAGTCCTTGGCAAAGGAGGAATCAAGCTTATGGCTATGGATGGAAATGAGTTTGTGAATCGAGTAAATCAAGATAGGCTCAAGCGCTATCATGTCTAGGTCAAAAGAAATAAATCACAAAAAAGAAGCACAAAGAATAAAATAAATAACTGACCAGTGGTCCTTTATTGATTGGGCAAAAATTAGAGTGCAACCTGCTGATCGGTATTCTACAAATTGGTTAGGCAAAAGTTAGGGAACTCAAAATAAATCCCGCTAAGTTGAAAACCTGAAAAGGGCGGCTTAGGCAAAAGTTAGGGCATCAAGAGAAAACATATCAGTTTCACTTTCTAGAAAATCTATAAAAGGACTGAAAAGCGGGTAAAGGTTAATCATTGGAAATTGTTACCATTGCCTATGTACTCAAAATAATCTCATCAATAAACATCTTATGAATTGCTAAGAATCTTGGTCTTATGGATGCATGCATGTCTTTAGGTGAAATAATCACAGGTATGTGAACATTAATTTTTTTTCGGTATCATGTTATGCATCTTTGTTAAAATTCTCCGTACTACGTTCACTATTCAATAAAAGACAAAAATACTGATCAACCACAAAAGAAATTAGACCTATGCAAAAGTCAGAAAAGCCTGCTGGCTAAAAACCTAAAAGGACAGCCCAGGAAAAAGTTAAGGTAAAAAGCCTGTTGGATTGAAAACCCGAAAGGGCAGTCTAAGAAAAAATTAAGGAAAAAGAAAAAGTCCACTGGGCTAATCTGTCAAGGACATCCCAGGCAAATATTAGGACACAAAAAAATGAATGTTCGGTAGGTCATCTCACATCGAATGGCCTAGGCAAAAATTAGAACACCACCTAATCCCTTCGCTACAGAATCATCGGGAAGAAGTAACTTGGGTCCACAAAACAACAATATTCATTAGTCTCGGTTCAGAAAAGTTCACATGCATAAAAGTTAAAAGTCAAAAGTAGCTGTTCAAAGTTCACATTTAAAACAAGCCACGCAGGGCCCAAAAGTATCATAAGGCTATTAGAGTAATCAAATCTAAGATGTCGGGGGATCCCGTACCTGGCCACTCTCCTGAGTCTAATCCTGGGTATCCGTTAGCAGGTCATCCACATCTATGGTCATATGCTCCTCAGCCCCATTGGCATCAGCGACTGGCTGCACAGAGTCCTTAATGCACCTATAGTAGCATCCTTACCCCAAGCAGGCTGACCTCCTCCTTTTTGAGTCACTCAATATGCAGAAAGATCATCCTCAAACTCAACATTGGAAGGGGCTGGTGTCTGCTTGTCCTCGGTCATCATCGCCAGCTGGACCCTCAACATCCCTATCTTGGCCCTCGCCCAAGTAGTCTCAGCCCTAGCCTGGTCAGGCTCAGTAGTGGTCACCCTTAGCTGCTCTTCTAGCAATCTAGCCCTCTCCTCTACTATATCCAAGTCTCAGGCGAATCTACTACGCTCTATGGCCAGCAAGGTCTACATTAGGATCATGAGTTCAGTATACATATATGTCATAGCATGCATCATGCATAGTTTGTTATATTTTGCAGGTAAAACTTACTGAGGCTAGTGTATCCTACACTAGTAGCAGGTCTCTCACCGAAAAGTACCCCCTAGCAATCCTCTTTGCCTCAACAATAGTCACCCAGAAATGAAGGGTCACATCAGGAAGGAACATTTCAGGAAATCACTATAATGGACAAGGTTAAAAGAGAGAAACTCCTTACATGGGTAGAACTGGAAGAAGCTAAACTAATGGGCTGGATCAATTCCTAGAGCTCCTTGATGGCTCACTTCCCTGAATGATCGAGGAGTCAGAAGAAGGTATCTAGCTTAGCTTGGATGATCCCCTCTCTCATGGATCTAAAAGCGGGAGAATGATTCGTCGGTGGCTCAGGGGTAACAGCAGCAGTGGTACCAACTCTCTTTCGTGTAGGGGCAGGAGGCTATAGCAATAAGACATCATACTCAGGATACCAAGTAATTATAAGAAATTATAAAGTATTCACAAGGCTTCGAGTCAAGAAAATACCTGGGAAAAAGGGGTAGTAGACCTAGCCGAGCCCCCAGTACCCCGAGCCATAAATGGGCCCCTATGGTCACCCCCCGGCCCATCCTCATCATCATCACCATTGTTGTCCTCATCATCACTCTAGTGAAACTCAAAGGGGACATCCTCATGATGAATCCTCTTACAAGGAAGGAGATGTGAGGAATCGATGAAGTCTCTATAAGAACCCTCCACAGACAACAATCAAGCACCCTCGCCTAACAAATAGAACCCCTGGTCAAAGACCGGAATGAGATAAGGCCAGAAGACACTCACTGGGATCGAGGGATGAATAAGCCCCTCAACCACTACACTGGTCCTCCACTCTCAGACCCGCTTGTCAAAATACCACTCATAGGAGAGTGGAGACTCCAAGACAAAGCGGCGGTCATCAACACCAGCTCGCATCCGCTCAATGGCCCCATATGTGGGTAATCTCTCCCATGGGTCTTGGATAACCTGTACAGTATAAGTACACTGTGAGTATCATAACCTAGTAAATATAGTTTCTACTAATGGTGTTTTGAAATGTAAAATACAGGTTTAATAGGGAAGAAGTTTACCCAATCCGAGTGCAGCTGGCGTAGGAACTCTCTGTACTGCACCGTACTCAGGGGCTAGTCCTGCCAAAATCCCATCCACTAGGAGATGATATGCGGTGTCTCGGGTTGCATAAGCAACCCTGGCCTAGGGATGAACCGGTGCTCAAAAGCCTAAATCTAAAAAGCAAAATCGGGATTAGTCGAAACATAGTTTGAATGAAAAGATAAAACACTAGAGATGAGCTTTTAGCTTTACCAGCAAGATCAGGTGGCAGATCTTGTGCTCGGACTACTAGCCCCAAACTCTGACATCCAGCCCATAATACAACTGTGCCAGGATGGCCCGACACCAGTTCTTGCCGGGCACGGCAGCAAGATCCTCTACAGTGGTGAGCAAACCATAGAGTAGGTTGCCCGAGTAGACTGGGAAGAAGATTGTAGTAAGGAATATCAGCAGGAAAGACCTCGCATACTAATCCATCCTATCAACTACAATAGGCCTCGCTGCCCAATCCAGTAAGAGTGGAGATACCCATAATTGAGCTTGTTCGTTCGGCCCGGACGAAGCCCAAGAAATATAGCTATATAGGCCTCAACCTCAGGCCGGGAGTGCCACCTATCAGCAAACACATCAAAGTGGATGATCTCCTCGCTCCACTTTAGCCCTATCATAGCACAAACATCAAAAGGAGTAATGGCGACCTCCCTGTTTGGTAAGTGGAAAGTATGGGTCATCTCTGACCACCTCTCTATCAAAGCTAAAACTACCCCTGGGGCCAACATCTTTGGAGCCTGTGGGATGGCCCTAATGATGTTGTTGAAGTCGAATGAGTCAATGTGGGCCACCAGCTCGGTATCCTCCATAATGCATATCTCATCATACCACTTCTTGAAGATGTTCAAGGCTTCCATAGTCCTATACTAAAACTGCAAAGATAGAATTACAGTTCAATAGGGTTAGAATACAACAAACATGTCAGAAACTAGAAAAGCATGATAGAAAATCAAGGAAGTGGGTATTCTGTCTCTGAGGACAGGACCTATACGGGCAAGCCCCACTCGTACGGGTACAACGGCAGTACCCATATCAAGATTGGGACCCGTACGGGTCCCCCTCACCTGTATATGTCCTCTGCAAGTAGTTGCTACGAAGGAATTTTCCTAAAAATCCAAATTGTATGAATATTGACAAAAGCTCATCCAAAACTATCCTAGTAGCATCCTAGGCTAAAGTTACATGCATTAGGCTCTACCCTAAGCTCTAAAACACCTTGATTCATGACAGAATTTGAGAAATTCTCAAAGGGCTCAAATATGGAAAATGGAAAATTGGGTGAAATAACCTAGGATCGAGAAGTATGAGTATCAAGAGAAGGGATTAGGGGCACTCCGGAGGCTGGTGTGAGCCCCAGAAATGAACCCCCTTCATAGAAAGCATACCCGAAGGAAATCGGGCATTCTTGGAGCCCCAAATTGCCCACCGGGAAAAATCTTCTAGCCTAAGAGAGAAACGACCAGTCTTTGGGATCTTTTTATACATCTTGATCAAGTTTTGGGGAAAAATTCTCGGAATTTTTAGTATAGGAAGATTTGGTGTAAAGTGGGATGTGAGGGGTCTGTTTCAGTTTTAAAACCCCTGATGGGGACCCATACGGGTCCTACCTCACCCGTACGGGTCCCAATCTTCGAAGACTCCACCCGTACAGGCCCTCTCTTCCTCTTAAAGGGTAGATCTTTGAACTAGTATTTCGAACAGCACCAAGGACTCATCCTTTTTGAATTCGGGGCCAACCCTGCTTCTCTTAACTCCTTATTTCAACTAAGATAGGAGCAAAACCCTTATTTGCTTTGATTCTTGATTAAAAGGGGCAAGGATTCTAGTCTTCCCGAGATCTTTTGAGAATCAAAGTGGACTATTCTTGACTTGGCTACTAACTAATGCAATTTTCATGTACAGGTCTATCTCTAGCAAGCAAGTATTGCAAAAAGGGACTTCTCCAGTAGCAACTAACCTACCTAAAGATGTCGATCCATTCTCTAGCAGTGGAATAAGCTGAGGGTTAACTTTTGATGCCCTAGTAGAATCATCCAGGGGCATCCTCCCATTTCCCAGTCGTAGAATCAGATCCAGAGACATCCCCCCATTTCCCAATAGCAGAATCAGATCTAGGGGCATCCCCCCCATTCTTTAGCAGGGGAACCAGATCTAGGGGTATCCCCCCATTCCCCAGCAGTGGAATTAGAAAATCTAGGGGCATTCCCCCTATAGTCCAGCCCTCCTAAGGGCATTCTTTGGAAGACACCCTTCTAAGGAGCACTTCAGTCTAGAACAATTGGGACAAACCCGTCATTTCTCTCACTTAGTTTACAATTTACTCAGGGGCCAAACCACATCCATGCATCTTTATTCTTAATTGAAGGGGCAAAATTTTTTATTCATCACAAAGTCAATTAAGAATAAAGATGCATCAGCTCAGACAATGATTAACTCGGCATTTGATTGTTATCTCTTTTCACAGGTTATGCAAAATTATCAGTTAGGAGAGTCATCGGCCTTAGGAAAGCGATACATCAGTCAGGAAAGTCAATCTGCCTTAGGAAAGGGATCCAATGAGAAGTCAACAGCCTTAGGAAAGGGATACATTAATCAGGAGAGTCGATCCGCCTTAGGAAAGGGATAGGAGGAGAAGTCATTCGCCTAAGGAAAGGGATACATCAGTCAGGAGAGTCGATCTGCCTCAGGAAAGGGATATGACGAGAAGTCATCTGCCTTAGGAAAGGGATATATTAGTTAGGAGAGTCAAGCCACCTTAGTAAAGGGATACGAGGAGAAGTCATCTGCCTTTGAATAGTCACGAAAGTCGATCCGCCTTAGGAAAGGGATTTGAGGAGAAGTCATCCGCCTTAGGAAAGGGATACATCAGTCAGGAAAGTTGATCCACCTTAGGAAAGGGATACGAGGATAATTCATTCGCCTTAGGAAAGGGTTGCATCAGTCATAAAAGTCTATCTGCCTTAAGAAAGGGATACGAGGAAAAGCCACATGGCTTTGGAAAAAGGCACCACCCAGGGAAAGCGTTTACCCTAAGCAAAGGAACTTATGTAGATCACCATCACCAACTCAGGTATACTTCCAAAACCCTCGCTCATATCGTGAGATCATACAGATCCCTATCTGCAATGATCCCACGAGGTGTAGTCTATAAGAACTGGATTTCAGCGATCCATCTCATAAAATGATGATGAGACCTAGATAATGCATTCTTTTATAGGTGTTATCCATCAAAGGTGTTCCCCTTACTGTAGAATTGAGTTTGGCCATGACACAGAGACCTAAACTGACCTTAGGTACCAGTACGAGTGCTGCCTAGTGGTACAAATCCATTAGCAGACCCATACGGGTGACTACCTTTCGTACGCCTGGGAGGTGACCCATAATGGTCCCTTAGTACCGGTATGGGTGGGGCCCCACCCATACGGGTATGCTTGTTTCCCGTTCAGGCCAATTCGGAAGTAGTCTCTTACCATTTCGAGTAAAGGTAGGTATGGAATTTGGGATCACCGAATTCTGACCTAATTTCACCCTATAAAAGGGGCCTTCTCCTCTCATTTTAAAGGGACACAATTCATAAGCAAAATTAATATAGAAAAACTATAGTTCTAGCAATCTCCATAGGTATAGTTGAGGTATAGGAAGTATAAAATAGGGAGAAAACCCATTCATTGAGGTTTTGCACACATTTTATTCATTCCTAACTTCATTTATTAGGTAGGGGAGATTCTTTCCACTTAAATACTCTCCTAAATAGTCCTAACTAAGTACATACTTTGGCCAGACTCTCTCTATAGTAAAGGGATCACCTCAAAGTGGATTCACATCGTAAAGGTAACGCTCCAGAGTTTCAAAGAGACTCACATCTCCATTATATTGTTATTATTAGTTTATTCTACATCGACTATTATTTCAATTCTCATTTTGGGTCCGATCCTGATTAATACGGGCTTTGTTGGTACCTAATATATCATTTTAGTGATTGTACTAGTGTGCTAGACTCGTATAAAGGGAATTCCTGATTCTATTTTATCTCCTCTATAATCAATCTATTAACATAAATTAAATTTTGTCAGATCCGACTGGAATCGCACGAGTCTTCCATACCCGTATGGGTCCCACCCACCCGTACGGGTACTGGCCTCTAGAAAGAACCCAAACTTCATTTTTTGGTTAAATAAAAATCAACCAACTCACCTTTTTCCATGCGATCATTTTCACTAATAATCCAGTAAATCAACCCATAAAAGTTAAAATGTGTTTTCGTAATAAAATGTGTTAAAGTGCTGATTTATGGTGTGCTATAAACTGTGCTAACATCTGTGGATGCAGGGGAATTTATTTTCATTTTGTTTTATAACTTAGAACAAATGTATAGGTTCTCTTTGCAATTTCCCCTATTTTTGCCCCGGTTGTAATTTTTATCCCCCATTTATTGCTTGCGATTTATTGTAATGTGTAAATGCATATAACGAGGGTGAAAGAGTGTAGAAATAGGATTTCTGTGATAATTCCCTAAATGATGAAAACTAAAATGCTTTTATGCGGTGAATGTAATTTTGAATCAACTAAATGAGAAATAAGTGACTCATCCGATACCCGAATCTCTGATCTAGTAGGTATGAGTCTCCTGCCCAGAGGGAACTATACCAAAACTATTTTCCAAGTAGACAACTTAGGTGGCGACTCTATCAATTCTATCGAGATTTGGGTCCCGATTCTTTTATTCATTGAAATTGGCTTATTGTGCAAACTTTAACTAAAAATGTTTTGTCATGCCTAAATCCAACCAAACCCCAAGTGGTCTCCGACTCTCTCACAAAGGCGCCAAGGGAGACCTACACGTCATCGACACCTCACAGTCTCCTCCTTTCATTTCCAGCTGGGTGTGACGTGAATGTGATCAAAAAGTGATCCAAAAGTGTTGAGTCAACCGTCAAAACGCACATATACAACCAGAGATCTAATATCTCGCATGAAACCAGAACACAATCTATTCTCAAGAAGGATTGGGAATTAGCCCAAGTGTAATCTCTCCTATGTAAAGGCAAAATATTAAGTGCACAATTATCTACAAAATCCCGAAATTCCATTATTGAGTTAGATGAATCCCCACCATACCTCTCTGAGGCATGTAGAACCTCATTAAATTCCTCAAAATGAATAACTGAACTCAATCCTATAATGATAATGGTTAACTCCTGCCACAGCTATATCCTATTCTCCTGATCATTGTAGGCATATACACAAACAAGATGGACTTTAACCTGAGTTGAACTCAATCGAATAACAACCTATCTCTCGGACTCCTGTAAAACCAGGCCTTGAAATAATCAGGAATTCCATGACACTATGATACCCCCTGATAGACTAATGGCCAACACAAATGAGACCAGAAATCATTATGTCCTAAAAACTGCATGATTACTTAATCTGATACCCCATTATTTCTAAAAGATCAAAAGCATGCAGGCTCCACTTTCGAGCCAATGACTTCACAAGCATCTGTTTCCCCCAATATGGAGGCCTCCTCGACAATTCCAACTCAAAAAATTAAACAACATTAACAATGATAAAATACCTTGGAAAAATACCTGGTTCATATCTTGCGTGATTCCAGTGCTTGAAGAATAACCTTGGCATGTTTGTCCTTAAAAACCCCTAACTTCTTCCCCATATTAAATGTCTCCCTATTTCCGACATACCGGAAGGTTTTGCTCTCGACCGAGTAATAACCCTATTTCTATTAGCAATATCAGGTCCTGAGGTTTCCAATGTCATAGTCATTCTTGTGGATGCTCCTTGCCTAGTCAATGCCCATATTAGTCTAAAATGTCCATGTACAAATCCTGACCTGCACAATTCTCTTGTTTCGACATATACCCATTACTCCCCGACCCTGTAGAATTCTCTGTACTTGAATTAACTATTCCCCTATGTGAGTTATAGCTGGAATCGTTAGAGTGATCGGCCTGTATTAGGTCCTATGAGATCGGTTTTTCAGCATGAGTAGTATGTTGAGACAAGGTTCTTTGTAGGATAGAAATTTTAGCAACTCCCTCCCTTGTAACTGAAATCCGAGAGTCTAAACTTGAAATTCTCTCAGATGAATTGTGAGCCTCAAGAGGAGGATTGCTAGGGACACTGTTAGTTAACCTAATTCCACCAATATTAAAACCCGTAGTCTCATTTCGATGGACAAAAATTTTAGCTTTCTCCCCCGCCCCCAAGGGGGGAGCACTGGGGACACTGTTAGTCAACCCAATCACTCCTATGCCCCGATTAATGATAGAAATTTTAACTCCACCATTTCTGAGAGGGGAGGAGCTAGGGACACTGTCAGTCAACCCAAATATACCTGGACCATACTGTTTGATAGAAATTTCAACTCTGGCATTCTTACGTGGAAAGGAGCTGAGGACACTGGCAGTTAACCCGATAGAACCAAGACCCTACTAGTAGATAGAAATTTTAGCTCCATCTTTCTTAGGCAACCTAGAGCTAGGGACACTATAAGTCAACCCAATAATAATCTTATTTTACTGTTCGACAGAAATTTTAGCGTCATCCTTTCTTAACTATAGAGGAAGGGAGCAGGGGACACTGCTAGTCAACCCAAAACCATTATGTTGTGCTATAAACCTAGGGATATTTTGAGAGGGTGGGCAGGTGCAACATTGTTTGAGTTGTTCTCACTAGGCAACGAGTCTATCCTACAAGGAACTGAAACCAAGTTCCTATTGTATGTAATAGCCTGTCTGAAGTTGATACTAACCATATATTCATTGTCACCCTACATCAGCAAAATCTAATAGCTAGTACTATCTATTGGCGTAGAAAACAAACAAGATACCACATCCAGATGATCAGGGAAGAAATAATTAAAATCATGTACCACTAATGAACTAAACTTAGCCATGAGTTTAATGTCTAGTTGTTTAGTAATCAAGAAGGGGGGCAGACCTAGAAAATCAATGTAGACGAGACATTTAGTAGGGGAAAAATTAAACGGGAATTCCACACAATCTAAAAAAATATCTTGCCAGTGTAGCCAATCCCTCTTAAGGATAGCTACCTTTGCATCAGATGAGAGGATTGACATAATCACCTAATTACCACCAGCTAGAGCATTGAAATCAAATGCAAAATTCCTATTCAACACAATCGCCATTAAATCAGGAACAACTGAGATATCCCTGACTCAAAGGAGACACATATACCAAGCCTAGATCATTAGTGGTAATTTAGTGACTATCTTTAACTGATTAGAATCTAGAGAAGGAGCTACTACTTTTGCATAGGTTCTAGTATCCCTTTATGCTTCCCTAAAAACTGGTCCTGGCTTAGTTTGGGCACGAGGAGTATTCCGAGGAGGAATAAGTTGTTTACTTGGGGATGGATACTTGGCCTTGAAAGCTTGCATCCTGGTATAACCAATCATAACTGCATTCAATCTATAAAGAGCATCATGCATTGGAATAGACCCATCGAACAAATCCAAAATATAGGTTTTTTGCATTCTCTCTCCTTGCGACAAAAACCTCTCCTGAGATTCCATATTTAGAAAAAACAATCTTCAGCGCCGTAGTATCATGGCTGTTCGAAAAGTTTTCAAAATAAATTTGATTATTGTTGGAGCGATCTTGGTCTTGTCTAATACGATGATTCCTTAGGTTATGTGTTGAGTAAGCCATAACTATTGAGAATTCTGGAGTTGCACCGAGGAGAGCTAAAAATGAAACAAAGCCAAAAAGCAAAACAAGGCAAAGTGCAGATAACTGTAGGTCCAGTGAGGTGTAGCGATCACCGGCGAGTCTGATCGAAGGCGAGGCAGTGGTTGGAATGATAAAGGTAGAAGGTTGTCATGGGATGACATCAGCTAGGGTTTTAACACATGTAGCTTTTGGGAATCATATTTAGTTTACATAAATTATAGATGACCCTAATAAAATTAGTTATCGGTCAAAATAAATTCCTGGCTTAACCAAAAAACGATCTAATCAATTTAATCAACATTTTAATTTATTTATGACTCTAATAAAATTAGTTACCGGTCAAAATAAATTCCTGGCTTAGCCAAAAAATGGTCTAATCATGTTAATCAACATTTTAATTTACTTATGACCCTAATAAAATTAGTTACCGGTCAATAAATAAAATATCTGGTCTAACCAGGTAATGGTCTAACAATTCTACATTTAATATTCTCATAATAGACTAAGTCTACTAATTCTTTACTCAGTCCGATGAAAGTCCAACGTATGTTACCTTAAAGGATCCCAAAGTATTGAGCTTTTAAGGCTTAACCAATCCTTGTTCAATAGGAACTATTGGCTCGAGGTTCTAAACCATGATTAGAACTAAATTACCTTCTCGGAACGTCATTTGTGATTATGACTTAATCCTTGTTAGTGCAATAGTTTCCCAATGGATGAACTCCTTCCATTATTTAATATTAGTACCATCTAGTTTATTGGGTTCAGTTAAAGTGTTAACCCACTTATCGTGAGGTTGCTCCAAGCTATCACAGTTATTTACTTGTTACCGAGGTATATTACTTTTTACCATAATGTGTTTGACTAGAAACCATTTCTACCAAACACATACTCTGATAAGAGGTTTATCACAATCATCCCTTCAACAAGTGGTCAGGTACAACTCCTTAATATATTCAGAGTGATGGATTATTTCCGACTACATAGCTTACCAATGTCTGTCATCACTATACCCGTAATCACTCGTGACACCCTAAATTAATGATGTATAGGTACAAGCCAAAGTATAGTGACAATACCATACAAGGTAGATAGTATCTCAAGTATGAGGATATTCGCAAAGCTACTGCATAAAGATAAACACTAACACTTTGATATATATACAAAGTTTTTATCTTGTTGCGGTCTCAATTATATCTACAAAATGTATCCATGTGTCAATCTTAAGGCACCACGTTCAGTTATAGGAGATTAACTGCTTGGACCCATTCCAAGAAAGTTGACCACGTGCTAGTCTTGATGCTTCATTAACATCCTTTCTTGATGAAACTATGACTAGGGATAGTTTAGACATAATCGTAATTGCACATGAAGCAGATCTCACTAAGAATAGTCCAACTATAATCTCTCTCTTCAAGCTCTGATATGTCAATGACTTTTGTACATAGAATATATTTTAACCAGCCATAACATATATGAACACATCGATATAAATAAAAGATTAAATGCCTTTATTAATAAAATAAATTATTCATACCATTACACAATCAAAATATTTCGCTCCAATTGCCTTAAGGGCATACATCATATATCACAAACTCCCACTTATACTAAAGCTAATTAGCTATATGTCTTAATCCATATGCATTTACATGCTGGTCATGTTTGACTTGCTTCAGTGGCATTGTCGGACTATCTGCGAGATTCTGATCAGTGGGAACATATCCTAGTCTTATCACCTTAGCATCAACAATCTCCCTAATTATATGATACTTTCTAAGTACATGTCTATTTTTCTTTTGAGACCATGGTTCTTTTACCTGAGCAATAGCACCATTGTTATCACATTGCAAAGTAATTGGATTAACAATCTCAGGCACCACACTAAGATCACCAATAAATCCCTTTAACTAGATAGCTTCCTTTACTACTTCATAGGCAGTAATGTACTAAGATTCTGTGGTTGAATCAACAATAGTTTCTTGCTTGGAACTTTTCTAGCATACTTCCCCTCCATTAAATATATACATAAAACTTGACAGAGACTTAAAGTCATCCTTGTTAGATTGGAAACTCGCATCAGAGTAACCTCTAATCGTGAGTTCACCATCTCCATATATCAAGAACTCATCTTAAGTGCTTCTCAAGTACTCAAGAATTGCCTTGACAGCCATCCAGTGCTTTTCACCTAGATCTGATTGATATCTACTCATAAAGCTCAAAGCTTAAGAGACATCTGGCTTAGTACATATCATAGCATACATGATGGATCCTATTGCGAATGCATAGGGTACATACTTCATGTGCATTCTTTCTTGAGCTGTCTTCAGACACTCATCCTTAGATAAGATAATCCCCTTTATCATCGGCAGATAACCTTTCTTCAAAAGCACAAGGTTGAACCTATTCAGTACCTTATCTATATATGTACTTTGAGAAAGACCTAATAGCCTCTTCGATCTATCTCTATAGATCTTTATACCTAGTATAAATGCTACTTCTCCAAGGTCTTTCATGGAGAACTTTCTTGACAACCATATTTTAATACTTTGAAGAAGAGAAATGTCATTTCCTATTAGCAGAACATCATCGACATACAATACAAAGAAAACGACTCCACTCCCACTAACCTTTTTATAAACACAAGGCTTATTAATGTTTGGACAAAAATCCAATTCATAGATTGTATGATCAAACCTAATATTCCAACTCCTGGATGCTTGCTTAAGTCTATGAATAGACTTTTACAGTTTGCGTACCTTCAAGCCATTCTGAGAAGTAAAACCCTCAGTCTATGCCATATACACATCCCGGTCTAAATCCCCATTAACATCCATTTGCTAGATCTCATGATCAAAATGAGCATCAATGGTGAGGAGTATTCTTATGGATTTAGGCATGGCTACCGGTGAGAAAGATTCATCATAGTCAATACCTTTGCATTGACTATAACCTTTCACAATCAACCTTGCCTTATAGGTATTATATTACTGTCCATGTCATTCTTCTTCTTGAAGACCCATTTACACCCGATAGTTCTTACCTCTTTTGGTGCATCGACCAAATTCCAAACTTGGTTTTCATACATAGAATCCATTTCTAATTTCCTGGCTTTAAGCCTTTTATCAGAATCTGAGCTCTTCATTGCTTCATCATAGTTCTTGGTTCATCATCCTTCAAGAGATATAGTTCCCTATCATCAGTGATAATTAAACTATATCTTTCAGGACCTTTATGAACATGACCCGATCTTTGCAATGATTGTGTTTCAATAGGTCATTCTTGGATCACACCTTCTTGTGTATCTAGAATGGGGTCAATCAGTTGTTTGTCTATTTCTTCCTCTTTAACTTTCAGTTTAAGATTACTTCCCACTTACTTTTACAAGTAAGTTTTCATTTTTAAGAAAGTGAGCACTTCGAGACATGCATAACAGGCATGGCAGAAATTCAAAAAATTTGTCCCGGTCCCCAGGAACTCCAATTAGTTGCATATGAATTAAATAAAGCCTTAACTAAACAATTCTCTACTTAGGTTAGCATGCTTAGGCAAGGCATACCATAATTCTAAATAATATCATAGCAAAAATATTTTATCTTAAGCATGTTATAACTCTAAGCTATAACCTAAGCATGTTATAACTCTAAGTTGTAACCTAAGCATGTTATAACTCTAAAATATAACCTAAGCATAAAATAAACTAAGCATGCAAAACAACCTAAACACAATTATTAAGTCTAAAAACACTTAAAGAAAAAGACCTTATAATTAAAAGAGAAAGAAAGAAAACTTACTAGTCGCAGCGTGCTTTAGCAGAACCTTCTAGCACAAGCCTCCAAGCCTAGGATAGCCTCTATAATAATCCACATGAACCCCACCAACCAAAACCTCCTCGAGTGGAAGAACTAAAGAGCCTTAAGTAGTTGCTAGACCACTCCAAAAGGCCCTACCTAAAAATATTAACTAGAGGTTCCTCGAAAAGATATTCGAGGCCCCTAAAAAACTTGCTCAAGCAACCCGGAAGATATTTCTTTATGAATCTCTACTTAGGATTTATGCTTGAACTTGGTAAAATTTGAAAGGGGGAAATAAGGTGCCTATTTATAGGCTTGGGGGAGCAAAAATGCTCCCCATTTTCCAATGTGGCATGTCTAAATTGCACATCCCATAAATGGGACCCACTCAAGGATCCAATTGGATCCGCGGGCTATGCACGCGCACAGCGTGCCCAGCAAGCTACGTAGCAGCCTTGCAAGGCAGGCGACATTTGGCTTGCCTTGCTCCATAAGTGGGCTTGTAGGCTTGTGGGCCTTCCGGCAAGTCCAGCTTGCGGGCTGGGCTACACTGGGCACACCCAGCGCTGCCCAATAGAGCTGATGTGACCTAGTATATGGGCTCGCGCAATTGCTGAGCCCACAGCCCCTTATCCGCTTTATGTGGGGTCCCAGAATGTGGGCCCCATTTTTGTAGGGTCCGACCTTTTACCTCGATTGGAAAGATCCCTTGTCAATCCCTCTTTCAAATATTAATTTATTTTATGACCCTAATAAATTAGTTACCAGTCAAAAATAAATTCCTTGGCTTATCCAAAATAATGTAATCATTTTTAACCAATTAAATAAAAATCCAATTATTATTACGTTATTATCTCGCAATAAAATAAATCTATTAGGTCTTTACTCCATCCATTGATGGTCCAATGTGTGTGACCTTATAGCATCCCAAAGTATTGAGCTGTTAAGGCTTAACCAACCCCTATTCTTTTGGAACCATTGGCTCAAGATTCTAGGCCGTGAATAGAACTCGATTACCTAAAATGATTGTAGTACGCCTCTAGCAAGAGTCTAACATCCCCCATTACTCAGATCATCATTTGTGCTTATGGCTTAATCCCTGTTAATGCAATAATATGCGATGAACTCCTTCCATTCTTTAATATTAGTACCATCTGGTTTATAGGGTTTGGTTAAAGTGTTAACCCTCTAATAGCAAGGTTACTCCAAGCTATCCCAGTTATTAACTTGTTATCGAAGTATATTGCCTTTTACCATAGTGTGTTTGACTAGAAACTATTTCGATCAAGTACATACTCTGATAAGAGGTTTATAGCAATCATCACTTCAACAAGTAGCAAAGCACAACTACTTAATATATCTGGAGCGATGGATTCTTTCTGACTACATAGGTTACCAACGTATTGTCATCACTATACCCGTAACCACCCTTGACACCCTGAAATAAAGAGTGTATGGGAATAACCCAAAATATAGCGATGGTACCATACAAGGTAACTAGCATCTCAAGTATGAGGATATTCGCATTGCTTATTGCATGAAGATAAACACTAACACATTGATTTATAAACCAAGTACTTACCTTACCGCGATCTCCAATATATCTCCCAGATATATCCACGTGTCAAACTTAAGGCACCACCTTTAGTCCTTAGGAGATCGACCGCTTGGACCCTTTCTAAGAAAGTTGACCACATGCTAGTCTTACCGCTTCATCAATGTCCTTTCTCGATGAAACTATAACTGTGGATAGTTTACACATAATCATAACTGCACATTATGTAGGTCTCACTAAATATAGTCCAACTATAATTTCTCTGACTTCATGCTGTGATACATCAAGGACTTTTATATACATACATCAATGAATATATTTTAACCAATTATAAATATTTATAAGCATATTGATATAAACAAAGGATTAAATGCCTTCATTAACTAAACAAATTGTTCATACCATTACCTAATTAAGATATATCGCCCTAATTACCTTAAGGGCATACATCATATCTAACAAACTCCCACTTGCACTAAGGCTAATTAGCCAGATGTCTTAATCCATATGCTTTAACATGCTGGTCATGTTAGACTTGAGTCAATGGCTTCGTCCATCCACGAGGTTCTGATCAGTGGGAATATATTCTAGTCGTATTATCTTAGCATCACTAATCTCCCTGATTATATGATACTTTCTGGATACATGTCTATTTTTCTGGTGAGACCATGGTTCCTTTGCCTGAGCTATAGCACCATTGTTATCACAATACAAAGTAATTGGATCAACAGTCTCAGGCACCACACCGAGATCACCAATAAATCCCTTTAACCAGACAACTTCTTTTATTGCATCGTATGCAGCAATGTATTAAGATTTTGTAGTTGAATCATCACTAGTTTCTTGCTTGGAAATCTTCTAGTATACCGCCCTTATATTTAACACATACACAAAACCCGACTGAGACTACGTCATCATTATCAGATTGAAAACTTGCGTCAGTGTAACCTTTAATTGTGAGGTCACCATCTCTATATATCAAGCACTCATCTTTAGTTCTTCTCAAGTACTTAAGAATTATCTTGACAACCATCTAGTGCTTTTCACCCAGATTTGATTGATATCTACTAGTAAAGCTCAAAGCTTGAGAGACATCTGGCCTAGTACATATCATAGCATACATGATGGATCCTATTGCAGATGCATAGGGAATATCCTTCATGCACATTCTTTCTTGAGCTATCTTCGAACACTCAGCCTTAGATAGGTTAATCCCCTTTATCATCGGGGGATAACTTTTCTATAAATGCTCAAGGTTGAACCTATTTAATACCTTATCTATATATGTACTTTGAGAAAGACCTAGCAGCCTTTTGGATCTATCCCTATAGATCTTTATACCTAGTATTTCATGGAGAACTTTCTTGACAACCATAGTTTAACCCTTTGAAGAAGAGAAATATCATTTCCCATTAGTAAAATGTCATTGACATATAATACTAAGAAAACGACTACACTCCCACTAACCTTCTTGTAAACACAAGGCTCATTAATGTTAGGACAGAAATCTAGTTCATGGATTGTCTAATCAAACCTTATATTCCAACTCCTGGATGCCTGCTTAAGTCTACAAATGGACCTTTGCAGCTTGTATACCTTCGAGCCATTCTGAGATGTAAAACCCTCTGGCCGTGTCATATACACATCCTAGTCTAAATCCTCATTCAGGAATGCTGTTTTAACATCCATTTACCAGATCTTATAATCTTAATGAGCAGCAATGGCAAGGAGTATCCTTACGGATTTAAGCATGGCTACCATTGATAAAGTTTCATCATAGTTAATGCCTTCACATTGACTATAACCTCTCGCAACTAACCTTGCCTTATAGGTAATCATATTATCATCCAAGTCAGTCTTCTTCTTGAAGGCCCATTTGCACATGACCGGTCTAACCTCTTGTGATGCGTAAACCAAATTCCAAACTTGGTTCTCATACATGGAATCCATTTCTAATTTCATGGCTTTTAGCCATTCATCAGAATATGAGCTTTTCATTGCTTCATTATAGGTTCTTAGTTCATCATCCTCCATGAGATATAGTTCCTTGTAATCAGTGATGACAAAACCATAACTGCCTGGACCTTTATGATCAGGACCTGATCTTTACAATGTTTGTGTTTTGATAGGTTGTTCTTAGACCACACTTCATTGCGTATCTAGAACGGAGTCAATCAGCTGATTGTCTATTTCTTCCTCTTGAACCTCCAGTTCAATATTGCTCCCACTGACTTTTGCAAGTAATTATTCCTTTTCCAAAAAGGGAGCACTCCAAGACACAAATACCTTTTGTGCTTCGGGTTGGTAAAATAAATATCCAATAACTTCCTTTTGATATCCAATGAATAGACACTTGTCAGATTTAGTGCTTAGCTTATTTGATGCTATCCT
Source organism: Euphorbia pulcherrima (assembly GCA_947683365.1). Classification (NCBI taxonomy): domain Eukaryota; kingdom Viridiplantae; phylum Streptophyta; class Magnoliopsida; order Malpighiales; family Euphorbiaceae; genus Euphorbia; species Euphorbia pulcherrima. The sequence goes on along the minus strand of CANTUS010000004.1, from coordinate 61,878,799 downwards.
CTTTACCATGGCAGGACAACCCCATACTCTAAAGAGACTCAGAGATGGTCTCTTATTAAACCATCTTTTGTAAGGTATAAAATTAACTGATTTAGAGGGCACTCTGTTTAATACATAAACAACACTCTCTAGTGCATATCCCTAAAAGGATTTACTGAGATCTGCTTGGCTCATCATGGACCGAACCGTATCTAACAAAGTTTGATTCCTCCTTTTAGACACTTCATTTTCTTAGGGTGTATAAGGAGGGGTCTACTAGGGAACTATCCCATTGTCTTTTAGATAATCCTAAAACTCCTGACTTAAGTATTCTCCGCCTAGATCAGATAAAAGTGCTTTAATACTTTTCTCAAGTTGTTTCTCTACTTCAGTTCTGAAAATTTTGAATTTTTCAAAACTTTCAGATTTGTGCTTCATTAAGTACAGATAATTGTATCGTGAAGTAGGAGTATCCTCCTAGTGCCTGAACACTCATTGGACCACACACATCAGTATGTATAAGTTCCAATGTACTCGTGGCTTGTTCAGTCTTTCCTTTAAAGGGTAACTTTGTCATTTTTGCTTTTAAACAAGGTTTGCAATCACCATAAGACTCCAATTCTATTGGGCCCAAGTCACCACACTTTATGCAGCTTGGGTAAGAGATCTTTGTTTGTGTAGCCTAAACGACAATGCCATAAGTAGAAGGAATTCTCATTATCTAGTTTAACTTTCTTAACATTGTTTATATTAAAAACTTCTATTTTAGTATTAAGAACATAAATGCCACCATTCAACATCCCAAAACCATAAAGAACATTATTCAAGTGAATTTGACCATTATTATTAGAAAATAAAATTTCAAATCCCTCTGTTGCTAAACACGTAATAAATACAATAGTCTTAGTAACGCTCAGGATGTAGTAACAATTATTCAAAACCAAAACAAAGCCACTTGGCAAAATAAGATTAAAGCTTCCTATGGCTAATGCAGCAATTCGGGCTCCATTTCCCACACGTAGGTCCATCTCCTCTTTTACAAGTCTTCTACTATTCCTTAGTCCCTGTAAAGAAGTACAGATATGAGAACCATAACCAGTATCTAATACCTAAGTGGATTCACGAGGAAAAGTAGCATAGTTTTCAATTACAAATATACTTTAAGTAGATGCCTCTGCAGGCTCCTCCTTCAAATGTTCAGAAGTGAGAGCTTTGCAATTCCTCTTCCAATGTCATGGTATTAAACATCTCTCCCAATCTAGGATTTTATTAGATGGACATGTTTATAATAATTTATTTTACTTTAGGGAATTTAGAATTAATTTATAAGGTCCAACCTTAGGTGGGTTCAAGCTCTTTATTATAAAGATTCCATCAACCCAGATTATATGCAAAATAATTAACACTATTATTTGTTATATTTATATTGCATTTCCTTTAAGCTTTTATTCAATAAATTTAATTTTTACTTTGTTATGGAAACATATATAAGAATCATCTTACATACTAGAAATAAATTAGTCCATATTTAATCCCCTTGTTGGTCAATTCAAGCTGCACCGATATAGGTTCCCAGGTAGAAGAGGTGCCCTAAGAGAAGTAGACTCCAAGTCCAATCCTTAACCAGGACAAATAAGGGTACAAACTCAAAGACCACCGATCCTCTTGAACTAATAAATTTAGTTCTTTCAATTCATGTAAATTAGAAGCATCTATAACCCATGTAACTTATATAAATTATTAAGTCTTTGATAATTTTGAGTAAGTTGAGCATGCTTATTCAAAAAGAATCTACAACCATTTTCTAACCTTGAAATGAAAAACCAAGTACATCTATTGTTCCAAACAATTTAATAAACTTTAAAACATTTCATATAGAAAACAAAATTTAGTTCGCTTCTACTTAATTATGCACTAAATAGGCAGGCTCTGACACCACTGTTGGGAACTGACAGTCACATTGAACAAGAATAATAGGCATGGCGGAAATTCAAAAATTTCTCCTTGTCCTCAGGAACTCCTATTAGTTGCATATGAATTAAATAAAGCCTTAACTAAACAATTCTCTTCCTAGGTTAGCATGCATAGGCAAGGCATACCATAATTCTAAATTATATCCTAGCATAAATATTTTATACTAAGCATGTTATAACTCTAAGCTATAACCTAAGCATGTTATAACTCCAAGCTATAACCTAAGCATAAATATTAAGTCTAAAAACGCTTAAAGAAAAAGACCTAATAATTAAAAGATAAAGAAAGAAAACTTACTAGTTGAAGCGTGCTTTAACAGAACCTCTTTGCATAAGCCTCCAAGACTAGGATAGCCTCTATAAGTATCCATACGAACCCCACCAACTAAAACCTCCCCGAGAGGAAGAACTAAGGAGCCTTTAGTAGTTGCTTGACCACTCAGAAAAGCCCCACCCAAAAATATTAACTAGAGGTTTCGAAAAAATATTCGAGGCCCAAAAAAAAAACTTGCTCAAGCAATCGAGGAGATTTTTTATAAATCTCTACATAGGATTTATGCTTAAACTTAGTACATTTTGAAAGGGGGAAACGAGGTGCCTATTTATAAGCTTGGGGGAGCACAAATACTCCCTATTTTCCAATGCCCACAAACAGGTCACACCCGCAGATTCAACCAGATCTACGGGCTATGCCAATGCGTAGCGTGCCCAACATGCTGCGTTGTAGCCACTTAAGGTAAGCCACATTTGGCTTGCCTTGCTCTACAAGTGGGCTTGCACGCTTTCTCACAAGCCTAGCTTACGGGCTGGGCTATGTTGGGCACACCTAGCACTGCCCTACAGCGCTGGTGAGACCCAGAATGTGGGCTCACGCAATTGTCTGGCCTATAGCCCATTAGCCGCTTTATGTGGGGTACTAAAATGTGGGCCCCATTTCTGTAGGGTTCGACCATTTTACCTCAATCAAAAAAGTCCCCTTTTAATCCCTCTTTCAAAAAATAAATTATTTTATGACCCTAATTAATTAGTTACCTGTCAAAAATAAATTCCTTGGCTTATCCAAAATGATCTAATCATTTTTAACTAATTAAAAAATAATCCAATTATTATTATATTATATTCTCATAATAGAATGAATCAATTAGTTCTTCACTCAGTCTGATGAATGTCCAATGTGTGTGACCTTATAGGATCCCGAAGTATTGAGCTATTAAGGCTTAACCAACCCCTATTCTATTAGAACCATTGGCTCGAGGTTCTAGACCATGAATAGAACTCAATTACCTTAAATGACTATAGTACACCTCTAGCAAGGGTTTATCTTCATCAATTACTTGGAATGTCATTTGTGCTTATCAATTAATCCTGATTAATGCAATAGTTGTCTAATGCGATGAACTCCTTCCATTCTTTTATATTAGTACCATCTGATTTATAAGGTTCAGTTAAAGTGTTAACCTACTAATAGCAAGGTTACTCCAAGCTATTCTAGTTATTAACTTGTTACCAAAGTATATTGCCTTTTACCATAGTGTGTTTGACTAGAAACTATTTCTATCAAATACATACTCTGATAAGAGGTTTATAGCAATTATCACTTTAACAAGCGGCCAGGTACAACTCCTTAATATATCTGGAGCGATGGACTCTTTTTGACTACATAGCTAACCAACGTGCTATCATCACTATACTCGTAACCACCTATGATACCCTAAATTAAGGAGTGTATGGGAATGACCCAAAGTATAGTGATGGTACCACACAAGGTAACTAGCATCTCAAGTATGAGGATATTCGGAAAGCTTATTGCATGAAGATAAACACTAACATATTGATATATACAGCAAGTGTTTACCTTACTACAGTCTCCAATATATCTCCCAGATATATCCATCTGTCAAACTTAAGGCACCACCTTCAGTCCCTAGGAGATTGACTATTTGGACCCTTTCTAAGAAAGTTGACCACATGCTAGTCTTACCGCTTCATCAATATCCTTTCTCGATTAAACTATGACTAGGGATAGTTTAGACATAATCATAATTACACATGAAGCAGGTCTCCCTAAATATAGTCCAGCTATAATTTCTTTGACTTCATGCTATGATATGTCAAGGACTTTTGTATACATACATCAATGAATATATTTTAACTAGTCATAATATGTTTATAAGCACATCGATATAAACAAAAGATTAAATACCTTTAATAATTAAAAAAATTGTTTGTACTATTACATAATTAAGATATATTGCCCTAATTGCCTTAAGGGCATACATCATATCTAGCATATTGAGCCCAAGTCTCCACGCTTATGCAACTTGGTTAAGCGATCTTTGTTTATATGGCCTCAACAATAATGCCATAAGTAGAAAGATTTCTCATTATCTAATTTTTCTCTTAGCAATGTTTGTATTTGAGAATATGATTTTGTAATTATAAAATATCATTTGTCATATTACAATAAAATATCATTGATAACTTTGTAATACCTTTTATCAAATTGGAATAAAATTTCATCTGCTGTGAAGTAGGAAATAATATTTTGTAATGACAATTGATTATCACTTTGTCTTATTACAAGTTTATCCAAATGGTGATTTTAAGTTCCTACATCATTAGTAGCCACAAAACTCGAATGATTTTCCGTAGTTACAACTCTCCTTTTGCCAAACCTATACTTCTCATTTATATCTATACCTTCGTATGGATATGTGATTCTTATTAGGTATTCCATACCAATTTAGAATTCCCTTAAGATGTAGAAATTCTCAATATCAAACATCTTGAAGTGGAATCTTCGAAGCCTCCTCTCCTTATGTTATGAGACTTTAGCCATTTTGATCTTGTTTCCAATATATCATATTGAAAACAAGTGTTTTTATCTCCAAGACAAAATTTTCAGTATGCCTTTTACTTTTCTCTTCACTTTGCTCTATGCTGCTTCAAGACTAGACACCATATGTCCCTTTACTTCTTTGAGATATGAACCATTTAAATTTATGACTAATTGGTCCACCAATTTTCCATCGAAAATACTTTTGTTCAAATCTTTCACCATAGGAAATCCTTTCTCCAAGATGTAAAGACATAGACTTTCAAGTCCATGATTTTATGATGCCCTTGTAGTTACTTACATAAGGTAACAAGGATGTTAACAACCTCCAAGGTGTTGTATCCTAGTTTCCTTTATGTATTTCATACATATCTATTTTAAGCAGAATTGATTGCATCGTGTTGTTCAGATTCGGGCTTATACAATGTATATGCCAAGCCAAAGGCTTTGAGGATTGACCTCACATTTCTAAACAAACCATTAAAGCTAGAGCCAATTAAAATTTGTCATCTGTGTGAACATTTGTATTTAAATAAAGATTTCAACCAAGATGTAAGAAAGAAAAATTGTTTAGACTTTAGTATATAATACATGTATTTAATATGAGGACTTTTAATTAAATACATTTGTCCTACTATTTTTTTGAAATTTACAATAGGCCATTCTATTGAATTCGGGAAGTTTAGCTAGCTAAATTTTTAAGTAGGTAGCATCTATAACTAGTTTAATATGACCCCCAATTTTGTAAGTCAAGCCATATTCGTAAGTTGTAGTTAGAATCCCATTCCATTTGCATCATATGCAATTGCTCATTTATTGAAGTTCCCTAATTCCAAGGGATGTGTGCTCTTATATTAGCATCTCCTTGAATATGTCTCAGTCCTGCGGCTAGCCCCTAATTTTATGGTGGACTACCCCAGTCCTGTTAAGGCAGACCCTATTTCAATTTTTATAACTGGTCGATGTAGATGAAAGGAATGCTTTGCGCAACACTTTATGGCCGAAGAAGACCTTATTATAAATTTGAGTAAGGAAGACTTATAACTTTCCTTAATTTATTTACTTTGGGATTTTGTTGGTGTTAAACGTCTCACCCAATCTAGGATTTTATCAGATGAACATATTTATAATTATTTATATTAATTCAGAGAATTTTAGAATTAATTTATAAGGTCTTACATTAGGTGGGTTCAAGCTCTTTAATATAATTATTTCATCAACCTAGATTATATGCAAAATTATTAACATTCTTTATTTATTATATATTTTGCATTTCCATTAAGCTTTTATTCAATAATTTAATTTTTTACTTTGTTATAGAAACATATATAAACACCATCTTATATACTAGAAATAAATCAATTCATATTTAATACCCTCCTGGTCAATTCAAGCTACACCGATATAGGATCCCATGTTGGAGAGGTGCCCTATGAGAAGTAGACACCAAGTCCAACCCTTGCTAGAACAAACATGGGCACAAACTCGAAGACCATGGATCCTCTTGGACTAATAAATTTCATTCTTTCAATTTTTGTAAATTGAAAGCATCTACAACCTTGTAACTTAAATAATTTATTGAGTCTTTGATGATTTTTGAGTAAGTTGAGCAGTCTTATTCGAAATTATCTATATCCATTTTCTAACCTTGAAATGAAAGCCTAAGTTAATTTATTGTTCCAAACAAATTAATAAACTTTAAATCATTTCATAAGGAAATAAAATTCAGTTCGCTTCTAACTCAATTATGCACTAAATAGGCTGGCTCTAATACCACTGTTGGGAACTGATGGTCACTTTAAACATGCATGACAAGCATGGCAGAATTTCAAAATTTTGTTCGTTATCCCTAGGAACTCGTATTAGTTGCATATAAATTAATTAAAGCCTTAACTAAATCAATTCTCTACCTATGTCAGCATGTATAGGCTAGGCATAACATAATTCTAAATTATATTCTAGCATAAATATATTTTATACTAAGCATGTTATAACTCTAAGTTATAAACTAAGCATAAAATAAACTAAGCATGCAAAACAACCTAAGCATAATAATTATTAAGTCTAAAAATGCTTAAAGGAAAAGACCTAATATTTAAACGAGAAAGAAGGAAACTTACCTGTTGAAGCGTACTTTAGCTGAACCCTCTTTCACAAGCCTCCAAGTGTAGGATAGCCTTTATGAGTATCCACATGAACCTTACCAATCGAAACCTCCCAATGAGGAAGAAACTGTAGAGCATTGAGTAGCTGCTAGATCATTCAAAAAGCCAACCCGAAAATATTAACTAGAGCTCGCCAAATTAAAATATAATTTAGGATCCTCAAACTATAATCTGCGAGGATCAAAAAGTTCTTCTATGTTGGCTCGAGAATCCTCATTGAAGACTTTCGAAAAATGCCACAAAGATGTGAACTTGATGATGTTGAGAAGAGGAGGAGAAGGCCTCCATTTATAGGAGGAGGAGAGTAAAAATGCTATCCATTTAGCAATGTGGGATAGAGAAAATCCCTTTTAATTCCCATTTCTTTTAATTTATTTATGACCCTAACAAAATTAGTTACTGGTCAAAATAAATTCCTGGCTTAACCAAAAAATGATCTAATCATTTTAATCAACATTTTAATTTATTTATGACCCTAATAAAATTAGAAACCGGTCAAATTAAATTCATGGCTTAACCCAATAATGATCTAATCATTTTAATCAACATTTTAATTTATGTATGACCCTTATAAAATTAGTTACCGGTCAATAAATAAAATCTCTAGTCTAACAAGGTAATGCTCTAACCATTCTACATTTTATATTCTAGTAATAGACTAAGTCTATTAATTCTTTACTCAGTCCGATGAAAGTTTAATATGTGTGACCTTATAGGATTGTGAAGTATTGAGCTTTGAAGGCTTAAACAATACTTATTCAAGAGGAACTATTGGCTCAAGGCTTTAGGCAGTGATTAGAACTTGATTACCTTAAACGACTATAATACGCCTCTAGCAATGGTCCACCAACCCCCAATACTCAGAAAGTCATTTGTACTTATGACTTAATCCTGGTTAATGCAATAGTTTCCCAATGAGATGAACTCCTTCCATTCTTTAATATTAGTACCATCTGGTGAAAGATCCTATTAACAACTCTAGGATCAAAACAATAAGAAAAACTTGCAAGGAATCAATCGATAAAAATTAAAATAAATATATGCGGAAGCGTATCTTGTTCCATTGTTGTTGTCTTTGAGAAATTGATTTGATTCCTAACTATTTTTTATGACAATAGCTTGGATGGAGCAAGTGTTAATTTTTCTATCTCTGTGATGCTCTGTTTTTGTCGAGAAGAGAAGAAGAAGAAGCAAAGTTCCTATTCACTATAATCAACGTATGTCATTAACGTTAATTAATAGGAAAGCTATTATATATGACTCCATAAATATTTTAAATGTTAATTAAAACTAAAATGACAGTTTTATTTACCTTTTAATAACAAATACATTAATGTGATTTTAAAACTAAAACTCCGATATCAGTTATACTTTAATATTAATTAAAACATATATTCTTCTACCTTTATTTCTCTTAGCGAAAAGGATAAAATTAACATTTTATACTGTTTTATTTGATAGTGGGAAAAGGGTCACTAACCCTTAACGATTTAAACAACCTTCGGTTAGCAATCCATCATGAGACGCCATCATATATGGTTAATCGGGTTTATTTATTTATGCATGTGTACCATATAGATTATAAAATTAATCTAACATTCTCCCACTTGGTCCTTATGCATAAATATATATCTATAATATTCTCATGTATAAGTTAACCTTAATGCGCTAAATTTATACCTATACATATACCTTACAAAAAATTTAAGCTATCGAGTCATGGCGGTTACACGTCATTAATGTCGTCCCTTTCCCTTCCATGTACCACAAATCTCCTTAATTCTTTAACCATACAACTTTAACACAATGTTTACTTCAACATTGGAATTATTCATGTGATAAATCCGTAATATTACAAAATATATCAATTATGTTATTAACCCACATATATAACCATAAATATTGCAATATCATAACATGTCAATGTGGATAGTAAAGTGTTTATGCAAAACAAATTTAATAGAATTCTAAAGTGTCATAATTAAAATAACATATTGAGCTATGTCGATTATTGTATGTACGTGCAAACCACTATGCTAACAAGGACTTATCCATGATGCCCATATTACTAACATGGCCAATGAGTGATTTGGGCGGTAGATCTTTTGTTAGCGAATCCGCTATCATTGATTCGGTACCAATATGCTCAATAAACACTTTTTTGTATTGCACTTCTTCTTTAATGGCCAAGTATTTCAAATACATATGTTTGGCACCTTTTGAATACTTGTTGTTCTTTGCAAAGAAGATTGATGTGGAGTTATCACAATATATTTTCAATGGCTTGACTATACTGTTAACTAACCCTAGTCTTGAAACAAAATTCTGCAACCACAATCCTTGAACCATGGCCTCAAAGAAAGCCATAAATTTCGCTTCTATAGTGGAAGTAGCAATGACAAACTGCTTTCCACTTTTCCATGAAATTGCACCTCTAGCTAGAAGATACAAATAACCAAACGTGGACTTTCTTGTGTCAACAAATCCAACATAGTCTGAATCTGAATACCCGATAACCTCTAATTGAGTGCTCCTCCTATAAGTGAGTATATGACCTTTTTTGCCTTGTAAATATCTCAATAATTTCTTTGCAGCATTCCAATGTCCTACACCTGGATTACTTTGATATCGCCCCAACATACCAACGACGAAACTAATGTCCGGTCTAATGCAAGTCATCACATACATCAAACTTCACACTAAAGAGGCATATTGGATTCCTTCCATTTCTTTTCTTTCCATGTTAATTTGAGGACATTGAAATTGACTGAGTTTATCCCCTTTATTGATGATAACTACACTTGGTGAAAATGTTGCCATTCTATACATCTCAAGAACCTTTTCAATATAACCTTTCTGAGACAAACCTAACCATCCTTGTGACTTATTCCGAGATAGTTCTATCCCAATCACATAGGATGCCTCACCCATATCTTTCATTTCAAAGTTCTTAGAGAGAAAGGCCTTGACATCCCTTAACATACCTAAATCATTGATGGCCAAGAGTATATCATCAACATACAGAACCAATATTATAAACTTGCTCCCACTGACCTTTATATAGATACACTAGTCCACGGTCTACAAAACCATAAATTTCAACAACACTATTAAATTTCAAGTACCATTGTCAGGAAGCTTGTTTAAGTCCATATATTGACTTCTTTAATCTACATACCATATTTTTAGAGCCTGTGGTCTCAAACCCTTCAGGTTGGGTTATGTAAACCTCTTCTTCTAATTCACCATTCGAGAAGGCAGTCTTCACATCCGTTTGGTGAAGCTCCTTGTCATAATGAGCCACCAAAGCCATAATAATTCGTAAGGAATACTTCTTTGAAACTGGTGCAAAGGTTTCCTTGTAATCAATGCTATCTTTTTGGGTGAATCCTTTAGCAATGAGTCGGGCTTTATATCTTTCAATGTTACCATTCGAGTCGTATTTGATCTTAAAGACCCACTTACATCCAACTCGTTTTCTCCCTTCTGGTAACATTACTAAATCCCAAACTCCATTATCATCCATAGACTAAAGTTCCTCTTTCATTGCATTGATCCACTTTTCCGAATTATCACTATCCAAGGCTTCACGAACTGAAATTGGGTCTATATCAATGCTCAAGTCAATGCAAGTGTATACACCACATAATCATTAGAAATGGCAGATCGCTTTTGCCTTGTTGATCGACTAATTTCTAATGGTTGTGCAACCACTTGTTTATTATTTACAAGTCCATTAATAATGTCATTCTTTAATGGGATTGGATCAACATTCTATTGTTCAATAATGTCGCAAGCCCGTAATGCAACTAATGGAGCAACAACTATGGTAGAAACACTTATTGGGTCCTTTGGAATAGGATTTCCCATTTCCATTTCTTGAATATCCACCCTACGTTATTTCTCACTCCCACTGACATTGTCATTCTCTATAAGCCTAGCACTGCTAGACTCAACTATTCATATGCTATGATTAGGACAATAGAACTGTACCCTTTTGACTTTTCTGAATATCCTATAAATAATCCACTTACCGTTCTTGGTTCAAGTTTACCCATTTGCAGATTATATACCCTCACTTCTGCTGGGCAACCCCAAACATGAAGGTGTCTCAAACTCTGTTTCTTACCTGTCCATAACTCAGACGGAGTTTTAGGAATAGCTTTACTAGGAACTCGATTTAAGATATATGCAGCAGTCAATAATGCTTGCATCCATAATGGCAAAGGTATAGTGCTATTATTCAACATACTCCTAACCATTTCCATAAGGGTCCTATTTCTTCTCTCGGCAACACCATTTGGTTATGGTGTGCCTGGTATTGTATACTATGTACAAATGCCTTTACTTTCGAGAAATTTTGCAAACGGACCTGGACATTGACCACGTTCAGTATACCTTCCATAATACTCACCACACCTATCAGAACTCACAACCTTAACTTGTTTATTTAATTGTCTCTCAACCTCTGTTATGAATGTCTCAAGAGCATTCAATGATTGCAACTTTTCAGACAATAAATATACATAACCATAACGTGAGAAGTCATCAATAAAAGTGACAAAACATTTTTCGCCATTCTATGAAGGTACATCAAACGGACCACAAATATCAGTATGTATTAATTCTAACAATTATGTACTTCTTGTGGCTTTGTCCTTTGCTTAGTTTGCTTTCCCTTATTGCAATCCATGCACATGTACCATCCGGCAAAATCCAATGGAGGTAGTGTTTCACTTTTCACTAGCCTCATCATTCTTTCCTTAGATATATGCCCTAATCTTTTATGCCACAAGTAAGTCGAAGATTCATACATATCACTACTACGTTTCACACCAACATTATGTACAACATTAAATAAGGATTCAGTAAACTCATAATCAAAATTTAGTTTATACAATCCATCCAAATAAATACCAGAACCACAATAGTATTTATTCTTATATAAGGAAAATGATCCATTATTTATTTTGAAATCAAAACCATTATTATCTAGCTTTCCTACAGAAACAAGATTTCTAGCACAATCGGGTACATACAGACACTTTTCTAAATCTAATTGACAACCAGTGTCAAGGATTAGCCTATATGTTCCTACACCCGCTATCCTGGCCTTCTGCCTGTTTCCCATGTAGTAAGAAATCCCTGTAATACATGTGAAACGTGAGTAGTAGCTCCTTAATCTAACCACCTAGTATTATTAGGTACTTTAGTAAAAAACAGTTTAGAACAAAAATTAATTAAACGTATACCTTTCTTCTCGAACCAATCCTTTCTTTTCTGACAATCAGCCTTTATGTGTCCCTTCTTCCCACAAAAGAAACAATTCTTTTTCGCCTCATTGGGCCTCACTATTGAAATATTAGCTGCAAAAACCATACACATATACTCATTCAATTGCTTTGAGCTCTAACTTTGATATATTCAAACTGCCTATCTTTTATTTTATATATTTAACAATACATTTGGGCAGAAAATTAAATACATAATTTTTAACTTACATTGATGCTATAATTTTACTCAATTAATTGATTTTAGCAATATGCTGTAATTAACATATATAACACATTTGGACAGAAAACATATGTTAATTATAATCATAAAACAAAATCCCATAATGTCATTAACCACTAGCAATGATCTACCTTTGGGTCAGCTCCTAGCGTTGTAAATAGTGATCTCAATTGTCAATGTGTTTTCCTTTAATATCATTAAGCATCCCTCCCTCTATGACAATTGAACCTAGTGTATTTAAATTGTTCACATATACGAGTAAGGTCACTTTGGTGACTAACATACTCTCTATTCTACGAATAATTTAAATTCACTAATAATCATAATTGAACGGCTAAGTAGACCTTTTAAGTTAACATTCTAAAATTTTATTTCTTTATTATGCCATAACCTTAATACAATAATATACTTTGAGAATGTCCAAGATAAGATAAAAGGACAATTGGCTACTTTTCATTATAGCATAAAAAAGACATTTATTAATTTCATTAATTTAGGCCGCATTGATCTAACTATAATTTACCAAATTTATTTAATAAATTCACTTACAATAGCCGTACAAATCCATACAGTGCCTAATCATTCCCATCAATATAATCCATATTATATGTAAATATATCATGGTTCCATCTCTATGACATGCCAAATAATATAATGGCTAATTGCATAATTAATTAAAAAAAAAACCTTCTGTAACTCTCATGGTTCACGCTGATAAACTTTCTGCAATTAGCATTTCACTTAAATGTCAAGTCATATTATTCACCATAATGCAATAGAATCAATGGGATACACATACTTTATTTCATTGAAAGAAACAATACCCATTACACTGCCTTTCACCAAAAATGGTCATAAGGATATGGTAATAAACTAATTATATTGCATATTGACATTATTATTGCCACTGTTATGCTAATTCATCATAAATAACGAAATTGATTTAATTGCCACAATAGTTAATAACTAAATTTTATTGAACAATTCCTTTCTCGTTATATATAATATAATTCCAATAATTAGCATTCTGCAAATTCTATACGAAGAACTCGGCAGAAACTCTAACAGTGACATATAATTTAATATAATTATATAAAACATAACACCCCAAAACAATTCTAGGGTTCAAAGCATATTTAATAATTCCAGTTTATAATATGTAATTTTTGTGTAGCTTTTATTTCATGAAAATAATTTCAATTTGAGAAAACCCCAAATTTCTCATGAATCCTAATTTTACCAAACTGAAATTCATTGATAAAATATAATAACAATCAACCGATTCCAAAGCAAGCAGGCTCGGACACCAATTGAAAGATCCTATTAATGATTTTAGGATCAAAACAATAACAAAAACTTGCAAGGAATCAATCGATAAAAATTAAAATAATAGATGCGGAAGCGTACCTTGTTTCATTGTTGTTGTCTTTGAGAAAGTGATTTGACTCACAACTATTTTTTATAACAATAGCTTGGATGGAGCAAGTGTTAATTTTTCTATCTCTATGATGCTCTCTTTTTGTAGAGAAGAGAAGAAGAACAAGCATAGTTCCTATTCAATGTAATCAACATATGCTAGGAAAACTGTTATATTTTATTAATTAACTCAATAAATATTTTAAATGTTAATTAAAACTAAAATGGCAGTTTTATTTACCTTTTAATAACAAATACATTAATGTTATTTTAAAACTAAAACTGCGATATTAGTTATTGTTAACACATACTTTAATGTTAATTAAAACAAATATTCTTCTACCTTTTATTTCTCTTAGCGAAAAGGATGAAATTAACATTTTATACTGTCTTATTTGATAATGAGAAAAAGGTGACTAACCCTTACCGATTTAAACAACCTTTGGTTAGCAATCCATCATGCGACGCCATCATATATGTTTAATCGGGTTTATTTATTTATGCATGTGGACCAGATAGATTATAAAATTAATCAAACATATTGTTTATTGAGTTTGGTTAAAAGTATTAACCCACCAATAGCGAGGTTTCTCCAACCTATCCCTATTATTTACTTGTTACCGAAGTTTATTGCTTTTTACCAGAATGTGTTTGACTAGAAACTATTTCTATCAAACACATACTCCGATCAGAGATTTATAGCAATCATCACTTCAACAAGTGGCCAGGTACTACTCCTTAATATATCCGTAGCAATGGATTCTTTCCGATTACATAGCTTAGCAACGTGATGTCATCACTATACCCGTAATCACTCATGACACCCAAAATTAATGAGTGTATAGGTATGAGCAAAAGTATAATGACAGTTATTGGGAATTGATAGTCACATTGAACATGCAAAATAGGCATGGCAGAAATTCAAAAATTTTGTCCTTGTCCACAAGAACTCCTATTAGTTGTATATGAATTAAATAAAACTTTAAATAAACAATTCTCTACCTAGGTTACAATGCATAGGCTAGGCATACCATAATTCTAAATTATATCCAAGCATAAATATTTTATACTAAGCATGTTATAACTCTAAGCTATAACCTAAGCATGTTTTAACTCTAAGCTATAACCCAAACATAAAATAAACTAAGCCTGCAAAACAACCTAAGCATAATTATTAAGTCTAAAAACGCTTAAAGAAAAAGACCTAATAATTAAAAGAGAAAGCAAGAAAACTTACCAGTTGAAGCGTGCTTTAGCAGATTCTCCTTGCACAAGCCTCCAAGCCTATGACTGCCTCTATGAGTATCCACATGTAAAATCTCCTCGAGACGAAGAACCAAAAAACCTTGAGTAGTTGCTAGACGACTCGAAAAAACCCCACCCAAAAATATTAACTAGAGGTTACTCGAAAAAATATTTGAGGCCCCTAAAAAAAACTTGCTATAGCAACCCGGGAGATTTTTCTTTATGAATCTCTTCTTAGGATTTATGCTTGAACTTGGTTCAATTTGAAAGGGGGAAATGAGTAGCCTATTTACAAGCTGGGCATGCTGCGCAACAACTGTGCAAGGCAGGCCACCTTTGGTCTGCCTTGCTCTACAAGTGGGCTTGGGGGCCTTCCCACAAGTCCAGCTTGTGGGCTGGGCTATGCTGGGCACACCCATTGCTGCCCCACAGCGCTGGTGTTATGTAGCTCCTAGGCTCGCTCAATTGCCGAGCCCATAACCCCTTAGGCACTTTATATGGGGTCCCAAAATGTTGGCCCCATTTCTTAGGGTCTGACCTTTTTACCTCGATTGTAAAAATCCCCTTTTAATGCCTCTTTCAAATATTAATTTATTTTATGACCCGAATAAATTAGTTACCAGTCAAAAATAAATTCCTTGGCTTATCCAAAATGATCAAATCATTTTTAACCAATTAAATAATAATCCAATTATTATTAGGTTATATTATCATAATAGAATAAATCTATTATTTCTTTATTTAGTCCAATGAAGGTCTAATGTGTGTGACCTTACAGGATCCCGAAGTATTGAGTTGTTATGGCTTAACCAACCCCTATTTTATTAGAACCATTGGCTATAGGTTCTAAACCTTGAATAGAACTCAATTACCTTAAACGACTGTAGTATGCTTCTAGCAAGGGTCTACCATCCCCCATTACTCGGAACGTCATTTGTGCTTATGACTTAATCTCGGTTAATGCAATAGCTGTCTAATGCGATAAACTCATTCCATTCTTTAATATTAGTACCATCAGGTTTATAGGGTACGATTAAAGTATTAACCCACTAATAGCAATGTTGCTCCAAGCTATCCTTGTTATGAACTTGTTACCGAAGTATATTACCTTTTACCATAGTGTGTTTGACTAAAAACTATTTCTATAAAATACATACTCTGATCGGAGGTTTATAGCAATCATCACTTCAGCAAGCAGCTGGGTATAACTCCTTAATATATTCGGGGCGAGGGATTTTTTCGACTATAAATCTTACCAACGTGTTGTCATCACTATACCCGTAACCACCCATGACACCCTAAATTAATGAGTGCATGGGAATGTTCCAAAATATAGTGATCGTACCACACAAGGTAACTAGCATCTCAAGTATGAGGATATTCGCAAAGCTTATTGCATGAAGATAAACAGTAACACATTGATATATACACCAAGTGTTTACCTTACTGCGGTATACAATATATCTCCTGGTTATATCCATTTGTCAAACTTAAGGCACCACCTTCAGTCCTTAGGAGAATTACTGCTTGGACCCTTTCCAAGAAAGTTCACCATATGCTAGTCTTACCGCTTCATCAATATCTTTTCTCAATGAAACTATGACTAGGGATAGTTTAGACATAATCATAATTGCACATGAAGCAGGTCTACCTAAATTTATTCCAACTATAATTTCTCTGACTTCATGCTATGATACGTTAAGGACTTTCGTATACATACATCAATGAATATATTTTAACAAGCCATGATATATTTATAAGCACATCAATATAAACAAAAGATTAAACGCCTTTATTAATTAAACAAATTGTTCGTACCATTACATAATTAAGATATATCGCCCTAATTGCCTTAAGGGCATAAATCATATCTAACAAACTCGCACTTGCACTAAGGTCAATTAGCCATATGTCTTAATCCATATGCTTTAACATGCTGGTCATGTTTGACTTGAGTCATTGTCTTTGTCAGACCATCCGCAAGGTTCTGATCAGTGGGAACATATTCTAGTCTTATTATCTTAGCATCAACAATCTCCCTGATTATATGATACTTTCTGGATACATATCTATTTTTCTGGTGAGACTGTGGTTCCTTTGCCTGAGCTATAGCACCATTGTTATCACAAAACAAAGTAATTGGATCAACAGTCTTAGGCACTACACCAAGATCGCCAATAAATCCCTTTAACCAAACAACTTCTTTTGTTGCATCAGATGCAATAATGTATTCAGATTATGTGGTTGAATCAGCAATAATATCTTTCTTGGAACTCTTCCAGCATACCGCCCCTCCATTTAACTCATACAAAAAACCCGACTGAGACTTAAAGTCATCCTTGCCTGATTCAAAACTCGCATCAGTGTAACCTCTAATTGTGAGTTCACCATCTACATATATCAAGAACTCGTATTTAGCTCTTATTAAGTACTTAAGAATTGCCTTGACCACCATCTAGTGCTTTTCTCCTAGAATCGATTGATATCTACTTATAAAGCTCAAATCCTGAGAGACATCTAGCCTACTATATATTATAGCATACATGATGGATCCTATTGCGGATGCATAGGGAATATCCTTCATGAGCATTCTTTCTTGAGCTGTCTTCGGACACTCAGCCTTATATAGGTTAATCCCCTTTATCATCGAGAGATAACCTTTCTTTGAATGCTCAAGGTTGAACCTATTCAATACCTTGTCTATATATGTACTTTGAGAAAGACCTAAAAGCCTCTTGGATCTATCCCTATAGATCTTTATACCTAGTATAAATACTGCTTCACCAAGGTCTTTCATGGATTTGAAGAAGAGAAATATCATTTCCTATTAGTAGAATGTCATCGACATATAATACTAAGAAAACAACTGCACTCCCATTAACCTTCTTGTAAACACAAGGCTCATTAATGTTTGGACATAAATCCAATTCACGAATTATCTGATCAAACCTTATATTCTAACTCTTGGATGCCTGCTTAAGTCCATAAATGGACCTTTGTAGCTTGCATACCTTGGAGCCATTTTAAGATGTAAAACCCTTAAGCTTTGTCATATACACATCTCGGTCTAGATCCCCATTCAGGAATGCCGTTTCAACATCCATCGGCTAGATCTCATAATCCTAATGAGCAGAAATGGCAAGGAGTATCCTTACGGATTTTATGGCTACCGGTGAGAAAGTTTCATTATAGTCAATGCCTTCACGTTCACTATAACCTTTTGCAACTAACCTTGCCTTATAGGCAATCACATTACTTTCCATGTTAGTCTTCTTCTTGAAGACCCATCTGCACCCGTTCAATCTAACCTCTTGTGGTGCATCAACCAAATTCTAAACTTGGTTCACATACAGGTAATCCATTTCTGATTTCTTGGATTTTAGCCATTTATCAAAATCTAAGCTTTTCATTGCTTCATCATAGGTTCTTGGTTCATCATCCTCCATGAGATATAGTTCCTTATCATTAGTGATGACAAAACCATATATGTCGGGACCTTTACGAACACCACCTGATCTTCGCAATGTTTGTGTTTTGATAAGTTGTTCTTGGATCACACTTTCTTGTGTATCTAGAACGGGGTCAATCATCTGATTTCTATTTCTTCCTCTAGAACCACCAGTTCAATATTTCTCCCACTAACTTTTGCAAGTAAGTGTTCCTTTTCCAAAAAGGGAGCACTTCGAGACACAAATACCTCTCCATGCTTTGGGTTAGTAAATATCTAATATTTTCCTTTCCATATCCAATGAATAGACACTTGTTAGATTTAGTGCTTAACTAATCTGATGCTATCCTCTTTACCATGGTAGGACAACCACATGCTCTAAGGTGACTTAGAAATGGCTTTTTATTACACCATCTTTTGTAAGGTGTAAAATCAACTGATTGAGAGGGCACTCTATTTAATACATAAACCACGCTCTCTAGTGCACATCCCCAATAGGATTTATTGAGATCAGCTTGGCTCATCATGGACCAAACCATATCTAATAAAGTCTGATTCCTTCTTTTAGACACTCCATTGTGTTGGGGTGTATAAGGAGTGGTCTACTGGGGAACTATCCCATTTTCTTTTAGATAATCCTAAAACTCCTGACTTAAGTATCCCCCACCTTGATCAGATTGAAGTGCTTTAATACTTTTCTCAAGTTGTTTCTTTACTTCAATTCTGAACATTTTAAATTTTTTAAAACTTTCAGATTTGTGCTTCATTAAGTACATATAACCGTATCGTGAATAATCATCAATAAAGATTATGAAGTAGGAGTATCCTCCTAGTGCCTGAACACTCATTGGACCACACACATCAGTATGTATAAGTTCCAATGTACTTGTGGCTCATTCACCCTCTCCTTTAAAGGGTAACTTTGTCATTTTTCCTTTTAAACAAGGTTTACAATCACCATAAGACTCCAAGTCTATTGGGCCCAAGTCACCATGCTTATGCAGCTTGGTTAAGCGATCTTTGTTTATATGGCCTAAATGACAATGCCACAAGTAGAAAGAATTCTTATTATCTAATTTAACTTTCTTTACATTGTTTATATTAAAAACTTCTATTTTAGTATCAAGAATATAAATGCCACCATTCAACATCCCATAACCATAAAAAACATTATTCAAGTGAATCTGACAATTATTATTCAAAAATAAAATTTCAAATCCTTCTGCTGCTAAACACGCAACAGATACAATATTATTAGTAATACTCAGAATGTAGTAACAATTATTCAAAACTAAAACTAAGCCACTTGGAAAAATAAGATTAAAACTTCCTACGGCTAATGCAGCAACTTGGGCCCCATTTCCCATACGTAGGTCCATTTCCCCTTTTGCAAATATTCTACTATTTCTTAGTCCCTACACAAAAGTATAGATATGAGAACAACAACCCTTATATAATACCTAAGTGGATTCATGAGGAAAAGTAGCATAGTTTGCAATTACAAACATACCTTAAGTAGATGCCTCTGCAGGCTTCATCTTGAAATGTTCAGAAGTGGGTGCTTTTCAATCCCTCTTCCAATGTCCTGGTTTCCCGTACTGGAAGCAGACATACTTGGATGTCTTCTTTTCTTTCTACTTTTTACTGATTCTTTTCTGGGCACCCAATCCCTTCTTCTTTTTATTAGAAGTCTTGCTCTTATCGACCAACAATAGTGACTTCTAATCTTACTTAATCTGAGGTTATGTTGTCTTCAGTATGTTGATTAATTCTGGAATTATAGAATTAATCTAGTTCATTTAATAGTTAGTCACAAAGCTTGAGTAACTATCTATTAAGGACATCAACACAAGGTCGATGCTTAAGTCATGATTCATATCTAATCCCAATCGATTCAGCTTCTCAAGGTACCCCAAGAGTTTCAGTACATGCTAAGAGGCAGAGGTGCTAGCTTGCATCTTAGTTCCAAAAAGGTGTCTGGAGGTCTCATACCTCTCTGGCATTTCCCACTCAGGAAAGAGCTCCTCAATATGGAGAACCAAGTCCTCTAAGGTATGTTCTCATGTTCTTTCTGAAGCTCAAGATTCATGGACCCCAACATTATGCATATTGCAGTCTTATGATCTTTCCTGTGCTTCAACCAGGCATCATGTTCCACATGATCCTTAACATCAAGTTTGATAGGAAAAATTTCATTTAGAATATAGGCAATTCCCTCGGATCTGAGAATTATTCTCACAGATCGGAACCAATCAAAAAAGATCGAGCCATTCAATTTTGTGTCAAGTAATAGATGGAGATTATTGTTGAAGGTCATTTTCTACCTAAGATATAAGAAAAGAAAATTGTTCAGATATTAGTTTTAGTACATGTGTTTAGTATAAGGTTTTTTACATAAATACATTTGTCCTACCATTTTCTTTGAAATTTACAATAGCCCATTCGATTGAATTCAAGAATTTTAGCCCAGCTAAATTTCCTAGTAGGCAGCATCTATAACTAGTCTATTATGACCCCCAATTTTATGAGTCAAGTCATATTAGTAAGTTATAGTTGGAATCCCATTCCATTTGCATCATATGCAATTGCTAATTCATTCAAGTTCCCTAATCCCAAGGGACGTGTGCTTTTATTTTAGCATCTCATTGAATATGTCTTAGTCCTGTGGCTAGCCCCTAATTTTATAGTGGACTACCCAATCTTGTTAAGGGTGACTCTATCTCAATTTTTATAACCGATCAATATGGACGAAAGGAATGCTTTGCCCAACACTTTTGTAGCCCAAAGAGACCATATTATAAATTTGGGTAAGGAAGACTATAACTTACCTTAATATATTTAATTTAGGATTTTATTGGTGTTATACGTCTCACCCAATCTAGAATTTTATCAGATGAACCTATTTATAATAATTTATATTAATTCAGGGAATTTAGAATTAATTTATAAGGTCAAACCTTAGGAGGGTTCAAGCTCTTTATTATAAATATTCCATCAATCCAGATTATATGCAAAATAATTAACACTTTTATTTGTTATATTTATATTGCATTTCCTTTAAGCTTTTATTCAATAAATTTAATTTTTACTTTATTATAGAAACATAAATGAGAATCATCTTATATACTAGAAATAAATTAGTCCATATTTAATCCCCTCGTTGGTCAATTCAAGCCGCACTGATATAGGTTCCCAAGTAGGAGAGGTTCCCTAGGAGAAGTAGACACCAAGTCTAGTCCTTAGCTAGGACAAATACGGGCACAAACTCGAAGACCATAGATCCTCTTGAACTAATAAATTTGTTATTTCAATTATTGTAAATTGGAAGCATCAATAACCTAAGTAACTTATACAAATTATTAAGTCCTTGATGACTTTGAGTAAGTTGAAATGAAAACCCAAGTTCATCTATTGTTCCAAACAATTTAATAACGTAACTTATTCAAAAAGAATATACATCCATTTTCTAACCTTGACATGAAAACCCAAGTTCATCTATTATTCCAAACAATTTAATAAACTTTAAAATATTTCATATAGAAAAGAAAATTTAGTTTGCTTCTTTAGCATGCTTTAGCAGAACCTCCTTACACAAGCCTCCAAACCTAGAATAGCCTCTATGAGTATCCACACAAACCCCACCAACCAAAACCTCCCTAAGAGGAAGAACTAAGGAGCCTTGAGTAGTTGCTAGACCACTCGAACTAGAGATTCCTTGAAAAATTATTCGAGGCCCCTAGAAAAAACTTGCTCAAGCAACCCAAGAGATTTTGCTTTATGAATCTCTACTTAGGATTTATGCTTGAACTTGGTCTAATTTGAAAGGGGGAAATGAGGTGCCTATTTATAGGCTTGGGGGAGCAAAAATTCTCCCCACTTTCCAATGTAGAATGTGCAAAATGCACATCCTATAAACGGGTCTCACACACGGATCCAATTGGATCTATGGGATGTGCCCAAGTGTAGCGTGCCTACCATGCTGTGTAGTAGCCACACAAGGCATGCCACATTTGGCCTGGCTTGCTCTGGAAGTGGACTTGAGGGCCTTCCCATAAGCCCAGCTTACGGGCTGGGTTGGACTAGGCACACGTAGTGCTGCCTAGTAGTGCTGGTGTGACCCAACACCTAGGCTCGTGTGACCCAACACCTAGGCTCGTGTAATTGCTGATCCCACAACCTCTTAGCCGCTTTATATGGGGTCCCAAAATGTGGGCCTTATTTTTATAGGGTCCGATCCATTTACCTCGATTGGAAAAATCCCCTTTTAATCCCTCTTTCAAATCTTAATTTATTTGATGACCCTAATAAATTAGTTACCTGTCAAAAATAAATTCCTTGGCATATCCAAAATATTCTAATCATTTTTAAACAATTGAATAAAAATAATCCCATTATTATTATGTTATATTCTCGTAATAGAACAAATCTATTAGTTCTTTACTCAGTCCGATGAAGGTCCAATATGTGTGACCTGATAGGATCCCTAAGTATTGAGCTTTTAAGGCTTAACCAACCCCCGTTCTATTGGAACCATTGCCTCAAGGCTCTAGACCGCGAATAGAACTTGATTACCTTAAATGGCTATAGTACACCTCTAGCAAGGGTCTACTGTCCCCCATTAATCGAAACATAATTTGTGCTTATGACTTAATCTCGGTTAATCCAATAGCTATCCAATGCGATAAACTCCTTCAATTCTTTAATATTAGTGCCATATGGTTTACAGGGTTCTGTTAAATTGTTAACCCACTAATAGCAAGGTTGCTCTAAGCTATCCCAATTATTAACTTGTCATCGAAGTATATTGCTTTTTACCATAGTGTGTTTAACTAAAAACTAATACATACTCTGATCAGAGGTTTATAGCAACCATCACTTTTATAAGCGGCCATGTACAACTCCTTAATAGATCTAGAGCGATGGATTCTTTTCAACTACATAGCATACCACCCGTGATACCCTAAATTAATGAGTGTATGGGAATGACCCAAAGTATAACAATGGTACCACACAAGGTAACTAGCATCAAAGTATGAGGATATTTGCAAAGCTTATTGCATGAAGATAAACACTAACACATTGATATATACACCAAGTGTTTACCTTACTACGGTCTCCAATATATCTCCTAGATATATCCATGTGTCAAACTTAAGGCACCACCTTCAATCCTTAGGAGATTGACGGTTGGATCCTTTCTAAGAAAGTTGACCACATGCTAGTCTTACCGCTTCATCAATATCATTTCCCGATGAAACTATGACTAGGGATAGTTTAGACATAATCATAATTGCACATGAAGTAGGTCTTACTAAATATAGTCCAACTATAATTTCTCTGACTTCATGCTATGATACGTCAAGGACTTTCATATACATACATCAATGAATATATTTTAACCAGTCATAATATATTTATAAGCACATCGATATAAACAAAAGATTAAATGCCTTTATTAATTAAACAAATTATTCGTACCATTATATAATTAAGATATATCGCTGTAATTGCCTTATGGGCATACATCAAAGCTAACAATAGTACCACACAAGGAAACTAGTATCTCAAGTATAAGGATATTCACAATGCTACTGCATAAAGATAAACACTAACACTTTGATATATATACCAAGTGTTTATCTTATTGAAATGTCCAATATATCCACTAGATATATCCATGTGTAATCTTAAGGCACCACTTTCAGTTGTAGGAGATTAACTAGTTGGACCCATTCCAAGAAAGTTGACCACATGCTAGTCTTGCTACTTCATCTATATCCTTTCTTGATGAAACTATGACTAGGGATAGTTTAGACATAATCATAATTGTAAATGAAGCAGATCACACTAAGCATAGTTTAACTATGATCTCTCTTTCATGCTATGATACGTCAAGGACTTTTGTACATAGATATCATTTAATATATTTTAACCAGTTATAATATATATGAACACATCGATATTAACAAAAGATTGAATGCCTTTATTAATAAAATAAATTATTCATACAATTACATAATTTAGATATATCACCCTAATTTCCTTAAGGGTATACATCATATCTAACATGGGCCACATGGCAGCATTATTTGGAATAGTGCTGCATATGGCCCAATAAGGGCAAGCGCAAGCGAGATGCAAAATAGCAACATACAATGCATGATGTGTGGGCCCAAAAGGGCTATGCAGCCATTATAGACTTACACTATGGGCCATAGTGCGCAGGCAAAGGCCTGCTTACTATGTATGCAGCCCGTAAAGGGCCGTGCAAGCTCGTTGGCCTACGCACCAGCGCAGGCCCATGCATACATGGCGCAGGCCAACACGAACTACTGGCCGGTTCACTAGTAGTCTCCCAGTCAAATTTAAAGCTTGGTTAGCTTGATTCCTAAGCAAGCTCCCAGTATTTGAGTTAGCTCCTAACTCTATTAGGGTTTTAAAATATCTTTTTTGCCCTTTTTATTTTAATTCTGATTGGTTGATGATTGGATTGAATTATCCAATTAAATTTTCCTAACCATTATAAATAGGGCCTTCCTCCTTCATTATTTTTCATTCATTCTTTTTCTCTGTATTCCTTTCTTAATTGTTTTGGTTCTCTTAAGTAATCCATCAAATGACGTATTTACTTTGAATAGTAAACTAAGAGAATTTCTTCTATAATAAATTCGTGGGGAAGATCTAACTGTCTTCCACTTATTTTCTGTACTTCCTTTCTATAAGGTTTTGATCGGTGGTGCTCGTGTGGATCATTTATAGAGGGCTTCTACTTTGGAGTCTGTGCACGTAGCTGAGGGGTCATTCTATCGACTTTGAGATTCACGCTTCAACTTGTACGTGGTTAAATAATTATAAGGTCCTTTTAATAAGTGTTTATGATCTACAATTATTTTAGACTAGTTATATTGTCCATCATATGATGCTTAGGAGATCCTTGGACTTAGATAAAATTTTGAATTTCTGTCATTCCTATAAATCTGGACCAATAGTGGTATCATAAGCCTGCCTAATGTGATTGATGATTGCATAGAAATATGCTAGGTCAGATTTTCTATGAAATATTTTCGAGTATGCTATGCCATGCCTAGGAATTTATTTCTCGTAATAGAAAATGTTGTGATAACTAGATCAAGTGTTGCTCAAACTTAGTCAGGGTAGTTATCTAAAAATTAATAATGTTTTACTTGAGATTGTAAATGATTTGATTTTTGAATTAAGGGGAATAATTCTTAAATTAGAAAAAGAGCTAAATCTTTGATTTAAATAGTCTATGGTTAAGTGAGTTAGAAGGGCCTATGGTTGTTCTAGCAAGGATCGGACATGGCTACTCATTTACTTCAAGGTGGCCTCTCTTACCTGGGAATCTCCATCGGTTCTAGATTCCAAGTACCAAAGGGACTGTTAGGAATCAGTTGATTTCTAGTATAATGAATTGGATGCATTATATGGTTTTACAAAGAAAGTTTAAATTATTAAATTAAAACTTATGGACATAGGAGAAAGAACTTGAACAATAAACACCCTTGTTTGTTATGCATGCTTTGTGGAGTCTTGGCATGATGGAATGATTATGAATTACCAATTGAGCACGACCCCTAGGTTGAACATACTAATTCCTTTTAGCCTAGAATTAGTTATAGCTTTATAATCATGTCCATGTATAAGTCCTAGATTAGGCGAGACCTGTTGCACCAATAAATCCCATTAAAATATTAAGATAGAACTAGTCTTCCTTAATAATCGAATATATGTTTTATGGAACTTTTCATTGAATGAATTGTTCACGCACAATGTGCATTCTTCTTTAACATCGTATATTCATTTGATTTGAATTAGGGTTAAGTCTTAACAAGAACAGGTTAGTTATCTGTAATATCAGAGCTAATGCCAGCCAGAGGCATCATTTAAGGAGTCATATAATTGGTTATGCACGTCCATTAGTTAGAACTCAAATGGATTAGATTCAACCACAACTATTTAAGTTAGCTTGACTCATGATAGAAGGTGGTTAGCTTAAATGAGATATGGATGCTACCTATTAAGGAGAATGTTTAGACCATGTTTCCTGAAACATAATAGAAGAGACTATTATGTTTTCAAATAAACCTTAATAAAATAGTAGGAAAGTGTATTTGATTAAAAGAACTTAAATTAAATCCATGTACAAGAACTAAATCTAGAGCAATAATTCTTTTCCTATATGTAGGTTGAATATGTATCCTCTAAACAAAATGATCAATAATCATCCGCTTGACAAAATCAAATTTAACAGCTAGAACTTTATGGAGTGGTTCGAGGTGGTAAAGATGGTTCTGGAGAACAATGCTTTGAGTTATGTTCTTAATAACCCACACCCTAAACATCCCGATACAAATGGTTTTGATTGCAAAATTGATGATTATAGGAGGCATCAAAGAGACTGTAAGTTGGTAAAAAACTTGATAGTCAACGCTATGCTACCTAAATATCAGGATTTGTACTTAGGAGCAGACTTAGAGTCATTACTTCTGAATCTCCCAATACTTGGTGAACTAGAAAGTTTCATGCATTATGTGGGAATGTAAAAGGACTCTTCAGCAGTTGAACTCGTTATACGTGTGTATGACACTTCAAAGAAGCTAAGAAAATTTGGAATTAACTATAGTCAGAAGGACTTAAAAGAAATAGTTTTGAAAGGTTTGCTCGAGAGGTATGATGCATTTAAATCAGAATTTGCCTTTAAAAGTCTTAACTGTGGACTATCTCAAATGATTAACATGCTAGAGCAAGTTGATATTCAATATCGAAAAGATTTGGAGGATCAAATTGTTTCTAAAGACCTTAAAATAAAAAAGATGAGAGCTTTAAAGGTTAAAAGAAGACTCGTAAAGGAAGCAGAATGTAAGAGAAATCATGTTGAGCCTAAATATTTCTCTGAAATGAGAGTGGAACGGCTGATGGCTGCATTTTTTGAGCATGAGAAGGTAAAGCTGAAAGACACTTATACTTCAGGTATGTTCATGATTGAAAATTTCACTACAGTTCCTTATGAGTCTACATAGGTATTAGATACTGGATGTGGTACTCATATCTGTACTTCTATAAAGGGGTTATGGAACCGTAGAAGGCTGGCTAAAGGAGAGTTAGACCTATGAGTTGGAAATTGACCACGGGTTGCTACATCAGTTGTAAGAACATATAGTCTCAAGTTGCCAAGTTGCCTAGTTTTAGAATTAAATAAATGCTATTATATTCTAGTCGTTAATAAGAATGTTATTTTTATTACATGTTTAGTAGCAGAAGGATTTGAAATTTTATTTAATAATAAAGATAGTCAAATTCGTAAAAATAGTGTTCTTTATGGCAATGGAGTTTTGATTGATGGCATATATGTTTTAAATACTAAAGCTAAAATTCTTAATATGAATGATGCTAAGAGATTGAAATTAGATAAGGACAAATCATCCTACTTGTGGCATTGTCAGTTAGGCAATATAAACGAAGCCCAATTAATTAAGTTGCATAAAGGTGGTGACTTGGGCCTAATAGACTAGGAGTCTTATGGGGCGTGTGAACCTTGTTTATTAGGAAAAATGACAAAGAAACCCTTCAAATGTAAAGGGAAATGTGCCACAAGTATATTGGAGATAATACACATAGATGTATGTTGTCCGAAAAATGTGCAAGCACATGGGGGATTCGTCTACTTCATATCTTTTATCAATGATTACTCATGATATGAATATTTGTACCTTATGAGACAAAAATCTGCTAGTTTTGATAGCTTTAAAGACTATATGACTAAAGTTGAGAAATAACTTGGAAAGAATATTAAGGCATTGTGGTCAGTTCAAGGTGGAGAATATTTGAGCCAATAGTTTCAAGATTATCAAAGGGATAATGGAATATTACCCCAATTGACCCCTCTTTCTACTCTTTAACACAATAGTGTGTATGTGAGGAGGAATCAAACTTTGTTAGACATGGTTCGATCCATGATGAGCAAATCAAGTCTCAGCAAATCCTTTTGGGGATACGCACTTAAGAGTGCAATTTACATTCTAAACAGTGTGCCCTTAAAATCAGTTAATACAACACCATACGAAAGGTGGTATGGTAATAAACCCTCTCTTTCTGACATGAGAGTTTGGGGATATCCTACCTATATTAAAAGGACAATGTCAGATAAGCTGGGAGCTAGGCCTGAGAGATGCTTGTTCATTGGTTATCCTAAAGAGACAATAGGATATATCTTTTATGATCCTAAGGAACAAAAGGGTGTTTATTTCTAGGGCTGATCAATTCCTTGAGAAGGAACACTTGCTTGCAAAAGCTAGTGGGAGCGACCTTGAACTTGAGGTTCAAGTAGGTGAACAAGATGATCAACTGATAATTCTTACAACTGATACACAATAGAGTGTGATCGAGGAAGAACTTGTTATATAACAACCATTGCATAGATCTGGTAGGGTTCCCAATGCTCTTGAAAGATACGGATTTTTCATCACAGATGATAAATGTATCTTTCTGATGGAGGATGATGAACCTAAGACCTACAAGAAAGCAATGGAGAGCTCAAACTATGATAAATGGTTAAAAGTCATGAAATTAGAAATGGATTCCATGTATGAAAACCAAATATGGGAATTGGTCAATGCACCTCATGAGGTTAAACCCATGGGTTGAAAATGGGTTTTTAAGGAGAAAACTAACATGGATGGTAACATGATTACATATAAGGCAAGGTTGGTGGGAAAGGGTTATATTCAAAGAGAAGGTATGTATTATGATAAAACCTTTTCACTAGTAGACATGCTTAAATACAAAAGGATACTCTTGGCCATTGCTGCTCATTATGACTATGAGATATGGCAGACGGATGTAAAAACCTCTTTCTTAAGGGGAAACCTTGGTCGGGATGTATATATGGTACAACTGCAGGGTTTTACATCTCAGAATGGCTTGAGGTATGTGTGAGCGGACGACGGGGTTTCAGAAGTGGGTCTCGGACCCTCCTTCTGGGGAAGAGCCAGTTTGGTTTGACCAAGATGGGATTGCGGGTGCGCATGGTGGGATTTTTGTTTATCATATTTTTTCTTGTTGTGATTCCACTAAATGAGCTCCTGGGTTTTTATGTAAGGAGTAATTTTTTGTTTGTTTAATTCTTATGTTGGGACTGCGCTGGGATATATTTGATCAAATTGCCTCTTATTGAAATAAAATATATTAATTAAATAAAAATAGAGTCAAGAGCCCTATTTTAATAGGAATGAGAGTCGCCACCCGGTTCAGCTCAACCAGAAAATTATGGTATACTGATTTGCTTGGTATTTTCATACCGATAAAAATGATAGTCCTGAGTCCGGACAAAATGGTTACTTGTTACATTTGATTCAATAATGGTGATTTTATGCTTGATGATTTGTCGGTTGCTAATTTAATCCTAAATCCATTTTTAGTTATAAGAATAACAGAAAAATAAATTACTGAAAATTAAACTGCAGGAAAGTAAAATTATTACAATAACCAGGGGTTAGTAATAAATAGTTAGCGGGTTAGTCTAGGACTAAGATACATAAACAATAACAACTATAATCCATAAATTAATTTTATTGAAAAATTAATCAAGAGGACTAAAAATGTCAATTTTATAAAAAATCAAGCTGGCTTGATTATTTTGTCATGTTTTATGTTTTATTGTGTCCAATAAAATATGAAAGTTGTCAAAAATGGAGTTTATAGAATTCGGATCTAATGGTTAAATACCGAAATAGTCCAAAAGCCAAACAAAATTTCAAACTGAAATACGAAAAATTCTAGAATTCAATTTTTAATTTTGAAATGAGATTTAAGCGGGGCTTTTGTCGGGAAAACAATTAGTTAATTCAAAATAAGAATTTTATTAAAAAATTCTAAATCTCATGATCTACCACTTATCTGCTCCATGCTCATTCCCACAAGCTCAATTTAACCAATTAATGCGATTTATAGATGATATATGCCAAAGTTGCAAGAATATGCAAAGTAATAGACAAGGAATAAAATATAACAAAGTTGGGATTTAGATCCAATTTACCCTCAGTTTATCTTTTATGTTGTCTAGGATTTGTAATGGGTTGATTTTGGAACTGAAACTTTCGTTGAAAGTTGATTGTTTGTGACTAAGAGACTCTGAATGGATCGAAGGAAACTTGAATCAAAGTGACAAAAAGTGATTAAAAGTTGAATGGATGAGTTTGGATGATGATTGAGATGTTGAATATGGAAAAGATTTGTTGTGTGGTGTTTTTGTACAGATTATAAAGGGAATATTATGAAATTTTGACTTTGGGTGTGATTTCCAGAATTGGAAATTACTTTTGGGAGAGAATATATGCACGTCTGTCCCATCTGTAAGGGCAACTTTCCTTTAGACTTGGGGAAATTGTCGATCGACAGTTTCCTAGGAGGAATTTGTTGATTGACAAGGATTTTGAGATATGGCAAAAATCCTATCAGACTTGCAATGATTACAAATGTCTGAGGAAATTGTCGATCGACAGTTTCTGGAAATTTTCAAACACTTGGTTGGATAGCGAATCATATCATGTCGGCTAATCTGTCGACCGATAGAAAGGAATAATCGTGCGATTGTTTCTTTGGTAAATATCTATTACTGTACTTGATTTTTTACTAGGGTTTCCACGTGGCAAGAAGTAGTCGATTGACAATTTCTTCTGTTTTTGGAAATTTCGGATTTTTGAACTGTAACATAGTTCAAACATTTTACAAAATGTGAAATTTGGAATTTCTGTATTTTGAACCGTGTCGTGGTTCAGCCGAAGCTAGGGATTTTACGAATGTTGAGTTTTTTGGGAGACAACTCGGTTCTATTACCGGTTTTACACGGAC
Source organism: Euphorbia pulcherrima (assembly GCA_947683365.1). NCBI lineage: Eukaryota > Viridiplantae > Streptophyta > Magnoliopsida > Malpighiales > Euphorbiaceae > Euphorbia > Euphorbia pulcherrima. The sequence goes on along the minus strand of CANTUS010000004.1, from coordinate 61,847,353 downwards.
CTTTAGTGAAATGGTATAAATCATCATCCCGTGGAATAGATTGTGCTAACAGTTTGCCCCTCCCGTACAAAATTATTACCGTATAGGTAAAACTGTACATACATGAATGAAAGAGCAACTGCTAAAACAATGTCTTTGTGTCTTGAAGACATGAATAAATTTGGAAAGAATCATTATTCCTTGAACGATAATTTTGAAAACAAAAATTTTTCCCCTTCGGTGAGGAATAATGATAAAAATCTTTTACAAATCCTGCTGGGGAGAAGAGATATAAATCCGCTGAGGATAAGCAAAATTTTAAAGAAAAAATCCACTAGGGATAAGGAAAATCTGCTGGAGATATGAATTTTAGAAATTGCTTGGGGAGAAAATGATGTACGGGAAATTTCAAATCATCATGTCCTCGTGGTGCAATAAAGATTTGTGGTCTGTTCATTTCAAAATTTTTTGGCAAAAGAAATAATGACCAAAATGAAAGTTTTACCTACAGGGAGTGCTTCCTTGTCAAATTTGTTCCTTGGCGGACATGCGATTTCTCAAGAAACAACAAGTCATTAAATTCATAAACTATTTAGAATTTCAAGGATTAATTTATAATTTTTCAAAACATGGGGAATCTGTCGGTCGACAGTTTCCTTTCAAGAATTTGAATTTCGAATTTCATAATTAATTACATCAGTTACGGAATTAATGGCGCATTAATCCACATAATTAGGGAAAGCGTCGAGTGATAATTTCTTTTGGGGAATTGGTCGATTGGCAGGTTATGCAAGAACAAAAACAATTTATATTCCGAAATAGTTTCATTCTGCACCAACTCTCTATTTTCTCCTATAAAAATACAGACTCTGTCCTTCTCTCTCTTTGGTTTTCAATATGATTTCTCTTGTGTTCTTCCCTCTCTTCAGAATCTTGCTTCAATTTTTTGGGACCTCGATGTGACACAAGATTGAAAACTATAGGGAGGCTCAAAATTACATGGAACCGATTCTATTGGTGGAGGAGAACAATGATGGTGTGGTTTTCAACATTCCAATTATTCCAACGAAAATCTTCTCTCGTTTGCCCAATCATAAGCCTTACCATTGAATCACTCCCGACGTCGACATGTCGCTCGTTCTTAATGTGAACAATCAACTTTCCCAGAACTGTTTGAGTTTTCCTTTTTCTCTTTCCTTTTTTCATTCATTCGAGCATATTTATGGTTAGGACTTGTGATTTTGCTGATTTTTGTATGTTTGACACTGATTTTGTGAAGTTAGGGTTCATGAATGTTCTTGGTGTTCTTTTGTGGTGTGGTTTGAATTTCGTGTCGATTTTGGATTTCTTTGATGGAAAATGCATGTTATAGAGTAATTTTAAGGTCAATTTTGCATAATAGGTGAATTTTGGCATGATTTTTGACTATGTTATGGACTATTTTGGTGTTGGTTGATGATGATGAACAATATTCATGCAAAATTTTCTCAGTTTTTACTGCTGGGAGTTTCTATTGAGTGACAGTTTCTAGGAGGTTTTTTGTTGTTCTGCTATTTTTGGTAGATTGTTGATTTTTTTCATATTTTGTGGTTTTTGTAGTAAAGGAAGCATAGGGGTGCCAATACCAGGGATATGTACCCTTGGTACACGCATTTGTTTGAGGAGGCAAAGGCCATTGTCGATGGAAAGGGTTTTGGGCAATTTGTCTGATTTATGCGCTATATAGAGAACCAACCGGGGTTATCCTTGCATTACTTCCAAGGATTACTCTCCCATCTTGAGCAAGTGATCAGATACTACCCATACTTTTCATCTTGCTTATGGTGAGTATAGGTTCATTTTGGTCGATTTTTATGCTATCACGAGATTGACCTTTATTGGGACAATTATCAACTTTAACTGTGCTTTGGTGACACGACACTATAGCCCAGGGTTTGTGGAGAGGTTGACCGATTTCTTGAATTGTAGAGGAGATCTTGCGACCAAAGACTTGATGGACTTTTGGACCAATCCAAATTTGCAACTTGGTTTGTCGGCTACTTAAGAGGCTAGGGCCTTCATGCTATTCGCTTTCACTCATGCCTTCTTTCTAACTAGCAAGTCCATGGTGAATATGAGTCTATTTCTCCATTAGATTCACTTGGACCGGTTGGGGACTTATGCTTGGGGCCGAGTGGTTTAGTTCAAATGTACTTTGCCCTTAATGTGTGTACTAGCAATCATATTGTGGAGTTTAAGAGTCTGTTCATCATTCTCATGTTAATGGCCATTTTCATGAAATTTTCTTTTCAGTTTTCTGACCTTTGCTTGATTTTTTTGCAGATTTAGTTCTTTAGGGCTTTTTAGAACCTAAGGACGTGAAAGATAGGAGGGACTTTCCAACTAATCCCACTTTCCTCATTATTTTTTCAAATGGGGATGGTTGGGAAATGGTTATTTGCGCCTTTAGAGCATGACTCAGTTCAATGTATGCCATTGCACTTTTTGGATCTTTTTCTTTTCTTCATCGTTTTGCGTCTTATGTTGCTTTCTCTTTTGTATATTGTTCTCACCTTGTGAGGTAGTTTCGTGACTTGAAATCCCTAAATGATAGCCTCCAAGCCTTATGTGTCAAACCATTTGTTGATGATATGCTCAAGGTCAGTGGAGTGGTACCTTGGTAAGTGGGTGCGTAATTGCCATTTGGATACAAATGCTCGACTGGTTCCTTCCGAGTTGCCTCGATGGTTGTTTTGGCTTGAAGATGTGAACTATATGATGGGTACAGGTGTGTTTATTAACATTGATCTGACTCATGATAGGTATCATGCCTTTCATTCCAGGTTGCTCAGCTAGTTTGTGGCGAGAGCCGAGGTTGGTGACACCGGTAGGCATGATGAAGGCGATGATGGTGGTGCCAGTACATCTACCATAAGCATTGAGGTATAAAATGAGTTTTGTCAATTATTTTTGTGAAACTGGTTTGATGTTTTCAGATCCTTTAACAGGGGGGAAGGAAGAGAGGTCATGGGAGTAGCGGCCAATTCGATTTGAGGCACTCTTCCACTACTAGAGTTGTTTCTAACATCATTGTTGTCCATAGATAATATCAATGAAATGCTCAATACCTAAAGATGTAAAATGCCAATAGGTAGGCTTACCGAAGGATGTTGGATATTGACAACACCATGTCGATAACCCATAATCCCGACAACACTACCAATGAGAGGATGTTCGTTGTTTTGGTTTGGCTTTTGACTTGAGATTTTCTGACTTTTGGTCATATTTTGTAGGTCCCTGTTGCGGACATCATCCATGATGGTAGGTTCCTTGGGGCTTTTCAGCACTTGATCATATCTAACAACACCCGCATGTCGATATGTTCTTTTGTACTTGTTATGCATGTAAAGTGATATGATAATATATATACATATATCTCTGTGTGTGTGTGTGTGTGTAATGACATGGTCATTCCTTTCTCGGATTTTAGGATAGGATTGATGAGCTACAACTCTAGCTGGGATGGTATCGCTCGCTATACGGGGAGCTTGGCGGTTCTTCTTAGGTGCCTCCTACAAGGAATCTAGATGCTGAGGATAATTCTGATGATTAGGGCGGTAGATGTAAGCCTTTTGCTTTTATTTTTTGAACAATGTAGCTCTAGTTTGGCCGCACGTGGCCCTATTTGCCAGTAAATTTGACTGTTGGTGTGAGCATGATTTTTGCCTTTTCTTTTGTTTGCTTTTCCATTTTCCTAACTTTTGAGCCTTTATGCTTGATTGCTTGAATAAAATGGCTTGATTTCTTAAATTTTTAGTGCTTTTTGGCTACTAGAACTTTTGGTCAATCGGCTAATTCCCCATATTTTTCTATTGAGGGACAAATTTCAAGGAATTTTTCTTCTAGTATAGATAAACACTTGCTTTGTTGAGATAAGGGATTTTGTTTATCGACAGGTTCTAGCCCCTATTTAGTCGAGCGACTATTTCCTTCAAAAGGTCCATTTTTGCTTTGATGGATAGATTGAAGGTGAGTCTGAGGAGCTATATAAATACACTTTCAGAAGATGACTGGCAACTTTTGGAGAGTTATTGGCTTTGAAACATGAAGAATTATTATTGGGTCTTTGTCTCTGACCACTTTATGCATGCTGTTGTGTATCTGTCGGATCCGATTGATAATGTTTTCCGATTTGGAGATCACGAGGTATGCCCCTTGTATGTGGATTTCAGTGCCATAATGCTCATCCCTTGTGATAATGAAATTGTCGTTCCTAACATTCGAGTGGAATTTTTTGATCCTACAATGGATTTCTTTCACTTGAATCACCGCCAAAAGAGTCGCTTAATCAACCGTGATGCGAATAACCCTAGGAGTTTGGTATGTCCTTCCTACTTCTGATAGGAGTTGGAAACCTCTAATGTGCTTATTGTTATTGAGGGAGGGGGGGTTATTTATGTTAAAGTAATACCGACATAAGTAAGTTCACTCTGATTCATGTCATCAGGCAGATGTTGGATGGTGCATCTCCGATAGGGATTGTCTTAGCTAAGACTACTCTGTACATGGATCGTATTCACTCTAGGATTTTTAATGCTACTTGTGGAAGCAGAATAATGCTACAGGTACTGTGATGTGTCATGGTAAAAAATATGTGAATTTCCCTTGGCACTTTGCGGCGGAGTCCATTGAGGGTTTATTTGATTTAAGGGTGATGAAACCAATTTAGTTCAGGTTTGCTCATTTTAACAAATTTTAACGAATAAGAGAATCGAGACCCAAATCTTGATTCAAATGGTAGAGTCGCCACCCAAGTTGTCTACTTGGGAAAGAGTTTTGGTACGGTTCCCATTGGGCTGGGAGACTCATACCTTTTGGATTAGAGGTTCGGGTATCAGATGAGTCACTTATTTCTCATTTTGTTAATTCAAAATTACATTTGCCGCCTAAAACCATTTTCTTTTCATCATTTGGGGAATTATTATAGAAATCCTATTTTTCTACACTCTTTCACATAAGAATCATGCGTTTTAATAGTTTATAATAAAGCATAAGCAATAAAAGGGAGAATAAAAATTGCAACTAGGAGAAAATGGGGAAATTACAACGGAACCTATACATTTATTCTATGTTATAAAACAAAATAAATAAATTCTCCTGCATCCACAAAGATTAGCATAATTTATGGCACATCATAAGTTAGCATTTTGTTAGGAAAAATGTGATTATGTTAGTGTGGCAATTTTGCAATCGATAGTGCCCGGGTGGCTTCTAGGATCAAAAAGAAATAATGGCTCTTCAACTTATTTTGTTAGGAAAACACAATTTAACTTCTCGTGGGTTGATTTATTGGATTATTAGTGAAAGTTATCGCATGGCAAATGGTGATGTTAGGTTCATTTTATAGGTAAATGGAGAAAATGATATTCGGTCTAGGGGGCCAGTACTCGTACAGATGAGGGACACTCGCTACCATACAGACTCATACGGGTGAGGGGGACCTGTACGGGTCTAGTTTGGACCCAAATAGAACCTCATTTAAGATTTAAGCAAAACAGATTTATAGAAATTGGATAGAATAAAATGGGATTTCCTTCCATATGGGTATGGCACACCGGTTTTGCCAACATAGGGGCATGTAGGTGCCAACAAGGTCCATATGGGTCCGGACCATGCTAAAATAGATCAAAACAAATAAATGGATATGACAATAAAATAAATAGAAAGTGAGTCTCTTTGAAACTTAGGAGCGTACCTTTACCCATGAATCTACTTTGAAGCGATCCCAATGCCGAGAGGGAGTATAGCTAAGATAGATGATGAAATGATTGATTTAGGACTATATAGGTGAGTGTTTGTGTGGACATTACCTCCCCTAATCCTAAATATGAAGCTAGAAAGGAATAAAATATGGGCAAAACTAATGTGGAATGGTTTCCCCCCATTTTATAACTTCTATACCTCTTCTATACCATTTCTATTGCTATAAAATGCTGGAAAATAATAGTGTATGTATTGTTCTTGAATTAGCTCCATTTTGAAAGTGAGGCAAAACACCTCTATTTATAGGAAATTGCATGTCTGAATGCAATAAATCCAATTTATGACTGATTTTAATCACTTATTGTCTGATTACAATCAGTCTAGCCTGATTGGCTGGAGGTGGCACCCCGTACGGGAGAGGAGGACCAGTATGGGTCTTGGTGAACCTGTACGGGTCCCTTAGAGGCATACAAAGGTGTGGGTCCATATAGGTCAACCCATGGACTCATACCCTAAGGTGTGATCCGTACGGGTCCCTAAAGGTAGTCTAGGTCTCAAAACTCTTGCTAAATATCTCTACTGCAATAAGAACACCTCGAATGGATAACACTTATAAAATTTTGCATTATCTATCTCTCATCATCATTTCATGAGAAGGACCATTGAAATCTAGTGCTCACAGACTACCCCTCATGGGATCACTAGAGATACAGATCTGTATGATCTTGAGATATGAGCAAGGGTTTAGAAATCATACATGAGGTGATGATATAGGTTAGTTCCTTTCTTGAGGAAAACTCATTTCCTTGGTGTCCCTTTCCTAAGGTGGACGGCTTTCCTTTAATTGATTTTGGTGTATCCCTTTCTTAAGGCAGATGACTTCTCCTTATATCCCATTCTTAAGGCGGATCGACTTTTCTATTGATAATGCATCCCTTTCCTAAGGCGGATGATTCTCCTTCTGATTGTGTATCCCTTTCTTGAGGGGGATGACTCTCCTACTGATAATGTATCCCTTTCCAAAGGTGGAAGACTTTCTTGCTGATTATGTATCCCTTTCTTAAGGAGAATGACTCTCCTGCTGATGGTGTATCCCTTTCCTAAGGCGGATGACTCTCCTACTGGGGATTTTGAGCTACCAGTTAAAAGATAATAAAAATATTGCATTTGTTACTACCTAAGATGATACATCTTGATTCTTGATTGACTTTGTGATGAACAAAAATTTTTGCCCCTTCAATCAAGAATGAAGATGTATGGATGGGGTTTGGTCCTTGAATGAACTATAAACTAGGTTTAGAAATGTTAGGTTTGGCCCAATTATTTTGGGCTAGAATGCCCCTTGGTGGGTGCCTCTAGGAGGGTGGATGCCCCTCAATTGATTCCATTGCTGGGGATTTGTTTTCCTTTTTTGCCTGCCAGGGATACCTTCTAGGGCAGTACACATTGAATGGTCCTAAGGATTGCTGGAACGCCCCCCTTTGATTGATTTCGCTGCTAGGGAAAATGTTCCCCTAAGTGATTTTACTGCTGGGGATATCCTTCAAGGTGATGCACCTCATGTGCTGCCCCTCGAGTGGTTCCTTCGTGGGGTGCTTCCATCTAGGGAAATGCCCCTAGGTCGATGTCTCTTGGATGGCAACGTTGTCTTGCGCGGAATCTCTCATAATGTACCTGCGCATAAAAAGTATTGATGTTACTGACTATTTTTGAATAGGCTTACCTTGATTCTTGATTGACTTTTTGTCAAACAAAAATTTTTGCCCCTTCAATTAAGGATCAAGGTAAGCTAGAGGTTTTTCCCCTAAACAACTAAAATGAAGAGTTTAAGAGAGGTGGGGTTGGCCCTAAATTTTGAATTTGATGTGCCTTTGCTACTAAGGAGGGCTTATTTTGCTTGAAAACTGTCTTGGCTTTGAAAGTCGGGACCTTTACGGGTGATGAGGACCCGTACGCATGGGTTGTGACATTTATGGGACATGTATGACTACAAGAACACATACGGGTGGTGTCGAGGCAATTTTAAAAACTAAACAATCACCTTATTCCCTCTTTTACAAAATTTCCAATTTTCTCCCAAATTCCGGCAAATTTCTTCCAAACCCAACCCAAGATATATAAAAAGATTCCAAAGATCGGTCGTTTCTCCCATAGGTGCGAGGATTTGCTCCAAGTGGGTGATTCAGAGTTTCAGGAATGCCGGGTTTTAGTTAGGTACACTTTTTAGGATCAAAACTCATTTCTTTGACTCACTCCCATCTCGAAAGTTCCCCTAGTGCTTTCCCCTTCTTCTCACACATCCAAATTCCAAGTAAGATACTTAATTTCCCATTTTTCCATTTTTTTGCCGATTTAGAAATTTCTTCGATTTTGGATGGAATTAGGGTGTTTTAGAGCCTTGAATTGATCCTAATGCATGTAACTTGAGTCTAGGATTCTTTAAGGATAGTTTAGATTGAGCTTTGGTTTATTTTGGTTGAAAATGGCTTGTTAGGGAATTTTTAGGCGAATGTACTATTTGCACGGGACCTCGTACGGGTGGGGAGGACCCATATAGGTCCCATTTTTCAAATGGGTGCTTGTGGAGCACCCATACGGGAACTACGCCCTAGGACAGAATGTCCAAATCTTCATTTTCTACAACTCCTTTTTGATTTTTTACTAGCCCACCAAATTCTAAACTAGTTGAAGTACAATTTTATCTTTGCATTTCCAGTACAAAGACTTTGGGGGCCCTTTGGTTGTACGATGGTACGAGGAGATACATGTCACGGGGGATACCGTGTAATGGGTCCAAATTAATTCGTTCAGGTTCATTGATATCATCTCGGGCATACCAGAGGTGCCAAAGACCCTAACTCCTGCTGCTATCTCGACACAGAGAGAGAGATGGTAAAAGACAACCTACACATTCCACCTACCAATTGAGGAGGTCACAATCACCCCCTAAAACATGTGCATGCTCACTAGGTTGAGCTAGGAGGGATCCATTGTCCATTTTGATGTCTACACGGACCAATGGCACTCCCGGCCTGAGGTGAAGGCGTACATGTAGAGACTACTTGCGCTTCGTCCTACATGGAAGGTGAAGCTCAATTATATGGAGCTTTATGAATATTAGATTAGGTAGCCAAGCCCTGTTAGCGTGGGAGGAGGGATTAGTATGCTCAGTCCTTCTTGTTGACCTTCCTCTGCACTGTGTTCTTCCCGGTGTACTCAAGCAGCTTCAATTATGTCTTTCTCTCAGTAGTTGAGGATCTTGCCATTGCGCCAGGAAAGAACTGGTATCAAACCATCCTGGCACAGCTGTATTATAGACTGGATGTTGGTGTTCAGGGCTAGCAGTCCGAGCTTAAGCTTTGCCATCTGATCATTCTGGTAATTCCTGAACTTTAACCTTTGTGCCTGAACTATTTTGCACCAACTGTGATATATTTTACAGATATGGGCCCTCAAGCACCAGTTCGTCCCTAGACCAAGCTTATCTTACCAGCCTAAGACTCCACATATTATTACTCAGTGGATGGGGCCTTGGCTGTAGAAGGCTGGGACTATAGCGGAGTACATGGAGTTCCTTCATTAGTCACGCTCTAACTGGGTAAGTTAGCAGAATCTGTATTTACAATGTTAGGATGCTTATAGTGCATTTACCTTATGTAGATCATTTGAGAGTCATGGGAGAGGACGGTCATCCATGATGACATAGAGTAGATGCGGGCGGGAGTGCATGACTGCCACTTTATTCTGGAGTCTCCACTCTCCTTCGAGTGGTACTTCAACGAGAGGGTCCGCGATTGGTGGATGAGTTTGGCGGTGGAGAGGTCGATCCCTCCCTCGGTCCCTATAGGAGTCTATTAGCCATACTTGATGCCTCGAATGGTTTATGGGCTTTACCTACTAGGTGAGGGGGCCTAGGTGGAGTCGGTGGATGAGTCCTATACTGAGTTTATTCAATCCTCGCTCCTTCACCCCAATGAGAGGATCCACTTTGAGGACATTGCCCTTGAGTTCCATTATGGGGATAGTGATGGAAATGATGACAATAAAGATGACTAGGATAGAGTGGGGGTGACCGCGGGGGTCCTTTTATTGTCTGGAGTACTGAAGGACTAATTAGGCCTGCCACTTCATCTTCTCAAGTATTTCTTTAACTTAGACTTTGTAAATTACTTTATCACTTTCTGAAATTTGTCATGAATCTGAATGCGAGTAATTGTTGTTATAGCCTTCAACTTCTACATAGAAGAGACCTGCTACTATTACCCCTTCTAACCTAGAGCTACTAGTGAAGTGGTCTCGTGCTTCTAGGATGGTGAGAGAGGGGGTCCTCCGGATGAACTTGGATACTTCGTCTTGACTCCTCGACCATTCGAGGAAGAGAGCTGTCAGGAAGCTCGAGGAGTCAATCCATACCATTCGCTTTACCCCTTCCAGCTCCCCTCACGTAAGGAATTCTCAAATCTAAACTTGTTCTTAAAATAAATGCCTGGAATGTCTTAGTCTGCTATGATTTTCCCTTTCAGGTGATTGTGGCTGAGGCAAACAGGATCGCAAGGGGTTGCTTATCTATGTAGTACTTGCTACTAGCATAGGATGATCTGGCCTCAGTGAGTTCTATCTACCTGCAAAATTTAACAAACTATGAATGATGCATGGCATGACGTTTAAGTATGTGTAATGATATTTAAGTTTTTATTATAGACTCTGTTGGCCATGGAGCACGACGAATCTACCTAGGACTTGGATGCTTCTAAGGAGAAAGTTAGGTTCCTGGAGGAGCAGTTAGGAGTGGCCACTGCTGAGGCTGATCGGATCAGGCTACTAGAGGAGGATCTAGAGAGAGCCACAGTAGAGATTGCTCGAGTAAAGGCTGAGACTGAGGTGCTGCGGCACAGTTGACTCAGCTTACAAAGAGTAGGGCTACCTCAAAGCTATCTGGTTCTTTGTCCTAGGATGATCATCTGACATATCACATGGCACCTACTACTGCTTAGGTAGTTGGAGAAGATTGGGAGGAGGTCGAGCAGTGGGTGGAGGAGCAGGCTAGAGATCAGCTTGAGGTGACGAGGCTGCTGCTGAGGGTGATGTGGGAGGTTTAAAGGATGGGGTGCCTGACATTTCCTGCTAAGGATGCTACCAAGGGGAGGATCAAGTGATGTTCGATGTTGCTAACCTAATCTCAAACACTCTGGACTAGACCGTGGACTTGCCTAGGGCCAAGATCCTCCAGCAGCTTAGATTCGGATTATTCTGACTTTTCTTTTTTTTAGACATTTGACTTTTTCAGCCCTATATGGCTTATTTTTGGGTGTTATTTACATAGATACTTTCGCTGCTTTAATTTATACATGCTGAAATTTCCTTTTCTGCACTGAAATGACTGAATATTCCTTCTCATTGACTTGTGCTGCCCCTTGGCATACCTACTAAAAAACCGACATCATAGAACCCTGGTGGTGACTAGGAATGGCAAAAACTTATACATCACAACTAAATGGACTAACTAGCGGGGATTGTTTGAGCACACCAAGAGCAAGTGAGTTAACCGTTGAATATTCGGAGCTGCTGATCGTGATAAACTGACCCAATTTAGACTGGCGAGCATTACCAAGGCAGGTTGGTTGAGATTAGCACTTTTGGAGATGCATGCTATTGTGTGACTACATAGTAGGGGGAACTAAGTTCAAGGGATCCCAATTGTGAAGCATATAAGACAAATGATGTTTGAAAACAGAAATAAGTGCAGAATACTGGCACTTTGGGAATTGAGTTCTAATTTTTTCATAGGCCATTCTTTATGAGATGACCTATCTAACATTTACTTTTATTTTCTTTACTTTATTTCTTTTTGTCTTAACTTTTTCCTAAACTAACCTTGACGGCTCAATTGAACAGATTTTATTTCTTTTCTTTTGCCTTAATTTTTACCCTGGTCGCCCTTTTAGGTTTTCAACCTAGCAGACCTTTTCTGACTTTTGCATAAACCTCATTTCTTTTATGGCTTATCAGTATTTTTATCTTTAATTAAATAATACATGCATATTAAAGATAACAACAAAGAGCACAAAATGTAGAGAAAAAACTAATGTTCACATACCTGCGATTGCTTCACCTAAAGACATGTATGCATTCGTAAGACCAAGATTCTTAGCAAATCATAACATGTTCATTGATGAGATTAACTTGAGTACATAGGCAATGGTAATAATTTCCAACGGTTAACCTAAACTGCATACTGGTCCTTTTATAGATTTTCCAGAAAGCAATTGACATTTTTCTATCGATGCCCTAACTTTTGCCGAAGCCGACCTTTTTGCATTTTGACTTAGCGGGTTTTCTTTTTGCTTTGGGGTACCCTAATGTTTGCTCAGCTGACGCAGGTATCGCTAACCGAAGGGTATTTTATTATATTTATTTTTCATGGTGGGCTCCTTTTCAGTGATTTATTCCTTTTAACCTAGACATGCTAACTCTTAAGCCTATCTTGATTCACTGGATTCGCGAACTCATTCCCATCCATATCCATGAGCTTGATTCCTCTTGTGAGCAATGGATTTTAATTGTCGTTCTCAAAAAATAATGATGATAGCTAGATAATGCAATTCCTTACAGGTGTTATCCATTAGAGGTGTTCCTACTACTACAGAGTTGAGTTTAGCCAAGTTTAAGAGACGTAGACTACCTTTAGGGACCCATATGGGTCACACATTGGGGGTACAGGTCCACGGGTTGACCTATATGGGTCCAGAGTCCTATATAGGTGGGAGGGACCTGTACGGGTCTAGCCAGGACCCATACGGGTCCTCCATACCCTTATGGGTGTGAGCGGATGACCTCTTCCCCACCCACGAGGACACCGTGAGATGCGTAGCATGAGGGGTGGAAAATAATGAGCATTGTGAGGTGTGCTAAGGGATTGATCCTCATTTTAGGCATGATGAAAATAATGGTGGGGAAAGCCATGTTGATGTTGAATTTCAGTCCAATTTGTATGTTGAGGGATACGAGACTTGGAATCCCATATTCCAAGTTCGGATGATGTTGCTTACTTTTCAATTTTCAAATCAAGAACGTTTACATTAATAAGCATTACTTTAATTCTTAATCGATTTAAATCCGGCTAATGTTTGCAGTTTTTGGTTTATATAGCCATACGTCACACAAAAGCATAAAAAAGCAAGAAAATAAATTATTACATGGCTTTACAAATACCTATACATTTTCCTAATGCGAAAAAGTAAATAAAGTGAGTAAATAAATAAAAAGGCAAAACCGGGCCCTAATCGAGCTTACCAAATCAGACCCGACTCCAAACGAGGCAAAGTATATAGAGAATAATCACCAATAGAGCACGAATAAGTAAATAGCATAAAATAAGCACATAATGAATAAAGGCACATTTTTTCGATATTTTGGGACTAAAACATGATTATCAGGCATTTAAATGAACATCTAAATAACTTAATAATAAACAAGATGAACTAAACAACCTATATCAAATAAAGAAAGTTACAAAAAAAATTTTGGAATTTTTTACTACAATAAGAAGATTTATTTGGATTTATTTGTTAAAAAACCATTTTTAAGCCATTAAAAGGAGATTTAATTAATTAAATAATTAATAAAATATAAAATAGGTTAAAAATTAATTGAAAAAAGAGTTACAGATTATATAAAATTTTTTGGGAATTTTCGGGGAGAAAATCGGGGTAAAAAACACAAGAAAACGATAAAAAAGGACCAAAACATAAAATAAGGGCTTTTTGGCAATTTTGCCCACCCAGATGCTATGGTGGGACTTAAGATGCTGCAGTGGTAACTTGAGATGCTGCAGTTACAACATCTCAAGTTACGCTGGAGCATCTGGCTCGGAAAAACATCAAGAAGCCCGAAATAGTAACTAAGAATAGTCAAATAACGAATAATAATGAATAAAAAGTAGATCGGAACTCAATTTTGTTATCTAGAGGCCGTGAATCCATGTTTTGAGACTCAAACCGGTCATTTGGCAAGCTTTGTGATGAATTTGTGACGAAATCCGACGAAACAGTGACAAAAATAGCGACAGAATTTAGTGATTTTTGGGGAAAAAGTCTCTAATTCCTATTTAAGCTTGTTTTAACTTAAGATTTCTAATTAATTTTTATGATTAAGCTAAAAGAATAAGCTAAACAACCCTTAAGAATCCGAGTTAGCCAAATTTCTCAAGTTTTAAATGGCTTTCTCTCTCTAAAGCCTAGGGAATTCTAAATGTTAAATTAAGTTTTCAATTTGGCAAAAAAAGTCCTTTAACAAATGATTTAATGGGTTTATATAGGCACAACTAACTCCAAATAACCTAATTGGTAGCTAAAAATCCAAAGAATCCCGGAAAATTTGAGAAAATTTAGACTTAGAGAGAGAAAGATGGATTGGCGATGGACTGTCAGAGCCCCCACAATGTCTCGGGCCGAGATGCTGCAACAGCAGCGTCTCACCACGCTCCGTGAGCAGGGGCTTTTCAGTGACCCTCAGAACGATGATGACTTTTTACTCTAACCTTTTACGGTCTAGTTGTTCCATTATTTTTAGAATTGAATCGAGTTTGGCAAGTTCTTTGTTGACGATTTTAAGATCTTTGACCCCAATTAATTAAATATTGGATCGTTTTTAATTTGTTAACTGCTTCCTTTCCCCTTGCACGTAGTAAATTGTTTCACGATTTTTTCCTTAAAAATCCGGACATTTTCAGCGAGTCTCATTTGCATCATTAGACTCTGGTTCCCCAAGCTTCCTGGAATGTCAAGTATCACCCCGTGCGAATGCCTGTAGTGTAATTTGTTCACGTTTCAGGCCCAGAAAGCCGAGCCCCTTTTGCCTTTTTCCCTAGGGTGCCCCCGATCCATCGGCGGCGGCCGGCACCTTCACCGGGAGGCCAGGCCGCGTGGTCCACTCACTAGGCCACATGGACCATGTGGCAGGCCGCGTCGGATAATGCGACCTAGATCTGGCCGTGTCATATGACGCGGCCTGGGCTGGGCCGCATCATCTGGCATGGCCTACCGCATCACATGATGCGGCCTCAACCTGGACGCGTTAGTGACGCGACTTCCGTGCGGGGTTCCTTTATCTAGATTTTTTCTGGGTTTTTCTTTGCTAAAAAGTCGGGTTTTGGGATTTTTTTGTCGAATATTGACATTTGGAGGATTAATTTGGGTATTTTACACTTGGAAAGTCTATAAATACCTCTCAAAATCAGTTTTTGAAGAGGAGGAACTTCTTTTCTTTGGCTGATTTTTCAAGAGAAAAATTCTTAGAATTCTAAGGCTTTAGGGAGAAAAAGTTTAGTAATATTGGGAAAATCTAAGCCACTATACTTAGTTCTTGATTTCTAAATTTTATTAGACTTAATCTCTTAGGTTAAATCATTAAAATCTATTAGAAATCTTCGGTAAAAATTGGTTTAAATTCGATTTAGGGACTTATTCCTCACAAATCACTAAATCCCTTGCTAAATCGGTTGTTTCATCCGGTTTTCATCTCAAATCCATCACAAAGCTTGCTAAGCGTCCGGTTCGAGTCTCGAGAGTGGATTCACAGCCATTACGTAACTTTCTGAGTTCCAATCTATTTCTTTCTATTATTTGTTTCTACTGCTGTCAAAAATTTGGCTGACTATTCCAGCAAATGTCAGGCCGACTGAGCATCACCTAGGCCGCCTCGTTCAGTCGGCCTACCACTTCATTCAGTCAGCCTACAGTCGCTTAAGCGGCCAATCGTCGTTTTGTCAGTTTTTCTGGGTTCTTCTTCCCCAAACTAAAAAACCAAAGCTATTTAAGCATTTTAAGTCCGAATCTACTGTAACAAGTAGGAAACAACTTGAAATTTTAGCAATCTTGGGTTTTCAGACACAAAAAGGCTGATTCCGGCTTGTTTAGACTTTTTTTCCCGCAGGCCAATTCAGTGGGACGAAGGCCGACTGAGCGTCATCTAGCCCACCTCGTTGAGTCAGCCTACCACGTCGCTGGGTTGGCCTACCGCCTCATTGAGTCAGCTTACTGGTAAAAATGTCCAAATAGTCCCTGTTTGTTTTATTCTATTGTTTTTGGTTCGTTTCTGTCGTTTTTGACCCGATTTGTGTCATTCTAATGCGTTTTCAGTCCCGTTTTCAACCCGAAAAATTCCAAAAAAATTATGGCTGATCTAAAATATTGTTTTTTCATTTATTTTATTCCTTTTTTTTAGATTTTATTAATTTTTATTTGATTTAATATGTATTTTAATGGCTTAAAAATAGTGTCCTTGCTAAATAAATCTAAATAAATTATTTTCAACCAACTAAAAACCCCAAAAAATATTGTGAAAACATTAAATCTTACTTTAGGATATTTAGTCAATTTATTTCAAGTTTTTTAGGTTGTGAAATAATTAAGTAATGCCAAAAAAAATCACATTTTTGTCCCAAAAAATCCAAAAATATCGTTTTCCTCATGCTATATGCTTATTTTCCATACTTATTTGTTCGTGCTTTATTTGTGATTATTCCCTTATTAATCTTGTCTCGTTTGGAGTCGGGTCCGTCGGTAAGCTCGGTTAAAACTCGGTTTTGCCCCATTTATTTATTTATTACTTTATTTATTTTCACGCATTAGAGAAATGTATAGGTATTTGTAATGCCTTGTAATAATTTTATTTTCTTGCTTTGTTTATTTATCACTTTTCGTGTGATGTATGGCATATTAAACCGAAAACACCAAACAATAATAAGATTAAATCACATAAGAACTAAGATCACGCATATTAAAACATAATCGGCTTGATTTGAAAATTGAAAAGTAAGCAACATCATCCGAACCTAGAATCTCTATTTTAAGGTACGGTCCAAACAACCGATGGGAATATTGTACCTAAATTCTCGGTGGAGCTTAACCGGGTGGCAACTCTATCTTAGAATATGGGATTCTAAGTCTCATATCCCTTAACACATTAATTGGACTAAACTTCAACTTCAACATCGCTTCCATTATCCATTTTCATCACACTGAAATAAGGATCATCCCTTAGCCCGCTTCACAGTGCTCATTGTTTCTCCGTCCCACGCCGAAGAGCATTAAAGCTTACAGTGCGGGCAGGGGGATCAAAGGCTATTGGCTCACAGTGGCGACTCTGCTGGGGATTTTTCTTTAACTTAAAACTTGAAAATTGCTTTCATTTTCAACCTTTGGTTAACGGATTTTGATGATGTGCCTAAATCATTTTTAAAACATCACTTTATTTCTTATGCCTTTTAATCCACCGCTTTAGTTAGATTCTAAGTTATAAGGTGCCATTTTATCACCCCCGTGAAGCTCACTTGTATACCTCATGCCTGCTAGGAATCAGGGATATTTATGAGTTGAACACTCGTTTTAACCAAAGTGTAATTCTCGCAGCCGCACCCATTTGAGGAGTGGTTGAGTTACACAGAATCAAGGTAAATGAGACCCTTCTACAGTGTCATTCCATGACACCAGCAGTTTAAGACTATGAACCATGATAAATCTAGCCATAGCAACTTCCCTTTAGGCTCACCGGAATAATATAGATTTAGGTCGCATACTCTCTTGCCATTTCCTGGTGCTAGAGCTACCCCCATACTATAAATTGATGATATGTAGGAGTCATAAGGTTGGAAGAGGTTTATTTACTTTTGTGTGCTACTTATGTTGTGCTCATTCATGCAAAGCTCATGCATAGGCCGCATGTGGCCGACCTTTATTTTCGGTTTTCGCTTTCCTCTACTCTCCCCTCGTTTGAAAGGAAGAATTTCATAAAATGCCTGAGATCGTTTGAGTCCCGATGACCTATACCTAGCTAGCTAGGCATAGTGAGGAATTCGTATGTCTCACGTATTTCGGGGATAAGCTTCGCATCATAAGTTCTTCTACTCCCTACCTCTCTAAACCACCCGTATGTATAACATTCATCACTTGAATATTTATGTTATCATCCATCTCATTCATGGTATGATTTGGGCTGATCATCTTCCAATTTCTTTAGTTAGGTCAAGGCATCCTCACCGCTGAAGTCCTCTTTGGTCGCTACTCAACCGCCGTTTAGTTCACTATTTGGTATCAGAATTAGTTATTCCTACCATGTTTGATATTCCTCTGTCTAGCAGGTTTTTAGCTGAGGGCACTCCTCCCCCTGTCTCTTCTCCGCCAGTTGATCAGGGATAATCTCAATTGGGTTCAGAGTTGGCTAATGCTATAGCTATGTTCCTTCAGTCAGATATGTTTGAGGCCACTATTCAAAAGCAAGTTAGATCCACTCTCAAGGACGAAAGGGAGTCTTAGAGGCCAGCAGGGCCTATTTTTCAAGCCCCAGGAGAGACAATTCAGTCTCTGCCAATCCAGAATTAGTCTTTGGTACCCCACTCTCCCCTGTTTGTCCTATCCAACAAAGCCATTTTTAGTTTGGACAGAGCTCTTCTCAGCTACCCTTATTATCTGCCCTACTAATCTTTGGTTTTTATCCCCCGGCATACTCGAGGCATGTTCCCCAATCTCCTATTCTGCCCACTTTCTCGGGGGATTTAATCCTCAAATGACAGTCCCCTCAAGAGGCTTTGTCGTTCCTTTGGTACAACCAGCTATTTTCACAACCTCTCCCCCTAGCTTTGTGGTCACTCCCTGTAAGGCCGCATACCCTTAAAATCCTTTTTCTCGCCCCCAAATCGAAACCTCAGGCTCCTCTACCCTTTCAGTTTGGGCCATCTTCATGTGACCAGGTCATGCAGCCTCCGGGCGTGACGCTCGAAATGGCGGCTTTCTCCAGGCAATTTCTGAATAGGAGCGAGGATAGGGAAGAAGTAAGAGATGATGACTGGTGCCTAAAAACTTATCGATGCCCAAATGGAGGCTTATTCATGCGAAGGACCACCCAAGTCCCATATAGTCATGTATGAGCGAATCATGCACGTCCAAATGATTGGGTATAAGGTGTTGCCTAAGTTATTCCCATATACCCTTTTAGGCCCTGCTCTCGAATGGTGCAATACTATTCTGGAGTCCACAATCCTAGATTGGAAACTCCTATCTGAAACTTCGATTGCCCACTATAGATTTAATTCCACAATAGAGACTACCATCCAGCATCTTGAGGTA
Organism: Euphorbia pulcherrima; assembly: GCA_947683365.1. Lineage (NCBI taxonomy): Eukaryota > Viridiplantae > Streptophyta > Magnoliopsida > Malpighiales > Euphorbiaceae > Euphorbia > Euphorbia pulcherrima. Next base: position 61,828,508 of record CANTUS010000004.1, on the reverse strand, counting down.
GTCAAACAAAGGCCAAGTGAATCCTTCAAGTCATATTTCAACAGAAGGATGGCCACTCCAGTTGTCTTAAAGCAAAAGCTTAGCCTAAAAGAAATGATCCCAAAGTTGCTTGACGGTGCTCTCCCGATGCTCCGAAAGGAAATGAAGACTGACTCTTTCGAGTCCTATCTGAAAGTTTTTGAAAAAGCTGAAAAAATTGAGCGCCGGGAGGAGAAAGATCGGGCTAATAAGTTAAGTGGGAATCGACCATGGTTCAAAAAGAATGAATCAAGTGAATTTGTGCCAGCTCCTGCTAAGTGTAAGTCGCCTGTAGTACAAACTGTGGCTCAAGAGGAATTATTTGCAGTTCAAGTTTCTCCCCCTACACAGCAACCGTTTGTGTCCCCTTGGAAGTTACCACTCGGTGTCATTTTTGCCAAGATGTATGTAGCGGGCTAGTTAAAGCCCCTTCGTGATGTCTGGGCTCCTTGACCAAATGAAAAGGGGAATTTCTCCAAGTTTCATGTGCAAAAAGGACACCAAACTGATCAATATAAGGCTCTAGCTTCCACTGTTGCTCGTATGATCAAAGAAGGAAAAATGGCTAAACCGGCCAGAAAGCCGAGCACTATAGAAAACCCTTTGCCTAACTTTGGAGGCAAGGTCTCTATGATTAGTTCAGGCATTAAGGAAGAGTATATTCTAGGAACGATATCCGAAGAATTCCTAATGGTTGTCGGCTTCGGTCTCCCTTCGGGCTTTGTATTTAATATGATCTCATAGTCTAATCCGCTGGTAAGCTCCATGGAAATTGAAGAAATGGGACAAGAAGAGGGGACCAAAGCCGAAGATGTGGAAATGGTCAAACCGGCGCTATTTAGTGTTGATGATTATGTTGTAAAAGGGGAGTATTCTGAAAAAGAGTTTTAGGTCTTCGATGTGGATGAGTATGAGCTCCAGGATTTGTCATTGGTGTATGAGGAACTGCCATATCCATTTAAATCCCCTACTATAAAAAGCGTATTGATTGATGGAATTTAATATATCACTCGCAGCAGTCGAGTGCACCAACCTAAGGACAATCGTCTCTATATTGAGAATGATCCAATCCTGAACCCCGTCAAGAATATAACTAAGCCATTGGCACCACCTCCTCAAGTTGAAGCAAGTCTTGATATTGTTCCTCTCATTACTCAGTTGAAGATAACCCAAGCCCATTTCAGCATTCGGCAATTAGTTCTTGGTTCTAATGATTATCGTCGGGCTCTGATCAAGAGGATTTTAGAGCTTAAAGTGAAGCACTACTTCTATTGTTGAGATGTGCAACATGGTAGGGAAAGGAATACCGCTCCCGAGGGGAGATGATCCGTTAATGTTCTCTAATCAGGACCTTCCACCTGAGGGGTGCTCTCATAATCAAGCCTTGTTCATCCGTGCTTAGGTCCTCGGCAAAATTATACCATGCATCATGGTTGATGATGGTTCTTCTTTGAATCTGTATCCTTTGAAAGTTCTTCCACATCTAGGTTTGTCCGGGGAAATGCTCGAGAAATCCAACACTGTCATCCATACTTATGATGATTCGAAGAGAGATGTGATTTGGGTTTTCGAAGCCAAACTAACTATAGGGGAAAGTTTTGCTAAGGTTTAGTTTACTGTTGTCGATATTCCTATCACCTATTCCTTACTCTTAGGCCGACCCTGGCTTCACTCTGTGGGAGTAGTCTCATCGACACTCCATCAAAAGATCAAAGCCGTAGGAAAAGATGGAAAGATTAAGGTAATTGAAGCTAATCATGCCACGGTCACGACCATTATGAAAGCCGAGGAAGAGTCTGGATTTTGAATGGCCGTTATCAATAATGAGAAGCTTAAGACCCCTTTCTATGAGTGCTGCTCACCTTTAGCGAGGAAATTGATGAAGAAGCATGGCCATGAGCTGGGTCATGATTTAGGGAAGTACCTTGGGGGAATTGTCGATCCTCTTTCAATTAAGAACTATCCCAAGCGAGCTGGTTTCAGGTATACTCCAAATAAGGTTTACAGGCATGTTCATCCATTCTACTGTAACATGGTGACTGTTTGTAAGGTTTAAGGGAAGGGTGTCTACAAAGGAGAATCCGAGCCTGTTGAGCATGATGGTCAAGTCTGGCCAGGTTTTGAGATTTTCAAGGATGTGTATAATTTTGAGAAGAATTGCTTTATTGAAAAGGGGGAGAGCCTAATTGAGCCAATGTCTGCTGATGCATCCAAGAAGAATAAGGGAAAGCTAGTTTCTGATTCAGATGATGAAAAGCCGATAGACCCAGAAATTGAAGTTGTAGATGCTGCTATGTCTAAGGCCATGTCTGTTCTACTTAGGAAGAAGTGGAGGAAGAATAATGAAGCTAATCCTCTGGCCGAAGTTATGAAGAAGCTTGCCTGATCTCTTGCTACTGAAGAAGGTATGTTATCTGCTGATCAAGTGAAAGCCCTAGAACATGATCTGGGTGACCTACTTATGGAACCTACCAAGGGTATCACCTCGGTTGATGCTGCTGCACAAGACCCTCCGCTTGTGGGGGATGACTCTATCTATGATGATGTAACTTTTAGTACCTTCAGTGTTGTTGATGGGAACAATGTAGCTTATAAGGCCTTTAATTCAATGAATGATTCTGATTTCGCTTATTTGCTTAATGTTTCACTCGACGGGCCCATGCATTCATTTAATCATAAGCCTAATGTGTTTAGTATTCATGACATTTCTTTAATTAAAATAAACTTGAGTACAGATGATGACCCTAAAACGGTAATCCTTTCTAGCGACTTAACACCTGAGATAAAAAGTGAGATAATTAAAGCGCTGAAAGATCATGTTAACGCTTTCGCTTGGACACATATGGACATGCCTAATGTCGATCGACATATCATCGAACATGACATTCCAACTGATCCTAGATTCCATCCTGTCAAGCAGAAGTTCCAAAGGATGAGACCAGAGTGGGCCTACAAGGTCAGAACAGCGGTTGCTAACATGATTGAGGCTAAGCATGTCAAAGTCATCGAATATCCGACCTGGTTATCAAACATTGTCCCCGTACTGAAGAAAGATGGAGGGTAAGGGTTTGTATGGATTACCAAGATCTGAATAAAGCTTCACCAAAGGATGACTTTCCTCTACCCCACATTGATGTGCTAATTGACAATGTTGCCAGGGCTGTAATGTACTCGTTCATGGATGGGTTTTCAGGGTACAATCAGATTCTATTTGACATAATTGATAAGGTTAAGACAGCTTTCATCACAGAATGGGGAGTATTCTGCTATCGGGTTATGCCATTTGGTCTGAAGAATGCTAGAGCAACCTATCAGTGGGCTGTCACCACTCTCTTGCATGATATGATCCATAAGGAAGTAGAGGTCTACGTGGATGACATGTTAGTTAAGTCTGCTACGAGAGAAGAGCACCCCGCAGTTTTGGATAAGTTTATGACTTGCATTGAGAAATATAACTTATGCCTTCATCCAAAGAAGTGCACATTTTGGGTTATATTGGGAAAGCTTTTAGGCCATATGGTCAGTCAAAGGGGGGTTGAAATGGATCCAGATAAGATTAAGGTGATTAAGGATATGCCCGCTTTGAAGACAGAAAAAGAAGTTCGGTCCTTCCTTGGTTCCATCTAATATGTTAGTAGGTCCATTTCTCACCTCACCACCATTTGTGAGCCAATCTTTAAGCTATTAAGGAGGCATCAGTCGATTGTGTGGGATGAGTATTGCCAGATCGCCTTCGACAAAATCAAGGCCTACCTTCTTCGCCCACCCATCCTTCTTCTACCCACCCTAGGCATGACATTGATCTTGTACTTAGCAATCGATGACTCTTCCATAAGAGCAATGTTGGTTCAAGAAGATGACAGTAGGAAGGATCATGTCGTGTACTGCTTAAGTAAGAAGCTTTTGGATTATGAAACTCATTACTCAATTGTCGAAAAGACGTGTGCTGCAATGGTTTGGTTAATTAAGAAGTTGGGCCACTACTGCCATTCCTACAAAGTTCAGGCCGTTGCTAAGGTTGACCCAATGAAATATCTTTGTCAGTCATCCATCTTATCCGGTAAGTTAACCAGATGGTTACTGTTGCTTTTTGAATTTGATATTGAGTATATCAAGACGAAAGTTATCAAAGGAGGAGCAGTTGCAGAGTTTTTGGCAAACTAAGCTCTCGACTCCAATCATGTCAAGAACTTGGACTTTCCCGATGAGCAATTAGCTATAACCGAAGTCGCCAACCCCATATAGACCACGTATTTTAATGGTGCTGTGAATAAATTCAGGGCAGGCCTAGGAGTTATCTTATTTACACCTGACAATGAAGTTATACCTCTATCTAAGTGGTTGGATTTTCCCTCTACTAATAATGGGGCTGAATACGAAGCTTGTCTATTTGGTCTTGAAGCCCTTTTGCTTGTAGGGGCAAAGCATGCTTCTGTAATTGTAGATTCAGCCCTGGTTATCCGTCAATTCATGGGAGATTGGGAAATCAAAGAAGAGTCTCTCCGTCCTTATGTCTATGCCGTTTGGGATCTGTCAACTCAATTTGCAATGTATCTCTATCAACATGTCCCCCAACATGAAAATCTAATGGCTGAGTCCTTAGCTACACTGGCTTGGATATGGGAAGGTCCCCAGCCATAACCCATCTGCCCTCTGATCTTAGTTTCAGCAAAGTTTCCCTACCATTCGCACAAATTTGCCATATTCTCACCATTAGTGATGAGCCCTGCTGGTACTCGGACATTGTGCAATTTCTTCGGAGTGGTCAGTATCCCAACGGCGCTACCGACTCTAATCGTGCTATGCTCAGAAAGTTAGCCTTTCAGTTCAAGATTATGGAAAATGATCTCTTCAAGCGCACTTCCGATGGGTTATTACTCCAGTGTCTAACTGAATCAGAAGCTCATCGGGTTATAGTTGAGGTTCATGCGGGTGATTGTGGACCTCATATGAATGGCCTAGCCTTAGCCAAGAAAATTTAGTGGATGGGGTACTTCTGGTTAACTGTGATTATCGTCTGTGTCTCTGAAGTTAAGCAATGTCACCAATGTCAGATTTATGGAGATATTCAGCTTCTTCCACCCACTGAAATTCACAGTTTATCTACTCATTGGCCATTCTAGGTGTGGTTGATAGATGTAATTGACGAGATTCGGCCATCAATAACTAATGGTCACCGCTTCATAATCATGGCAGTGGATTATTTCTCTACATGGGTGGAAGCCAAATCGTACACCAGTATTACTGCCAAGAAGGTGGCCAAGTTCATTGAGAAGCACATTTTCACTCGGTATGGTCTACCTCATCGTATTGTCTCAGATAATGGGGTTCAATTCCAAGGGGCAACTGTGGAGTTGATTGAGAAGTGTGGTATAGAGCATCATAGATCTTCGTCCTACCGTCCTCAAGCCAACGGTGTGGTGGAGTCAGCCAACAAGTCCGTTAAGAAAATCCTTTCTAAGAATATAGCCAGTAACCGAGATTAGGCTGATAAGTTACCATTCGCTCTTTTGGGGTACCGAACAAGCATCAGGACTCCCATAAGTTAAACCCCCTTTTCCTTGGTTTACAGTATGGAAGCCATTTTACCTGTTGCAATTGAAATGAAGTCTTTGCGAGTGTCGCTCGAATCTAAGCTCGAAGAGACTGAATGGGCAAAAGCAAGGTTTGAACAGCTGAATACTCTAGACGAGCAATGCCTAAAAGCCTTGGATAGCCTTCAAATGTATCAGCAACGTATGGTAAGAGCCTACAATAGTCGGGTCAAGCACCATAAGTACCCCATTGAAAGCTGGTGACTTGGTCCTAAAGCAAGTAAAACCTTCCACCACCGTTCCTAGGGGGAAGTTTTGACCAAATTGGGAAGGACCTTATGTGATTAAGAAGGTTCTCGGTAAGGGCGGAATGAAGATTATAGATATGGATGGTAATGAGTTCACGAATCCTATCAATCAGGATTGGTTAAAGCATTATCATATCTAAATCAAAAGAATTAAATCTAGAAAAGCGGCACTCATAAAAAGCAAATAAAATCAAATCCCCCGGCGAGTGGTCCTTTATTGCTCGGGCAAAAAAAAAGGTGTATCCTGCTGATTGGTATTCCGCAAACCAGTCAGGCAAAAGTTAGGGTAAGGTGAGCTAAGAGAGTATGTTGGCTAGAAAACCTTCGTAGGATAGTCAGCACTAGGATTCGGGTCGGTAGAAATGGTTATCATCATTATATACTCAAGCTTACTTCAATTAATGGAAATCTCATTCTTACTAAGCTCTTATGTTTGTATGCAAGTGAATATACTTGGCCCTAAAGGTAAAATGTTGTAGATAAGTTGAGTTTGGGATGTCGCTTAACTCAAATTCTTGAGCACCAAATAAAATGGAAATCATAAGAAATAGAAAGAGGCATAAATCCCGATAGGCTGAAAGCATCTAGGCTTATGCAAAAGCCGGAAAGTCCGCTAGATTGAAAACCCGAAGAGGGTAGTCTAGGCAAAAGTCAGGACATAAAAGCAGTAAATAAAAGTCTGATGGGCCTAACACAATGTTTAGGCCTATGCAAAAGTAAAGACAAACAAAAGTAAGGATAGCACAATCGTCAATCACCCAGAAGGCCCCACACCCTCGTAATCATCATCATAATTAGAGTCGAAGGCTCGAACCAGCTTCTCCTCTGCTGATAAAGGATCGAGTCCCGCCTACCGGTCGCTCCACTCAAGCCACGAATGCAGGCGCTTCTTCTGATACCATAATCTTCCAACCTGTCAAAGCCACCCTCGGTAGAATCCATCAGTAGTAATGGCATCCAGTCAAACATAGTCTAAGGTCTCATAACTCGCCCGATGGGCCCATACCTCTCTAGCATGGACAAGAAGATGGGCTGAGAACAGCCCAGCCTCAAAATCTCCCAAGTGCAGTAGCACCCTCTATCGTTGCCCCCACTGTCGACATAGGCAATAAGGCGAGTAGTGCTCAAAGTACAGTAGCCCTACAAGCTTAACCTTGCCTCCATTGGTGTCCACCAGAACATCAGAAATATCCTACTAGTGGTAGACCTAGTGAATGTCTGCATTGAATAGACCCTCCTTGATTGCTTTCCAATCATCGGTCTTCAGGGTATCATGGCCAGTGGTGATATAGGCCATGCCATGATAATTCCTTGGCCCATATCATCTCGGATTGCCTCGAGGGTCCTGAAGCAAAGCTAGCTTCTCTTAGAGCCAAACCTGTAGGTTCAGATTTAGTTTCAGTTTCAGATTCAGGTTCAGTTTTAGTTTCAATCTCAGATTCAGATTCAATATAGGTTTCAGGTTTAGAGTCAGTTAAACGGAATACCTATAGTATGGAGAAGTGGTCTCCGATATGATTGGGATCGCCGACAGCTCTATCCAAGTGGAATAGGGTCTCAACTAACCCTAGAAATAATGGAGATATACCCACTGAGGCCTGCCCAATGATCGAAACTAGCCAAAATGGGGCAACGGTGCCAACCCCACAAATAAACTCAGCCATGAGCAATAGAGCCATCATAAAAGGATAAGAAATATACAACTTAAGAGTTGCTATACACTAGTTGAGTACCCGACCGAGATCAAATCCCAGTGGTCCAGGAATCCGGGAAAGGAAAGTAGTAGGGGCATCTAGGTTCCACAACCCGGTTAGCTAATCCTTAGCCCCAAAATGCACCTCCGGCATAGCAAAATGCATCCAGAGAGTATAGATCATCCCCAGAATAGCGTGATACTCCTCCACCAATGGGCAAAGCTCAAAGCCTGAGAAGCAAAATACGTGGTCCATCGGGTCCCAATGGAGGAATGCCGCATAGAGGAAAGCCACATTCACCGGCCAGCTTGTAATGTATCAAAGCCCCGCTAATCCGAAAACCTCTAGTCTCTCCCAGTCAGAGCTCGCTAAAGTGCGTAAGAACTGCCTTAGCCTAGCATTGTGTGTCTCCATCAGTGATCTCTATCTGCTAGTCGCCTATCAAATAAGGTTGCATTCATTAATTCGGATGATTGTAAGCGTTAATCAGTTCATTCCTAATTAAACATCTATCACGCCTAGCATTCATCTAGCGAACAAGTAACACAATCAATCAGAAAAACAAGTCAGGCATCACACAATCAAATCATCCATTAAAGTCACCAATACATCAAAAAAATAATGATGCATAAGAGTAAGAGATCATCCGAGGCGACCTCCGGACCTCCTCTCTGAGGCACCGGGCCTTGAAACTCCACCCATGCTAAATCTATGAGGAAAAACCAAGCCCACAGGCTGCATCCCTGGAAAGCCCATCATCTCCAGGGTAGCCTGAAAGTGTGTAGACTGGCTGGTATCGATCATAGTGACTCAGTCTTATATCCTCCATCGCTATGGCTACTCCTACGAACCTCAGCCTCCCTCTCTAATTGATCTTACCACTCCTCCACCCTCTCAACATAACTCCACAGCATCTCCATCTCTCGGGTGTAGTGCTCCCTCTGCTATGCCAGTCGCCTCTCGCAGTCTACTAGCTAACACTTGTAATCTATCCTCTCTCGAGCTAGCCAACCCTCGTGATCCATCCTCTCTTGATCCAGCTGACTTCGATAATCCACACACTCGTGCTCGATCCGCATCCACTCCTCTTGCTCACTCTGATACTTGTCTTGCTCCATCCCAACCAAGAGCTATAAATATCAGTGATCAGCCCAATAATTCACGCATTCATAATATTCATTCATAAATTGGCAAATATCCTATGTACTTTTCTCGTTTTAAATCTTAATAGGTTGCAAGACAAAATCTCACCCAGCCTGTGGAATCCTATGCAATGACCAAGTCCCTCATGCTAAAGCAACCTCGGGCCAAGCGCTCAGCCTCCGAGATAGGTACCTGTGCAATCAAAAGTAGAATAAACCAATCACCATGGTTAGGAGACACTAGACTATACGAACCGATAAAGTGAAGCATGAGTTAGGTTCTTACATGTGTGGTCTCTGATGGAGCAAAGGTCAAAGGCGTAGTGTACTCTTTAATGTGTCTGTGCACTCAAACTCCAGGATGGGTCATCAGGCATAAAGAGGTATCCAACTGGTTTACCAATACACCCTCGATGAATCCCGGTGGGAATGGTCTCTAAGTAGGAGAAGCTGGCCCAACGGAAGCAATCTCTGGATCGGTCATATTCTGGTGCGAATGCCCTGCGTGCGCTCCTGTACTGAACACGGAGGCTCCTCTCCTATCTCTCTGGGTCCCCTAAAATCAAAAGAAAAATAGATTGACCAGTTAAGGCAGAATCAGAGTAATTTAACAATTCAAGCATATATGGAGGAAATTTGTTAGAAGTTTGAGTGTCATACCCCTCAGTGCCCCCGCCTAGGGGCAGGTGGCTCGATGCCCATCCCAGCATTGCCAAAAAGCATCTCGCCCAGGTCCATGTAAGCCATCTCATCGTCAACCTCAAAAGGGATGTCATTGGTATCATCATCCACCCCATTGAGGCCAGTGCTGCCATCTATCTGAAAGCATCATCGCCGAACTCAAAGTTTTGCACCACATCATCTCGAGCCCTCCTGGGGTAAGAAGGAATCAGTCACCTCAGATGATCATTATAATCTCTGCCAACCAAGGCCACCCAGACCTAATCTCCTCCCCTGAACTAAGCCTGGTCGTTCGATGACATAAGGTGAGGCCAAAAGATACTGACAGATACGTCAGGGGGGACTCTCCTCCGAGCAGTGGTGCTAGTCCTCCATAGGCAAACCCGCTCGCCAAAGTACCACTCCATGCTGAATAAACACTCCAATATGAATCGGTACCCATCTACGGTCCCCCAAACATCCTTCATGTGCTAATAATTGACCATTGTCTTCCAAGGGTTGGAAACGATCTGCCAAATAAGAACAAAGAAAACCGCAACATTTATCAATGTAAGTATTCTTACTCTTTTGTAAATACGGTTTCGAACTAATGTTTAAACTAAATGCGCAGAAAGTGAGGTTACCCGATGACGGCGCAACTGCCTCAAATACTCTCGGTACCAGCACGGCTTGCCCACTCGGTCAACATTTGACTAGCTAACCATCCATCGGGTAATGGCATGTGACTCAGGTGGTGGCTGATCCTCTAAGTCTGGGGGACAGATAATTCAATACTCGAGGGCCCACATCTGTAAATGCAATAAGTAAAATAAAAAAAAGAGCTCAGAAAGCATCCAAAAGCAGAAGTGTATGTTAAAGATTTTAGTCAAAGGGGATTTATTACAAAGACCCATAGCTGCCCGACCTTGAACTCGGTGACCTTTCCTGGTGCCGAGCAGTCAAGTGCATAATAGATCTGGCCAAGAATGGCCCTCGGCCAGTTCCATGTGGTAAAACTGCAATGCTCATGCAGGTCTGCGTATCTCAACTTGTCATCAGCCGGCATCGGAACCCCGAGAAGTGCCACAACCCGGGCGTGGGCCTCTGGCTCATGGCGAAAGTGATTGGGTTAGACTTCAAAAACCATTGGGAAGCCCTCCCATCGCATCTTAGTCATGGTACATATATCAGAAGGAGTGATCGTTATCTCACCAACCAGAAGATGGAATATGTGTGTAACCTCGCTCCACTCGCTCAACTAAACATCCTAGTATATCCGGCCTTATTGGACGGTGCAACATGGTCAGAGAATCTAGCATCCGCTTGAGCCCCATACCTTGAATGGCCATGACCAACGAGTTGTCGGGCCGACCTTTAATCTGATTCCGCCACTTAGCACACCTCTATAATGATCCCATTGCCTTGAGACAGTGTGGCTGCAAAAAATTAATGTCAAGCATTAGAACAAGCAGTTAAAGTATGCAAAACCGACAACAAATCAAATTTTCAGCATCTAGCCTACTTCAGATCTAAATTTTGACTGCAAAATCAGACTCAACGCAAAAAAAATTTTTGGATAGGGCCTTCGGTTTCCCCGAAAGATGCCCCTCCTTTTTTTCGGCCGCCGACAGTCATCGCCGACGACTGATGGCTGGATACCTCCTCGACGTGGCCAGGCCGCCTTGTCGAGGTGGCCAGCCGCCTCGTCAAGGCAGTAGGCCACCTCATCAACGCGACCCGAAGTGGTCGATGCGGCCCTGCGCCGTGGACGTGGCCTCACTGCCGGAGATGGTCAGCCTTCCGCCGGCTGCGGTTTGCCCCCAAAAAAACCTAATTTCTGCCTTTTGGGCCCAATTTTAGTACAAATTTATTCAAATCAGCCCCGAAACACACCTAAATGCATCCTAAACATCTTTCCTCAATCTATTTCGCCTAATTTAAAGCCTAAAGCACCCTAAAAATCCAAATCAAGTTCATGGCATTTTATGGAAACTTTGGCAAAAATTAGGTTTTATCGGTTTACCTGAAGATCAGAAGCATGCTCGGCTAAGTCAGTAAATATAGCGACCTGAGAAATCGGTGTATGTCTCATATATGTGTCAGAGGCTTGTAGTCCGTAGGCCCACTGAACCGAGCAAATCCGTTGGCCATCATTCCCTCATGGTAGCGTTTCGTGGTCAAGATTGTGAGACCTCTTGAGCCCTTTCTTGCAGTACATCCTTCCCCAAGTTCGAAAAATTAGAGAATATCTCGGGTAGAGAAGGAAGAAATGAAAGGGAAGAATATGGAAAGAAAGAGAAAAATGAATGAAAGGAGAAAGATGAAATGAAAAGGAAAGAAAAGAAAGGAAGTATATATAAGAAAAGTAAAAGGAATATATTCCTTTTTTTGTCTTGTAGTAGAAGGGAATATTCCTTTCAACAAGGGGCAAAATCCTCCGATCGGTTATTTCTTTTCGCCTTCCGGGCGTCTCTAATCTCTATTTTATTCTCACCCTCTTTTTTTATTATTGCTGTTAATTGAAGGGGCAAAAAATTTTTGTTTCACAAAATCAATTAGGCAATTAAAAAAGGGGCATATTTATCACATGCTAATTTCTCAAATTATATTCTTGATAGGTCCGTCAATGGCGTACCCAGAAAACAACCGATTCAGAATTCCTACACTCAGAAATTTTTTTGTCTCGACTGGTCTGTCAATGCTGCATTCCCAAAACCTCCAATAAACAACCTATTAGGAATTTTCAGCTCTAAAAGGCTGAATACGGCTTGTTTAGACTTTTTTTCCTGCAGGCCACTTCAGTGGGATGAAGGCCGACTGAGCGTCATCTAGGCCACCTTGTTGAGTCGGCCTACCATGTCGCTGAGTCGGCCTACCACCTCACTAAGTCAGTCTACTGGTAAAAAGTCCAAATGGTCCCTGTTTGTTTTATTCTATTGTTTTTGGCCCATTCTTGTCTTCTTTGACCTGATTTTTGTCATTTTAATGCGTTTTCAGTCCCATTTTCAACCCGAAAATTTCAACAAAAAAATTATGGCTGATCTGAAATTTTGTTTTTTTGTTTATTTTATTCTTTTTTTAGATTTTATTTATTTTTATTTGATTTAACATGTATTTTGATGGCTTAAAAATAGTGTCTTTACGAAATAAATCTAAATTAATTAAATATTCCATACACATTAAATCTTACTTTAGGACATTTAGTCAATTTATTTCACCTTTTTTAGGTTGTTAAATAATTAAGTAATGCCCAAAAAAATCACGTTTTTGTCCCGGAATATCTAAAAATATCATTTTCCTCATGCTATGTGCTTATTTTCCACACTTATTTGTTCGTGCTTTATTTGTGATTATTTCTGTATTAATCTTGTCTCGTTTGGAGCCGGGTCCAAGTCGGTAAGCTCGGTTAAAACCCAATTTCACCCCGTTTATTTAATTATTGCTTTATTTATTTTCTCGCATTAGAGAAATGTATAGGTATTTGTGAAGCCTTGTAATAATTTTATTTTCTTGCTTTGTTTATTTATCGCTTTTCGTGTGATGTATGGCATATTAAACCGAAAACACCAAACAATAATTGGATCAAATCGCATAAGAACTAAGGTCACGCTTATTAGAACATAATCGACTTAATTTAAAAATTGAAAAGTAAGCAACATCATCTGAACCAAGAATCTCTGTTTTAAGATACGGTCCAGACACCCGGTGGGAATATCGTACCCAAATTCCCAATGGAGCTTAACCGGGTGGTGACTCTATCTTAGAATACTGGATTCTAAGTCTCGTATCCCTTAACACAATAATCGGACTAAACTTCAACTTCAACATCGCTTCCATTATCCATTTTCATCACGCTAAAATAAGGATCATCCCTTAGCTCGCTTCACAATGCTCATTGTTTCTCCGCCCCACGCCGAAGAGCATTAAAGCTAACTGTGCGCATGGGGGGATCGGGTCATTAGCTCACAGTCGGGCCTCACCGCAAGATGCCACAAGTGTAGCGTCTTGCAACTCCACGGCGTGTCTCATTGACAAGGCCACTCTATGGCCACACACACCAGACGCGGGGACACAGCTCAAGATGGGCTAGGGGGCACCTCTAGTGCGCCACCCCGGCCTCTCGCTGCCCACAAGAGAGTCTCGGTGCTCGGACGGCAGTGGCGCCTCGAACGGCAGCGCCGGCGAGGGCGGGACTGATTTATTATATTTTCTTATTTATTTTTTCTTCTTATTTAATTTTAATTTTAATTTTATTATTTTTTTAATTTATTTTAAGGCATTTATCTAATCGGTTAAAAAAGGATCGCGCGGTAAAAATCCCATCCTCGTCACGGGAATACTTGCCAAACGCATTCCGACTCTGAAATAATAGAATAACATGCCAATTGTTAGGACCGAGCAAAACGTTATCGTCGTTCCATGGGTCACCAAAAAGCTCATGCTCACAGGCTGCCCCTCAGGAGATTAACATTTGACAGGTCAAATGTGATTTCACGAAAGAGCCAGGGATAAGAGGTTATACCTGAGTCACAAATTCTTGAGCCAATTATCTACTAGGATTACCATCAATAGATCTTTCTGGTGGAATAAAACAGGGATAACATGTATTCTGGGCATGGTTGTCTACGGACGGTACAGGGATGCATCATCAATGGACCTCTCAAAGTCGAAAACCTTGAATTAGTTGTTTACTGGTGGTTTGACGACGCACCATCAATAGACACATTAAGATTGAATCTTTTTTGAGTCATAAAATTCTGAATCGGTTGTTTTCTGGGTTTACCATCGACAGACCTATCAAGAACTAAAATTGAGAACTTAGCATGTGATAAATATGTCCACTTTTTTATTGATTAATTGATTTTGTGGAAACAAAAATTTTTGCCCCTTCAATTAACAATAAAAAAGGTGGAATATAAAGAAATAGAAGATTTTAGAAATATTCGGGAGCCAGAAAGAAATAATCAATTAGAGGGCTTTGCCCCTTACTGAAAGGAATATTCCGAAAAATATGCTGCGCACTAAATGACAAAAAGAAACATATTCCCTTTTATTTCCCTTTCACCTTTCTTCTTCTTCTATATCCTTTTTTTTCTGTTTCATTTCTTTCGTCTCTTTCATTCTTCTTTCACATATTCTTTTCTTTCTTGTTCATTCCACATTTTACTTAGAGAAAAAAAATGTATGACAAGAGAGGAGACCGGAAGCCTTATACAATTGCCCATAATTCATTACTAGAAAGCCGGCATGGATTACGAGCTTGCCCAATTCCTTGTGCATATGGGCTTCAAGACACCGATACTTACATGGGTTATACAACGACCTCCTAAGTCCGAATATTTACTCAGCCAGGAAAACATGCTTATGTGCCAGGTAAACTGTCAAAACTCGAGTCTGGCTTCATTTTTTCTTAAAAACTATCATCACCATGAACTGGACCTTGAATTTAGGATTTTTGATGATCAAATATTTGGTGAAATTGAGTGTGTAAATATGCATAGAACAAGTCAATTGGTGTTTTAGAACTGAATTGGTTGGATTTTGGGTCAAATTTGAACCGAAAGGGGGCTAAAATGCCTTTTTTGAATATTTTTGGATTTTAGGGAGAAATTCCGGCCACCAGTGCTGGCCAAAGTGGCGAGATGCCACAATGGCCTGGGAGACGCTGCCGTTGTAGTGTCTCGTCTGCCACCGGGGTGTCTCGCCTTTAGCGGCAGCGGTTGCCAACGGCGGCCAAATGCTAGGGAGGCCTGGGAAAAAAATTGGGGAGTGCATTCTAGATTCGTTTTTCATGCTAATTCCAATTTTGAGGTCAAAATTACATCCGAGTCTATTTACATGCTAAAATATGAAATTTTTGCTACTTTTGCAAACTTTAACCTTTAAAAATCTTGGATTTATTTTGCAGCCAACCGAGATTAAACCATGGGGGTCACTCCAACGGTGAGCGGATTGGTGGTAGGATATTAAGATGCAAGCCATGGCATTGAGTGATGATTCGATTATTTAGGCCATTCAGGACCTGAGCTTAGACCGATTGTTGGATGCACTACCAAAGAATAATTGGTCGATGAGCCCCACTATTTTAGCTAGCTTGGTCGAGCGTTGGAGCGAGACCTCACACACTTTTCATTTGACGGTGGGAGAGCTAACAATCACCTAGTTGGATATAGTTGCCATGACCGAACTACCTTGGGAGGGTCAAGCCATACATTTCAATGTTTATTTAGAGCAGTTTCATGTGGAGCCGGCTTACCTTACCCAGATATCGAGTTTGCTTATTGTCCCCATGGCCGCTGACAGAGTGGTGAGGTATAATCAGCTACATGATCATTGGATTAAGGAGACTGATATCAGCGGGGACAATTTTGATCAGTATTTGTGGTCATTCCTTGCGACATTACTAACATGCCTCTTCTTTCCTTCTGGTGTGAGTCGACTCACTCTCAGATTGCTATATGCCTCAGAAAGACCAATTGATTTCAAGATGTGGAACTAGCCAAGAGCAATCCATGGGTAGATATATTATGCGCTTGACTGAGCAACCTGGGGGGGTCCAATGCATTCAAGGACTCATACCTATGGGTCTTGGTGGGCAGCTTTGCTTTTTTGATATTAGCCACATTGCTTATTTGGTTTACTAATGCTTATATTTTCATGCCTTTGCAGATGTTGGCATTTGAGCATTCGATAGTTCCTCCCCTTGTACTCGATGCACGATCGCTCCTGGGATTGCATGGTATCGCCTGCTGGATGTGTAGGAGGTCCGATGTGGTGCTAGTGGATGGATGCGCATGGTATCGGGAGCATTTGCGGTAGCTTAGACGTCATTGGTTAACATTATTTCCTAAGGATTTTTACCCATTAGTGCAAAACGATGGACAATTGAAAGAATACTTACAACGATTTGTTGCGATGTTTCTTGTACCTCATTGCTAAACCATGGAAGAGGTTATCCTACTATTAAGACATCAAGAATATTCGATGCACAGTGGATGGATGTTGGTTCATCTTAGAGTGCCCCTCCTCCTAGGAGTGGTACTTTGGGGAGCGAGTCTGACGATGGAGGATGAGCACCACGGCTCAGATGAGGGTTCCCCCTGATGTGCCAGTTGCAGTTTTTTAGCCCCATCTCATGCTCTTTGGTATATGAGCCCAATTTCTAAATAGTGATAGCTATATGGTGCCTTTGGTTAGCCGAGATTATACTA
The DNA here is from genome assembly GCA_947683365.1 of Euphorbia pulcherrima. Taxonomy (NCBI): domain Eukaryota; kingdom Viridiplantae; phylum Streptophyta; class Magnoliopsida; order Malpighiales; family Euphorbiaceae; genus Euphorbia; species Euphorbia pulcherrima. The sequence continues at coordinate 61,811,941 of CANTUS010000004.1, read as the reverse complement.
ATTTTTAGAGACACCTCATTCTAGAATGTCCGAGGAAGACCAGGATCGACTTTCTTTAGGACTTCAAATTCGAGGATAATAACGTCATGACTGAGGGTAGTGAGGGATTCTACAGTGTCGATGAAGATGATGATGATTAGCTTCCCTTAAAGGATGATAGGGGAGGAGACACCGCGAGGCACAATGATACTAGAGATGCTGATTCAAGCTTGGATCCGAATGTTCTTTACTAGGGGTGACAGAGTAGGGTAATTCTTTGAATCCTCCTCCACCTTGGCAACATCCTTGCAATTTCTATCTTACCTTGCTTATCTGATATTATGTTTCCTTTCCGTGATTTCTACGAGCTTGCAAGAAGAGGAGGGGAGGTCCTGCTACCAGTATAGAGGGACTTGGAGAGCTTTCCCAGCGATGCACTACCAACCCCAAGACCATTTCCATGGAGCTAGTCCCACCTACCATGGTAGCTCTTTTACTGGGTAGAGTTGACAGGATCATGATGAATTAGCTAGAGACCTCACTCTCAGTAATGTGTCGCCTAGGGGTCCATAAGGAGATGCCTATTAGGAAGTCGAGGGTGCCCCTGTACTATGTTACACAGGACACTACACATGTAAGAATGCCAATTTATACACTTTACTAAACAGGACACTACACATGTAAGAATGCTAATTTATAAACTTTACTAAACCTTGCTTTCTGATGTCTGATTGGGCTGATCGGTTGGTTCCACCTATATATTGGATTACACAGGTACTCATTTCTGAGATTGAATGTATGGCTTGGGGATATTATGGCATGATGGATCTGCTACTTACACAAGATTCTATGAACTGGGTAATGACTTTCTTTTCCCTCCTGCACAAAATAGAGAAAGATATACGAAATATTTGTTAGAATTATGCATGTATGAATGAATGCATGTCTTAATGGGTTGTTCCTCCTTTTGATTGTCCATTTTTGCAGGGTTTTTTCATGATGGAGTAGGATAGATATCATGCTGACCATGAGGAGTGAGCGAGGGTGAAGCATAAGCTAGTAGATTACTAGAGCCAGATAGCTGCTACCAGAGCCGGAGTGTCCAGGATGAGGCGCGACTTATAATCGTGACCCGAGACATAGATAGCTTGCACGATTACCTTCATGTTATGGAGAGCTAAAGGGATGGATTTCAGGCCCAGCTCTGGGCTTATGAGGGCACAAGGGGCAGAGGTACAACTGAGCTCGATGATATCTTAGCTGATATAGGAGTCACTAAGCCCTTCAGACCTACAGCCGCCATGCTGGCGGATCTCATGGAGCAGCTTATAGGGGAAATCTTCCCACCAGTGCCAGGCATGAGGAGGATGCCCACTCCTCCATATGGTGAGGAAGTGGATGATGATGTTAGCCATTATTTCAATATCGAGCACGGAGACCAGACCTGATGATCATTATCTCATCTTGCCTTATTTCGCTTATTTGCTTTACTTTGCTAACTTTGATGGTTATTTAATGCATGATTTGACACTTTGGCTATTTATCTAATATGATTGCTTTGATTTCTTTGCTTTGTTTACTTGCTAGATGGTTGTTAGGCATGATAGATGCTTGACTAGGAATAAACTGCTTAACCTCTATAAACACCTGAGTTAACAATGGTACGATCCTATTTGTCAGGTGATTAGTAGATAGAGATCATTGATGGCGGTACATAATGCACGGCTGAGGTAGCTTTTGCGTACTTTAGGGAGCCCTGATTGGTCTAGACTAGAGGTTTTTGGATTGGCAGGGCTTTGATACGTTGCTGGTAGGACAGTGAATGCAGCAACCCTCTATACAACATTCCTCTACTGGGACCCAATGGACAATGTGTTCCGCTTCTCGGGCTTTGAGTTGTGTCCAATAGTGGAGGAGTATCATGCTATTCTCAGGGTGATCTGCACTCATAAGATGCGCTTTGCTATGCGAAGGTGCATTTTGGGGCAGAGGATCATCTAACCAGGTTATGGAACCTGGATGCCCCTACCACTTTTCTTTCACAGGTTCCCGGATCACCAAGATTCGATCTTTGCCAGGTGATTTTATTGGTGTGTAGCTACCTCCAAGTTACACATTTCATATCCTTTCATGGTAGCTTTACTACTTATGGCTGAGTTTATCTGTGAAGTCAGCACCGTTGCCCCATTTCAACTAGTTTTGGTCATTGGACAGGCCTCAGTGGGCATCTCTCCATTATTCATAAGGTTAGCTGAGACCCTATTTCATCTAGATAGAGCTATCAGTGATCCACACCTTATTGTGGACCACTTCTCTATACTACATGTATTCCTCTAACTGACATTGAACCCAATACTGATATTGAATCTGAAACTAAATTTAAGACTAAATCTAAAACCAAAACTGAAGCTAAAACTAAAATTGAATCTAAATCTTAAACTAAATTTTAATTTGAAATCGAATTTGAATCTAAAACTGAATATGAAACTGAAACTGAATCTGAATCTGATGCTAAATCTGAAACTAAATCTGAATCTGAAACTGAAATTGAATTTGAAACTAAAACTGAATTTGAATATAAAACTTAATTTGAAACTGAAACTGAATCAGAATCTGATGCTGAATCTGAAACTGAATCTGAAACCAAAACTGAATCTGAATCTGATGTGCAAGATTTGCTCCTAGAGAAGCTGACCTTGCTTCAGGATCCCCGGGGTGATCCGAGATGATATGGGCCTACGAACTATCATGGCAGGGCTCATGTCACTGCCAGCCATGACACCCTGACAGTCGACATTTGGACGGAGATCATGGAGGGTTTATCCGATGTAGACATTCACTAGGTCTACCACTGGTGGAAGATTTCTGATGTTCTAGTGGAAACTGGCGGTGGCAAGGTTCAGCTTGTAGGGCTATGGTACTTTGTACATTACTCGCCCTATTGCCTATACCAACAGTAGGGACGGTGATAGAGGGTCCCACTATATTTGTATGACTTTATGCCCGGGCCATTCTCAGCCCATCTTCTTGCTCATTCTAGAGAGGTTTGGGCACACGTGCGAGCTACAAGACCCTAGATTATAATCAATTGGACACTATCACCACTGATGGATTCTACAGAGGATGGTTTTGACAAATTAAGAGATTATGGAGTTAGGTGAAGCACCTACGCTCGTGGTTCAAGTGGAGAGACAGGTTCTGATTCTAACTATGACGATGATGATGATGATGATGATGATGATAATGCAGGCCCTTCGAGGTGATTGACCACCCTATCTTTATTTTCATTTGTCTTTACTTTTTCATAGCCCCAAACATTGTGTTAGGCCCATCAAACTTTTATTTATTGCTTTTATGTCCTAATTTTTGCCTCGAACGCCCTTTTGGGTTTTCAATCCAGCGTATATTCTAGCTTTTGCATAGACCTAGATGTTTTTAGCCTATCAGAATTTATGCCTCTTTACTACATTGTATTTCTATTTTTACTGGTGTGCAAGCATTTAAACTAAATGACATCCCAAATTCAACTTATCTGGAACATTTCGCCTTTAGGGCCTAATATATTCAATTGCACACAAACATAAGAGCTCAGAATAGTGACATTCCATTAATTAAATTAAGCTTGAGTATGTATCGATGATAACCATTTCTACTGACTCAAACTCTAGTGTTAACTAGCCTATGAAGGTTTTCTAGTAAACAAACTCTCATGAGTCACTTTCACCCTAACTTTTGCCTAGATAGTCCTTTTCTGATTTTTAGTCTAGCGGGCCATTCTTTTACCCTAACTTTTTCCATAATGGTTTGCAGAATACCAAATAGCGGGATACTCCCTAATTTTTGCCTGAGCAGTAGAAGACCGCTCGCCGGGTGATTTATTTTATTTTTTTTTATGTGCCACTTTTTTAGATTTGATTCTTTTGATTTAGATATGATAGCGCTTTAACCGATCCAGATTGATAGGGTTGGTGAACTGATTACCATCCATATCTATGATTTTCATTCTACCTTTACTGAGAACTTTCTTAATCACATGAGGTCCTTCCTAATTTGGCCAAAATTTCCCCCTTGGATAGTGTTGGTAGGCTTCACTTGTTTCAGAACCAAGTCACCGGCTTTCAATGGATATTGGCGATGCTTGACCCAACTATTATAAGCTCTTGCTATATGCTGCTGGTACATTTGGAGGCTATCCAAGGCTCTTAAGCTCTGCTCATCCATTGTATTCAGTTGTTCGAACTTTGCTCTCGTCCATTTGGTCTCTTCGAGTTTAGATTCAAGTGCCACTCGCAGAGACTTCATCTCAATCTTAACTGGTAAAACTGCTTCCATACCATAAATCAAAGAGATGGGGGTTTGACTTGTAGGAGTTTTGACTCTTGTTCGGTACCCCCAGAGAGAAAATGGTAACTTATCGGCCCAATCTCAGTAACCAACGATGGTCTTAGGAAGGATTTTCGTTATAGACTTGTTAACCACTTCTACTGCACCATTGGCTTGAGGACGGTAGGGTGAAGATCTAGGATGCTCAATACCATATTTCTCAATCAATTCCGTGGTTGCCCCCTAGAATTGAACTCCATTATCTAATACAATGTGATGATGGAGACCATACCAAGCAAAAATGTGTTTCTCAATGAACTTGGCCATCTTCTTGGCGGTAATACTAGTGTACGATTTGGCTTCCACCCATTTTGAGAAATAATCCACTGCCACAATGATGAAATGGTGACCATTGGTTAAAGATGGACAAAGCTCACTAATTATAGCTATCCCCCATGCCAAGAATGGCCTAGGAGTAGATAAACTGTTAAGTTTGGTAGGTGGAAGATGCTGAATATCTCTGTAAATCTAACATTGGTGACACCTCTTAGCCTCGGAGACATAATCGGTGATCAGAGTTAACCAAAAGTACCCCAGTCGTTGAATCTTCTTAGCTAAGGCAAGGCCATTCATGTGCGGTCCACAATTACCCGTATGAACTTCCCCCACAATCTGATGGGCTTCAAATTCAGTCAAGCACCGGAGTAAGAAACCATTAGAGGTCTATTTGAAAAGTTCATTGTCGATAGTTTCGAATTGAAAGGCCAACTTTCCAAGAGTAGTTCAATCAGATTCCATGGCATTCTCAGGATACTGACCATGTCGAAGAAATTGCATAATGTTTGAGTACCAGCAGGGTTCATCACTGATGGTGAAAACTTGGGCAATGCTGCGCGAATGGTAAGGAACCTTAAAGGAAACTAAGAGCAGAGGGCAAATGGGTTGGTACTAATGACCTTCCCACATCAAAGCCAGTGTAGCTAATGAATCAGCCATCTGATTTTTGTCTCGAAGGACATGCTGATATAGACACGTCTCGAATCAAGCTGATAAAACCCAAACGACATTGACATAAGATCGAAGAGACTCTTCCTTAATATCCCAATCCCCCATAACCTAACGGATTACCAAAGCTGAATCCCCAATCACAAAAACATGCTTTGCCCCTACAACCAATAGGGCTTCAAGACTAAATAGACATTCGTATTCTGCCTCATTATTAGTAGTGGGAAACTCTAATCGCTTAGATAGAGGGATGGCTTCATTGTCGGGTGTAAACAAGATAACTTTGAGGCCCGCTCTAAATCTATTTATGGCACTATTGAAATATATAGTCCACATGGGTTTTGCGAAATGAATCGTAGATAATTGCTCGTTAGGAAAGTCCAAGTTCTCAACATAAGCAGAATCGAGAGCTTGATTTGCCAAAAATTCTACAACCGCTCTACCTTTGATAACCTTCTTCGTAATATACTCAATATCGAACTCGGAAAGATATTTACTAGAGGCTGTTTGTGGCCTGATTAGGGAGAAGAAGATTCAGGAACTCAAGCTCAAATTGAGCACCATGAATAACCCTTTACCAAATTTTGAGAAGCAAGTTGCATCTGTTGAGTCGGGGCTACCTTCCAACCATGTCTTCAATTTGATCAGGCAAGCCAATCTTATGGTTCATTCCATGATGGCCCTACCCGATGAGCCTACCCCTATTGATATCGATGCGTATAAGTTAGAGGAAGCTAATGATGAGGAAGACATGTTGGTTCAACCTAAGCCTATTGACATTGATGCTTATATGTTGGAGGAGGATGTTTATGTGGAAGCCAATGAGTATGGCATTGAGATGACGGATAATTTCAACATGACCCAGGATAGGGTGATAATATGATTTTTTATAATATTGACATCATCTACATGGTCAACCAATATGTCTTGAGAATGAGGAGAGAAGGGCTAGACCAGTGTCAGGTACCACCACACTTCATATTCTGAGCTGATTCTGATCCGAATGAGCATGTGGAGGGATTCCTCCAATTTATGCATGAAAAAAGGATTGCTATGATGGTCTTTGCACCTCAATTCCCCCACTTCTTAGAAGGTCCTGCTACGGATTGGTACAATGTGATACCAATGGAAGGTCATTGGAACTTGTACTATATTGAGAGATCCTTCCTCCATTACTTCATGGCTTCTCAATCACACCCAAATGAACTTCTTTGGAGGTTGGCACCTTAAGTAGACCAATGTAATGATGGATGGGAGATTGTTCCTCTTCCTCAGCCCCTTGTATATACTCCCTCTGATTGCATGAGTCCTAACTACATTGGAATGAATTTATTCGAATTTAGTAGTTCTTCCGAGTTGGCACACCTAGATCCTGAACAAGCCTAGAGTAATCGTTAGGACTGGCAAAGGTATCTCGGCATGAACTTAAATGAAGTAATGCAAGACCCATTCAACAAACTCTAGGCTGATGTGGCATCGGAAGTGAACCAAAGGAACCAAGTAATCATTGAGCACCACGATCCATTTGAAGGAATTCATACAGAAATTACGGTATATGGTGCTCGCATGGAACAGACATTTGCCAACATGCAAGGCATGATCTTCAACTTTTGCATAGCTATTGAAGGGGTTGAGGCTGGAGTAAATATGGTGGAGAATGAAATAGAAGAAGACCCTGATGAAGACCTTAAGGAAGACTCTGAGGATGACCTAGAGGAAGACCCCAAGGAAGACCCTGAGGAAGATCTAGAGGAAGATTTCTATGAGGGAACTGATGATGATGAATTGATTTAGCATGCGCAAAATTGGATTTTTGAACCAATAAATAGACAGCAACCTTTCGATGATTTAGATGAAGAAGTAGAAGAATTTGAAGACTCCGATGAGTTAGACCATGGAGGCAAAAGTGAAGTGGATAATCTAGGCTATGAATCTGAAACCTCTATAGATGATGAGTTAAACCATTTTCCTAGAGATTTTGAGTTTAAGTCCCCCTTTCCTACTGGGATGACATTCAACTATGATGGTGCTAAAAGCTACACCTCATCCTTGGAGCACGATTCCCCAAGTTCCTTATGATCTATAGCAAGCTATGATTCCAGAGACTATATAGAATTTGACTCCGGCAGTGATCACTTATCAACGTGATCCGAGATGAGGGGCAAGAACCTTCTCAGAAATACATCATAGAAAGGATCCGAGTAGAAAATGTATTGGCTCGAGCCAGTTATCAAATTTGAAATCCAGAATTGGGAGAAATCTATCCATATTTTACAATGGGAATACAATTCCACACCCTCGCATCCGTAAATTTGTGTAAATGATAAAGGATGGGTACATTCACTATGCCCATTAGCTTGAAAGGTTCCGCCCAGCTCTCTGAGAAAAGGCGATAGTCTGGTATGAAGGGCTGACATTTTACTAAAATTCATTTTGGAGCACTCTGGCTAGGCAATTCATTGATCACTTCACATGGTTTGAACCATCGGAAGACTCAACCCCTGAGCTAGACAAACACGGGAGCCCCTTGCTGTGTTAGGAATGGAAGGCAACCAGTGCCATTTTCCCAACCTCAGTGAAATCTACCAAGGAGTAGCCCTGTTACATGATTAAGCATTATGATGAGCCAGAAGAGTCAGCCAAATACAACGATGATTGGGGTGCGACTGATGGGGCTTCCTCATCTATCCATATGATTAGGCAAGATTCCAATCTAGTTCTGTACCAAATCCTACAAGAGAACCCCCATGACCCAAAAAGATAGCTTGAGAAGGCCCCTCTATGTAGTGGCCCTTTGCTACCAGAACACCATCTTCAGTAAATTAACTAATTGACTTAGGAGAAATACCGCTTGATGAATATTTTGATGAATTCAATGTCTTCAAAATAGCAAGCTAGCCTACTCAGGTTGTTTTTCCTATCACTATAGGAGGAAAGATCACTGGGTCAGTAGCCCCTACTATACCAAGAATGGAGCCTCTAACACCTCCTAATTTTGTTAAGTCCTCAGAATAGATGGAAAGCTCGATTGTGGACCAGTTGAAAGCCACCACTACCAAGATGAGCATTTGGGATCTTCTCCTCCCCAAGTAATCTAGCTATATAGGCCTTGACCTCAAGCCGGGAGTGCCACCTATCAGTAAACACATCGAAGTGGATGATCTCCCTGCTCCACTTCAGCCCTATCATAACACAAACATTGGAATGAGTATTAGTGACCTACCCAATCGGTAAGTGGAAAGTATGGGTCGTCTCCAACCACCTCTCTATCAAAGTTGAAACAGCCCCAGGGCTAGCATATTTGGAGCCTGCGGGATGGCCCTAATGATATCACTAAAATCAAAAGAGTCAATGTGAGCCAGCAACTCGGTATCCTCCGTAGTGTGTATTTCCTTGTACCACTTCCTGTAGAAGCTTAGGGCTCCTACTGTCCTACACTGAAAAAACAAAGATAGAATTACATTTCAATAGGGTTAGAATAAAGCAAACATGTCAAAAATCAAAAAGCCTGGCAGTATTCAAGGAAGTGGACATTCTGCCCTGGGGACAGGGCCTGTACGGGGCAAGCCCCACCCGTACAGGTACACCGTCGATACCCGTATCAAGATTGGGACCTATACGGGTCCCCCTTCACCCATATGGGTCCTCTGCAAGCAGTTCCTATGGAGGAATTATCCCAAAAATCCAAATTGTCCGAATCTCAACCAAAGCTCATCCAAAACTATCCTAAAAGCATCCTAGGCTAAAGTTACATGCATTAGGCTCTATCCTAAGGTCTAAAACACCCTAATTCATGTCAAAATTAGAGAAATTCTCAAAGGGATAAAATATGGAAAATAGAAAATTGAGTGAAATTACCTGCGATCGAGAAGCATGAGTATCATGAGAAGGGATTAGGGGCACTTCAGAGACCAGTGTGAGCCCCAGAAATGAATCCCCTTCATAAAAAGCATACTCGATGGAAACCAAGCAATCTTGGAGCCCTAAATCACCCACCGAGGGCAAAGCTTTAAGCCTAAGAGAGAAATGGCCAATCTTTCGGATCTTTTTATACATCCTGATCGAGTTTTGGGGGGATAATCACCGAAATTTTTAGTATAGGAAGATTTGATGTAAGGTGGGATGTTAGGGGTCTATTTTAGTTTTGAACCCCCAATAGGGATCCATACGGGTCCCACCCTACCCATACGGGTCCCAATCTTCTAGGACCCCACTCATACAAGTCCTAGCCCACCTATACAGGCCCTCTCTTGCTATCCAAGGGCAGATCTCTGAACTAGTATTTCAAACAGCACCAATGACTCATCCAATTCAAATTCGGGGCTAACCCCGCTTCTCCTAAATCCTAATTTCAACTAAAATTGGGGCAAAACCCCTATTTCACGTTGATTCTTGATTAAAAGGGGCAAAGATTCTAGTCTTCCTGAGAACTTTTGAGAATTAAAGTGGACTGTTCTTAATTTGGGTACTAACTAATGTAATTTTCATATGCAGGTCTGGCTCTAACAAACTGGTACTGCAAAGAGGGATTTCTCTGGTAGCAAGCAACCTACCTAAAGATGTCGATCCATTCCCCAGCGGTGGAACAAGCTGAGGTTCACCTTTTGACGGACTAGCAAAATCATCCAGGGGCATCCCCCCATTCCCTAGTGGTGAAATCAGATCTAGGGGCATCCCCCATTCCCTAGCAGCGAAATCAGATCTAGGGGCATCCCCCTATTCCCCAGTAGAGGAACTAGATCCAAGGGCATCCCCCTATTCCCTAGCAGTGGAATTAGTTACTCTAGGGGCACTCCCCCTATAATCCAGCCCTCCTAGGGGCATTCTTTGGGAGACACCCTTCCAAGGGGACTTCATTCCGGAACAATCAGGACAAACTCAACATTTCTTGCACTTAGTTTATACTTTATTCAGAGGCCAACCCCCGTCCACGCATATTTATTCTTAATTGAAGGGGAAAAAAATTTTGTTCATCATAAAGTTAATCAAGAATAAAGATGCATTAGCTCAGACAATGATTAACTCAGTGTTTGATTATTGTCTCTTTTCAAAGGTTATGCAAAATCATCAATCACGAGAGTCATCCGTCTTAGGAAAAGGATATGAGGAGAAGTCATCGACCTTAGGAAAGGGATACATCAGTCAGGAAAGTCGATCCGCTTAAAGGAAGGGATACGAGGAGAAGTCATCCACCTTAGGAAAGGGATACATCAGTCAGGAAAGTCGATCCGCCTTAAGAAAGGGATATAAGGAGAAATCACCCACCTTAGGAAAGGGATACATAAATCAGGAAAGCCGATCCACCTTAGGAAAGGGATACTAGGAGAAGTCATCCGCCTTAGGAAAGTGATACATCAGCATGGAAAGTCAATCCACCTTAGGAAAGGGATATGAGGAGAAGTCATCTGCCTTAGGAAAGGGATACATCAGTCAGGAAATTCAATCTGCCTTAGGAAAGGGATAAGAGGAAAAGCCATGTGCCTTTGGAAAGAGGCACCACTCAGGGAAAGAGTTCAGCCTAAGGAAAGGAACTTGTTCAAATCACCATCACCAACTCAGGTATAATTCCCAAACCCTTGCTTATATTATGAGATCATACAGATCCCTATCTGTAATGATCCCATGAAGGGTAGTCTGTGAACACTGGATTTCAACAATCCATCTCGCAAAATGATGATGAGAGCTAGATAATGCATTCTTTTATATGTGTTATCCACTAGAGGGGTTCCCACTACTGTAGAGTTGAGTTTAGCCATGATACGGAGACCTAGACTAACCTTAGGTACCCATACGGATTCTACCTAGTGGTACGGATCCACTAGCAGACCCGTACGGGTGACTACCTTCCATACGCCCAAGGGGGACTCGTACAGGTCCCCTAGTTTTGGTACAGATGGTGCCTCACCCGTATGGGTATGCTTGTTTCTCGTTCAAGCCAATTCGGAAGTAGTCTCTTACCATTTTAGGAAAAGGTAGGTATTGAATTCGGGATCACCGAATTTTGGCCTAATTTCACCATATAAAAGGGGCCTTCTCCTCTCATTTTGAAAACACACACAATTGATGAGCAAAATTACTATAGAAAATTTATAGTTCTAGCAATCTCCATAGGTATAGTTGAGGTATAGGAGGTATAAAATAGGGAGAAAACCCATTCATTGAGGTTTGGTCCACATTTTATTCATTCCTACCTTCGTTTATTAAGTTTTAGGGGAGATTCTATCCACTCAAATACTCCTCTAAATAGTCCTAACTAAGCTCATACTTTGGCCGGACTCTCTCTACATAAAGGGATCGCCTCAAAGTGGATTCACATTGTAAAGGTAATGCTCCTGAGTTTCAAAGAGACTCACATCTCCACTATATTGTTATTGTTAGTTTATTCTATACTGAATGTTATTTCAATTCTCATTTTGGGTCTGATCCTGATTAATACGAGTTTTATTGGTACCTAATATATCATTTTAGTGATTGTACTGGTGCGACAGACTCGTATAAAGGGAATTCTCGCTTCTATTTTACTCTATTGAATAAATTAAACACTGGTTCTATCGAATTCGACAGGACCCGTACGGGTCCCTCATACCCTTATGGGTCCTCCTTAATAGCCGTATGGGTCCCACCCACCCATACGGCTACCAGCCTCCAGACAGAACCCAGGCTTCTTTTTTGGTTAAATAAAAATCAACCAACTCACCTCTTGCCATGCGTTCATTTTCACTAATAATCCAGTAAATCAACCCACAAAAGTTAAAATATGGCTTTACAACATAATCACTTTTTTCTCAATAAAATGATGATTCGTTATGTGCTATAAACTATGTTAATGTCTATGGATGCAGGGGAATTTATTTTCATTTTTGTTTTATAACTTAGAACAAATGTATAGGATCTCTTTGTAATTTCCCCCATTTTTTCCCTCGGTTGTAATTTTTATCCCCCATTTATTGCTTATGCTTTATTATACTATGTAAATGCATGTAATGAGTGTGAAAGAGTGTAGAAATAGGATTTTTGTGATAAATCCCTAGATGATGAAAACTAAAACGGTTTTACGCGGTGAATGTAATTTTAAATCAACTAAATGAGAACAAAGTAACTCATCTGATACCCAAATCTCTGATCCAATAAGTATAAGTCTTCCACATAGAGGGAACCGTACCAAAACTCTTTCCTAAGTAGACAACTTGGGTGGCGACTCTATCAATTGTATCGAGATTTGGGTCTCAATTCTTTTATTCATTAAAATTGGCTTATTGTGCAAACTTTAACTAAAGAATGTTTTGTCCCACCTAAATCCAACCAAACCCCTAGTGGGCCCTATCTCTCTCACAAAGGCACCAAGGGAGACATACACATCATCAATACCTTGCAGCGTGCTTTGGCAGCAAGACTAAATACTTGGGTAGCTATTATAGCTACTAGTGGACTAACACTTAAACCGAGTCCTAGAAACCAGATGGTACTTAATAGTTGATAGAAGGAGTGAATTGTATTGATACTATTATAAAACCAGATTAAGTCACAATGCACGTGATGTTCTGAATATTGAGGGGTCATATGCCCTTTGCTAGAGTGCAACTATGATCGATCAAATCAATCAGAGTCCACAACGGTCTAGAGCTCTAAGCTAGTCAATTACTAAAAGGAATTGAGCTAGGTTAAAACTTTGATGCCTCGATATTACGGGATCCTATAAGGTCTTACACTTTGAGTTACGACCGAGCTATGTAAAGAATTGTTAGACTAGGTATAATCTGGAAGAGTAAGGAAATATGGTTAGACCATAATATATGGTTACACCATAATATTGGTTAGTTGGACCAATGAACCTTTTAAATAATAAGGAGGATAAAATAAATAAAGGGAAAGTTGGAACTGGAACATAGCGAGATTTATTAATACTAGATGTTGAATAAATCTACACGAGTGGGCCTGTAAATATATTATGGGACATCACATAGATAGACCTATCCATGGGCCACATGGCAGCACTATTTGGAATAGTGCTGCATATGGCCCATACAGCACGTGCAAGCAGGCTGCTTTTTGGCAGCCTGCAATGTGCACATACACAACCCCAAAGAGCTGCACAGGCGCGTAGCCCTTATGGGCTTGCACTATGGGCCACAGCATGCAATGGGCTGCGCTGCTTGCGGGCCTGCATGCTAACACAAGCCCATGCGTAGATGTGCAAGTGCGCAAGCCCATAAGGGACTGCTGGCCGAATGGCTAGCAGTCTCCAAGTCCAACTAGGAGCTTGCTCCCTAAGAAAGCTCCTAATAACCTATTTGCCCTTTCTATTTTATTTTTGATTGGTTAAGGTTAGGGACTTTATTGTCCTTTGAATAATTCCTAACCACTATAAATAGATGCATCCTCCTTCATTATTTTTGGTCCTTAATTTCATACTCCTTCTCTTTCTCTCTTATTCTCTTAGTTATTCTGATTCCTAAAAGTAATCCATCAAAAGACGTATTTAATTAGAATAGAAAACTAAGGGAATTTCTTTTAGAATAATTAGTAGGGAAGATCTAGCTATCTTCCACTTATTTATCCGTACTCCCTTTCTAGAAGGTTTTGGTTGGTGGTGCTCGTGTGGACTATTTATAGAGGGCTTCTACTTTGGAGTCTGTGTAAGTGGCTGAGGGGTCATTCTACTGACTACGGGATTCATACTTCAACTGGTAAGTGGTTGAATTATTATTAGGTCCTTTTAATAAATGTTTATGACCCAGAATAATTTAAGACTAGCACAATCAATCATGCCATGCTTAGGAGATCTTGGACACTAGATTAAAGTTTTGAATTTCCGTTGAACTTGTTTTACTTGCTAAAACCCTTAATCAAGACCAACGAGAATTGCTTGCATCATGTTGTTTAGATTCATACTTATACAATGTACATTTCAAGCACAAGGCTTTGAGGACTATCCTCATAGTTTTAAACAAACCCTTGAAGCTAGAGCCAATTTAAATTTAGTAATCAATGTGAACATATGTATTGTATTAAAGATTTCAATCGAGATATAAGAAAAGAATTATTATTTAAACTTTAGTATATAGTACATGTATTCAATATAAGGACTTTTAATTAAATATGTTTGTCCTATCATTTTTCAAAATTTAAAATAGCTCATTCTATTGAATTCGTGAAGTTTAGCCTCGCTAAATTTCCAAGTAGGTAGTAACTATAACTAGTCTGTTACGACCCCCAATTTTATGAGTGAAGTCATATTAGTAAGTTATAGTTGGAATCTCATTCCATTTACATTGTATGCAATTGCTAATTTATTCAAGTTACCTAATTCCAAGGGACGTGTGCTCTTATATTAGCATCTCCTTGAATATGTCTCAGTCCTGTTGTTAGCCCCCAATTTTATGGTGGACTACCCCAGTCTCGTTAAGGCAGACACTATCTCAATTTTTATAACTGATCGATATGGGTGAAAAAGGAACGCTTTGCGCAACACTTTTGTCGCCCAAAGAGACCGTATTATAAATTTGGGTAAGGAAGAAAATAACTTGCCTTAATATAATTACTTTGGGATTTTATTAGTGTTACAAATCTCACCCAATACAGGATTTTATTAGATGGACATGTTTACAATAATTTGTATTAATTCAGGGAATTTTAGAATTTTATAAGGTCTTACCTTAGGTGGGTTCATGCTCTTGATTATATTTATTCTATCGACATAGATTATATGCAAAATTATTAACATTATTTGTTATATATTTCAAATTAACGTTAAGCTTTTATTCAATAAATTTAATTTTTACTTTATTATAGAAACATATATAAGAACCATCTTATATACTAGAAATAAATTTGTTCATTTTAATCCCCTCTTTGGTCAATTCAAGTTGCATCGATATAGGTTCCCAGGTAGGAGAGATGCCCTAGGAGAAGTAGACACCAAGTCCAATCCTTGCCAGAACAAACACGGGCATAAACTCGAAGACCATGGATTCTCTTGAACTAATAAATTTTGCTCTCTCAATTCATGTAAATTGAAAGCATCTATAACCCTTGTAACTATATAATTTATTGAGACGTTGATAATTTTTGAGTAAGTTGAGCAGTCTTATTCAAAATCAACTATTACCATTTTCTAACCTTGAAATGAAAGCTTAAGTTCATTTATTGTTCCAAATAATTAATAAAACTGAAATAATTTCATATAGAAAATAAAATTCAGTTCGCTTCTAACTTAATTATGTACTAAATAGGCAGGCTCTGATACCACTGTTGGGAACTGACAGTCACTTTGAACATGCATAATAGGCATGGCAGAAATTCAAAATTTTGTCCCTTGTCCCTAGGAACTCCTATTAGTTGCATATAAATTAAATAAAGGCTCAACTAAACAATTCTCTACCTAGGTTAGCATGCAAAGGCTAGGCATACCATAATTCTAAATTATATCCTAGCACAAATATTTTATACTAAGCATGTTATAACTCTAAGCTATAACCTAAGCATAAAATAAACTAAGCATGCAAAACAACCTAAGCATAATTATTAAGTCTGAAAATGCTTAAAGAAAAAGACCTAATAATTAAAAGAGAAAGAAATGAAACTTACCAATTAAAGCATGCTTTAGCAAAACCTCCTTGCACAAGCCTCCAAGCCTAGGATAGCCTCTATGAGTATCCACTCGAACCACACCAACGAAAACCTCCCAATGAGGAAGAACTAAAGAGCCTTTGAGTAGCTGTTAGACCACTACAAAAGGCCCACCTGAAAATATTAACTAAAGGTGCCTTAAAATATTCGAGGCCCCTCAAAAGAACTTGCTCAAGTAGACCAGGGAGATTTTACTTTAGGAATCTCAACTTTGGATTTATGCTTTGAGCTTGGTGTGATTTGAAAACGTGAAAGGAGGTGATTGCTCCCCCATTTCCGATGTAGGATGTGCAAAATGCACATCCTACAAGCGGGTTTGACCCGTGGGGCTTGCAGCCCCGTGGGTTAGCCCGCATGCACAACATGCTCCGTACACTGTGCATCTTGCAAGCTGGGCTTATGAGATTTCTCGCAAGCTGGGCTTATGAGATTTCTCCTAAGCTGGGCTTACGAGATTTCTTGCAAGCCAAGCTTGCAAGGAATCCCGTACTGGGCTTAACCCAGTGATTCCAAGGCAGCGCTGGCGAGTCTAGCCTTGCGGGCTCTCCCAAGTGCTGCATTGCGGTACTTGTGAGCCCATGGTGCGGGATTTCACACACCGAATGTGTCACAAATCCTGCAGCCCCTTTTGTAGTCCAAAAATGCTTAACATTTTTACTGGGTCCAACCCATTCAGAAAATTCCTTTTTAATCCTTTCTTCAAATAATTAATTTATTTTGTGGCCCTAATAAAATTAGTTACCGGTCCAAATAAATTCTTGGCTTATCCAAAATGAGCTAATCATTTTAACCAATGTCTTAACTTATTTATGACCATAAAAAAATTAGTTACCGGTCAAAATAAATTCTTGTTCTAATTAAATAATAATCCAATTATTATTAGGTTATATTTTAGTAATAGAATAAATCTATTATTTCTTTACTCAGTCTAATGAAGGCCTAATGTGTGTGACCTTATAGGATCCTAAAGTATTGAGCTGTTAAGGCTTAACCATTCCTTGTTCTATAGGAACTATTGGCTCGAGGTTCTACATCGTGAATAGAACTCAATTACCTTAAACGACTATAGTACGCCTCTAAGAAGGTTCTACCATCCCCCATTACTCAAAACGTCATTTGTGCTTATGACTTAATCCTAGTTCATGCAATAGTTGCCCAATGCAATAAACTCCTTTCATTCTTTAATAGTAATACCATTCGTTTATTGGGTTTGGGTTAAAGTGTTAACCCACTAATAGCAAGGTTGCTCCAAGCTATCCTAGTTATTTACTTGTTACTGAAGTATATTACTTTTTTACGATAATGTGTTTCACTAGAAACTATTTCTATCAAACAAATACTCTGATCAGAGGTTTATAGCAATCATCACTTCAACAAGTTGCCAGTACAACTCCTTAATTTATCCGGAGTGATGGATTCTTTCCAACTACATAGCTTACCAACGTGCTGTCATCACTATACCCATAATCACCCATAGCACCCTTAACTAATGAGTGTATAGTAATGACCCAAAGTATAGCAATAGTACCACACAAGGTAACTAGTATCTCAAGTATGAGGATATTCTCAAAGCTACTGCATAAAAATAAACACTAACACTATGATATATTCACCAAGTGTTTATCTTATTGCGTTCTCTAATATATTTTTCATATATATCCATGTGTCAATCTTAAGGCACCACCTTCAGCTATAGAAGAGTAACTACTTGGACCCATTACAAGAAAGTTGACAATATGCTAGTCTTACTGCCTCATTAATATCCTTTCTTGATGAAACTATGACTAGGGATAGTTTAGACATAATCATAATTGCACATGAAGTAGATCTCTCTAAGTATAGTCCAACTATAATTTCTCTGATTCATGCTATGATATGTCAAGGACCTTTGTATACATATATCAATGAATATATTTTAACTAGTTATAATATATTTATGAACACATCGATATAAATAAAAGATTAAATGCCTTTATTAATTAAACAAATTGTTCATACCATTACATAATTAAGATATATCGCCTTAATTGCCTTAAGGGCATGCATCATATCTAGCATCCCCTCCTCATAGTATTGAGCCTATACCAAAATTCCCTTCCTTTATCCCAAAATTATACTCAAGTATAAAACCCCTCTTTAGGCAAGTTTTAGTTATAAATTGGCCTAGCCTTATTTCCTAAACACCAATCTAATACTTTAGTTCAATATCGTCGACGGGTTTTAGCTACAAACCTTCCTCGCATTGTCCTTCAAACACCAAATATACCTAGGTATAGTCCATAATCCCCAATGGGCTTTAGTTATAAACCATCTCCGTGCATCCCAAGGTTCTCAACCTTAATCTTTCAATCATTCGGTTTTAGCACATACTAGCCTTCAGGACACTCGAAAGGTAACTGAGGGTAATTGGATTCTATCCCACTTTTATTGCATTCATTTTTATTCCATTAATATAAATAAGCATTTATATTTATTAAATCAACTAGAGCACCTGAAGCAGAGCAATCCATCGGTAAGGTATAAATATTTATCCTTTTACTTTATTTTACTTTAATATTATTCATTCCTAGTTTTGTAAACAAAAAAATGATGTAGGAAAATTATTTTAGTAAACCAATTAAACAAAAGCACCTCGAATCAAATATACAAGTAGCTATTTTATCTGACTCAGAATCTTTACTCTATAGGTATAGGAATCCCGGATTGGCTATACCATAATTTTCTGATAGATCTAAACTGGTTGACGGCTATAACATTTTATAAAATAGGGCTTCTTACCCTTCTATAATTTACAATCTTTTCATCAAAACAATTCTCTATAGACAAGTCACTTGAAAAGGTCCCACAGTCCTTGTTGCTAAGCACTCAAAATGTAACGACCCCCGAACTCAAACCGCAGTGGCTCCCAGCATAAAAAACTAGGGAGCCTATGCACCCGTTGCATAAAAGTCTGCCCGCTCATAGTGGCAACTCTACTGGGGAATGGTCTTACCAAAATTGGTTTTTCTAAAAGTTTTTAGACCAATTTTAGATAAAAAATAATGAAAATATATTTGATGTAAGAATTTATTTTTAAAATGTTTATTTTCAAACTTTATTTTGGATTTACTGCATAGCATTTGCATCTATCCTACCTGTAACCTAGGTGCTCTCAGTGACATGCCACTTGAACTTAACCAAGATTCGTAAAGGGGAATGAAGCTGGGACACCAGCCATGTATAGTACAATATAATCTAGTCGGCTTGACTAAGGTCACTAGATCTAAGTATATTAAATGTGGAAAATGAGCTCCTAAACTTGACTTACCGGATTATGAATGAAAATGATTGCATGGCAAATTATGAGTTGGATTGATTTTTAATAGAATTAAAATGAATTATGGATTCTGCCTAGGGCTGGTACCCATACGTATGGGGTGGGAATCATACGGGTACTAGGGAGGTCCGATACAGGTTTGGAGGACCTGTACGGGTCTTGTCTGGTCCTGGGCAGAAGCTTTGTTCTGTTTAATACGTGGATTAATGGATTAAAAAATGAATTAAAAATAGGATTTCCTTCCCTATGAGTATGGCACATAGATTTATATCTCTAGGGAGTACTAACAAGGCTCATACGGGCTAGGACCAGACTCGAAATAGGAAATAAAAAGAGCAAATATAATAGAGGAGGCAGAGAATAATAATAAAATAATTGAGATGTGAGTCTCTTTAAAACTCAAGAGCGTTACCTTTATGGTGTGAATCCACATTGAGGCAATCCCTTCACTGTTGAGAGAGTTTAGCCAAAGCAGATGAAATAGGACTATTTAGGTGAGTGTTTTTATGGACAGATTCTCCCCTAAATCCTAATAAACGAAGCTATGAATGAATAAAATAAGGAAAATACCTCATGGAATGGGTTTTCTCCCTAGTTTATACCGCCTATACCTCCACTATACCCTTTCTATCCCTATAGAAACTGCTAGAATTTATGTATAGTATACTAACTATTTTTGTATATGAGTTGTGTGTTAAAATATGAAGAAACGGGACCTATTTATAGGGGAAATGAGGTCTGAACGTAATAAATCACGTTTATAACCTGCCTTAAAATAGAATAGGATTCCCTTCCAAAAGAGCTTGTCCAGGCAACAAGAGGACCCATATGGACCCATATGGATCCCTCTAGGCAAATTGAAGGAATGTCATGTACGGGTCTGCTAGTGGATCCGTACCACTAGGCAGCACCTATACAGGTCCCTAAGGGCAGAGTAGGTCTCCAAACTTTGGCCAAACTCAACTCTGTAGTAGTAGGAACACCTCTAATGGATAACACCTACATGAGAATGCATCATATAGCTCTCATCATCGTTTTATGAGAAGGATCGTTAAAATCCAGTGCTCACAGACTGCCCCTCATAGGATCACTATAGATACGGATCTATATGATCTAACGATGTAAGCGAGGGTTTAGAAATCATAATTGAGGTGATGACATGGGTTAGTTCCTTTCTTGAGGCAAACTTCTTTCCTGGGTGTCCCTTTCTTGAGGCGGACGACTTTCCTTTACTGATGCGTATCCCTTTCCTGAGATGGATGACTTTACCTGAGGTGGATAACTTTCCTTACCAATGTGTATTCCTTTCTTGAGGCAGATGACTTTTTTTTGCCACTATGTATCCCTTTCCTAAGGCGGATGACTTTCCTTTGCTACATGTATCCCTAGTGACTCTACTAGGGAAGGTGCATGTATCTCTTTCTTAAGGTAGATCGAATCTCACGGCTGATGGTGTATCCCTTTCCTAATGGGGATCGACTTTCTTAACTGATGTATCCCTTTCCTGAGGTGGATGAATTTCATGCCTGATGTATTTGAATAACCTGAAAAGAGACAACAATCAAACACCGAGTTAGTCATTGTCCAAGCAGACACACCTTTATTCTTGATTGACTTTTGTGAAAACAAAAATATTTTTTCCCCTTCAATTAAGAATAAAGATGTGTGGATGGAGGTTAGCCCCTAAAATAGACTAAAAACTAAGTATGAGAAATGTTGGGTTTTGCCTGATTACTTTAGGGATGGAATGCCCCTTAGAGAGTGACTCTCAGGGGAATGCATGCCCCTGGATTGGTGGGGAGATGCCCCTAGATTAGGGGGGAGTGCTCCTTGGTTGACTCCGCTGCTAGGGAGTAAAGTAATATCCTTGGTAAAACCTATTCTGTTGGGGAAGTCTTTCATAGTAAGATTTGTTTATTGGGGAAGAATTCCTCTGCTACGATGGACCTGTACACAAAAATCATCCTTGTTAGTGATCAATTTGAAAATGGCTTACCTTGATTCTTGATTGACTTTTGTGAAAACAAAAATATTTTTGCCCCTTCAATCGAGGATCAAGGTGAGCTAGAGTTTTGCCCCCAACTTTATTCTAATGATTGAGTGAAGAGATGTTGGGTTGGTTCCAACTTGACTTGGTGTGCCCCTGGCGTGCCCCTTTCACTGGCTAGCACTCCCGCTTGGTAAGAAATCTAGCTTCAAAATTGAAGAGAGTGCCCATATGCTTGTTGGGGATGGGCTTGAGTTGAGCATGCGTCTAACTAGTTTGCCCCAGTAAAGGTCTTTATAATGTTGTTATACGGGTGGGTCCTTTCTTTAGGTGAACTCCTTTCCTTGGTGTTCTTTTCTTAAGGCGAACATCTCTCTTTTATTACGCATATCCCTTTCTTAAGGCGGATGACTTTCCTTTAACTGAAATTGGTGTATCCCTTTCCTAAGACGGAAGACTTCTCCTCGTATCCCTTTTTTAAGGCGGATGACTCTCCCACTGCTGGTGTATCCCTTTCCTAAGGCTGATGACTCTCCATCTACTAGTGCATCCCTTTTCTGAGGTGGATGACTCTCATACTGGTGGTGTATCCCTTTCCTAAGGTGGATGACTCCTACAGCTGGTGTATCCCTTTCGTAAGGCTGATGACTCTCCTACTACTAGTGTATCCCTTTCCTAAGGCGGATAACTCTCCTAGTGCTGGTGTATCCCTTTCCTAAGGCGGATAACTCCCCGGCTGCTGGTGTATCCCTTTCCTAAGGTGAATGACTCTCCTGCTGATGATTTTTAATAACATGTTTAAGAGACAATAAAAATATTGAGTTAGTTATTGCCTGAGATGACATGCCTTAATTCTTGTTTGACTTTGTGGTGAACAAAAATTTTTGCCCCTTCAATCAAGAATGAAGATGTGTGGATTGGGATTGGTCCTTGATGAAATGCAAACTGAGTTTAGATATGTTGGGTTTGGCCTAACTATTTTAAGATGGAATGCTCCTTGGGGGGTGTCCCTAAAGGAGCTGACTACAAAGGAGATAGCATTTGAATGGCTAGTCCATTTGGATCGCTGGGGGGAAACTACTCTAGGGCAATTTCACTTATTTAGAGGAAGGTGTTCCTGGGACATCCTAGCTGATGGGGAGTATCCTTGGCAACTATCTTGACAAAATCTGACCAATTACGGGGTGCCCCTAGAAATTTTCCTTTAGGAGGCTTTAGGGTTGATGCCCTTCAGGTATTTTTCTAATTGGGGGAATGGTTTCTCTAACCGTTTGGTCATTGGAGATAGAAATTGGCTTCTTGTGGGGAGAGGGGGGATGCCCCTTAACTGTTTTGTTTACTGAGGAACAAACTATTCTGATGTAGGTGCTCCATTAGAGAAAAGGTGCCTCTTTAGTTGATATTTAGGTTTCGTCTTGTCTGACCTGCAGGGTGAAAAACAAGTTTTATTAGAATATGACCTAAGACGTACCGGGGTTCTACCCCTAATTAACTGTAAAGATTAAGTGAAGAGATGTTGCGTTGGTCCTAATTTTGGTATGCCCCTTAAGCGGCTTGACTACTAGTAGGAAAATAGCCTATGAGTGGCTTAACTACTTAGGAGCAAGTCTCTTAGATGACCTAGGTTCCTAGGGGGTGACCCTTGCAAAGAGAAACATAGCTGTCGAGGGGTGCGCTTGGAAGTTGCCTTGGGTGGCTTGATCGGTTGGGGGGATGCGCCTTGGATTGTTTGGTTGGTTGGGAAATGATCCCTCTAACATTTTAGTTGTTTGGAATGCTTCTTGGGAAGCTGCCCCTTGGCTGGTGCCCCTCGAATGACACCTTTGTTGGGTATGTCCATTGGGTGGCAGTGTGGTTGGGGGAATTCCTTCTTTTCCTATGGATACCTCTCCTTAGGTTCCTACACATGATAATGGAACTGGTCAGTAAAACTTGGATATATACAGGTCAGGACTTGCCCCGATTAAAAGGAAAGATTGAGTTTAGTGATGTTGGGTTGGTCCCAACTTGAACCGGAGTGCCCCTAGTATGCCCCTTCTACGGGCTGGTGATGTTGGGGAGTGCCCCTTGGGTGCTTGATGATGGGGGGATACCCCTTGATTGTATCACTTTGAGGAGTGCCTCTAGGATGGGTGCCCCTAGGGTGTTAGATGATGGGGGGATACCCCTTGATTGTGTCACATTGGGGAGTGCCTCTAGGGTTGGTGCCCCTAGGGTGTTAGATGATGAGGGGATGCCCCTCGATGGTATCCACTGCTGGGGAATGGAGGGATGATCCCCAATTGACTTCTATACTTGGGAGGTGTCTTCCTCGTTGATTTTTCTGTTGGGGATTTCTTCTAGGATAACACTTCCTTAGTTTGGGCTAGAATCCCTTATCTAGTGGGGATCGTTGCCCCTTGATGTTTTGACAGCATGGGGATCCTCCCCTTGAATGAACCTACACATGAAAAGGTATTCATGTTAGCAATTGCTTTGACATGGCTTACCTTGGTTCTTGGTTGACTTTGTGTAAACAAAAAATTTTTCCCTTTCAATGAAGGATCAAGGTGAGCTAGGGGTTTAGCCCCTAGTTAGATGAAAGAAAGGGGTTTGAGAAGTGGGGTTTGACCCAATTTGGCTTTGATGTGCCTGGCTATTGAGGAGTTTTAGTTTTGCTTGGAAAACTGTTCTGAAATAGAGGGAGGATCTATATGCCTAGGTAGGACTTATACGCCTGATACTGACCCGTATGGCTAAAGAATCTGTTGGATGGGATGCTTGTGTCTACTGGGGACCTATATGGCTGAGGATAGATTTTAAGTGGAACCCGAGATTGATAAGTGCGCCCCTGTAATGGCATTTATGGCATTGTTGTGATTCACCCTTATGAGAACTTTGTCTTGAATCTGAAAAGAGGACTCATACGCCTTTCGTGAACTCGCACAAGTATAGATGGGCAGTGTATGCGCAGATGAGACTTATGTTTCCCCTTGGTGTTGGATCTGTTGTTAGTGTAGGATACCCTTGTGGTAAGTTCAAACCTACAAAACTTAAAGCTAAACTATGCATGATGCATGATGTATGAACATTTACATATGTGTACTAATCCTCTGGTTTTCATTGCAGACTCTGTTGGCTATGGAACATGTTAAGTCCATGCAGGATGCCTTTGAGGAGCGAGCTAGCTTCCTGGAGGAGTAGTTGTGAGTAGCCACTACTGAGGCCAATCGGGTTAGGCCATTGGAGGGGTTAGAGAGGGCAAGAGCGGAGACTATTGAGGGTCAAGGTCGAGGTGTTGTGGGGCCAGCTAGTCCGGATGATTGAGGATAGACAGACATTGAATCTATCTAATTCTGTTGCTGAGGATGATCTTTTTACCTACCGAGTGGCACAGATAGTGATCGAGAGGGGTGGAGCTGAGCAGGAGATGTATCAGCATGCTGGGGGAGCCGATGCTGCTGTTGAGGGTGCTGCATGGACTGAGGACCATGTGATGATTAACATGGATGACCTATTGGCAAAAACATAAGACTGGACTTCTAAGGATCGCCAGGGACAAGATACTTCAGTAGCTTAGATTGAGATGTACTTTTAGTTTTTGGATGTTTGATACTTTACGGCCCTGTGTGGCTTACTTTGGTGTAAACTTGGATTGGTACTTCCGGCATTTAACTTTTTGTATCCTGATTTTTTTCTTTTCCCGGACTTAGATTATTGAATATTACCGCTTATAGACCCTTATTATTGCTTGGTATAGCTAACAATCAGGCCAAGTCTAGTTGGTTCAAAATTAACACTCTTGGGGATACGTGCCATCAAATGATTTTATAGTTAGGGGATTAGGTGATGTTCTAACTTTTGCATAGGCCATTCAATGTGAGATGACCTATCGAACATTTATTTTTACTTTTTTTGTCCTAGTTTTTGCCTAAACTATACTTGACGGCTCAGTTCAACGGACCTTTTCTTTTTTTCTTTGCTTTAACTTTTTCTCGGACCGCCCTTTCGGGTTTTCAATCGAGCAAGCTTTTTCGTTTGTTTTTTTTGCCTTAATTTTTTTTCGGGACCGCCCTTTTGGGTTTTCGATACAGCAGGATTTTTTCTTTCTTTGGAGGAGGATAGTTTGGCTTATCGAGTGGTGCCGGTGGCCACTCAGGTGGTGGGAGATGAGCAGGAGGTAGAGCACCGAGTAGAGGAAATCAGTATTGATGCTGGGAGTATAGCAGGTGCTTCGGAGACTAGGGTTCCTGATCTGCTTAATGCAGATGCTGGTGGGGCAAAGGATCATGTGATGATAGACAGGGATGACCTACTAGTGGATGCAAAGGACCAGACTCAGGATGAGTACTAGGGACAGGACCCTCTAGTAGCTTATATTAGGATTTGCTTTTCTTGCTTGTTTGGGTCCTTGATTGATCCTTTGCCTCGAGGATATTATTGTTGTGTCCTTCTTTGATAAAGGTTTAAATTGCTGGTGAATTGACTAGTAACCAATCTTTCAAAGCTCTAGATTATTGAAAGACTTGCCAGACTGAGACCAACGAGTACTACCAAGATTTGGATGAGATCTGTACGTTTTTTGTAGGCTTGTATAGGTTTATATGGATGCCCAGACTTCTTTGCATTGGTGGTTTGACTAGATGAGATTCATTCATTGCACATTATGGCAATGTGTTGGCACAAGTCCGTTCCAGATTGATGAGGAATAATGCCTATTTCGTTCTGTGATCAGACAAAAGAGCCAAAAAGGACTGAATTATCATCCAAAATCCAAAATTCAAAAATCCACATTCCAGGGAAGCCCTCATTTAGCATTTTCTACAAAAAAATCAAAAAGTCCAAATATGGTCAAACATAGGTAAGTAGCCCGCCAGTTATTTACCTATCTACAGTAAAAAAAAATTAAATCTTACCAAGATCTAGCAAGATTTTAAGGGATCTAAAGTAAAATCTTGTCAGATAGGTAATTAGTTCGCTGGCTAATTACCTCCCCATTATAAATAGGGGACTTGCCCCTTATTTTTAATAGACGGAAAAATTTATAGAAATTCCAAAATCCCCATTGTGTCCTTTTCAGTTCCAAAAGTCCCAAAAGCCCGGAAACTCTGTCGAAACACTTCCAAATCAGAGCTTTATCACCGACACTCGATATAAACTCAGCTTCCTTCTTTTTAGATCAAGATCTCACATTGATCTTTGGTCTAAAAATGACTTTAACCCTCACAAACCCTATATTTACTTTAGGAATAACCCAACATTATAGCCATAACTTGGGTTAAACCTATTTTCCAATAAATCATAACCTCTGACAATTTCGATCCCGCACCGGCTCTCAAGTCTTCCTGGACAGACGAAAAGGTAAACTCAATGTAACTGGCTCTAAGCCCAACTTTAAAATCCATTAAAATTCATTTTCATTATTCTATTATTGCACATTGCATTTTCATTTCTCTGGTCAAGTGAGCCGCTGGAGCTACTTAAACTATAATATGTGTAGATGAGCTCACAGGTACGGATGAAACATCCAGAACGAGAAGAAACTCTATCCGAGTTTCTGGGCCAACACCCAAGCGCTGTCGTTACTCTGCCGAAATTTTGATAGAAACTATCAATTTATTATGCCGATATAATAATGCATGTTTTATTTCTTGAATTTATTTCTTAAATAAAGTCGTTGTAACTCAAAAATCACCACAAATTCCAAAACTAACACAAATAATTTGAACAATATGAGTACCTATTATGTCTGAACTCAAAATCTCATTTTATTTTTGGTATAAAAATATCATTTTGGATCAGTATACCACAATGACCAGTGGAGCTGAACCGGGTGGCGACTCTCTTTCATTTTTAAATAAAGTATAAATGCTTTATTTTAAAAATATATTTTCTAAATAAAATGTGCAAATATATTTCTCAATATAATCACATTTTTGGCTTACATAAAGTCATTGCATTTCAGAAAACCGGATTTTCTTAAACCAAAATGCGCCTCGCACATTGCACTCCGCGTGCACAATCAATCCCAAAAACGTCCGCCTGCTCACAATGGCCACTCCGATGGGGAAATGATTATTTTTATAAAAACCCGATTTTTATAAAAATTCTTTCTGATATAATAATTAAAATATTGTTTAAATCAAATTTTAGAACTATGGAATATGTGGTAATTTCAGCATTACCCAATTTCTAAGATTGCATAGCATCTGCATACACCCTTAAACCAATTTAGGTGTCTTTTGGTGAAGTATCTCTAAGTTCGCTTAGGGCTTGAGGGGTATGGATCCAATAACACCCCTTGCGTAATGTACGAGGACACTAGGACTCGGTACACAAAGGTGTAGGGTACCCAATCGCACCCAATCCTGATACTGAAACCCATATATAGATGAACCATAGACACTTCCTTATAGGTCTACCCAAAAACCTTGAGTCCACGCAAGCAGACTTCGCAAAGTCCCCTGTGGGCTTCAAAGCAAAGTAACCCAATGGAGTTAAAAGGGCGGTAGGCACGATCTAACTGTTTGCTACCTGTGCAGGTTTATTAAATATAAATAAACTAAAAACGGGCATCATAAATATCGCGATTGTGTGAAAACTAATCATATCACTGTGCAGCCATGACATTGATGTATGCCATATCATTTTATTTTCTTAAGTTAGAGGAACCCAAAATAAATCAAGACTAGTGAGTCCACCTAGGCTCAGCGCAATAGCAGAAATAAACCAAGACGAGTGAGTCCACCTAAGCTCAACCCACGAGCCAAAAGACATAAACCCTTTTCGAGCGACTAGAGAGTCAGCTCGCCCTTGGACTAATGAGTCAACCCTTTTCGAGTGACCAGCGAGTCAGCTCACCTGTGGACCAATGAGTCAACCCTTTTTGAGTGACCAATAAGTCAACTAGTCAACCCACCATTGGACCAATGAGTCAACTCCCTTTTTTTGAGTGACCAACGAGTCAACTCACCCTTGGACCCATGTGCTAACTCCTTTTTGAGTGACCAACAAGTTAGCTCACCCTTGGACCAGTGAGTCAACCCCCATTTTGAGTGACCCACGAGTCAGCTCACCATTAGACCATTGAGTCAACCCTTTTCAAGTGACCAGCGAGCCAGCTTGTACTTTGACCAATGAGTCAACCCTTTTCGAGTGACCAGCTAGAGTCAGCTTACCCTTGGACCAGCGAGTAAGCCCTTTTTGAGTGATCAACGAGTTAACTCACCCTTGGACTAATGAGTCGGCCCTTTTCAAGTGACCAACAAGTCAGCTCACCCTTCGACCAATGAGTCAAACCTTTTCGAGTGACCAGCAAGTCAGCTCACCCTTGGACCATAGAGTCAACCCACCTTTGACCAGTGAGTCAACTCACCCACAGCTATCGAGTCAAATCTAACTCAAACCCTTGGTCTTCGAATCGTGTATATATGATATTTCACGAATATTATAGATTCCCCTTATCGATTACTTCTCCAACAATTGGCGCGCACCCTACCCCTTATTATTTGGTCATATCCATTCAATCATTCATTCGCACATTCATTCATCCATTCATAGATCCCAACAGGCTGAGGTAACAAGGACTCAGAGCTACACTCGATACACTTACTAACACTTGATCTCTTGCATTTTAGGTTGGAAGTGAGAGAAAAGGAGGTTAAGACGTATTACGAGAAACCCAAAAGTTAGACCCCCATCACCAATCAAATCTCTGGTTGGATTTTTCTCTGATCCAGAACCTAAAATTGCAATGGCAAATGATGATGCAATTAGACAGTCTCTCAGAATGATTCTCGACGCCTCGAAATTTTGTGATGTTTGGGAAAGGCTGAGCGTTGCTAATGCTTAGAAAACCCAAGAGCAAGAGGCCGAGATAGCAACATTAAAGGCAAAGATGGCAGATATGGAGAAGTTTTCCCCTACTAGAGATAAATCTATTACTCCCTTTATCGAGCAATATGTGGATATTGACCGATTCTTGCCAAAGGAATCAAAAGCCCTTTCAGCTAACTTTGTGATGCCTTATATGGCCCCATATACTATATTGGGCCTCCTCCACTCATGTGGAAAGTTATCTTCGAATTATAACTAGCATGAACACCCCCAATGTTCACATAGTCAATCTATTTCAAGCAACCCTACATGGACCCGCTTCTGACTGGCACACGAGAATGCCAACGGATGTGAAATCCGATCAGAGGAAGCTATGCTCGGCATTCCTGGAGAATTATGCCTTAAATTTGAAGGTCAAAACTACCTTGCAAGACCTTGAAAGGATCAAACAATGGCCAAATGAGTCATTTGAAGAATTTTACATGAGGTGGATGACTGCTGGTGTACTCGTAACTAGGGCACCCGACTAAGACGCCCTGATAGTGAAGCTTGTCGAAGGCTCTAGCCTAAAATATAGGGATGAAATGAAAATGAAAAGATTCAACATTTTAATGATGTGGTGGACTATGCCAAGAGACTAGAAAAGTACGAGGAAGAGAACCGGGCAAAGAAGCAAGAACAGCAAGCCTATATTAAACCTCGATATTGGGAAAAGGGTGGATCCTCCAAATAGGGTAGTTCTGAATCCCCAAGGACTCTAACCAAAGTTGTAGCAGCCTCTCAAGTGCACACTCACCAATCTATCTCTCCATGGGTAGAATCACTATCACAGATATTCACCAAACTGAGAAAGTCTGACTAACTCCAGAGCATCAACTCGTTCGCTCTGCTTACTGTAGCAGACAGAGATAACTTTTATACATATCATGTCACCAAGGGGAACTGCACTAACTAATTCCCCTGGCTACTAAAAGATCTACAATAAATGATAGCCGATGGGAGAATGAAATAGCATGAGAAGAAATCGAGCATGCAGACTAATCCCCTGCTGAACTTTGAGGCCATAATAAATGCTATCAATGTTCAAGTGGAAGCAGAAAAATACGGTATTCATGTGGCAGATAACTTCTGACATGACCCAAGATAGGGGGACAACATGATTTTTGACAACATGGACATTATCTACATGGCCGATTAGTATGTCTTAAGGATGAGAAGAGAAGGACTCGATCAATACCAAGTGCCACCGCACCTCATATACCAAGGAGACTTTGACCCGAACGAGCATATAGAAAATTTTGTCCAATTTATACGCGAACAAGGGATAGCCACGATGGGTTTTGTACCTCAATTCCCCAGGTTTGTTGAAGGACCAGCCATGGACTGGTATGACACAATGCCAATGGAAGGTCAATGGAACTGGTACTTTATGGAGAGGTCTCTCCTTCACTACTTTAGGGCATCTCAATCGTACCTAGATATGCTCTACTGGTGGTTGGCACTACAAGTAGACCAATGCAATCTTGGTTGGCAAGATATTCCTCCTCCACAACCCCCCATGTATACTCTTGTGGATTATATGAGTTTGAATTACGTTAGAACAAGTTCGTTCAAATTTTGGAGCTCTTCTAGAGCAGCACGCCCAAAAAATCAAGAGTTGTATGACCCTAAACAAGCTTGGAGTGATCACAGGGACCAGTAAAGGTTACTCAACATTAAGCAGGATGAAGTGACACACACTGAACTTTATGCGGGTGTAGCATTAGAAATGAACTGCAGAAACCAACATATGGTGCCCGTGTAGAGGAAACATTCGCCAGCATATGAGCCATGGTCTCTGAATTTTGTATGGCTATCAGAGGGGTCGAGGCTAAAATGAACGAAGAAGATCCTAAAGAAGTTCCTGAGGATGACCCTAAGGAAGATCCCAAGGAAGATCCCAAGGAAGATCCTAAGGAAGACCCCGAGGATGATCCCAAGGAGAATCTGGAAGAAGATTCTAATGACGATATCCTAGCTCAGCATGCACCGAATTGGGTCTTTAAACTGTGGAATGAGCAACAACCTTTCAATGATTCAGATGAGGAAGTAGAAGAATTTGTGGACTCCAGTGAATCGGATCACGAAGATGAAAGTGAGGTGGATAACTTGTGATATCAATCAGAGACCTTTTCAAGCGATGAGCTAAATCACTTATCGGGAGATTTTGAATATGAGGCTCCCTTCCCCAATGGTATGATGGTCGATTATGATAGAGCTGAGAGCTATGCATTATCTTTAGAGCATGACTCCCCAGGCGCCTTATGGTCTGCAGCAAGTGACAATTCTGGAGACTTTACGGACTTCAACTCAGGTAGTGAACACATTATTAATATTATTCGAGACAAAGGCCAAGAGCCTTCTCAAGAATACATCGTGGAGAGAATCCGCGCTGAAAATGAACTAGCTCGAGCCAGTTATCTGATCTGAAGCCCGGACTTGAGGGAAGTTTATCCCATATTCTACAATGGAAACACAAGGCCATGCCCCCACATTCGTGAATTTGTCCAAATGATGAACAATGGGTATGTTAAGTATGCCCATTGGCCTGAAAGGTTTCACTGGACTCTCCAAGAGAAGGCAATTGGTTGGTATGAAGGGCTAACATTTTACCAGAAGTCATTTTGGAATATTTTGGCTAGGTGATTCATCGACTACTTCATTTGGGTCGATCCACCAGAACTTAACCCCTGAGCTAGACAGACACAGGAACCCCTTACTATACTAAGAATAGGAAGCAACCAACGCCATCTGTCTAACATCAATGGAATCAGATAGGGAATACACATGGTACATAAATAAATATAACAATGGACAAATTGCCTATGATGATGTACCAGATATGCTTAATGATCAGAATGCATCTAATGGAGCCTTCTCATCCATCCCTATAATCAGGCAAGAATCCAATCTTATTATGTTCCAAATCCTACAAGAGAACCCTGTTGTTCCAGAGAAATAGCCTGGAAAGGTTCCCTTTATGCAATGGCCCTTTGCCACTAAAGTACCATCTTCTATAACAAACCAATCGACTTAGGGAAGACACCACTTGATGAAGATTTTGACGAGTTTGAGGTCTTTGAAACAATAAAATTACCAACCTGGGTTGTCAGTCCTATCACCAGAAGAGGGAAAGTCACTAGATCGGTAGCCCCAGCTGCACCAAGGTCTGAGCCCCAAAATCCCCTACTTTTGTTGAATCCTCGGAGAAAATAGAAAGTCCTATTATGGATCAATTAAAGACCACTACCACCAATATGAGCATCTAGGACCTCCTACCTGGTTCTCAAGATCACAAGCTTGTTGTTGTTAAAAAGCTAATGGAGATTGAAACGTCTCCCCTAGCATCTATGGAACAATCCAGTAGACTTTTTCTGAATTTGCATATGCTTGATTTCTTTAGAACTTTTTATTTATGTTGGATTACATGTGAAAGAAATGAATAACAATGATGTGTAACATGTAGAGAAAAAATTGATGTTCACATACCAGCGATTATTTCACCTAAAGACACGCATGCATTCATAAGACCAAGATTCTTAGCAAAACCATAACATGTTCATTGACGAATTAATTTGAGTACATAGGAAATGGTAACAATTTTGAATGATCAACCCCTACTGCCTACTGGTCTTTTACAGATTTTCCAGAAGGCAACTGACATTTTCCTATTGATGCCCTAACTTTTACCTAAGCCACCCTTTTCGGGTTTTCAGCTTAGCGGGCTTTATTGCATTGGAGCACCCTAATTTTTGCTTGACTGATTTACAGAATATTGATCAGTGGGCTGCACCCTAATTTTTACCCGAGTAGTAGAGGACTTCTCACCAGGTGATGTATTCTTTATTTCTTTTATTCTTTGTGCTATTTTTTATGATTAATTCTTTTAACCTAGACATGATAATGCTTGAGCCTATCTTGATTTTCCGAATTCACAAACTCATTTCCATCCATATCTATAAGCTTGATTCCTCCCATACCAAGGACTTTCTTTACAATAAATGCTCCTTCCCAGTTAGGCCTAAACTTACCCTTAGTGTTAGTGTTGACCTGGCGTAGCTGCTTGAGAACCAGATCACCCACTTTGAGAGGTTGTTTTGGGTATTTGACTCTATTGTTGTAAGCTCAAGCCATACATTGCTAATACATTTGTAGGTGGTCAAGTGCCTTGAGCCACTTTTCATCTATTACATTTAACTGTTCATACCTGGCCCTTGCCCAATCTAATTCTTTTAACTAAGCTTCGATAGCCACCCTTAGAGATCTTACTTCTATTTCAATCGCTAACACGGCTTCCATTCCATATACCAATGAGAAAGGTGTTTGCTTGGTGGAAGTCCTTATGCTGGTTCAATACCCCTAAACTGTGAATGAAAGTTTATTAGCCTAGTCCCTGTAAGTAGCTACTATTTTAGACAGAATCTTCTTGATTTGTTAATGATCAGTTTCCCTTTAGAGCTTTTGAAGGATTTTGGGCATTTTTTGTGATCCAATATGTGCTTCCTATTTTTTTTCATAACCAGGGCTAGCCTACTGCTGATGCTTTCATGAGTCTTCTTGGTCGTTTTCCTTGGCGACGTGTACCTTTGTACTCCTTCCCCATTTTTGTGAAGAAAAATGAGCTAGGACTTATCGTTATCATGTTTGCTAAGCACATTTATTATCTCTCTTTTATTTGGTAGGTTTTAACCATTAGATATTTATACCATTGCGATGTATTCAAAGTCAACTTCATTAATATATATGATGATCTTTTAAGAATGTTGTTATAAGTGAATGGTGTAATTAGAATGAAATGCTTGAGTGAAATGTGAATGGGAGATGCATCAATTCATGACATGCTAAAAGAAGAGTATTGATGTTACAACTTATTCATGATATGCCTTATAAGCAGCATTGTTTGCATCAAAAATATTCGCAATATTAAAAATTACATCATTTGAATCATCTGCCATAGGCAAAAGGCCATGTTGATCAGCTTTGGAAATATTGACAACTAAACCGGTAGTTGCATGTGCTTCTTCGGCTACTGCTCTTGCTAAGTCTTTGACAACCTTGCTAATAGGGTTTCCTTTTTCACTTCCCTTCCAATTCTTCCTTATAAGTACTGCTAGTGCCTTGGTGATGGACTCGACCACTTCTTTCATTTCATCTTCTTTAGTATTCCCATATACTTCCACAGAAACCGAGGCTTAAAAAATGCAGCCTTTCTTGAAATCTTATACATCATTGAAGATCTTAAAACTAGGGACCCTTTTGTCCCATACCTCAACATGTTCTTCCCCACTTGTGAATACCTTTTGCTTGACCTCAGCCCTTATCATGAGGTAGGACTAGGGTTTAGATTTCTTAGCACCTAGGCGGTTCCCCAAACCAAGCCTAAACGGCCATGGAAGAGTTAAAATGGGTTCCAGCATACCCTGAAGATTCCTTCCGAGCCCCTTACCTTTCACATAACCATGCTTCATCATGATCTTTTCAATTTTAACCAATATCTGCCTCCTAATCAAAAAATTTGTATCCTAGTGAGCTACAGCCACCCTAGATTCTTTTTCTTTGGCCTCCATAGCTGTTATAACATATGGTTTGTTAGCTTCAATGGTTACTAGCTTGTATTATAGATAAGTTTAACTTTCTGATGGACTATGGAAGGGACGGCTCCTAATGCATGGAGCCAAGGTAAACCCAACAATAATGAGTAGGTGATGGGAATGTCGAGGACAATGAACAAGACTTTGAATTTTACTCCCCCAACTGTTACTTCAGCTTCAAAGACCCCAGTGACACTTCTCTTTGTATCATCATATGCCCTAATAATAGTATTGGATTTTTCTAGGATGGATTCATCCAGCCCGAAGTGAGGAAGGATCTTGGTAGGATAGAGATTAAGGGTGGAACCATCATCCACCATAACACATGGGATTGAATGACCAAAGATTTGCAACCTAATGAAAAGTGCCTTGTTATTCTTATTCCCTTCAGCCGGGAGGTCTAATGGATAAAACTTAATGGGTTTAACTTGATCGGGAGAAGATCCCCCAATAACCAAAAACACCTCCACTAGAGTTGTAGATGGTGTAGCTTCCATGCTTAATAACTTTTCTATTAGACCATTGTGATGATCTTCAAAGTCAATGAGAAGTTGCCAAATGTTGTACTTAGCAGGGGTAACATGCAACTGCTGGATGAGAGGGGTTACTTTTTTTTCAGTACTGATCGAAATTTGAGTCCCAATAGCAGGCGTAAAGATTGAACCCTAATTGATATTTGGAATGACCTGGATATCCATATCTCTGCCCTTCTTCTTTTTAGGATAGGGTTAGGAGGAATCCTTCCACTTTAGGTAACATGCAATACCCCATTTTTCATATAACCTCCCCCTTCGGAAGTTTCCACTAACAAGGCTGGTCCTTTGAGCTCATTACTTTCCAATACATAAGCATTGATATTGATTGGCTCTGGTTGAACCAATATAGCTTCCTCATCATGAATTCCTTCTAACTCAAATGCATCAATGTCAATGGGGACTGGTTCATCGGGGTAAAGCCATTACTGAGTAAACCATAGGATTAGCCTGTGAGATCATATTGAACGTGGTAGGAAGGTAACCCTGACTTGATAGCTCCAACCTATTTCTCAAAATTTTGCAGGGGGTTATTCATTATGCTAGGCCTAAGCTCAGGTTCTCATATCTTCTTAACCCTAATTAAACCACAAATAGCCTCAAGTAGATACCTATAGGCACTAGTATGATGCCCTTTACTGATGTGGTAAGCATAAAACTAATCTCTATCTTCAGGTTTGGGTGGGACATAGGGCTTGATACTTTGAAGAAGGCCTAGTGCTCTCAACTTAGTGAAGATGGTAGGCAGAGATGCTTTCCAAGGGGAATGCCATCTTCGATGGTATGGACTGCAGCCACTTATTCTTACACTACTACTATTTTGGAATCGGAGCCAGACTTTGACTTAAAATCTTGGGCTAGGGCTGAAGGGTCATTCTTTTTAAACCAAGGATTGGCCAGTGCACTTGCCTTTTCTAATTCCTTGATTGTTTTCCACTTCTTAGCTTTTTCAAAGACCTTAATGAAGCTAGAGAATTTAGCCATACCAAGAACCTTACGATAAGCAGGCAAGGCACCATCCATCAACTTTATGATCATCTCTAGGAGACTTAGCCTATCTTTCAATAGAACCTGAGTGGCCATCCATCTTTCAAAATAGGGCTTAAATTTCTCATTAAGAGCCTACTTGATAGCCTCTAAATTCTGTATGGTAGTCTTAATGGTGGCATTGAAAACATATTGCTCAATGAAAGCTTCAGATAAAGCTTTCAAATTTTGGGTCACCTTATCTGATAGGGTATTATACCATTCTATTGCAGGACCTTCTAGGGTGCAGGGGAACATTTTGGCTAGGACTTTATCACTTAACTTTCTGATTATCATAACCCTCTAATAGGTGGTGATGTGGGATTGATGGGGACCAGTTCCTTTATACTTTGCTATGGTAGGCATACTAAAGTTTTTAGGGACCCAGTCCTCCTCTCTAGCATTTTGAACTGATAATGATGATGGTTGAGAGCTGGGATTAGCAGCTAGCAACTTTTGAAAAAGATCATGCAATTTTATGGACAAGGTTGACCCCTTTGATTGAGTAACCACACCCAAGGGTAAACTTGTTGATTTAGGAAATTTTGTACCCTTAGGTGTGACCACAAAATTAGGGGTTAGTCCAGATGCCCCAAACTGAAATGAAAGTGGTACAAACCCCTGACTAGGCTGAGCAAATTGACTGAGG
Organism: Euphorbia pulcherrima; assembly: GCA_947683365.1. Classification (NCBI taxonomy): domain Eukaryota; kingdom Viridiplantae; phylum Streptophyta; class Magnoliopsida; order Malpighiales; family Euphorbiaceae; genus Euphorbia; species Euphorbia pulcherrima. The sequence goes on along the minus strand of CANTUS010000004.1, from coordinate 61,775,049 downwards.
GCTGATGGAACCACTATACCTACTGACTGGAATGACTGGCTAACTGAACCAAATAGACCCGTAGAACCCAACTAACTAAACTTATTGGAAGATCCCCCATGAGTTTGCATTGGAGGCAACTGAAACTGAGTGAACGGATTATAAGTAACCCCCAATACTTGCTCACTAATCACTACATTCACTGCTAGAGCACTGAAAGGTGTGCTTTGAGGAGCATTGACCATTCTCTCTTCAACCATGAACGCCCTGATGGAGGCTAACATCTTATCATTCATTCGGTCCAAGAACTAATCACTTCCCTAGTACTATGAGATGACATTTGCAATTTCTGACCTAACCTTGCCCCTTGATGCATTTGCCTCCTCACCATTAGCAACATTCTTAACCTCAACATCAATCTGGTCCTCTAGAGTTACTATATAAGACATTTCCTTGGGATGGTAGGTAGAAAGATCAACCAAACTAAACCAACTGCTGGATGAAACACTGAAGATGGAAGCAAAGCAACCCTTAACTGAACTAGAGGAAGAGATGATGGCCTAGGAGCCGAAATGTGAATCAAATGGACCTGAGAATGTCGCCAAGCTCTTTCTCTTTGAGGTTTGGTTGTTGCTGAGGTAGTAACTAGGAGATTAGTACATGCATGAGATGTGGTATTCATGTATAAATTGCAACGATGCATGGTGGGGTTAATTACAAGGGTATGTAACACAACACATGTGAAGCGAAAGATTCCATCCTTATTTCTCCAGATGAGTCTGAGTGTATTCTTCCTTAGCCTAATCTCACATAGAAATTAGGGTACCTATATGTTGAAATTCTAAGGCTCTTGATAAGAATGGCGTAGGGACATAGCGAAAGTTGATGTAGAAGGTTCCCATCGCATCAAGCCTCTTTTGGAGGGAGATGACAATAAGTACTCCACCCACTAGGGTGTCCCCAATTCCTAGCGGGCATGGATAACACCTTCGTGAGTGTCACAAAAATAATAGGGAACCCTAACCTAGTGCTAGAAGAAGAGCACATCTAACTAAAGAGAGAAGGAGGTGAGAAGATAGAATATGATAATATTCCCAAATGTTGAAAACAAAAGCTGGTTGAATCTAGTAAATGATTTTTGGTGCTCATCTCAATCTTTTAAGCTTTCAAAAGAAACCAAAACATTGCAAGTTAAAAGATTATAGTCCCCAGCAGAGTCGCCACTATGAGGTTCTGATGGTGTGTGGGTCTCCCTTGGTGCCTGCGAGAGAGGCGGGGCACACTGGGGGTTGGTTGGATTTAGGTGTGACAAAACATTTTTAGTTCAAGTTTGCACAATAAGCCAATTTTAATGAATAAAAGAATCAAGACCCAAATCTAGATATAAATGATAGAGTCGCCATCCAAGTTATCTACTTGGGAAAGAGTTTTGGTACAGTTCCCTTCGGGCGGGAGAGTCATACCTATTGGATCAGAGATGTGGGTATCGGATGAGTCACTTCTTTCTCATTTAGTTGATTCAAAATTACATTCACTGCATAAAACTGTTTTCGTTTTCATCATTTTGGGAATTATTACAAAATTCCCATTTTTCTACGCTCTTTCACACTCATTGCATGCGTTTACATATTATAATAAAGCACAAGCAATAAATGGGGGAATAAAAATTACAACTGGGAGAAAAATGGGGGAATTACAAGAGAACCTATACATATGTTCTGAGTTATAAAACAAAAACAGAAATAAATTCCCCTGCATTCACAAAGATTAGAATAGTTTATAACACATCATAAGTTAGCATTTCATTAGGGAAAATTTGATTATGTTAGCGTGGCCATTTTACAATCGATAGTGCCAAGGCAGTTTCTAGGAACGGAGAGAAATAACAAGTCTTCAATGTATTTTGTCGTGAAAACACATTTTAACTTTTGTGGGTTGATTTACCGGATAATTAGTGAAAGTGATTGCATGATAAATGGTGAGTTGGATTAATTTTTAACCGAATTAAAATGAGTTCCTAATTTTGCCTGGGGCTGGTACCCGTGTGGATGGGTGGTACTCGTATGGGGTACCCGTACTAGTCCTGTCTAGCCCGAACAAAAACTTTGTTTAGATTAATTTACAGATTAATGGATTGATGGCAGAAATATAAAATAAAAAGGTATTTCCCTCCTTATGAGTATGGTGCACCGATCTAATATCTGGACTATATAAGGTGCTACCAAGGCTCATACGGGTCAGGACTAGGCCCGAAACAAGAAATAGAAAGAGCAAAAATAATAGAGGAGGCAGAAAAATAACAACAATAATAAACTAAAATGTGAGTCTCTTTGAAACTCAGGAGCGTTACCTTTGCGGCGTGAATCCACTTTGAGATGATCCCTTTACTGTTATGAGAGTTTGGCCAAAGTAGATGGTGAAATAGGACTATTTAGGTGAGTATTTGTGTGGATAGAACCTCCCCTAATTCCTAATAAACGAAGCTAGGAATGAATAAAATGTGGACAAAACCTCTAAGAAAGGATTTTCTCCCTATTTCATACCTCCTATACCCCCACTATACCTTTTCTATACCTATAGAAATTATTAGAGTTTTAGTATATATTTCATACGAGATGTGTGTGTTCTAAAATGAAGGGAAAAGGTCCTATTCATAGGGTGAAAGTTAGGTCTGAATGCAATAAACTGCATTCAAGACCTACCTTTTCCCGAAAAAGGTAAGAGATAGCTTCCAAAAGAGGCTGATTAGGCAATCAAAGGACCCGTATGGGTGGGGCCCCACCCGTAAGGGTACTAGGGGACCCTCGCGAGTTCCCTCCACATGTATGGAAGGCAATCACCCATATGGGTCTGCCAGTGGATCCGTACCACTAAACAGAACCCCTTAGGGGTACCTAAGGGCAGATAGGTCTCTGAACTTCGGCCAAACTCAACTCTCCAGTAGTAGGAATACCTCTTATGGACAACACCTAAAAGATATTGCATCATATAGCTCTTATCATAGTTTCGAGAGAAGGATTGTTAAAATCTAGTGCTCATAACATGATTATGAAACTATAACTAATTTCCGGGCTGATAGGAGTTAGTAGGTCCAACCTTGGTTCATGCTCAACTGGTAATTCATAATCATTCCATCATGCCAAGACTCTATATAGCATGCAAAACAAACAAGGTGGTTCATTATTTAAGTTCTTGCACCTATATCTATAACTTTTAATTTAACAATTTAAACATTCATTTGTAAAACCTTATAACGAATCTAATTCATTATACTAGAAATCAACTAATTCAAAAAGTCTCTTTGGTAATTAGAATCTGGAACCGATGAGAATTCCCAGGTAGGAGAGGCCCCCTTGAAGTGAATGAGCATCCTTGTCCAATCCTTGCTAGAATAAACAAGGACCCTTCTAACACAATTAACCATAGACTAATTAAATTTAAGATTTAGTTCTTTTCTAATTTAAGAATTATTCCATATAATTCAAAAATTAAAGCATTTGTAATTTCAAGTAAAACATTGTTAATCTTTAGATAACTACCCTGACTAAGTTTGAGCAACACTTAATCTAGTTGTCACAACATTTTCTATTGCAAGAAATAAATTCCTAGGCATGGCATAGCATACATGAAATTATTTCATAGAAAATCAGGCATAGCATATTTCTAGTCAATCATACAATCGCATTAGGCAGGCTCATAATACTATTGTTGGTCTAGATTAAGGGTTTTAGCAAGTAAAACATGCGCAGTAGTAATTTAAAATTTAATCTAGTGTCCAAGATCTCCTAAGCATGGCATGATTGATAATAGTACTAGCCTTAAATTATTCTAAGTCATAAACACTTATTAACAGGACCTACTAATAATTTAACCACTTACCAGTTGAAGCGTGAATCCCGTAGCTAGTAGAAAGACCCCTCAGCTACGTGCACAGACTCCAAGTAGAAGCCCTCTATAAATAGTCCACACGAGCACCACCGACCAAAACCTTCTAGAAAGGGAGTACCAATAAATAAGTGGAAGATAGCTAGATCTTCCCTACTAATTTATTCTAGAAGAAATTCCCTTAGTTTTCTATTCTAATCAAATTCATCTTTTGATGGATTACTTTTTGGAATCAGAAAAACTAAGAGAATAATATAGAGCAAGAGAAGGAGTATGAAAATACGGACGAAAAATAATGATGGAGGAGGCCTCTATTTATAGTGGTTAGGAATGATTCAAAGGACAATAAATTCCCTAACTTAAACAAATCAGAATTAAAATAGAAAGGGAAAATAAGATTATTAAATTAAATTAGGAAGTAGAGACTAACACAAACACTAGGGAGCTTGCTTGGGGAGCAAGCTCCTAATTAAACCCTAACACTACTAGCCAGTAGCCAGTAATTTAGCTGGGTTTGCACTGGAGCTCAAGCCCAGTCTGCTAGGGCTATAGCTTGCACAGCTTGCTAGTGGGCTATGCATAGCGCAACACACTAGTGGGCTGCACTCTGTGCGATGCGTAGGCCCAAGGCTAGCGTGTCCAGTACAGCCCGCATAAGCCCTTCATGGGCTGAGCGCCTGTGCATCCCACTATAGACTTGTGCAATGCACACTGCGGGCTGCCAAAGGCAGCCCACTAGCATAAGGCCTATGGGTCTTTGTGCATATCTGCGCTGGCCCGCGCGCAGATCTGGTGCATGTATTGTCCAATAGTCCATGTCCAAATCCACTCGCGTAGGTTCCTTGAACCTTGCTTAGTTTGTGTTTCTACTTCCCCTTGTTTATTTTAACGTCCTTATTATTTAACAGGTTCATTGATCCAACCAATGAACCTGTGTTGTACCAATATTATGGTCTACCCATATATTATGGTCTAACTATATTTCCTTGCTCTTCTAGATTAGACCTAGCCTAATGGTTCTTTACATAGCTCGATCGTAACTCAAAGTGTGTGACCTTATAGGATCTCATAATATCAAGCCATTATCAGCTCATAGCCCTAGACCGTTGTGGATTCCGATTACTTTGATCGGCCATAGTGGCTCTCAAGAAAAGGGCACATGACCCCTCAATATTTAGAATGTCACGTGCGTTGTGACTTAATCCCGGTTTTGCAATAGTATCAATATAATTCACTCCTTCTATCAACTATTAACTACCATCTGGTGTCTAGGACCCGGTTTAAGTATAAGTCCACTAGTAGCTATAATAGCTACCCCAGTGTTTAGTCTTGTTGCCAAAGCACACTACTCAACCATTTAATGTGTTGATCAGGATCCCATCATATCAACTCATCCTCTGATTAGAGGTTTATGAGTGTGTCACTTCTAACAAGTGGCCAAGGTATATCTCCCTTATATTGCTATAGTGGAGTGATAGATTCCGTCTCAACTACTCAGCTTAGCAACAGACAGACATCAACTATACCCGTAATCATCCGTATCACCTAATCTATAGAGTGTTCAGGTATGACCTAAAATATAGTAACATCTAAACAAGGTAACTAGTATCTTAGGTCTAAGGATATTCATATTGCTATTGCAACGAGATGATTAAAACACCAACACATAATATAGATTTTCAAGTGTTATCTCATAGCGGTCTCCAATGTATATCCCTAAATACATTCTTGTGTTAACCCAAGGTACCACCCTCTAGCACCAGTGATATGCTACTCTGAACCAAATTCAGGAGGTATGATGACACATACTAGTCTATCTGTATCATTAATGTCCAGTCTTAATGATACTATGACTAGGGACATTTAAACAAATCATAATTGCACTCGAACCAGTTCTCACCAACATAGTCCACTATACCCTTACAATACGTATTATTATTATGTTATAGACTTTTGCAAACACATTAATGAATATATTCTAAAACGGTCATAATATATTTTTCCAGTCATTGATATAGCAAAAGAATGCCTTTATTAATATAACTTTGTTTGTACAAATAAAACTAAGATACATCACCCTAATTGCCTCTAAGGCATACATCATATCTAACAGAAATGCCATTATCATTCCCTTATTTCATGCCGTACTTTTCAAGGGTCAGTGTTCTTCATAAATTTTGTTGAATTCACTAAAGCTTCCATCCATAAGTTCCTTTCTAATTTTAGGCAAGGTTCTATTGATTACGATGTTGATCGGGATCTTCTTAGAGTGTACTGGATTCACTAGGACCTTCAAATCCATCCACCTCTTATAGTATCTATGGAATTCCTCATTATCCCTTTGCTTACAAGAAACCAAATCACTAATGTTAATTTGAGGCTTAAGGTTGTACAAAAAATGGTCCCAAAAAGCCCTTGCGAGTTGCCACCAATTGTCCCTTACTTCTTTAGGTTGAACCTGGCACCATTCAGCAACTAGCCCTTCTAAGGTGCAAGGAAACATAGCCGCTAGCTATTTGTTTGTCAGACCTTTCAACTTCTTGAAATTTTCATAGCATGTTAGATGGAAATTCGGTGATTCTCTCCTAAAGTATGGTGATGGAACATACATGACAAAACTTACCGAGAGAGGCTTGAAATCGCCATCAACATTTCCTTGCTCATAGAAATCGTCAATACTAAGAATAGGTTCTTTCACCATCTTCTGCACCATATCTTCAAGAGTACCCTTGAACTAATCAGACTTCAGCAACTTGATAAAGGCTAAGCGGATCTCTTCCATAAGAGCATTGGTTTAGGTAAGGAAAGCCATTTGAGTTGGAACTGTACTTGATTCTGAGGTAATTCAGACCAACCAATCTTCAATCCTCTTCAAAATTGAGAGAGAACCAAGGTCGGATTAGCCATGCATGGGTTTGAGCTTGTGTAAATAAATGGAATGAAGAGCCTAATTAAAGAGAATGTATGCAAATATGACTGTCAAGAGATAGTTAATGCTATGTAATGCGACTTGGACAAGACTCGTGTGTGTAGTGTGCTTACAAAACAAAAACTGATTAGTCATATAAGGAAACAAAGCTTCCCCCAATACTTTCATGAAGGACAAAGGTGAGGCAACTCTAGATTCTAGGATAGACCTAGTTAAGATGAAATAATGTTATGCAACTATGGTTCAGACAAATATAGTGTGTGCAATATTGGTAAGACATCACAATGTAGGTAAAGGTTTGTTAGGGTCCGAGGACCAAAGCACGACATAAGGTTGACTAGGGTAATGCATGATGTGGCACATTTCAAGGACATATGGATGAAAGAGGGGACATCTCTATGCCTGGACAGGATGAGTTTTAGCAAGACATCAATGGGACATCTCTATTGGCAAATGATATAGCATAATAGGTAAATGCATGATGACACTAGGGTTTAGGTAAGACATTAATACGACATCTCTAGAGGCTATAATGATTTAAGCAAGGCCTCAACATGTTGCCTCTAAAATGATGATTGGGAGATGCATGTAACTTGTTCATGGGTAAGGATCAAACGAGACATCTATGAGATATCTCTAGAAAAGGTGATGATATGTAAAAGTGAAAAATGATGGTTGAGATATCAAATTGACATCTTTAAAAATAGATATCATAATGGCGTATCATGGATACGGGGCTAAAAGGTGATATTGGTGGGATACCATCTCAAAAGGGTTTGCATAAATCTAGCGACCGCTATATGAGAGATTTCATGAAAAGACTTGGGGGAAATGAATAAATTACATGAGATAGAATTGACAGTGATCACAAGACAAAACATAGCGAATGACATGGCAGCATTTATCATGGCAACACTTAGCATGGAAACACTTATAACACATCAATGAGGGTTAGATAACACATAGGTGGTATTCATTCCTCTAACCTTGTACCTCTCATCTCCTTATTACTCCACACAAGGGGTAAAGCTTCTAAATCTAGTCTTAGCTCTAAAAAACTTTAAAGTCTATATGAGACAACAAAGTACGACCTAAACTATTAAGTGTGATAGGGTAGTTCTTGGGGGAAGTTGCTAGGCTACTATATGCAAGCTTATAGTCGAGTTGTTGATGAAGAAGGCTCTCATGACATTACGGCACCCTAATTCCCTTGAAGAATATTGGCAATAGTGTCATGAGTGGTTGGTTACCTACTAGGCGACCATAAGTCTCGTGAAGAATCAAAGGTGAAGCTTCGCTAAAGTAATGCAGTCAATAATAAGGGTGATACTGCCATGAAATGCAAAAGAATCTAACTTCTATAATGAACATGATGCATAAAATAAACAATTCTGGGTTAATTTTGCTAAACAAATTTTTCAGTATTCGTCAAATCTTTTAAATGGCTTTTAAAGAAAAGATCCCCAGTAGAGTCGCCACTATGAGCGGATGACGTTTTCGGGCGTAGGTGGACCGCATTCCCTTTTTTGGGTCAATTAGGGTCAACCAAGGCAACTTTCCTTTTTGGGACAATCAAGGCATTAATTATAGGAAACCGAGGCAACTTTATAACTCGGCCAGGGGTTTTAATAAATAGAATTTGTAGGAAAGAATATAAAACAATTTATGAAATAATGTCGAAAAGATTCATGGATCGAAATCTATAATTTAAAATATACAGTTGCCACCTGGATCAGCTCTTCTAGGAAATTCTAGTATAGCATTGTCCCAAGAACAAAAGTATACCTTAATTTAGAGATTCAGGTCTGGACGAATTACTTATTTGATTTGTTTAGCCAATTTAAATTGAAATACGAAATTATTTATTAAATATCAAACATGTAACCAAGATTTATTTTAAGAAATGAGATGAGAAGAAGAGCTTTTCTAATCAAAACACACCACCTCAATATGGTCATGGCGTCATTTTATGGTAATTATTGCATGCTTATAACACGTAATACAAAACAAATTGATTCGGGGCAGTTATCCTGCAAATAAAAGGTTAAAATAGGAATATTGTATTTCGGCCCGGAATGAATAAGAACGTCAGTATCAAAGATCACTGTGACGTTCTTCCAGCATAATAATGCCGTGATAAATTTAGCAATTCACAAAATTAAGGAGATGATGGAATCGCAAATACGGCAGGCAATTTCACAAATCAAGAAGAAATGGGAAAAGAGGTATAGAAAAGTGTACCATGGGTTGTAAGCTAATCCCTTGAACAAAATCACCACAAAGAGCTCTTACCCGCTCAAATATAATTAAATGAAATTGACATATAATAGAAATGACGAGAAAGGAAAATGATGTATAATGAGAGAAATGTAAATGGGATATGAATTGATTATGACATAAAAGAATTAAGCATAAATTAATCACATAATGGAAAATGGAAATGGAATACAAATAGAATGGGAAATGAAGCATGATATAATTGAAAGTGAAAGATGGATTATTTACAATTTATTTGGATGTGGATCAATTATATTATAGAAAAGAATTATAAACCATTTATATTATGGAAATGAAATATAAATCATTTATAAGATGGAATATAAACAACTCATATTATGGAAGTGAAATACAAGTAATTTATATTATGAATTAATTGTATTATGGTGATGAAACGTGAGGTGAAGATAAGACAGAAATAAAGTGGATTGATTTATAGTCAAGTTCAATTGTAACAAGGTTAATGTAGCATAAATTGAAACTTAATAAATTGAAACAAGAAATAAACTAAAACTATTATTTTAGTCTCAGATTATGCACCTTTTCGTTGTGAATCTGTTGTTAGATTTGAAATGGAACGGGAATGGCCTCGTGGAGAGTGATTGGATTTAGGAGAGATGAGTCAAAGATCGGTAAATAATAACTAGGCAAAAATGAATTCCCCTCTTAATTCTAAACTTGCTCAAAACTCGGAAATGATTTGGATAGAACTTTGATAAGAACTATCCTAGAGCTAATTTCGCATAATAGATTTGATAGATGATAATTGTATTTGAAAAACTGATTTTAGGCCTCTATTTATAGTGAAAAGTGAGAGGTAAATCGGGTAAAACAATTAATTTTCCAACTGAATGGGAAAATTGAATTAATTCAGATTTAATTTCTGCCAAAAAATTCAATATCGGTATCGCTGTAGTAGGTTTCGGCACCAGTTTTGGTTAATCTCAAATAGGAATTTTTGAATTGAGTCGGTTAAAACTAACCAGGAAATAATAGACAGCGGATGGTACCAGTGTCTACTAAAGACGGTACCGGTGTCAAATGACAGGGGACACCTTATGACTATTTTTTGGGTTTTTTACAGGGGGTTGAGGGATAAAATGTATTTTTTTCCAAGGCCAATTCCCATAAATCAATTTCAAACTTAACATATTAGGATACGATAAATTATAGAGCCAATCTTTCATCATCGACTAGAAAATTTCGTTCTCGCAGTCATGTCATATTTTGATTTGTTATGCCATGATTCGACATGCACTGTCATGTCACGCTATATTTTCATTAATACATGCAGCATCATGTCATTGTGTGTTTTTCTTACGACATGAAGTGTCATGTCATCCTGTGTTTTGCTTTTGAAATGCAGCGTCATGCCATCTTATGATATGCTTACAACATGCAGCGTCATGTCATCATGTGTTATCCTTATGACATGCAGCGCCATGTCATCTTGTGTTTTGCCTATGACTTGCACCGTCATGTCATCTTATGTTTTGTTTATGACATGCAGCGTCATGTCATCTTCTATTTTTCTTGCTATAAGTAGCATCATGTCATCCTGTGTTGTGCTTATACGACATGCAGCATCATGTTATATTATGTTATGCTTATTAGGATTGTAACCCTAATCCTGTAGGTACCCAAAATACACACGTCGTTATCATCTCTAGGATGTTAACTATAATCTTATATTTACCCAAATTAGACTTGGCTTAAAAAAAGAAGGACCACCCTTTAATATCTAACTTCTCTTTAATCATCATACGCAAATGCACGCATACATTACATTCATTCATTGAAAGTTCATTCTTGTGAATTCGTTCATCACATCTTACCAATCGCTTCACATAGTAATATAAATACTTCACCCATATCATTAATCTCATATCAATGAATGTGTGAAGATAGTTCATGTCATCAGTTTCAAGCATCATAGCCTAATATTTTACATGCATCACTCTAAAAAAATGTGACTAAATTTAGCCATACAGTATCAATAAAGGCAGTTAGTCGAAGCACTTCATTTTGGACATTGTAGCATTGAGTTTTGTGGTTTACAAGAGATCATATTTGGTCAACTTCAGTGCAAAGAACAATCCAAATAATCATAATTTTCTGTATGAATAGAATGAATGATCGTAACCAAGATGGGATCATTGCAGGAGCAGTATCCAAAGCTATAACAAATTTTTTGAAATCAGATGCATTCTCAGAAATGATTAGTGATGCGATAGCAAAAAGACTTTCTGCAATACCAAAGAACCATACTCCACTAAGAAAACATATCCATTCTCATCATGCCGATCATATAAAGAGTCAGAATACGGAAGATGTCGGACAATCAACAATCTTCGATATACCTCCACTTAATCAAAGCCAAGATAGAAATGATATGCTTATCGAGGATGATGTTCTGAAAACAATTGAAGATGTTCCTAATCAACCAATCATACGTGGAATATCCCCAAGGAAAGAATCATTGGCGATGTTATTCTCTAAGTATAGAGCTGCTAGTCTACTTTAGAGCTTGAAGCATTACAAGAGGCCAAATAAAATATATAAGGTTGACTTCTACACCTACCATGTCATCAAAGAGAACTAAACTAATGATAGGTGAGGGAATGTTAGAAGGACCTTGTAGACTCAACTCTTCATCCCATCTAGGAAGAGCTCTACTTTTAATAAGACTCCCTATGAAAGGAAGGTCGTTAACTAAGGGAAAAGCAATTCAAACCTCAACTCAAATTTCCTAAGCTGGTCCAATAAAGATTAATGATCAAGAGGTTAAAGATATTTTGTGGCTCTAGAGTCAAAAAAAGAGTGTACCCGAGGATTTTTATGAGCATGGGCTTTTCGGTCGCCTTGGACCGATGATGGATTTTATTCTAGACCTTTTACGGACTAATTATTTCATTTTTCGGGTTTGAAACACTTGGAAAACTCCCTTTTACTGATTTTAGACATTATTGAGCTTAAAAAGTACCAAATATTAGTTAAAAAATTTCTTAATCGATAGAATATTTTTTCCCTTTTCATCCTTGCTGGTCCGAGGTTGTCCCCGGTGCCACCGCCGTCTACGGCAGCTAGGCCACCACTCCTATGATGAGCCCGCTACTGCTATAGCACCGCCTCTGCTATGGTGGTGGCCACTATAGCGGTGGCGGTGCTGCTACTATAGTAGTGGCACCGCTAGCACAGTCTCTTCTGAGCAGTGCCCCTTGGGATTTCTCTCTCCTTTCTCAATTGGGACACGTATTTTCCCCAAAATTTCATCCAAAGTCGGTGTATTTTTAAGTTTGGGAGTATAAAAGACTAATTAAGAGAGAGATTAGAGGACTTTTCTCTTAATTTTCAACTAAAAATTTAGAATTTGAAAGAAATATGAAGAACAAGAGAGAGAAAGCATAAGAAAAGCTTGAATATCTTCCTAATCTTGATTCTAAGTTGTTCTTAGGCTTAATCTCTTAGCTAAAATATTAAAATCAAGTAGAAATCTTAAGTTAAAATCTGATTATATAGGATTTAGAGACTTCTCTTCTAAATACTACCCAAATCTTTAAATTCATCAAAAGGGAGCTTGTTAAGGGTGGATTCGAGTCTAGAAGGGTGAATTCACGGCCTAGAGGTAACATTTCTAAGTTCCCTTTACGTTTTACATTATTTTCTTGCTTTCTTGCTCCTATTTTGGTTGTTTTGGGGCACTTTTGCCCATTTCCCTTCGGTATTTCTACAGGTCAAATAAAAATTGCTAGAACTGCTACGAGCATAGCTACCACCACTGTCGCTCCAAGCGCCGCTGCTACACCTGTAGCGGCGCCGCTGGAGCTCTAGCGGTGACCTCTACTCTTGTCGAGGTCCCGATGATTTTGTAGACTTTTGGGTTCTTTCCCCTCAAATCCATAAATTTAATATCATTTTGAGTGTTTTAAGTTCAGATCTACTAAAATAGTGTTGGTGTCGACTTAAAATCTCAATGGTTTCTAGTTTTGCGGTGTAAAAATGCCTAAAATCCTCTTAAAAACACATTTCAACTGCCATTGCTAGAGCAGCTACCCCCACCACCGCTACTCCAGCTGTCGCTGCTCTTATAGCGGTGCTATTGGAGTAGTAGCGGTGGTGGCTACTCCTCCAGCAATGGCGGCCAAAAATGTATTTTTAAGCCTTTTTTGCCCGATTTTCATCCTTTTTCATTCTTTTTCGTGTTTTTCTCCATGATTTAAACCTGTAAATATTTTCTAAATAATCTGAAGTTGTTTTTTAATTTTTTTAATATGGTAAATTAATCAATTAATTGATTAAACAACCCAACTTAGCTTAAAAATGGAGTTTTATCGCCTAAAAATTCATAATAAATCCTTTTCTACTGGATTAAAATTTAATATTCAATTAGAAAATATTTATGCCTTGTTCATACATGTTTGTGAGTGATGTATCTTATTTGGAGCTGGGTTTGTGATGGTAAGTTCGGTTGAGGCTTATTTTTGGCCTTCGATATTTATTTTTCTGCATTAGAAAAATGTATAAGAATTTGTAAAGCCTTGTAATAATTTTAATTTACAGCATTTTATTATTTGTTGGATGATTGTAATAATTTTATAACTTTATGCATGATGCGTTGTGTGATGTATGGACAAATATTCACCAAAATTTCTAAATTAGGGGGATTTAAATCGTATAAGAACTAAAGATACTTTTATTAAAAATAAATGATTTGATTTATTAAGCGAATAGTAGACAACAGCATCCGAGCTCAGAATCTCTATTTTAAGGTGCGGTCTAACCACCCGATGGGAATATCGTACCTAAAATTTCTGGTGGAGCTTAACCGGGTGGCGACTCTAGCTTAAAATACGGGATTTTGATCTCGTATCTTTTAATATTAAATTGGACATAAATTTCAACTTCGACAACGTTTTAATAAATATCTTCTTATGCCTAAAATAGGACTTTCTCTTTAGCATGCTTCGCCGCGCTTTATTTTTTGTGTCATGAAAAAGGTCGTCCGTTCACATTGGCGACTTTGCCGGGGATTTTCCTTTAACTTAAAATTTGAAAACTATTTCCTTTTTTAAACTCGTTAAAGGATGTGATGATGTGTTGAAATCATTTTTAAATCAAAACTTCTTTATTTCTTATGCCTTTTTTATCCATCGTGTAGTTAGAATACTAGGTTAGGGTGCTCATTATTCAATCGTATAGCTCACATGTATCACTCTTGCCCACCAAGGATTGGGGATAATTCATGGGTGGATCACTGGTTTCAACCAACACGTCAACTCTCGTGGTCGCACTCATTTGAGGAGTGGTTGAGTGATATGGAATCAAGGTAAACGAGAGCCTTCTGCATCAACAACCAGTTTAAGACCATGACCACATTAGATAAGCCATAGCAACTTCCCCTTAGGAATTACCAAAACATGCATGTTTTAGATTTAGGTCGCATACTCACTTGCCATTCATTGTCGTTAGAGTTAGCCCTAGATTTTTGAATGGCGTATCACGGGAGACGTAAGGTTGGCATAGGTTTTGCTTATCATATGGTATTTGTGTTGTGCTCATTAACGCAATCCATGCATAGGCCTCTTATAGCCGACCTTTTTATTCTTTCGCTTGCCCCTACTCTCCCTTCACTTGAGGGGGGAATTTGACAATATGCCTAAGATCATTTGGGTCCCAATGAACCATATCTAATTAACTAAGAATGGCAACAGATTCATGCATCTCATGTATATTGGGGATAAGCCTCACATCATAAAGCCTTTATGTTCTCTCCCACTCTAAACCACCCTATATATGTATGAACATTCATCACTTTGTATTATGTGTAAAGCATTCATTTCATTCATGGTTCGCTCTTGGGCTGATCACCTTTTGGTTTCTTAGATAGGTCGAGACATCCCTATCACCGCAGTTCAGTTTGGCACCAACTCAATCGACGTTTGGTTTATCGCCCTTTAAGTTCAGTGTTAAGGTCTCTATCTGAATCTGACCTGTCAACCATGTCTGATCCATTATTGAATGATGCACCTGTTGAGAGCACTCCTTCTCCTTCTCCTTCCCCGCCTCCTCCGAAGTAGGGTCCATCTCAGTTGGGTATAGAGATAGTCAGTGTAATGGCTTAATTTCTTCAGTCCAATCTATTTAGAAATGTTATCCAGGATTAGGTCCGCTATGTTCTGAGAGAAGAAAGGGATAGTCAGAGACCATCAGGGTCGATTGCTCAAGCTTAGGGACAGTTAGGGGTTGTTCAGAATGGGTCAAGTCAAAATGGATCAGCTCAACTTCTATCAATTCAGGCTCCGTTTACTTCTCAGTCAATTTTACCAAACTAGCCTATTCAGCCTGGTTAGTTTTAGTTTGGTCAGTCTTCGACCCAACCACCCTCATCTTTCGCTCAACCAACCTTTGGTTTCCCTCCTCCAAATCTAAGACCCATAGCTTAAGCTCCTATTTTCCCCGATTTCTCAAAGGGCTTACTTTGCAAATGACCACGCCATCTAGTGGTTTTGCTCTTCTCCAAATGCCATCGATCTCCTTTGCACCATCTCCCTACAGCTTCACAGTCTCTCCAAGGAGGACTATTTATCCTCCAAATCCTTTTGCACCTAATTTCCAAGCTCGTCCTCGAGTACAGATTCCCCCTTCTCCTATGTCTTTTCAATTTGGAGCCTCTTCCATTTCCAATGACCAGGTCATACAATCTTCAGGCGTGATACTCCTCAACCAAGTCACACAATCTCTGGGTACGACACTAAAAGTGGCGGCACTATTGAGGGTTATGACACTCCCCCCAAGTCTCACATTATGAATTATGAGCGAATTATAAGAGTTTAGAAGATTAGTGATAAGGTTCTAGCCAAGTTATTTCCATGCACTTTGGGTGGGCCAGATCTTGAGTGGTACAATACTCTGCCCACTAATATAGTTTACAATTGGAAGCTTCTCTCTGAAGCTTTGATTTCTTATTATGGTTTCAACTTAACCATAGAGACCACTATTCAGCATCTCGAGGTGGTGAAATAAAGGCAAGGAGAGACCTTTAAGTCCTACTCCAATAGGTGGATGGCCACCCAAGTACTACTCTAGCAAAAGCTCAGCTTAAAAGATATGATCCTGAAGCTTCTTGATGGGTCTCTCCCTATTTTTCAAAAGGAGATGGAAATAGATTCTTATGATTCATACACAAAAGTTTTTTAGAAGGCCGAAAAGATTGAGCATCACAGAGAAAAGGAAAGGGCTAGTAAGCCAAGTGGGATTTGATTGTAGATTAAGAAGAGTAATAGTTCCAAATCTTACAAGGTTCTGCTTGCTCCCGCTAAAGGAAAGGCACTAGTTGTCCAAGTTAAGGCTCAAGAAGAAGTGTCAGTAGTTCAAGTAGCTCCTTCTCAGCAGGCTTTTGTGTCCCTATAGAAACTGCCCCTGGGTATTATTTTCACAAGAATGATGGAACCAGGCAAGATTAAGCCTCTGCATAGAGCTCCTATCCCCGATGGTAAGGTTGCTATGATCGACTCCAGTCTTAAGGAGGAGTTCATTCTTCAGATGATTTTGCAAGGTTCAGTGGTCATTTCTATTATGTTTGTTAGTTCAGGCTTGCCGTCGAATTTCATTTTTGATATGGTCGCCCAATCTAACCTGGTGGTAAACTTCATGGAAAGTTGAGGAAATGGAGGAAGAAGGGAAAGTAATGACTAAGAATGTTGAGTTAGCTAAGGAAATGCCTTTCAATGTCAACAACTATATTCTCAAGGGGGAATATTCTGACAATGAATAAGAGGCTTTTAATGTCGATGAGTATGAGCTTTAGGATCCCGTGCTAGCTTATTATGAGCCAGCCTATTTGTTTGAAACTCCTACAGCTAAGAGTGTAGTGCTTGATTGGATTTTTAATGTCACAAGGACCGACAGGGTATATCAGCCTAAAGATAATTGTCTCCACCTTGAGAACGATCCCATTTGGAAGCCCATTGGTACCACTGCTAGGCTACCATCTCCACCTCCTCAAGTTGAGATGAGTGATGATATTGACCCTCTCATTACCCAATTGAAGAATACCTAAGCTTGCTATAGCATCTAGCGGCTTGTTTTGAGATATGACCATCACTGTAAGGCTCTTATCGAGAGGCTTTTGGAGCTTAAAGCAAAGACTATGACTTTTGTGGTCAAAATGTGCAACATGGTTGGGAAAGGAGTGCCGCTTCTAAGGGGGGGATAAAGCGATAGTGTTTTCTAATCAAGATCTTCCTCCCGAAGGAATACACCATAGTCGTGCTTTATTCATCTATATTCAGATCCTTGATAAGACCATCCCCCATGTCATAGTCGATGACAGTTCAGTGGTGAATCTTTGCCTGCTCAAGATCTTACCTTATCTAGGTCTATCAAAAGAGATGCTTGAGAAGTCAAGTACCATCATTAGAGCTTACGATGATTCTAAATAGGTTATGATTGGTGTATTCAAAGCCAAGGTAACTATAGAGGATGTTACCAGCAAGGTCTAGTTCACTATTCTGGACATTCTTGTCACCTTCTCCTTACTCCTAAGTAGATCATGGATTAACTCTATAGGAATGGTCTCTTTGACGCTCCATCAAAAAATCAAGTTGAGGGGAAGATATGGAAAGATCAAAGTTATTGAGGCTGATCAAGGATCTGTCATGGCCGTCATAGAGGCTGAGGCTAAATCTGGATTTTGAGTAGTCGTGGTCCGTAATTAGAAGCCTAAGGTTCATTGCTATAAGTAATATTCATTTATTGTTAGGAAGATGATGAAGAGGGATGGCCAAGCGCCAAGGAAGGGCTTGGGTAAGTATTTTCAAGGCATTGTCGATCCTGTTGAAGTGAGGAAGTACCTAAAGCTCACTAGAATAAGCTATATGCCAAAGAAGGCCTACAGGCATGTCCACCCTTTCTTCTATGGAATGGTCATAGTCTATGAGATTCAAGGAAAAAGAGATTATAAAGGAGATCTAGAGCCAGTTGAGTTTGAGGGTCAGATATGGCCAGGTTTTGATATCTTCAAACATGTGTACGATTTTGAAAAGAATTGTTTTATAGGAGGGGAGGAGCCTTTATTCGAAAGCCTTGTTGAACCATTTTCTATCGTTGAGTGCTATGGCAAAGGAAAGGGGAAGATTTATTCTAAGTTTGAAGAGGGAGAGAAGCCTATTGATAAAGAGGTAAAAGATGCCATAGCTGCTATATCTAAGGCCATGTTTGTGCTATTAAAGAAGAAGTTGAAGAAAGGTGAGGAAGCCAATCCTATTACCGATGCTGCTAAGAAGATCACGAGGTCTTTAGTGCAAGAAGGAGACAAGCTGACCGCCGAGCAAGAAAGGACCATGGGTCTCGACCGGGATGACCTACTCATGGAATCTACTGAGGATATCAATTCCGCAACTGCTGTTGCTCAAGACCCTTCTCCTGTGGAGGATGACTCTATGATTGATGATGTATCTTTTTATGTTTCTGATATCTTTGATGTGAATAATGTTTCCTTTAAGGGCTTTAATGAAATGAAAGACTCTAATTTCGCTTAATTACTTTATGTTTTGCCCAATGGGCCCATGCATTCATTTTCTCATAAGCATAATGTGTTTAGTGTCCATGATAATTCATTAATTGAAATAAATTTAAGTACAGATGATAACCCAAAAATGGTAACCATTTCTAATGACTTAACCCCTGAAATAAAAAGACAGATAATTAAAGTGAATAAAGATCATGTTAAAGCTTTCACTTGGTCATACACGGACATGCCCGGGGTTGATCATCACATCGCCGAGCATCACATTCCAACTGATCTGAGGTTCTATCGAGTCAAGCAAAAAATTTTCTAGTTAAGACCTGAATGGGCTAATAAGGTTGGGCAGAGGTTGCAAACATGATCAAAGCCAAGCATGTAGAAGTAGTTGAGTACCCGACCTGGATATCTAATATTGTCCCAGTTGCCAAGAAAGATGGAAGGGTAAGAGTTTGTGTGGATTACAGGGATTTGACAAGGCCTCGCCAAAGGATGACTTCCCCTATCATATATCAACATACTAATCGATAGCGTCACAAGGGCTACATTGTACTTGTTTATGGATGGATTCTTGGGGTATAATTAGATTCTGTTGGACATAATCGACAAAGTCAAGATGGCTTTCATCATCAAATGGGGGGTCTTCTATTATCGAGTTATGTCGTTTGGTCTGAAGAATACTGGGGCAACTAATCAGTGAGCCATCACCACTCACTAGCATGATATGATCCACAAGGAAGTAGAGGAAAATGTTGATGAAATTTTGGTTAAGTCTGCTACCAGGGGAAGAGCACCTTGTGATTTTGGATAGTTTATGACTCGCATTGAGAAATACAACCTACACCTTAATTTGAAGAAGTATGTGTTCGGGGTGACATCAGGAAAGCTCTTGGGTGATTTGGTTAGTCAGAGAGGAATTGAGAGGGATCATGATAAGATTAAGGCTATCCAAGATATGCCAAAGCCTAAGACAAAAAAAGAAGTTTGGTCCTTCCTTAGGTCGATTCAATACATTAGTCTATTTATCGCTCACCTCACGACCGTGTGCGAGCCAATCTTCAAACTATTAAGGAAACGCCAACCTATTGTGTGGGATGAGCATTTTCAGATTACCTTCGACAAGATCAATGCTTATCTTCTTAACCCACCTATTCTTTAACCTCCCACCCCCGACAAGCCATTAACTTTGTACTTGGAAATCAATGACACATTGATAGGGGCATTGTTGGTTTAAGAGGATGATAGTAAGCGCGAGCACACAGTGTTCTACTTAAGCAAGAAGTTGTAGGATTACGAAACCCATTATTCGATAGTTGAAAAAACATGTGTTGCGATGGTCTGGGTCATGAAAAAGATGCCCAATTACTTTAAGTCATGCAAGATTCAAGTCATTGCTTAGGTAGACCCGATGAAGTACCTCCATCAATCACCGACATTGGCTGGCAAACTTTCAAGATGGTAATTATTGCTCTCCAAGTTTGACATTAAGTATGTCATAAAGAATTACGAGCAAATTATGAGAGTTCAAAAGATTGGTGATAAGGTTCTAACTAAGTTATTTCCTTGCACTTTGGGTGGGCCGGATCTCGAGTGGTACAATAATCTACCCACTAATTTGGTTCGCAATTGGGAGCTTCTCTCTGAAGCTTTTATTTCTCATTATGGTTTTAAATTGACCATGGAGACCACTATTCAGCATCTCGAGGCCGTGAAATAAAGGCAAGGCAAGACCTTTAAGTCCTACTCAAATAGGTGGATGGTCACCCAAGTGCTACTCAAGCAGAAGCTCAGTTTAAAAGATATGATCCCGAAGCTTCTTGATGGGTCTCTCCCTATTTTTCAAAAGGAGATGGAAATAGATTCTTACGACTCATACACAAAAGTTTTTTAGAAGGCCAAAAAGATTGAGCATCACAAAGAAAAGGAAAGGGCTAGTAGGCCAAGTGGGATTCGACCGTAGATTAAGAAGAGTAATAGTTCCAAATCTTACGAGGTTTTGCTTGCTCCTGCTAAAGGAAAGGCACTAGTTGTCCAAGTTGGGGCTTAAGAAGAAGTGTCAGCAGTTCAAGTAGCTCCTTCTTAGTAGGCTTCTGTGTCCCCGTGAGACTTAGGGGGAGTGTCATGCCTGAAGATTGTAGCGTTATGTCAAGTATGTCATGTCACACTATGTTTTTGTTATGACATGCAGTGTCATGTCAAGTTGTGTTATGATTTTAACATGCAGTGTCATGTCATATTTTTATTCACTATATTATGCTTTGACATGCATCGTCATGTCAAACTATATCTTTGTTATGACATGCAGCGTCATATCATACTATATTTTTGTTATGACATGCAGCGTCATGCCAGGTTGTGTTATATTTTTGACATGCAGTGTCATTGTGAGCGAAAGACATTTTCGGGTCAATTAGGGCCAATCGAGGAAACTTTCCTTTTCAAGACAATCAAGGCATTAATTATAGGCAATCGAGGCAACTTGGTAACTCGGCTAGGGGTTTTGATAAATATAATTGTTAGGAAAGAATATGAAACATTTTATGATATAATGTCAAAAATATTCATGGATCTAAATCCATAGTTAAAAATATAGAGTCACCACCTGGGTCAGCTCCTCCAAGAAATTATGGTATAGCACTGTCCCAAGAACAAAACTATACCTTAATTTAGAGATTTGGGTCCGGACAAATTACTTATTCAATTTGTTTAGCCAATTTAAATTGAAATACAAAAAATGTTTATTAATTATCAAACATGTTACCTAGATTCATTTTAAGAAATGAGATGAGAACAAGAGCTATTCTAATCAAAACACACCACCTCAATTTGGTCATGGCATCATTTTATGGCATTTAACATAGGCTTATAACATGTAATATAAAACAAACTGACTCTGGGCAGTTATCCTGCAAATAAAAGGTTAAAACAGGAATTTTGTATTTTTGCTCGGAATGAATTACAACTTCAGTATCAAAGATCATGATGTCGTTCTTCCAGTATATCAGCGAAATATAGCAGGTAATCTCACAAATCAAGAAGAAATGGGAAGAGAGGTATAGAAAAGTGTACCATAGGTTGCAAGCTAATCCCTCGAACGTAATTACCACAAAGAGCTCTTACCCATTCAAATATAATTAAATGAAATTGACAAATAATGGAAATGATGAGAAAAGGAAAATGGTGTATAATGAGAGAAATGTAAATGGGATATGAATTAATTATGACTTAAAAGAATTAAGCATAAATCAATCACATAATGGAATTTGGAAATAGGTTAAAAATATAATGGGACATGAAGCATGAAATAATTGAAAGTAAAACATGGATTATTGACATTTTAGGATGTGGATCAATTACGTTATGGAAAAAAATTATAAACCATTTATATTATGGAAATGAAATATGAATAATTTATAAGATGGAATATAAACATCTCATATTATAGAAGTGAAATATAAGTAATTTATATTATGAATTTATTGGATTATGGTGATGAAACGTGAAGTGAAGATGAAACAGAAATAAAGTGGATTGATTTATAGTCAAGTTCAATTATAACAAGCTTAATTCAATTAATGTAGCATAAATTGAAGCTTAATAAATTGAAACAAGAAATAAATTAAAATGATTATTTTAATCTTAGATTGTGTACCTTTTGGTTGTGAATCCGTTGTTAGATTTGAAATGGAATAGGAATGGCCTCGTGGAGAGTAATTAGATTTAGGAAACATGAGTCAAAGATTGGTAAAGAATAACTAGGTGAAAATAAGTTCCCCTCTTTATTCTAAACTTGCTAAAAACTCAGAAATGATTTGCACAGAACTTTGATAAGAACTTTCTTGGAGCTAATTTCGCAGAATAAATTTGATAGATGTTAATTATATATGAAAAACTAATTTTAGGCCTCTATTTATATTGAAAAATGAGAGATAAAATCGAATAAAATAATTAATTTTCCAACTGAATGGGAAAATTAAATTAATTCAGATTTAATTTCTGCCAAAAAAGTTGATACCCGTACCGCTATAGTGGGTGTCGGTACCGGTTTTGGTTAATCTCAAACAGGAATTTTTGAATTGAGCCAGTTAAAACTAACGAGGAAATTATTGGTCTAGATTAAGGTTTTATAAGGTAAAATAGGTGTAGCGAAAGTTCAAAATTTAATCTAGTTCCCTGTTAACATGATTGATAATAATGCTAGTCTTAAATTACTGTAGGCCATAGACACTTATTTTCTAACCACTAGTGTTTAGTCTTGTTGCCAAAGCACACTACTCAACCATTTAATGTGTAAATCAAGATCCCATCCTATCAACTCATACTCTGATTAGAGGTTTATGAGTGTGTCAGTTATGACAAGTGGCCAAGGTGCATCTCCCTTATATTTCTATAGTGGAGTGATAGATTCCGTCTCGACTACTCAGCTTACCAATGGACATACATCAACTATACCCGTAATCATTTGTATCACCAAGTCTATAGAGTGTTTAGGTATGACCCAAAATGTAGCAACAACTAAACAAGGTAATTAGTATCTCGGGTCTAAGGATATTCGTATTGCTATTGCAATGAGACGATTAAAACACAAACATATAGTATAGATTACCGAGAGTTATCTCATAGCAGTCTC
This sequence comes from Euphorbia pulcherrima, assembly GCA_947683365.1. Classification (NCBI taxonomy): domain Eukaryota; kingdom Viridiplantae; phylum Streptophyta; class Magnoliopsida; order Malpighiales; family Euphorbiaceae; genus Euphorbia; species Euphorbia pulcherrima. The sequence goes on along the minus strand of CANTUS010000004.1, from coordinate 61,751,826 downwards.
CAATGTATCTCCCTGAATACATTCATGTGTTAACCCAAGGTACCACCCTCTAACACCTGAGATATGCTACTCCAAATCAAATTCAAGAGGTATGACGACACATACTAGTCTATCCGTATCATCAGTGTCCAGTCTTGATGATACTATGACTAGGGATATTTAGACAAATCTAAATTAGACACAAACCAGTTCTCACCAATATAGTCCCACTATGCCCTTGTAATACATGTTATGATTATGTCATGGACTTTTGCAAACACATCAATGAATATATTCTAAACCAGTCATAATATATTTTCACAGTCATTGATATAACAAAAGAATGCCTTTATTAATATAACTTTGTTCGTGAAAATAAAACTAACTAAGATATACCGCCCTAATTGCCTCTAGGGCATACATCATATCTAAAAATCTCCCACTTGCACTAGAGCTAATTAGCTACGTGCCATAAGCCATAACTATTAACATGCTGGTTATGCTTAATCTGTGTCAAAGGCTTGGTCAGACCATCCGCCAGGCCATAATCTGTGGGTTCATATTCCATCTATCTATCCTTATCCCTTATCATATCTGGAACTATATGATACTTTCTATGTACATGTCCATTTCTCTAATGAGACCCTAGTTCTTTTGCCTAAGCAATAGCCTCAACGTTGTCACAACATAATACTATTGGATCCTCACTATTAGACACCACGCCGAGATCACCAATAAATCTTTTTATCTAGACAGCTTGTTTTGCTACTTCTGAAGTAGTAATACACTCAGATTCAGTGGTTGAATCGGTAGTTGTATCCTATTTGGAACTCTTCCAAATAACTACCCCTCCTTTAACATAAACAGGTAACCTGATTGTGGCTTATAGTCATCTATGTTAGATTGAAAACTTGCATCAGTGAATCCCTTCACTGTGAGATCACTACCTCCATATACCAAGAACATTTCCTTAGTCCTTCTCAAGTACTTAAGGATATTCTTAACGGGCTTCCAGTGCTTTTCACCTGGCTCAGATTGAAATTTGCTTATGATGCTCAACGCATGTGAGCCATCAGGTCATGTACATACCATAGCATACATGATAGATCCTATTGCGGATGCATAGGGTATTCTATTCATGAGCAATCTCTCCTCTTGTATCCCCGGACACTCAGATTTTGAAAGGTCAATTCCATAAGACATTGGAAGACAACCCTTTCTTGATTACTCAAGGTTGAACCTAGCCAATACCTTGTCTATGTATGTATCTTGTGAAAGACCTAGTAGCCTCTTGGATCTATCACTATAGATCTTTATACCTAGTATAAATGCTGCTTCTCTAATGCCTTTCATGGAGAACTTTCTTGACAAACACGACTTAACCATTTGAAGAAGAGAAATGCCATTTCCTATTAGCAGTATGTCATCAACATATAGCACAAGGAAAATGACTGCACTCACACTAACCTTCTTGTATACATAAGGCTCATAATCATTTGATATAAAATCTAACTCTTTGATCATATCATCAAACCTTATATTCCAACTCCTGGATGCCTGCTTAGTCAATAAATGGATCTTTGTAGCTTGCATACCTTCGAGCCATTCTAAGATGTAAAACCCTTAGGTCATATTATGTATGCATCTCAATCCAAGTTTCCATTTAGGAAAGCGGTTTTCACATCCATCTGCTAGATCTCATAATCATTATGAGCAGCAATGGCCATGAGTATCCTTATGGATTTAAGCATGGCTAATGGTGAAAAGGTTTTATCTTAATCAATTCCTTCTTTTTGACTATAGCACTTACACACCAACCTTTCCTTATAGGTAATCACATTGCCATCCATGTCAGTTTTCTTCTTGAAAATCCATTTGCAACCTATGGGTCTAACCTCATCAGGTGCATCGACCAATTCCCATACTTTGTTTTCATACATGGAATCCATTTCTGATTTAATGGCTTTTAACCATTTATCAGAGTCTGAGCACTCCATTTCTTCCTTGTAGGTCTTAGATTCATAATCCTCCATTAGAAAGATTTGTTTATCATCTGTGATGAAAAATCCATATCTTTCAGGAGTGTTGGGAACCCTACTAGGTCTACGCAATGGTTGTTGTGTAAGAGGTTGTTCCTTGATCACACTATGTTGTGTATCAGGCATAGGAATTATCCGTTTATCAACTTGTTCGCCTACCTGAACCTCAAGTTCAAGGTCGCACCCACTAGCTTTCCAAGCATGTGTTCCTTCTCAAGGAACTGAGAGGTCCTAGAAACAAACACCTTTTGTTTATTAGGATCATAAAAGGTATATGTTATTGTCTCTTTAGGATAACTTATGAACAAGCATTTATCAGCCCTAGCTCCCAACTTGTCTGACATTATCCTTTTAACATATGCGGGACATCCCCAAACTCTCAGGTGAAAAAGAGAGGGTTTCTTACCATACCACCTCTCTTGTATGGTGTTGTATCAACTGATTTTGAGGGCACATTGTTTAGTATATAAATTGTGCTCTCAAGTGCGTATTCCCAAAAGTATCTGCTAAGACTTGCTTGGCTCATCATGGACTGAACCATGTCTAACAAAGTTCTATTCCTCCTCTCAGACACACCATTGTGATGAGGAGTATAAGGAGGGGTCCATTAGGGTAGTATTCCATTATCCCTTAGATAATCTTGAAACTCTTGGCTTAAATATTCTTCGCCTCAGTCTGACTATAGTGTCTTAATATTCTTTCCAAGCTGTTTCTCAACTTCATTCTTATAGTCTTTGAATCTTTCAAAACTATCTGATTTGTGCATCATAAGGTACGAATACCCATATTGTGAGTAATCATCAATAAAAGATATGAAGTGGACAAATCCTCCATGTGCTTGCACATTTGTTGGACCACATACATCTGTGTGTATTACTTCCAATGTACTTGTGGCACATTGCCCTTTACCTTTGAAGGTTTTCTTTGTCATTTTACCTAATAAACAAGGTTCGCATGCCCCATAAGACTCCCAATCTGTTGGGCCAAGTCACTACCTTTGTGTAACATTTAAAGCGAGTTTCATTTATATGGCCTAACCGACAATGCCGTAAGTAGAATGATTTGTCTTTATCTAATTTCAATCTCTTAGCATCATTCATATTAAAATTTTTTGCTTTATCATTTAAAACATATATGCCATCAATCAAAATTCCATTGCCATAGAGAACACTATTTTTACAAATTTCACAATCTTTATTATCAAATAAAACTTCAAATCCTTCTGCTGCTAAACACGCAATAGAAATAATATTCTTAGTAACAACTGGAATATAATAGCATTTATTTAATTCTAAAACTAGGCCACTTGGCAATTTGAGACTATATGTTCCTACAGCTGATGCAGTAACCCGTGCTCCATTTCTAACTAGTAGGTCCAACTCTCTTTTAGCTAGCCTTCTACGGTTCCGCAACCCCTGCACAAAAGTACAAATATGAGTACCACATCTAGTATCTATTGGATATGATACATGCCCTTAAGGCAATTAGGGCGATATATCTTAATTATTTAATAGTATGAATATTTTGTTTAATTAATAAAGGCATTTAATCTTTAGTTTATATCGATGTGCTTACAAATATATTATAGCTGGTTAAAATATATTCATTGATGTATGAAAATCCTTGACGTATCATAACATGAAGTCAGAGAAATTGTAGTTGGACTAATATTTAGTGAGACCTGCTTCATGTGCAATTATGATTATGTCTAAACTATCCCTAGCCATAGTTTCATCAAGAAAGGATATTGATGAAGTAGAAAGACTAGCATGTGGTTAACTTTCTTGGAAAGGGTCCAACTAGTCAATCTCCTAAGGATTGAAGGTAATGCCTTAAGTTTGATATATAGATATATCTGGGAGATATATTGGAGACTGCAGTAAGATAAATACTTGGTGTATATATCAATGTGTTAGTGTTATCTTCATGCAACAAGCTTTGCAAATATCCTCATACTAGAGGTGCTAGTTACCTTTTATGGGTCCATTGTTGTACTTTGGGTCATTCCTATACACTCATTAATTTAGGGTGTTACAGGTGACTACGGGTCTAGTGATGACCGCTTGTTGGTAAGCTGAGTAGTTAAAAAGAATCCATCGCTCTAGATATATTAAGGAGTTGTACGTAGCTGCTTGTTGTAGTGATGATTGCCATAAACCTCTTATTAGAGTATGTGTTTGATAGAAATAGTTTCTACTCAAACACACTATGGTAAATGGCAATATACTTCGAAAACAAGTTAATAACTGGGATAGCTTAAAGCAACCTTGCTATTAGTGGGTTAACACCATAACCGAACCCATAAACCAGATGGTACTAATATTAAAGAATGGAAGGAATTCATTGTGTTGGACAACTATTGCATTATCCGGGATTAAGTCATAAGCACAAATGATGTTCTGAGAAATGGGGGATGGTAGACCCTTGCTAAAGGCGTACTACAGTCGTTTAAGGTAATCGAGTTCTATTTATGGTCTAGAACATCGAGCCAATAGTTCCATTGGAATAAGGGTTGGTTAAGCCTTAACAGCTCAATACTTCCGGATCCTATAAGGTCACACACATTGGACCTTCATCGGACTGAGTAAAGAATTAATAGATTTATTCTATTATGAAAATATAACATATTAATAATTGGATTATTATTTAATTGGTTAAAAATGATTAGATCATTTTTGGATAGACCAAAAAATTTATTTTTGACCGATAACTAATTTATTAGGGTTGTAAAGGGGTCGAACCCTATGGAGATGGGGCCCTCATTTTGGGACCCTATATGGTGGCTAAAGGGCTCTAGGCTTGGCACATGAGCGGGCCCACAAGTCGGGTCACACTAGCACTGCTAGGCAGTGCTGGGTGTGCCCAACATGGCCCAACCCATAAGCTGGGCTTGTGGGAAAAGGCAGGTCATTATGGCCTGCCTTGCGCTAACATGTGCATGCTGCATGCGGGTTAGACCCACGGAGGCTCCATGCTCTGCAGGTCAGACCCATTTTGTGGGATGTGCATTGGAAAATGGGGAAACCTTTTGCTTCCCCAAGCCTATAAATAGGCTTTGCTTTCCCCCCTTTTAACTTGCACTATATCTCAATAGCATAAATCCTAAGCGAGATTTGCAAAGATAAATCTATCGAGTAATTAAGCAAGTTCTTTTTTAGGAGCTTGATTTTATTCGAGCACCTCTAGTCTATATTTTCGGGTGGGGCTTCTGGAGTGGTCTAGTAACTACTTGAGGCTCCTTAATTCTTCCTCTCGATGAGGGTTTGGTTGGTGGGGTTCATGTGGATACTCATAGAGGCTATCCTAGGCTTGGAGGCTTGTGCAAGGAGGTTCTGCTAAAGCACGCTTCAACTGGTAAGTTTCCTTTCTTTCTCTTTTAATTATTAGGTCTTTTTTTAAGCGTTTTTGGACTTAATAATTATGCTTAAGTTGTTTTGTATGCTTAGTTTATTTTATGCTTAGGTTATAGCTTAGAGTTATAACATGCTTAGGTTATAGCCTAGAGTTATAATATGCTTATTATAAAATATATATGCTAGGATATAATTTAGAATTATGGTATGCCTAGCCTATGCATGCTAACCTAGGTGGAGAATTATTTAGTTAAGGCTTTATTTAATTTATATGCCTCTAATAGGAGTTCTTGGGGTTAGGAAAAAAATTTTGAATTTTTGTCTTGCCTGTTATGCATGTTCAAATTGACTGTCAGCTCTAAACAGTGGTATCAGAGTCTGCCTATTTAGTGCATAATTAAGTTAGAAGCGAACTAAATTTTATTTTCTATATGAAATGAGTTGTTGTTTATTTAATTGTTTGGAACAATATATATGAACTTGGGTTTTCATTTCAAGGTTAGAAAATGGTTGTGAATAATTTTTAATAAGCTTGCTCAACTTACTCAAATTATACAAGTTTTAATAATTTAAATAAATTACATGGGTTATGGATGCTTCCAATTTACATGAATTGAAAGCATGAAATTTATTAGTTCAAGAGAATCCATTGGTCTTCGAGTTTGTGCCTGTATTTGTTCTGGCTAAGGATTGGACTTGGTGTCTACTCACTTCAAGGGCACCTCTCCTACCTGGGAACCTATATCGGTGCAACTCGAATTGACTTGGGAGATTAAAATGGACTAATTTATTTCTAGTATATAAGATGGTGCTTATATATGTTTCTATAACAAAGTAAAAATTAAATTTATTGAATAAAAGCTTAAAGGAAATGCAACATAAATATAACAAATAAAAGTGTTAATTATTTTGCATATAATCTAGGTTTATGGAATAATTATAATAAAGAGCTTCAACCCACCTAAGGTTGGACCTTATAAATTAATTCTAAAATTCCCTAAATTAATATAAATTATTATAAATATGTCCATCTGATAAAATCCTAGATTGGGTGAGATGTTTAACACCAATAAAATCCAAAAGCAAATATATTAAGGCAAGTTATAGTCTTCCTTACTCAAATTTATAATACAGTCTCTTTGGGCTATCAAAGTGCTACGCAAAGCGTTCCTTTTAGTCCACATTGATCAGTTATAAAAATTGAGATAGGTCTGCCTTAACTGGACTGGGTAGTCCACCATAAAATTAGGGGCTAGCCGCAGGACTGAGACATATTCAAGGAGATGCTAAAATAAGAGCACACGTCCCTTGGGTTAGGGAACTTGAATGTATTAGCAATTATATACGATGCAAATGGAATGGGATTCCAACTATAACTTACTAATATGACTTGAGTCATAAATTTGAGGGTCATAATAGACTAGTTATAGATGTTACCTAATAGGAAATTTAGCTGGGCTAAAATTCTCGAATTCAATAGTATGGGTTATTGTAAATTTCGAAGAAAATAGTAGGGCAAATGTATTTAATTAAAAGACCTTATATTTAATGCATGTACTAAAAACTAATATCTGAACATTTTTCTTACCTTATATCTTAGGTTGAAAATGACTTCCAACGTTAATCTCTGTATATTACTTGACACCAAACTGAATGGCTCGAACTTTTCTGATTGGTTCCAAGCGGTGAGAATAATTCTCAGATCCGAGGGAATCACCTATGTTCTAAATGAAATTTTCCCTGTTGAACCTGATGTTGAGGATCATATGGAACATGATGTCTGGTTGAAGCATAGGAAAGATTGTGAGACTGCCATGTGTATCATGTTGGGGTCCATAAATCCTGAGCTTTAGAAATAATATGAGAACATGGCCTTAGAGGACATGGTTATCCATCTTGAAGAACTCTTTTTGGATCGGGAAAGGATAGAGAGGTATGATACCTCCGAGCTCCTTTTTGGAACCAAGATGCAGGCTGGCACCTCTGCCTCTCAGAATGTATTGAAACTCTTGGGATACCTTAAGAAGCTGAATCGATTGAGATTCGAGATGAATCATGACTTAAGCATTGACCTTGTGTTGATGTCTTTAGCATATAGTTGCTCAGGCTTCATGACTAACTATTACATAAACAAGATTAACTCTACTATCCCTAAATTAATCAACATGCTGAAGATAGTAGAACCTCAGATCAAGAAAGATCATAAACCAATATTGTTGGTCGAGAAAGGCAAGGCTTCTAAGAAAAAGAAACATGCATTGGGTGCTAAGAAAAGAATTAGTAAAAAGAAGAAAGAAAAGAAGACATCTAAGTATGCCTGCTTCCAGTGTGGAAAACCGGGACATTGGAAGAGGGATTGCAAAGCTCCTGCTTTTGAACATTTGAAGAAGAAGCCTATAGAGGCATCTACTTTAGGTATACATGTAATTGAAAACTACGCTACTTTTCATCGTGAATCCACTTTGGTATTAGATATTAGTTGTGGTTCTCATATATGTACTTCTGTGTAGGGACTAAGGAATAGTGGAAGACTTGCAAAAGGGGAGATGGACCTGCATGTGGGAAATGGAGCCCGAGTTACTACATTAGCCGTAGTAACCTTTAATCTTATTCTGCTAAGTGGACTTGTTTTAGTTTTGAATAATTGTTACTACATTCTGAGTGTTACTAAGAATATTATATCTGTTGTGTGTTTAGCAGCAGAAGGATTTGAAATTTTATTTTCGAATAATAATTGTCAGATTCGCTTAAATAATGTTCTTTATGGCTATGGGATGTTGAATGGTGGCATTTATACTCTTAATACTAAAATAGAAGTTTTTAATATAAACAATGTAAAAAAAAGTTAAATTAGATAATGAGAATTCCTTCTACTTATGGCATTATTGTTTAGGCCATATAAACAAAGATCGTTTAACCAAGCTACATAAGCGTGGAGACTTGGGCCCAATAGAATTGGAGTCTTATGGTGATCGCAAACCTTGTTTAAGAGGAAAAATGAAAAAGTTACCCTTTCAAGCAAAGGGCAAACAAGCCACGAGTACATTGCAACTTATACATACTGATGCATGTGGTCCAATGAGTGTTCAGGCACTAGGAGGATACTCCTACTGCATAACCCTTATTGATGATTATTCACAATACGGTTATTTGTACTTAATGAAGCACAAGTCTGAGAATTTTGAAAAGTTCAAACTACTCAAAACTGAAGTAGAGAAATAGCTTGAGAAAAGTATTAAAGCAGTCAGGAGTTTCAGGATTATCTAAAAGAAAATGGGATAGTTCCCTAGTGGACCCCTCCATATATGCCCCAACACAATAGAGTGTTAGAAAGGAGGAATTAGACTTTATTAGAAATAATTTGGTCCATGATAAGCCATGCAGATCTTAGTAAATCCTTTTGGGGATATGCAATAGAGAGAGCAGTTTATGTATTAGATAGAGTGCCCTCTAAATCAGTTGATTTTATACTTACGAAAGTTGGTGTAATAAAAAGCCATCTCTAAGTCACTTAAGAGTATGGGGTTGTCCTGCTACGGTAAAGAGGATAGCGTCAGATAAGTTGAACACCAAATTTGACAAGTGTCAGTTCATTGGATATCCAAAGGAAACTATTAGATATCTATTTTACCAACCCAAAGCACAGAAGGTATTTGTGTCACAGAAAGCTCACTTTTTGGAAAAGGAACACTTACTTGCAAAAGTCAGTGGGAGCAATATTGAACTAGAAGTTCAAGAGGAAGAACCAGATAATCAGCTGATTGACCCCGTTCTAGATACACTAGAAAGTGAGATCCAAGAACAACCTGTTGAAACACAAACATTGTGAAGATTAGGTCATGTTCATAAAGGTCCAGATAGATATGGTTTTATCATCACTGATGCTAAGGAACTGTATCTCTTGGAGGATGATGAACCAAGGATATATGATGAGGCAATGAAAAGCTTAGATTCTGATAAATGGCTGAAAGCCATGAAATCACAAATGGATTCTATGTATGAGAACCAAGTTTGGAATTTGGTTGATGCACCGTAAGAGGTTAGACTGATTGGGTGCAAATGGATCTTTAAGAAGAAGACTGACATGAATGGTAATGTAATTACCTATAAGGCAAGGTTGGTTGCAAAAGGTTACAGTCAACGTGAAGGTATCGACTATGATGAAACTTTCTCACCTGTAGCCATGCTTAAATCCATAAGGATACTCCTCGCCATTGCTGCTCATTACGATTATGAGATATGGCAGATGGATGTTAAAACAACATTCCTGGATGGGGATTTAGACCAGGATATGTATATGAAATAGCCTAAAGGTTTTACATCTCAGAATGGCTCAAAGGTATGCAAGCTACAAAGATCCATTTATGGACTTAAACAGGCATCCAGGAGTTGGAATATAAGGTTTGATCAGAAATTCGTGAACTAGATTTCTGTCCAAACATTAATGGGCCTTGTGTTTACAAGAAGGTTAGTGGGAGTGCAGTCATTTTCTTAGTATTGTATATCGATGACATTCTACTAATAGGAAGCGATATTTCTCTTCTTCAAAATGTTAAAGTATAGTTGTCAAGACCTTGGTGAAGCAACATTTATACTATGTATAAAGATCTATAGGGATAGATCCAAGAGGCTGTTAGGTCTTTCTCAAAGTACATATATAGATAAGGTATTGAATAGGTTCAACCTTGAGCATTCAAAGAAAGGTTATCTCCCGATGACAAAGGGGATTAACCTATCTAAGTCTGAGTGTTCGAAGATAGCTCAAGAGAGAATGCATATGAAGGATATACCCTATGCATTCGCAATAGGATCCATCATGTATGCTATGATATGTACTAGGCCAGATATCTCTCAGGCTTTGAGCTTTATAAGCAGATATCAGTTAGATCTAGGTGAAAAGCACTGGATGGTCGTCAAGGCAATTCTTAAGTACTTGAGAAGGACTAAAGATGAGTTCTTGATTTATGGAGAAGGTGACCTCATAATTAGAGATTACACTAATACGAGTTTTCAATCTGACAAGGATGACTTTAAGTCTCAGTCAGGTTTTGTGTATATGTTAAATTGAGGGGCAGTATGCTAGAAGAGTTCCAAGCAAGAAACTACTGCTAATTCAACTATGAAATCTGAATACATTGCTGCATGTGAAGCAGCAAAAGAAGCTGTCTGGTTAAAAAGATTTATTGGTTATCTCGGTATGGTGCTTGAGACTATTGATCCAATTACTTTGTATTGTGATAACAATGGTGCTATAGCTCAGGCAAAGGAACCACGGTCTCATTAGAAAAAAAGACATGTATCCAGAAAGTATCATATGATCAGAGAGATTATTGATGCTAAGATAATAAGACTAGAATATGTACCCACTGATCAGAACCTCGCGGATGGTCTGACAAAGCCATTGACTCAAGTTAAACATGACCAGCATGTTAAAGCTTATAGATTAAGACGTATGGCTAATTGGCCTTAGTGCAAGTGGGAGTTTGTTGGATATGATGTATGCCCTTCAGGCAATTAGGGCGATATATCTTAATTATGTAATAGTACGAATATTTTATTTAATTAATAAAGGCATTTAATCTTTTGTCTATATCGATGTGCTTATAAATCTATTATAACTGGTTAAAATATATTCATTGGTGTATGTATACGTAAGTCTTTGACATATTATAGCATGAAGTCAGAGAAATTATAGTTGGACTAATATTTAGTGAGACCTGCTTCATGTGCAATTATGATTATGTCTAAACTATCCCTAGTCATAGTTTTATCAAGAAAGGATATTGATGAAGCGAACAGACTAGCATGTGGTCAACTTTCTTGGAAAGGGTCCAAGTAGTCAATCTCCTAAGGACTGAAGTTGGTGCCTTAATTTTGACACATGGATATATCTGGGAGATATATTGGAGACCGTAGTAAGATACACACTTGGTGTATATATCAATGTGTTAGTGCTTATCTTCATGCAATAAGCTTTGCAAATATCCTCATATTTGAGATGCTAGTTACCTTGTGTGGGTCCATTGCTGTACTTTCGGTCATTCCTATACACTCATTTATTTAGGGTGTCACGAGTGATTACGGGTATACTGATGACCGCTCATTAGTAAGCTATGTAGTCGGAAAGAATCCATCGCTCTGGATATATTAAGGAGTTGTACTTGGCCGCTTGTTGAAGTGATGATTTCTATAAACCTCTTATCAGAGTATGTGTTTTATAGAAATAGTTTCTAGTCAAACACACAACGGTAAAAGGTAATATACTTCGGTAACAAGTTAATAACTGGGGTAGCTTGGAGCAACCTTGCTATTAGTGGGATAACACTTTAACTTATCCCTATAAACCAAATGGTACTAATATTAAAGAGTGGAAGGAATTCATCGCATTGGATAACTATTGCATTAACCGAGATTAAGTCATAAGCACAAATGACGTTCCCAGTAACAGAGGATGGTAGACCCTTGCTAGAAGCGTACTACACATGTTTAAGGTAATCGAGTACTATTTATGGTCTAGAACATTAGAACAAGGGTTGGTTAAGCCTTAACAGCTCAATACTTTGGGATCCTATAAGGTCACACACATTGGACCTTCATTGGACTGAGTAAAGAATTAATATATTTATTCTATTGAAAAAATATAACTTCTCAATAATTGGATTATTATTTAATTGGTTAAAAATGATTAGATCATTTTTGATAGACCAAGGAATTTATTTTTGACCGATAACTAATTTATTAGGGTCGTAAAATAAATTAATTTTGAAAGAAGGATTAAAAGGGAATTTTCCAATAGGAGTAAAAGGGTCGGACCCTACGAAGATAGGGCCTACATTTTGGGACCCCATATGGTGGCTAAAGGGCTATAGGCTCGGTACATGAGCGAGCCCACAAGCTAGGTCACACCAGCGCTGCTGGGCAGTGTTGGGTGTGCCTAGTATGGCCCAACCCATAAGCTGGGCTTATGGGAAAAGCCCACAAGCCCGGCTCATGCTCCGCGGGTCAGACCCATTTTGTGAGATGTGCATTTTATACATCCCACATTGGAAAATGGGGAAGCCTTTTGCTTTCCCAAATCTATAAATAGTCTTTGCCTTCCCCCCTTTCAACTTGCACTATAGCCCAATAGCATAAATCCTAAGCGAGATTCGCAAAGATAAATCTCTCGGGTAATTGAGCAAGTTCTTTTTTAGGAGCTTGATTTTATTCGAGCACCTCTAGTCTATATTTTTGAGTGGGGCTTCTGGAGTGGTCTAGCAACTACTTGAGGCTCCTTAGTTCTTCCTCTCGGTGAGGTTTCGGATGGTGGGGTTCGTGTGGATACTCATAGAGGCTATCCTAGGCTTGGAGGCTTGTGCAAGGAGGTTCTGCTAAAGCACGCTTCAAGTGGTAAGTTTCCTTTCTTTTTCTTTTAATTATTAGGTCTTTTTCTTTAAGCATCTTTAGACTTAATAATTATGATTAGGTTGTTTTGCATGCTTAATTTTTTTTATGCTTAGGTTATAGCTTAGAGTTATAATATGCTTAGGTTATAGCTTAGAGTTATAACATGCTTAGGTTATAGCTTAGAGTTATAACATGCTTAGTATAAAATATATATGCTACGATACAATTTAGAATTATGGCACGCCTAGCCTATGCATGCTAACCTAGGTAGAGAATTATTTAGTTAATGCTTTATTTAACTTATATGCATCTAACAGGATTTCCTAGGGACAGGGACGAAATTTTGAATTTTCACCATTCCTGTTATGCATGTTCAAATTGACTGTCAGGTCCAAACAGTATCTAATACCCATGTGGACTGAAATTTTCAATCATGAACATACCTGAAGTATAAGTATCTTTCAGCTTTGTCTTCTTATACTCAGAAAATGCAACCATACAGTCTTTCTTCCAATGGCCAGTCCCACCACATTGAAAACAGACATTCTCAGCAATTCTTTTCTCCTTTCTGATTTTTCTTTTGACACTTTTCTTGTTGACTTTTAAATTGCCTATCAACCTTCCTTTAGGGATTTTGGAATACTTTGCTAGATGCTCTCTTTCAAAATTTCTAAGTTTACTTACAAACTCTGAAGTTTTAAGAGACTTTCTAGACATTCGATAGTCATTCACAAAAGGTGAATACTTCTATGATATTTGATCTATCATAAAATTGATTTCCAATGTAGAGTCCTCCCTGACTCTTATCTAAACCATACGTTTAGAATACTCCAAGTATTTTACACAATATTTAGATGTCAAGATGTCATTACTTGATTCATCAGCAGTTCCAAAGAATTTTGTAATATGAGTTATCTCAAGCTTAATGCTTTCTCTGTATGCTTTGAGATGAATCAACATAGACTCTAAGTCCATGTCCAAATGTTGTTTTCTAAGTTTGGAATACATGGTTTCGATTATCACTAGAGATGCTACATACACATCCTTCATGTGATTTTCATATGCCTCCTTTTGTTCATTAGATGCATCAACATTTGGCTTAATTGGTTTGGGATGATCCAGACATAATCTAGATCATTATTCTTTAATTCTTCTTGGAGAGCCTCAAACCATCTATCAAAATTAAATCCTTTCAATTTCTTGTCAAGAATAGGGCAAAGGTTTATGTTTGTAGTCATATTCAACCTAGATATAAAAAAGAATTATTGCTTTAATCTTAGTTCTTGTACTTGCATTTAATTTAAGGTATTTTAATTAAATACATATTCCTACTATTTTATTAAGGTTCAATTTGAAAACATAATAGCTCCTCTATTATTTTTTGGGAAACTTGGCCCAACCATTCTCCTTAGTAGGTAGCATTTATAACTCATTTAAGCTAACCCCCGCTATCACGAGTCAAGCTAACTTAAATAGCAATAGGAGGATCTAGTCCATTTGCATCTAATGCAATTGCTAATCCATTTTAGTTCCAACCAATGGATGTGCATAACCAATTATATGACTCCTCAAATGATGCCTCCACCCCAGCATTCGCTCCGATATTATGGACAACTAACCAAGTCCGGTTAAGACTTAACCCTAATTTGAATCATGTAAACAGACGATGTTAAAGAAGAAATCACGATGTGCGTGAGAAATTCATTCAGTAAAAAAATCCTAGAATCACACATCGATTTTTAGGAAGGCTAATTTTGTCTTAATATTTTAATGGGGATTTATTGGTGCAATAGGTCTCGCCTAATCTATGACTTATACATGGACATGATTATGAAACTATAACTAATTTCTAGGCTGAAAGGAACTAGTAGGTCCAACCTAGGTCATGCTCAACTGGTAATTCATAATCATTCCTTCATGGCAAGACTCCATATAGCATGCAAAACAAACAAGGGGGTTCATTGTTCAAGTTCTTGCACCTATGTCTATAAGTTTTAATTTAACAATTTAAACTTTCATTTGTAAAACCATATAACGAATCCAATTCATTATACTAGAGATCAACTAATTCAAAAAGTCCCTTTGGTAATTAGAAACTATAACTGATGAGAATTCCCAGGTAGGAGAGGCCCCTTGAAGTGAATGAGCATCCTGGTCCAATCCTTGTTAGAATAAACACGGGCCCTTCTGACTCAGTTAACCATATACTAATTAAATTAAAGATTTTATTCTTTTCTAATTTAAGAATTATTCCATATAATTCAAAAATTAAAGCATTTACAATTTCAAATAAAACATTGTTAATCTTTAGATAACTACCCTGACTAAGTTTGAGCAACACTTAATCTAGTTATCACAACATTTTCTATTGCAAGAAATAAATTCCTAGGCATGGCAGAGCATACACAAAACTATTTTATAGAAAATCAAACCTAGCATATTTCTAGTCAATCATACAATCGCATTAGGCAAGCTCACGATACCACTGTAGGTCTAGATTAAGGGTTTTATCAAGTAAAACATGCGCAGCATAAATTTAAAATTTAATCTAGTGTCCAAGATCTCCTAAGCATGGCATGATTGATAATAGTGCTAGTCTTAAATTATTCTAGGTCATAAACACTTATTAAAAGGACCAAATAATAATTTAAACACCTACCAGTTGAAGCATGAATCCCCTAGTCAGTAGAAAGACCCCTCAGCTACGTGCACAGACTCCAAAGTTGAAGCCCTCTATAAATAGTCCACACGAGCACCACCGACCAAAACCTTCTAGAAAGGGATTGCCAATAAATAAGTGGAAGATAGCTAAATCTTCCTTACTAAATTATTCTAGAAGAAATTCCCTTAGTTTTATATTCTAAGTAAATACGTCTTTCGACGGATTACTTTTAGGAATCAGAACAACTAAGAGAATAATAGAGAGCAAGAGAAGGAGTATGAAATTAAGGACAAAAAATAATGAAGGAGGACGCCTCTATTTATAGTGGTTAGGAATTATTCAAAGGACAATAAAGTCTCTAACCTAAACCAATCAGAATTAAAATAGAAAGGGCAAATAAGACTATTTAATTAAATTAGGAAGTAGATATTGACACAAACACTGGGGAGCTTGCTTGGGGAACAAGCTCCCCAATTAAACCCTAACACTGCTATCCAGCCCAAGCCAGCCCGCAGCGCAGCACACTAGTGGGCCATGCTCTGTGCAACGTGCAGGCCCAAGGCCTGCGCGTCTAGCTCAGCCCGTGGAAGCCCTTTATAGGTTGAGCGCCTGTGCCTCCTACTATTGGCTTGCATAGTCCACTCACGTAAGGGCTATGGGCCTTTGTGCATATCTGCACTGGCCAGCGTGCAAATCTTGCGTATGTATTGTCCAATAGTACATGTGCAAATCCACTAGCATAGGTCCCCCAAACCTCGCAGAGTTTGTGTTTCTACTTCCCCTTTTCTACTTAAACCTCCTTATTACTTAACAGGTTCATTGGTCAACCAATGAATATTAGTCTAAACCAATATTATGGTCTAACCATATATTATAGTCTAACCATATATTATGGTCTAACCATATTTCCTTGCTTTTCTAGATTAGACCTAGTCTAACGGTTCTTTACATAGCTCGATCATAACTCAGAGTGTGTGACCTTATAGGATCCCATAATATTGAGCCATCAAAAGTTTAACCTAGCTCAATCCCTTTTAGGAATTGATCGGCTCATAGCTCCAGATCATTATGGACTTTGATTACTTTGATCGGTCATAGTGGCTCTGTAGCAACGGGCATATGACCCCTCAATATTCAGAACATCATGTGCATTATGACTTAATCTCGGTTCTACAATAGTATCAATATCATTCACTCCTTCTATCAAATGTTAAGTTCCATATGGTTTCTAGGACTCGGTTAAAGTGTTAGTCAACTAGTAGCTATAATAGCTACCCTAGTGCTTAGTCTTGCTGCCAAGGCACACTACTCAACCATTTAATGTGTTGATCAGGATCTCATCCTATTAACTCATACACTGATTAGAGGTTTACGAGTGTGTCACTTCTAACAAGTGGCCAAGGTACATCTCCCTTATATTGCTATAGTGGAGTGATAGATTCTATCTCGACTACTCAACTTACCAATAGAATGACAACAACTATACCCGTAATCATCCATATCCCCCAATCTATAGAGTGTTTAGGTATGACCCAAATTATAGCGACATCTGAACAAGGTAACTAGTATCTCAGGTCTATTGCTATTGCAATGAGATGATTAAAACACTGACACATAATATAGATTACCGAGTGTTGTCTCATAGCGGTCTCCAATGTATCTCCCTGAATACATTCATGTGTTAACCCAAGGTTCCTCCCTCTAACACCGGAGATATGCTTCTCTGAATCAAATTCAAGAGGTATGATGACACATGCTAGTCTCTCTGTATCATCAATGCCCAGTCTTGATGATACTACGACTAGGGATATTTAGACAAATCATAATTGCACACGAACCAGTTCTCACCAATATAGTCCCACTATGCCCTTGCAATACGTGCTATGATTATGTCATGGACTTTTGCAAACACATCAATGAATATATTCTAAACCAGTCATAATATATTTTCATAGTCATTGATATAACAAAAGAATGCCTTTATTAATATAACTTTGTTCGAACAAATAAAATTAACTAAGATATATCGCCCTAATTGCCTCTAGGGCATACAACATATCTAATAGAAATGCCATGATCATCCCCTTATTTTGTGCCATACTTTTCAAGGGTCAGTGCTTTTTTATAAATTTTGCTGAATTCGCTAAAGCTTCCAGCCATAAGTTCCTTTCTGATTTTAGGCAAGGTTCTATTGATTGAGATGTCAATTGGGATCTCCTTAGAGTGTACTGGATTCACTAGGACCATCAAATCCATCCACCTCTTGTAGTATCTATGGAATTCTTGATTCTCCCTTTGCTTGTAAGAGACCAAATCACCAATGTTAATTTGAGGCTTAAGATTTATGAAAAATGGTCCCAAAAAGCCCTTGTCAGTTGCGACCAATCGTCCCTTACTTCCTTAGGTTGAACCTGGAACCATTCAGCAACTAGCCCTTCTAAGGTGTAAGGAAACATAGCCGCTGGCTATTTATAGTCAAACCTTTCAACTTCATGAAATTCTTATAGCATGTCAGATGGAAATTCGGTGATCCGCTCCCAAAGTATGGTGATGGAACAGACATGACAAAACTTGCCAAAAGAGGCTTGAAATCGCCATCAGCATTTCCTTGCTCACAAGAATCCTCAATGATAACAACAGCTTCTTTCACCATCTTCTACACCATATCTTCAAAATTACCCTTGAACTAATCAAACTTCAGCAACTTAATAAAGGCTGAGTAGATCTCTTCCACAAGAGCATTGGTTTTGGTAGGCGAAGCCATTTAAGTTGGAACTGTACTTGATTCTGAGGTAATTCGGACCAAGCAATCTTCAATCTTCTTTAAAACTGAGAAACAACCAAGGTTGGATTAGCCTTGCATGGGTTTGTGCATGGGTAAATAAATGGAATGAAGAATCGGGTTAAAGTGAATGTATGCAAATATTGCTGTCAAGAGATAGTTAATGTTATGTAATACGACCTAGATAAGACTCGTGTGTGCAGTGTGCTTACAAAACAAAAACTCGTTAGTCATATAAAGAAACAAAGCTTCCCCCAAGACTTTCATGAAGGACAAAGGTGACGCAAACCTAGATTCTAAGATAGACCTAGTTAAGATGAAATAATGTTATGCGACCGTGGTTCGGACAAGTATAGTGGGTGCAATATCGGTAAGACATCGCAATGTAGGTAAAGCTTTGCTAGGGTCTGAGGACCCAAGCTTGACATAAGATTGACTAGGATAATGCATGATGTGGTGCATTTCAAGGGCATATGGATGAAAGAGAGGACATCTCTATGCCTGGATAGGATGAGTTTTAGCAAGACATCGATGGGACATCTCTAGTGGCAAATGATATGACATAATAGGTAAATGCATGATGACACTAGGGTTTAGGTGAGACGTTAATAAGACATCTCTAGGGGCGATAATGATTTAAGCGAGGCCTCAACATGTTGCCTCTAAAATGATGATTAGGAGATGCATGTAACTTGTTCATGGGTAAGGATCGAATGAGACATCTTTGAGATATCTCTAAGGGTGATGATAAGTAAAAGCGAAAAAGGATGGTCAAGATATCAAATTGACATCTTTAAAAATAGACAGCATAACGATGTATCATGGATACAGGGCTAAAAGGCAATATTGGTGGGATACCATCTCAAAAGTGTTTGCATAAATCTAGCGACCGCTATATGAGACATTTCATGAAAAGCCTTGGCGGAAATGAATAGATTACATGAGATAGACTTGATAGTGATCATAACACAAAAAATAGTGAATGACATGGCAGCATTTATCATGGCAACACTTAGCATGGAAACACTTATAGCACATTAATGAGGGTTAGATAACACATAGGTGGCAATCATTCCTCCAACCTTGTACCTCCCATCTCCTTATTACTCCACGCAAGGGGCAAAGCTTCTAAATCTAGTCTTGGCTCTAAAAAACTTTGAAGTCTATATGAGACAATAAAGTGCGACCTAAACTATTAAGTGTGATAGGGTAGTTCTAAGGGGAAGTTACTAGGCTACTATATGCAAGCTTATAGTCGGGTTATTGATGAAGAAGGCTCCCATGACATTACGGCACCCTAATTCCCATGAAGAATATTGGCGATACTGTCGTGAGTGGTTGGTTACTCGCTAGGCGACCCTAAGTCCTGTGAAGAATCAAAGGTGAAGCTTCACTAAAGTAATGCAGTCAATAATAAGGGTTATCCTGCCGTAAAATGCAAAAGAATCTAACTACTGCAATGAACATGATGCATAAAACAAACAATATTGGGTTAATTTTACTAAACAAATTTTTCAGTATTCATCAAATCTATTAAATAGCTTTTAAAGAAAAGATCCCCAGCAGAGTCGCCACTATGAGCGGATGGCATATTCGGGTGCAGGCAAACCACATTTGCTTTTTTAGGCCAATTAGGGTCAACCGAGGCAACTTTCCTTTTTGGCACAATCAAGGCATTAATTATAGGTAATAAGGCAACTTTCTAACTCAGCTAGGGGTTTTAATAATTAGAATTTGTAGGAAAGAATATAAAAAAGTTTATGAAATAACGTCAAAAAGATTCATGGATCTAAATCCATAATTTAAAATATAGATTCGCCACCTGGATCAACTTTTCTAGGAAATTCTGGTATAGCATTGTCCCAAGAACAAAGCTATACCTTAATTTGGAGATTCGGGTTCAGACAAATTACTTATTCGATTTGTTTAGCCAATTTAAATTGAACTACCAAAATTATTTATTAAATATCAAACATGTTACCTAGATTCATTTTAAGAAATGAGATGAGAAGAAGAGCTATTCTAATAAAAACACACCACCTCAATATGGTTATGGCATCATTTTATGGCAATTATTGCATGCTTATAACACGTAATACAAACAAATTGATTCCGGGCAGTTATCCTGCAAATAAAAGGTTAAAATAGGAATATGGTATTTTGGCCTGAAATGAATAAGAATGTCAGTATCAAAGATAACAGTGTCGTCCTTCCAGCATATCGGCGTCGTGATAAATTTAGCAATTAACAAAATTAAGGAGATGATAGAATCACAAATACGGCAGGCAATTTCATAAATCAAGAAGAAATGGAAAGAGAGGTATAGAAAAGTGTACTAGGGGTTGCAAGCTAATCCCTAAAACAAAACCACCACAAAGAGCTCTTACCCACTCAAATATAATTAAATGAAATTGACAAATAATGGAAATGATGAGAAAGGAAAAGAAGTATAATGAGAGAAATGTAAATGGGATGTGAATTAATTATGACATAAAAGAATTAAGCATAAATTAATCACATAATGGAAAATGGAAATGGGATAAAAAAAAAATAGAATGGGAAATGAAGTATGACATAATTGAAAGTGAAAGATGGATTATTTACATTTGAGGATGTGGATCAATTATATTATGGAAAAGAATTATAAACCATTTATATTATGGAAATGAAATATAAATCATTTATAAGATGGAATATAAACAACTCATATTATGGAAGTACAATATAAATAATTTATATTATGAATTAATTGGATTATGGTAATGAAACGTGAAGTGAAGATGAGACAGAAATAAAGTGGATTGATTTATAGTCAAGTTCAATTGTACCAAGCTTAATTCAATTAATGTAGAATAAATTGAAACAAGAAATAAATTAGAATGATTATTTTAGTCTCAGATTGTGTACCTTTTCATTGTGAATCCGTTGTTAGATTTGAAATGGAAGGGGAATGGCCATATGGAGAGTGATTGGATTTAGGAGAGATAAGTCAAAGATTGGTAAAGAATAACTAGGCGAAAATAAATTATCTTCTTTATTCTAAACTTGCTAAAAGCTCGGAAATGATTTGGATAGAACTTTGATAAGAACTTTCCTAGAGCTAATTTTGCATAGTAGATTTGATAGAAGTTAATTGTATATGAAAAACTAATTCTAGGCCTCTATTTATAGTGAAAAATGAGATGTAAATCGGGTATAATAATTAATTTTCAAACTGAATGGGAAAATTGAATTAATTCAGATTTATTTTCTGCCAAAAAAGTCAATACCGGTACCGCTGTAGTGGGTTTCGGTACCGGTTTTGGTTAATCTCAAATAGGAAATTTTGAATTGAGTCGGTTAAAACTAACTAGGAAATAATAGACAGCGGTACCGTTTTGAAGGATAACGGTACCAGTGTCTACTAAAGACGGTACTGGTGTCAAATGATAGGGGACACTTTGTGACTGTTTTTAGGGTTTTTGACGGGGGGGTTGAGGGACTAAGTGTATTTTTTTTCCATGGCCAATTCCCACAAATCAATTTCAAACTTAACATATTAGGATACGATAAAGTATAGAGCTAATCTTTCATCATCGACTAGGGGCATGAGAAAATTTTGTGCTCACAGTCATGTCATATTTTGATTTGCTATGCCATGATTCGACATGCAGTGTCATGTCACGCTATATTTTCATTACGACATGCAGCATCATGTCATCGTGTGTTTTTCTTCCAATATGAAGTGTCATGTCATCCTGTGTTTTGTTTTTGACATGCAGCGTCATGTCATCTTATGATATGCTTATGACATGCAGCGTCATGTCATCTTATGTTTTCCTTACGACATGCAGCGCCATGTCCTCTTGTGTTTTGCCCATGACTTGCAGCGTCATATCATCTTGTGTTTTGTTTACGACATGCAACGTCATGTCATCTTCTATTTTTCTTACGATAAATAGATGTCATTGTGCGTTGTGCTTATACAACATGCAGCGTCATGTTATATTATGTTATGCTTATTAGGATGGTAACCCCGATCTTATAGGTACCCGAAATACACACGATGTTAGCATCTTTAGGAAGTTAACTATAATCTTATATTTACCTAGATTGGACTTGGCCTAAAAAAAGAAAGATAACCCTCGAATATCTAACTTCTCTTTAAATCACCATACGCAAATGCATGCATACATTACATTCATTCATCCAAAGTTCATTCTTGTGAATTCGTTCATCACATCTTACCAATCACTTCACATCGTAATATAAATACTTCCCCTCATATCATTAATCTAGTATCAATGAATGTGTGAAGATAGTTCATGTCATCAGTTAAACCATCAAGCATCATATGAGCCTAATGTTTTACATGCATCACTCTAAAAAAAATATGACTAAATTTAGCCATACAGTATCAATAAAGACAGTTAGTCGAACCACTTTGTTTTACGCATTGTAGCATTGGGTTTCATGGTTCACAAGAGATCATATTTGGTTAACTTCAGTGCAAAGAACAATCTAGTTAGTCACAATTTTGCATATGAATAGAATGGATGATCGTAACCATAATGGAATCATTGCAGGAGTAGTATCCGAAGCCGTAACAAATTTTCTAAAATCATATGCATTCTCAAAAATGATTGATGATGCGATAGCAAAAAGACTTTCTACAATACCAAAGGTCCATACTCTAATAAGAAAACATATCCATTCTCACCAAGTCGTTCAGATGAAGAGTTAAAATACGGAAGATGTCGGACGATCAACAATCTTCAACATACCTCCACCTAATCGAAGCCAAGATAGAAATGATATGCTTATTGGGGTTGATGTTCCGAAAATGATTGAAGATATTCCTAATTAATAAGTCATACATGGAATATCCCCGGGAAAGAATCATTAGCGATGTTATTCTCTAAGTATAGAGCTGCTGGTGTACTTCAGAGCTTAAAGCCTTACAAGAGGCCAAATAAAATATATAAGGATGACTTCTGCACCTACCATATCATCAAAGGGCACTAAACTAATGATAGGTGAGGGAATGATAGAAGAACCTTATAGACTCAATTCTTTATCCCATCTAGGAAGAGCTCTACTTTCAATAAGACTCTCTATGAAAGGAAGGTCTTTAACTAAGGGAAAAGCAATTCAAACCTCAACTCAAGTTTCCCAAGCTGATCCAATAAAGATTAATGATCAAGAGGTGGAAGATATTTTGTGGCTCTAGAGTCAAAAAGTGAATGTACCCGAGGATTGCTGTGAGCATGGGCTATTAGGTTGCCTTGGAACGATGATGGATTTTGCTCTAGACCTTTTATGGACCAATTGTTTCATTTTTTGGGTTCAAAACACACTTGGAAATACTCTCTTTTAATGATTTTGGACATTATTGTGCTTAAAAAATCAACAAATATTAGTTAAAAAATTTCTTAATCAGTAGAACATTTTTTCCCTTTCCATCCTCGTCGGTCTGAGGTGGTCCTCGGCGCTGCCGCCGTCTAAGGCAACTAGGCCGCCACTCCTGTGGTGGGCCCGCTATAGGTGTAGAAGGGATAGCTTTCGCTATCCCCTACTACTGCTATAGCACCGTCACCGCTATGGCGGTGGCCGCTACGGCGGTGGCTGTGCCGCTACTACAGTTGTGGCACCGCTAGCACGGCCTCTTCTGAGCTGTGCCCTTTGATTTTTCTCTCTTCTTTCTCAATTGGGACACGTATTTTCCCCAAAATTTCACCCAAAGTAGGTGTATTTTTTAGTGTGGGAGTATAAGAGACTGCTTAGGAGAGAGATTAGAGGACTCTTCTCTTAATTTTTAGCTGAAAATTTAGAATTTGAGAGAAATATGAAGAACAAGAGAGAGAAAGCTTAAGAAAAGCTTGAATATCTTCCTAATCTTGATTCTAAGTTGTTCTTAGGCTTAATCTCTTAGCTAAAATATTGAAATCAAGTAGAAATATTTAGTTAAAATCTGATTAAATGGGATTTAGAGACTTCTCTTCTAAATACTACCCAAATCTTTAAAATCATCAAAAAGGAGCTTGTCAAGGGTTGATTCGAGTCTAGAAGGGTGAATTCAAGGCCTAGAGGTAACATTTCCGAGTTCCCTTTACGTTTTACATTATTTTCTTGCTTTCTTGCTCCTATTTTGGTGGTTTTAGGGCACTTTTGCCCATTTCCCTTATGCATTTCTACAGGTCAAACAAAAATTTCCAGAACTGCTACGAGAGTAGCTGCCATCACTATAACTCCAGCCAATGCTGCTACACCTGTAGCGGCGCTGCTGGAGCTCTAACAGTGACCTCTATTCTTGTAGAGGTCTCGATGATTTTTTAGACTTTTGGGTTCTTTCCCCTCAAATCCATATATTTAATATCATTTTGAGTGTTTTAAGTTCAGATCTATAGAAATAATGTTGGTGTCGACTTAAAATCTCAATGGTTTTGAGTTTTTGGGTGTAAAAATGCCCAAAATCAACTTAGAAACACATTTAAATCGCCATTACTATAGAAGAACCCCCCACCATTGCCGCTCCAATCATCGTCACTCTTATGGCGGCCCTGTTGGAGCAGTAGCGGTGGTGGCTACTCCTCTAGCAATGGCGGCCAAAATGTATTTTTAAGCCTTTTTTTGCCCGATTTTCATCCTGTTTCGTTCTTTTTCGTGATTTTCTCCATATTTCAAACCTGTAAATATTTTCTAAATAATCTGAAGTTGTTTTTAATTTTTTTTTAATATGGTAAATTGATCAATTAATTGATTAAACAACCCAACTTGGCTTAAAAATGGAGTTTTGTCGCATAAAAATCCATAATAAATCCTTTTCTACTAGATTAAAATTTCACATTCAATTAGAAAATATTTATGCCTTGTTCATACATGTTTGTGAGTGATGTATCTTATTTGGAGCCGGGTTAGTGATGGTAAGTTTGATTGAGGCTTGATTTTTGGCCTTCGGTATTTAGCATTCTGCATTAGAAATATGTATAGGAATTTGTAAAGCCTCGTAATAATTTTAATTTTCCGCATTTTATTATTTGTTGGATGATTGTAATAATTTTATCGCTATATGCATGATGCGCTGTGTGACGTATGGACAAATATTCACTAAAAAATCTAAATTAGAAGGATTTAAACTGCATAATAACTAAAGACACTTTTATTAAAAATAAATGATTTGATTTATTAGGCGGATAGTAGACAACATCATCTGAGCTCAGAATCTTTATTTTAAGGTGCGGTCTAACCACCCGGTGAGAATATCGTACCTAAAATTTCTGGTAGAGCTTAACCAGGTGGCGACTCTATCTTAAAATACAGGATTTTGATCTCGTATCTTTTAAATATTAAATTAGATGTAAATTTCAACTCCGAAATCGTTTTAATAAATATTTTTTCACACCTAAAATAGGACTTTCCCTTTAGCACACTTCGCCGCGCTTTATTTTTTGTGTCACGAAAAAGGTCATCCGCTCACAGTGGCATCTCTGCTGGGGATTTTCCTTTAACTCAAAATTTGAAAACTCTTTCCTTTTTTTAAACTTGTTAAAGGATGTGATGATGTGTTGAAATCATTTTTAAATCAAAACTTCTTTATTTCTTATGCCTTTTTTATCCATCGCATAGTTAGAATACTAGGTTAGGGTGCCCATTATTCAGTAGTGAAGCTCACATGTATCACTCTTGCCCGCCAAGAATTGGAGATACTTCATGGGTGGATCACTTGTTTTAACCAACAAGTCAACTCTCACGATCGCACTCATTTGAGGAGTGGTTGAGTGACATGGAATCAAGGTAAACGAGAGCCTTCTGCATTAACAACCAGTTTAAGTCCATGACCACTTTAGATAAGCCATACAACTTCCCCTTAGGAATTACCAAATGTTTTAGATTTAGGTCATATACTCTCTTGCCACTCGTTACCGTTAGAGTTAGCCCTAGATTTTTGAATGGCGTTGCTTGGGAGACATAACGTTAGCAGAGGTTTTGCTTATCGTGTGGTATTTGTGTTGTGCTCATTAACGCAAACCATGCATAGGCCGCTTGTGGCCAACCTTTTTATTCTTTTGCTTGCCCCTACTCTCCCTTCACTTGAGGGGGCAATTTAACAATATGCCTAAGATCATTTAGGTCCCCATGAACCATATCTAGTTAGCTAGGAATGGCAAAGGATTCACGCTTCTCATGCATATTAGGGATAAGCCTCACATCATAAAGCCTTTATGTTCTCTCCCTCTCTAAACCACCCTATGTATATATGAACATTCATCACTTCGTATTATGTGTAAATCATTCATTTCATTCATGGTTCGCTCTTAGACTGATCGCCATTTGGTTTCTTCACTAAGTCAAGACGTCCCTATCATCACAGTCTAATTTAGCACCGACTCAATCACCATTTGGTTTGTTGCCCTTTAAGTTTAGTTGTAAGGTCTCTATCTGAATCTGATTTGTCAACCATGTCTGATCCATATTTGAATGATGCACCGATTGAGAGAACTCCTTCTCCTTGTCCTTCCCCGCCTCCTCAGAATCAGGGTCCATCTCAGTTGGGTGTAGAGATAGCCGGTGCTATGGCTCAGTTTCTTCAGTCCGATCTATTTAGAAATGTTATCCAGGATTAGGTTTGCTTAGTTCTAAGAGAAGAAAGGGATAGTCAGAGACCATCAAGGTCAATTGCTCAAGCTTAAGGACAATTAGGAGTTGTTTGGAATGGGTCAAGTCAGAATGGATCAGCTCAGCTTCCGTCATTTAAGGGTCCATTTGCTTCTCAGTCAGTTCTACCAAACTAGCCTATTCAACGTGGCTAGTTTCAGTTTGGTCAGTCTTCAACCCAACTAGCCTCATCTTTTGCTCAGCCAACCTTTGGTTTCCCTCCTCCAAGTCTAAGACCCATAGCTCAAGCTCCTATTTTCCTTGCTTTCTCAAGGGGTTTACTCCACAAATGACTACGCCATCCGGTGGTTTTGCTCTTCTTCCAATGCCACCGATCTCCTTTACACCTCTCCCCACAGCTTCACAGTCTCTCCTAGGGGGACTGTTTATCCTCCAAATCCTTTCAGACCTAATTTCTAAGCTCGTCCTCAAGTAGAGAGTCCCCCTTCTCCTCTGCCTTTTCAGTTTAGAGCCACTTTCATTTCCAATAACCAGGCATGACACTCCTCGACTAGGTCACACAATCTCTGGGTATGACACTAGAAGTAGAGGCACTGTTGAGGTAGTTGTTAGCTGATAATGAAAAGAAGGAGGAAGAGAAAGATGAGGATTAGGTTCTGAAGAACTTTTTTAAGCCGAGAATGGAGCCTTACACTGGGAAGGGTCCCCCAAGTCTCACATTGTGATGTACGAGTCAATTATGAGAGTTTAAAAGATTGGTGATAAGGCTCTACCCAAGTTATTTCCGAGCACTTTGGGTGGGTCGGCTCTCAAGTGGTACAATACTCTGCCCACTAATGTGGTTCTCAATTGGAAGATTCTCTCTAAAGCTTTGATTTCTCATTATAGTTTCAACTCAACCATGGAAACCACTATTCAGCATCTCGAGGCCGTGAAATAAAGGCAAGGTAAGACCTTTAAGTCCTACTTCAATAGGTGGATGGCCACCCATAAGCTACTCAAGCAAAAGCTCAGTTTAAAAGATTTGATCCTAAAGCTTCTTAATGGGTCTCTCCCGATTTTTTGAAAGGAGATGGAAATAGATTCTTATGACTCAAAAAGATTGAGCATCATGAAGAAAAGGAAAGGGCTAGTAGGCCAAGTGGGATTCGAGCCTGGATTAAGAAGAGTAATAGTTCTTATGAGGTTCCGCTTACTCCCGCTGAAGGAAAGGCACCAGTTGTCCAAGTTGTGGCTCAAGAAGAAGTGTCAGTAGTTTAAGTAGCTCCTTCTTAGCAGGCTTTTATATCCCCGTGGAAACTGCCCCTTGGTATTATTTTTTCCAGAATGATGGAACCAGGCAAGATTAAGCCTCTGCGTGACTATAGAGCTCCTAACCCCGATGGTAAGGTTGCTATGATTGACTCCAATCTTAGTGAAGAGTTCATTCTTGAGATGATTTTGCAAGGTTCAGTGGTCATTTTTGTTATGGCTATTGGTTTGGGCTTGCCATTGAATTTCATTTTTGATATGGTCTCCCAATCTAACCCGGTGGTAAACTCCATGGAAGTTAAGGAAATGGAGGAAGAATGGAAAGCAATGACCGAGAAGGTTGAGTTGGTTAAGGAAACCTTTCAATATCGAAAACTATATCCTCAAGGGGGAATATTCTAACAATGAATACAAGGCTTTCAATGTCTTTGAGTATGAGCTTAAGGATCCCACGCTAGCTTATGATGAGCCAGCCTATTTTTTTAAAACTCCTGCAGCCAAGAGTGTAGTGCTTGATGAGATTTTGAATGTCACGAGGACCGGCAGGTATATCAGCTTAAAGATAATCATCTGCACCTTGAGAATGATCCCATTTGGAAGACCGTTGGTACCACTGCTAGGCCACCATCTCCACCTCCTCAAGTTGAGATGAGTGATGATATTGACCCTCTCATTACCCAATTGAAGAATACCCAAGCTTGCTATAGCATATGGCAGCTTGTTTTGGGATCTGATCATCACCATAAGGCTCTTATCGAGAGGCTTTTGGATCTTGAAGCAAAGCCTATGACTTCTGTGGTCAAAATGTGCAACATGGTTGGGAAAGGAGTACCGCTTCTAAGGGGGGGATGAAGCGATAGTGTTTTCTAATCAAGATCTTTCGCCCAAAGGGATAGACTATAGTCGTTCTCTATTCATCTGTGTTCAGATCCTCGACAAGACCATCCCCTATGTCATGGTCGATGACGGTTCAGTGGTAAATCTTTTCCCACTGAAGATCTTACCTCATCTAGGTCTATCTGAAGAGATGCTTAAGAAGTCAAGTACCATCATCAGAGCTTACGACGATTCTAAACTAGGTGTGATTGGTGTATTCAAAGCCGAGGTAGCTGTGGGGGATGTTACCAGCAAGGTCTAGTTCACTATTCTCAACATTCCTGTCACCTACTCCTTACTCCTAGGTTGACCATGGATTCACTCTATAGGAGCGGTCTCTTTGATGCTCCATTAAAAAATCAAGTTGAGGGGAAAAGATGGAAAGATCAAAGTTGTTGAGGCTGATCAAGCATCTATCATGGCCGTCATGGAGGCCGAGGCTAAATCTGGATTTTGAGTAGTCATGGTTCGTAATGAGAAGCCTAAGTTTCCTTGCTATAAGCATTATTCGTTTGTTGTTAGGAAGAAGATGAAGAGGGATGGCCAAGTGCCAGGGAAGGGCTTGGGTAATCATTTTCAAGGCATTGTCGATCCTGTCGAAGTGAGGAAGTACCCAAAGCTCACTAGAATAGGCTATATGCCTAAGAAGGTCTACAAGCATGTCCACCATTTCTTCTATAGAATGGTCACAGTCTGTAAGATTCAAGGAAAAAGAGCTTATAAGGGAGATCCAGAGCCAGTTAAGTTTGAGGGTCAGATGTGGCCAGGTTTTGATATCTTCAAAATGTGTACGATTTTGAAAAGAATTGTTTTATGGGAGAGGAGGAGCCTTTATTCGAAAGCCCTGTTGAACCATTTTCTGTCGTTGAGTCCGATGGTAAAGGAAAGGGGAAGATGCATTCTGAGTCTAAAGAGTGAGAGAAGCCTATTGACAAAGAGGTAGAAGATGCTATAACTGCTATGTCTAAGGCCATGTCTGTGCTATTAAAGAAGAAGTAGAAGAGAGGTGAGGAAGCCAATCCTGTTGCCGATGCTATTAAGAAGATCGTGAGGTCTCTAGCGTGAGAATGAGACAAGCTAACCACCGACCAAGAAAGGACCCTGGGTCTCGACCTGGACGACCTACTAATAGAATCTACCGAGGGTATCAATTCCACAACTGTTGTTGCTCAAGACCCTCCTCCTATTGAGGATGACTCTATGATTGATGATGTATCTTTTATGTTTTTGATATCTTTGATGTGAATAATGTTGCCTTTAAGGGCTTTAATGAAATGAAAGACTCTAATTTTGCTTAATTGCTTTATGTTTTTCCCGATGGGCCCATGCATTCATTTCCTCATAAGCATAATGTGTTTAGTGTCCATGATAATTCTTTAATTGAAATAAATTTGAGTACAGATGATAACCCAAAAATGGTAACCATTTCTAATGACTTAACCCCTAAAATAAAAAAGAGAGATAATTAGAGTGCTTAAAAGATTATGTTAAAGCTTTCGCTTGGTTACACACAGACATGCCCGGGGTTGATCGTCATATTGCTGAGCATCACATTCCAACTTATCTGAGGTTCCGTCGAGTCAAGCAAAAATTTTGCTGGTTAAGACCTGAATGGGCTGATAAGGTTAGGCAGAGGTTGCAAACATGATCGAATCCAAGCAAGTAGAAGTGGTTGAGTACCCAACCAGGTTATCTAATATTGTCCCAGTTTCCAAGAAAGATGGAAGGGTAAGAGTCTATGTGGATTATAGGGATTTGACAAGGCCTCGCCAAAGGATGACTTTCCCCTGCCGTATATTGACGTATTAATCGATAGCATCGCAAGAGCTATAATGTACTCATTTATGGATGGATTCTTGGGGTATAATCAGATTCTGTTGGACATAATTGACAAAATCAAGACAACTTTCATCATTGAATGGGGGGTTCTTCTATTATCGAGTTATATCATTTGGTCTAAAGAACGGGGGGGGCAAACTATCAGTGAGCCGTCACCACTCACTTGCACGATATGATCCACAAGGAAGTGGTGGTCTATGTTGATGAAATGTTGGTTAAGTCTGCTACTAGGGAAGAGCACCCTACGATTTTGGATAGGTTTATGACTCGCATTGAGAAATACAACCTACACCTTAATCTGAAGATGTGTGTATTCGGGGTGACATTAGGAAAGCTCTAGGTCATATGGTTAGTCAGAGAGGAATTAAGATGAATCCCGATGAGATCAAGGCTATCCAAGATATGCTAAAGCCTAAGATAGATAAAGAAGTTTAGTCCTACCTTAGGTCGATTTAATACGTTAGTCAATTTATCGCTCACCTCACGACCGTGTGCGAGCCAATCTTCAAACTATTAAGGAAATGCCAACCTATTGTGTAGGATGAGCATTTTCAGATTACCTTCTACAAGAACAATTCTTATGTTCTTACCCTACCTGTTCTTCGACCTCCCACCCCTGATAAGCCATTGACTCTATACTTGGAAATCGATGACGCATTGATAGGAGCATTATTGGTTCAAGAGGATGATAGTAAGTGCGAGCGCGTAGTGTACTATTTAAGCAAGAAGCTGTAGGAATATGAAACCCATTATTCGATAGTTGAAAAACATGTGTTGCAATGGTCTGGCTCATGAAGAAATTGCACCATTACTTTAAGTCATACAAGATTCAAGCCGTTGCTAAGGTAGACTCGATGAAGTACTTTTGTCAATCGCTGACGTTGGCCGGCAAACTTTCAAGATGGTAATTATTGCTCCCCAAGTTCAATATTGAGTACGTCACAAAGAAGGTTATCAAAGGATGAGCATTCGTAGAATTTTTGGCAAACCAAGATCTCAAATCTGACTATATCAAGAAGTTAGACTTTCCTGATGAGAAATTAGCCATGATTGATGCAGCCAAACCCGTGTGGACCATGTACTTTAATGGTGCCATGAACAAGTTCGGAGCGGTCATTGGTGTTATTATTTTCACATCTGATAATGAAGTTGTTCCTCTTTTTAAGCGATTGGAGTTTGCTACTACCAATAAGGGTCCTGAATACGAGGCATGTCTGTTCGGCTCGGAAGCCTTGCTGCTTGTAGGGGAAAAATACGTTTTGATAATCGGTGATTTGGCTTTGGTAATCCATCAAGTCATGGGGATTAGGAAATTAAGGAAGAATCACTACAGCCGTATGTAGAAGCTATTAAGGCTTATTCTCAAGGTTTAACACCTGTCTATATCAACATATTCCCCGTGCTGAGAATCAAATAGCGGATTCATTAGCTATCCTTAATTTGATGTGGGAAGGTCCCCAATTTAGACCATAACATGCTCTATAAATTGGCCTTTCATTTTAGAATTATTGACAATGACCTCTTTAAAAGAACTTTAGATGGTTCATTACTCTGATGCTTAATAGAGTCCGAAGCATGCTGGGTGGTGAGTCAGGTTCACGAGGGTGATTGTGGACCACATATGAATGCGATGGCTTTGGCCAAGAAAATTCAAAGAATGGGATACTTTTGGTTGACCCTTATAGCCAACTGTATCTCCAAGGTGAAGAAATGCTATCAGTGTCAAATCTATGGCGATATCCAGCATCATCCACCCACCGAGTTTCACAATTTATCTACTCCTTGGCCATTCTCGGTATGGGGGATAGATATAATTGGTGAGATTCGGCCATTGTCAACCAATGGACACCGTTTCATCATATTAGTGGTGGATTATTTCTCAAAATGGGTGGAAGCAGAATTTTACACCAGTATTACAGCCAAGAAAATGGCCAAGTTCATTAAAAAGCACATCTCCGCTTGGTATGGCCTGCCTCATCATATTGTCTCAGACAATGGGGTTTAATTCCAAGGGGAAACCGCCGACATAATCAAAAAGTATGGGATTGAGCACCACAGATCCTTACCTTACCATCCACAAGCTAACAGTGCAGTTGAAGCAGCCAATAAGTCTATCAAGAAGATCCTTTCTAAGACTATCGTTGGATAGCGAGATTGGGCTGACAATCTACAGTTTGCACTCTAGGGGTACCGAACAAGCATCAGAACTTTGACAAGTCAACCACCATTTTCTATAGTGTATGGTATGGAGGCCATCATACTAGTGGAAATTGAGATGAAGTCTTTGCGAGTAGCACTCAAGTCCAAGTTAGAGGAAATTGAATGGACAAGAGCAAGGTTTGAATACCTCAACACCATGGATCAGTAGTGTTTGAAGCTTTGGACAGTCTTCAGATGTACCAATAGCACATGGCTAGAGATAACAACAACCAGGTTAAGCATCAGAGATATCCATTGAAAGCCAGTGATCTGGTCCTAAAGCAAGTGAAGCCCACCACTGATCCGAGTGGGAAATTCAGACCAAATTGGGAAGGTTCCTACATGATTAAGAAAATTAAGGGTAAAGGCAGCATGAAGATTATGGACATGGATGGCAATGAGCTCACAAATCCTATCAAACAGGATCGATTGAACCATTATCATATCTAATCAAAATAATTAAATCAGAAAATCGGCACAAAATAAAAATAAATCAATCAATCACTCGTCAAGTGGTCTTCTACTGCTTGAGCAAAAATTAGGGTGTACCCCGCTGATTGGTATTCCATGAACCAATCAGCCAAAAGTTAGGGTGCAAGAATAGGCCGCTAGACTGAAAACCTGAAAAGGGCGGTCTAGGCAAAAGTTAGGGTAAAGTGAGCAAAAAGAGAGCGTGTTGGCTAGAAAACCCGTGTAGGCTAGTTAACACCAGGGTTTGGGTCAATAGAAATGGTTATCATCATTATGCACTTAAACTTAATTCAATTAATGGAAATGTCACTTTTACTGAACTCTTGTGTTTGTGTGCAAATGAATATACTCGACCCTAAAGGTGAAATTTCACAAGTAAGTCGAATACAGGGTTCCATGCATTCAATTAAACGTTTCGATAAAAATAAAAAATATATATAATAATAAAGTGATAATAATAAAAGGCATAAATCCTTATAGATTGAAAAAACGAGACATATGAAAAGCCAAGGATAGTTTGCTGGATTGAAAACCCAAAATGGCGGTCTAGGAAAAAATAAACACCAATAATAATAAATAGTCTAGTAGGCCCATCTCAATGTTCGGGTCTATGCAAAAGTTAAGACGCATAAAATAAGGATAGAATGGTCATCATCAATCACGCTGAGGGACTTGCACCCACATCATCATCAGAATCAGAATCGTAAAATTGAGAGATCCTCTTTGCCTGAGTGGAAGGGTATGGCTCGAGTCCTTCCTACACATGTTTTCACTCGTGCCACGATCTCCATCATTCATCTCGTGTCTATTACCTTTGAGTATCACAAAGCCATCCTCGATAGATAACAACAATAGTGATGGCATCTAGTCTATCATAATCTAGAGTCCTGTACCTCGCCTCTCATCCCCACACCTCTCTTGCATGCTCGATAAAGCTAGAACTAAATGGCTAGCTCCTGAACTTTGTCAGATGTAGTTGAACCCTCTGGCGCTACCCCCACTGATAGCACAAGTGGTAAGGCGAGTAATGCGTGAACTGCTATAACCCTGTAAGCTGAATGCAACTGCGACCAGAATCCACCAGTACATATGTGATCCTCTATAAGCAGCAGACCCACTCGATATCAGTAGTAGTGCGCCCCTGTATGACCCCTAACCAATCCTCGAAAGTCGTTGTGTCATGGCCATGAGTAATAAGGTTCCTCCCATGGCGACTCTTCAGCTGATACTTCCTCGGGTTACCCCGAGGCTCTTGAATTAAAGCCAGCTTCTCCAAAAGCCAAACCTATGCAACAGTTTTGGAATTCAGTTCAGATTCAGTCAATTTCAGAATTCAGTTCAGATTCAGTTAGTTTTAGAATTTAGTTCAGATTCGGTTAGTTTTAAAATTTAGTTCAATTTCAGTCGGATTTAGAATTTGGTTCAGACTAAGTATTCAGATTTAGATTCAATTTGGGTTTCAAATTTATATTTAGTTTGGATTTTTAGAATTCAGAGTCAAGTCAAAGGGTTACCTACAGTATAGAGAAGTGATCCCTGATGAGGTCTAGATCGGTAGCAGTAATGTTCAGGTGAATTAGAGTCTCTGTCAGACCTGCGAATAAAGGAGAAGCACCCTTCAAGATGGGCTCAATGAAAGAGATCAACCAAAAAGGGGCAACATTGCCAACTGTGCAAAAAAACTCAGCCATAAATACCGGAGCCATCATAAAAGGATAAGAAATGTGGGATCTAGGGGTAGCTATGCACCAGTCGAGCACCCTGCTAAGATCAAATCCGCCTGATCTAGGAACCCGAGAAAGGAATGGCTCTATAGTATCTAGGTTCCTTAACCCGATTAATCGATCCTCAGCCTTGAAAATCACCTCCGGCACAGAAAATCGTATCCCATATAGGTATAGTGCCCCAAGGATGGCATGGAACTCCTCCACCATAAGGCATATCTCAAAATTTGAGAATTAAAATGCATGGTCCATTGGATCCTAAAAGGTGAACACCGCGTGAAAGCCATATTCACTAGCCTGCTAGTATTATATCGAAGTCCCCACAATCTGAAATCCTAAAGCTTCTCCTAAATAAAATTCTCCAATGTCCCCATAAAGGGCTGCAGTCGGGCATTGTGCATCATCATCTATAATCTCTACCTGCTAATCACATTAACAAATAAATTCGTGAGATCGTCATCTAAATCCTTTTAATTTTGAGCATATTCGAGAATCAATCATGTTCCCCTAATCAAGCATCTACGGTGCCTAACATTCACCTAGCAAGCAAACAATGCAATCAAATAAATAATTATGTCAATCACACCAAAATAAAGCAAACAAGAGTATCGAGTCACCAATGTATCAGGTGAATATCAAAACAAAGCATAGAAAGTAGTCACTGGTAATAAAGTAGTCATGGGGTCCTCCCCTCGCTCCCATATATGAGCTGCTTAGGTTCCTCCTCGCTGCTGCTATCCTCATCCTCTATACCCTCCTCCACTTTAGTTGGTGTTGATCTATATCCGATTGGTGGTCTGGTGGAATAGTTGATCTCGTAAAGCTCACTCTTATGACGTCCGTCGACCCAAATGTAGAGCCTTGAGCCCCTAATATCCCTATATCAATTGGGACTCCTATGCCCTCACCATCGTCAACCCCGACACTGCCTCGCCCTATAAGTCGAGCCTCCAGTCGGTCTCTCTCCACTCTCAATCCTTGGGCATGCTTATTGAGTTGCTCCATATCTCAAGCATGGGCCGCCCTCTCCTATATGAACCATGCTCTCTCGGGCATGTTGGGCCCTCTATAATGATATTCAACTCTGGAAGTCTGCTAGCTCTCTCTCAGCATGAAGTCGGCCCTCCTTGCTCGCCTGAACCCGGTCCTACTCTAAAGTGATAAAGACCTATAAATACAAGTAATCCCAAGGATGATCAGCCCAATAAATCATGCATACATTCATTATATATATATATATATATATATATATATATAAGTATATGTATGTGCGCACGGTGTTTGTACTAATTACTACATGAAATAAGGGAATGAACAACTACCTCGGCTATAGAATCCTGAGAGAAAGCCATGTCTCTCATCGAGAAATATCCTTGGGCTATGTGCTTAGCCTAAGAAATAGGTACCTACATATCAAGGGCAAAATCAAGTCGATCACCATGGCCAAACAGCAGCAAAAAAATTAGAAATAACCAAGTGGAAAAGTGCTCAGAAAGCTTACATGGGTGGTATCCTATGGAATAAACAAAATGGGCATGGTGATCTCCTCAATAGGTTTAGCCTCACGTACCCCCGACTGGCTCAGTACTCAAAGTACGCTCTCTATGGCATTCCCCAAGACTCCCTCAATCATGCCATGTCATGGAATTCCCTAAGTATGGGGAATTTCTGTAGAAACGATCTCGGGCTTAGTCGGCCGCCTGCATAAGGTCTCTCCCGCCCGCTCAATCCAGCACCAGTAGCTACTCTCCTCTTCTTGCGAGAGGTCTAAATTAGGATATCAAATTAAAAAATTAGACAAAGAAAAATATATAACAATAGGTAGAAAGGAAGAATGAGTTCTCAAAAAGGTTCGATGCGTACCTTCCTAGGTCGGAAAAAGAATGACCCTAAGCTTGCATCATCTGGGGGCATATTGTCATGGTCCATGGGCGCGTCCCCTCCTCCACCACCTGAAGGAGGATCATCATTGTCATCATTACCACTATTGCCATAACCATTGCTCCCATCGATCACTACGTTATCATCTCCAAGATCTCTGGGTACGTCGAGTGGACACAATCTCGGAGCATTCAGGGATAAGTCGGGCCAAGTGAGTAAGATAATCCCAACTGACAGATGCCACTCTGACCTGATCACAATCCATAAACTAAGGCTAAATCTCCCTGGGCATAAGGTAAGGCCAGAAGGTACCAATCGGCACATCTGGAGGGACTCTCCTTCGAGCAATAAAATTGGTCCTCCATCAGCAAATCAGCTCTCCAAAATACCACTTCTGGCACCAAGGGCACTCCAATACAAATTTATGACCATCTACTCTCACTTGGATGTCCCGAATATGATCATAATAAGGTAATGCCTTCCACCGTCCAATACTCCCGATACCAGTCATGCTTGCGGTCCTCGTTATCTTTCCATCCGACCATCCATTGAGCAATATAATGATCGTCGGCTTATGGTCGACCATCTAACCCTGGTAAGGGAACGATCATTTACACGTAGTCCCACACCTATAAAAAGAAGAATGACTAAATCAATGAACTATAGGATATCGGTAAGTCAAGGCTTTGTTTGGGTAGGGTCAATCACCTGAATCCACAAAGGCTCGATCTTGAACTTGTCGATCTCTCCATGTGCCGAACAACTTAAGGTATAATAAAGCTGCCCAAGTATGGCTAAAGGCCACCCTTGAAAAGAACTTATATCCTCAAGCATGCTAAGCAACCCTAAGCTAATGCTACTTGAAGACAAAGGAAAGAAAAGGTAAGTAAGCAATGTGATAATGAAGAATCAAAGGTATTGAATGAGTCTCTCTCCTCTAACGTTGGTCGCCTATATCCAGTAAGCCTCGAGGGAAGTGTACTTGAGTTTACCTCTCACTGGGGGAGGAACCCTGAGAAGTGCATGTATTCAAGTGCAAGAAGCCAACTCATTGTAGACGATCAAGGTATATGTCGAAATGGATCGTCAAACCCTCCCATCGAAATCTGGCCATCGCCGCAATGTTAGAAGGGGCAATGGTTATCTCCCCGACTGAAAAATGAAAGGTATGGGTGGTCTCACTCCACCACTCAACAAGGCATGCCATAACCATCTAACTCATCGGTCTCGACCCCATCAGCAAAGCCTTGTTAAGTGGTACAAGCCCGATATCTGTAATGGCATTAACAAGTGAGAAATCCTGACTAGCATTGGCCTTCACTTTGATTTGGACCCACCACTTGGCGCAAGACCTCAAAGAGCCTATTGACTTACAACACTGGGTCTGTAACAAATTAAAAGCCAAAAATCAGTGTTGAAATAGCATAATTGAAAGATAAAGTTTGCAAAATGAGGAAAACCCCAAAATTCAGCATCAAGATCAACTCGGAATCGAATTCCGGCATCAAAATCGTATTCAAGACAAAAATATGTGCGGGGTTGCATCTTCAAAAAAATTTTCCAGGCATCCCGGCGGCGGTACCGCTACCACCACCACCACCGCTACAGCGGTAGCGACCCCACTACTGGTGTAGCGATGGCGGCACCCAAAACCCCATTTTCCTCCTTTTCATTTTTCACCCAAAAATTCCAAATTAACCACCCAAATTCAATCCAAATTCACATAAATTCACTCTAAAGTACCCCTAAACACATTCCAAACAACCAATTTCAACCAATTTCTAGCCTAAAGAACCCTAAATTTTAGAAACTAGGTCATAGGCATAAAATTCAAAATTCAAATTGAAGTTGCGATTTAAATCGATTTGCTTGGCTTCTAGAGGCATAATTTTCCAATTGAGTATACATTGGGACTCGGGAATCGGGATTGCACCCCAAATATACATCTTTGGGATGAAGCTCATACGCCTTAGGAACCAGAAGAACTTTTAAGCCATGTCTCCCCTCGGCCAAAGAATTGCGATCGATGGCACGAGTGCATCGTTCCTGCAATTTGTTGAGCTTTTTTGGTAAAGGAATCAAAGAGAACCAAAAGGGATGGTTCTTAAGCTTTGGAAAAGAAGAAAAGAGAAATGGTGGTGAAATGGAGATATGGCACTCTTATATACCCTTATTCCTCTTTTACCCCTAACCTTCCTTCCATCGTCTTTATTCAAATATATCTCCTACTGAAGATCAATGTCAACTGAGCAATGATTTTTTCGGACCCCCAGATATTTCTAAAACTCAGTTCATCAATACCTCATTTTTATTGTTAATTGAAGGGACTATTTTTTTTCTTAATAAAATCAATTAAGCAATATAAACGAAAATTCTCAGCGATTACTAACTCCTCAAATTTTATTCTCGATAGGTCTGTCGATCATCCTAAGAAAACAACCGGTATGAAATTTCCAAACTCTAAATCTTATCCCTATAGGTCTGTTGATGGTGTGTCCCTAAACCGCCAGTAAACAACCAACCCAGGACTTTATCTTTGGTAGGTTCGTTGATGATGCATCCCTAGACCGTCCGTAGACAACCGACTTAAAGAAACCTCTACTCTCGATAGGTCTGCTGACGATGTGTTCCCGAAATTTCCGTAGATAACTGACTCGAGGATCCATTATTTTAGGTATGACCTCCTAATCCTTGCTCTTTCGAGAGATCACATTTGACCCATCAAATGATAATCTCCCGAGGGGCAGCCTGTGAGCACGGGGCTTTTCAGTCCCCTTGGAACGATGATGGATTTTACTCTAAACCTTTTCTAGACCGGTTGTTTCATTTTTTGGGTACAAAACGGGCTTGGAAATACTTCCTTTTGATGATTTTGGACATTATTGCGCTTAAAAAATCACTTAGTATTAGTTAAAAAATTTCTTAATCGGTAGAATATTTTTTCCCTTTCTGTCCTCGCCGGTTCGGGGTGGTCCCCGCCACCATCGCCATCTGTAGCGGCGAGGACACCATTCCTATGGTGGGCCCACTACTCCTGAAGTAGGCCCGTAACAGGTGTAGCGGGGACAGCTTTCGATGTCCCCTGCTACTGCTGTAGCGCCACTATCGTTGCTATGGCGATGGCTGCTACGGCAGTGGTGGTGTCACTACTGTTGGTCTAGATTAAGGGTTTTAGCTTGTAAAATAGACTTAGCAGAAATTCAAAATTTAATCTAGAGTCCAACATCTCCTAAGCATGGCATGATTGACAACATAAACTAGTCTATTATTATTTAGGTTAGAAACACTTATTAAATGGACCTAATAATAATTTAACCACGTACCTATTGAAGCGTGAATCCCAATGTTGATAGAATGACCCCATCAGCTGCGTGCACAGACTCCAAAGTAGAAGCCCTCTATAAATAGTCCACACGAGCACCACCGACCAAAACCTTCTAGAAAGGGAGTACTAATAAATAAGTGGAAGATAGCTAGATCTTCCCTACTAATTTATTCTAGAAGAAATTCCCTTAGTTCTCTATTCTAAGTAAATACATCTTTCGACGGATTAATTTCAGGAACTAGAACAACTAAGAGAATAAGAGAGAGCAAGAATAAATTGGAGTGGAAAATAATAAAGAAGGAGGCTTCTATTTATAGTGGTTAAGAAATATTCAAAGGACAATAAAATCCCTAACCTCAACCAATCATAAATAAAATAAACACAACCTTTTAATCATTTACTAAATAAGAAAGAGTTAGAATTAAATTCATCTTCCTTTATTATTATTCTATTCAATTAATTAATCCAATTAATTAATTAATAGAATAATCAATTCTTATTTAATAGGAAATAAAGTTAAAATTGAATTATAAATCTTATTAAATAATTATTTAACTAATTAATAACCAATTAATTAATTTAATAACTGATTAATTAATTAAAGAATAATTAAAACTTATTTGAATAATACTAAACAATTAGAAACTGAACAGAAATTGGACTCTGTGTCCAAGTGGGAGACTACTGGCCGAAACCAGCAGTATTGCACGGGCTTGTTGCCCGTGCATGGGATCGCGCATAGCCCTTACGAGTTGTGCGCGCAGGCTTTTACCTGTGTGTTGGGCCAGTTGCGGGCTGCTCTAAGTAGCCCACTATGTGCATGGCCATTGGGCCTTACGCAATGCTCTAAGCATTGCCAAGGCCCATACGCAGGCCCGCCGCAAGTGCTGTCCCACAGCACTTGCATAGGCCTACTTGTTCGAGTCCACATAATACCTTACCGTGGACCCCACTACGCGGTTAATGTTTCTCTTTATGCCTTCTTATTATTTTTGGTACACTGGTCCAACCAGTAAAATTGGTCTAACTAATAAAATGGTCTAACCATTTATTTTCGGTATACTGGCCCAACTAGTACAAATTGGTCTTACCAATTAAAATGGTCTAACCATTTATTTCTCTTCTAGATTAGACCTAGTCTAATAGTTCTTTACACGGCTCAATCGTAACTCAAAGTGTGTGACCTTATAGGATCCCGTAATATCGAGTCGTCAAAGTTTGACCTATCTCAAATTCCTTTTCAAGAATTTAACTGGCTCGGAGCTCGAAACCGTTTTGGACTTCGATGACTTTGATCGGTCATAGTGGCTCTCTAGCAAAGGGCATATAACCCCTCAATATTCGGAACGTCACATGCATGTGAATTAATCCCATTTCTATAATAGTATCGACACAATCCACTCCTTCTATCAACTGTTAAGTAACATCTAGTTTCTTGGACTCAGTTTAAGTGTCTGTCCACTAGTAGCCTTAGAGGCTAGTAATTTAGTCTTGCTACCAAAGTACACTACTCAACCATATTAATGTGTTGACTAGGATCTCATCCTATCAACCCATACTCTGCAAAGGCTTACCAGTATGTCACTTCTAACAAGTGGCCAAGGTACAACTCCCTTATATTGCTATAGCGGAGTGATGGATTCTATCTTAACTACTTAGCTTATCAACGGAAAGACATCAACTATACCAGTAATCATCTGCACCACCCTATCTATAGAATGCTTAGGTATGACCCAAAGTATAGCAACATCTAAACAAGGTAACTAGTATCTCAGGTCTAAGGATATTCGTATTGCTAATGCAATGAGACGATAAAACATAAACACATAATATAGATCACCGAGTGTTGTCTCATAGCGGTCTCCAATGTATTTCCCTAAATACATTCATGTGTTAACCTAAGGTACCACCCTCTAGTACTGGAGATATGCTACTCTGAATCAAATTCAAGAGGTATGACGACACATGCTAGTCTTTTCGTATTCATCAATGTCCGATCTTGATGATACTATAACTAGGGATATTTAGACAAATCATAACTGTACACGAACCAATTCTCACCTACATAGTCCCACTATGCCCTTGCAATACGTGCTATGATTATATCAAGGACTTTTGCAAACACATCAATGAATATATTCTTAATCAGTCATAATAAATTTTCGCATTCATCAATGTAACCAAAAAAATGCCTTTATATTTGTTCGGACAAATTTAACTAACTAAGATATATCGCCCCAATTGCTCTAGGGCATACACCATATCTAATAGTTATGGTGGTAACGGCACCGCTAGCACGGCCTCTTTTAAGCCATGCCCCTTAGTTTTTCTCTCTCCTTTCTCAATTGGGATACACATTTTCCCTAAAATTTCACCCAAAGTTGGTGTTTTTTTAGTGTAGGGGTATAAAAGCCTAATTAGGAGA
Source organism: Euphorbia pulcherrima (assembly GCA_947683365.1). Taxonomy (NCBI): domain Eukaryota; kingdom Viridiplantae; phylum Streptophyta; class Magnoliopsida; order Malpighiales; family Euphorbiaceae; genus Euphorbia; species Euphorbia pulcherrima. The sequence continues at coordinate 61,709,039 of CANTUS010000004.1, read as the reverse complement.
GAGATTAGAGGACTTTTATCTTAATTTTTAGCTGAAAAATTAGAATTTAAGAGAAATAAGAAGAACAAGAGAGAGAATGGTAAGAACTAGAGAGAGAAAGCTCAAGAAAACCTTGAATATCTAATCTTGATTCTAAGTTGTTCTTAGGCTTAATCTCTTAGCTAAATATTAAAATCAAGTAGAAATCTTAAGTTAGAATCTAATTAAATAGGATTTAGAGACTTCTCTTCTAAATACTACCAAATCTTCAAAATCATCAAAAGGAAGCTTGCCAAGGGTTGATTCGAGTCTAGAAGGGTGGATTCACGGCCTAGAGGTAACATTTCTGAGTTCCCTTTACGTTTTACATTATTTTCTTGCTTTCTTTCTCCTCTTTTAGTGGTTTTGGGGCACTTTTTCTGTTTCCCTTCGGCCTTTCCTATAGGTCAAACAAAAATCACCAAAATCGCTATGAAAGTAGCTTCCACCACTATAGCTCCTGCCGCCGCCGCTACACTTGTAGTGGCGCCACTGGAGCTCTAGCGGTGACCTCTACTCTTGTAGAGGTCCTGAAAATTTTCGACACTTTTGGGTTCTTTCCCCCTAGATCCATAAATTTAATATCGTTTTGAGTGTTTTAAGTCCAGGTCTACTGAAATAATGTTGGTGTCGACTTAAAATCTCAATTGTTTCAAGTCTATGGGTGTAAAAATGCCCAAAATCCTCTTAGAAACACATTTCAACCGCCATTGGTAGAGCAGCAGCCCTCACCAATGCTGCTTCAGCCACCGTCGCCACTCCTATGGCGGCGCCGCTAGAGCAATAACGGTGGTGGCTACTCCTCCAGCAATGGCGACCAAAAATGTATTTTTAAGCCTTTTTTCCCGATTTTCATCCTTTTTTGTTCTTTTTCTTGTTTTTCTCCATGTATCAAACCTGTAAATATTTTCTAAATAATCTGAAGTTATTTTTTAATTTTTTTAATATGGTAAATTAATTAATCAATTGATTAAACAACCCAACTTAGCTTTAAAATGGAGTTTTATTGCCTAAAAATTCATAAATAAATCCTTTTCTACTAGATTAAAATTTAATATTCAATTGGAAAATATTTATGCCTTGTTCATACATGTTTATGAGTGATGTATCTTATTTGGAGCCGGGTTCGTGATGGTAAGTTCGGTTGAGGCTTATTTTTAGCCTTCGGTATTTATTTTTCCACATTAGAAAAATGTATAGGAATTTGTAAAGCCTTGTAGTAATTTTAATTTTCCACATTTTATTAATTATTGGATGACTGTAATAATTTTATCGCTTTATGCATGATGCGCTGTGTGATGTATGGACAAATATTAACCGAAAATTCTAAATTAGGAGGATTTAAATCGCATAATAACTAAAGATGCTTTTATTAAAAATAAATGGTTTGATTTATTAAGCAAAGAGTAGACAACATCATTCGAGCTCAGAATCTCTGTTTTAAGGTGCGATCTAACCACCAGGTGGGAATATCGTACCTAAAATTCCCGGTGGAGCTTAACTGGGTGGCGACTCTATCTTAAAATACGAGATTTTGGTCTCGTATCTTTTAACTATTAAATAGGACCTAAAATTCAACTTCCACATTGTTTTAATAAATATTTTCTCACGCCTAAAATAGGACTTTCCCTTTAGCATGCTTCGCCGCACTTTATTTTTCGTGTCACGAAAAAGGTCGTCCTCTCACAACTCCGACATCAAGAAAGAACTATAAGAGGAACGTGAAGCAGTTGACAAGCAGATGTTTGGAATCTAAGTTCCTCATTTTGACTTATCAATCATAGCATCCTTGATGTTCTGAACAATCATGTCATAGTTGGCTTTGAATGAATAAACTTATTTTATTTGTTAAATGTTTTCCATATGAATATGCACATACATTTAAGCATTCATCAACTATGTTTAACATACATAATATTTCATAACATGGAATTAACTTGGAAACAATTTGAAGTCTTGAATGATGGCTATCTGAAGTGACACTACTCGAGTAGAAAAAGAGAGAATGAAAAAAATGCACTTGATGACATTTGTCTGGCTCATGTGTGCGCTACTTAAAAACTTCAAAGCTTAACTAACTCATAAAATGTTGCTCCACGAGAACATTATGAATGACAGAAAAAATGTTATACGTTGAAGCTATAAACAAGAGTAAAAAAAAACAAAGCCAATGTCTTTATAGCCTTTCCAATGTAAAGGCACCAGCCATCAAGAAGAGGAAAGGACCCAAATCCTTAGCCTATGTCATCCTAAAGAAATAATCAATCTAGAAGTGTTACAGAGCAAATCATCCAATCCTTATCGAGAGGTCAAATAAAAGAGGCATGATTGATCTAAAAAGCTTCAATGCTGGGGCAACCGCAAATCTTGATCTACATAAAAAAATAATGCATCGATTAAGCTCAGAAGCATACAATGGGAAAAATCCAAGCCAAGATTCGACCTTGGTCATCTATGTCGAAGAAAGTCTCAAGTCAACATGAATAACTTCAAATGTTGAAGAAGATGAGGCTTCTCAGATGGAAAACCTAAAAACCCTTCTGATGAGATAATATATGCCAAAAGAAAACTCAAAATGGTTTGCTAAGTTAAAAAACCAAAAGGAAGCTTAGGCAAAAGTTAAGATCATAAGGTGAGAGATATCAGCTAGAAAACCTATCACGGCTAGCTGATAGCATGAGTGAATCACTTGAGATAACTATCGTTCCTCGATTTCTTCCACTTTAAATTTCATTAAATGAAATGTTTGCATGTTAGACAATTTTATAAATACTCAAATGCATGTGCAAATTCATTTGAAAAATGGATAAACAAGCATATCATTCAAACCCTTACATGCATGAGCCATAACAGAGATGTCCAATGCACAACTAAGATAGCAAAGAAGAGTTAGAGAAATCAAGCTTGCGAACAGACAAATAGATCCAGAGTATTTCATCTTCTATAAACTAGGGCAAGGTGAGGAAGGCGGAAGTCAACACCAAGTCTCTCATCTAAAAGAAAAGAAAAGAAAGAAAATAAAAAATGACAAAAGAAAGAAGAAGCTTGCTGGACTGAAAACCTGAAAGGGCGGTCCTGGCAAAAATTAAGGCAATCCAACAGATCAAAAATTTGAAAGGCAGTCTTTGCAAAAGTTAGGATCAAGAAAACAAATCGCTCAATCTGCATCAGTTATCTAAACACTATTGACACTATGTGGCATAATGTGGACCCAACTGGCCACAACCCAATGCTACCCAAAGTATAACTCATAACGAAGGAACTACAAGAAAGGCTCAAACAAGCATATCCACTAAAGGATGTGTTCCCTCCGATTGGACAAGGGGCAATTCCAACTTAATGCATCATGCATTTTCACAACGTATCATATAATAATAGCAATAAATTTTTAAAGTCACATGCATCATTAAACATGAATGCATATAATGACCAAATTCTACCATCCTGATCCAAAAATTAAACTATAGGACATAAAAACCTTAGAACCAGTAAGATCTTCACCTCAGAACATCATAGCCAAACCTTAGATCCGACGAGATCTTCATATAGGCAAATCATAGCCTAACCTTAGATCCAGTGAGATCCTCTCCTTGGCACATCATAGCCAAACATAGATCTAGTGAGATCCTCTCCTAGGCACATCACGACCAAACCTTATATCTAGTGAGATCTTCACCTAGGCACACCATAGCTAAATCTTAGATCTAATGACGTCTTTACAATACACACAATAAGACTTTAGACTCAGCAAGATCTTTACCATAATCCATCCATGATATGTAGTGTCATATTTTGTTTTGTGTTGGCATACAGTGTCATGTCTAAGTTTTGTTGATGACATGCAGTGTCATGTCGAGTTATTCTAATAACATGTAGTGTCATGTAGTGCCATATTATGTTTCACAATATCATGTTATGTTTGCAACATGTAGTGCCATGTCGGGTTATACTTTGCAGGAAATCACAATAGCAGCTTAATGGTGGCAAACAGTGCCCAACTCCATGGTGAGATAAATTGCTCAATGGTGGCAGACAGTGCTCAACTCCCTAGTGAGACAAATTGCTCAATGGTGGCAGACAATGCCCAACTCCCTGGTGAGACAAATTGCTCAATGGTTGTAGAAAGTGCCCAACTCAATGGTGAGACAAACTACTCAATGGTGGCAAATAGTGCCCAATTCCCTAGTGAGATAAACTACTCAATGGTGGCAGATAGTGCCCAACTCCCTAGTGAGATAAACTGCTTAATGGTGGTAGATAGTGTCCAACTCCCTAGTGAGATAAACTACTCAATGGTGGTAGACAGTGCCCAAAACCCTAGTGAGATAAACCGGTCGACAGTGGCTGACAGTGCCCAAATTTCTAGTGAGACAAACTGCTTAATGGTGGCAGATAGTGCTCAACTCCTTAGTGAGACAAACTGGTCGATGATGGCTGCCAGTGCCCAACTCCCTAGTAAGAAACAAAAATTGGTTTCTGATAGTGCCTGCTCAAAGGGTAAAAAAAGATGACCATATATGCAACGACTTGTTTATGAGCAACACCAGAAGTAGGTACAACCATTTACTCACTCTTCGCATCATCTTAAAAAAATTGTTTTTGAAATTGACGGACCAAATTTTGAAAAACTAGAACACAGGTCACTAGGGGCACAAGACCTTTTGAAATGCTCTTAATTTTCATTTTCCCCAGTGAATTTTTCCTTTCATTACCTTCTTTGATTTTCATTTTCATCCCCACTAGGATTTTAACTTAAAAAGATTTTCGTCAACATTCTTGATCGAAGGGCAAAAAATTTTTGTTTTCAAAATTATCGATCAAGTAACGTCAACTTTTTTAAACCCATGTCTCCCTATGACATACCACACATGAAAGCACTAGTTTTGTTCACCGTGCTCACTTTGTGTATGCAAAATTTCCAATATGGTCAAAATTTTTGAATACGAGGGGCAAACTGTGAGCATGGTCTGCCTGGCTTGATGATAATTAATACTTATTCACATAGATGTCCAAATGTCGAAGGTACTATGAATCGAATGACTCTTTTCCTTGATCAAAATCCCTTGAATAATCCTCAAGTATATCCAAATGGAAAGAGCCTCAAATGATCGATAACCTATCCAAACTTCTGCCTTAGATAGAATTTTCTTAAGAACCCCCAAATAAAATTTCCAACGGTCAAAAGATATTCCTAGATGATAGGAACCATTTGGCAAAATTTCAAGCTGATCCAACAGTTGGATCAGCGCCAATCAATGGTTCTCATAAGTGTCAATTGACACTCATTGCTGCTGACACGTGTCAAGTCTAGCAATGACTAAGCAAACCTACACATGCATCGATTGACGATCATCACATATGTCGATCGACGGTTATTGGACACATGTTAAGTCTGGTAATGACTCAGCGAAGCTATAACCACCTAAGAAGTGTCGATCGACGGGCTAATGTGTCAATTCACGGTCAATAATTCCCTATAAAAAGAATGCGATCCCTGCTCATTTTCAACAACATTCGATCAAAATTCAAAAACATAACGAATTCAAGCAATCCCCTCCTCGTAGTATTGAGCCTATACCAAAATTCCCTTCCGTTATCCCAAAATTATACTCAGGTATAGACCCTCCTTCGGCAAGTTTTAGTTATAAACTTGCCTAGCCTTATTTCCTAAACACCATTCGGATACTTTAGTTCAATATCGTCGATGGGTTTTAGCTACAAACCTTCCTCATATTGTCCTTCAAACACCAACTATACCTAGGTATAGTCCTTTATTCTCGACGGGCTTTAGTTATAAACCACCTCTGCAAATCCCAAGGTTCTCATCCTTAATCTTTCAATCATTCGGTTCTAGCACGTACCGACCTTCAGGACACTCGAAAGGTAACTGAGGGTAATTGGATATCCCACTTTTATTGCATTCATTTTTATTTCATTAATATAAAGAAGCATTTATATTTATTAAATCGACTGGAGCACCCAAAGCAGAGGAATCCATTGCCAAGGTATAAACATTTATCCCTTTATTTTATTTTACTTTATTATTATTCATTCTTAATTTTATAAACAAAAAAACGATATAGGAAAATTAATTTAATAAACCAATTAAACATAAACACCTCGAATCAAATATACAGGTAACTATTACTCAGAATCTCTACTTTATAGGTATAGAGATCCCACCTAGATTGGCTATACCGCAATTTTCCGGTAGAGCTGAATCGGGTGGCGACTCTAACATTTTATAAAATAGGGCTTCTGACCATGCTTTAATTTGCAAAGTTTTCATCAAAACAATTCTCTACAGACCAGCCAGTAAAAAAGGTCCCACGGCCCCTGTTGTTAAGTACTCAAAATGTAACGAGCCTCGAGCTCAAACCACAGCGGCTCCCCGCATAGAAAAACCTGGGAGCCCCCGCATACGTTGTATAAAAGTCCACCCGCTCACAGATGTACTCTCTTTTATGACTTAAAAAAAATTTTGGGTGTCCCTAGGGTTAGTTTGCTATATCCAGAGTTTAAGTCCGATAGGGTTTCAATTGATGGTAACCATGCATTATGTACTTAAGCTCAAGAACCCTAGTTGAGTTCAGGAGCTCGTTTTCCACACTTACTATACTCAAACCTAGTGACCTTAGTCAAGCCAACTAGATTATATCTTACTACGCACTGCTGGTGTCCCAACATCGTGTCCCTTTACGAACCTTAGTCAAGTTCAAGCGATACGTCATTGAGAGCACTAAGGTTCTGGGGAGGATATATGCAAATGCTATATAGTAAATCCTAATAATTCCAAATTCAACTAACTTCCATTATTTCATCTTTAATTGATTTTGGGAAAATCAATTATAAAAGAATACTTCCCCAGTAGAGTCGCCATTGTGAGTGGGCGAGACTGCAGATGCTCGTTTTGAGGTGATTCGATGGCCAATGCGGGGCTTTCTGATTTTAATGCAGAGAGTCGCAGCTAGAGCACGGGAATCGTTATATATTTGAACATACTTGGCATTTCCAACTAGACAAAGGGATTGAGAACCCCTTTGGGAATTAGCCTTTTTATTGTAGGAGCAAGGTCCCTATTTTACACAATATAAGAGTCCCTAAGGATAGTTTCCTTTTATAGAAATTTTGGGGCCGTCGATCGACGTATCTGGGAGAGTCGATCGACACAACTTAGACCAAGGTAGGCTTGCACTGACATGAGCCTAGATTCCCCTATAAGCATCGATCGACACAGGGGGGAAGTGTCGATCGATGTATCCCTGGTGGTGGTAGCTTTGATGAGCCACGATCGTAGGTTTGATGAGTCAACACGAAAACTGATACGTGTCTCCGTCGATCGTCACAACATGAAGTGTCGATCGACACTTCTGACTACAGTGATAGAATTCTGTTTCCTCAAAGCGATTTGGGGGAAAATGTGATCTTCGTCAGTACTGGTTAGCCATTTCCTGAAAAAAAAAGGTCTTGTACATCATCAGGCTTGAGACGGACCATGCTCACTACAGGGTCCCAACCAGTATAAAAATCATTGTGTTTGATTTATTTAACTTGTCTTTATTTACTATATGCGTTCTACATTTACTATATCTTGGTATGTAAAAGATCACACCATATCAAACATTATCCATTGATAGACTTGTGATCACTTATTAACTTAAAATATCATTACAAGTCTATTATTTCATATCTTCCGAAAAGGAGTCAATCACCCCCCTCCCCCAACTCTTATATCACCCTATCACAGAGACCAACATTATTTTTTATTATTATTTATTATCATAATTTTCATTGATTCTCTTCAATAATATTAATTGAAATACTATATTTAGAATTAAAATTAATTATTATTATTATTATTATTATTAATTATAATTTATTTTATTGTATTAATAAATAGTATTGAAGTTTAAACTGAATGAACCTAAATTGAACTGAATGAATTTGAACTGAACTGAAATAAATTGAAGTTGAAAAGAACATGGCCTAAATAAATTTGTCAAGCTAAAAATTTAAAATAAAATATTTTCGCTTTTCATTTTCCAATTTTTTCACTTTTTATTCTTCTAAGCAGGCAATTTCCATATTTTATTTTCGAAAAATAATCAATATTATATTATAGATTTTACTTGGTAAAAATATTATAAGTGAAATAAAAATATTTTAGATTAAATTAAAACAATAGTTTTATATAAAATTTAATTGACCAATAATAAAATTATAAATCTTTTAATTAAATAATAAATATAATTTAATATGATGCGTGCAATCTGCAAAAATTGAATCTTTTCTACTTTGTGTTAAATTTGGTCATTAACACTCTAAAAGCAATTTATATCTTACTGTACAATTAAAATAAATGCTCCAAGTATTAAAATTTGGGTAAAAACCTAAATGGACTAGTTTTACAAAATAATTACATGACAAACTTTTGTAAAATACCAACATACCACTTATCAAAATGTAACAAACTTAATTAACTTTATCAAAACCTTCATACGCCATTTGATGATGTCATGCGATTGAGGTTGTTATTTTTATTTTATTTTTGCTTCTTTTTCATTTATCTCACAAACCGTTCATTTTTTCGACATGCCACTCTAGACTTTTTTGTTCGTCTCATTTTTATCTTCGAAATGTCATCCATTATGATATATTTTTTCCCAAATAAAAACTTTGGACCTGCTACACATCTGTTACAAACCTAATACAAATTTGTTATAAGTCTCTTTGTATTATATATATATATATATATATATATATATATATACTGTTAAGTTTATTTTATAATTTTGTTTTTAAGCTTTTGATTATAAGTTTGTTTTTGTTTTATAACTTGATCATAAGCTTGTAATAAGTTTTAAGCTTGTAACAAAGCTTTATAATTTGACTATGTTTCTGTAATAATCAGACTTTTTATAATGCTTTATAATTTCTTGTTGGCTCGGTCTTATTTCAAATTTACAGAAGGATTTTTTCTAAACTTAAAGATTTTCAAAATAAGAAATAGCAAAAGGCCTTGGGAAAATTTTGGGCAGCAGATGTAAGTCCCTCTTTCAAAGTACCAGTTGGATGAGCTAAATTAATACCGAAGATTTTAAAGTTTAGAAAAATCTAGAAGTAATAAAAACAGTTGAAATTTAAATGTTAATTTTTTAAGAAAATTGGTTGGAATCTAAACTCCTTATTAAAAAACCTTTTAGGTTATCTGGGTAAGAAATCCAGGTTAGGTGTTTTCAAGGAAATTTCTTTTTAAATTCTTGTTTAAATTTTTGCAAAGGTCAAAAGGCCATAAGAAATAATAAGGCTCTATAATAATTTAACCTAAATAAAAATACAGAAACTTATAAATATAATTTACTCCATTCAGACAAGAAAAAGTAATACTCATAATAAAGAGATAATAGACTATGAGTCATAATTACACTCAGCAACTAAATACGTAAGCAATAACATCAGCAGACATAATACGCAAGCAATGACGTAATAAGCACTAATACGTAAGCAGTGACGTCATTATAGATTCCGGTCATTAACAAGTAACCGGTAAGCTTTGCCTTTTCTCCGCTATAAATAAGAAGCTCTCCTCTGCATAATTCACACACACAACTCTCTCTCTCTCTCTCTCTCTCTCTCTCTCTCTCTCTTAAAAATTTTATAAGTTGCAGAAAGCCTTCATCATAAGCCGAGATAAGCTAAAGAGGTATACCTAAAACTTATACTTCAAAATTTTATAATCTACTCATAATATAAGTATCCTCTCCTTTCTGGACTGCACTATAAGTGATCTCTCCAGTAAAGTGACGAGAAATTGTTGATAATACTGTGATAATAATAATACTGCATACTGCTATGAATAGAATTTTAGAAATTAAAAATATACTGGAAGTAAAAGACATAGAATTAAATAGAAAGAGAATTTTAATTAGATTTTATACTGACAGAGTAAACGCATATACTGCAGAATTAAGAACAGATATACCTAGTTTACGTTTAGCAGGACTTCATAGACACATATATTCTTTACTAGGATGGAAAGCTAGACTGATAACTAGATATACTGAAGAGTTAAGACTTTATAATAGAGAATTATCTGTTTTAGAAAAGGAAGTACAAGAATTAAATTTAGAATTAACATACTTGATTTTGTCAGAAAGTACTGATACTCCTTTTAGAATATAAATGAATAGAATCCTTAAGATCCAGGAAGAGTTAGAATATCTAACTGAAAGACTAAGATGGATAAATACTCACTTAGAATTTTATGAGAATAGTTTAGACTTCTGTAATAATGATTTAATAAACTATATAAGATATTTTGATTTATATAACTGGCATAAAGAACGTATAAACGAATATACTAATAATATAATTCGACTCAGATTTAGAAAAGAAAATTTAGAATCTAGAATTCGTGTTTATAACCTGGAATTAACTTCAGTTATTTTATCTGAATCTAATGATTTTAATATACGTTTTTAATTGAAGCAATAATTCCAGCAAACCCCCCAAAATATATATATATATATATATATATACATGTCTAGTATAAGTCTGTTATAACTCTAATACAAGTCTCTTTGTATTTGCAATGCTCATTGAACTGTTATATATATATATTTGTTACAAATCTGTTATAAGTCTAATATAAGTCTCTTTGTATTTGCAATGCTCATTGAACTGTTATATATCTATTATATATCTTATACATATTTCTTACAAGTCTAATATAAGTCTTTTTGTATTTTTAATGCTCATTTAACTGTTATATGTGTGTGTGTGTGTGTGTGTAAGTTAGTTGTAACAAATATGTAATAGGTTTGTAACAGGTCGAAATATTTTTTTGGAAAAATATATCCCAATGGATGGTGCTTTGAAGATAAAAATGAGACGAACAAAAAAACTCTAAAGCGGCATGCAAAAAAATGAACGATTTGTGAGATAAATGCAAAATAAGCGAAAAACTGTTTTTTAGAAAAACCCAGGAATGAAAAAGGTAATATGAAAGTTAATTAAGTTTGTGACATTTTTATGGCAAATTATATAATGGGCCGAGACCAAAGGACCCCTCTCCCTAGAAGAATGACATATGTCCCATAAATAAATAAATTAATAAAAAGTAATGGCATAAAATAGTTTTCCGGGACATATATCATTCACGTAGAGAGAAGTTCTTACAAAAAACGCCCCTCTTCATAAAGTAATTTTGACCAAAAGACAAAATATTTAGGGAAATTGTAAGAAATGTAGGGGTTGACTAAAATATTTACACTACTGCCCTCTACTTTTATAATTAACTCTTTGGTCAGATTTTAAACTTTCCATTTTCAAGGTATATGTTTCTCTTATTGTATAATGGAGTCATGTTCTTTCTTTTTTTTTTCCTTTTTTTACTTTATTTTTATCTCACAAACCGTCGATTTTTTCGATATGTCATTTTAGAGTTTTTTGTTCATCTCGTTTTTATCTTCGAAAGTAGATACATGATGATATACTTTTTTCGAGTTTTTATTTTTGAAGATATGTAACAGATGATACAAACATTATACCAGCATTTTACCAGGTGTGAAAAACCAGCATTATACCAGCATTTTATCAGCATTATACAAAGTGTGAAAAACCAGCGTTATACGGGCATTTTTCCAGCATTTTACTAGGTGTGAAAAATTAAACTAAATATAAGCATCTATTTTATGAAAGAAACCAAATAAAAATCACTTTATATCATCATCATACAAGCATTTATACAAGCATTATACAAGATGTGAAGAACCCGAATATAAGCATCTATTTTATGAAAGAAATCAAACAAAAACCACTTTATACCAGCATTTTACCAGGTGTGAAAAATTAAAGTAAACATAAGCATCTATTTTACGAAAGAAACCAAACAAAAGCTACTTTATATCAGCATTATACAAGGTGTGAAGAACCCCAAACATAAGCATCTATTTTATGAAAGAAATCAAACAAAAACCACTTTATGCCAGCATTTTACCATGTGTGAAAAATTAAACAAAACATAAGCATCTATTTTATGAAAGAAACCAAACAAAAGCCACTTCATATCATCATTATACAAGCATTATACAAGGTCTGAAGAACCCAAATATAAGCATCTAATTTATGAAAGAAATCAAACAAACATTACTTTATACCAGCAAAATACCAGATGTGAAAAATTAGCATTTTACCAGCATTATACAAGGTATGAAAAACCAGCATTATACCAGCATTATACCAGCATTTTACTGGTTGTAAAAAATTAAACTAAACATGAGCATCTATTTTATGAAAGAAACCAAATAAAAACCACTTTATATCATCACTATACAAGCATTTATACAAGCATTATACAAGATGTGAAGAACCCAAGCATAAGCATCTATTTTATGAAAGAAATCAAACAAAAGCTACTTTATACCGGCATTTTACTAGGTGTGAAAAATTAAACTAAACATAAGCATCGATTTTACGAAAGAAACCAAACAAAAGCCACTTTATATCATTATTATACAAGCATTATATAAGGTGTGAAGAACCCCAAACATAAGCATCTATTTTATGAAAGAAATCAAATAAAAACCACTTTATACCAGTATTTTACCATGTGTGAAAAATTAAACTAAACATAAGTATCTATTTTATGAAAGAAACTAAACAAAAGCCACTTTATATCATCATTATACAAGCATTATACAAGGTGTGAAAAACCCAAACATAAGCATCTATTTTATGAAAGAAACAAACAAACACCACTTTATACCAACATTTTACCTGCAAAATACCAACATTTTACCAGGTGTGAAAAACCAGTATTATACCAGCATTATACCAGCATTTTACCAGGTATGAAAAATTAAATTAAACATAAGCATCTATTTTATGAAATAAACCAAATAAAAACCACTTTATATCATCGTTATACAAGCATTTATTCAAGCATTATACAAGATGTGAAGAACCCAAACATAAGCATCTATTTTATGAAAGAAATCAAACAAAAACTACTTCATACCGGCATTTTACCAGGTGTGAAAAATTAAACTACACATAAGTATCTATTTTATGAAAGAAACCAAACAAAAGCCACTTTATATCATCATTATACAAGCATTATATAAGGTGTGAAGAACCCCAAACATAAGCATCTATTTTATAAAAGAAATCAAATAAAAACCACTCTATACAAGCATTTTACCAGCATTTTACAATGTGTGAAAAATTAAACTAAACATAAGCATCTATTTCATGAAAAAAACCAAACAAAAGCCACTTTATATCATCATTGTATAAGCATTATACAAGGTGTGAAGAACCTAAATATAAACATATATTTTATGAAAGAAATCAAATAAAAACCACTTTATACCAGCAAAATACCAGCATTTAAGGCATTTTACCAGCAAAAAACAATAATATACCAGGATTTTACCAGCAATATACTAGCATTTTACGAGGTGACGAAAAGTTTGGAAAAAATATATCACAATAGATGGTGTTTCGAAGATAAAAATGAGACGAACAAAAAGTCTAAAGCGGCATGTCAACAAAATAAACGATTTGAGAGATAAATGCAAAATAAGAAAAGAAAATTTAAAAAAAAATGTCTTGTACGTGAGCTATTGGAGAGGAACGTATTTATGTTGTTTGAGGCTTATGGAACGTATTTATGTTGTTCAAGCTTGTGGAATTGGACACGTGTGTTGTTGACCAAACTTTTAATGGAAATTATTGTTGGACTTTGGTATAGTTATGTACTTTTCCCAAATATTTACAACTACACATTCCCCCTCCACATGCTATTGTTCATGATTTTCTTTATTTTCTTTACTTTCTTTTGCATTTATCTTTCAAACCATTCATTTTTTTGACTTGTCGCTTCAGAGTTTTTTGTTCGTCTCTTTTTTATATTTGAAATGACATCCACTATGACCTTTTCAAACTTTTTCAACTGATAGACATGTGGTAGATATCTAGTAGACATTTTATAGAAGTATGATAGATATGTGGTAGAAGCCTGGTAAATGTGTGGAATCTATTTTTTTATTAGCTTTTTTTCTCTTATGATCTGTATATTGTACTTTTGTTCTATTGGATATGTTCTTGAGTCCTTTTCTTGATTTGGAAATCGTATCTAGATTATCTTCTCTTCTTGTTATTTGTTTGATTTTCGCCACTAATTTATCATTGTTTAGCTAGTGGGTTGATTTCAAGATTTGCACAAATTAACATAACAATTCCATAAAAAAACTATCAAAAACTAATATCTATCATGTCTATTAGACTTCTATCACATGTCTATTGGAAATCTATTAGATGTCTACTGGTCCAAAAAATTCGAAAATGTCATAGTGGATGTCATTTCGAAGATAAAAATAAGACGAACAAAAAAACTCTGAAGCGGCATGTAAAAAAATAAACGGTTTGAGAGATAAATGAAAAATAAGAAAAAAAATCAAAAGAAAAAGGAAAGAACAAGTAGGGGTGAGCAAATGTCGGTTCGGTCCAAAAACCAAACCGAACCAAATCGAAACCCGAATTAGTAAAAATATAAGAATTGAAACCGAACCGAATATAGTTCGGTTCGGTGTAAACATTTCTGAATATAATTCGGTTCGGATTCGATTCAGTTCGGTTATAACCGAATTGCTTAAACTCTATAATTTATAAAATAATTTGTAATTTATTTTTTCGTTTTAGGGTTATATGATAGAGACTTAAAATAATTTTATCTTGATATGTGTTAAATTTGATAGTATTTAAACTTTGAAATTTATATTTACAACAATAAATATAAATATTAATACGTAAAAAATGTTAATTCAATTCAAGTAGTATGACATGCATATGATGAATTATTGAATGAGTCATATTCCTAAAGTTGTAAAGTAAAATAATTTTTTCCAAATTATGATTAATTAAGTTAAAATCTCATATTTTTTATTATTATTTACTGATTAGTGTGTTGTATATCGACAATATTGATTAGGATATTAGATATAATATGAATATATATTAACATATAATATTTATTAATTTATTTGGTTCGGTTCGATTTTATTTCGGTTTTTGTGACGAAAATCGAAATCGAACCGAAATTCGAATTTTAAGAATTTTAATAACCGAAATCGAACTGAAATAAATTTAATTCAATTTAATTCGATTATTTTTGTTCGATTTCGATTTTAATTTCAGTTCTGGATACTCTTAAAAATAAATAAATAGCATGATATATAAATAAAATTGAATGAAATATACTTTTTTACAAATAGTTTGATATTTGTAAATAGTTTAATAAGTTGGTAACTCCAGTTTGCTATCATTCAACCAAAAGATCCCAGTTTGTAAAGTAACCAAACAAAGCGTCATTTTGAGCGCTAGCTTCTCTGTTTCTTGCTGTTCCTTCCTCCTAGCAAATTTCAAACCATTATACTGAAAAAACTTCAATGGATTCCCTACTATTCCCTCCAAAAGTTACTTCCAACTCATACCCCTTTCTCCTTTCTCCTTTCCAGTCCCTTGCTTCTCGCGTTCGTTTCAATTTCAATGCCGCCTCTCCGCTACCAACTTGTAGAAGAAAATCTCCTAAAATTCTCTGTGAATTCGAACCCAAACACAATAATGGCTCTTTAACTCCGGACCTTGACTCTCGATTCCTCGACCGGGTAGGGTTTTTACTCTTTTCTCTATCTGATTCTTTCCATTTTTTGTTTGTATTTCGATTGCTACTGCTCGCTCTTCTATTTGCGTGCTCTCTTTCCGTCTTATGGAACTTTAGATCTCGGCTAACTTCACTAGCTTCATTACTTTCTTTATTTGCAGTCGAATTTGAACTAGAATGGTAGTGTATGGTTGCTGCTTTAGAGTAAATGGTGTTTTGCAATTTCAATTGATAAGCTGTGTAGCCTGGTGACACCAGATGTTACTCATCTAAATTCTTTAAATGAAGGAACTATGTCAAGCTGACAAGAAATTAAAGGAAAAGAGTTTTGTGAGTTTGTTCTATGTTCAGTAGGTCCCTAGTATGTTATGTTTGTTTTTCATATATGTGATTGGTTATTTACATATTTGTCTCTGGTTTGACAAGTTATGAGCATCCTGAGTCGAATACTCTTGTCTAAAACTCCAAATATATAAGCTTGAAAAAAATGACGGTATTTAAATGAATATGTAAAGTTGTGCTGTAAAATTCGGCTTATGGTCATCAATAGGATATGGAAATTTTTACCCTCCGGCCCCCTCTTTGATCAGACCCTGACTATTCTGAATAGGCTTGGAGGTTGGGTTGTTTTAACAAATTCAACCCATATATACTATTCTATGTTGAGGCTGATCAAACCGAGTTATTCCTAATAAAAGTTAACTGCGCTAGAATGATTTTCTCTATGAATCGTATCAATATAGAACAGAATCATATCAAGCCCTATTTCTAATGGTGTGTTTAAAAATATTGATTTTGAATAATAGAATTCAATTCAATTTATTTTACATATAAAATTTATGAATATTATATATATATATATATATATATATATATATATATATTTAATTAATTGAATTGAATTTCTTTCCTTTGAAAAGAATGTTTCAAAACACATGATACAAGACATTGCCAAATGAAATGACTTACCCTCAGCAACAAGCTTAACACCTTGAAATCGTCTTGCTCGTGATCTGAAATATACTAAGGGGTACTGTTTTATCAGGCGCTTACAGCTCTGTGATTCCACTTGGAAAAAATGGTGTACTGAACTGTTAAAGATTGTCTTTTAGCAGTGTTTTAAAAAGCGCTAGGTGCTAGTCGGGCGGTCAAGGCTCCAAAAGGCCTAGGCGGGGCCTGAGCGGGGACTAGGCGGGGCCTGCGATGGCCTAGGCGGATTTATATTATTTTAATTTTTTATTATTTATACATAAAAATATAATTTCAAGTAAAACATAAATTATAAAATATTAAAAAAAAAACATAATTTATAGCATGTTTTAAAACTGGAAATGAGACTTTTATCATGAGAACACTTTTATGTACTTTCATTTTACCAACTAAGCTATTTTTAGTAGGTTAAAAATATCGAACAATAATTATTATAGATATCGATATTTTAAAAAATTGAATTCGGGCGTCATCTAGGCGGAAAAAATCGGACTAGGCGGTGCTTAGGCGACAATAAATCGGTTAGGGGCCTGACAGCGCCATGGGTACGAAAAGTCGGGCGGCAAGCTCTAAAATAGGGCCTAGGCGGGGCCTGAGCGGGACTAGGCGGGGATTTTTAAAGCAGAGTCTTTTAGTAATTCATTTGTTTTAGGAATGGTATTGTAGTCAAAGGATCTTAAATTTTGTATATCTATATAAATTTTGTTTTGCAGCAAAAAGCACTGGAAGCAGCAATGAATGACATAAATAGCTCATTTGGTAAAGGAAGTGTTACAAGATTGGGTAGTGCTGGTGGAGCACTGGTGTAAGTATCCTCTCGAACCACGATATCATCTCTCATTATTCTCTTATTATGGTCAATGTTTTTGCTGTTGTTGATGAGATGAGTGTAGTCTTACACCATATGTGAGTTCATGCTGCATAGTCTTTTAGCTAGATCATAAAATTATCGTGTTTCTCGCAGTGAAACATTCCCCAGTGGCTGTTTGACGCTAGATTTTGCTTTAGGTGGAGGCCTTCCCAAAGGGAGAATTGTTGAGGTACCAAATTCTTGTATGTGTTCCTACTTGCGGAGTATTTATTTATTTTTACTCTACGGAAATTTCATATCTATGCCATTAATAACCGGAAATCAATTGGCTATGCTGGGAAGTGAAACCATATGAGGTCCAATGAAACCTAAACACATGTATAAGCATGTTTATTGGCTTTTGGCACTTTTGTGAAGAGTTTTCCTTTGCTTGTGCTCTGTAAATTTGTCATAATTGACAAAACCAAATGAATGAATATTTCGAGGAACTTCATTACTTGTTTTGTTGGTAATTCTTATAGAATTGCCAACAGGATTTTTCTTTCGTTCTGGCCAGTGTCAGAATTCGCCTTCCACTTATGAATCATGATGAAATGTTCTTACTGAAATAATAATATTTGTATAATTCATTTCAAATAGTTAATTTTTCTTTGTAGATATTTGGGCCAGAAAGTAGTGGTAAGACCACCATAGCACTCCATGCGATTGCAGAAGTCCAGGTTCGATATTTCTTGATTATTCTTCTTAATTTCAATTTCCTACATTTTAGTAGATTACTTTTTAGATGGTTGAAGACCTGAACATAATTGTTTGCTACAGAAACTTGGCGGCAATGCAATGCTTGTCGATGCAGAGCATGCTTTTGACCCAGCATATTCCAAAGCACTGGGAGTGGATGTAGAAAATTTGATTGTATGCCAACCTGATCATGGCGAGATGGCACTTGAAAGTATTTTAATGTTCTTCATTCTGACGTTTTATTTGTTTTAGGCCTAATCTAGGTAGCACGGAAAACCAGGAAACGCCATTTCAAAAAAATATAGGTTCGGAAACTGTGGGGAAACGGGTAAATAATAAAAATTTAGGGGTACATTTATAAATATAAAAAATATAAAATTTCAATTCATATAATTTCATTGTTTCATAAAATATTGGAATACTAAAATAAGTTACATTTAAAATATATTTATTAATTATAAAATAATTCTACTATAAATATTTTAAATTTGACACCTATCAAATCATATTCATGTAACTTAGTATTCAAAAATTCTAATTCAAACATAATATATATGTTTAGGAACTTGCACAACAAATGCATAGGAATTTTAGTTTTGGAATGAACCGAAATTGACTCATAAGGTTGAAAGAATTTCTAGGAAACGGTTTCCGGAATTTGAAGAAACGAGTTTCCAACTTTCCTTAATTGCAGAAACTGCCTAGAAACGTTTCGTAGGGGTTTCCGAGAGTTTCCGTTTCCGAAATGTTTCCGAAACGCGGAAACGTCGTGTCACCGGAGTTTCCGTGCTTCATAGGCCTAATGCATCTCTAGGTACTTGAACTTGTCCTAAAAAACCTACAGCCCCCCTGAACTTTCAAAGTGACCCCGTAGCTCCCTCAACTTTCAAAATTGCACCACTTTGCTCCTTGAACGCCACGTGTCAGTTTCTGATTGGAGATAAAATCATAAAATGACATTTTTGAAAAGTCAAACCAACTAGAAGCTGACAGCAAATTGGTCAACTTTTTAAAAGTTGAGGGAGCTATGGGGTCGCTTTGAAAGTTTAGGGGGCCAGTAAGCTTTCTGGGACAAGTTTAGGTACATGGAGATGCTTTAAGCCTTTGTTTTACTTCTATTGAGAACGAACTTGGTTGGTGGCTAAAGAAATAATGTGGAGTGTGGTTTCAATGTTTGAGGTCTAGCGGTGTTTGCATATTTCAGTTGCAGATCGTATGTGCAGATCGGGTGCTGTAGATCTTATTTGTGTTGATTCTGTGTCAGCTCTAACTCCACGAGCTGAGATCGAAGTTTGTCTTCAACTTTGGCTTATTTGGCAGAACTACATTTTTGGGCCCTGTGGTATAATCCATTTACCTTTTTGGTCCCTCTAGTATACAGAATTACTTGTTTGGTCCCTGTGCTATGTAACTTATTACCTCTTTGGTCCCTTTAGTGCATATGATGCGTAGTTACATCAATAGAGATTATACAATGCAGGGCCAAAAAATGTAAATATTGCGTAGTATAGGGACTCAATGGGTAATGGTTGCATAGCACCAGGTTCAAAAAGGTAACAAATTGCATAGCACATACACCAAAACATTAATAGTAGAGGTACCAAATGGACTAATGAGTTATACCACGTGGACCAAAAAGGTCCTTCTGCCGACTTATTTTGATACCTTAGTATTATAGTTGAGCTGATTTACCCATTTATTACTTGTCACTATTTTGTATCTATAGGGCGAGATAGGTATGCAGCAAATGGGTTTGCAAGCACGGCTTATGAGCCAAGCTTTACGTAAAATGTCGGGGAATGCTTCAAAAGCTGGTTGTACTCTCATTTTCCTTAACCAAATAAGATACAAGGTATTCATCATTAGGTTTAATACTCTCATTAGCAGGTATATATAGCACTGCATGACTAAGGCTATGTTCTTTTCACCTTATAAGTAAATGTACTGAAATGAACTTATTCCAGTGTAAATTTATAACTATTCAGCAAGAAACTGAATTGATTGTATTATGAGTTGAAAAGAATGTGGCCTAATACATATTATCTTTTACTTCGTTTTCCAGTGACTTTATTTTTGTCAATTGCTAGATTGGTGTGTATTATGGGAATCCAGAAGTAACGAGTGGAGGAATTGCCTTAAAATTTTTTGCTTCAGTTCGTCTTGAAATACGATCAACGGGAAAGATAAAGTCTGTAAGCACCGCTGCTGTTTGATAATAGAAAAAAAGTGTATCTTAGAGCTTCTTAAAGTCTTAATTCTCCATTTTGATGACTAATAACCTTTGAGGAGCAAGAAACTTTAATTCCTTAACCTATGCTGTCTATCTTCACCATATTCAGTGCATTTGAATATCTTACAGTAAAGTCCTATGGTATATTGTAGGTTAAAGGAGATGAAGAAATAGGGCTTCGTGTTCGTATTAGAGTTCAAAAGAGCAAGGTATGTGGAAGTCTAGTATTTGAGGCCTGCTACCTTTCTGACTTTTATATATTGTACTTTGTTATAGCTGATTATTAGTTGTGGTATGAGGACTAAGGAGGTTTCGGGTTGCCTTAGTTCTGAAACTGTGAAATCACCACCAGAACCCATAGTGTGTTCGGAAACATTCTCTTTGAAGGAACTCAATCAGTTCATATTATGTATAAATTTTTTGAATTTTGTGTCTAAATTAATTTCAAATGAATTACATTCCTTGGAGAAGAATGTTTAGGGATGATGTGTAAAAATTCACTTCTACGTAACATGGGTTTTGTTTCTTTGAACCATACCATTCCATTGGATCCACTATCCTAACCGAGTGTAAACATGGAATATCTTGTGTTGGATTCATTAGCACGGTAATGGAAACAAACACTGGGAAACACTACTTCAAAAAAATGTAGGTTCGGAAATTGTCTGAAAATGTGTAAATAATGAAAATAGAGGGGTGCATTTATATATATAAAAATAATATGTATGGATATGATCGTATTCTTTTAGAAATAGAAGAATAACACAATAATCAAAAGAAACATGGTTAAAGTCTACAAGAAAGCATTGAAAAGTTGCAAATTATTGATTGAAAGTATTAGCTGAAAAGGAAATTTTTGCTTAGAAGAGTGGTAGCCAAAAACCTGTAGTGTAATTTGCTGGAAACTTTCTATAACTATAATGAACGATTTTCCAACTTTTATTATTTACAGAAATGGCTCGGAAAAGTTTCCTGTTTCCGTGAGTTTCGAATTCCAAAAAGGGAAATGAAACAGTGTCTGGGAGTTCCTGATCGACCTGATATTTCCTCCCAGTGTTGTTAAGGCGTGCCTTACGCAGGACGCCATACCTTAGGCGAGGTGGCGTACCTCGGGTGCGCCTTGTGCACCTAGGCACGCCTTTTGGTGTGCATCTCAGGCGCGCCTCAGGACACTTTTTTTCAAAGTACTATTTTCTTGTAAAATGTGTTTTCATCTATTTCTAAGAGTTTTAATAATAATTCAACGCTAGTTATTCCTAATTCAATCCATATTATGGCAGATTAATTCAATACTAGATATTCCTAATGCAATATGGAAATTTTACAGATATATGTACATCTAGCAATTCTCTTATTTCTTTTTCTGGCACTGTTATTGCTTTTAACTTCACTTTTTTCATGCAAATGTTTTTTGCAATTTTTTTGCGCCTAGTGTACCTCAGGTGCGCGCCTAGCCCCTTGGTGCATGGGCTGCGCCTAGCGCCTTGATAACTATGCTTCCTCCGTGATGGTAGTCTTTTTCTTCAATAATTTCATAGACTTTCTCGAATCCAAATACAATAAAATTTTTCCCAACTGAATCTCCTAGAATAAATCTATACCGAACATCATATTGTTTTCAGTGGACGAAACGAAACGCTTTTTAGATTAAAATTTTTGTGAGCATGGTTTGTTTTTACAGGAGTAACACAATTCATTATTTGATGCGATTTTTAAAAAAAATTGACAATTGTCAAGTAGTCTTGCAATTTGTACTATTCACCTTTTATCCACTTCGGCTTGATTATATGTTGCTTATTCATTGAAGGAAGCATTTTCTAATTAGTTGTTATGATAGGTATCAAGGCCATACAAACAAGCTGAGTTTGAAATTATATTTGGGGAGGGAGTAAGTCAACTGGTTAGTATTGCAGTAACACTGATTTTTTTGCTTAACCGATGCATATTTCTATATCGATTTTAAATTGGATTCGATGTTCAGGGTTGCGTTCTTGATTGTGCTGAAATGATGGACGTTGTGGTAAAGAAGGGTTCTTGGTATAGCTTTGGAGACCATAGGTCTGCTCGTTTACATGCGCTTTTGTTTTTGTTAGCACATTAAGGCCCTTTATCTCGGACTTCAAATCAATTCAGTTCAATTTAGTCCATTTCAGTTCACCTCTGCATAGTAATTATATATTTACATTGAAATACCAGTAAGGGTTGGTCCAAGTGGTAAGCGGCTTGGTATCGCTTAAGCAAGGTCTCGAGTTGGAGTCCTTGTGAATGCAAAAAATCCTTATTGGGAGACTCACCCACCACAGCCAGGTGTGCGGCCCGGGTCGGATCTGGATGTAGTCGCTCCGTGAACCAGATGGGCAACAAAAAAAAAAAAAATATTTACATTGAAATAAATTATTGTTTCAGTTCAGGTCACAGAAATTCAAGTAAAAACAAGGCCTAAAATAGATTCAAATGAAGGAATGACAATAAACTAATACATAAACAAACTAGAGAGATAAACGGAGTGATATAAACTTGGCTCCCCTATTATGGGTTTAGTTTTTTGAGCTCCTTAGATACGAAAATAGGTTATTTTGTTTTGGGAATGTAACTTTTTGTTTATTTTGCATCATTTTGATTTGGAGAAGATTGGGGCAAGGAAGAGACAGAGCGTTACAGTATTTGAGAGACAATCCTAATGTTCATGATGAAATCGAGAAGGTCAGTTCCTTAAGCCTTAATGCAACTATTTTATTGGCTAAATGCATCAAGACTTCCCTAAGCTTGACAGCTTTTGCCGGATGTTACCTTGAACTTTGAAAAGTTTCAGCTAACCCTTTGAACTTGGCAAAAGTGCACCACTTTGCCCTTCCATGTCAAGTGTCAACTTTATAGTTGGAGAGAGAAAAATGAGAAAAATAAGAAAAAATACATATTTGAAAGTCAAACTATGCATTAAGGGGTAAAAACTGGTGCACTTTTGCCAAGTTCAAAGGGTTAATTGAAACTTTTGAAAGTTCAGGGTGGCATCCGACAAAAGTTTTCTAGTTCAGGGGGTCTTGATGCATTTAAGCTATTTTATTTGCATAATCTCTTATATGTGTTCAATAGAATGAAATTACTACAATATAGCAGGAAACTGATTGACTGTGTTGGGTATGTAGATCGTTAGATCGATGATGGCAGATGGAGCAGTGAACACAGCAGCAGTGTTTTTGAGGAACCCATCATTGCCTATGCTAGATGAAACTGTACACGTGGAGGATGATATCTGAAATATACGTAAATCGATTTGCATTGTTGGGGAGCAACAACAGAAATTTTGATGGTATGTAGCAGACATCATTTGTCTGCTCAAAAGACTTGTGGTTTTGCTACGGTTGGCAAAGCTGAAATGGGCAGCTATGTTGCTAGGAATGACATGATAATTCCCTTTACCGTGGAAAACAAATGGAGAAATTAAATGCAAGGAAAATTTGTATCTGTTCCCATAGTTTTTTTTTTTTGCAGCATATTGAGTACATAATCTTTCTATTTGATGGTAGTCAGTTGAGACTTTAATTCCTTGTGGTTATTTTTTTTTTGGTTGGGGGGAGGTTTATGAACCACATTCTTAAATGCATGTATGTTTAGGATGGTTTGGATCCAAACTTTCGATTGGTCTTCATATTTGTTCGAGATTTGCACCAATTGCTACAATCATAGCAACAATAATAACAGTGGCGTATGTGTCTGCGTATGAGTCAAGCGTCTTCTTCTATGTATATATATGTGTATTGGTTATATGTGTGTGTATTGGTTATAAATGGAATAAGATAATAGAATCAATGTAGTCTTTAAGCGTTTTAACATGGAATTAGAGCCAAAGACGAATTTCTGGGTTTTTTACTTTTTTGTTTTTGTTTTTCCAGTTGTTTCATGGCTATTGTTCACAATTCTGACATTTTGAAACTTTTCTTTTCTCACATCCTATGGGTTATTTTAGAATTGTTAGAGTTACTTTAGTTATGTTGTATTCCGTTTATTGAGGTATAGTTTATGGAATTTGGATACTTCAAAGGCCATTTCTATGTGCAGTGTTTTGTGGCTAAGGTTCGAGATGAGAGTCCCCGTTGGATTGTCATTTGAAGTTTTCCTAGGAGTGCAATGCTTTGGGATCCCGATTATGGATCCAATTTCTGCAGTAGATTGGTGATTTGTCTTATTGGCTTTTCAAAGCGTACCTCCTTCGTTATCAATTCTTAGTTTACAAGTTTTTCGTTATCAATTCTTAGTTTACAAGTTTGAGTTAATGTTTTTTTTTTGTAATTTTAACATATTTTATGTTTGTATCAAGCTGGACATACATGCTCCAGCTTGAGGGGAGTGTTAGAGAATTGCTAGAGTCATGGCAGTAATAAGAACAATGGAGTATGGGTGGGTTTAGGTATGTGTTTTAGCCTGGGTCAAGTGTCTTCTTCTACATATATATGTGTACTGATTATTGATGAAATAAGATAATATAAATAACGGAGTCTTCATGCTATTTAGCAATGTTAGGAAAATTTAGAGTATTAGGAATAATCTGTATGTTCTAAAGAAATTTAGAGTGTGTTTGGAAAACTTAATTTTGAGAGAATTCAATTCAATTGAATTCATTTTGTTAGATTCCCTTGTTTGGAACCAATAAAATATTGACAATAACTCAAATCATCCAAGATTTGATTTCTTGTGAATACAAGGATTAGAATTCTTGCAAAAAAGTTTCATGATTTTAAAGGAATTCATTAGAATGCTACTTTTACCATAACATACGCTTTATACTTGAAGGAGTCAAAATACTTGTATAAACTATTTTGGAACAATGTTAAATATATTAACTAACAAACTGAATGCTTTAACAGAAATGAAGTTTCCAAATAAAGAAATTTGTTTGAGAAAATCAATTCAATTGAATTCTACGAAGTGAATTCAATTCAATTCTTTTTATTTTTTTGTGAAATTATTTCTCAACACATCCTTAATGATAGAGTTGATGTTTAATTTAAATGTCATGAGATGTATTTATAGTGTTTACATGAAAAGACGCGCTGGTTCATGAAAAAATACACATTATTTTATGGACATATATGTTGGTTCATAAAAAGACATTTTGTTTTATGAAAATACAAAATGGTTCATGGAAAGACATGTGGTTTTATGAATAATTATCTTACTTCATGTCGGGATATGTTGTTTCATGTACAGAGACATAATATTTCATAATAAATTATATTGTTTCATGAAAATATACATTGTTTCATCAAGAGTCATTTTATTTCACGAAAAAATATATCGTTTCATGAAAAGACATTGTTTCATGAAGAAACTTATTGTTTCATAAAAGTCTAAAATAGGACTCATTTGTATCTATGGCACACAAAAAAATTCATAAGCTTTTTCTGGAAATTTAGAGACAACATTAAGATGTTTTTTTTTCCATCTTACATGTACAAGTTCTTATCCTTCAACAAATGTGTAACTGTTGATTCCCATACGGAAGCATGTACATGAATTGATATCTTCATTGTATCTCATAAGAAAATTTTCGGTACATTCTCGTTGCTTTTCAGGAAAGAAACATTGCTTAAAGAAAAATGATTAACATGCCTTGGAGATTAGGTTTAAATTAGTGATATATATTGTGATCAAGATATTGCATCAAATTCTTCTCCACATTTGTAATTAATTTCCTTTTAAACATACTGCCAATCTTTTTTGATGTAATCTTTTAGTCATGGCTGATCAAATTCTTCTCCACATTTGTAATTAATTTCCTTTTTAACATACTACCAATCTTTTTTGATGTAATCTTTTAGTCATGGCTAGCGTGAAGGAAGGGAGAAAATATTTGTTTTAGACGTTTCAACTTGTTTCACGAGTGTCGGCGGCTGATTTCTAAATCAGGCGCATTTCGGTTATTTTTGTCACCTTTTCACCCCTTTTGTCCCATAGTTTTCGATTTGAGTGCGTTTTTGAAACAACCTATACCTTATACTAAATCACCAAAATCGTAATCACAACATATAATTTTTTTTGTACTTATACTTCATTTATATATATAATCACTGATAACATTATATCTTTTTACAAAACAATCTTGTACAAAGCAAAATCAAACCCGACCACCTTCTATTCTATATGCTTGTTTTGTGAGGAGAGGGAGTGAGATGGAACACAGCGAACCAATCTTTCGTCCATGGTATCTACAAGTAATGAGCTTCTAGTACAAACTTTATCAGCTCTGAAAAATTTAGCGGTTTATATGAGGCGCAACTCAGTGAATATAAACAATCTATGAATTTAGCAAATCACATATTTACACACATTAACAAATTCAATATACAATCACACTTATATGAAAATGAATGAACCGGTTATTTAATTGTTGTGACATTTCCAACCAAACAATTGCCCCGGGAACATGTAACATTTGTAGCAACTGTCAATTGATTTGCTGGCCAGCTATGTAACAATTGGTTGGCCTTTCGGTCCAGATAAACAATTAGTTGACCTTCCGGTCCATTTGTCAGATATTGCAATTGGTTGACCATATAGGTCCACATGAACAGAACATGTATTGCAATGTTTGATCGGCTATCTCACAACGTCTCTTATACTTTTCATATATTCAACATACATATATCATATAATTTTGGCTTTATCAAATAATTCTCATCATAAACTTATTAGCCCATGATTCACTTAACAATTCAAATCAAGTTTATACTCACATAACAATACATTTCCAATACAATTCATTTCACACTCAAATAAATGTCAACACACTTCATATATATCAAGTTCCACTCACATATATAGTCACATATCAACACAAATCACAATCACAAATTCATTTCATGTTTATACTAACTTATACTTACCCAATAATTCACATTAACCCTTCACAAATATTTACTTGTCACCACAATTCACATATCAATACCATCTCAACGCAACTTACATTTCATATCAAATATAACCACACAAAACATGTAACACTATTTAAATACAATTTCAAATCAAAATAATCATATCACTCAATTCACATTAAGACAATTCACACAAAACATATCAAATTTAACCACACATCAATACAATTCATATCACATTCACATATTCATACAATTAACACATCAACACATTTCACCCATATATTCATATCATGTTTATACTCACAGATTATCTGAGATAATTCTCTCGAAAATGACTTGGACATTGCTCTGGAATCCCTTCACTGTTTTGAGCTCCTATATCATAAATTCATATAAAATATAAACATATACATCTCATTTCTTTTTGTATATATAAAAAATTGACATAAACTAGAATAGAATTACTATCTCCGTGACCTTACTGAATATAACCAATCATATCTCTCAAAGTACTCAACCAAATGACCTGATTCTAGTTTCATTTTACTCTTAACACATAACTTTATAACATATCAAGATTTCATAATTTTCTAATTACTTTTCCATTTATTGTGAATTTGATATTTTGAACTTCAATTCTGTCCTGCTTTTCCTGAACTTAGAACTAGTATCCTTGTGACCTCACTTCACTTCAAAATTCATAACCTTCAACTCACTAACTCAATTGCTCTGATTCTTTTTTTGTTCAATTCCTAATACACAATTCCATAACATACTAAAACCTCAAAATTTTCAAAGCCTTATACGATTTATAGTGAATTTTCCTTCAATGCCCTGTTTCAACCCATTCTACCTGGACAACATCTTAGTAAAACGACCATAACTTTCTATAAACACCATGAATCGACCTAATTCTTTTTCCTACTTAAACTATACACATAAGGGAATAACATATCAAAAACTCAGAATTTTCTAAGTAGTATAACAATCCCAAATTAATTTTGAAACTCACCTCATCTCTTTGATCATCCAATTCTGGACACTTCATCTTATAAAAATCATAGCTATTGTTCTACTGATCTAAAAATTCCCCAATTTTATAGAAGCTTCCTTAGACATATATAAACAAATCTCTACTTTATCATATCTCCTAATTCTGTTTCTAACATCATAAAAATCGAATCACAAGTTTGGCTCGATACTGGATTCTTATTCGACCCCTTCTGCTCTCTACTTCTCTTATCATCTCTTCTTCTCTAACTCTTTCTCTTCTGGGTGTTTAAGGGTTGGTAGGGATAAAATTTCAGATCCTTATCTTTCCTTTATCACCTCCTTTCTTATTAATATTTATCCTTAACATTATATACCAACTATACCCCTTATAATCTTCATTTATACCAAAACAATAATATTACTAATACTACTAATAAACTACACAATTACATTACATTATATTATATTATCTAAATCACTTATATCTATAATATAACTATACTCATTTACTCCTTAAAATTCTATAGTTATATAATTCAGTATTTGGTCATTAAAATATCGTATTTTTATGTAATCAAATAACTATATATTATTTTAACTAATCAATTTCTGATAAATATGACATTTAAAATATTAAATAATCTAATTTTATAACATGTAACATATGTGGAAAAATACAGATATAATGCATGAAATGGGATGTTACAATTCTCCCCATCTTAAAGAATTTCGTTCTTGAAATTTAAATACCTGCATCCAAAAATAAATAAGGGTAGTCCTTTCTCATTCGTTCTTCTGTTTTTCAAGTAGCTTCTTCCACTAAATGACATTTCCAATGTACTTTAACGAATGATATTTCTTTTGTTTCATAGTTGTTTGGTCTTTATATCCCTATAATCTCCACTGGTTCCTCTACATAACTCAAATTATGTGCAATATCTAATTCTGAATCCTCCAGTACATGTGTACGGTCTTTTGGATACTTCCTTAACAAGCTAATATGAAAAATATTGCGAATTTGAGCTAATTCTTGTGGTAATATCGATCTATAAGCAAATGGACCAACCTTCTCAAGAATTTCATAAGGTCTTGTATAATATGTACTTAACTTTCCATTCTTTATGAATCTTAAGATGCCTTTTCAAGGTGATAAAATAACTATACTTAATCCCATCATGAATTTTTTTTCAATTCTTTCAAAACTGTACTTTAATCCAGATTCATGTTCATCATTACCTAACTGACTTCAAAATTCATATCTCTTACAATACTAAATCAAATGATCTGGTTCTTGTCTCTTTTTCTTCACCACACACATGACTATAACATACTTAAATTTGAAACCATCTGATTAGGATACAATTTATGCTGAACTTTTCTTCCACTCCTTGAATCTGTCCTGTTTACCATGTACAACACCCAGTAAAACGACTACAACTTTTTCTATACAACCTCAAATGACCTGATTCATTTTGCTATGTATAGAGTACATACTCTTGAACAATATATCAAAATTTTAGAGCATTCTATACAGTAAAATATTCTCAGATAAATTTTAAACTTTAGCCTAACTCATTGATCATGTTATTTTGAACACTTTTACCACCAAAAGTCATACTCCCTATAAACTCATCTAAGAATTCCCCAATTTTGTAGAAAAAATCATATCTTACAGAGGAACAATTCATCTTCATATGACAACTTCTAATTATATTTCTAACATAACAAAAATCACATCACAAATTACTGAAATACCTTATTCTTATGCCTTTCCTTCTCTCTATCTATTTCTCTTGTTTTCCCTTTAATATTTTGAACCATAATTCTATCTCTAATATCAAGAAAATCGTATAACAAGTTTAGCTACTTACCTAATTCCCTTTTACTTCCCTATCTCTTCTTTTGCTATTCTTGTTCCTCAAATACGTTTTCTGGAACTTCTAAAGGTTTTATAGAGTTTAATATCTTGTTTTCCATCTATCTTATCTCTCAAATTAATTATATAAAATACCCTGGCTTCTTGTAATTGATCAAATAAATTGCCAATATGAAGTAAAGAATATTTGTTTTTCACAGTGACTCAATTCAACTGCCTATAATCAAGCCAAAGCTTTAATACCAACAACAATATCAATCATCTCGATCTCACAATAACAACCAAGCCCGAAGTCAAAGCTTCAACTGTTTGTGCAGTAATGCACCCCCTTTTTTGGCACCAGTCTACTCGAGCCCGTATTCTACTCAGTTACTATGAGCAATATAAATACTTCAATTTCAAATAAACAATAAGTTCACATTTTTAGCAAAAATTTATTAGAATTACCACTTATATCATCAACAAGCTTCCATGTTCATCAAGTATATAGATATCTTAATTACTAGATTTTCAAGTATCTCACATCAAGGTAAAACAACATAACCACATGAAGCTCAATAACTTCATTTTCAGAAATCAGATTCGCTATCTCATTTCAACTGCATTTTAGAAATAGAAACATAGGATTTTGACAAAACAATCTTTTATTCATAATTAGATATATCTTAGCTTTCTAACGATGGAAGAATAGTACAATTTCAATTTTTATAACTCAAGTTATACTCAGAACAATGGTTTTATGACCCTATTTCAACTGGCTTTGAATTAGTAAATGTACAAATTTGGAAATACTTTATTCTAAACATAGCTTCATATGTGTCGTATAAATCCTCTCAATCCAAAATTTCCCAAAAAGAGCTTATAGATCAAGAGGAAACCCATAAGCAATAAACAACGATGAATCTGGATAATTTCAGCAAAACAGAATTTATTACTCAACTTTAACCAAATTTCCAAATGACTAAACGATATAATTTGACAAGACTTTCTCTTACTCAGTTTCATCAATGTCTTCAGAAATCACAGGAATTGGAATTTCTCAAATCCAATCCATAAATTAAAAGATAATTCACAATTACTAAAAGTGTTTAAATCTGAAAATTTCCAGCAAACAATGAAATAAAATTGACTGTACACAAGCCTCTATCCCTTTCACTTGCTTTCTTCTATCTCTTTTCGCCTTCTATGACTTTCACTAGTATGCTCTTCCATAACCATATCTGATTCAATAAAAAAATACCTTACTTAACTATAAAATCTATTACTATAGCTTAATTTATATTAATTTCAACTTACATCAACTTTGATCTCTATTCTCACAAATCCTAACTCGAAGTAGACACATTGCATCTGATAAAACCCTCATTGCTAGAATCAAACAAGTAGGCACTACCTTACGTTCACCTTGAAAATAACTCGTGACTGACTTGACGGCTCTAAATTAACTTTTTTGGTGAAACAATTGGTACTGCACGTTGCTTCATCAACCAATTCAAACTCAATACTACATAAAAAAGTCTCTAATATTTCATCTAATCATATTAGCAACTTGTACTATTTTATCAATTAAATTGAACAATTTCGTACATTTGATTTATAACAATCAATTCACTTGAAAGAATTCCTTTCGATTCTACTGTATAATACTTCTTCTATTTCTCAAACATCTTTTCCCTTTGAGCAAATGATGGAGGCTCTTGTACCACAGAGCCTCTTGATGTACTTTTGATTCATGTGAATGCACAAGTGATCCTATAGGTGGGTTTTGGCTGGTTCCTCTCTCCTCGGGTTAACATTTTCATCAGCCCTATGTAAAGGTGATAAAATGCACAATCATAACATGTATTAACTTTTATGTGTGTATGTATATGAAGCCCTTGTGATCATATCCCCGCTCTGATACCAACTGAAACAGCCTATACCTTATACTAAATCACCAAAATCGTAATCACAACATATAATTTTTTTTGTACTTATACTTCATTTATATATATAATCACTTGTAACATTATATCTTTTTACAAAACAATCTTGTACAAAGCAAAATCAAACTCGACCACCTTCTATTCGATATGCTTGTTTTGTGAGGAGAGGGAGTGAGATGGAACACAGCCAACCAATCTTTCAACCATGATATCTACAGGTAATGAGCTACTAGTACAAACTTTATCAGGTCTGAAAAATTTAGCGTTTTATATGAGGAACAACTCAATGAATATAAACAATCTATGAATTTAGCAAATCACATATTTACACACATTAACAAATTCAATATAGAGTCACACTTATATGAGAATGAATGAACAGATTATTTAATTGTTGTGACATTTCCAACCAAACTATTGCCCCGGGAACATGTAACATTTGTAGCAATTGTCAATTGATTTGCTGGCCAGCTATGTAACAATTGGTTACGGTCCAGATAAACAATTGGTTGACCTTTTAGTCCATTTGTCAGATATTGCAATTGGTTGACCATATAGGTCCAAATGAACAGAACATGTATTGCAATGTTTGATCGGCTATGTCACAACGTCTCTTATACTTTTCATATATTCAACATACATATATCATATAATTTTGGCTTTATCAAATACAATTCTCATTATAAACTTATATGCCCATGATTCACTTAACAATTCAAATCAAGTTTATATTCACATAACAATACATTTCCAATATAATTCATTTCACACTCAAATAAATGTCAACACACTTCATATATATCAAGTTCCACTCACATATATAGTCACATATCAACACAAATCACAATCAAAAATTCATTTCATTTTTATACTAACTTATACTTATCCAATAATTCACATTAACCCTTCACAAATATTTACTTGTCGCCACAATTCACATATCATTACCATCTCAACGCAACTTACATTTCATATCAAATATAACCACACAACACATGTAACACTATTCAAATTCAATTTTAAATCAAAATAATCATATCACTCAATTCACATTAAGACAATTCACACAAAACATATCAAATTTAACCACACATCAATACAATTCATATCACATTCACATATTCATACAATTAACACATCAACACATTTCACCCATATATTCATATCATGTTTATACTCACAGATTATCCGAGATAATTCTCTCGAAAACGAATTGGACATTCCTCTGGAATCCCTTCACTGTTTTGAGCTCCTATAACATAAATTCATATAAAATATAAACATATACATCTTATTTCCTTTTGTATATATAAAAAAATTGACATAAACTAGAATAGAATTACTATCTCCGTGACCTTACTGAGTATAACCAATCATATCTCCCAAAGTACTCAACCAAATGACTTGATTCCAGTTTCATTTTACTCTTAACACATAGCTTTATAACATATCAAAATTTCATAATTTTTTGATTACTTTTCCATTTATTGTGAATTTGATATTTTGAACTCCAATTCTGTTCTGCTTTTCCTGAACTTAGAACCAGTATCCTTATGACCTCACTTCACTTCAAAATTCATAACCTTCAACTCACTAACTCAGTTGCTCTGATTATTCTTTTGTTCAATTCCTAATACACATTTCCATAACATACTAAAACCTCAAAATTTTCAAAGCCTTATACGATTTATAGTGAATTTTCCTTCAAAGCCTTGTTTCAACCCGTTCTACCTGGACAACATCTTAGTAAAACGACCATAACTTTCTATAAACACCATGAATCGACCTGATTCTTTTTCCTACTTAAACTAAACACATAAGGGAATAACATATCAAAAACTCAGGATTTTCTAAGTAATATAACAATCCCAGATTAATTTCGAAACTCACCTCATCTCTTTGATCATCCAATTTTGGATACTTCATCTTATAAAAATCATAGCTATTGATCTACTGACCTAAAAATCCCCCAATTTTACAAAAAGCTTCCTTAGACATATATATAAACAAATCTCTAGTTTATCATATCTCCTAATTCTGTCTCTAACATCATAAAAATCGAATCACAAGTTCGGCTCGATACCTGATTCTTGTTCAACCCCTTCTTCTCTCTACTTCTCTTATCATCTCTTCTTCTCTAACTCTTTCTCTTCTGGGTGTTTAATGGTTGGTAGGGATAAAATTTCTGATCCTTATTCTTTCCTTTGTCACCTCCTTTCTTATTAATATTTATCCTTAACATTATATACCAACTATACCCCTTATAATCTTCATTTATACCAAAACAATAATATTACTAATACTACTAATAAACTACACAATTACATTATATTATATTATCTAAATCACGTATATCTATAATATAACTATACTCATTTACTCCTTAAAATTTTATAGCTATATAATTCAGTAATTGGTCATTAAAATATCGTATTTTTATATAATAAAATAACTATATATTATTTTAACTAATTAATTTCCGATAAATATGACATGTAAATTATTATATAATCTAATTTTATAACATGTAACATGTGGACAAATACATATATAATGCATGAAATGAGATGTTACAATTTTACCATATTGTTTCATGAAAAGTGAAAAATGATTAGCATGCCTTGAGATTAGGTTTAGATTAGTGATATATGTTGTAACCAAGATTGCAAAAATTCTTCTCTACATTTGTAATCAGTTTCATTTCTAGCATCCCTATTGCCAATCTGTTTTTCTATAATCTTTAAGCAATATAATCCAAGGCTAGCACAAAGGAAAAGAGAAAATGTTGGTTTTAGACGTTTCAACCGGTGTCGTGATTTCCATATCAAGCGCGCTTCGGGCATTTTTGTCCTGTTTTTGCCCCCTTTGTCTCGTGATTTTCGATTTTTAGTGTGTTTAACCATGTTTTGGCCATAGATGGATTTAATTGCATGCTTTTAGGGTCCAAATATGATCAGAAGATCTCATTCATAATTGATAAAATGGATAAATCAACATATTTGATCAACGGTGCTCATTTATAAATTTTTCTTATTCCCATCATCCAGTAACCACAGGATGATCAACAAGAAAACGAATTTCAAAGTCGATTCTCTAACTGTTGGGATTGAATCGATCGAACCCTAAAAAATGACAGTTTTTCTCTTGAGTGATTTTATTTACCATATAAATGTTAATGGTTTTCATGCATTTGCATTGTTTCTTTTATTGACGTGCTCGTTTGTTATTATGTAGACTAACCTCTATTTTGCTGTCGTCTTTTCATTTCTTGGATCTCGTGTATTTAATAGGTGATTTTTGTAAACTATTTTTACTTTCTGTAACTTTTTCCACATCATGGATGATTTATTTTTCCTCACCATGAATGATTTATCGCTTTTAATTGCATGAGATTAATAAAACGCCCACAATAACTAATCTGGTATGACTTTTAAATGTAACAAATCGATTAACTAATTTTGATTCTCACTTTGATTTTTCGGCGATGTTAAGTAGGCAGGTTATCCTTAGACGTCGTCGTCACTTGGGCGTACACAACTATACTAAGACTTCAATTCCTGAAAGTGCTATAGTGTAGATGGCGATTCTATATTTATAAACTAGTAAATTTGATCTGTTTATCTTTTAAGAGAACCTTTTTCATTATAAATGCGTAGTTTTGTATTCTTATTAAAACCTCTAGTATGCTTCACAACGAAAACCAAACTTTTCCGCTTTCACGCGGGAAAAAGGTAATGCATTATGCCTTAAGATAATAAGGTATACGACATTCAATTTTATATAAAATTGTAGAGCAACTCTAACAAACCACGGCATCCACGTAACAATGAACTAAAGCTTTTATTTTGAGCATATAATTTTATTCAAATAACTATTGAATTATCAAGTAAATAAGTACACATGTTATTAGTCTATTTGTCGATGTTTAAATGTTAAAATGTTACTAGCTTGTCACACTATATGGATTTAGCATTTTATAAATTACTTCTTGAACAAATGGTAACAAGTTATATCCGTAGGTGTTTTAAAACTTCGACTACTATCTTTTACTTCCAACTATTTACTGACGAGTTCTGTTTATCAAACTTTTTAAAGTTGTCAAGGAGATAAAAACGCTATCAATAATAACAAAAAGCTAACATTAATATTAAATAGCTACTACATAATAGAAATGCACAAATTAGAAAACAAGTAATCATAGACCAGAGCAATTACAAACTAGTGTTATGTTTTATTAGTACTAATTATACAATAAGTAAAAAGTAGTAAATAGTGGGTGTGTCTACTGAGACAAAGCACTAGTGTTGTATACAAGAAGTGCTCCTCCTGCCAGTATGCCAAGTAATGTCACTGCCCAAATCGCTAATCCTGTCGTACCTGCATTTTTCATAAAAATTCATTTAGTTCTTATTGCTTAATTACCTTCAAAATAAAACTTAATTACTTTACTTACCCCCGGCATAAACATCACCAGATGGAGACCAGTCATTGGTGTTGTAGATTGGGCTGCATCAATATCATATTTTTTCAGTTTATTATATTTTTAAATAGAATCTTCCAACTTAGACTCATTTTCAAGTGTGGATACATTTAACTATGTTTGTTTCTACCAAGAGATAAGCCTAATTTATCAAAAAAAAGACATAAGCCTAATTAAATCCAAAAATATATAGATGGTTTTTACTCTTTACATGCAAACTATGTACTAGTTACAATAACTCATTTTTTTTGCAAAAGTACTAAAACAATTAATAATAAATAAGATTATTAAAGAGACTTATTTACTTTTAATATAAAATAAACCTAATATATTATAAAGAACAACAAGAAATATAAAGGGAATTAAGAGAAGAAGAACCTGTATCCGTCGACGTTGGCACCATATTTGTCAACAAATTGGTAAACTCCCTTTCCCTGAATTCATCAATCAACTTGGTTTATTAAATAAAGAATTTTTGAGGGATGCTTATATATATGTTTTAAATAATTAGTAACGTAAAAATTTTAAAAATCGATAAATATTGATTTATTTTCTTCAATTTCCATGTTATACTATGTCCAAATTATTATAATGTCAAATGGCAAATAAAAATGTTAAAAAAATACTACAATTTAATTAAAATGTAAATGTTAAGGTTAGAGAAGTGAAAAAGAAAATTACCTTACCCTTCCTTCCAGAAGCATCAAAACCGTCCCTCAAGTCCATCCCACCGTTAATTCCTACAGTATTATCAATCGATGAATAAATTAAGATTTATATTATACATCATGCTCTGAGTTATTTAACAAACAAAACCCCTCTAACAGGCTTAGGACGATTCACTTTTCCCCTTAAACAAGTTCACATATTCGAGTTTTATAAATAGGTTACACTTTCGCAAGAGATCCACCTATCATTATATGAAACATATTCTACAAATACTGAACTATAGAGTATATTTTGACTGCTAATTAGAGGATCGAGATCTCACCAACAGGGAAAAAGAGATCCACCAACCTAGTAAGCCTAGAACATATTACTTTCCTACGTGTATTTTGACTGATAATTAGAAGAGAAAAAGAGATCCACCTATCGAGTAAGCCTAGAACATATTACTTTCCTACGTTCCCAAAGTTGTTATCCGCTTTTTAGGTATCAGAAAGCAAGTCTCAAACTAGTCCTTGGGGCATTTCTATCCCCACTTCAGAAGTTGGTTTGGAGCAATTCAAAAATCGCAGTTGCTAGAGTGCAACTTCATATTTCATGTTGAACTGTAGTAACTTCAAAAAAAATTTCAATGTTTTATGTTTTTACTTTTACTCCTTGAATTCTTTTACTTTAATTGGTTGTTCGTTACTTTTGAGTTAGAGAGATGAATAAAATAAAGTGAAAATTTGAAATGAAGCGTAAAACAGAGTTTGAGTGAAAAAAAAATGAAATTCTAAGGTTAAAGACGTCACCAATCCCTACGCTCTAAGCTTAAAACCCTAAACTTAGGCTCTGTTTTTTTAAACTAAATTTATTTTAGTGTAAATTTATATGTATGTAGTAAAAAAGAAAGAAACGGAGATACCATAAGGCTTGTCGGTCTTGATCTTCTTGCCACCGCTGGCTTGAACATAGAATGATCTGTTTGAAAGAGAAGGAAGTCCCCTTGCTCCTGTTTTTTCAATTGTAGCAAATGGTGTTGGTTTCAGGCTCACTGCTGCCATCACTGAACTTGCCATTTCTCTCTTGATTTCTATTTACTTCTTCCTTCACTGATTGATCTTATACTTGTCTTGATTCCTTTGCCACGTGCCACTCTTCTTGCGGTTATTATTAAACCTCATCCACTCAAAATATCTATCTAATCCATTTTCCATACACGTGGCCTCATTTCATTGGTCTTCCTTCAGATTTCATGAAACATTTAATTAACTCAAATATATTATCCATCAACTTTTGATTTTAGTGACATGATTGTCGTTTCCTTTATCTATTTCGGATTTTCAAATCTTGTTCATAAAAAATTCAAATAAATCAATATATGAATACAAATTAGTTGTATTATTGGTGGTGTGGGCGACCACCTGGTACTACTTATGTCGATCCCACACCACTAATATTAAAATCAGAAATATATAGTCTTTGTTTACCATTCCCCGAAAAACTAAATTGGTAAATGAAAATAATTATACTTTTGATCGAATCTACTAGTATTTCATTGTATTTTAAAAAATTATTTATATTATTTATATTTTATTATTATTTAATTATAATTTTTTTGTATTTTATATTATATATTTTTTTATTAAAATTAATTTTATATTATATATTTGTTGGTATATTTTAGTTTTACTATGTTAATTTGATGGAGTTTACAACGAATGATTATACTTAGAAAAATAATAAAAAATAAATTTTTTAAAGTAATTTTTATTCATAATATACTTAAATATGATATATATGACTAACTTTTATCATAAAACATATATTATGTTAAAAAATTTGATATAAAAGGAGATGATAATAAATACAAGGAGGTAATAATATAATAAAACTAATACTCGGAGAGCTATAAATTATATTATAAAACACATGGAGGTACTAGTGTATTTGGTCAAAACTTAGGGAGGTCTTAATTATTTACCCAATTGGTAAAGTTGTATATTTTGGCCAATTTTAGCCATCCATTGAAATTTAATGGTTCAGATATAATTTTAGGCTCTATTCTTTTGGACTACAATTTGGTTAAGTTCATTTCAGTTCAATTCAATTTAGTTCAGTCTTTAATATTATTATTAATATAAATAATAAATAATCCTAATTAATAAAAAAATTAATAAAAATTACCATTCTAATTGAATAATAATAGTTGATTATAATAATAAATAACAATAAAATTTATTAAATCAAAAATTAATAATTAAATATAATTAATATAAATATAATATTTATAAAATCAATAATATTAAATTATTACAAAATAATTATAATAATAATTATTATTTTTATTATTATGATAATAGTTATTAATAATACTGAAAAATAATTATTAATGATTATTACTAATATATTTGAATTTTGTTAATTACAATTATAATATTAAATAATATTTTTTATAATTTATAAATTAGTTATAATATTTAAATTTAGTAAAATTAGTACATGGTAATTAAATAAATGTCAAGTGTATTTTTTCTCCTTAATATCTTGTGTAATGTTACAATCTACATGAAATTAATACAATAATAATTAACAATATTGATTTTTTATATAATTAAATCCTAATTTCTCCTAAATTATTTTCATCATGATTTGACTTAATATTTTAATTTATTTAGGATGCTTCTTAACATACAAAAATAGTAAAAAATAAAGTCATATTTAGTCTTCGTTTCTTCCCAATTGATTTGCTTAGAATTCTTATAAGAAGTATTGTATATAGAGTACAAATAAAACATGTTTGTAATAGATATAAAGTTTATTTTTTCCTCAATATCATGTTCAGTATGAGATATATACGATGATAATTAATAATATTTATTTTCTTTATAATCAAATACTAATTTCTCTTAATCAATTTTCATTCTAATTTGACTTGATATTTTAATTTAGTTAGGACACTTTTAAGGTACATAAAAGTAAAAAAACATAGAATTCTATTTGGTCTTGATTTCTTCGCAATTAATTTGCATAAAACTCTTATAAGAGGATTATTTCTAGAGTGGAAGCTTGGGATACTGGTTGTACAATATGAAGTGAATAATAAAGGAATAACATATTCTAATATGTTTGAGCGTAGCCGAAAAAATGCCATGAACGCACCGCACAAATCTATTGCACAAAGGAAGATTGAATTTGTGGTTTTTGATTTTTATAAGTTTGTCTCATTGGACTTATTGTAAATTTTTTATTTTAGAAATATAGTTTATTTTATTTGACTTGTCATATATTATTTTTTATCATCTGATTAAAACATATAGTTAAATGAAATGGAATGACCTAAAATATTATTATAAATAAATAATATAAGTTAAATAATAGCAAATAATAATTTTTATTCAAATAGTTTTTAATTACAATTAGTATTTACTTGTAATTCTAATAATTAATTATAATTATTAAAAAAGTTTATCATTTAATAATAAATATAAGAATTATTTTTTTATTATTAAATATTATTTGAAATAGTTTTAAAAATTACTTTATTTATCATCGAATATTGTTATTGTTGAACCAAGCACGAGTTTGACAGACTCAGTGGACCGACGTAGTAGTGCTGAAGTTTTGATAATAACAATTAAGTTCGTTTTAAGTTAATTAAATCAATAATGATGTAAAAATAAATAGTCTATGATTGGATGAGGAATTGGTAAATTGAAGGGAGGAATTGGTAAATTCAAGCTTAGAATTTCGAGTTTCCGCTGACCTAGCTATTTAGTTTAACTCTGAGCTGTTTCTGGGCTCAGTATCTACTTAGTCGTTGACTTAGTCATATTCACTCAGCGATTGAAATTAGATTTTGTTTCAGCTGTGTGCTTTACGATATATCATTTTCGCTGAGTTACTTTAAGTTTGTCAACGCTGTTGACTTTACCATTTAAGGTAAAAAGGTATCTTTGCTTTTAGTGTTGCTTTTTGCAGGAACATTAATGAGACAAAGACAAAAAGAATTAATGCCTTGACAAGACTCATAATTATGAAGAAAATGACAAAGTCTTCCAAAGCAAAGCTACAAAAAGTCTTTTGCCAATTTGGCCAATTCTGCAGATCTACCAACCTTGTATCGCGCACTCTGCAACATGTCAGAATACCAGAGGGAATGGCATGAAGACATGTGGCAAGTCAGCGCGAGTTCTCTCTAACAGAAGATTGGCATCAAACGATAAAGGATTCAAATTGAAGCTCGAATCTCGATCTAAAAGATTGATTTTCTATCTCACAATGATGCAATTCTATCTTTTAATGGATTGATCTGAAGAAACAACGGGTGGATGGATGAGCTGTTAGTTTCAGAAGATGCAAAGATAAGTTCAACATCAACTTTCCCAATCCATCTATAAAAGGAGCAAGAAGGCAAGAGTTAGAACTTGGTGATTACACCTGAATTTCTCAAGAAGCTAAACTCTGTCAAAATACAAGCTTTAAAGAAGTTCAAGCTAGAAAGCACAGCTCAGCGAGAATCTGCTTTAGAACAAGAGAGAATAGTATAGATCATTCAATTGTAAATCATTTATAACTCGATCAACGTTTTATAAGTTGAATCCAACTCTTGTTTAGACTCTTTATGAGTTGCTGATAGAAGAGGGTATTCTAGTCAGCGGGTGAGCGATTGCAGTTTGGAGGGTACTTAGTGTAATTGGGGAATTTGTGAAAGGCTTCTCTGCCTAGGGTAAAGGAGTTGAGATTTGTGTATTAAAGCCGAGACACTCTCTTGGGACTAGATGTAAGCACATGTTGCTGAACTAGTATAAAAATCTCAGTGTTCTTTACTTAATCGTATTTTCCAGTTTTTCACTCAGCGAGCTGACCTCACTCAGTGGAGCAAGTAATTATCGCGAAAAAGTTTCATAAGTTCTTGAATGAGTCATTCAGCCCCCCCCTCTGAATCAGTGAGTGTATGCATAGGGACCAACAAGTGGTATCAGAGCTATTCTCATTTCACAGGTTTCACAATCTTTGAGACAAAGATCATGGCGTACAAAGGAGAATTTAGTGGAAGAGCCTAAGCTTATATTCTGCCAGAAGGCATGTCAGTCACCAGGCCTCCAATGTTCAATGGAGAGCATTATACTTACTAGAAGAATAGGATGAAGAATTTCATCCAGTCTTAGAGTATGCATACTTGGATTGCTATTGTAGAAGGGCCATATGTTCCCACCATTATGAAGAATGGAGTAAAGGTTGATAAGTACTCTGATGAATGGGACAATCAGGACTTGATCAGACTGAAAGAAAATGCAGTTGCTATCAACTATCTTTATTATGCTCTTAATGTTACTGAGTTCAATCGCATTTCAGTATGCAAGACTGCCAAAGAGATATGGAAGAAATTGGAATTGACTTATGAAGGTACTGATAAGGGGAAAGAGTCCAAGATCAATATCCTTATGAAGGATTATGAATGGTTCCATATGAAACCCAAGGAGGATATTTCCAACATGAACGCCAGGCTCATAAATATAGTCAATGAGCTAAAAAGACTTGGCAAGACCTTCACAGAAGAAGAGACTGTCAAGAAGATTCTTAGACGTTTGACTCAAGAATGGGAATCAAAGAAGAGTGTCATTGAAGAAGCTCATGATTTGAAGACCTACAAGTTTGATGAGCTGATGGGAACCTTGCTGACTCATAAGATGTCTTTAAAGTAATATGAAGATGAGTCCAAGAAGTACAGGCACAAGGAAAAAGAGAGCTCAAGCAGAGCTGTTGTTCTAAGAGATGTTGTTCTAAAAGCTGATGATGATGAAGAAGATTCCTTTGAGGAAGGATATCTAGAGGACAGAAAAGAAGAAATAGCTCTAATGACCAAGAATTTCAGAAGATACTTGGGAAAAGATAAGAACTTTCAAAAGTTCAGAAAGACAGGCAAGTATAAGAAGAGAGCAGATGATAGACCACGAAAAGAGTACAACAAAGAGCATAACAAAGATATCAAATGCTTTGCATATGGTGAGAAGGGGCATATTCAGTCGAGCTATCCTAAAGCTAAAAAGGACAAGTTCAAGAAGAAGAAGAGTAAGAAAGCCCTTGCTGCTACCTGGAGTGACTTTGAACAAGAGTCATCATCCTCAGATGAAGAGGCACAAGACTCCACCAATGTGTATCTCATGGCTAAGGATGATCTGCCCAACTCAGAGTCAGCTGACCAACCATCTAGTTCCGCTGCCAATCAATCAGCTGACCAGAGCAGAGATAAAGGAAATCACACTAAGGTAATTTCTGAACCCCCTTTGTCTTCAGATGAGCTTGCCGCAGTACTTAATGATGTTATTAATGTGAATAAGAAGTCAACCAAATACATCAAAGTACTTCAGAGGAGGTGTGATGATCTAGAAGACATTAATTCTTCAACCTCACTTGATAACCAATACCTGAATGAAAAAGCTGAATACCAA
This sequence comes from Euphorbia pulcherrima, assembly GCA_947683365.1. Taxonomy (NCBI): domain Eukaryota; kingdom Viridiplantae; phylum Streptophyta; class Magnoliopsida; order Malpighiales; family Euphorbiaceae; genus Euphorbia; species Euphorbia pulcherrima. The sequence goes on along the minus strand of CANTUS010000004.1, from coordinate 61,665,336 downwards.
AATAGATATAACAGCAAACTCTCTAAGAAATTAGATGAGCTAGCTACTAAATTAATAGCTTTGAAAAAGGTGTGGGTCCCTCCTCAAGCTAGCAAGAATACTCAGAGTAACTGCACTCACTACTCTGAGAAGGTTTCTCAAAAGAGTAAAGTGAGCAGGCTTAATCCTAAGGCCGCTTGTAGTTTTTATGGTAAGCCAGGACATGCAACAGTCATGTGTAGGCACAAAAATGGTTACTATGATGAGTATGACTGGCCAAGGATGACCACCACTAACAAGGGAGTACCCAGCCAGAAAAAGGCATGGGTACCTAAGAAAACCTAATTATTTTAAAGGTGAGCCTGAGATCCACTAATGACAGAAGAATGTGGTATTTGGATAGTGGATGCTTGAGGTATATGATAGGTGATGAAAAGCAGTTCATCACATTAGACCGAAGAAGGAATGGAAGTGTCAGTTTTGGAGATAACAAAAAGGAAAGATTGTTGGCATTGGCACTGTAGGAGTGAAGCCTTCAATTGATAATGTGTCTCTAGTGAAGGGCCTAAAGTTTAACTTGCTAAGCGATGCTCAGTTGTGTGACAAAGGCAGGAAAGTTGTATTTGACTCAGTGGGTTGCTTAGTCATTGATGGTAACTCTAACCAAACTATTCTTTATGCTCCTAGAATTAATTATGTTTATATGTTTGATTTATCCCCAGACTCCAATGATATATGCTTAGTTTCTAAGGAGGAAAACTCATGGCTATGGCACATAAGGTTAGGACATATCAATATGACCAATCTGTCCAAATTAGCCAGAAATGAACTTGTTGAGGGATTACCCAATCTAGCCTTTGAAAAAGATAGACTCTGCTTAGCATGCCAACTTGGGAAACAATTTAGGAAGACCTTTAAATCATTAGCTGATATATCTTCTTCTCGACCCCTTGATCTTCTACATATGGATTTGTTTGGGCCTGTTGTGCCAACAAGTTTAGGGGGAATGAAATACACCCTTTGTGGTTGTGGATGATCTGACCAGGCTCACTTGGATTGTCTTGATAGCAAGCAAGATGAAACATTTGAATCATTCTAGGTTGGCTACTCGGATCATGAATCAAATAGACCTTAAAATTACTAGAATCCGTAGTGACCATGGAAGAGAGTTCAAAAATAGATAGTTTAAGGAATTCTGTTCTAAGCATGGTATTAACCACAATTTTTCTACCCCTCATACACCTCAGCGGAATGGGGTTATTGATAAAAAGAATTGCACTATTGCAGAGATGGGTTGTTCTATGCTGAGTGATAATAATCTGCCAAAGTATTTCTGGGGAGAGGTTGTTAACACAGCTTGTTATATTCTAAACAGGGTTTTTAATTCGCCCAGTTTTGAACAAAACTCCTTATGAAGTTTGGAAGGGACGCAAGCCCAAGGTTGGTCATCTCAAAGCCTTTGGTTGTAAATGCTTCATATTAAACACTAAAGACCAATTGGCTAAATTTGACCCCAAGGCTGATGAAGGAATCTTTTTAGGTTACTCAACACACAGTAGGGCCAAAAGAAATGGTATTATAGAGGAGTCCATGCATGTATATTTCGATGAAACTAACAGTGCAGGTAAAGAAGCCAATGATGAGGAAAGAGAAAAGGATCAAGTCAACAGATTAGTCAGTTAGCCCATTATTATTCCTAATCCAGTACCAAAAAAAGAAGAAGATGAAGTTGACTTAGACCAATCAATCAAATTTAGTGATGATGTAGATGCTCAACCAATGATAGTAGCTCAGCGAGCTAATCCTGATCTACTAAAAGAAGTCAGAGCAAGGAGAGATCACCTAATTGAGAAGATTCTTGACAATGTGCAAAATCTAGTGCTGATTAGAGGTTAGCTGAACAGAATGATAAGCCATTCAACATTTGTTTCATTGATTGAACCAAAAAAGTTTGAAGATGTTGAGTTTGATGACAACTAGATAATTACAATGCAAGAAGAGCTAGATCAATTGAGAAGAAATGAAGTTTGGGATTTGGTGGAGAAATCCAAAGGAAAGTCTATCATAGGCACCAAATGGGTTTTCAAGAAAAAGGTAGATAAAGCTGGAAATGTTGTCAGAAACAAGGCCAGATTAGTTGCTCAAGGCTACAATCAATAAGAAGGCATTGACAATGGGGAAACATTTGCACTAGTAGCAAGACTTAAAGCCATAAGAATTCTTTGTGCTTTTGCATCCCATATGAACTTTAAGCTATTTCAGTTGGATGCTAAACTGCATTTCTTAATGGTTATATTCAAGAAGAAGTCTATATCTGACAGCCCCCAGACTTTGAAGATTCAAACTTTCCAGATCATGTCTTAAAGCTGAAGAAATCTCTATATGGACTAAAATAGGTTCCAAGAGCTTGGTATGAGAGACTGACTAACTTTTTACTCAACAAAGGTTATGTCAGAGGAAAAGCAGATAGAACTCTGTTTATCAAGAAGAAGCATCAAGATGTGTTGCTAGTCTAGATATAAGTTAATGATATTATAATTGGAGCAACTAAAGAAAAGCTATGCAAAGAGTTCAGCCAGTAGATGAAGAAAGAGTTTGAAATGTCAATGATGAGAGAGCTTAATTTCTTTCTTTGTTTGCATATCAAGCAAGGCAAAGATGGAATCTTCATCAGCCAAGCTAAGTATGCCAAGGAAGTGCTCAAGAAGTTTGTCATGGATAAAGCCAAGCCAATGTCAACACTATTGGGAACTGACAGTCAAATTAAACATGCATAACAGACACGGCGGAAATTCAAAATTTTGTCCACATCCCCAGGAACTCCTATAATATGCATATAAACTAAATAATTCTCTACCAAGGTTAGCGTGCATAGGCTAGGCATACCATAATTCTAAATTATATCGTAGCAAAAATATTTTATATTAAACATGTTATAACTCTAAGCATGCGTTATAACCTAAGCATAATAATTATTAAGTCTAAAATGCTTAAAGAAAAAGACCTACTAATTAAGATAAAACATACCAGTTGAAGCGTGCTTTGGCAGAACCTCCTTGCACAAGCCTCCAAGTATAGGATAGCCTCTATGGGTATCCACATGAACCCCAACAACCGAAACCTCCTAATGAGGAAGAACCGAAGAACCTTGAGTAACTGCTAGGCCACTCTAAAATCCCACCCGAAAATATGTTGTTCAAGTTTACATTACTCGTACAATTTAGAACTTGAATTTGGTGTGATTTACAAATAAGGAGGAGGCCCCCTTTTATAGGTGGAGCAAAGGCTCCACCTAATAAATGCGATATGGGAAAATTCGCATCCCGCCCCTTGAGAAATACGCGGATCCTAGTGGATCCGCATGATCCTCAAGCTAACCCGGCTTGCTCCACAAGTCGGGTTAGTGGGCTTGTGCAAGGCAGGCTCTTGCGCGCCTGCCTTGCCCCATGAGCTGGGCCTCATGGGCTTTCTCATGAGCCCAGCTCGAGGATGGCCCTTTTGGGCTGTACAAGCGCTGCTTGTGCAATGCTTGCTCAGCCCAGGCCCCATGCCCGCGTAAGCTGGGCTTGCGCTGCATGCGGACCATGAGTGCACCATGCACTTGTGTGGCCTTTTGTCATAAACCCCACAAGTCCTTTCGAGCTTATGGGGCCCATATACGCAGGGTCCAACCCTCGCTTTGGCAATCCAATTTTTAGCTCTCCTTAATAAATCAATATTTAATTTAATGACCTTAATAAATTAGTTATTGGTCAATAAATAAAGACTTTTGGTCCAACCAGATAATAATCCAATTATTAATATGTTATATTTTTGCAATAGAATAAATCTATTAATTCTATACTCATTCCGATAAGGTCCAATGTGTGTGACCTTATAGGATCCCGAAGTATTGAGCTGTTAAGGCAAAACCAACCCTTGTTCTAATGGAACCATTGGCTCGAGGTTCTAGACCGTGAATAGAACTCGATTACCTTAAATGACTGTAGTACACCTCTAGCAAGGGTCTACCATCCCCTATTACTCGGAACATCATTTGTACTTATGACTTAACCCCGGTTAATGCAATAGTTGTCCAATGCGATGAACTCCTTCCATTCTTTAATATTAGTACATCTGGTTTATAGGGTTCGATTAAAGTGTTAACCCACTAATAGCAAGGTTGCTCCAAGCTATCCTAGTTATTAACTTGTTATCGAAGTATATTGCCTTTTACTATAGTGTGTTTAACCAGAAACTATTTCTATAAAACGCATACTCTGATCAGAGGTTTGTAGCAATCATCACTTCAACAGGCGGCCATGTGCAACTCCTTAATATATCCAGAGCAATGGATTCTTTCCGACTACTTAGCTTACCAACGTGTAGTCATCACTATAACTGTAATCACCCGTGACACCCTAAATTAATGAGTGTGTGGGAATGACCCAAAGTATAGCAATAGTACCACACAAGGCAACCAGTATCTCAAGTATGAGGATATTCACAAAGCTTATTGCATGAAGATAAACACTAACACATTGATATATATACCAAGTGTTTATCTTAGTGCGGTCTCCAATATATCTCCCATATATATCCATTTTCAAACTTAAGGCATCACCTTCAGTCCTTAGGAGATTGGCTACTTGGACTGTTTCAAAGAAAGTTGACCACATGTTAGTCTTTCTGCTTTATCAATATCCTTTCTTGATGAAACTATGACTAGGGATAGTTTAGTTATAATCATAATTGCACATGAAACAGGTCTCACTAAATATAGTCCAACTACAATTTCTCTGACTTCATGCTATGATACGTCAAGGACTTTTGTACACATACATCAATGAATATATTTTAACCAGCTATAATATATTTATAAGCACATCGATATAAACAAAAGATTAAATGCCTTTATTAATTAAACAAAATATTCGTACTATTACATAATTAAGATATATCACCCTAATTGCCTTAAGGGTATACATCATATCCAACAAACTTCCACTTGCACTACGGCCAATTAGCCATATGTCTTAATCCATATGCTTTAACATGTTGGTCATGTTTGACTTGAGTCAATGGCTTCGTCAGACCATCTGGGAGGTTCTGATCAGTGGGTACATATTCTAATCTTATTATCTTAGCATCAACAATCTCCCTAATTATACGATACTTTCTGGATACATGTCTGTTTTTTTTATGAGACCGTGGTTCCTTTGCCTGAGCTATAGCACCATTGTTATCATAATATAAAGTAATTGGATCAACAGTCTTACACACCACACCGAGATCACCAATAAATCCCTTTAACCAGACAGCTTCTTTTGGTGTTTCGCATGCAACAATGTATTCAGATTCCGTGGTTGAATCAGCAATAGTTTCTCACTTAGAACTCTTCCAGCATACCGCTCCTCCATTTAACACATACAAAAAAACCGGATTGAGACTTAAAGTCATCCTTGTCGGACTGAAAACTCGCAGCAGTGTAACCTCTAATTGTGAGGTCACCTTCTCCATAAATTAAGAACTCATCTTTAGTCCTTCTCAAGTACTTAAGAATTGCCTTGACGGCCATCCAATGCTTTTCACCTGGATCTGACTAATATCTGCTCGTAAAGCTTAAAGCCTGAGAGACATCTGGCCTAGTACATATCATAGCATACATGATGGATCCTACTGCGGATGCATAGGGTATATCCTTCATGTGTATTCTCTCTTGAGCTGTCTTCAGACACTCAGCCTTAGATAGGTTAATTCCCTTTGTCATCGGGAGATAACCTTTCTTCGAATGCTCAAGGTTGAACCTATTCAACACCTTATCTATATATGTACTTTGAGAAAGATCTAACAACCTCTTGGATCTATCCCTATAGATCTTTATATATAGTATAAATGCTGCTTCACCAAGATCTTTCATGGAGAATTTTCTTGACAACCATACTTTAACATTTTGAAGAAGAGAAATATCGTTTCCTATTAGTATAATGTCATCGACATACAATACTAAGAAAATGACTGCACTCCGACTAACCTTCTTGTAAACACAAGGCTCATGAATGTTTGGACAGAAATCCAGTTCACCAATTGTCTTGTTAAACCTTATATTCCAACTCCTGGATGCCTGCTTAAGTCCATAAATGGATCTTTGCAACTTGCATAACTTCGAGCCATTCTGAGATGTAAAACCCTCAGGTTGTCCCATATACATATCTCGGTCGAAATCCCCATTTAGGAATGCTGTTTTAACATCCATCTGCTAGATCTCATAATTGTAATGAGCAGTAATGGCGAGGAGTATCCTTATGGATTTAAGCATGGCTACCGGTGATAAAGTTTGACATAGTCGATACCCTTACGTTGACTATAACCTTTCGCAACCAACCTTGCTTTATAGGTAATTACATTACCGTCCATGTCAGTCTTCTTCATGAAGACCCATTTGCACCTGATCGGTCTAACCTCTTGCGGTGCATCAACCAAATTCCAAACTTGGTTCTCATACATGGAATCCATTTCTGATTTCATGGCTTTTAGCCATTTATTAGAATCTGAGCTTTTCATTGCTTCATCATAGGTCCTTGGTTCATCATCCTTCATTAGATATAGTTCCTTATCATCAGTGATGATAAAACCATATCTATTGGGACCTTTATGAGCACGACCTGATCTTCACAATGTTTGTGTTTTGGCAGGTTGTTCTTGGAACACACTTTCTTGTGTATCTAGAATAGGGTCAATCAGCTGATTGTCTGTTTCTTTAGCTTGAACTTCCAGTTCAAAATTGCTCCCACTGACTTTTGCAAGTAAGTGTTCCTTTTTAAGGAAGTGAGCACTCTGAGATACAAATACTTTTTGCATTTCGGGTTGGTAAAATAAATGTCCAATAATTTCCTTTGGATATTCAATAAATAGACACTTGTCAAATTTGGCGCTCAGCTTATCTGATGCTATCCTCTTTACCATGGCAGGACAGCCCCATACTCTAAGGTGACTTAGAGATGGCCTTTTATTACACCATCTTTCGTAAGGTGTAAAATCAACTGATTTAAAGGGCACTCTGTTTAATACATAAACCGCGCTCTCTAGTGCATATCCCTAAAAGGATTTACTGAGATCTGCTTGGCTCATCATGGACCGAACCGTATCTAATAAAGTCCAATTCCTCCTTTCACACACTTCATTGTGTTGGGGCATATAAGGAGGGGTCCACTGGGGAACTATCCTGTTTTCTTTTAGATAATCCTGAAACTCCTGACTTAAGTATTCTCCACCTCAATCAGATTGAAGTGCTTTAATACTTTTCTCAAGCTATTTCTCTACTTCAGTTCTGAATATTTTGAATTTTTCAAAACTTTCAGATTGGTGCTTCATTAAGTACAGATAACCGTATCATGAATAATCATTAATAAAGGTTATGAAGTATGAGTATCCTCCTAGTGCCTGAACACTCATTGGACCACACACATCAGTATGTATAAGTTCCAATGTACTTGTAGCTCATTCACCCTTTCCTTTAACGGGCAACTTCATCAATTTTCCTCTTAAACAAGGTTCGCAATCACCATAAGACTCTAAGTCTATTGGGCCCAAGTCACCATGCTTATGCAGCTTGGTTAAACGATCTTTGTTTGTGTGGCCTAAACGACAATGCCATAAGTAGAAAGATTTCTCATTATCTAATTTTCTCTTAGCAATGTTTATATTTGAGAATATGATTTTGTAATTACGAAATATCATTTGTCATATTACAATAAAATATCATTAATAACTTTGATAATACCTTTTATCAAATTTGAATAAAATTTCATCTAATGTGAAACAGGAAACAATATTTTATAATGACAATTGAATTTCGTCCTTTTACAAATTTTTGCAAAATGGAAATTTCAAGTTCCTACATCAATAGCAGCCATCAAGCTCTAATGATTTTTCGTAGGTACAACTCTCTTTTTTGCCAAACCTCTACTTCTCAACAATATCTATACCTTCGTATGGATATGTGATTCTCATTAGGTATTCCATACCAATTTAGAATTCCCCTGAGATGTACAATTTCTCAATATCAAACATCTTGAAGTGGAAGCTTCAGGCCTCCCCTTCTCATGCTATGAGACTTTAGCCATTTTGATCTTATTTCCAATATCCCATATTGAAATGAAGATCTTATTTCCAATATTTCAAACTGAAAAAAATTATGTCGTCTTCTAGACAAAATTCTCAGTATTCTTTTACTTTTCTCTTTACTCTGCTCTATCTTGCTTCAATACTAGACACAATGTGTCACTTTACTTCTTTGAGATATGAACCATTTAAATTTCTGACTAACTGGTCCACCAATCTTCCATCAAAAATATTTTGGTTCAAATTTTCCACCATAGGAAATCCTTTCTCTTAGATGTAAAGATATAGACTTTCAAGTCCATGATTTTATGATGCCCTTGTAGCTAAGGTAACATGGATCCTAACATCTGACTTGATGTTTATCCTTGTCTCCTACCAGCTACTTACATAAGGTAACAAGGATGTAAACAACCTCCAAGGTGTTGTACCCTAGTTTCCTTTATGTATTTGATGCATATCTGTTTCAACCAGAATTGCTTACATCATGTTGTTTAGTTTTGGGCTTATACAAAGTACACGCCAAGCCCAAGGCTTTGAGGACTATCCTCACATTTCTAAACAAACCCTTTGAAGCTAGAGCCAATCAAAATTAGTTGTCAATGCAAACATTTGTATTTAAATAAAGATTTCAACCTAAGATATAAGAAAAGAAAATTATTCAGATACTAGTTTTAGTACATGTATTTAATATAAAGTCTTTTAATTAAATACATTTGTCCTATTATTTTCTTCGAAATTTACAATAGCCATTCTATTGAATTCGGAAATTTTATCTCAGCTAAATTTCCTAGTAGGTAGCATCTATAACTAGTCTATTATGACCCCCAATTTTATGAGTCAAGTCGCATTAGTAAGTTATAGTTGGAATCCCATTCCATTTGCATCGTATGAAATTGCTAATATTTTCAAGTTCCCTAATCCTAAGGGACGTGTGCTCTTAAATTAGCATCTCCTTGAATATATCTCAGATCTGGGCCTAGCCCCGAATTTTATGGTGGACTACCCCATTTTCGTTAAGGCAGACCCTAGCCCAAACTTTATAACCAATCAATGTGGACTAGAAGCAACGCTTTGCGTATTACTTTGATAGCCCAAAGAGACCGTATTATAAATTTGAGTAAGGAAGACTATAACTTACCTTAATATATTTACTTTGAGATTTTATTGGTGTTAAACGTCTCACCCAATCTAGGATTTTATCGTATGGACATATTTATAATAACTTATATTTATTCAGGGAATTTTAGAATTAATTTGTAATGTCCAACCTTAGGTGGGTTCAAGCTCTTTATTATAATTATTCCATCAACCTAGATTATATGCAAAATAATTAACATTTTATTTGTTATATTTATATTGCATTTCCTTTAAGCTTTTATTCAATAAATTTAATTTTTACTTTGTTATAGAAACATATATAAGCACCATCTTATTTACTAGAAATAAATTAGTCCATATTTAATCCCCATTTGGTTAAATCAAGCTGCACCGATATAGGTACCCAGGTAGGAAATGTACCCTTGAAGTGAGTAGACACCAAGTCCAATCCTTAGCCAAAACAAATATGGGCACAAACTTGAAGACCAATGGATTCTCTTGAACTAATAAATTTCATTATTTCAATTCATGTAAATTGGAAGCATCTATAACCCACGTAATTTATATAAATTATTGAAACTTATATAATTTGAGTAAGTTGAGCAGGCTTATTCAAAATTATTCACAACTATTTTCTAACCTTGAAATGAAAAGCACAAGTTCATATATATTGTTCCAAATAATTAAATAAACAATAAATTATTTCATATAGAAAATAATATTCAGTTTGCTTCTAACTTAATAATGCACTAAATAGGCATGCTTTGATACCACTGTTGGAAACTGACAGTTAAATTGAACATGCATAACAGGCACGGCGGAAATTCAAAATTTTGTCCCTGTCCCCAAGAACTCCTATTAGATGCATATAAATTAAATAAAGTCTTAACTAAATAATTCTCTACTTAGGTTAGCATGCATAGGCTAGGCGTACCATAATTCTAAATTATATCCTAGCATAAACATTTTATATTAAACATGTTATAACTCTAAGTTACAATTTAATATAAAATAAATTAAGCATGCGTTATAACCTAAGCATAATAATAATTAGGTCTAAAATGCTTAAAGAAAAAGACCTAATATTTAAGATAAAACATACCAGTTGAAGCGTGCTCTAGCAGAACCTCCTTGCATAAGCCTCCAAGTATAAGATAGCCTCTATGAGTATCCACACGAACCCCACCAACCGAAACCTCCCAATGAGGAAGAACCGAAGAACCTTGAGTAGCTGCTAGGCCACTCTAAAATCCCACCCGAAAATATATTGTTCAAGTTTACCTTACTCGTAGGATTCACAACTTGAATTTGGTGCGATTTACAAATGAGGAGGAGGTCCCCTTTTATAGGTGGAGCAAAGGCTCCACCTAATAAATGCCATCCCACCCCTTAAGAAGCACGCAGATCCTAGTGGATCCGTGTGATCCTCAAGCTAAATCGCTTGTGCAAGCCTGCCTTGCCCCATGACCTAGGCCTCGCGGGCTTGCGCGGCATGCGACCCACAAGTGCTCCATGCACTCAAGTGGCCTTTTGTCATAAACCCCATAAGTCCTTTCGGGCTTGCAGGGCCCATGTATGTGTTGGATATGATGTATGCCCTTAAGGCAATTAGGGCGATATATCTTAATTATGTAATAGTACGAATAATTTATTTAATCAATAAAGGCATTTGTTCTTTTGTTTATATCAATGTGTTTCTATACATATATATTATAGCTGGTTAAAATATATATTCATTGATGTATGTATACAAAAGTCCTTGACATATCATAGCATGAAGTCAGAGATATTATAGTTGGACTATATTTGGTGGAACCTGCTTCATGTGAAATTATGATTATGTCTAAACTATCCCTAGTCATAGTTTCATCAAGAAAGGATATTGATGAAACGGAAAGACTAGCATGTGGTCAACTTTCTTGGAAAGGGTCCAAGCAGTCAATTTCCTAAGGATTGAAGGTGGTGCCTTAAGCTTGACACATGGATATATCTGGGAGATATATTGGAGACCGCAGCAAGATAAACACTTGGTATAAATATCAATGTGTTAGTGTTTATCTTCATGCAATAAGCTTTGCGAATGTCCTCATACTTGAGATGCTAGTTGCCTTGTGTGGTACTATTGCTATACTTTGGGTCATTGCTATGCACTCATTAATTTAGGGTGCTACGGGTGATTACGGGTATAGTGATGACAGCACGTTGGTAGGCTGAGTAGTCAAAAAGAATCCATCGCTCCAGATATATTAAGGAGTTGTGCCTGGCCACTTGTTGAAGTAATGATTGCCATAAACCTCTGATCAGAGTATGTGTTTGATAGAAATGGTTTCTAGTCAAACACACTATGGTAAAAGGCAATATACTTCGGTAACAAGTAAATAATTGGGATAGCTTGGAGCAACCTTGCTATTAGTGGGTTAACACTTTAACCGAACCCAATAAACCAGATGGTACTAATATTAAAGAATGGAAGGAATTTATCGCACTGGATAACTATTGCATTAACCGGGATTAAGTCAGAAGCATAAATGACGTTCCGAGTAATGGGGGATGGTAGACCCTTGCTAGAGGCGTACTATAGTCGTTTAAGGTAATCAAGTTCTATTCACGGTCTAGAACATCGAGCCAATGGTTCCATTAGAACAAGGGTTGGTTAAGCCTTAACAGCTCAATACTTCCGGATCCTATAAGGTCACACACATTGGACCTTCATCGGACTAAGTAAAGAACTAATAGATTTATTCTATTACAAAATATAACGTAAATAATAATTGGATTATTATTTTACTGGTTAAAATTGATTAGATCAATTTTGGATAGACCAAGTAATTTATTTTGATCGGTAACTAATTAATTAAAGTCATAAATAAATTATAATTGATTAGATCAATTTTGGTTGGACCAAGAAATTTATTTTGAATGATGACTAATTTATTAGGGTCAGAAAATAAATAATTGAAAAGGGATTAAAAAGGGGAATTTTGCATTGGCGAGTTTAATTGGACCGAGAGTATAAAAATATTTTGTACAGACTCGAGTGCGCGGTAGTACACCGAAAGGTGTGCAAGCAATGTTGGGCATTGCTCGCGGCAGCCCATAAAAATGAGTTGCACATGCGCAGCCCAAAAGCAAGGCAAAGCCCAAGGGCTTTGCCTTGCCAATGCACAGCGTGTGACACACTGTGCATATGGGATGGGAGTAATTACTCCCATCCCACATTGCTTATAAGCGGGAGCAAAATGCTCCCCCAAGCCTATATATAGGCTTTTCCCTTTCCTTTCAAATCGTACCAAGCTCAAAGCATAAATCTTAAGTGAGATAATTAATCTCTCGGGTACTTGAGCAAGTTATTTTTGTGGAGCCTGAATTTATTCGAGCACTGCTAGTTTATATTTTTGGGTGAGGCTTCTAGAATGGTCTAGCAACTACTCGAGGCTTCTTAGTTCTTCCTCCTGGGGAGGTTTTGGTTGGTGGGGTTCATGTGGATACTGATAGAGGCTATCCTACGATTGGAGGCTTGTGCAAGAAGGTCCTGCAAAAGCACGCTTCAACTGGTAAGTTTTTTTTCTTTCTCTTTTAATTATTAAGTCTTTTTCTTTAAGCGTTTTTAGACTTAATAATTATGCTTAGGTTATTTTTACATGCTTAGTTTATTTTATGCTTAGGTTATAACTTAGAGTTATAACATGCTTAGTATAAAATAAATATACTAGGATATAATTTGGAATTATGGTATGCCTAGTCCTTTAGCATGCTAACCTAGGTAGAGAATTAATTAGTTAAGGCTTTATTTAATTTATATGCAACTAATAGGAGTTCCTGGGACAGGGACAAAATTTTGAATTTCCGTCATGCCTCTTATGCATGTTCAAATTGACTGTCAGTTCCCAATAGTGGTATCAGAGCCAGCCTATTTAGTGCATAATTAAGTTAGAAGCAAACTAAATATTATTTTCTAAATGAAATGATTTGTTTATTTAATTGTTTGGAACAATATATATAAACTTCTGCCTTTCATTTCAAGGTTAGAAATTAGTTATGAATAATTTTGAATAAGCCTGCTCAACTTACTCAAATTATACAAGTGTCAATAATTTATTTAAATTACATGGGTTATCGATGCTCCCAATTTACATGAATTGGAAGAACAAAATTTATTAGTTCAAGAGAATCCATTGGTCTTCAAGTTTGTGCCCGTATTTGTTCTGGCTAAGGATTGGACTTGGTGTCTACTCCTCATAGGGCACCTCTCCTACCTGGGAACCTATATCGGTGCAATTTGAATTGACCAATCGGGGATTAATATGAACTAATTTATTTTTAGTATATAAGATGGTGCTTATATATGTTTCTATAACAAAGTAAAAAATTAAAATTATTGAATAAAAGCTGAAAGGAAATGCAATATAAATATAACAAATAAAAGTGTTAATTATTTTGCATATAATCTAAGTTGATGGAGCAATTATAATAAAGAGCTGAACCCACCTAAGGTTAGACCTTATAAATTAATTCTAAAACTCCCTGAATTAATACAAGTCATTATAATTTTGTCCATCTGATAAAATCCTAGATTGGGTGAGACGTTTAACACCAATAAAATCCCAAAGTAAGTATATTAAGGCAAGTTATAGTCTTCCTTACTCAAATTTATAGTACGGTCTTTTTGGGCTATCAAAAAGCTACGCAAAGCGTTCCTTTTAGTCCACATTGATTGGTTGTAAAGTTTGAGATAGGGTCTGCCTTAACAGAGATGGGGTAGTCCACCATAAAATTGGGGGCTAGGCCAGGATTTGAGACATATTCAAGGAGATGCTAATATAAGAGCACACGTCCCTTGGGATTAGGGAACTTGAATAAATTAGCAATTGCATGCGATGCAAATGGAATGGGATTCCAACTATGACTTACTATTATGACTTGACTCATAAAATTGGGGGTTGTAATAGACTAGTTATAGATGCTACCTACTAGGAAATTTAGCTGGGCTAAAATTCACGAATTCAATAGATTGGGCTATTGTAAATTTCAAAGAAAATAGTAGGAAAATGTATTTAATTAAAAGTCCTCATATTAAATACATGTACTTAAACTAATATCTAAACACTTTTATTTTCTTATGTCTTAGGTTGAAAATGGCTTCCAATTTTAATCTCCGTATGTTACTTGACACCAAATTGAATGGCTTGAACTTTTCTGATTGGTTCCGAGCAGTGAGAATAGTTCTCAGATCTGAGGGAATTGCCTATGTCCTAAGTGAAATTTTCCCTGTAGAACCTGATGTTGAGGATCATGTGGAACATGATGCCTGATTGAAGCACAGGAAAGATCGTGAGACTGCCAACATGAGAACATGCCCTTGGAGGATATGGTTCTCCATCTTGAAGAACTCTTTTCGGAGAGGGAGAGGACAGAGAGGTATGAGACCTCCAAGCTCCTTTTCGGGACTAAGATGCAGGCTGGCACCTCTGCCTCTCAGCATGTACTGAAACTTTTGGGATACCTTGAGAAGCTGAATCGATTGGGATTTGAGATGAATCATGACTTGAGCATTGACCTTGTGTTGATGTCCTTGACAGATAGTTACTTAGGCTTTGTAACTAACTATTACATGAACAGGATTAATTCAACTATCCCTGAATTAATTAACATGCTGAAAACAGTAGAACCTCAGATCAAGAAAGATCAGAAACCTCTACTGTTGGTTGAAAAAGGCAAGGCTTCTAAGAAGAAGAAGCAGGCACTAGGTGCCAAGAAAAGAATCAGTAAGAAGAAGAATGAAAAGAAGGCATCTAAGTATGTTTGCTTCCAATGTGGGAAACCGGGACATTAGAAGAGGGATTGCAAAGCTCCTGCTTCTGAGCATTTGAAGAAGAAGCCTACAGAGGCATCTACTTCAGGTATATTTGTAATTGAAAACTTTGCTACTTTTCCTCAAGAATCCACTTGGGTATTAGATACTGGTTGTGGTTCTCATATCTGTACTTCTGTGCAGGGACTAAGGAACTGTAGAAAACTTGCAAAAGGTGAGACGGACCTACGAGTGGGAAATGGAGCCAGAGTTGCTGCATTAGCCGTAGGGAGCTTTAGTCTTGTTTTGCCAAGTGGACTTGTTTTAGTTTTGAATAATTGTTATTACATTCCAAGTGTTACTAAGAATATTGTATCTGTTGCGTGTTTAGCAACAGAGGGATTTGAAATTTTATTTTCGAATAATAATTTTCAGATTCGTTTGAATAATATTCTTTATGGTTAGGGAATGTTGAAAGGTGGCATTTATATTCTTGATACTAAAACAGAAGTTTTCAATATAAACAATGTGAAGAAAGTTAAATTAGATAATGAGAATTCCTTTTACTTATGGCATTACCGTTTAGGCCACATATACAAAGATCGCTTAACCAAGTTGCATAAGCGTGGAGACTTGGGCTCAATAGACTTAGAGTCTTATGGTGATTGCGAAACTTGTTTAAAAGGAAAAATGACAAAGTTACCCTTTAAAGGAAAGGGTGAACGAGCCACGAGTACATTGGAACTTATACACACTGATGTGTGTGGTCCAATGAGTGTTCAGGCACTAGAAGGATACTCCTACTTCATAACCTTTATTGATGATTACTCACGATACGGTTATTTATACTTGATGAAGCACAAGTCTGAAAGTTTTGAAAAATTCAAACTATTTAGAGCTGAAGTAGAGAAACAGCTTGAGAAAAGTATTAAAACACTTCAATCGGATCGAGGTGGAGAATACTTAAGTCAGGAGTTTCAGGATTATCTAAAGGAAAATGGGATAGTTCCCCAGTGGACCCCTCCTTATACACCCCAACATAATGGAGTGTCAGAAAGGAGGAATCAGACTTTATTAGATATGGTCAGGTCCATGATGAGCCATGCAGTTCTTAGTAAATCCTTTTGGGGATATGTACTTGAGAGTGCGGTTTATGTCTTAAACAGAGTGCCCTCTAAATCAGTTGATTTTACACCTTATGAAAGATGGTGTAACAAAAAGCCATCTCTAAATCACTTAAGAGTATGGGGTTGTCCTGCTATGGTAAAGAGGATAGCGTCAGATAAGCTAAATGCCAAGGCTGACAAATGTCTGTTCATTGGATATCCAAAGGAAATAATTGGGTATCTATTTTACCAACCCGAAGCACAAAAGGTATTTGTGTCTCGAAATGCTCACTTTTTGGAAAAGGAACACTTACTTGAAAAGGTCAGTGGGAGCAATATTGAACTGGAAGTTCAAGAGGAAGAAACAGACGATCAACTGATTGACCCCGTTCTAGATACACAAGAGAGTGTGATCTAAGAACAAACTGTCGAAACACAATCATTGCGAAGATCAGGTCGTGTTCATAAGGGTCCTGATAGATATGGGTTTATCATCACTAATGATAAAGAACTATATCTTGTGGAGGATGATGAACCAAGGACATATGATGAGGCAATAAAAAGCTCAGATTCTGATAAATGGCAAAAGGCCATGAAATCATAAATGGATTCCATGTATGAGAACTAAGTTTCGAATTTGGTTGATGCACCGTAAGAGGTTAGACCAATTGGGTGCAAATGGGTCTTCAAGAAGAAGACAGACATGGACGGTAATGTAATTACCTATAAAGTAAGGTTGGTTGCGAAAGGTTATAGTCAATGGGAAGGAATTGACTATGATGAAACCTTCTCACCGGTAGCCATGCTCAAATCCATAAGGATACTCCTCGCCATTGCTGCTCATTATGATTATGAGATCTGGCAGATGGATGTAAAAACAGCATTCCTGAATGGGGATTTAGACCGGGATGTGTATATGACACAACCTGAGGGTTTTACATCTCAGAATGGCTCCAAGGTATGCAAGCTACAAAGATCCATTTATAGACTTAAGCAGGCATCCAGGAGTTGGAACATAAGGTTTGATCAGATAATCTGGGAACTGGATTTCTGCCCAAATGCAAATGAGCCTTGTGTTTACAAGAAGGTTAGTGGGAGTGCAGTCATTTTTCTAGTATTGTATGTTGATGACATTCTGCTAATAGGAAATGACATTTCTCTTCTTCAAAACGTTAAAGTATGGTTCTCAAGAAAGTTCTCCATAAAAGACCTTGGTGAAGCAGCATTTATACTAGGTATAAAGATCTACAGGGATAGATCCAAGAGGCTGTTAGGTCTTTCTCAAAGTACATATATAGACAAGGTGTTGAATAGGTTCAACCTTAAGCATTCTAAGAAAGGTTATCTCCCGATGACAAAGGGGATTAACCTATCTAAAGCTGAGTGTCCGAAGATAGCTTAAGAGAGAATGTGCATGAAGGATATACCCTATGCATCCGCAATAGGATCCATCATGTATGCTATGATATGTACTAGGCTGGATGTCTCTCAGGCTTTGAGCTTTACGAGCAGATATCAGTCAGATCCAGGTGAAAACCACTGGATGGCCGTTAAGGCAATCCTTAAGTACTTGAGAAGGACTAAGGATGAGTTCTTGATATATGGAGAAGGTGATCTCACTATCAAAGTTTACACTAACGCAAGCTTTTAATCTGACAAGGATGACTTTAAGTCTCAGTCAGGTTTTGTGTATGTGTTAAATGGAGGGGCAGTATGCTGGAAGAGTTCCAAGCAAGAAACTACTGCTGATTCAACCACGGAATCTGAATACATTACTGCATGCGAAGTAGCAAAAGAAGCTGTCTAGTTGAAGGGATTTATTGGTGATCTCGGTGTGGTGCCTGAGGCTATTGATCCAATTACTTTATATTGTGATAACAATGGTGCCATAGCTCAGGTAAAGGAACCACGGTCTCATCTGAAAAATAGACATGTATCCAGAAAGTGTCATATAATCAGGGAGATTGTTGATGCTAAGATAATAAGATTAGAATATGTACCCACTGATCAGAACCGCGCGGATGGTCTGACAAAGCCATTGACTCAAGTCAAACATGACCAGCATGTTAAAGCATATGGATTAAAACATATGGCTAATTGGCCTTAGTGCTAGTGGGAGTTTGTTGGATATGATGTATGCCCTTAAGGCAATTAGGGCGATATATCTTAATTATGTAATAGTACGAATAATTTATTTAATCAATAAAGGCATTTGTTCTTTTGTTTATATCAATGTGTTTCTATACATATATATTATAGTTGGTTAAAATATATATTCAATGATGTATGTATACAAAAGTCCTTGACATATCATAGCATGAAGTCAGAGAAATTATAGTTGGACTATATTTGGTGGAACCTGCTTCATGTGAAATTATGATTATGTCTAAACTATCCCTAGTCATAGTTTCATCAAGAAAGGATATTGATGAAACGAAAATACTAGCATGTGGTCAACTTTCTTGGAAAGGGTTCAAGCAGTCAATCTCCTAAGGACTGAAGGTGGTGCCTTAAGGTTGACACATGGATATATCTGGGAGATATATTGGAGACTGCAGCAAGATAAACACTTGGTATAAATATCAATGTGTTAGTGTTTATCTTCATGCAATAAGCTTTGCGAATGTCCTCATACTTGAGATGCTAGTTGCCTTGTGTGGTACTATTGCTATACTTTGGGTCATTGCTATACACTCATTAATTTAGGGTGCTACGGGTGATTACGGGTATAGTGATGACAGCACGTTGGTAGGCTGAGTAGTCGGAAAGAATCCATTGCTCCAGATATATTAAGGAGTTGTACCTGGCCACTTGTTGAAGTAATGATTGCCATAAACCTCTGATCAGAGTATGTGTTTGATAGAAATGGTTTCTAGTCAAACACACTATGGTAAAAGGCAATATACTTCGGTAACAAGTAAATAATTGGGATAGCTTGGAGCAACCTTGCTATTAGTGGGTTAACACTTTAACCGAACCCAATAAACCAGATGGTACTAATATTAAAGAATGGAAGGAATTTATCGCACTGGATAACTATTGCATTAACAGGGATTAAGTCATAAGCATAAATGACGTTCCGAGTAATGGGGGATGGTAGACCCTTGCTAGATGCGTACTACAGTCGTTTAAGGTAATCAAGTCCTATTCACGGTCTAGAACATCGAGCCAATGGTTCCATTTGAACAAGGGTTGGTTAAGCCTTAACAGCTCAATACTTCCGGATCCTATAAGGTCACACACATTGGACCTTCATCGGACTAAGTAAAGAACTAATAGATTTATTCTATTACAAAATATAACATAAATAATAATTGGATTATTATTTTATTGGTTAAAATTGATTAGATCAATTTTGGATAGACCAAGGAACTTATTTTGACCGGTAACTAATTAATTAAAGTCATAAATAAATTATAATTGATTAGATCAATTTTGGTTGGACCAAGAAATTTATTTTGAATGATGACTAATTTATTAGGGTCAGAAAATAAATAATTGAAAAGGGATTAAAAAGGGGAATTTTGCATTGGCGAGTTTAATTGGACCGAGAGTATAAAAATATTTTGTACAGACTCGAGTGCGCGGGAGTACACCGAAAGGTGTGCAAGCAATGTTGGGCATTGCTCGCGGCAACCCATAAAAATGGGTTGCACATGCGCAACCCAAAAGCAAGGCAAAGCCCACAAGGGCTTTGCCTTGCCAGTGCACAGCGTGTGACACGCTGTGCATATGGGATGGGAGTAATTACTCCCATCCCACATTGCTTATAAGCGGGAGCAAAATGCTCCCCCAAGCCTATATATAGGCTTTCCCCTTTCGTTTCAAATTGTACCAAGCTCAAAGCATAAATCCTAAGCGAGATAATTAATCTCTCGGGTACTTGAGCAAGTTATTTTTGTGGAGCCTGAATTTATTCGGGCACTGCTAGTTTATATTTTTGGGTGAGGCTTCTAGAGTGGCCTAGCAACTACTCGAGGCTTCTTAGTTCTTCCTCCTGGGGTGGTTTTGGTTGGTGGGGTTCGTGTGGATACTGATAGAGGCTATCCTACGATTGGAGGCTTGTGCAAGAAGGTCCTGCAAAAGCACGCTTCAACTGGTAAGTTCTTTTTCTTTCTCTTTTAATTATTAAGTCTTTTTCTTTAAGCATTTTTAGACTTAATAATTATGCTTAGGTTATTTTCACATGCTTAGTTTATTTTATGCTTAGGTTATAACTTAGAGTTATAACATGCTTAGTATAAAATAAATATACTAGGATATAATTTGGAATTATGTTATGCCTAGTCCTTTAGCATGCTAACCTGGGTAGAGAATTATTTAGTTAAGGCGTTATTTAATTTATATGCAACTAGTAGGAGTTCCTGGGACAGGGACAAAATTTTGAATTTCCGTCATGCCTCTTATGCATGTTCAAATTGACTGTCAGTTCCCAACAGTACACAAGGTCCAACCCTCGCTTTGGCAATCCAATTTTTAGCTCTCCTAAATAAATTAATATTTTATTTAATGACCACAATAAATTAGTTATCGGTCAATAAATAAAAACTTTTGGTCCAATCAGATAATAATCCAATTATTAATATGTTACATTTTCGCAATAGAATGAATCTATTAATTCTTTACTCAGTCCGATGAAGGTCCAATGTGTGTGACCTTATAGGATCCCAAAGTATTGAGCTATTAAGGCTTAAACAACCCTTGGTGTAATGGAACCATTGGCTCGAGGTTCTAGACCGTGAATAGAACTCGGTTACCTTAAATGACTGTAGTACGCCTCTAGCAAGGGTCTACCATCCCCTATTACTCAGAACGTCATTTTTGCTTATGACTTATTCTCAGTTAATGCAATAGTTGTCCAATGTAATGAACTCCTTCCATTCTTTAATATTAGTACCATCTGGTTTATAGGGTTCGGTTAAACTATTAACCCACTAATAGCAAGGTTGCTCTAAGCTATCCCAGTTATTAACTTGTTACTGAAGTATATTGCCTTTTACCATAGTGCGTTTGACTATAAACTATTTCTATCAAACACATACTCCGATCAGAGGTTTGTAGCAATCACTACTTCAACAAGCGGCCAGGTATAACTCTTTAATATATCCGGAGTTATGGATTCTTTTTAACTAGTTAGCTTATCAACGTGCTGTCATCACCATACCCGTAATCACCCATGACACCCTAAATTAATAAGTGTGTGGGAATGATGCAAAGTATAGCAATAGTACCATACAAGGTAACCAGTATCTCAAGTATGAGGATATTTGTAAAGCTTATTGCATAAAGATAAACACTAACACATTGATATATATACCAAGTGTTTATCTTACTGCGGCCTCCAATATATCTCCCAGATATATCCATGTGTCATACTTAAGGCATCACCTTCAGTCCTTCGGAGATTGATTGCTTGGACTCTTTCCAAGAAAGTTGACCACATGCTAATTTTTTGCTTCATCAATATCCTTTCTTGATGAAACTATGACTAAGGATAGTTTAGATATAATCATAATTGCACATGAAGTAGGTCTCACTAAATGTAGTCCAACTATAATTTCTCTGACTTCATGCTACTTGTGTATACATACATCAATGAATATATTTTAACCAGCTATAATATATTTATAAGCACATCGATATAAACAAAAGATTAAATGCCTTTATTAATTAAACAAAATATTCATACTATTACATAATTAAGATATATCGCCCTAATTGCCTTAAGGGTATACATCATATCCAACAAACACCCATGGCCACTGATACAATTCTGAGTAAAGATGAGGAAGGTAAAACTGTAGAGAGTAAGCTCTATAGAGGTATTATTGTTTCTCTACTTTACTTAACTGCTAGTAGTGACATTCAATATGCTATACGTTATTGTGCAAGATATCAAGCTGACCCCAGAGAATCTCACTTAGCTGCTATTAAGAGAATTCTCAGGTATTTGCTAAGCTGTATTGATGCAGGATTATGTTATCCAAGTAATGTAGATTTCACTCTGAGAGGATGCACAAATGTTGACTATAGAAGAGACAAGCTTGAAAGGAAAAACACCGCAGGAGTTTGTCACTTCCTTGGTGATTGTCTAGTAATATGGTATAGCAAGAACCAGAATTCTATAGCTCTGAGTATAGCTGAGGTTGAGTATATGGCTGCAGGAAGTTGTGTAGCACAACTGTTATGGATCAATCAGCAATTGGAGGATTATGGTATAAAGGCTAAATGTCTTGAAGTCATATGTGACAACAAGAGTGCAATTAACCTATCCAAGAATCCAATTCAACATAGCACGATGAAGCATGTCAATATTAGACATCACTTCATAAGGGATCATGTGCTAAAAGGAGAAGTCAAGCTCAGATACATTCCAACTGAAGAACAGAGAGCTAACATATTCACAAAGCCTATTGGAAAGGATCAATTCAATACTCTGAGAGAGCTTATCAAAATGTCCAATCCAATTTGAAGAAATACACTCCACTCTGGCCTATTCTGAAGCTGACCAAACTAGGGCACACTCTGAGCTTCTATGAATTAGGTTAAGTATTTCTTTTGCCGCTTGAATTTTGGACATGTCATTAATTGTCACCGGTTATCTTTCAAATTTAAACTTGATAGAAACGGTAGCAAGTAATGAAATGATCCATATTCAGTAGCAGTTATCCCGTATTTCTCGCGTTCATTAATCCTATGGTATACGATATGCAATCTAACCGTTGAATCTTAAGACCATGGATTGTGAGTCATACACGTAGCTTTGTAGGTTTAAGTGAAGAGACTTTGGCTATTTAAGGAGAAATTTAGAAAGAGGAAAGGTTACTTTACCAAAATTTCCTTCTCTGCAATCTTCTTCCTAAATTCTCGAAATCTCTATTCGTTTCAAAGCAATCTACAATGACGAGCACATCAGGAAAGAAATATGATCTTTTTGTGAGGAATAAGAAGGATACTTGCTGGATCATTACACAAGACCATATTGCTCAGGTAGCAGTTGGATTTAACAAGAGGGAAAATCTATTTATCCCTATTGGGAGGAAGTATATCCCTACCGAATGGTGTTCCATAAGAAAACTGAAGTGGACAACCCAATTGTTGTTGATATGCTAAGTTTTTGCAACGATGAGAGGTTTGGGAAGTAGGCGCGCCAGCACCACTTGAGAGGTTTCTTTGAACTTCCAAACAGCTGCTATGAAGAAATATTCCTAAGATTCTTCGATGGAATCCACATGGTAGAAGGTCAGAAGGATCTATTTGTGACCATGATGATGGGGAGGAAAGTCTATGTTACTCCCAAGCTGATAGTAGGGCTATTAGGATGCACAAAAGAGGACTCAGACTAAGGGTGATAAAGGACGAAGAGCATGTAGATATCCCCATAGATTATGAGGTTCCTGAAGATTATAAGTCTGGTGAACTTATTGCCTCAATGTTCACCAAGGAAGGAAAGAAAGCTCATGAGCTTGTCACTAAAGTTCTTCTACCCAAAATAGGCGCTACTGGGAGCTATTTAAAGTTTGAAAGGGTATTTCTGTATGCTTTGACGCATGGAATGAGCATCAATTGGCCACTGGCTAATCTGTATAGATTTTTAAAGGTTACCAAGCATTTGGTATATGGCCAACTTATTATTGAGATCTGTAGAGCTTATGAGTTGGACATAGAAGGATGGGCAGCAAAGAACAACATCCCGCTGAAAGTAATCTAGTCTAGAGTTCTCAGCAACGCTCATTTTCATGGACTCAGAGCCAATGAAAGACCTTCCAATATGAAGTACATAAAGCTAAAGAGAGGGGAGGTCAAAGTCAAGGATCCCAAGGTAATATTGGAAATGAAGCCTACCAGGCCTAATGAAGAGGATTTGACCTTGGATTCCTTTAAGGCTAGTGAGCTTGAGATGATTACCAAGCTCAGAGCGAAAAAGGGAGAAGAAGTGCCTGAAAAGTAGGGAATCAAGAAGGAGGTGAAGAAGGATCCGAAGAAGGCTAAGAAAGGGAGCTCAGCGAGCTCCATTCCTATAGTTGCCCATGTACCTAAAAAGACGAGATCATCTAAGGGAACTAAAGAAGAGAAATCCCATGAGCTGACTCTGAAGGAGATAGAAGAGGAAAAGCAAGCTGAAGAGGAGTTAAGGGAAGAAATGCCTCTAAAAAGAGAGAAGAAGAGGAAAGTTGATACTACTCAGTTAGATGTGGTGACTATAAAAGGAAAGGAAGCTACATCAGTTCCAATTCCCCAAGTAGGTCAGCTAAAAGAAAAAGCTGATGGGGAAGAGAGGAACTAGAGTTTTCTAGGATGTAGAAGAAGCTGAGAGGGTTAAAGCTGCTGAGGAAGAGAGGATAAGAAAAAAGCAGGAAGAGATAGAGGCTAAAATTAGAAGAAAGGATGAGAAAGCAGCAGCCAAAGTTAAGACTGATGCTCAGAATATTTTGCAGTCTGTTGTTGCTAGCCTAGCTGAGAAAGAAGTGCCTAAGGTAGTTGAAGAAATGATTGGTGCTCTTGAAGGCATTGAGAATCAAGAAGAGCAGGAAGGAGAGGAAGATGAAGTTGTTGAAGTAGATGCTGTAGAATTTGATGTGCTGAACTCTAACCAGCAAGTCACTCTGACTACCGATGATGTTAAGAAAGCTAGGAAGGAAAGGAAGAGAGGTTTATTAAAGAGGATGAAAGTGATAATAGATGAAGATGAAGGTGATCTAGAGGATAAGGAGGAGGATAAAGTAGTTGAGCATGGAGCTCAGCTGACTGAGGAATCTCAATCTCAGGTCAGCGAGTCCGCTGTTGAAGGTGCTGATAGAGAAAAGGAGTAAGAAAACCCAGAACCATTTCCCTTCCCAAACACTATACCTGAAACACCACTCTCACCTACACACATTTTAACCTTACCCTTACCTGAAATCCAAATATCATCCACATACACCTCTGACTAAATCAACACCACAAACTCTGACCAAACAACCATCATCCCATACCTTTCACCCATAGGATCTCTAGTGCATGAACTATTACTCTTGAAGGGACCCCCAATTATCAGAGGGCCTCCAATTATTGAAGAGATTCCTAAACAACCACAACAACAACAACCACCTCAACAACCTCAACCTCAACCCCAATTCAATCCCTAATCTGAGTTATTGGGAGACATAAGGAGGATGGAGAGAGCCCAATTTCTAGGACTTAGGGATGATGCTGAGATAGCAAAATCATTATTATCTGAGGATGTCATGAGGAGGATCGCAAAGTTTGTGGAGCAAGTGCAAGGATTTCTTGATGCAGTTGAGGAGATGAAGGCCCACATCAGATCCGTACCTACACAATTTTCATTGGTAAAGGAAATAGTATCCCATGTGTTGCCCTTGTTGTCTATTACATGTAGATAGGCTGGTGGAATGAAGATGGAAGTTGCAGAGCTCAAGAAGCAGATGGCAAAGATCTATGAGAGTAACTTCAAAGTATTGAATGATGAGAGGGACTTCTGGAATTCATTAATTGATAAGTTCAACCCTCTGCTAGAAGCTATACTAAAGGTGCTTGATGGGTATAACATTCTGAGTAAGGAGAATGAAGACAACACAACGCGCTTGAATGCTGTTGTTGATGGGATTAATGCTCTGATCGTAGTGGTAACTAGGCATCATAGGTTACACACTAAGTTGAGGACTGTGAAAGATTAGATGCTGAAAGGAGTCAAGGACTCGGAGGGAGCTTGCTTAATGCCTTAAAGAGGCTTAATATTTCATATGCTCTGAATAGTGACATAGTTATGGCAGATGCTGAACTGGAGCCTACACTTCATCAGAAGCTTAGTCATATCAGAGACCAAATCAAGCAAGTTCAAGCTAATGTCATCAACGATGGAGAAGCCACTGACAAAATACATGATGAAGTCACTACTCATATCTGGAGCACTCCAATGCTAGAGCGTATTCTGAGAGAGGCTCTGGTAAGTCTCGCCCAGATATCCAAGGAAGGACTGAGCGCTTAATATCAAGTTAACCTGTCTCAATCCCGTGCTTTAGTAGGCTTATTTGCCTTCCTCAGAGAACAAGATGCTCTATCGCATGAAATCTATGAGCTGCTTATGCAAAATTTTTCATCCAATGTTTATGGTCAGCTAGAAACATCTAAGGAGTCTTTGAGCTCATTTGATCATCGAGCCCAAGCCATTTTGGATGCAATGGCAATAGGGGAGAAGGATCGCGAGAAGCGTGAGCAGGGGGAAAGGGAAAGAGAGTAGAGGATAGCTGAATTTTCCTACAATTTGTCTAAGGATGCAGAGCGCATTCAATTAGAATATCATGAGAACATAAAGAGGAAAGGCAAGGAGATTGCGCTGCCCAAGGAAAAGAAGTCAAGATGGGATCAACAAGCTTACGAAGAAAGGAGAGCAAAGTTGGGAGCCCCGCCTATGCCTAAAGATTAGAATAGAATATCTATGTAATCGTTAGAGCTCATTGTAAAACTTAGTATAGATTAACCCATCGTTGTATGTACTCAAGTTATTATTTAATGAAAGATTACATTTTCTATTCTAAGTTGAGATCTTCTTAACTTCATATATTCTCTGCTATATATATATAGTCTGATCTTATGTAGAAGTATATGAAAAGGGTTGAGGAATGCTAAACTCGGAAGATTAAAGAATTATGGGGGAGTTAGCATTCACTCTGAGCAAAATGAAGATGCTGAACAAAGACATATCAAGCATAAGTATAAGGTAACTCTGATCTAAATGTCTTATTGATTTAATTCTCGCTCAAGTTAATTGCCATTGATCAAAATGGAGGAGATTGTTGAACCAAGCACGAGCTTGACTGACTCAGTGGACTGACTCAATAGTGCTTAAGTTTTGATCACAACAATTAACTTCGTTTTGAGTTAATTAAATCAACAATAATATTAAAATAAATAGTCTATGGTTGGATAAGGAGTTGGTAAATTCAAGGGTAGAATTTCGAGTCTCCGCTGACCAAGCTATTTAGTTCAACTCTGAGCTGTTTCTGGGCTGAGTATCTACTTAGTCGCTGACTTAGTAATATTCACTTAGCGCTTGATATTTAGATTTTGTTCCAGCTATGTCCTTTACGATATATCATTTCCACCGAGTTACTTTAAGTCTGTCAATGCTGCTGACTTTACCATTTAAGGTAAAAAGGTATCTTTGCTTTTTAGTGTTGCTTTTTTCAGGAACATTAATGAGACAAAGACAAAAAGAATTAATACCTTGACAAGACTCAGAATTATGAAGAAAATGATAAAGCTTCCAAAGCGAAGCTACAAAAAGTCTTTTGCCAATTTGGGAAATTCTGCAGATCTACCAACCTTGTATCACGCACTCTATAACATGTCAGAATACCAGAGGGAATGGCATGAAGACACGTGGCAAGTCAGCGCGAGTTCTCTCTAACGGAAGATTGGCATCAAACGACAAAGGATTCAAATTGAAGCTCGAATCTCGATCTGACGGATTGATTTTCTATCTCACAATGGTGCAATTCTATCTCTTAATGGATTGATCTGAAGAAGCAACGGGTGGATGGATGAGTTGTCAGTTTTAGAAGATGCCAAGATAAGTTCAACGGCTACTTTCCCAATCCATCTATAAAAAGGAGCAAGAAGGCAAGCGTTAGAACTTGGTAATTACACATGAATTTCTCAAGAAGCTAAACTTTGTCAAAATACAAGCTTTAAAGAAGTTCAAGCTAGAAAGCACAACTCAGCGAGAATCTGCTTTAGAACAAGAGAGAATAGTATAGATCATTCAATTGTAATATCAGATCATTTGTAATTGGATCAACATTTTATAAGTTGAATCCAGCTCTTGTTTAGACTCTTTGTAAGTTGCTGATAGAAGAGGGTATTCTAGTCAGCGGGTGAGCAATTGTAGTTTGGAGAGTACTTACTGTAATTGGGGAATTTGTGAAAGGCTTCACCGCCTAGGGTAAAGCAGTTGAGATTAGTGGATTAAAGCCGAGACACTCTATCGGGACTGGATGTAAGCACAGGTTGTAGAACCAGTATAAAAATCTCAATGTTCTTTACTTAATCGCATTTTTCAGTTTTTCACTCAGCGAGCTGACCTCACTCAGCGGAGCAAGTAATTATCACGAAAAAGTTTCATAAGTTCTTGAGTGAGTCATTTACCCCCCTTCAAACTCAGTGAATGTATGCATATGGACCAACAGTTATAATTATTAATAATTATTTATTATGATTTACTACTATTAATTATTTATATTTATATTTATTATAAATTAATATTCAAATAAAATTTTCTATTGAAATTAGATGCTATTATATTTATTAACTTATTATTATTTATTTTATTATTATATATTTAAATTAATTAATATTATTTAGTATTATTATTTTAATCACTATTAGTTTTAAATATAATTAATTTTTTTATTATTATTTTAATAATGATTAATAAATTCAGTTTAGTTCAGTTCAAGTCCATTCAGTTCAGTGCAATTCAGTTCAGTACAGTCCAAAAGAACAAAGTCTTAGTGGTTTGTGGTCCACAGTGCAATTGAATCTCAACCATCAAAACTCAATAAATAGTTGAAATTGTTCAAAATATACAGCTTTATCAATTTTTGGATTAGGATTTTGCCTCTCTTTTTTTCATTATTATAATCTCCTTATAGCTTGCCTACATTATACTCATTTTACAACCTGTAATCACCGTGAGTTTGCTATGTCAGTCAAAAAGATAATCGAATGAATCTGCACTACAATGTGGCTAATTCTATTTCCTATAAATATATTTATGTATAATATAATTTAAAACATGTCTAGTCTCTCAAACATAGAGTTTATGGCACTTAATGGTATCAGAAAAAAACCTTTTTAAGGGATATAGAAATATATTTGGATTCACTAAGTTTTAGAAAAACAATCGATAAAAAAATGGGGCAAACTTTGAAAAAAATATCATGTGATTTTATTCATTTGTAAAATGAAGTGTGAGAAATATTTTTAGTAAAATGGGGTATATGATTTTAAAAAATTAGCAAAAAGAAGATTCTCGATATTAAATTTTTTCACAATAATGAGTAATCATATTCGTTTTTATCTAAAATTATGGATTGGTTAATAAATTGCAATACACATTAATGATAATTTTTTAAATTTATTAATATTGCAAATAATTTTTTAAATTAGAGTATGATTATAAAATTTAAAAAATGGAAAACAATTTCGAAACTTACTCAAATTGTGACATATAATTTTAAAATAATAAGGTTAAATTATGAGAATATTGTATTGATTAAAATATTTTCTATAACATCACTATTATGAATAAAAAAATATTTTTTTATTATCTTTTTATCAATTTTTTGAAATCACTAAACTCATTTTAAAAAAAAAGGAATGTCAGATCTCATTTTATAAATGACTGAACCGCATATTATTTTTTTAAAGTTTGCAAAAAAAAATAATAGCCGTACAATGTAACAAAAGGCCAAGGGAATTTCCTTTTTATCGTCATCAAGATTGTGTCTAATAGTGTAATTCCTATTTCAGATTGTGTCTGTAATAGTTTAATTCTTATTTCACCAATAAAAATATAAAATTGGGGTTTGAACTTAGCAAAAGAGGGGTTAAGTTTCATTATGAGTATTTTGAAATCAATATCTTTTTCCAAAAAAAAAATCAATATTTTGAAAAGATCCATTTGATTCGGTTAGGCGTAAGAAAATTGTAATTGAAGTGTATTACGAAAACTTATTCACCAACTCAAAACCAGAAACTTTTGATTAGGAAGATAATGATAATAAAGGGTAATATATATAAAAAAATTGATAATAAAGGGTAAGAATACATATGGTGAGGGAAAATTTTTGAATGTTACGTCCAGGGTTGTTAATAAGCCCAGTGACTCACAAACAGTTCGAGATTCGGCTTGGTCAAAGTTCAGTGAAAGTTCGACTCGAGTTCGGGATCGGCTCGAGATATTAACAAGCCAAATCAAGCCTTATAAGGTTCGGCTCGAAAGCTCGCAAACATGTTCGTATAATTTTTGTAGTTAATAAATTAGTGAAAAATAAATTAATTATATATAATTGGTGAGTATTAATTATTCATTTATGATAATTATTCGTAAAATAATGATTTAAAATAACTTGCTACTTTTTTGCAAAAGTTGTGATGAATATGGAATTGCATAGGATAGAACATAGAAAGAGACGAAATGAGAGTGATTACGGATAATGGTAAAAATATTATGATGTTAGTTTAAATTTTTTAAAATTATATATTTCTTTGAGTGCGAATAAATTGCGTTATTTTTTAGAAATGTATTTTCCCAATATTTTTTTGAAAAAGTGTAACAAAATGTCATGTTACTAATGCAATCCTTTTTTTTAACTAGTATTGTCATAAATCAGTTTTAATCATCAAAGTTGAAACACTTAGGGGCAACACTTTTATTTTGTGTTGCAATAGTGCATATATGTTAGGGCTAGCGAGCTTGCGAACTCGAGCTGAACTTTTCACGAGCCCGAGCCGAGCTTCATTTTTCTAAGCTCGACGAGCTTCGAGCCGAGCCGAGCCGAGCTGAGCAAATATGTTCACCAGCCGAGCCAAGCCGAGCCGTGCACTATTCCATCTCAGTTCGGCTCGTTAACACCCCTAGTTACATCTTATTTCACATTCATTACTTGATTATAACATTATGTGTCAATCACATTAATTTTTTTGTTGCCATCAGGTTCATCAAAGCTTTGCTCCTACTACGTCCAGATCCGACCCGGGTCGCCCACCTAGTTGTGGCGGATGAGTCTCCCAGTAAGGATTTTTCCCATTCACTAGGACTCTAACTCGAGACCTTGCTTAAGCGATACCAAACCACTTATCACTTGGACCAAATCTTATTGACATGTGTGAATCACATTATAAATATTTGGAATACAGATTTGAAGTTAATTTTTTAGCGATGATATTTTATCGCCCTTTTTTTCACTTACTACCTCTTATAGTGCCTTCTATGCCCTTTATATGTATTGATTTAAAAAATAATTAATGTTATCGTTTACTGTCCATTTTTACACTTATAGCCCCTCAAAATTATTAATATGTCATATATATTTATTTATTAAAAAATGATAATTCATCCAAATAGAAATTTAATATATAAAATACATATAAAAAATTAAATCAACTATTATTATAACAATGTAAAAATATAAATCAAAATAAAGAAATTAATTAATAATTGTATATCTTGACTTGTATCGATTTGAATAAAATAAGGCTTCCCACATTCTTCGCCTACTATAATACCATAATGCTGCTTTACTAACACTCAAATTTCGCATCAATCCAATCCCGATAGGGAACATTGGACTGTAGCCAAGGAGATCCTTAAGTACCTTAAACAGACTAAGGACATGTTTTTAGTATATGGAGGTCATGAGGGGTTTTCAGTATCCGGGTATATTGATGCAAGCTTTGACACTGACAAAGATGAGAGACGATCACAATCATGATACATTTTCCTTCTCAATGGCAGAGCTATAATTTGGCGGTTGGCTAAGCAATGTACGGTTGCTGATTCCGCAACATAAGCTGTGTATATTGCTGCATGTGATGCTGCCAAGGAAGCTATTTGGATGAAGAAGTTTATAACTGAGTTAGGAGTTGTACCAACAATCCTAGACCGAGTTGATATATTTTGTGATAACAACAGGGTTGTCGCACAAGCTAAAGAGCCCTGGTCTCACAAGAATTCCAAACATGTTCTTAGAATATTTAATATGCTTAGAGAGATTAAAGCAAGAGGCGATATTACATTGCAGAGGGTTAACACATAACAATGTCGCTAACCTGTTGACCAAACCGCTTTCGCAACAGACACATGATTGTCATGTGAGGTTTATGGGGATTAGGGACATTCTGGCCTGGAACTAGTGCAAGTGGGAGATTGTTAGGTGTCCTAGTTCTAGACATCGTTTTATTAAGATGCAATTGAATATTTGTGTTTTGTGTTACATTAATAAAGGCATTAATCTTCTCAATGATATATCTTGTGCTATATTTAGTTAAGAGTATCCGTTGATTAAATCATAAATATCTCAAGTGTGTTTTAGTCATGGGAATGAATAAAACAATAAACTTGTATGTTGGTTAACTTGTTTGAGAAATGACCTATGAACATAGGCTTGTGTTGATAACATGGGATGGACCGATCCGATTAGCAAAAGTCACATGCTATCGTGTCACGAACGTTTTGCTGGGTAGGCCTCAAATGTCCTCGGGTTATTGTTGAACACGTTGGTAGTAAGGTTGAAGTGATAGGATTGCCATTCAACTTAATAAATTGAAATGAATCGTCAGCCACTTAATGAATAAAAGGGATTATGACATGTCCAAATAAGTAGGTAGCTTATTTGAAAGAATCATTTTATTCTAGATCAAGAAATATAATGAAAGTAATAATGGGTGACATGACCATGTGCAATGTTCATTATATCGATGTCAGCATGCAAATGAAATTGTGAGATAACTATTGGGTTGAATATCATATATTGACAACTGTATTTTGTTTTACTGAGGGCTGTAATGGTTTGCTAGAATCCGCTTATGGTCTATGGGCGTGACCCCATTGCCAACATATGGACAGACCCAAAGGATCATGTACTTAGAACCACTGATTCGAGATTCATCTTGTACATGCAATGTTACAAGTAATGATGACGAAATAATTATGAAGTTGATAAATTATTCGTTTAAGGAATTAAGCATCAAGAGGGGTTCGTACATGTGAGAACAGAGGGCTTACACACTGAAAGCCTTGTCGCCGCCTTCTTCCTTGCAAATCAAGTAAGTTTTTACAGCTTTAGATCACCGTTTTTCATATTCCTATTGTATTGTTTTCGATCAATGATCCACGTGGATTTGAGAATTTCAATTGGTTACACCTTTATTGGATTAATTTTCGATAACAAATCCCTTTAGATACAACATATAAAAGAAGAACGCCAGAAAAACTAAAAGGTAAAATCACTCACTTGTTACTGTCGCGAAGGAAGAAGAGAAATGGATTATAAAACTTGCCGGAGATCGCTTGAGAAGCTCGAAGGGAATCTCTTTTTTTGAATAAAGCAGGATAATTGATTAGCATAGCAAAGTAGCAATGCCGCGCGAGCTAAAGAGTGCGCTACATAATTTTTGGACCTGGCTACATGGTTAAACATACATGAAACAAAAGAACTAGACATCGTCTTGCAATCTTGAACAATCGATGAGAAATAAGAAAGCCCTAAATTCGAAGAAATCAAAGCATCACATAAGACCACACAGTCAACTTCCAAAATGATGTGTGTGTACTGAAGGTTTTTTAACCAGGATAAGGCTTCATGAGCCAAGAGAGCTTCAGCTTCAACTATAGACATATGAGGTGTTAATTCTCCTGCTTTAGCCGCTACAAATTCTCCATTTGAGTTACGAAGGACTAAGCCGTAGCAAGTAACCTTGCCCTCTCGAAAAATCGTAGCATCGGTATTGCATTTTAAGAATGGCATTAAAGGAGGTTCCCATTGCAATGAATTATTCATTCTATGTTGGTTAAATTGGTTGTGGATCAATTGATTGCCAATGGTATGTGATCTGATTCGTTGATTCTCCTCCAACACTGCAATTTCACCATATGTTCGCACCTCGTGATGTCCTCCGTCAGCAGTTTCGATAGCAGCAGCCCCTGCAACGGGCCTGAGAACATAATCAGATCGAGATTCCTCACCATAAATTTGTCCATAACCGTTGTTTGCATTCCCAGGTCGCTTCTCATTTTCAGCAATGATCCACTGCGCTTTAATGGCCATCGCAAACCGCAAGACTGCATATGGTTGAGGTGAGACGCTGTTTCATGTGGCTTTATTTCGGGCATTCCACAGAGACCAGAATATGCAGCAAACTTGTCTAAGAAAATCATTTGGACCATTTTTCAGCCAACAACATATAAGATTCACCACATCCATATCATCAGACAAATTCATATTTGAATTAAATAATGACCACACTCTCCTAGCTAGACTACATCGCATAAATAAATGTGTTTCGTCTTCCACCGCCATAAAACACATACGACAGTATCCTTCATCTAAAACTGATCTCTGAATTAACCGAGCTTGCGCAGGCAAAACTATATTCATCAAACGCCAAACAATGACCTTGATTTTAGACGGCAATTAACCGAGCTTCCATAGGTTATTCCATGGATAGTTAAGTATAGGTTCTGGTAAAACTCGAGTGTAGGAAATAGCCCGGTAAGCACTCTTTACAGAATACACACCTGACGTTTCTAAATGCCAAAAAGGAGAGTCAACTCGAGTATGATTAGGAAGCGAAGTATTGAGAATAAAACCTGCCTCCCTCAGATCAAATAACTCATTGATTTTAGAAATATCCTACGCTGGAAATCTCTGGAAATCGTTTTAGCAGAAATAACAAGTAGCAAAAGTGGATAAATGAATAACATTTGTGCTTAAATAGAAAATATGGTTAAATGAAGGACTCGTTTGTTTGCAGGAAAATATTGTGCAGAAAAACTAAATATTTACTTGTGTTTGGATAGAAGACCGAAAAATATTTTGTAATGTTTGGTGAAATTGTGTAAAATATTTTTTAACATGAATTTACTTATCTTATACCCACATGTTTGTACTCAAACATTTCAATTAAATTACCCATGGAGTTTTTTTAATGACAAATATCACCCAAAACAAAACCCCATTATTCTATTTCCACCCAACGCACCACACAAATCCAGTTGTATATGTGAACAAATATTTTTATATCAATGAAATGATTCAGCCAAAAAAAAAAAGATTAACTATTTAAGATATCTTATACATGGTTCCTGAAGGATCAATTCTACAGACTTGCAGAACAGATATTTTGTCTTCTTGTAACCAAGGAAAGAGATAAATTTCATTATGGGTTGTGAAATCATTGATCTGGTGATTTATATCATTTGTTAAAAATCAATTGGATGATGAAATTGATGATTTCCAGTGAGAAAATCTGAAATAAATGAGGAAAGGAAAAGAGAGGGAATCCTAAAACGACTGGAATCACTGGAAACCACAAAGTGTGGCAGTGGTTTCGTTTGATTGAAGAGTAAATTGTTTTTCTTGGCGTATGTATAAGAGAAAATGTTTCCCTTGCTTTTAGTTGGATAAAACATTTTCCATTGTTAAGATATTTCCATTGACTAACCAAATTTTTTCCCTTCACTTATTTTACACCTAAAACAAACATCGAAAAATCTTGAAAATGTTTTCCTGTAAACAAACAGAGCCGAAGACACATTATCACTTATGACATTACCACGTGGCAATTAGTTTCAAAATTCAAAAATTTCAGCTGTCGCTAAACCATACGAAGAGCCACAAGCTTCCCCTGAAAGCTTCATGGAATGAAAGGACGTGGGCACACCACATCACCCACTCGTCACAAATTCCGGACAAATTGAGTCGGATAATTCCGCCAGAAGTCCTAAAGAAACTTCTCATACTTGTTGGGGGACTTTTAATAACTTAGTATAATATATCAACTTGTCTCGACTATAAAGATCAGGTCAACCTAGATCGACTGGTCCACATCCTTGCTAAAGGTTATATTCGTTGCCTACTCCAAAGGAGCCCAGCTTGGTCATTCCTCCAGTCGACCCTGTTAACACAAGCCAAAGACACGTAGTATGCTTATGCTCGTGGCGGACAGGATCTCAAGCCGACCCTCAACCGGCTAGACAGAGATTCTACTTCGCATAAATGGGCAGAATCCAATTAGGATTCCAAGCCCTATATGAATCCTAATGTAATTGAGATTATAAAATCAAATATACGTTAGAGTCGTGATCCTATAGGCATTGCGGCTCCCTCTCACAATCTAATTAGTATATCTCAAAAGCCTATATAAAAACCCTCTTTGTCAGGTCAAAGATATCACATTCTATACTCTTAACTACATTATTCGCCCAAACCCATTACTGACTTAAACATCGAAGAGTCGCCCTAGAGGCAACCCCGATCGCCCCCAAGCTTGTCTATTTTGCAGGAAATCCCAAAGTAGATCGAAGATACAACTCAAGAATATCAAAATCAATTCTGAAAGATCAGCACACAAAGGTACCATATTATATTAACATAAAAATGTAAACCAAATAAAAAATAGCTTTAATAGGATCTTCCATAGATTTCTCTACATTTATCACTTGAATATATGTTTTACTGGTCAACGAACTAAAAAACTTTGTTCAAATCTTGATAAACCAACCACCCTAATGTCGGAAACAATAATATAAGAAATTGTCACTCCAAGTATTACACGAATAAATGAAATAAAAAGGGTAAACTTCCAAAAAAGTAGCACGTGAATTTTTTTATTTCAAAGACCGACGTTAGTAATTAAGGGATTTTTTTCCTAACTCAGTGGCAAGAGGTAATTTAGGAAAACCCATCTCTGAGACCCTAAATCAAATTCATCAATGCAAACAAAATTCGCAGCTTACTATGAACCCCATCAACAACAAAATTGACGAGCAAACATTTGATGGAGAGCTTATTTTTAAACCACCCACTCACAATCTCATCGTCCCTTTTTCTTCTCCTCCTGCTTTATTCTTCTGTCATTGTCCAACCTTCAAAAACCACAAATCTAGTTTGGTTTAGGAGGAGTGTAACACAGGTACCTAACCACTAGTGCTTGAGCTCACATCCTCTATTTTGCTTCTTTTTCATATTTCAGGATTATCCCTCTGTTCCATTCAATTTTTTTTCGATTTTATAGACTCTCTAATGTCTTTTCAACTGTGAAGCCCCAAAAAACCCATCATAATTTCCTTTTTACATGACTTCAAATGGTCAAGCAACCATACCAGCAGCCACCAATTGTGCAAAACCTTCTAACTGTCCTAATAAATTGCTCCATCCGGTTTCAATGGCTCTCAGATTGTTCATAATGCCAGAGCTGGCTGCAACTCTAGATTGTCTCCTTATCGGACACTAACGAACCAGAAACGAAATTGGTGCTCTCAGATTCTTCCTGTTATCTTGTTGGGAATTGTGAAAAGAAACTTAAACCCAAGATTTGTTCTCGCATCAGGAACCTAATGTTAAGGGAAAAAATGGAGGTTTTCCATTGATGAAACTGATGTTAGGGTTTGAGATACGAAGGAGAGGAGAAAAATTGGGTTTTCCAAAATTACCATTGCCACGTCATCATAATTGACGGTGTTGGTAAAAAAATCCCTTATTACTAACGTTGCAAAACCTCAAACCCCGTTTTGAAAAAAAAAAATTCCAAACCCCATTATACAAAAGCGTGAAACCACCCAAAAAAAATCTACAAGCAACTAGGACTTGGAGCATCTATAAACTTGGTAGCAACTGCCAGTCCGCTAAGAATAGCACCTTCCACATTTGGACTTGCACAATAATCTCCACATATTCCTATTCTTTTCTTGCTCTCCCATATGCATTTTTCTTCTCCACCCACCGTTACACCCGGAAATGCACTTCCCCTTCACGTACAATACCATATAAATACACTCTTAATTTATTTATCAAAACATAAATTTAGTTTGGCATATTGCATATTCAGGTACTTGAACTTGTCGTAGAAAACCTACTGCCTCCTGAACTTTCAACATGACCTCGTAGCTCCCTCAACTTTTAAAAAGGGTACCACTTTGCCCCTGAACACCACGTGTCAGCTTTCAAAGATGCCAATTTTCTGATTTTCCCTCTCCTATCAGAAGATGACACGTGGCATTTAGAGCTAAGTGGTGCACTTTTTAAAAGTTTAGAGGGCTACTTTAAAAGTTGAGGGAGATGGTTTTTATTGCGACAAGTTCAGGTACCTGGAGATGCATTAAACCATTTAGTTTTATACGTAACCTGTGAAGCCAAATTGGAGCTATTTTCGGGATCATTTGGTTCATGACTGACTGTATTTAGCAAAAGTCTATTTTGATTGCAATATTCCATTTTCATTAAGTAATGGAAATAGAGTATTACTACTCTACAATGAAATGTTGGTACCTAAGGCTAAAGATATAAAATGATTAATAGGCATATACTTTAAATAAGTAAAAGAGCAGTGTTTCACAAAACCAAGTACTCCCTCTAGTGTTTTTTTAAATGCGGTTTTCAAAACTAATAAAATTACTAATTTATCCTTCATATTTGTAACAAAATTCTCTTTCTTGTTAGTTATCAACTTATAATTTCGATATTACTTAGGGCCAATGCTAATTTGAGGTTGCTTTCCTAGGATGCTGTCCCGAAAAGCTACATTTTCAAGCTCTCTATGACACTGGGAAATCAATAGCAAACGGACCCTAATTAATTAGTATTAAGAGTCAAAATATGTTGTCCAATCAAAATATGTTGTTTAACGAAAAGTTTGTTATTGGATCTTTTCACGACAGCAGTTGTAACAGCAAAACCAAACAGACCCGTAATATATCCTAATTTTGTTGTCACCTATATGTAATATGCAACACTCAAGTGAATACTGTAAAAGCAGGCACTATGATTTCATAGGGAATTGATGTAAATACCGACCATCGATGAGCTTTGGTAAAAAATGGCTTAGAGAAAACAAGTCCAGTTTGTTGAAATTCTTGGAACATTTCTTGAGTCACTCTTGCTAATGTTTCACTAGAAGGCTTCCGAAGTCCAGTTTGGGCAATTACATTCCTTGCATACTCTGCGGTTGAATGCAATACCCATCGTTCACTGCAAAACATGGGAAATATAACCAAGTGACTAAACACAAGGAATTACTTATCTTTATGCTTTAGCAGCACCTTATTAATGACTTAAATACCTTTTTGGGTCCTAATCTAAAACTCAAAATGCCCTTTTAGTGTCTGGCCTATAGAAATTACCTATTTGGTGCATGACGTATTCATTTTTCGCCTATTTGGTACCCAGGTATAGAATATCTGCCTATTTGGTGCATACTTCCAGTAAATCAAGGATCCATTTAACATAAAAAAATATGAAATACATGCATCGCATTTGGACCATGGATATGTTTTTCTGATTATGCATAGAATTGCCTTCCTTCAGTGATCCCTTAAGTTGTCGTACTAATTTTTAATATGTCGGGCACCCAAAGTGTAGAAAATTAATTCGTCAACCAC
Source organism: Euphorbia pulcherrima (assembly GCA_947683365.1). Classification (NCBI taxonomy): domain Eukaryota; kingdom Viridiplantae; phylum Streptophyta; class Magnoliopsida; order Malpighiales; family Euphorbiaceae; genus Euphorbia; species Euphorbia pulcherrima. The sequence continues at coordinate 61,626,098 of CANTUS010000004.1, read as the reverse complement.
AAAATTGGCAATTTCAGAAGGTAGGACACCAAAAAGATATTTCTGTGTTAAGAATGGAATCGGAAAATAGGAGAGAGAAAATACAGAATTAGATTGAGAGAATATTGGAGAGGAAGAGTATATTTGATATTTCATTGATGATACTAGAAGACAAAAAATAGCTAAACAGATTGGGACCACAGAATATAGTATGACTGATACAGCCTTAGAAAGAAACTTCTAGAACTTACAACAACAGAAATAGTGAAGACAAAAATAGTAGTAAATACTGAAATTGACTGTTGAAATAACAAAATTACCGAATTCTTTCTGAAGAATTTTGAGAAAGATAATTGTATTTTTTTTTTAATTTACAAACATATTACAATGTGGGTATTTATACATGAATGAATCCTATATGAAAGGTAATAAGATAAATACAAATAAATGCAACTAATTCTAATCTTCCTAATTGGGCTAATTAGCATGACTTGGGGAAGAATCCAATCAACACTCCCCCTCAAGTTGGTGCAAAGATGTTACACATGCCCAACTTGCAAAGAAGTGAATGAAACGTTCGTTTGTCGAGGCCTTTTGTGAGGACATCTGCTAGATGTTCTTTGGAAGAAACATGAATTAGATCAAGGTTGTTGTCCTCTATCCTTTCTTTGATGAAATGCCGATCCATTTCAACAACATGTTTTGTTCGGTCATGCTGAACTGGGTTATGAGCAATGTTGATAGCAACTTTATTGTCACAGTACAAGGATAGTTTTCCTTTCTCTGCTAATTTCAAATCTTGAAGCAGTGTCTTCAACCAAAGAACCTCACAGATGCCTTGGGCCATGACTCTGTATTCTGCTTCTGCACTAGATCTAGCAACAACACTTTGTTTCTTGCTCCTCCAAGTGACAAGATTTCCTCCTACTAGGGTACAACAGCCGGAAGTTATCTTCTATCATCAAGAGATCCTGCCCAATCAGGGTCCTCAAAGGCTCCAACTCGAAGATGACCGTGTTGAAGATAATAGATAACAAAAAGGGCAAACTTCAAAAAACTACCTTGTTGTTTCACTCATTTGCAAAACGGGGTCTGAGGAATTTTTTTTTGCAAAATGGGGCTGTGGTTTCAAAAAATTTGCAAATAGGGGTCTATTATTTCAGAATAGTGGTGTTACATTAAATATTTTAAACAATTCAATATTTTAATAAATAAACCTATTTATTTAAAAATTATACATCAAGATTTGAGTAATTTTCAGAGATTTTTTTCATTTTTTACGATTTTTTATAGTTTGTTATCATTTAATTAAAAATATATTTGCACTATTTAAAAAATTTCAAAATTTTCACTAATGTGTACTGTATTTTTAATAACCATCCCACAAAAATTCAGATAAAAATGAACAATATTAATCATTTTCGTGACATAATTTTATATTGAGGATTCTTCATTTGCAAATTTTTTGAAACCACAGATCCCGTTTTGCAAAAAAAATTCTCAGATCCCGTTTTACAAATGAGTGAAACTACAGGGTACTTTTTTTATGTTTGCCCAAAACAAAAAATGAAAGTAATTTTGGATTTTAATTTCTATTATTTTTGTTCATAATTAACTATAAAATTATTATAATATATACTTTCGCCTAGGCCCAAATCTTTTAAGGCCGGCCCTAATTGAGGGTCGACAATTCTATGCATGATAGCAAAACATATCCATGCACCAAATGACGATATATGTAATTTACGTTTTTTGTGTTGTTAAACGGACGCTTAATGTACTAAAAGTAGATAGGGCATGCACCAAATAGGCAAATATTGAATACCTGGGTACCAAATAGGCGTAAAATGAATACATCAAGCACCAAGTAGGCAATTTCTATAGATCAGACACCAAAAAAGCATTTGAATTATAGAATAGAACCTAAAAAGGTATTTAAGTCTTTTGTTGTTGTATTAACACAAGTTATAAATTATGCATACCTCGTGGTTGAACGACCAGGCTTGCTACTGTCACAGTGACCCCAGCTTAAGACTTCAGAATATTTGAATGAGAAACCTTTTACTGGTATCTTAACAATCACATCAGAATTCCAAAAAAAGAGGATACACGTAAGCGATCTCAATAAACTCATGCATTTTGGTGTACAAAAAGTAAACAGTTGAAAACTTACTGATGATAAAGGTTCAGAAAATGCTAGCATGAGAGCAAAACATGGATTTACAGGAATGTCTTCGAGCTTTATTGCCAATTCCGAAACCAAACTCAAATCTGAAGTAATCATAAGTGGCCAATGGGTTTAGATTACATCTTTCTCTACTGTACACAAACATAGAAACTCGAAAGACAACAACGACGACGACGACAACAACAACAACAACATTACCCAATGCCTAACACGGCTCCCGCATAAACGGGGTAAGGGGGTCGGTTGTACGCAACTTAACGGATAATTGAGTCTAGACAATTCTATACATAACCAAATGACAGTATAGGTATTTCACATTTTTTGTATTGTTAGATGGAGGATTGATGTATAAAATTACATAGGTCATGCACCAAATAGGCTAATATTCAATACTCTAGGTACCAAATAGGCAATATCAATAGATCAGACTCCAAAAGAGCATTTGAGTTATAGAACATGAGCCGAAAAGATATTGAACTGCACAAAGACAGCTTTTTCATCTAAATTGTAAATTTGCAAAATCTACAAAAGCATTATGATTTGGTTCCTCAGTATGAAGCGCACGGGAACTCCTAGACACTAACGTTTCCCATTTCCGGGAAACCTGAAATCACCTTATTTTTTACATTTCCGGGGTCCGTTTCCGGAAATCAGAAACATTTCATTTCCCATTTCTATGCTACTAAGTCAGAATTATACACACACCAAAACACAAGTTAAATTGCTATTTAATATGTTATGTGGAAAAATAGAACTAGTTTCTGTGATGTTTAATGATCCATATAACAACAATTTTGTTCCAAATTCAAATACATCTTGTACAGGTTGCCGTATCAGAATATAATAGTTTTTCCATTTTCTATAAGAATATAAAAAATATGGAAAATTCTAGGCACGTGTCCATGTTGAAGTCGCATTTTCATATAGAAGATACTAACCTAGGTAGCCATTCCCAAGCATCCCATATACAAATTACATACAAAAACTAGCATATTTTGGGGGATTTCGCCAAATCTGCACAATTTAGTTGCTATAACTCTAGTACTACAAATAACAAACAATTTGTCACATAAGTCACAAACTACTAAACTACACTAATAAGTTCAAACATATAATATTTCCAATTTTTTTGTTTCCTAACTCTAAATTTGTGAATAGAATTATATTGACTTTTAATATAATACTATTGATGAGCTGTAAGTTTAAATTCCTCATATATAGTAGTTTCCTTGTACGGTTATGATAGGTGAGGATACTTTTGTACATAGATTCTGTATCTTTCAGTAAAATATAAAGAATATCATTTCTTCACAATTCATGTTGCAAATGTGATTTTTTATTCTCATGTTTTTTTTTCAAATGCCTGAGATAAATATTTTGTGAAATCCATATATGATAAATAGCTACAAATGAAAAACACAATGGCACTAATGGTTTATCAGAAATAAGGTCATTCAACAAGTTAATTGATTAATTTTGTAAAAAGCTCTACGAACTTTCAACAATTAAATATTAACTATAAAAAAATGCCAGAATATCATTTTAATATGATAGAAACATTAAAGTTACGACTGTAACTACTGACTAGTTAGAAGAAAAAAAATAATGGTAAGTTCGAAAAGAATTTTTCGCACGTTAAACACATCAAGCAGATGTTTGTCTGGATATGTGCCATCCCATGTAATCAAAAGTACATGACTGGCAAACAATTGGATAAAATAAGAACAAAGGAAAACAATAAAAAGCCTACTAAAACTTCCTCGAAATATCTAGTGGGTCAATAATGCAACACAACCAACAAAAAAGGTCAAAAAAAACAAGAGGTAGCAAAAAAAAAGCTTCAATTTTTTTTTTCATATTTGGTCTTACCAATAGCTGAGGCCTAGGGGTTGAGTTGAACATCACCACAATCAACTGAACTATACTCACCAAATCAAAACCAAGTAACAAGCCAGAATTTTGCACTTTGCTAAATTATTTGGTTGGTTTGTTTCATTCTAGAAAACTGACAGATATGTGTGGCACATACGGTATTGAATTAGTATACTGAGACTAGTGTGGCAAATATTGAAGATAAATTGAGAGAAGGATGATTAAGGTGGTATGCACATGAGTTACAGATACTAACAAATGCTCTAGTTAGGAAATGTGAGAACTTCAGGATCGAAAGTGAAGAGGGAGAGGTAGACCTAAGATTACTTGGAGGGAAACTATTTTGAAATACATGTGTTTGCTAGATATTAATGAACATTTGACTTTTTGATAGAACTTCATGGCGTTAGAAGATCATATAGCCAAACTCACCTTGTGTGGGATTTAACGCTTGGTTGATTGATTAACTGACTTTTACCTTTAATGTTTCAATAAACAATGCACTTTTGAGCTATCGCATTTGATGTGTATTGGGGAGAGAGGAAGGCAAGTGTATAAAATGAATGAATCTTCGCCAAATAAATACATTGGTTAAGGATCACAAAGGAATATTAATTTGAACTTCAAATAAATCTATAAGTATACATTTAAGTTCTATTATAGTAGTCAAAGGCGCTAGGGTGCATAAGGGCCCCGCCTGTCGCCTAGGCGCACGTCTGGACAAAAGCGCACCATTACAAAATTTTCATATAAATATTATAGGTATATTAAACTACTACAATTTTCAACAATATACAAGTAAAAATGAGTGATAGATATAAGTGTTTAATGGTAGGTTATATATAAGGGATTGAAGAAAGCAGTGCCATTAAATAGCATTCATCTACCGAGATTTCATGCCGTTAATTAAAAATCACAGTAAATGCATTTCTGCATCACTAAAATGGATCTGGATACCACTACCATTAATCTTTCTTTGTTTTCAAAATAGTTTTTGTGAAAGTACAAGTAGTCCAAATCCAAATAGAAATAATTGCAATGACTTGTGCATGAAGAGTTTTGGTAAATGAAGAGTCCATAGCAAGCATTTGAACCCCTTTTACTCTTCAGCTAGGTTGCATGGACACGACACGAGTGTCCGACACGACACGGACAGGGACACGTGGACACGACAATTTGGGAAAACATTTGTATTTGGACACGGCTGGGACATGGTAAATACAATAAATTTTCAAACATAAATATTCATGTATAATAAAATCCATATTATCCATATTCAATTGATCAAATACAAAACAACAGAAAGAAACAAATTCAAAATAGTTGTTATGTCATGTCTTGTGCTTTATTGCACATGCTAATACCTTTACCTGCTATGTGCAACAAATGTGCTTTAACTCTAGTGTATGACCCTTACTTTTCTTGCCCACACTGTTGCATTTAAAGGACGTATTACCCCACCCCCACTATGCTTTTCTATTTTTGTCACATACTTCAAAAAGGAGATTCATTAGCTTATGTCAGGTATAAACCTGATCGGAATTGAAACTAAGAATTTTAGGAGGGAACTTAGAACAGAATTGAGAGAAGGATAGAAGAGAATTAGAGGGAAATTCGAATAGAGAGAGAAATAGATTTGAATTTTCTCATATATCCTTAGCTGTATGAATTTCTCAGCTTATATAACAGTTTCCACGAGTAATGCTAGCTACACTAAAAGACAAAATAGTATAACCAACTTGGCCTACATGGCCTTAGGGAATTTAACAGCAGTAAGTAATATTGCATATCCTATTAATAAACTGTAAAATAGTAGCTAATATCAGCCACTTAACTTCCCTTTCCTGTGATAATTGACAATGCCTCCCCCTTAAGAACATTCTTGTCCCCAAGAATGATAAAACTCGGGAAATTGTTTGCTGAAATTCTCTGCATCTTCCCAAGTTGCATCTATAGTGGCAAAGCCTTCCCAAAGGACGAGTAGCTGAAAATCCTCTTTGTCCTGAATGAGCACATGCCTAGTGTTGACAACCTTAGCTGGTACTATAGGCAGGAGCCCATTCTCAATAGGGGGAAGAGTGGAGAGGGCTGTGCTGGTACCCTTAGGCTTTCTATTGAGTAAGGAGACATGGAACACAGGGTGAATCTTACAAGTTTGGGGCAGTTGTAACTTGTAAGCTGCAGGACTGAGTTTGGTTATTATTTGGAATGGACCAAAATACCGAGCAACCAACTTCTGTGACCCTCGGATAGCCAAAGAATGTTGCCTGTAGGGTTGAATCTTCAAGTACACCCAGTCGCCCAACTGAAACTCTCTCTCACTCCTGCGTTCATCTGTGAAGTGTTTCATGCGACCCTGAGCCTTGGCTAAGGCCTCTCGAAGAGCTAAATCCATCTCCCTTCTTTGTTGTAACACCTCTTCCACTGCTGCCATTGTTGAAGTAGCATTAGGAACTGCAGGTAATTGAGGCTTGACTCCATACAAGGCTTGGAATGGAGTCATATTGAGGGCACTGTGGAAGGAGCTGTTATACCAAAATTCAGCTAGAGCCAACCACTGTGACCATCTTTTAGGAGTTAAGAAGCATAGGCATCGCAGGTAGTTCTCCATGCATTGGTTAACCCTCTCTGTTTGGCCATCTGTCTGGGGATGGTATGCACTACTGTACAACAACTGTGAACCTAACAATTTCATAAGCTCCTTCCAAAAAAGCCCAGTAAACACCTTATCCCTATCTGACACAATAGTCTTAGGCATGCCATGTAATTTGAACACATTGGCTAGGAAAGCCTTAGCTACTGTAGCTGCTGTATAAGGGTGAGACAATGCAATGAAGTGAGCATACTTGGTAAATCTATCAACCACCACTAGTACGGTGTCAAAGCCATTGGATTTTGGCAATCCCTCCACAAAATCCAATGACACATCTTGCCAAGCCGACAATGGAATAGGTAATGGCTGCAACAAGCCTGGATTGGCACAGTGCTCAGCCTTACATCTGAGGCAAACATCACACTCTTTAACCCAAACAGTAATGAAATCAGTCATGTTAGGCCAAAAGAAATATGATTTAACCCTGACTAGTGTACCCCTTATACCAGAGTGTCCTCCCACAGGATAATCATGACGGGATCTCACCACCTTACTTCTTAAATCTGTAGCTCTGCCAATACAGATTCTTTTCTTGTAAAATAACACTCCCTTATCATAAGTAAAATGGCCTGCAGCCGGCTGCTGCACTACTAACTCCTGTATTAACTCAGTTGCCCACTCATCCCCTGCATAGGATAGGTGCACCTCCCCATCCAACTAAGAATTAGTGTGGATATAGCACATATTTGGGCTCCCTCACCCTCCATCTGCCTAGATAAAGCATCAGCCACCCGGTTTTCACTCCCCTTCTTGTACTGAATCGTGTAATCCAGCCCTAAGAGCTTGATAACTCCCCTGTGTTGGTAAGAGGAATGAAGCTTCTGCTCCAACAAAAACTTGATACTCTGATGATCAGTTTTGATGACAAAAGGAGTGCTCTCCAAGTAAGGCCTCCAGGCAGTTACAGCTTGCACTATGGCCAATAATTCCCTCTCATACGCGGATAGTTTCTGATTCCTAGGGGATAGTGGCTTTGACAGGTAGCAAATGGGTCTGTGATCTTGCATGAGGACAACCCCTATTCCCACTCCACTGGCATCACATTCCAAGGTAAAGGGCTTAGAGAAATTAGGTAGGGCTAAGACTGGGGTTTGAGACATCAATCTCTTGAGATGGTGGAAGGCATCCAAGGCTTGTTGATTCCACATGAACTGATCTTTTCTAAGTAGGTCAGTTAGAGGCTTTGCTATAACTCCATACCCTTTCACAAACCTCCTATAATACCCAGTTAGACCCAAGAATCCTCTCAAGCCTTTGGTGTTCTTAGGAACGGGCCAACTCAACATGGCTGAAACCTTCTCAGGATCTGTGGCTATCCCTTGCCCTGACAGTATGTGACCCGAGTAGGCTACTTCAGGAACCCCAAATTCACATTTGGACATCTTAGCATAGAGTTGATTTTCCTACAATAGCTCAAACACAGCTTCTAAATGCCCTAAGTGTTGAACAAAATCAGCACTATACACCAAGATGTCATCAAAGAAAACTAAAACAAATTTTCTCAGATAGGGTTTAAAAGCAGAATTCATAAGGGACTGAAATGTGGCTGAGGAATTAGTTAACCCAAAGGGCATAACAACAAACTCATAATGCCCTGAGTGGGTCCTAAAAGCAGTTTTATGAATATCTGCTTCCACCATTCTGATCTGGTGGTATCCAGCCCTCAAATCTATCTTGGAGAATACAGATGCCCCATGTAGCTCATCCATTAACTCTTGAATCAAAGGAATAGGGAACTTATCCTTCACAGTTCCCTTGTTTAACTCCCTAAAATCCACACAGAACCTCCATGTTCCATCTTTCTTCTTAACCAACAGCATTGGAGAGGCATAGGGACTTTGGCTAGGTCTGATTACTCCTGCACTTAGCATTTCCTCCACCAATTTCTCAATCTCTCCCTTCAGGTGGTGTGAATACCTATAAGGCCTGATATTCTCTGGCTCAATTCTAGGTTTAAGTGGTATGGAATGGTTCTGGGATCGGTTTGGGGGTAGTTGTTTGGGTGGTTCAAAGAGGGTTTGGTATTTGGCCAGAAGTTGTTGTAAAGGTTTAGGTTGAGGCTTGGGTAAGGAAGTTTCAGGTTCTGCCACCATCACAAAGAGTCTGGAAGTGACTCCTTTCCACCCCTTAGTGATGAGCTTATTAATGGATTTGAGAGACATCATCCTCAAGGCCATTTCCTCCTTCATTCCCAACAACTCCACCTATCTCCCTTCCTTATTAACTAGCAATTTGTTATTTCAGAAGTCAAAGGTGATTGGGGTGTGAGCTCTCATCCAGTCCACTCCTGGGATCACATCATAGTCCCCAAGCTCCAACACTCTCAATGTGAAGTTAAATTGGTTACCCTGCATGGTCCAACCACAGTCCATACATTTCTGAGTCACAGTTAACTTCCTCCCATCAGCCACAGCCACTGGTATTGGCCTGATAGCCACCAAGGGAACCTTAGCCTCCCTAGCAACCTTAACATCTATGAAACTATGGGTGCTACCACTGTCAATTAGAATGAGAATTGATTTCTTATTGAGTGTACCTTTTAGTTTCATAGTTGTATCTGCCAATCCTCCATCCAAGGCATTGATGGACAGTTGCAACTGCTCATCCTCCATATTGCCTTGAACTTCTTGGTCTTCCCCTACCTGGTATAAGTCCTCAGGCTCTGCTTCTTCTATCTAATCCCCATCCAAGGCTAATGCCATGATCTTCTTACACTGATGCCCTGGAAAATACCTATCCCCACATTTCCAGCAGGCTCCCGGAGTTCTTTTGGTGTTTGGTTGGGAATTTTGGGTTCGAGGTTCAGGTAATTTAGGCTCAGGATTTTTGGCTAGGGTTGGTTTAGTGTTTTGGAAGGTGTTTAGCCAGGGTTTAGGGCTATAAGGACTTTTCAGGGATGGTTTAGGCTTAACTGCCTCCATGATATCCTTCATCGAATGCTCTTGTAGCCTAGCCTGCTTAATTGCTGTGTATAACTCCTTTGGCTCATGGACTCTAACTGCAGATCTAATCTCTGGTTTGAGTCCTGCAGTAAAAATTTGGATGTAGAAGGATTCCTTGAGTTCTGGATGTTCCTTCTCCATCTGCAATTTCACTATTTCAAATTTCTCCTGTAATCAGCTACAGAAGTAGTCTGTTTCAGGTTACTAAGCTGCTCCACCACTTCAATTACTTCCACCTCCCTAAATCTCTTTATCACCTCTTCCCCAAACTTCTGCCAAGTGACTTCAGGATAGTAAGGGATCCAATTCCTGAACCACTTCTCTGCTCTTCCATTCATGTATAAACCTGCTAACTCCACCTTCTTATCCTCCGCGACTTCAAACAGCTTGAAAATACTTGGTGCATTTGCTCACCCAAGCATCCACCTCATCACCATTAAACGCAGGTAAATCACATTTAGGTAAGAGTTTATAGAAATAAGGCAGTTTACCAGTTTGCGGATCAGATTCGTTACCTACTCCTTGATAGCTTCCAAGGATTCCTTTGGATGATGACGGATGGGTTAGGATAGTTGGATTTGAGATCTCTGGTTGAGAAAACGAAGGCGACGCTGTTTGGATTGGGAAATTTGGCTGGTTAAACATCGAGGAATGAGAATTTGAGCGATCAAGATAGGATTTCATTAGCTAAGAAAGCTGTTTGGCTGAATCCTGAATCTCGCGCTTAAGATCCTCTGTTGTAATCGAATGATGCTTCTTCAATTCCCACAGCTCCTGTTGAACGCCTTCAAACCTCTTATCCTGTTGAATCAAGGTGGATTCCAGCTTTTCGAAACGGATCGCATGTCCTTCATCGCGATAATTCAACCTCTGTGTAATCTCTTTGAGTTGAGATTCAACTGCTTCGATTTTCCGATTCGCAATCGCGTTCTTAACCATTCACGGTGGCCGGAGATCGGTAGCTCTGATACCAAATTGTCAGGTATAAACCTGATCGGAATTGAAACTAAGAATTTTAGGAGGGAACTTAGAACAGAATTGAGAGAAGGATAGAAGAGAATTAGAGGGAATTTGAATATAGAGAGAAATAGATTTGAATTTTCTCATATATCCTTAGCTGTATGAATTTCTCAACTTATATAACAGTTTTCACGAGTAATGCTAGCTACACTAAAAGACAAAATAGTATAGCCAACTTGGCCTACATGGCCTTAGGGAATTTAACAGTAGTAAGTAATATTGCATATACTATTAATAAACTGTAAAATAGTAGCTAATATCAGCCACTTAATTTCCCTTTCCTGTGATACTTGACAGCTTATACGTGGAGTGTTCGCGGAGTGTCCAATTAGTGTCCATCCTACGTGAAGCGTCCGCTTAAAATTTGGAGTATCGGACTCGTGTCCAACGATTGTGTGGAGAGTGTCGGTGTCTGATACGTGTCCGACACGGGGACACTCCAGTTTTTGGAGAGTCCATGCTTCATAGCTCTTCGGTCTACAAGCTAATTTCAAATTCCTCTCTCTTCAAAAATTGCGGGACTTCTACTGCTTCTCATTTCTTCAAACTATCTCTCTAATTTTTCGTTAAAGAACTCTCTTCAGAAAGGAGGAAGAGAACGGAGGAACGAAAGAGGGCTGGAATTGGAAAGCGAGGGACCCCTAGCTCATCTTTGACTACTATAATTCCTGTCTATCTAGCAATGTTTGAAAACAATTCCTCGAGCAAAGGGAAAAGAATTGAATTGAATTTACTTGATAGAATTCAATTGAATTGACTTTTCGAATTAAAATCTTTGTTTGGAATCTTCATTCACGTCATTAACGTCTAAGAATTCAATTGATTGTTTCATAATTTATTTACCAATAGTCAATTTTATTATAATGAAATTGACTATGTTATAGTCGAACTATATATATAAGGTGTATATACAAGGGGTAATAAGGTAAAAGTAACAGTCAACAAAATAAGTTAAATGAATTCCTTCAAAATCTTGTCATATTTTGCATGATTTCTAATTCTTGGATGAATTGAATTCTTTCAATAATGAATTTGATAAAATGGATTCAATTGAATTGAATTCTCTCAAAATTTGACATTCCAAACAAGGGGATAGAAACATAAATGCAAAGAGAGGTATGGAGAAGATAGAAAATACATACCTAACGGTGTTAGAGATCCTGTCACATCTTTGAGCCTCGAAGAAAAAATATTTTTGTCTGATGCAACCACTCCTTTGAAATTACCATGACTCTGGCCATTAATGTCTATCACTGTCCATGAATTTATATCATCCACCCACTCCAACCTCCCAACCCCTACCCCAAACATGCTTTCAACTCCTGAAAACACAAAATTAGAGATTTGGCAATTTTCTAAGATTTGGATTTGCAAGACACTGAGCTCCTAAAATTCCAGAATTAAAGAGAAAGGACGAATACAAACCGATGTCATTGCATAATGCTCTACAAATAGAATTCATGCCTGGTACACCAACATATCTTTTGCCCACTTCTTCCTACATCAATACACAAAGATATAACATTACCATAAAAAAATAGGCTTAATGCATCTCAGGGTACCTGAACTTGTCCCAGAAAACCTACTGCCCACTTGAACTTTCTAGTGACTCCGTACCTCCCTCAACTTTTAAAAAGTGCACCACTTGCCACTTGAACACCACATGTCAGCTTCTGGTTGGTTTGACTTTTCAAAGATGTCATTTTTTCTGATTTTTTCTCTCCAATCAGAAGTTGACAAGCGGAGTTCAATGAGCAAAGTGGTGTAGTTTTTGAAAGTTGAGGGAGTTACAAGGTCACTTTGAAAGTTTAGGGTGGCAGTCGGTTTTTTGGGACAAGTTCATGTACCTACTAATGCATTAGGCCTAAAAATATAATAATTGGGGAAGTGCATCAAACAATCAATACACTACTATTCTGACCATCTTACATCCAAAATGAAAACCTTTTATGATAACCGGTATTTGCTAAGCTATTCAGAAAAATTTTAGATTTTTTGCTTAGCTGAGCCTATGCATCTCACCAATTTCAATAAGCTAATTAAAACACTAGTTAAGTAATAAAATAATCCAGTAAAATGCAGTCAACCACATTCAAATTCAACACTATTGAAACAACAAAAAAAGTACAAAAGATGGCCACTATATGACAAATTATGTGGGGGAAATTAGACACGAACTACATAAAATTTAATAATACAAAACAATTCGTTGAGCAGATTCGTTCATTTTTATATACCCTTCTCACTATTGTTATCAAAATTCTCATTACCTCTACACATAAGATTCCCATATTTTGGTCTCTTTCTATCTCCGTTTCCCTCCCCCATTCATCATAAAAAGTCTCTACATCATTTTAGTTTCCCAAATACATTTTTGGCTAGTTACTCTGTCTATATAATTGTTACAAATTCCATTTCCTTCTTGAGGTTTCTCAGAGGAATACATCATTATCGATTCACTTTTACAATAATCTCCTAAATATATTTTTTTCAAGTCGTTTTAAGTACTCATTCAGTAGTGATTTTAGTAAAATTGTTTTTGGTGCATTGCAATTTCTAAAAAACATCGGCTATTAATACTCTCATTTCGAGGAGGTTGATAGGAAAGTGAAGTGTTCCTGCGATATCCGAATTTCAAATGTATCTTGTATAAAATCGAAGCTTAGTAACAATTATGAACTCATTTCTCACATATGTACTAATCCTTCAAATTTAAGATCACTTTTCTGTATCGCGTGATAAGAGTATTAGATGGTAAATGTTGGACATCCCATGATAAGCACATCGTCAGAAATATCAAATCAGAGATGTTGGTCTTAAAATGGGAAATCAGGTAAAATGCGCTAGTGTCCTTTATCAAAACAACAGTTTCAGTTATTCCACAGTCCACATGCAATTGACATTAGTAACTCAAATCATTAAGGCACTACATTATTCGAAGTAGAAGTATATGCACTCAAATAACAACATACAACAACATTACCCCAATGCCTTCAAGGCTCCCACACAAGTGGGGTAAGGGGGGTCGGGTGTAAGCAACCTTGCCTCTGTAATTACAAAGAGGTTGTTTCCAATTGACCCTAAAGTGGAGTTGCAACAGCTATCCGTGACTTCACAATAAAAGAAGCTCAGATAGTTTAATAAGTCATTTTGCTTTAGTCCATTATAATCTAAAGCCAAAGAATGGTGAATCTTTGGCCCCATCAAAATAATGGACAATTATTCAAGCAACCCAGCGTCATTAACCAAAAATCAAAGAAACTTATGATTTCTGTAAACAGGGAAATCAAATATAGAAAAAATGGCCAATAACTGTTAAAAGTTCAGATGCTAAAATCACAGAAAATAAAGTGGTATCAATTTACAAGGAATAGTAACATGTATAACATGTATTAGAGAGGTAAATTTCACCAACAGTCACTGAAGTTTTAAGTTTGATTGCTCATATGATTATGACTTTAGTGCGGGGGTCATAAGGTTATGACTTCAAAATAGTAACATGAAACTAATAAATGGAGATCTTAACTAGGGATTTTAAGTAGTGAACTAATAAGAAGAGATCCATAACAAGTTTACAAAAGAAGTACGGTTATAAAGAAACCTGTTCAACGGGAAGAAATTTGTTGGCGCAACAATCGAACAAGCCAAATTTGTCTTTCCATTCAACAACAAGACCTCTCAATTCCCATTCATGAACAAGACTCATCACATCACTATTTTGAACGCTAAAACACGGAGCACCATGATCGAACACAAGTTCCGCCCCGTCTTGAGCGATTTCTCTGAGAAATTTGGGGGAATTTCACTAACCGAATACATTTTAATTGAAATTAAGACTAACTGAAAGAGAGAAATGATCACCTCCTCTGAGACATGCGGCCACCAGGGCCTCGGGCGGACTCGAAGAGAGTGACTGGAACTCCATTTCTAGCAAGAGTTGAAGCGCATACAGCTCCAGATACTACAACATCATTCAAGTTCGAATTCGATTAGAAGGAGAGGAGATTATAAAATAGAGGTGAAATTGGTACTCACTTCCACTGCCAATCACTGCGACCTTAGTTACAACGTTGCTCATAGTGATCTCGTATACAGCCACGGTTCACGAGGACTTGTTTTTGCCTTCGTAAGGCTCCTTCCTTTTTCAACTTCAATTTATTGAAATCGGTTTATATCATTTTCGGTTCAATTAAATCCATTTCGGCTACTAATAAGCTTGGTTCAATTTGATATTATTTAAGTGAATGTAAAAAAATTTTTATTGGGAGACTCACCCAACACATTCAGGTGCGCGATCCGGGTTGGGTCTGAATGTAGTCGGAGCTAAGCTCCGGTGAACCAAATGAGCAACAAAAAAAATCCATTACAGCTTTAATAATTAACATTTAGGATAAACTCAAAAAAAGTATAATATGGTTTCACTCATTTGTAAAATAAAGTGAGATTTTTTTTACTAAAGGAGGTATGAGATTTGTAATTGTAAGCAAATCGAAAATTTTCTAACCAGGTCATAAAAAATGTTGACTTAGCGAAGGGCAACTATGAAAAAGTCTCGCTTTCATCATCTTCTTCTCCTCGAAACCTCATCGTTCCATCTCCTCCCTGAAACCCCATTGTTCGTGCTCCTCCTCTTCATTTGTATTGTCCCCAACAAATCTTTCCCTCTTGATTCTTCTCGTGCCTGTCGTGCCCTTCGAATTCGACAGCTAAAATAAAAAAAGGAGAGTTGTCATGCGGACAAAAACAAAGAGTTACAATAACAAGAGCAATAATCAAAGCCCTCATACTTCTCCTTGATGAAGCAACAAGTGCTTTGGATTCTGAATCTGAATCAATTGTTCAAGAAACACTTGAAAAGCCGCCGTTGGCCGCACAATAATCATAATTTTCCACCTTGTGTAGAAATCAGAGAAAATAATTTTGTTTATTATGTTATTTCTCGTTATTTACATAATGTATAGGTGGATGGCTTTTATACAAGGGAAAATGACTAAAGCTAGCATTTATTTTGGCGCCAAATTCAGTTGTGAATTTGTTATGCATGTGGATGGTGTGGCGATCCTTGTGAGTGCTGATGTGGAAATCCGCAACAAATGAATTGATTGGCTAAGGTTTAACATCCCCTCCCATGGTGGAAACACCTGCTCTGCTGCTAATCTCTGTGAAGTTCAATAACCCCATTTTCTTCAGGTAAGGTAACATGTGTTTGAGCCCCTTGGCTTTGGTGACTATGTCAGCCAGTTGCTCGCTGGTGTGCACATATAGAGTCTGTATTAATCCGACATCAATCAGGTCTTTGATGATGTGGCAATTTATTTCAACATGCTATATTCCATCATGCGAAATTGGGTTTTTTCTGATTGCGATTGTAGCTTGGTTATCACACTTCAGAGTATTTGGCTGAATCACGGGAACCTTCAAATCAGTTAGAAGGTAAGTAACCCATTTCAACATACTTCTGTATTCGGCCTCTACAGAAGACTTGCTAATATTTTATTGCTTCTTCATCTTCCACAATATGAGAGCTAAACCCAGAAATGGGCAATGGCCTAAAATGGATTTTTTGGGATGTTGAACTAGCGACCTAATCTTAATCATAGAAACCATGGATCTATAAGCGATTTTGTGATTGGTAGAACAACTCCACATAGGCAGTCCCTTTTAGATACTTCAAGGCATATAATCCTGCCTGTAAATGATGTTCATAGGGCTCTTGCATATGTTTAGCTGAGTTGTTGTGTGCAGAAGGGCAAGTATGGCCTGGTGAAATTCAAATACAACAATCTCCTATAAATCTCCGAATTGGTAAGTAATGTTCCTTCTCTATTTAAAGTGTTTCACTATTCAATTATGCTTGCAACTAGAGTACAATCCTGTAGTTCAGTATCTTAAACTAAGTCATTGATATACTTAGTTTGGGAAAGAAAAGTACCTTATTTTGTTTGTGTTACTTCAACCCCTCAGAAGTACTTAGCTTCTTCCGTGTCTTTAATTGTGAATATTGTATGCAGAAACTTCTTAACTTCTTGTATTTGGTGTGTCCCTAGTCCAATTATTAGGATATCATCAACAAAGAGTAATAAGGCAATGTATTTATATTCACTTGCATCTGTAGTGAATAGGCAGTAGTCATTTCTTGAACCCAAATTCAACTAGCCTACTAGTTATCTCCTTTTGCCATTGTCTACCAGCTTGTTTGAGTTCATAGATTAACTTAACAAGCTTGCAGACTTACCCTTGTTCGGTCTTATTATACCCTTGAGGTGGAATTAGATACAACCATAACCTGACTGTAATAGGTTTTGCCACAGGGCTAAAAGATTCAATGTAATCAACACCACATACTTGATTGAACCCTTTTTCCACTAGTCTGGCTTAATACCTTTCAATTTCTCCATTTGCCCTGTATTTTACTTTGTACACCTGTGGAGCAGGCGTTGTTTTTCCATCGATGCAGAAAAATATTTGTCGAATAGAAAATGTTGATTTATAGGAATTAATTCTAGGAATGTATGGTATTTTATTTTCATAAATAAAAAGATAAAATAATCACCAAAACGGGTAAGATTTTACTAAAACCTGGCTTTAAAAATAACTTTATCATGTTGCAAAATATAATTATATAAATAATTATAAATAACAATAATATTCATTTTACGAGAATAGAATTATATTTATTCCTTATTTAAAGAAAATAGAGTCGCCACTCAGTTCAGCTCTACCGGGAATTTGGTATACTGATTCGAAATGTGATTTTAGTACCAAAAGATGAGATTCTACGTTCGGACAAAATAGTTACTAATCACATTTTTAATTTGAAGACTAAATTAAATTTGATAAATACATCACGGGGGTTTAATTAAAATAATATAAATAGAAAAGATAGAGATACTTTACAGCGGATTTTTGAGCTTTAATAAATACCGGCATAACCTTGCCTAATTTCCTATAAGCTAAAATCTTTATATTAATGCAACTTAATCGAACTGTGTAAATAAATAAACTAAAATGAAAATAGTAGACGGAAAATGAAAATAAAAATAACACAGAATGAGAGAATATTGGCTTTGAAGTGATATTACCCCCAATTTACCTTTTCATTTATCCAGGATGACGTGAGAGCCGGTTAGAAACCGTAGTTGTCGATAAGATCGATGTTTGGGGAATTTTAAATCTTGATGGAATGAGAATTTCAGCAGAGTATCGAGGGGGCACTTAAGAGACTTGAGGGGGCACTTAGTTTAGGGAATCGAAGTGTCAAATCCGTATGCATAGTTTCGAGGAGCATTTAGTTCAGGGAACCGAAGTTCGACTTTTTATGAAAATCTGATCAAGTGGATTGAGTGATTTTGGCAGAGTTTCGAAGTATTTTGAGGATTTCTATACCGAGTATGGACAAGGTATAGACGAAATGGATTAAAGGGCTTAGAGGCCTTCTTATCTCTCTAAGCTCAAATTTCTCTCTCTAAAATATCTGCTTATGGTAAAAAAAATGAATTGGATTTGTTGCTCTTGTGAAAAGTGAGGCAAAGATGCCTAGTTATAGTATGGGGAAAATACCCGCACGGGTAGTTTCCAGGAGAAATTGTCCGTATGACTAATTTTCTGCCTAATCTGTTTATTCGAAACATTAAATTGGAAAATACCCGTACGGGGTAATTCTCAAGGCAAAGTACCCGATCATATAATTCTTTCAATATCCAAAACAGTAGTTACAAATTCCCCGAATGGGTGATTATCACTAGAGGGAAACTACCCATACACAGTTGACGAAATTTAGGGTAGTAAAAGCCCTAAGGTCAAAGATAGAAACTTTTATATTTTAGCTTTGCCAGAATTTTGAGTGTCTTTGAAATATTTGAGCATTTGAGACATCTCGGGGATTCTCGATATTTCGAAAATTTAAGGAATTTCTGTGTCGGGAAGTACACAAGAATCTCGGAATTAGGATATCATATTCAAGGAATATGAGAGATTTTCAGAGCTAGGGAAAAAGAATTTACAACTTTGGTTCCATTCCCGACTCTTATTTGATTGCTGTGACGGATAAGGTTTATATCATCATCATCATCATCATCAGGCTGGAGCGGACCATACTAACAGTTTGCCCCTTGCATACAAGAATTTCACATGTGAAATTTGATCGTATGTGAAACAAACCAAAACATCTTTATATGATGCATGAGTTGACATTTTAATCATCTAGAGTCTTGATGAGCGCATCCAATAGCAGTCTTGGTAATCTAGAAGATTCTATCGCTTCAAAGTCACACTTAAGGAATCATCGATCAATCGCACAAAAGTGTTAGGCCCTGTTCTTTTGGACTGCAATTTTATGAACTGAACTGAAGTTGGCTGAACTATACTAAACTGAAGTGAGTTAAATTAAACTGAACTAAACTTATTTCAGTGTAAATTTATGACTACACATACCTGAACTGAATTGAATAGAAGTGGACTGGACTAAACTGAACTGAAGTGGTTTGAATAGAACTAAAACTAACTAAATTGTGGTCTAAGAGAACAGAGCCTTATTAGAGAAAGAATCCTTTTTGGAGAAAAGAAAAATATTCCTATTCAACTTTTTTGAGAAATCCTGTAATAGAAGGAGACTATTTCCTATTCAAAGACTGAAAAAGAAGTCTTTAATAAAAGCTGATTTAGAATAGACTTAAAGAGGAGGTCACTCTCCCTATAAATATCAAGCTTTGGAGAACAAGAGAAGAGTTCGATTGTTTAGCTTCAATTTAGTTCTAGTTTTATACATTACTTCTTAGTGTTACTACTCTCTTTTTTAGTGTATAGTTCTTTAAAGCTTTTGGTTTAGTTTAGTTTTAGCTTTTCAGTATCGATTATCATTTTGAATTCATAACTTAGATTTGATTCAATAGTTAAACGTTTATACTTTATTTCAAGTCCCTTTATATTTATTCGCAATTTATTTTAATCATGTCTTGCTAAATTCCCTGTGACTTGACCAAGTAAGGGTCAAGGACATGCTTAATTAGTGTGAGGTCTGATCTTGAATACAACAATAACCAAGACAAATTATTCGTTAATCTCGGCACATCAAGAGTTTTTAAGGAAGTTCACTTAGTCTCACTTTTGGTCTGATCAACCTGCAAGTCTTTTTTATTATTGTTAATTCTAATTCCTACATCCGTAATTGTTCCTGAAGAAGAATGAAGTAATACCAGTCTCACCGAGAGTGTGGGAGCAACGATCTACGCTTGTTGGAAGTATTACACTACCTATCGTTTAGGGTTTGGGATTTTCTAGTAAGTATTGCCATCTATCGGCGAGCTCTTTGGCGCAACATTGAGAGTCATGGTAGGTAATTGTGGCGCAACATTTAATCTCTATACACAGTAAGGAAATGTTGTTGATGTTGGACAGTTTATAACATCAATATAACTGAATCTAAGTCTCAAAGCAATTTATATATTGTCCTATAATCACTGTTAGCACAGTCTGATCCATCCTGATGATGATATAAACCTTATTCGTCACAATGATCAAACAAGAGCCCGGAACAGAACCAAGGTCCCCAGCTCGAAAATCTCTCATATTCCCCGAATCGTATTTCCCTAATTCTAAGATTCTTGCATACTCCCTAAAATGGAATTTCATTAGACCTTGAAATCTTATGAATTTGCATTCCCCAAAATGTCCCAACAACTGAATTTCCAAACAATAAAGCAATCAAAAGTCCTGAAAACACAAAAAATGCTATTTTGAAGGCCTAAACGATAAAATTTGGAAAAAATAAGGTTGGGCTAGATCCCAATGGCCTCTGGTTTTGATCATTGGGTCGTTTTTATCAAAATATGGTCACTGAGGAAACTACCCGTACGGCTAGTTTCCCATGGTAAGTACCCATAAGGGTACTCTCCAATTCACTATTTCAGATAGGGTGGACACTTATCATTCGAATAATTTCCCCTGGAAACTACCCGAACGAGTATTTTCCAATTTACTATTTCAGATATTCAGATTAGATCAGATTTTAGCCGTATGTACATTTTACCCCAAAAAATTGCCTGTACGGGGTACTTTCCACAAACTGTAAATGCCTCCCCATTTGAAATAACAACACATCCTTTTCATTTTACACATCAGAGCTAGAATATAGAGAGAGAAATTCTGAATTTTAGAGAGAGAGAAAAAGAAGGCATTTAATCCCTTCAATCATGTTCTTCGATACCTTGTCCATACTCGATATAGAAATCTCCAAAATATCTCGAAAATCTGTCCAAATTTAGACACTTCGGTTTTCTTAAACTAAGTGCTAATCCAAACTCCGCCCGATTCAATATTTAGAACTCATAATATTGATTTGCTGCCGAAGCTCCGTCCAAATTTCCCTTAAACTCTTCATTTAAAATCTATAATGTTGAGTTTATAGTTAAAATATTGTCCGTTCAAATACTTGAATTCATAGTATTGAACTCATCTCCATTATAGAATCAGTAGGCGATTGAGACAAAATTAATAGATGTAGTAATTGCAACCAAGTAAGAAAACACCCTTCTTTGGATGCCCTAATAGCCACCACCACATCATTCTATCGGTCATGGCTACCAGTGACGGCAGCGGCAGCGGTGAACCTCTACCTCTCTACAATCTACTGCAAATTTCTTAACGCATATCTTCCATCACCAATCCTCATAAAATTTTCAGCAGCCGAAACCCTCTTCCATGGCCAAGTCAGCCACCGTGATCGATATCAATCACTCTGAAAATAGCCAAAATGCATCTTTGGCGGCTACTGCTTAAGTGGAGAAGACGAATAAGCACCAATTCAACATTTCAATTCAACCGGGTAAACCTTCGTTTGCTTCAATTATCTCGAATCAAATTGTTCCAATTGTGACTCATATTATGGACAAAGGTGGTTTCAAATCAGTTAGAATTAATCAAAATATATATGATATTCGGATTGCAATGTATTAGAATTCTCTTATAGGGTGAATTATTCTTAGCAAGGGTGAAACCCCACGGAAACTTGACGATTTAAAATCAAAATTGACAAAATTATGGGGTCTATCTTCAGTATGGGGCCTAATATCGTTAGGTCATGGTTTATATCACATTATATTAGAGCAACAGTCAATTAAGAACATGGTTTAGAGTCGGGCTAGTTTAAATTTGAAGCCTGGAATTTTCAAGTTGCAACCTTGGGTTCAGGATTTTGATCCATATGCTCAAAAATCTTCCAATGCTCAGGTCTAAGTCCAATTTCAATCGTTACCACATGAATATTGGGATCCATGAATTCTAGCCAATATGTGTGTTGGCATTCTAACAAGAATTAATAAAGTTACACTAGAGGGTGACTATAGGCATTATGCTCAATTGCTTATTGATGTTAATCTTTCAACTGAATTACCACAAACTATCGGCATTGAGCGAGATGGAAAGGAGTTATCAATTGATATTGTGTATGAGAAGGTACCACCTTTTTGTAAGATGTGTGAATATATGGGTCATCATCCTTATGAATGCCGTCAAAATAATCAACTACCCAAACCTTTTAGAGAGGAATCTCGAAAGGATTTAAAGCATAGACAAGAAGCAAAAGATCTTAGTAAACCTCAAGTGGTAGTGCTAATGCAACAAGTGTTTCGTCGGATTAATGCAGAGTTGAATGTTGAATGAGAACTAGATACAACTCTTCAGCCTAACCAGGATGAAGGCACTGATCAGACTGCTGTAGACTCAAAAAAACAAGCACAACATGAACATTATGAGAATACAAATAAAATCGAACAACCGTCATTAGTGAATACCAGAGTGGAAACACCAACTGGTATTAATCTCAACAATACACCTTCCAAGGATGCTACATCATCTCAAAGGAATGGAAAGGAGGTGCAGGCTTGGGCTGATATGTTAGATTTTGATGATGTTGATGAGCATATTGGTACTGCAGTAGATATTGCCACCAAAATTACTTCTTCTCATGAGCATTCAACACCTATGATGCAAGCAGTCAGGCCTTCGTCGTTTTCATCATATGAAAACTCTTGGCATGATACAGATGAGGGAGACATTGTTTCTCGCCATACTTTTGCTCTTATAAAAAATAATCATTTTTTGGTGGCTGGTTTACAACCATCTTAGCGCATGAGTCGGAAACATGACAAATTCTCCCCCTCTTAGTTGGGAGTTTTGTTGGGTTTCGCTTATGCTTTTTGCAAGAATTTGATTGTTTGCTTTTGCTTTTATCTTTCTCTTTATCGTTTTCTTTTCTTTTCTTTATTTTTTCTTTTATATTTAATACAATTTGAGCCCAGCTTTCCGGCCGCAGCTTCATTAAAAAAACTCATCTCAATTCTCATTTCATCAATATTTGGAATTTATAATATTGATTCACTGTTGAAGCTTTGTCCAAATTTCCTTTAAATCCTTCATTTGAAATCCATAATGTTGAGTTTATAGTTGAAATGCTGCCCGAGTCTTCTTAAATTCGATATTCAGAATATTGAATTTCACTGCCAAAATTTCTCCAAAAAAGTCAGTATTTGAAATCCATAGTACTGATTTGGTTCCTCAATCCATCCAAAATCTCGTTACTGTTCAATACTTGAAACTCATAGTGTCGAACCTACACTCAAATTCTCATTTCATCAATATTTGGAATTTGTAATATTGATCCTACACACCTACAGTTCCTAACCGGCTCTCACGTCATTCTGGACAAACGATAGGGTAAACTGAGGGTAATATCGCTTCAAAGTCAACTTTGTCTCATTCCATGTTATTTTTATTTTTATTCTTATTTTCTTTTTACTATTTTCATTTTAGTTTATTTATTTGCACATTTCCATCAAGCTTGCAGAAAAAGAGGCAGGACTATGCCGACATTTTCAAAGCTCAGAAACCCACTGTAAAATATCCCTATCTTTTATATTTATTTTATTTCAATTATACCCCTATGACGCATTTATCAAATTTAATTTAGTCCTCAAATTAAAATGTGATTAGTAACTATTTTGTTTGAAAACAGAATCTCATCTCTTGGTATCAAAATCCCATTCCGGATCGATATACCACCATTCCTAATGGAGCTGAACCGGGTAGAGACTCTATTTTGTTCGAAAAAGAAATAAAAGTATTTTTATCTCCCAAAAAAATGAATATTATTGTTCTTTATATAATTATATTTTGTAATATGGTAAAGTTATTTTTAGAATTGGTTTTAGTACAATTTTACCCATTTTAATAACAATATTATCTTTTTATTTATAAAGCTAAATTAATACACACTTTTCACTATAAATTTCCATTCATCTAATTTTTTGCATCGACGAAAAACAACGCTCACTCCACAATCACTATGATACTTAGTCTTATCCTCAATTGGATAAGTCATTTGTCGTTCATTGATTTACTACCTGAATTATTTAGTTTTAGCATTTCAATTCCCAAAGATTTCGGATTACGACCCTTACTTACCACTTACTACTACTTTTATATGTGCAAGGATTTATTTTTAGTAGTCTCGATATTCATCACTGACGCTTCGACCATAGCTGCACTAAGTTCAGTAGGTGGTGTTGGTGTATTTCATTATGCACGAGGTATGGTATGCTTTTCCTTCCCGCCGCCTAATACCTATGCTTTTGTTTGGAGAGTTACAAGCTACAATTATCGCTATAAAAAAACAAAGGAAAAACTTGTGGATATAAAGGGACCCTGCTTACATTGTGAACTTGATTCGATCACTAAAAATATTTTCCTTGGACAACTCGAATGGATTGAGAGCAATGCTTGCATATTTTGGAGTTGGTGCAAACTGTTGTCACCCACATATATAGAGAAGGAAATCATTTATATGCTTTGGTAAACCGTAGGCGAAATGGCACGACAATCACTTGGTGGGATGAAACACCATCAAATTGTTTAGATTTATTTGTTTATAAGATAAGTGGCCCATACATGTATCGGTTCACTTATTTTTTTTGTCCTTTTTTATATTCCATGTAATGATTCTTTTTCTTTCTCATTAATAAAATTTTTTGAGGATTGGTATTTATTTAGGTAAGCAGGAGTGTCAACCTGGTTGGGATATATATGTCCATGTACATTACCTTTTCCCCCAATTCTATAAAAAATTGGATGATTGTACTACTGGATTTATTTCCAATTAGGGCTGTAACGAACCGAGTCGAGCTTGAACACTGACTGTTCAAGCTCTATTCATTTAAATTTTAACGAACACGAACCGAGCTCGAGCTTGGTCAATCCAAGCCGGAGCCGAGCTCGAGTTTAGTCAAGTCGAGCCCAAGCCGAGCTTCGAGCCTGTCTTGAGCTTTGTTTAAATCAAGAGCTCAGCTTATAAAAAAGATAGAATCCATAAGATGAAGAATAAGAGATGAAGGATCTAAAAGCCACAAATGACTTTCACTATACTAAGAAGAGGAAGAGTAGGAGTGTTGTGTTGGCCGCCGTGTTTTTCAGAGGAAAATGAGATTAGAGTTTTACTGAGCATATAGAGATTGATGAATATATATAGTAGGGATTGGATTGGATCCGAATTGCCTTTGTTAGGCTTTATATCCATATTTTCTCTTTTTTTTATCTATATGTTATATATCACTTTATACATATTTTTCCTTTACTCTTTATCTTATAATTTATATTTTCCTTTATAAATCTTTATATCCATTTTACACATACACTATTTTATATTTATTCATAATCTATCTATTTCATAAATATAATGTACAAAGTTTTCAAATATGTTAACAAGCCTAATAACAAGCCTATTGGCGAACTAGTTCGCAGGCCTCTTATCAAGCATGTTCACGAGCTTTCGGGTCGAGTATCCCCTTGTTCAAGCTTGGTTCATTTACGATAACCAGCCTAAAATTTTGTTCATGAACAAGCTCATTTATAAATGAACCGACCTCGAACGAGCTTTGACCGAGCCGAGCATCGAGTAGTTCACAAGTAGTTCGGCTCATTTACTAGCCCTATTTCCAATAAATCATTAAGTGTGGGCTCACATATTTAAATTATAAATGTGTATGGCAATCATAACATAATAGTCAAATAAAGTTGTGAGCAAATAATAAGGTTATTGACTATTGAGGTACCAATTATAAATTATAGGAAGGAAGTGTAGAGCCTAGTGAGTAAATACCTTTTGGGTTAAGGGACATTATGGTAATTTATCGCATTTAGTTTTATTATTTAAGGTGGTTGGTCCTCGGGAGAGGAGTAACAAGAGATTTGGCTGCTTCCCTTTGGTACTCTAACTCCATCTCTTGGAAGACTGTCTCCTGGGTTTCTTCTTCATAAGTTCTTCATCAAGTAGCCTTTAATGGCTAACTCAGGTATGCTTCCGCTTTCGCTTTTTTTATTCCTCAGTGATTTCAATATGATATATCTAAAGCTTATATTTAGTGGTATTATTTATGTACCAACAAGTGGTACCAGAGTTGGATTCATATTGAGTCATTGAGGATTTTGTATTTTTCCTTAAATTTATGTTCATAGATACCTTGGTTTATGATATTATCTATGAACTTACTGGTGATTTTGTATAGAGTATGTTAGTAGATTTATTTAAGGTGTGTGTGTATATATATATATATATATACAAATCTATGAACATATTTGTTAAGAACCTTTTGGATAGGGTTTTCAGACAGTAGTTATTTGGTTTAGATTGTTGTGTTTTGTATGCAAAAATTCTAAGTATAATTACTGTAGAAGAACATACAATAGGGTGGTAGTTTTCTCTGGTTGCAGAGAAATAAAGGTGATGATGAATAGTAAAACTAAGGTAATATTTGAATGAAAATAAGATGGAATAAGAATAGGTGACACCTTGTTTTCACTATTGTTAAAATAAGGTCTTGAGAAAGAAGATAATGAATAGTAGAAGTAAGGTAGTAAAATAAGATGATATAATTGTTTTATTATATTATTATGATGAAAGTGAAAGAAGATGATACGGATAAGGTTAAGGCTTACCTTACTTTTCATTAGGCACCTATCATCTTATTTTCACTGTTCATAAAATAAGGTGCTACCTTATTTTTCTTATAAGGGCAGGTTTATCTTCTTTTTTGGAGTGCAAATGTTGTTAATATTTTAGTGTAATTGGATCAACTAGGTTGACCAATGCGATCGTGACATTTCACTGAACAAGTATGGAGAGTGCAGAGTGCACACTTGTTCGGGTACTGTTTATGATTTAGGGGGTCCGGGGGCAGCGCCCCCGGGTGCGGGGTCCAAGGGGCGGTAGCCCCTGGCGGGGTCTAGGGGCAGCGCCCCTAGGCAGGGTCCGAGGGGTGGTAGCCCCTGGCAGGGTCCTGGACCCACGCATCCTTTGGAAAAAAATTCATCAGAAAATGAATTTTGTCCGAAACAGTGTGTCTGTTGGACACAACTGAATCTCGGAAGAAACATGTCTTTTGGACATGGCTGCTACCCCAAACAACATGTCTGTTGACGTTTTTGGCTATTTAATTCACCAAAATGATGCTGGCCTAACACAGAAAAACTCGGTTGAAATTTCATTGCAAACAAATTCTTGTTCTTGATTCTCTTTCTGATTTTATCCGATTGAAAAATTTGGTAAACCGGCCAAATAAATTTCAATCTGACAGTGTTTTTCGCGACTTCAGAAATATCCAAGTAATCCCAGATTTCCAATAAATGTTACTTTATTTTGCACTATTCAAGCCACAGTAACCATAAGGTCCTACCTTCTTTTAACTATTCAGACTTCAGTAGAATAACGTAAGAAAAAGGAGGTAATACGTATGAAAAACAAGATGAAATAAGAATGAGTTTCATCTTGTTTTTACTATTCATAACTGAGGGAAATGTAAGTTGTTACCTTACTTTTCATAAGGCACATATTACCTTATTTTCACTTCAGTAAAATAAGGTGCTGTCTACTTTTTACTATTCGGTTGTAGTAAAAAGAAAGATATTGTTTTCAAAATGGTGGTTTATTTTCAGATTTATTTTGGGCACTGTACCATTTTTTGGTTCCTACTATATGAGTGATTTTGGTTTGTAGGAAATAAAGTTTTGGATTTTGCAAAATTAAGAATTGGTCCATCAGGTTGAAAATTTTTGTTACAAAATTTAGGACTATATTTTTGTGAAATATTAAAGTTTGGCACATGTTTAAATTTTTTGGATTTTTTGGAAAGTTTAGTATTTTTCTAGAAATTATGTTTCTACCCCAAAATTCGGAAAATCACATTTGGACCATGAATTTTGAAATTTACAGTTTTACCCTCAGAATTTTGAAAATTACAGATCTGTCCCTCCGATTTTGAAAATTACAGATTTGCTATCAATTTTGAAAAATTCTGTTTTTGGACCATAAAGTTAATAATGTTGCAATTTCACCCTAAAGTTTTATATTTGCAAAATTGGTCCAATGAAGAAGGAAATTGTGACAAATGGAGATTTTTAAAGGCAAATCTCATAAGGTTTCGGTTTATTGTCGCATAAGGGAGGTTTAAACCTCATAAAGAAATATGAAACTAAGATTTTTGGTTTGAATCACAATAATTAATTTGTCATAAATTGAGTTTAAATGATCTAATATTATAATGTAAATTAATTCAAGCAATATTGTTGCCAAAGTAACCGCTGTTGTGTAGATTAATTTATTTTATAATATTAGATGTGTTTATTTGTTATTCATGCCGGTAGTATATCGGCCCAAAGGAAAATTGCTATTTTGGCCGAATAACAAGATAAATATGTGGTAATAATATTGGAAACTTGTAAAGGTTATCTATGTGGATGATAAATCGGTCCAAAGGAAGGTTTATTGTGTTGGAAACTGACAGTCACTTTGAACATGAATAACAAGCGTGGCAGAAATTCAAAATTTTGTCCCTTATCCCAAGAACTCCTATTAGTTGCATATAAATTAATTAAAGCCTTAACTAAATAAATTCGCAACTTTGATTAGCATGCATAGGCTAATCGTACTATAATTGTAAATTATATCCTAGCATAAATATTTCACATTCAACATGTTATAACTCTAAGCTATAACTTAAATATAAAATAAAGTAAGCATGCATAACAACCTAAGCATAATAATTATTAAGTCTAAAATGCTTAAAGAAAAGACTTAATAATTAAAAGAGAAAAATAAAACATACCAGTTGAAACATGCTTCAGTAGAACCTCCTTGCCAAGCCTCCAAATGTAGGATAGCCTCTATGAGTATCCACAAAAACCTATCAACCGAAACCTCCCAGTGAGGAAGAATCGCAGAGTTTTGAGTAGCTGCTAGACCACTCCAAAACCCACCCATAATATTAACCAAAGAGACTCCATAATTTTATCTTCTAATTTCTCATAGGAAGATATATGGTGCAAAGAATGAAGAGGAGAGACTTGGTTTATATAGTGGGAGCAAAGGCTCCCTGAATTTAATGTGGATTTAATGCTGATTTAATACGAGATTAAATGAGTGATTAAATGTCAATTTAAACACAAGATTAATTACGGGATTAAATGCTAATTTAAATGCAAAATTTAATTGCTGGATTAAATTTCAATTTAAATACAAGATTTAATTGCTGAATTGAATGACAATTTAAATACATGATTTAATTGCTGGATTAAATCTTAAATACAAGATTTAATTTCTAGATTAAATTTCAATTTAAATACATGATTTAATTGATGGATTAAATCC
Source organism: Euphorbia pulcherrima (assembly GCA_947683365.1). Taxonomy (NCBI): domain Eukaryota; kingdom Viridiplantae; phylum Streptophyta; class Magnoliopsida; order Malpighiales; family Euphorbiaceae; genus Euphorbia; species Euphorbia pulcherrima. Next base: position 61,596,753 of record CANTUS010000004.1, on the reverse strand, counting down.
CAATTTAAATATAAGATTTAATTATTGGATTAAATGCCAATTTAAATACATAATTTAATTTAATCATCCTCTCTTTTAATTTATTTTATGACCCTAATAAAATTGGTTACCGGTCAAAATTAATTCTTGGCTCAACCATAAAATGATTTAATCATTTTAATCAGCATCTTGATTTATTTATGACCCTAATAAAATTAGTTCCCGATCAATAAATAAAATCTTTGGTCTAACCAGGTAATAGTTCAATCATCCCTTCAATATTTTAGTAATAGATCAAGTCTATTAATTCTTTACTCAGTTCGATGAAAGTTCAATGTGTGTGACCTTATAGGATCCCGTAGTATTGAGCTGTTAAGGTTTGTTCTATAGGAACTATTGGTTCGAGGTTCTAGACCCCGAATAGAACTCGATTACCTTGAACGACTGTAGTATGCCTCAAGTAAGGGTCCACCATCCCCCATTACTCGGAACGTCATTTGTGCTTATGACTTAATCATGGTTAATGCAATAGTTGCCCAATACGATGAACTCCTTCCATTCTTTAATATTAGTACCATCTGGTTTGTTGGGTTCGGTTAAAGTGTTAACCCACTAATAGCGAGGTTGCTCAAAGCTATCCTAGTTATTTACTTGTTACTGAAGTATATTGCTTTTTACCATAATGTGTTTGACTAGAAACTATTTCTATCAAACACATACTCTGATCAGAGGTTTATAGCAATCATCACTTCAACAAGTGACCAGGTACAACTCCTTAATATATCCAGAGCGATGGATTCTTTCCGACTACATAGCTTACAACTCCTTAATATATCCGAAGCGATGGATTCTTTCCGACTACATAGCTTACCAACGTGTTATCATCACCATGCCCATGATCACCCGTGACACCCTAAATTAATGAGTGCATAGGTATGAACCAAAACATAGTGACAATACCACACGAGGCAACTAGTATCTCAAGTATGCGGATATTCGCAAAGCTAATGCATAAAGATAAATACTAACACTATGATATATTTACTAAGTATTTATTTTATTGCGGTCTCCAATATATCTTCCAGATATATCCATGTGTCAAACTTAAGGCACCACCTTCAGTCATAGGTGTTTGACTACTTGGACCCATTCTAAGAAAGTTGACCACATGATAGTCTTACTGTCTCATCAATATCCTTTCTTGATGAAACTATGACTAGGGATAGTTTAAACATAATTATAATTACACATGAAGCAGGTATCATTAAGTGTAATCCCATTATAATTTCTCTCACTTCACTCTATGATTGTTGGAAATAATTATCTAGAACAATAAAAAAATCGGATCAGGTTTGAAGTAAACAAAACACCTAAGTACAAAAAGACCTAAGTCATTGCATTCGGATATACAACCAAGACATCCGAAGTCCAAGACAAGTGAAGACTATTACCTAAGCATAAATGGAAGCATCCGGTTAAAGTTTGGAAAGGAAACAAACTTTGAACCGCCTAAAATAGCATCCGAAAGAACTGATTGCACTAGCATTCGGAAGAAGACAGATCCGAAGATATTAAGTCTGAAAACATCCGAAAGACTTAAATATCAAGACAAGGGGAATAATTCAAAGTATTAAAATTCCCTCCATCTTTTTGGTCTAACAAGTCAAAGATCCTTTTCCCTAAAGCAAGAAAAAAATGACAGCTAGCACTTTTTAGAGAAAGGATAAAGGACTGACATATGAAAGAGAAAAGGTAACAACCTTTTTCACCTAGACCAATAAGAAAGGCATGTGGAACTCACACCAAAAAGGTAATGGCGTAAAAGTTGGTGAGTCACTAAAATACAAGGAAAATGATCATTGATAACTTTTTAGCCTTAATCCTAAGGATTCAAACGGGTTAAAATCTCTGTCTAACAGATTGATCAACACTTCCGGAAGCGCCACATATTACCTTTTCAATAGTGAAGATTAATTACAGGTCAACAACCCACAACGGGTACATTTATGATGGAAGCCTATAAAAGGGAAGCTTCACAAGTTGAGAAGGTGCTAGTTGATTTTGAGAAAGCATTAACAAGAGAATTCACTACAAGCAATCTATATAAACATCCCTCCAATAACCAAAACATTCCAAATCTGTTTGTAAGGATTCCCAAGTGAAGTTATAAACTTGAGGAAGTCCAAAACCAAAACCTTTGAGAAAAACCAAAGTGTAAAAGATCTCCTACTTGGGTGAGTAGTGAGATAGGGATACAGGTTAAAGTAGGTGCTTTGATTAGGATCTCCCTGTAGGACTTAGCTTAGGTTTGGGTAGAAATCTAAGTGGTATATCCTACTAAAGACAAAAGGAGTCAGCTAGGAGTTAGTGCTTCTAGTTGTATATCCTACATCCAGAAGGGGTTACTATCTGGAGACAAATTATAAGGCTTGATTCATGCTGGTTGGAAGGGAATCACTAGTGGAAAAGCTCGGAGGAAGGAAACTCTGGGGACTAGAGTAGGTGGGGCTAAACCAGGATAAAATGCTTTTGTTTGAATTTCTTACTCCTTATTTATTCGCATTGATATTTTCATAACTGCATCATCCGGATCCATCCTCCGGATCATATTCAAACACACTACATAAAGACTTTTTTAAGTCTTATTAATTCCATGAAAAAGAGTCATTCACCCCCCATCTGACCTTACTTAGACCCTCACAGGGACTAACAAATGGTACCAGAGCAAGTGCTTTGTCAAGATAGGTCCATTCCTGCCCGATGAGGAATAATGCCTACTTCGTTTAGTGATAGCTGATGGGAGAATGAAAGAGCCTGAGAAGAAACCAAGCACTCAGAATAATCCTCTACCATACTTTTAAGCTACGGTGAACGCCATCGGTATTCATGTGGAAGCCAACGAATACGGTATCAATATAACAGATAACTTCCAACATGACCCAGGATGGGGGGACAATATGATCTTTGATAACATGGGTATCATCTACATGGTTGACCAGTACGTCCTGAGAACAAGGAGAGAAGGGCTGGATCAATACCAAGTGCTACCACACCTCATATACCGAGGGGACTCCAACCTGAATGAACATGTAGAGGAATTCCTTCGATTTATGCATAAACAAGGAATAACTATGATGGGTTTTGCACCTCAATTCCCCAGATTCTTAGAAGGCCCAGCTATGGAGTGGTACGATACGATGCCACTCAAAGGACGTTAGAACTAGTACTTTATGGAGAGGTCTTTCCTCCACTCATTTAGGGCATCTCAACCGTACCTGGATGCACTCTACTGGTGGTTGGCACCATAAGTAGACCGACATGATACTGGCTGGTAGGATATCCGTCCACCACAACCTCCTATGTACACTCCCCTGGATTACATGAGTCCGAACTACGTCGAAATGAGTTTGTTCGAATTTAGGAGCTCCTCCGGAGCAGCACGTCCAGAAACCCATAAGCTGTATGATCCTGAGCAGGCATGGAACAGCCATGAAGACTAGCAAAGGTATCTTAGCCTGGATCTAGATGAGGGTACACGAGAGCCATTTGAAGGAATCCGTGTCGACATTACGGCATATGGTACCCGTGTGGAGGAAACATTCGCCAGCATACTAGCCATGGTGTCCGAATTCTGTGTAGCCATTGCAGGAGTCAAGGCCGGAATAAATGCCGAGGAAGATCCTGAGGAAGATCCCGAGGAAGATCCTGAGGAAGATCCTGAGGAAGATCCAGAAGAAGACCCTGAGGAGGATCCAGAGGAAGATTCTGACGATGATATCCCACCCAATACGCGCCAAACTGGATCTTTGAGCCATAGCCTTTCAAGGATTCAGATGAAGAAGTAGAGAAATTTATGGACTATAGCGAAATGGATCACAAAGATGAAAGTAAAGTGGATAACTTGGGGTATGAATCAGAGGTTTTTTCAGGAGACGAGCTAAATCACTTACCAGGAGACTTCAAATACGAGGCTCCCTTCCCCAATGGCATGATGGTCAATTACAATGGTGTTGAGAGCTACGCCTCATCTTTAGAGCATGACACCTTGGGTGCCTTATAGTCTGCAACAAGTGACAATTCTGGAGACTTCTTTGACTTTGACTTAGGTAGTGAACATATCATTAATATGATCTGAGAAGGGGGGCAAGAAACTTCTTAGGAATACGTCATTGAGAGAATTTGCACTAAAAATGAGTTAGCTCGAGCCAGTTGTCAAATTCGGAGTTCGGACTTGAAGGAGGTTTATCCCATATTTTATGACAGATATACAAGGCCACGCCCTCATATCCGTGAATTTATGCAAATGATGAATGATGGGTACATTTACTATGCCCATTGGCCCAAAAGGTTCTGCTGGACTCTCTAAGAGAAGGCAATCATTTGCTATGAAGGGCTGGCATTTTTCCAGAAATCATTCTAAAATATTTTGGCTAAGCAATTCATCGACTACTTCACATGGGTAGACCCGCCAGAAAACTCAACCCTTCAATTAGATAGACACGGGAAGGCCTTGCGGTACTGGGAGTGGGAAGCAACCAACGCTATCTATCCAACGTTAATGGAATCAGCCAGAGAATACCCATGGTACATGAATAAATATAACGACAAGCAAATTGCCTGCGACGATGCGCCAGATATGCTTGATGAAGGGGAACTAATCGACGGAGCCTCCTCATCCATCCATATGATCAGATATGAATCCAATCATGTGCTATGCCAAATCTTACAGGAGAACCCCATTGTTCCTGAAAAATAGTCTGAAAAGGTTCCCTTAATATAATGGCCCTTCGCCGCTAAAACCCCATCTTCTACAAACAAACAGATCGACTTAGGAGAGATACTACTTGATAAAGACTTTGATGAGTTCAAAGTATTTGAAACAACAAACTTGCCAACCCAGGTTGTCAGCCCTATCACCAGAGGAGGGAAAGTCACTAGTTCAGTAGTCTTAACCGTACCAAGGTCAGAACCTCCAGCACCTCTACTTCTGTTAAGCCCTCTGAATAGTTAGAAAGCCCGATTATGGATCAATTGAAAGCCACTACAACTAAGATGAGTATCTGGGACCTACTCTTTAGTTCTCAAGATCACAGGCTTGCTATTGTCAAAAAGCTGATGAAAATCGAAACATCTCCCCTAGCATCACTAGAACAGGTCTGCGCACTACTTAAAAAGGAGACTAGCACTATTATCCCCGACATTATCTTCTTAAGCTTAGATGTACCTGACGAAGGCATTTGCCATAATAAGGCTCTCTACTTAAAGGCTAGTGTCTTCGGGCCCATCATGCCCTATGTAATGGTCGATGATGGTTCATAACTTAATGTCTGTCCTAAAGATATTCTACCAATCCTAGGACTAACTGAAAGGGACTTGAAGAGATCTACAATAGTCATCAAAGCGTACGATAACTCTAAGAGGACTGTTATTAGCACATTCGAAGCTGAAGTTACCATTGACAAGATCTCATCTATAGTACTTTTCACGGTCGTAGATGTCCCAATAACCTTCTCTATACTGCTTGGACGACCATGGTTCCATGCTCTGGGAGGAGTTCCATCCGCTCTTCACCAGAAGATCAAGATCTTATTCCATGAAAATATCGTCACTCTAGAGGCTGATGAGGCATCAGTGGTGGCAGCACTAAAAATGGAAGAAAGCCATATGAAAGGATTTACCACAGCCACGATCAGGCATGAGTCAGACAAGCAACTAGAGGTGCACTGGGGCTTATGGATTTAGGGATACATGGAGAAACACCACACTCCTGGCAAGGGATTAGGTGCCCATAAACAGGGAATGCTGACCTTCAATATGGGGGCAGGAGAGTGGAAGCCCGTAGGACTCGGTTACATAGGCCCTAGAAGAATAGCCTACAAGACGGTCTTTCAGAAAAAGCTACAACAGCCCTACAATGGGGCACCCAAGCCTATTACTCACCAAGGAAAGACAGTTTCAAGATTCAAGATTTTCTCAGATGTAGTCAAGTAAGGCAAGCATGGAAGAAGTTCTATAACCTGCTTGTTGAAAGGAGCGAGTCATTAGCCAGATGCAGGGGCAATCCTAGATCATATCAAGTTTGACAAACAGGTACACTCGTAGAAGGCCAAAAAGCTGAGTAAAGAGGAGGAGATCCTCGATACCCTAGCCAAACACCTTCAAGCGCAACTCAAGATAGTGGAGGAAGCAAAGAGCAAGGGAGGTGACTTGAGCCAAGCCGTCATGGACATATTCAAAATCATGAAAGGCAAGGCGAAGGTAAAGGAGGAAGGCGACGAGGATATCCTATTAAAGCCAGCTGCCATAGAAGAATCATCCACTGCAGAGCCAGACCTTACCGATCAAGATGAGTCTTTTATTTCCATTTCCAGTTTGTTTGAAATGAATAATGTACTTTATGATGATAATAAGATGAAAAACTCTGCTTATTTGGATTATGTTTCTGAGTACGATTCCATGCATCCATTCCAACATTCATCTAGCATCTTTAACATTAATAATGATATTATAAAAGAAATTAACTTAAATACGAAAGATGATCAAAAAATGGTATACATTTCCAATCAATTGCCCATCGAACAAGAGAGAGAGTTGATAAAAGTATTGAAAAATCACGTTTTAGCCTTTGCTTGGTCTCATAAAGATATGCCAGGACTTGATCGGCACATCACCGAGCACAAGATCCCTACAGACCCGAAAATTTGACTGATGAAGCAAAAGATGAGAAGAATGAGCCCAGAATGGGCCGAAAAGGTCAAAGAAGAAGTGGCCAAATAGATCAAGGCTAATTTTATCAGGGTTGATGAATATCCCACTTGGATATCCAATGTAGTTCCCATACCCAAGAAGAATGGTGAAGTCCTAGTTTGCGTTGGCTTTAGGGACTTGAATAAGGCCACCTCTAATGATGATTTCCCGCTACCGCACATCGATGTTCTGGTAGACAACGCAGCAAGAGCCTCTATGTATTCCTTTATGGATGGATTCTAGGCATATCACTAGATCCTTATGAACGTAATAGACAAGTTCAAAGCTGCATTCATCTTAGAGTTGGGGACCTACTATTTCAGGGTGATGCCTTTCGGACTAAAAAATGCGGGAGTAACCTACCAATGAGTAGTCACAACATTGTTACATGACCTGACCACAAAGAAGTCGAGGTCTATATAGATGACATGCTTGTAAAGTCCGCCATGCCAAAAGAGCACCCGATAGTGTTAGAGCGATTCCTCACAAGGATAGAGAAATAGAATCTTCGCCTCAACCCGAAGAAATGTATATTCGGGGTCACGTAAGGCAAGTTACTGGGGCACGTGGTTAGCGAGAGAGGCATAAAGATGGATTCTGATAAAGCTAACACTATCAAGGAAATGCCTGTACCAAAAACCAAGAAAGAAGTGAGAAGTTTCTTGGGGTCCATATAGTACATTAGTCGCTTTATAGCACGGTTGACCACCACATGCGAGCCTATCTTCAAACTCTTGAGGAATTAGCAACTAACAGAATGGAACGGCCAATGTCAGGAAGCCTTTGATAGAATTAAAGCTTACCTAATGAACCCTCTAATGTTGAAGCTGCCAATTCTCAGAAAGCCACTCATTCTCTACTTAGCAATAGAAGAGACATCTGTGGGGGCTTTATTGGTTCAGGAACACGAAGTTAAGAAGGAACATGCAGTTTATTACCTCAGTAAGAAATAGCTGGAATATGAAACCTGATACACCCTCAAGGAGAAAACTTGTTCTACAATGGTCTGGCTCACCAAGAAGCTCAGGCATTACTTCCAATCATACAGAATCTAAGCAATCGCGAAAGTGGATCCAATGAAGTATTTATGCCAGGCTCCCTCGCTAACTGGAAAACTAGCTAGGTGGCTATTGCTACTGTTAGAATTTGATATCGAGTATGTAACAAAGAAGACCATTAAGGGTAGGGCAGTGGCCAAATTCCTAGCAAATCAGCCACTCGAGGAAGGAGAGTAGGAAAACCTAGAATTTCCTGATGAATGTTTCGCAACCGCTATGGAGAATCTTGGAAAATGGACCATGTTCTTCGATGGTGCCGTTAACAAGCGAGGGGCTGGTTTGGGGGTTATTATCATAACGCTAGATGGGGCGCTCATACCTTTATCAAAGCGGTTGGAATTTCTTACCATAAATAATGGGGCAGAGTGTGAAGCCTGTTTATTTGGAATGTCTGCCCTAATCACTCTCAGAGCGGGCAAGGTAAGAATCATTGGCGATTCGACTTTGGTCATCAGGCATGTCACATGCAACTGGGAAGTAAAGGAGGAATCCCTCAGACCTTACTTAGAGGCTGTATGGAGAAAAGCCACAATGTTCAGCGAATGTGGATTTAGTTACATACCCCATGAGGAGAATCAAATGGGGGATGCGTTGGCCACTTTAGCCTCCATGTGGGAAGGGCCCCAAAAGCAACCAATCAAGCCTCTTATTATGGAGACAACTCGATCTCCACGTTAAGTCCACACAATAAATGATGCGATAAGTAAGGAAGAGCCCTGGTACTCTAACAATGTCAAGTTCCTCGAAAATGGTGAATTTTCGGCTAAGGCTACGGATTCCGACAGAAATACGGTGAAGAAGCTTACTGTACAATTCTTCGTGATTAAAGGAGATCTGTTCAAAAGGTCCTTTGATGGCTTACTGTTAATGTGTCTGGCCTAATAGGAAGCTGAAAGGGTAATAAAAGAGGTACATTCAGGAGACCGCCGTCCATACATGAACGGTGTCATGATGGCAAAGCAAATCCAAAGAATGGGATACTTTTGGTTAACCATGCTAGCTGATTGTATTCAAGAAGCGAAGACTTGCCATGCTTGTTAGATATATGGGGATGTGAGCCACTTACCCCCAACAACATTGCAAAGCTTGACAATGCCTTGGCCATTCTCAGCCTGGGCATCGATATCATCAGTGAAATAAGACCATTTTTGACTAATTGCCATCACTTTATTATAGCGGCCGTCGATTACTTTTCCAAATGGGTTGAAGTAGAGTCATACACGAGCATCACAGCCAAGAAGATGGCCCGATTTATTCAGCGACATATCTTCACTAGATATGACATTCCTCATCATATAGTGAGTGATAACGGTGTGCAATTCTAAGGGGAAACAACCGACCTTATCAAGAAACATAGGATAGAGCACTATCACTCTTTACCCTACCACCCTCAAGCCAATGGAGCTGTAGAAGTGGCTAATAAGGCAATCAAGAAAATCCTTTCCAAGCTGATCTCTTACTACCTGGATTGGGCCATTCATTTTCCCTATGCCTTATGGGGATACAGAACTAGTGTCAAAACCCCTACAGGTCAAACTCCTTTTTCACTCGTCTATGGGATGGAGGCAGTATTGCCTGTTGAAATGGAAATTAAATCTTTGCACATAGCTCTTAAAGCCAGACTTCTAGAAGATGAATGGGCAAGAGCAAGACACGAGGATCTGACTCTAATTGATAAAAAAATGATTAATTGCACTAGAAAATCGACCGTTGTACCTACAGTGCATGGCCAGGGCTTATAATCGTAAAGTCAAGGGGCAAGATCAACCCCTAAGAATGGGTGATCTTCTAATCTTAAAGCAATCTCGTAGAATGCACACAGATGCTTGAGGGATGTTCTAGCCAAAGTGGGAAGGTCCGTACGTAGTGAGAAAGACTCTCAATAAAGGGGCAGTGAAAATCTCAGACCTGGATGGCAAAGAGTTCGTGAATCTAGTAAATAGTGACAAGCTAAAGTGATATCTTATGTAAAAGAAAATATAATAATAATAATATAAAGGTCTATCAAGGGCTAGTGAGGGCTCTTGGGCAAAAATAAAGACCCAAAATAAAAGAGTGAAGCCTTAGGTAAAATCCATTCGAAACCTTAGGCAACGATGGGCATTTCTTGGGAATAAATACCATTTACCCTTCCTGTCTAAGTAATATCTCTTGTAGTTCAAGTTAAAAATACTAAATGAGTGCATTAAATGGAAACTACGAATTGTTTAATGAAACATGCATTCAAATAACATCATTTCATCTTCATTACACATAAAAATACATCACAAACAGGAAGTGGAAATGACAAAGGCAAACAACAAGGCCTGAAGTCTTTATTTTTCACAAGAATGAAAGATACTGTGGAGTCTTTGTGTCTCGATGAGCCTCTCTCTAAGGGTAGGAAGCCCTCGAGTACTTGTAACCTAGATGCAAAAAGCCTCAGAAGGATAAACGTTAAAAGGCATAGAATAGTTCATCTCCACCCGAGAATGGTTGGTCAATCTCGCGTCATGACAATAGACCCGAGTATAAGAAAGCTCCACACCAATTAGGGTACACAAAGATGTAGGGAACCCCTGAGAATGGCCGTACTACCTACACAAATGACCAGGAGAGTAGGTAATGATCTTTGAAAGGCCGATAAGGACCACGCCACCTCTAACAACGTCGGTAGTCACATATGTGATACCCCACCAACGGTGAATCCAATGAATATCCTCAGCAGCTCAGCTACCCATAAACTCGACCCACTCTTCGACGGTAAAATCTCTATGAGGGCGATTGTCGATGCAAACTATAGAGCCCCGCACCTGATAGGCCTTCGGATGATAATCCATGCTTGTGGGAATAGATAACACAGAAAGCTTGTCCCAAAGCCAAAGCTATAAAAGCAACAAATGAAAAATAAAAAAAGACAAAAAAACAAAGACAAAAGAAGCCTGCTGGATTGAAAACCTAAAAAGGTGGTCCAGGCAAAAATTAAGGCAAGCTTGATGAATCAAAAACCTGAGAGGGCAGTTCATGCAAAAAGAAAGGCTCAAATAAAATTTACCTGAAGAAGAAGCTTGCTGCCCCTGGTAGTAGCTTCAGTTCCATTCCGGGAAGCGCGCACAAAAATCAGTATCTCAGCCAAACTTAATGCAATAGGTGATTTCCCCTCTAGCATTTAATCAATGATAGTTAGGAACGCAAAGCTGTAAACCATAGTGGGAACCTCGCAAAGGAAGACCCCTAACAGAATTAAATAAATGAGCAGAAGGCCCCTAACTATGTTGAAAGCAACATCCAACCTCAAGCCCTTATCACAAATCAATCGACGCCTATCGAATCATTGTAGCTAAAAATGGTTCATCAGTAGATCAAAGAACTCAGGATGATGCGTCGAAATGGCTGGGGGCATGTCAACTAAATATCTTAGGAGCTAGTAGAATTCCTCATACAAGGGGCACAACTCGTGATCTCCAAACCGAAACACGTTGTCAATAGGGTCTTAAAACTTGACAACAGCTTGAATCACGTTATCCTTGATAAAAATGCAATAGTATTCCTTCATATGTGCCAGATTGAAAACCCTAAGGCGATCCCAATAGTCAAAATTCTTCAGATAAACATTCAAATCTACACGAAAACGGATATCACCCTCTATCGCAAAATTTCACAAGGGTAGCAGTTTGCTATACGTAGTTTATGGAGCAATATACCAATATCTGGTAGATTACCCCGATAAACTCGACCAACAACAAAAGGAAGCACAAAGTGAAGGAATGATGGAAAATTATTTTATATATATAAAAATGTGTTCATACAAGAAAAAAGGCACTGCAAATGGCCCAAAGAAAAAAACAAATAGAAAAGCCTATCTATTGCCTGCTAGAACTCGGGTGGCTAGGATCAAAGGACGATGGAGGAGGAGAATAATTGCCCTAAGGAAAGAATCCAGGAGGATTGCGTTATCCCTACTGTGGCTACTGCTGTGGGTCATCCACCTGGAGCATCCCCAATAGACCTCGGAGCCGTCGGATCTCTAGCTACAACATTTTAACTCAGATCATTTATATGCATTTCATAACATCCCATGCATCATCATTAAAGTAATAAAATAACAAACATACTGCCATATCAGAAATTTGGTGCATCATGAATCGCTGCTGCCCTTGAATATATCCCCAATCGAAGATGTTATCAGCAATGGGCACCAGCAAGATCGAAAGATCTGGAACTGGTTAGAGCCATCACGATCTAAGGAAAAATAGAAGAAAAGGCAGAGGAAGCTCACATTAGTGGTATCGGCCGGGTGGAAGGCGACTGGATGCTCAGGATCTAAATAAGGCAAAATCACCGGCGTATAGGTACTCAGGTCGGGATGGTACATTAGAGACATGGGAGGATGATACTGAAACTCCCCAATGTCCCTCTACCATTGCCAAACCCTGAGGCGAGATAGATGACATCGAAGAGGTACCCAAGTGAGTAGAGGTAGTTATAGGCCTCTTCCTACCTTGGGAATCCTACAAAGGCAATAAAGCAAATGCAAAGCAGTCTAGCTGGGCGCAACAATCAAAGATAACAAATCTAAACTGATGAAAGAGAAAAAGTACCATCATTTGGATAGTCCCAGGCAATCCCGATCTGGCCTAGCTACTAGGGGTCAGAAGTCGAAGGGCTATCACCCTTAGAAGGGTTATGAATGTCCGGCTCAGGCTCGATATGAATAGGATCCGTCTCTGGCCATCCAAGCAACTACGAATGGCAAAAATCCTCGTATCCCCCAACCTGCTCCGGAAAGGCTCTAGGTAAACCTCCAGCGGCCAATCATGCAAAGTCTGGCGAGCTATAAGGCCAAAAAATCCATCGAAGCACCTCAGGAGGGATGGAACTCGACCTAGGAGGAAGATGCCAACCCTAGATATGCTCTCCCAAATACCACTTCTAAAGAGAAGGGAGTCTCTTTAATCAGTCGGGTGTTCATAAACTCCCCAGCTCGCCTCATGACCTCTGGCCAGTGAAGAGCATGACCCTAGGGCTGCGTCTTGATCTGTAAGAAAGAAAAGACTAAACAATGATACAACAATTGTAGCAGCTATAGCAATTAAAGCAAATTAAGGAATCATGGAGTATACCCTCCCCGAGGATATATTGCGAAGGTGAGCAGAAAGAACAGATTGAGACTCCATCTCCCAACCACGCTAGTAATGAGGCAGCCAAGGATAAAATGGATAGCTACCATCTCTCATAAGCTTGGTCCCTAGGAGGATCCCCGTCTTAAAAAGCCAGATCTACGAGAAGATAAAAGAAATCAGAGCGCCAAAAGAAAAACCAAGAATACTCATAAAGAAGAAAAAGAGGTAAGTCCTTATATAGACAATCTGGAGGTAAGATTTGAACTTACCAATCCTGTTCCTCGCACACTGATCGAGGGCCTAATATAGATGACCAAATGCAGCTCGGCCCTAGGTGTACTCGTCAAAATAAGATGGGTCAATCAAAGTCGGCAGAATATAGAGGTTCACAATCAAACCCCCAGTAGGAAAACACAGTAATGATAGAGTAGCAGCCTAGCCTAATAGGCAGAAGTCAAATGCCTTCTATCCTCAGTAGTCTAGAAGGTCATAAGTTTCTCACAGGAAATTCGCCTTAGCTTGTCCCCAGAATCGCTGATCAAAGCCTCGATGGTCTCCACATTGAAGTTGTGGTAAGTAAAGCAAGCGTTGAAGTGGATCATATTACCATGAAAGGGATGACCTGTGATGGCACAGTAATCTAATGGAGTGATGTTATATTCCCCATAACAGAAGTGGAAAGTATGGGTAGTGTCGGACCACCTGCTCAAGATGTGGGTAGAAGTACCAGCTGGGATGTATGGATACTTGCGAGATCTTGAGTACCTGTAATACCTCACCATCCACCCTAAAGATGTCCCATCGACAATAGTGTTAGCACTAGGAGATAGTACATTATACCACTTATGAAAGTGGGTAATGCTAGTTCCCTCATGCTTGGTTACCAGAGACAATACATGCATGCTCACATATCACATACCAGCTCTTGATAAATCACACGATTATAGAAAAATTATTGCATTAAATAAATCATTGCATAAAATAAATAAGCAATAAAATGGATAAGTCATTGCACAAAATAAAAGCAGCAGTAAGGCTTACCAAAATCCGAGAAAGATGATCAGAAGGCTTTAAGGCATGAGGAATAAAAACCCCCAGATGAATCCCGTGGTACATCCAATTCAATGGGAACCCATATAAAGCATCGGCGGGGACCTCAGACAATTCTAGTTGCTGACCCTCAATGAGCACATTCTGAGTAGTCACCTGAATGGCTGGCAGATCCAAGCGAATGTTATAAAGCTTGAACCATATAGAAACCCTACAAAATCTGAAAAGAAGGGGCAGAAAAGGGAAAAAGATGAAAGAAATCATTGTTGAAAATAGCTCGGAGGCAGGAATTTTTGAAGAGGAAGAGCAGAAAATGCAAAGAGAGAAGGAAAGAATTTTTGATGTGGTGAAAATGGGACCCAAGCTGCTGCTTTTATAGACCGCATGTAATTAGCCCGCCGACTAATTACCTATCCAGCTGTCATGCATTTATGTGTCACATGCGTTTATGCATAATGGCTATAAAGGTTACCGTTACATAGGTAATTAGCTCGCCGGCTAATTATGTATGTTTTGAAAATTTTTGCAATTTTGCATTTTTCAACCATTTTCTACATTGTTTATAAAACGAGCGGACCTAAAAGCTGTTTTTACACAGTCACTCATGTATTAAGCATCCAAAAATATTAATTTTGACCCCCAGTCAATTTTAACCTCATGCAACTCCTTAATAAATTTTTAATCAAAGGGGCAAAATATATTTTGTTTCAAAATTTGTCGATTAAAAATATTTTAACTCATTGCATTCTCCACACACACTGTATTGTTTGTTTTGCATACGACAAAATTTCTAGCATGAAATTTATGTAGGCGAGGGGCGAACTGTTAGCACAGGTCCGTTCCTACCCGATGAGGAATAATGCCTACTTCGTTCAGTGATCAGACCAAAAGAGCCAAAAAAGGACTGAATTGTCATCCAAAATCCGAAATTCAAAAATCCACATTCCAGGAAAGCTCCGATTTAGCATTTTCTACTGAAAAATCAAAAAGTCAAAATTTGGTCAAACATAGGTAATCCTCCCGCCGGGTAATTACCTATCTACAGTTAAAAAAATCAAATCTTACCGAGATCTGGCAAGATTTTACGGGATCTAATTTAAAATCTTATCACATAGGTAATTAGCCAGCCGACTAATTACCTATGTAATTAGCCCACCGGCTAATTACCTCCCTATTATAATTACGGGGTCATCCCCCCTCATTTTAGAGGGGATGAAAATTTTTCAAAATTTCCAAAATTACTTTTGTGTCCTTTTTCAGTTCCGGGAGTCCTAAAAGCCCCGAAACTTTGCCAAAACACTTCCAAATTTAAGCTTTATCACCTACACTAGGTATAAACTCAATTTACTATCTTTTTAGATCAAGATCCCGCAGTGATCTTTGGTCTAGGAATGACTCAATTTCTCTCAAAATCCCTCATTTCTCTTAGGAATAATCCAAGATTATAGCCATAACTTGGGTTAAATCTATTTTACACTAAAATTACAATCCTTGACAACTTCGATCCCACACCGGCTCTCAAGTCATCATGGACTGACGAAAAGGTAAACTAAGGGTAACTGGCTCTATGCCCAACTTTAAAATTCATTAAAATTCATTTTCATTATTCTATTATTGCACATTGCATTTTCATTTCTATGGTTAAGTGAGCCGCTGTAGCCACTTAAACTATAATATGTGTAAATCAGCTCGCAGGTACGGATGAAACATCCAGAATGAGAGGAAACTCTATCCGAGTTTTGGGGCCAAAACTCAAATGCTGCCGTTACACTGCCGAAATTTCGGTAGAAAATATCAATTTATTATGCCGTTATAATGCCTGTTTTATTTCTTGAATTTATTTCTTAAATAAAGCCATTGTAATGCCAAAATTACCACAAATTCCAAAATTCCAAAATTAACTCCAACAATTTGAACAATATGAGTACCTATTATATCCTAACTCAGAATCTCATTTTCTTTTCGGTATAAAAATCCCATTTCGGATCAGTATACCACAATTCCCGGTTGAGCTAAACTGGGTGACGACTCTATTTTATTTTTAAATAAGTAACATGCTTTATTTTACAAATATCTTTCCTAAATAATATGTGCAAATATATTTCTTAATATAATCACATTTTTTGGCTTATATAAAGTCACTGCATTTAACTAAACCAAACAC
Source organism: Euphorbia pulcherrima (assembly GCA_947683365.1). Classification (NCBI taxonomy): domain Eukaryota; kingdom Viridiplantae; phylum Streptophyta; class Magnoliopsida; order Malpighiales; family Euphorbiaceae; genus Euphorbia; species Euphorbia pulcherrima. The sequence continues at coordinate 61,580,653 of CANTUS010000004.1, read as the reverse complement.
CTAATTTTTTTAAAACCAAACCCAAAACACGCCCCGCGCACTGCACCCTGTGTGCATAAATCCCACCATGAAAACGTCCGCCCGCTCACATGCTTAAAACTAGAGATCTAAAAATCTCAAGCTAAAGGTCCATATTTTGATCCAAGTATCAAAATGAGTTTCCAAAACTCACAACTCCTTCCCGAGGGTATGTCCATTACCCGTCCTCCACTCTTCACCGGTGAACACTACATGTTCTAGAAAAATCGGATGAAGAACTTCATTCAAGCATAAAGCATGCAAGCATGGATGGTCATTAAAGATGGCCCATATTAGCCTACTCACGAAGTAGAGGTTATGACTACCCGAAAGCCCTTAAGTTTATGGGATGAGAATAATTTTAAAAAATTGCGTGAAAACACAAATGCTATTAACATGCTTTATTGTGCTCTTAGTACAGTAGAATTTAATAGGATATCCGGATGTGAGACTACATAGGAGATTTGGCAGAAGCTAGACGTAACCTATGAAGGAACCAACAAAGTTAGAGAAGCCAAGCTTGATTTACTTCAGTAAAATTTTGAATCCTTCAAGATGAAGCCAAAAGAATCAATCAGTAGCATGAACACTAGATACACCAATCTAGTGAATGAGATGAAAAGGCTCGGAAAGGAAATCTCTGAAGTAGAGATGGTAAAGAAGGTACTCCGGAGTCTCACCAAGGAATGGGATAACAAGAAGACTGCCATTGAGGAAGCTCATGACTTAAACTTTTATAGTTATGATGAACTCATTGGAAATCTCTTGACTCAAGAACTATCCTTGGAGAGATATAGTCAACAAGAAAGAAAGCCAGAAGAAAAGAAGAAGGCCATTGCACTTAAGGCTGACTCTACCAGATCAGTCTCTTCCGGATTAAACAAGTCACCAAAATAATCAAAGTACAGTGAAGAAGATATGGCTATGCTGGCCAAGTACTTTGATAAATTCCTAAAGAAAAAGGATAGAAGGAGATCCAGAAGATTTGAATCAAGAAGGCCTAAGGAAGGCACCTCAAGAAGGGACAAGCCAAGAAAGGCTCTGGAAGAAAAGAAAGATCCGGAAAAAGATGCTGCCTGCTTTGAATGCGGGGAAAAAGGACACTTCAGAACCAAATGCCCCAAGATAAAAAGGGAAGAGAAATATAAAAAGAAAGCTATGGTGGCCACATGGAGTAAAAGTGAAGAAAGTAGCAGTTCATCTTCAACAGAAGAAGAAGACACTACTCATTGCGTGTTTATGGCTTTAATTGATCCGGAACCAGAGAAATTCAAAAGAAATTCATCCAAGCGAGACATTGAGCAAATTGGGGATTCAGAATTAGAAATAATAAATACTGAGGTAAACTCTCATTCTAATTCTGTTTCTAACCTTGATCTTGCTAGAGCTTTAAAGGTGGTAATCCATAATGTGAGAAAGAACACCAAAGCCATAAAATCCATACAACGATAAGTTCTTGAGCTAGCTGAAGATGCTGAAGTAATGTTACAAGACATCAACCTGATGAGAACCATAAAGCATATGGATGTAGTGGAAGAGAATTTCCTGAGAAGTCAAGTTTAGATTTTAAGTGCTAACTTGACAGGGCTAGATAGGGAGCTAACCTTGATGAAGGAGGCATCCAGAAGGAAACTAGATCCTCCACAAAGAAGGAAAAATTAAGGGAGACCAGGACCAAGAAATCCAAATCAAAGGAATCCGGTGCCCCCAAATCTCAAGGAAAGAAAAGTGAGCAAGCAACCTCAAGGACAGAGATTCACAGCTGCTCAAAAAGGAAAAGCTAAAGCTGTATCAAATGAGCAACCTGCCAAGCAAAGAAAGAATTACAAAGCAGAAGTTGCACCTCCAACCAGCTTTCGGATACATTTCGGACATACCAATATACAAGAAGCTAGATGGAAAGGAGGATGTGAAGAAGATCCAAAAGAAGCAAGAGCAAAGCAGACCCATCTCAAGGTTCAGGTTTTATGGGCAAAATAACCATATTACTAAATTATATAGATTAAAGAATGGTTATTATGATGTTTATCCTTGGGCTAAAATGGTTGATAACTTGAGAGGACCCAAATCTAATTGGGTACCCAAACCCACTTGATCTGTTTTGCAGGTATATCTTAGATCCACAGAAGATCAACATATATGGTATATTGATAGTGGATGCTCAAGGCACATGACTTGTGATGAGAAAGCCTTCATCACTTTAATCCAGACGAGAGGTGGAAATGTAAGCTTTGGAGATAATAAAAAAAGGATAGATCATTGGCCATGGAACCATTGGATCTAAAATGCAAATAGAAGATGTCTCTCTAGTTGATGGGCTCAAGTTCAACTTACTCAGTGTAGCATAACTCTATGATAAAGGAAGGAAGAAAAGTCACATTTGACTCTGGAGGATGCTCAATCTATGATAGTAAGTCTAATCAACTTATTCTTTATGCACCTAGAGTAAATAATGTTTACTGTGTTAACATTAAAAATGATAAAAAGAACATATGCTTGGTGTCTAAAGAAGATGAATCATGGCTATGGTATAAGGATATTAGCAAAGCTACTGCATAAAGATAAACACTAACACTATGATATATTTACCAAGTGTTTATCTTATTGCGTCTCCATTATATCTTCCAAATATATCCATATGTCAAACTTAAGGCACCACCTTCAGTCTTAGGAGGTTGACTGCTTGGACCCTTTCCAAGAAAGTTGACTACATGCTAGTCTTACTTCCTTATCAGTATCCTTTCTTGATGAAACTATGACTAGGGATAGTTTAGACATGATCCTAATTGCACATGAAGTAGGTCTCACTAAGCATGGTCCAACTATAATTTCTCCCACTTCATGCTATGATATGTCAAGGACTTTTGTACACAGATATCAATGAATATATTTTCACAAGTCATAATATATATATGTATATATATATATGAACAAATTATTATAAGCAAAAGATTAAATGCCTTTATTAATTAAACAAATTATTCGTACTAATACATAATTAAGATATATCACCTTAATTGCCTTAAGGGTATACATCATATCTAACATCCTCATGTTACTAGAGATATACTACATAATCATCCGGAATAACACTTCTCCTCTCGCTAGTGGACCTTCTTAAAGGCATAAGCTCTTGAGGTTGTTGAGTTTGTTCCTCATGGGGAAGTTCTTGAATATTTTCTTGTATTAGAAATAGAATTATTTCTGGAGTAGTGATATCCGGAACATACTCAGGAATAATGATAGGAATCGAAATGGATTGCTCCTCCTGACTCGATCCTTCCTCAAAGACAATATTTCTAACTTTATCTCCCCTCTAAACTCATTATCCTCAATGAATGTTGCACTTCCCATCTTAAAAATTACCTTAGTAGTGGGATCGTAAAACTTGAAACCCCTAAATTGCTCAGAGTAACCAATAAAGTAGCTACTAACAGTTTTGTAGTCCAGTTTTCCTTCTTTAGGCATATAAGGCCTAGCCTCAGCTGGATAACCCCAAACATGAACATGCCTTAGACTTGGTTTTCACCTTGTCCAAAGTTCATATGGAGTTTTCGCTACTGCCTTAGTTGGTATTTTATTTAGAAGACATCTCAGCTACACCATTCATGCTGGGTGAACCAGGCATTGTATACCGAGGGACTATACCACATTCTTCTAGGAAGTTAGCAAAAGGACCTGGATGTTGTACACCTGAGCCATCATATATGCCATAGTACTTACCTCTACGGTTATGCATTTAATCTTCTTTTCGAGTTGATTTTCAACTTCGGCCTTATAAGATTTAAATGTATCCAAAGACTCAGATTTTTCATGAATGAGATATTGGTATCCAAAATGTGAGTAATCATCTATGAATGATATAAAATATCTTTGGCCATTCCGAGAAGCCATAGGGAATGGTCCGCAGATGTCCATATGTATCAATTCTAAGACATCTTTAGACCTTATGTCACCTAATCTCTTTGGTTTTGTCTATTTTCCTTTTATACACTAAACACAAGCATCCGAATTAGTGTAATTAAGTGTATCTAAAATACCTTCGGACACTAGATGTTCCAATGTAGATTTGGATATATGACCTAAACATCTATGCCAAAGATCAGCTGAGTTATCCTTATTCAATTTTCTTTTAGTACCCCTAGAAGTAACATGCAAGTTTTCTTGATATAAGGCATTAATATCAATCATATATAGATTATCACTAATACTTAAAGAACCAGTAACAACAATATTTGAATTCATGGATAAAGAAAACATATTATTTCCAAATGAATAAGAATAACCTGATTTGTCCAATACAGAAACAAAATCCAAATTCCGTCTAAAAGACGATACAACAAAACTATCCATGAGATCCAAATAATAACCAGTTCCTAGTAAGAATCTAAAATGCCCTGTTGCCTCCATCGCTACTAACTTGTCATCACCCACATAGATGTATCTTTCACCATAAATTGGCTTTCGATAGCTCAGGCAACCTTGCATTGAAATACTTATGTGAGTAGTAGCACCTAAGTCTACCCACCAAGTATTTCTAGGTACTGAAGATAAATTGACCTCAGAATAGAAAAAACTAAGGAAAGTACCTTTCTTATCATGCCATGCTACATACTTAGTACAATCCTTCTTAAAGTGTTCAACCTTATAGAATAAGAAACAAGAGGTTACCTTAGGTTTCTTCCACTATTTACCTTTACCAGTAGTCATCCTTCTCTTCTTACCCTTACCTACTGATGTTACTATATGAGCATTACTCTCATCAGCAGACATGACACCTCAAATGTGCTTAGGGATTCCATGTTATAGGATCGTTAGACCTAACCGATTAAAATGCTCCCACTTCTCAAACTGAACCCTTTGAGCTTTTGGGCTCTTTTTAGCAAGAGGAGTAGGCTCGTTCATCCTTAGTGCTAGGTCCAAATCCATACAACCCAGATAAATCATCATGCTTGATTTTCAAGAACTAAAATTTGCCCCTTCAAGCACAGGGATAGATTTGGGGCTAAATGGCATGTTAACTATATGAGAACAAAGACAAAATTTAGAAATACTCACAATCCACATCTACCGTGATCAAATACTAACAATAAGTCCTGTTAGATAATAAACCTTCCTTTAGGCCGATCTATTATCCACATGGATAAACCGGAGAATTGTTACATATTTATCACAAAGGGTCATTTGTACATAAGTATGTTTGTCATTTGGCCAAATAGTAACCTTCCTTTAGGCTGATTACCATCCGCATAAATAACAAACTACTTATCCTTATGAGTTTAATATAATTTTAACAAGATACCGTGAACATAACTTTATAGACAAATATTTTTCAAGTGGTATCTTGGTGCAGTAATCAAATATTGACAATCAGTCATGTCAGATAATATGTTAGATATGATGTATGCCCTTAAGGTAATTAGGGTGTTGTATCTTAATTATGTATTAGTATGAATAATTTGTTTAATTAATAAAGGCATTTAATCTTTTGTTTATAGTGATGTGTTAATATATATATTATGAATGGATAAAAAATATTCATTGATATCTATGTACAAAAGTCCTTGACATATCATAGCATGAAGTGAGAGAAATTATAATGGGATTACACTTAATGAGACCTGCTTCAAGCGTAATTATGATTATATCTAAACTATCCCTAGGCATAGTTTTATCAAGAAAGGATATTGATAAGATAGTAAGACTAGCATGTGGTCAACTTTCGTGGAATGGGTCCAAGCAGTCAAACTTCTATGACTGAAGGTTGTGCCTTAATTTTGACACATGGATATATCTGGAAGATATATTGGAGACCACAACAAGACAAATACTTGGTAAATATATCATAGTATTAGTATTTATCTTTATGCAGTAGCTTTCCGAATATCCGCATACTTGAGATACTAGTTGCCTTGTTTGGTACTATCACTATGTTTTGGGTCATACCTATGCACTCATTAATTTAGGAAGTCATGGGTGATTACGAGCATGGTGATGAAAGTACATTGGTAAGCTATGTAGTCGGAAAGAATCCATTGCTCCAGATATATTAAGGAGTTGTACCTGGCCACTTGTTAAAGTAATGATTGTTATAAACCTCTGATCAGAGTATGTGTTTGATAGAAATAGTTTCTAGTTAAACATATTATGGTAAAAAGTAATATACTTCAGTAACAAGTAAATAACTGGGATAGCTTGGAGCAACCTCATATAAGTGGGTTAACACTTTAACCGAACCCAACAAACCAGATGGTACTAATATTAAAGAATGGAAGGAGTTCATCGCATTGGGCAACTATTGTATTAACCAAGATTAAGTCATAAGCACAAATGATGTTCTGAGTAATGGGGGATGGTGGACCTTAGCTAGAGGCGTACTACAATCATTTAAGGTAATCGAGTTCTATTCACAATCTAGAACCTCAAACCAATAGTTCCTACAGAACAAAGATTGGTCAAACCTTAACAACTCAATACTACGGGATCCTATAAGGTCACACACATTGAACTTTCATCGAACTGAGTAAAGAATTGATAGACTTGATTTATTACAAAGATATTAAAGGGATGGTTGAACTATTACCTCGTTAGACCAGAGATTTTATTTATTGACCAGTAACTAATTTTATTAGGGTCATAAATAAATTAAGGTGTTGATTAAAATGATTAAATCATTTTATGGTTACGCCAAGAATTTATTTTGACTGATAACTAATTTTATTAGATTCATAAAATAAGTTAAAAGAGATGAGGATTAAATGAAATCATGTATTTAAATTGGTATTTAATCCAGCAATTAAATATTGTATTTAAATTGGGATTTAATCCAGCAATTAGATCATGTATTTAAATTGACATTTAATCTAGCAATTAAATCTTGTATTTAAATTGAGATTTATAACAGCAATTAAATCATGTATTTAAATTGTCATTTAATCCAGTAATTACATCTTGTATTTAAATTGGGATTTAATCCAGCAATTAAATCATGTATTCAAATTGGCATTTAATCCAGCAATTAAATCTTGTATTTAAATTGGGATTTAATCCAACAATTAAATCTTGTATTTAAATTATCATTTAATCCCGCAATTAATCTGGTGTTTAAATTGACATTTAATCACACATTTAATCTTGCATTAAATCAACATTAAATCCAAATTAAATTCAGGGAGCCTTTGCTCCCACTATATAAACCAAGCATCTCTTCTTCATTCTTTGCACCATATATCTTCCTATGAGCTAATGTCAAATTGGAAGATAAGACTAAGGAGTCCCTTCGGTTAATATTTTGGGTGGGTTTTGGGGAGGTCTAGCAACTACTCAAAACTCTGTAATTCTTCCTCATTGGGAGGTTTCGGTTGGTGGGGTTCATATGGATACTCATAGAGGCTATCCTACACTTGGAGGTTTGTGCAAGGAGGTTTTGGTAAAGCACGCTTCAACTGGTATGTTTTATTTTTCTCTTTTAATTATTAGGTCTTTTTCTTTAAGCATTTTAGAGTTAATAATTATTATGCTTAGGTTGTTATACATGCTTAATTTATTTTATATTTAAGTTATAGCTTAGAGTTATAACATGCTTAATTTAAAATATTTATGCTAGGATATAATTTAGAATTATGGTACGCCTAGCCTATGCATGTTAATCTAAGTTGAACTTATTTAGTTAAGGCTTTAATTAATTTATATGCAACTAATAGTAGTTCCGGAGACAAGGGACAAAATTTTGAATTTCCATCATGCTTGTTATTCATGTTCAAAGTGACTGTCAGTTCCCAATAGTGGTTCAGAGCCTGCCTATTTAGCGCATAATTAAGTTAAAAGCAAACTGAATTTTATTTTCTATATGAAATGATTTATAGTTTATTAGATTGTTTGGAATAATACATGAACTTAGATTTTCATTTCAAGGTTAGAAAATGGTTATAGATAATTTCGAATAAGCTTGCTCAACTTACTCAAAGATTATCAAAGACTCAATAAATTATATAAATTTCAAGGGTTATAGTTTCTTTCAATTTACATGAATTGTAAGAACGAAATTTATTAGTTCAAGAGGATCCATGGTCTTCGAGTTTGTGCCCGTATTTGTTCTGGCTAAGGATTGGACATGGTGTCTACTTCTCCTAGGGCACCTACCTTGGAACCTATATCGGTGCAACTTGAATTGACTAAGAGGGGATTAAAAAGGGACTAATTTATTTCTAGTATATAATATGGTGATTATATATATTTCTATAACAAAGTAAAGAAACTAAATTGTTGAATCAAAGCTTATAGGAAATGCAATGAATATAACAAATAAAGAATGTTAATAATTTTGCATATAATCTAGGTTGATGGAATATAATAAAGAGCTTGACCCCACCTGAGGTTAGACCTTATAAATTAATTTTAAAATTCCTTGAATTAATATAAATTATTATAAATATGTCCATCTAATAAATCCTAGATTGGGTGAGACGTTTAACACCAATAAAATCCCAAAGTAAGTATATTAAGGCAAGTTATAAGTCTTCCTTACTCAAATTTATGATACGATCTTTTTTGGCTATAAAGTGTTGTGCAAAGCGTTCCTTTCGTCTACATCGACCGGTTATAAAAATTGAGATAGGGTCTGCCTTAACAGGAATGGGTAGTCTACCACAAAATTAGGGGCTATCCGTAGGACTGAGACACGTTCAAGGAGAAGCTAATATAAGAGCACACGTCCCTTGGTTTTAGGGAACTTGAATAAATTACCAATTGCATACGATGCAAATGGAATGAAATTCCAACTGCAACTTAGTAATATGGCTAAACCTCCCGAATTCAATAGAATGGGTTATTGTAAATTTCGAAGAATGGTAGGATAAAAGTATTTAATTAAAAGTCCTTATATTAAATACATATACTATATACTAAAGTCTAAACAATATTTTTCTTTTCTTATATCTTGGTTGGAATATTTATTTACATACAAACGTTCACATTGATGACTAATTTTGATTGTCTTAAGCTTCAAGGGTTTGTTAAGAAATGTGAGGATAGTCCTCAAAGCCTCGGGCTTGGCATGTACATTGTACAAGCCCGAATCTAAGCAACATGATGCAAGCAATTCTGCTTAAAACAAATGTGCATGAAATACATGAAGGAAACTAGGATACAACACCTTGGAGGTTGTTAACATCCATGTTACATTATGTAAGTAGCTGGCAGAAGACAAGGAAAAACATCAAGTCAGATGTTAGGATCCATGTTACCTTAGCTACAAGGGCATAATAAAATCATAGACTTGAAAGTCTATGTCTTTACATCTTCGAGAAAGGATTTTCCATGGTGGAAAATTTAAACCAAAATATTTTGATACAAATTGGTAGGACCAATTAGTCAGAAATTTAAATGGTTCATATCTCAAAGAAGTAAAGGGACATATGGTGTCTAGTTTTGAAGTAGGATGGAGCAAAGTGAAGAGAAAAGTAAAAAGAATACTGAGAATTTTGTTTAGGAGACAAAATGATTGTTTCTAATATGAAATATTAGAAACAAGATCTTCATTTCAATATGGGATATTGGAAGTAAGATCAATATGGCTAAAGTCTTATAGCATAAGAAGATGAGGCTTGGAGCTTCCACTTTAAGATATTTAATATTAAGAATTCATACATCTCAAGAAAATTCTAAATTAGTATGGAATACATAATTAGAATCTTATATCCATACGGAAGTATAAATATTATTGAGAAGTAGAGTTTTGGCCAAAAGGAGAGTTGTACCTACGGAAAATCATTATAGAGCTTGATGGCTGCTATTGACGTAGGAACTTGAAATTTCCTTTTTGCTAAAATTTGTAAAAGGACAAAATTCAATTATCATTATAGAATATTGTCTCCTGCTTCCCAACAGATGGAATTTTATTCCAATTTGACAAAAGGTATTATCAAAGTTATGAATGATATTTTGTTGTAATATGACAAATGATATTTCGTAATTACAAAATCATATTCCTAGATATAAACATTGCTAAGAGAAAATTAGATAATGAGAAATTTTTTTACTAATACTGGCATTGTCGTTTAGGCCATATAAACAAAGATCGCTTAACCAAGTTGCATAAGCATGGAGACTTGGGCCCAATAGACTTAGAGTCTTATGGTGATTGTGAACCTTGTTTAAAAAGAAAAACGACGAAGTTACCCTTTACGGGAAAGGGTGAATGAGCCACGAGTACATTGGGACTTATACACACTAATGTCTATGGTCCAATCAGTGTTCAGGTACTAGGAGGATACTCCTACTTCACAACATTTATTAATGATTATTCACGATATGGTTATCTGTACTTAATGAAGCTTAAGTCTGAAAGTTTTGAAAAATTCAAAATATTCAGAAATGAAGTATAAAAATAACTTGAGAAAAGTATTAAAACACTTTAATCTGATCGAGGTGGAGAATACTTAAGTGAAGAGTTTCATGATTATCTAAAGGAAAACTGGATAGTTCCCCAGTGGATCCTTCCTTAAACACCCCAACACAATGGAGTGTCTGAAAGGAGGAATCAGACTTTATTGGATATGGTTCGGTCCATGATGAGCCAAGAATATCTCAGCAAATCCTTTTGGGGATATGCACTAGAGAGCGTAGTTTATGTATTACACAGAGTGCCCTCTAAATTAGTTTATTTTACGCCTTATGAAAGATGGTGTAATAAAATGCCATCTCTTAGTCACCTAAGAGTATAAGGCTGTCCTGTCATGGTAAAGAGGATAACATCAGATAAGCTAGATCTTGAATCTGACAAGTGTCTGTTTGTTAGATATCCAAAGGAAACTATTGGATATTTATTTTACCAACCCGAATCGTAGAAGGTATTTGTGTCTCGAAGTGCTCACTTTTTAGAAAAGTAACACTTACTTGCAAAAGTTAGTAGGAGCAATCTTGAGTTGGAAGTTCAAGAGGGAGAAATAGATAATCAACTGATTGACCTCATTCTAGATACACAAGAAGGTGTTATCCAAGAATAACCTATCAAAACACAATCATTGTGAAGATGAAATCATGTTCATAAGGGTCCCGAAAGATATGGTTTTATCATCACTGATGATAGGGAACTATATCTCATGGAGGATGATGAACCAAGAACCTATGATGAAGCAATGAAAAGCTCAAATTCTGATAAATGGCTTAAGGCCATGAAATCAGAAATGGATTCTATGTATGAAAACCAAGTTTAGAATTTGTTTGATGCACTAGAAGAGGTTAGACCTATTGGGTGCAAGCGAGTCTTCAAGAAGAAGACAGACACAGATGGTAATATAATTACCTATAAAGCAAGGTTGGTTTCGAAAGGTTATAGTCAATGTGAAGGTATTGACTATGATGAAACTTTCTCACCGGTATCCATGCTTAAATCCATAAGGATACTGCTCGCCATTACTGCTCATTATGATTATGATATTTGGCAGATGGATTTTAAAACAACATTCCTTAAAGGGGATTTGGACAAGGATGTGTATATGAAATAGCCTGAGGGTTTTACATCTCAGAATGGCTTGAAGGTATGCAAACTGCAAATGTCTATTTATGGACTTAAGCAGGCATCTAGGAGTTGGAATATTAGGTTTGATCAGACAATCCACGAATTGGATTTCTGTCCAAACATTAATGAGCCATGTGTTTACAAGAAGGTTAGTAGGAGTGCAATCGTTTTCTTAGTATTATATGTTGATGACATTCTACTAATAGGAAACAAAATTTCTCTTCTTCAAAGTATTAAAATATAGTTGTCAAGAAAGTTATCCATGAAAGACCTTGGTGAAGCAGCATTTATAATAGGTATAAGGATCTATAGAGATAGATCCAAGAGGCTATTAGGTCTTTCTCAAAGTACATATATAGACAAGGTACTGAATAGGTTCAGCCTTGAGTTCGAAGAAAGGTTATCTCCCGATGACAAAGGGGATTAGCCTATCTAAGGCTAAATGTCTAAAGACAGTTTAGGAAAGAATGCGCATGAAGGATATACCTTATGCATCCGTGATAGGATCTATCATGTATGCTATGATATGTACTAGGCCAGATGTCTCTCAAGCTTTAAGCCGTACGAGTAGATACCAATCAGATCCAGGTGAAAAACACTGGATGGCCTTCAAGGCAATTCTTAAGTACTTGAGAAGGACTAAAGATGAGTTCTTGATATATGGAGATGGTGACCTCACAATCAGAGGTTACACTGATGCGAGTTTTCAATATGACAAGGATGACTTTAAGTCTCAGTCAGGTTTTGTGTATGTGTTAAATGGAGGTGCAGTATGCTGGAAGAGTTCCAAGCGAGAAACTATTGCTGATTCAACCATAGAATTTGAATACATTGCTGCCTGTGAAGCAGCAAAGGAAGCTATCTTGTTAAAGGGATTCATTGGTGATCTCGGTGTGGTGCCTGAGATTTTTAATCCAATTACTTTGTATTGTAATAACAATGGTGCTATTGCTCAGGCAAAAGAACCACGGTCTCACCAGAAAAACAGATATGTATCCAGAAAGTATCATATAATCAGGGAGATTGTTGATGCTAAGGTGATAAGACTAGAATATGTTCCCACTGATCAAAACCTCGTGGATGGTCTAACGAAGCCATTGACGCAAGTCAAACATGACCAGCATGTTAAAGCATATGGATTAAAACATATGGCTAATTGGCCTTAGTGCAAGTGAGAGTTTGTTAGATATGATGTATGCCCTTAAGGCAATTAGGGCGATGTATCTTAATTATGTATTAGTACAAATAATTTATTTAATTAATAAAGACATTTAATCTTTTGTTTATATCGATGTGTTAATATATATATATATATATATATATATATATATATATATATATATATATATATATATATATATATATATATATATATATATATATATAATGACAGGTTAAACTATATTCATTGATATCTATGTACAAAAGTCCTTGACATATCATTGATGGTCCCTGTGAGGGTCTAAGTAAGGTCAAAGTGGGGGTGAATGACCCATTTTCGTGGAACTAATAAGACTTTAAAAAGTCTTTGTATAGCGTGTTTGAATAAGATCCCAAGGATGGATCTAGATGATACAGTTATGAAAATATCAATGCGAATAGATAAAGAGTAAGAAATTCAAACACAAGTATTTTATCTTAGTTTGACCCCGCCTACTCTAGTCCCCGGAGTTTCCTTCCTCCGAGCTTTTCCACTAGTGGATTCCTTTCCAACTGGTAGGAATCAAGCCTTACAATTTGTCTCCAGATGGTAACCCCTTTCAAATGTAGGATATACCACTAGAAGCACCAACTCCTAGCTGAGTCCTTTTGTCTTTAGCAGGATATACAACTTAGATTTCTACCTAAACCTAAGCTGAGTCCTATAGGGAGATCCCACTCAAAGCACCTACTTTAAGCTGTATCCCTATCTCACTAATCACCCAAGTAGGAGATCTTTTACACTTTGGTTTTTCTCAAAGGTTTTGGTTTTAGACTTTCTCAAGTTTATAACTTCACTTGGGAATCCTTACAAATAGATTTGGAATGATTTGGTTCTTGGAGGGATGTATATATAGATCGCTTGTAGCGAATTCTCTTGTTAATGCTTTCTCAAAATCAACCATCACCTTCTCAACTTGTGAAGCTTCCCTTTTATAGGCTTCCATCATAAATGTAGTTGCTATAGGTTGTTGAGCTGTAATTAATCTTCACCGTTGAAAAGGTAATATGTAGTGCTTCCGGAACCGTTGATCAATCTGTTAGATAGAGATTTAGACCCATTTAAATCCTTGGGATTCAGGCTAAAAAGTTGCCAATGATCATTTTCATTGTATTTTAGTGACTCACCAACTTTTATGCCATTACCTTTTTGGTGCAAGTTCCACACGCCTTTCTTATTGGTCTAGGTGAAAAAGGTTGTTACCTTTTTCTCTGTCCCGTGTCAGTCCTTTGTCCTTTCTCTAAAAAGTGCTAGCTGTAATTTTTGTCTTGCTTTAGGGAAAAGGATCTTTGAGTTGTTAGACCAAAAAGATGGAGGGAATTTTAATACTTTGATTTATATCCTTTATCTTGATATTTAAGTCTTCCAGATGTTTTCAGACTTAATATCTCTGGATCTGTCTTCTTCTGGACGCTAGTGCAATCAGTTCTTTTGGATACTCTTTTGGGCGGTTCAAAGTTTGTTTCCTTTCCAAACTTTAACTGGATGCTTCCATTTATGCTTAGGTAATTGTCTTCACATGTCTAGGACTTTGGATGTCCTTGTTATATGTCTAGATGCAATGACTTAGGTCTTTTTGTACTTAGGTGTTTTGTTTACTTCAAACTTGATCCGGTTTATTTATTGTTCTGAATAATTGTTTCCAACAATCTCCCCCATTTGATGGAAATAAAAACCTAAGACATCTAAGCATAAGGAAAGAGGGTTTTATGATCTAAGTATGATTATTTTTTTTGGTTATATCTAAGTATGATTATTGATAATTAGTCATTTACAATTTTTTTCTCCCCCATAATTTTAGCATCCCAAAACTCCCCCAACATTTTTTAATTCTAGCTTCTAAGGTTTTTCTTAGTACAATATCAGATTGTACTTTAGAAGCAATTTTTTTGTAATAATTTTTCACTATATATACTTCTGCTATTAACAATAGTTAACATCAATGATGTTCTCGAATTACAGATACAAAAATATATAAGTGAAAGAGATGAAACTAGCTATTACAGATTTTACATAGGAAACAAAACAACTAGTCTATTATAAAATTATTTCTTTCCGGATGCTTTTCCCTTCTTCTCCTTTCCTTTGCTCTTCTCCCCCTTTTCATCCTCAGCTTCTCCTTCATTATTCTCCCCCTTTTTATTTGCATCAGCTTGGGGGTCTATCACCATGTAGGTTTTACCATCCCACCTCTCCTGCCAAGCCTTGGAATAAATGGAACAGTCCAAGTTCCTTTCCTTCTTCAATGTATAATTGTATTAACTGTGGCTGGAGCTAGATACAGGGGTGGGAAGACCTCCCAGAGTTGGGTGTAGGACTTTGTGAGATAAGGATGCATTTGGAGGATATATTTGTGATCCTTCTCATTAAAGTAGGGGAAGAGAGCTTTGAGAAGAGTAGCAATCCCCTTATAGCCAAAGAAGCCAGTATCCCTAATGTGTTGAATGAGATCTTGAAGTACCAGGATGAGCTGACTTTCTGGAATAGAGGGTGAGGAAGATCTGGATATTGATAGATTGGACAGATTGGAGGGCACTTTCTTAATTTCCTTCCCCATGCCTCTTCGGCAGTTGTGAACACTATCATTGACAGTCATGATGTCTTTATGAAGCTCTTTCTTAGCATTATTGATGACTGTATCCTACCCATTCATTTGGCCCACAACCTCCTATGCAATATTTTCCATTTGTTTGGCAAACAACTTGGGCATTTCTTCATTTATGAATTTTGTGAGCTTATCTAAGATGGTCTGTTGCTTTTTAGTTAGGCTGGGGAGTGCGGATTTCTCTTCTTTTTCAGTAATGAATTTTGACAAGTTTTTAAACTTGGAGTCCAGATATTCCTTCAATTCTATAGATAGATCAGTTAAGGAGGAGGTAATTTTGTCCATGAGGGTAGCGCAATTATTTGTTGCTGCAGTATTGGCCTGATCTGCAGAACGATTAGCTCCTATAAGGCTTGTTTTGATCTATTCCAGCACTAGAGTCACTTTGGCAAGGGAAACTTCTGCCACTAGATCCGTAGTGGGAAACTCTCCCACTTTCTCCTCAATTCTTTGCACGCTCCCTATTATCTCCTCTATATCAGCCTTTAAGTCCAGAGCCGAGGATTTTTGACCTAACACCTTCTCCACGGATTTGAGTTATTTACATATATTCCAAAGACACTACTTGATATAACTTTCCTCATGCTCCTTATGTGTAGCAACCTGTAGTATTTTCAGTGCGGTTGTAATCTTTTTGACTCTTGTTTGATTGATACTAGCAGTTGGCATTTTTATTAGATTGTTAAAAGAGGAGGCCTTAAATCCTGAGCTACTTTCAATTTCATCGGATCCGGATGAGCATTCCTTACTTGTATTTTCTTCTTCAGAGGACTCTTCCTCTTCTTCTTCTTCTTCTTCTTCTTCCAACCTTCCCTCCGGAATGGCCTCGCCCTTAGAGTCCACTTTAGAAGTGTTCTCATTGGGTCTCAAACCATGTCCCTCCTTCAGAATGATATGTTCTGAGATAGGCTGGTTGTCCTTAGATACATTTTAAGTTTCAGTATCTAATTTGCCCTTATTTTGATATGCTATTTCAATAGCAGCAGCGATATCAACATTAATATCAAATGAAACTGTGTTAGGAATTACCTCATTTGCTGGCGCTTCTAAATTATTCTAAGCTACTCCTTCTTCTTCCACCCCCACAGCCCCCGGATGACTGGAAATGTCTTTAGTCATCCCTTCAAATGCCTTTTCAAGACTTTTAAGCACTCCCTCAGGTGCATTGATAATGTCCTTAACACCCTCTTCACTTGCCTTTTCAGGTCTTACTTCAATGGTGGTCTCAGCTTTCGAATTAAGTAGGTTTTTCAGAAGTGGTCTGGTTCTGGGCATGAATGCAAAAAGGTCAGCTTCTAGGTCCTGGGCAATGGTTGCCATATCTATTGGATCAATTAGAATGTCCTTGGCACTAAAAGAATCTTTGAGTCTTTCTATTTTGAGCTTGTTGATCTTGTTATTATCCTTGATGACTTCCCTTATTTCTTCATATTGAGGGTCATCTGGAGTGACTTCCTCATTAGATCCGGGCACATTCTTGCCCTTGGTTTTCCTGGCCTTAGCTAATTCAGCTACCTCAGCCTTTTTTAATGCTTCTTCATCAACTATTATTCCGGCAGGCTTCTTGGTTTTGATCTTTTGGGCTGCTACTGCCTCATCAAATGTGTAGACCTTTCTGGTGAATTGCCTTCTTTTGGGTACCGTAGCCTCATCCTCTATCTTTACATCCTCTACTATCACTTCTGAGGTTTTTACACTTTCCACTTTTTGTTTGCTGCTTTTATTAGCCTCCCCCATGGCTTAGGCTTTTCTGGGCTCAGGATTTGGGTATCCTCATCAACTTTTTATTCTAGAACCAAAGCTAATTTCTACTATGCTTTGGGTTTGGTTGATCTAGCTTTCTTGGGAGTAGGAGCATCTTCAGCCGGATTTGCTGCCTTCCGAGCCTTGCTCTTTTTCTCATCCCTCAGCTTCTTGGCTTTCTCCTCATTCTATGTCTCTTCAAAGCTCAGCTTTTTGAAATTCTTTTCTAGAATCTACTTTCTATGGACTTACTAGAATCCGAAGATATTCACTTTATTTGCCACAAGAATTCTTATGATCAGGGCACCATGGGAGTTCCTATTCTGTCTCAGATAGTGAATGATTAGTACCAGTATGTTCACCATCTGCTCTCCACCCAGTGTTATAATACACAATGTTGAAATGAGGATATTGTGGTTAGAGAGCCCTTCTGGATCAGGATCAGCTTTGTGAGTGCATGTTGGAGAAATCTTGGTACTTCCGGAAAATATGTTGAGAATTTGTCTCCCAAATAATTTGGATGCAGCCACATCTTGGGGAGATACTTTACTTGTAGTTCATCCCCATCATTTCTAAGTTGAATGTCGTCATTCTTCATATTGAGATATTTTTCAAAGAATTCTAGTGTGATGGTGATTTCTTTCCCTTGAACCTTTGTTTAGAGAGCATCATGATAGGAGTGTACTCTCAAATTTGTGTAGAATTCCCGCAATAATCCGGATAAGTTGGGCAGTTGATTTTGAAGAAATCACTTGGATGTTGATCCTCAATTAGTTTGGAGTAAGGGTCTGTTTCAAAAAGGAAGTTGTCTCCCAAGTAGTTAATGGGAACTACTAAGTCTGTGGGCTTTAGGTTGATGGGTGTGAAGTCTTCATCTTTGAGAGCAGATTCTTCAAAGATGTTCTTTTCAGGAAGCATGTGAATTTTGTTGTTCAACATTATGGCTGCCATTTGAGATTTTGAGAGAAGTTAGTGAATTTATTGAGTTTAGATTTTTGCAGAGTAACAGTAGTAAGTTGCTCGCGTGAGGAAGAAGGAGAAGTTTTTGGGGGTTTATATAGAATTTCCAAAGTGAGGGTATAATGTTAATCTGGACATAGTTAAAGTTAACTGGATTGATGACGTGGCAGATGGAATTTATGAGAGAAGTAAATGGCATTAAAAATGGAGAATGGGAAAGGTTTATCATTAAAATGGCTATTTAGTTTTACCACGCGTGTAACACCCAATAGACGTTTGAAATTCAAAACATGTACAATTATTTTTCAATGCTTTTATTGCCATTTGTCCTTTCTATCTGCTAAGTTGGTAGTCTTTGATCAGGATCCAGAGTCAACATAATTTTTTCTTCTTTTTCGGATTCCTTGACTTATAGGATTTTAGACTAATCCAAATTGTCTTCTGAATTTTCCTTTAAATTGGATTTGACATTCCAACTGACTCCCTTAGCTTGTTAAATTGATCTTTACTTAGTGGCTTGGTAAAGATATTTGCTCTTTGCTCATTGGTTGGAGTGTATACAATGCAACATCCTTCTTCATCACATGATCCCGGATGAAATGATGCATGATGTTAACATGCTTCATTCTGCTATGAAGTATTGGATTCTTTGACACATCAATGGCACTTTTGTTGTCACATATAACCTCAACACATTCAGATTGAACTCCACTGTCTTCCAATTATTGCTTGGTCTAAATGAGTTGGGCCACACAACTTCCTACTACCATATATTCTACTTCTGTGGTTGATAAGGCAACATAAGTTTGCTTCTTGCTATGCCATGACACCAAGCAATATCAAAGAAAGTGATAGCCTCTGGATGTACTCTTTCTCTCAAGAGTATCTCTGTCATAGTTTGCATCAGTGAAGCCTTGTAGTGTGAATTCTCCATTACTAGGATACCATAACCTAACTTCAGTGGTTCCCAAGAGGTATGACTTAATATCTTGCACAGTAGTAAACTGCATAGTGTATGTTAGGTCAGCTAGCTGTCAAGTATAGAAGTGATCCAATCATTCCTCTATATAGCTTCTGATCAACCTCTTCTCCTTCACAATCCTTGGATAGGACTATATCTAAACCCATTTGAGTGGACACAGGCTTGCTTTTGTCCATTTCAAACTTCTTCAAAATCTCCTTAGTGTACTTGGATTGGTTAATGAAAATCCCATCCAGACTCTGCTTGATTTGCAAACCAAGGAAGAAATTAAGTTCTCCCATCATGGACATCTCAAACTCCTTCTGCATTTGAGAGCTGAATTCTTCACACATCTTCTCATTTGTTGATCTAAAGATGATGTCATCAACATAAATTTGGACTAGAATGATATCTTCCTTCTTTTTTTTAATGAAAAGTGTTGTGTCTGCCTTCCCCCAGATATACCCTTTGGATATGAGAAATGTAGTGAGTCTCTCATACCATGCTCTTGGTGCTTGCTTTAATCCATAGAGAGCCTTCTTCAATTTGTACACATGATTCAGATGCTTTAAGTCCTCAAATCCAGGTGGCTGCTTCACATATACTTCTTCCTGGATAACTCCATTGAGGAATGCACTTTTCAAATCCATTTCAAATAGTGTGAATCCCATGAATGATGCAAAAGCACATAGGATCTGGATTGCCTCCAATCTTATTACAGGGGCAAATGTTTCTTCAAAATCGATTCCTTCCTTTTGATTATAGCCTTGGGAAACCAATCTTGCCTTCTTTCTCACCACTACTCTGGATTCATCTAGCTTATTCTGGAATACCCATTTGGTGCCAATGATTGACTTTCCTTTTGGAGGTGCCACTAGATCCCATACATCATTCTTGGTGAATTGATCTAGTTCTTCTTGTATGGCCGTCATCCAGCTTTCATCTCCTTCTGCATCTTGGAATTTCTTTGGCTCAATGAGAGAGGAAAAAGCAGCATGGCTCATAATCCTATTGAATTGTCCTCTAGTTCTGACTGGATTTTAGAGATTATCCAAAATGGCTGCAATTGGATGATCCCTATGAGTCCGGACCTCTCTTGGTAGGTATTCAAGCTGGATTAGGGCTTGTTCCATTTCTACCTTCCTCTCCTTGGTCATCATTGAAATTTATCTCATGTGGGTTGAGATTAGCTTGTGGTACTTTTAGATCAAAAGATATCCCCTCATCTTCTTCTTTGTATTTCTTGACTTGGAAGGAATTTGGAATCTAGACTTCCTTCTTTTCTCCAGTGCTTTCAACTTTCGAAGTTATATCTTCTAGAGTGAAAATTCTTTTACCTGCATGGTTAGTCTAACTAAAATCTACATGTATTGACTCTACCACAGTTTGGGTTCGTTTGTTATAGACTCTGTAAGCTTTGCTATGTATTGAGTAGCCAAGGAAATTTGCTTCATCAGACTTAGGATCAAATTTTTCTAATTGCTCTCTATCATTAAGGATGTAGCATTTACACCCAAAGGCTTTGAAATACCCAATTTTGGGTTTCCTTCCCTTCCAAATTTCATAGGGGGTCTTTTCTAAGGTTTTTCTAATGAGAGCTCTATTCAGAATGTAGCATGATGTGTTTACGGCCTCACCCCAGAAATACTTTGGCAAACAATTTTCACTTAGCATTGCTCTAGCCATCTCAACTAAGGTTCTATTTTTCCTTTCAACAACTCCATTTTGTTGAGGGGTATGAGGGGAAGAGAAGTTATGTCCAATCCCCTTGGAGTCACAAAATTAAGCAAAGTGCTTATTTTTGAACTCACCACCATTATCACTCCACATTCGTGCAATGCTTATGCCCTACTCTACTTCTATCCGGATGAATATTTTTGAGGATTGGTCAAAGGCCTCATCTTTGCTAGCTAGCAAAGCCACCCAGGTATAGCGAGAATAATCATCCACAATGATCATGGTGTATTCTCTTATACCTAGACTCAATAGTTTCATTGGACCAAAGAGATCAATATACAAGAGTTCAAGAACTCTCTTGGAAGGTATGTATGAGATGGAAGGGAAGCTCTTCTTATGCTGTTTACCTAATTGACATGTATTTCTTAACTGATCCTTATCAAAAGCTACCTTAGGCAAACCCACAACCAATTCTTTTTTGGCTAATTTGGACAGGAGGTTCATGCTAACATGTCCCAACCTCCAGTGCCTTGAGATACTAGTTACCTTGTGTGCTACTATCGCTATACTTTGGGTCATTCCTAAGCACTCATTAATTTAGGGTGTCACGGGTGATTACGGGTATAGTGATGATAACACATTGGTAAGCTATGTAGTTGGAAAGAATCCATCGCCCCAGATATATTAAGGAGTTGTACCTGACCATTTGTTGAAGTGATGATTGCTATAAACCTCTGATCAGAGTATGTGTTTGTTAGAAATAGTTTCTAGTCAAACACATTATGGTAAAAAGCAATATACTTTAGTAACAAGGAAATAAGTAGGATGACTTGGAGCAACCTCACTATTAGTGGGTTAAAACTTTAACCTAGCCCCAAAAACCAAATGTTACTAATATTAAAGAACAGAAGGAGTTCATCGCATTGGGAAACCATTGCATTAAGCAGGATTAAGTCATAAGTACAAGTGACGTTCTAAAAAATGGGGGATAGTGGACCCTTGCTAGAGGCGTACTACAGTCGTTTAAGGTAATCGAGTTCTATTCATAGTCTAGAACCTCGAGCCAATAGTTCCTATAGAACAATGGTTGATTAAGCCTTAACAACTCAATACTTCGAGATCCTATAGGTTCACACACATTGGACCTTTAACGAACTGAGTGAAGAATTAATAGATTTATTCTATTATGAAAATATTGTTGGTCTAGATTAAGGGTATTAACAAGTAAAACAGGCACATCGAAAATTTAAAAATTTAATCTAGTGTCCAAGATCTCCTACCATGGCATGATTTATAATAGTGCTAGTCTTTAATTATTCTAGGTCATAAACACTTATTAAAAGGACCTAACAATAATTTAACCACTTACCAGTTGAAACGTGAATCCTGTGGTCGGTAGAAAGACCCCTTAGCTATGTGCACATACTCTGAAGTAGAAGCCCTCTATAAATATTCCACATAAGCCCCACCGACCAAAACCTTCTAGAAAAGGAGTACCGATAAATAAGTGGAAGATAGCCAGATCTTCCCTACTAATTATTTTCTAGAAGAAATTCCCTTAGTTTTCTATTCTAAGTAAATACATCTTTCGACGGATTACTATTAGGAATCAGAACAACTAAGAGAATAATAGAGAACAAGAGACGGAGTATGAAATTAAGGACGAAAAATAATGAAGGAGGAGGCCTTAAGGACGAAAAATAATGAAGGAGGAGGCCTCTATTTATAGTGTTTAGGAATTATTCAAAGGACAATAAAGTCCATAACCTCAACTAATTAGAAATAAAATAAAAAGGGCAAATAGGTTATTTAATTAACCCTTGAAAGAGTTGGAGAATAACTTTACTACTGGGAGCTTGCTTAGGGAGCAAGCTCCCAGTTGGACTAAGAGACGGCTGGCCATTCGACTAGCAGTCCCCTTGTGGGCTTGCGTAGGAGCGCAAGCACACAAGGCTGCGCTTGTGCGTAGCTTTGCGCATACTGTGTAGGCCCATGTGGTGCACAGCCCCTTGTGGGCTGCTCTCCACACTGTGAAGGCCCATATGGGATGCGCGACTGTGCAGCCCATTTAGGCTTGCGCATGTACAATTCGGGCTGCACTTTACAGCCTGCTTGTGTGCGCCCCATGGGCCAACCGCAACATAGTTCCAAACGCTGCCTTGTGGCCCATGCGCATGTCTTTTATGTACTGTCACATAGTATATTTATAGACCACTTACGCAAATTTATTCAACATCCAATATTAATAAATCCCACTAAGTTCAAGTCCAGTCATCCCTTTATTTATTTTATCCTCCTTATTATTTAATAGGTTCATTGGTCCAACCAATGAATATTGGTCTAACCAATATTATGGTCTAACCATATTTCCTTTCTCTTCTAGATTAGACCTAGTCTAATGATTCTTTACATAGCTCGGTTGTAACTCAAAGTGTGTAACCTTATAGGATCCTATAATATCTAGCCGTCAAAAGTTTAACCTATCGCAATCCCTTTTAGGAATTGACCGGCTCAGAGCTCCAGACCGTTGTGGACTCCGATTACTTTGATCGGTTATAGTAGCTCTCTAGCAAAGGGCATATGACCCCTCAATATTCGGAATGTCACGTTCATTGTGGCTTAATCCCAGTTCTCCAATAATATCAATACAATTCACTCCTTCTATCAACTATTAAGTACCATCTGGTTTCTAGGATTCGGTTTAAGTGTTAGTCCACTAGTAGTTATAATAGCTACCCTAGTATTTAGTCTTGCTACCAAAGCACACTACTCAACCATTTTAATGTGTTGATCAGGATCCCATCCTATCAAGTCATACTCTGCTCAAAGGTTTACGAGTGTGTCGCTTCTAATAAGTGGCCAAGGTACGTCTCCCTTATATTGCTATAGTGGAGCGATAGATTCCGTCTCGACTACTCGGCTTAACAATGGATAGACATCAACTATACCCGTAATCATCTGTATCACCCAGTCTATAGAGCGCTTAGGTATGACCCAAAATATAGCAACATCTAAACAAGGTAACTAGTATGTCAGGTCTCAGGATATTCGTATTGCTATTGCAATGAGACTGTTAAAACACCAACACATAATATAGATTACCGAGTGTTGTCTCATAGCGGTCTCCAATGTATCTCCCTGAATACATTCATGTTTTAACCCAAGGTACCACCCTCTAGCACTGGAGATATGCTACTCTGAATCAAATTCAAGAGGTATGACGACACGTGCTAGTCTATCTGTATCATCAATATCCAGTCTTGATGATACTATGACTAGGAATATTTAAACAAATCATAATTGTACACGAACTAGTTCTCACCAACATAGTCCCACTATGCCCTTGCAATACGTGCTATGATTATATCATGGACTTTTGCAAACACATCAATGAATATATTCTAAACTAGTTATAATATATTTTCACAGTCATTGATATAACAAAAGAATGCTTTTATTAATATAACTTTGTTCATACAAATAAAAACAACTAAGATATATCGCCCTAACTTCCTCTAGGGCATACATTATATCTAACAATCTCCCACTTACCCTAGAGCCAATTAGGTATATGCCGTAAGCCATAACTATTAACATACTGGTCATGCTTAATCTATACAAAGGCTTTGTCCGACCATTCACCAGATTCTGATCTGTGGGTACATATTCCATCTGTATATCCTTATCCCTTATCATATCTTGAACTATATGATACTTTCTGTGTACATGTCCGTTTCTTTGATGAGACCGTGGTTCTTTTTCTTGAGCAATAGCCCCAGGGTTATCACAATAGAATACTATTGTGCCCTCACTGTTAGACACTATGCTGAGATCACCAATAAATCTCTTTATCCAGACAGCTTGTTTTCCTGCTTCTGAAGCAGCAATGTACTCATATTTAGTGGTTGAATCGGCAATTGTATCATGTTTGGAACTCTTCCAAATAACTGCCCCTCCATTTAACATAAACAGGTAACCTGATTATGACTTGAAGTCATCTCTATCAGATTGAAAACTTGCATCGGTGAATCCCTTTACCAGTGAGATCACTTCCTCCATACACAAGGAACATTTCCTTAGTCCTACTCAAGTACTTAAGGATATTATTAATGGGCTTCCAGTGCTTCTCTCCTGGATCAGATTGAAATCTGCTTGTGATGCTCAATGTGCGTAAGACATCAGGCCATGTACATACCATAACATTCATAATAGATCTTATTGCTGATGCATAAGATATTCTATTCATGCGCAATCTCTCCTATTGTGTCCCTGGACACTCGGATTTAGAAAGGTTAATTCCATGAGACATTGGAAAACAACCTCTTCTTGATTACTCAAGGTTGAACCTAGTCAATACCTTGTCTATGTATGTATCTTGTGAAAGACCTAATAGCCTCTTGGATCTATCTCTATAGATCTTTATACCTAGTATAAATGCTGCTTCTCCAAGGTCTTTCATGGAGAACTTTCTTGATAACCACGACTTAACCATTTGAAGAAGAGAAATGTCATTTCCTATTAGCAGTATGTCATTAACATATAGCATAAGGAAAATGACTGCACTCTCACTAACTTTCTAGTCTACACTAAGCTCATAATCGTTTGACATAGAATCTAACTCTTTGATCGTATCATTAAACCTTATATTCCAACTCCTGGATGCCTGCTTAAGTCCATAAATGGATCTTTGTAGCTTGCATACCTTCGAGCCATTATAAGATGTAAAACCCTTAGGTTGTATCATGTATACATCCCGATCTAACTTTCCATTTAGGAAAGTGGTTTTCACATCCATCTGCTAGATCTCATAATCATAATAAGCAACAATGGCTAAGAGTATCCTTATGGATTTAGGCATGGCTACCAGTGAAATGGTTTTGTCATAGTCAATTCCTTTATTTTGACTATAGCCCTTTGCCACCAACCTTGCCTTATAGGTAATCACATTACCATCCATGTCGGTTTTCTTATTGAAAATCCATTTGCAATATATGGGTCTAACCTTATCAGGTTCATCGACCAATTCCCATACTTGGTTTTTATACATGGAATCCATTTTTGATTTCGTGGCTTTTAACCATTTATCAGAGTCTAAGTACTCCATTACTTCTTTGTAGGTCTTAGGTTTATTGTCCTCCACTAGAAAGATTTATTTATCATCCATGATGAAAAATCAATATCTTTTAAGAGCATTGGGAACCCTACCAGATCTACACAATGGTTGCTGTGTAACAGGTTGTTCCACGATCACACTTTGTTGTGTATCAGGCATAGGAATTATTAGTTTATCATCTTGTTCACCTACCTGAACTTCAAGTTCAAGGTCCCTCCCACTAGCTTTTGTGAGCATTTATTCTGTCTCAAGGAACTGAGTGATCCTACAAACAAACACCTTTTGTTTATTAGGATCATAAAAGGTATATCGTACTGTCTCTTTAGGATAACCAATGAACAAGCATTTGTTAGCCCTAGCTCCCAGCTTATCTGACATTGTCCTTTTGACATAGTCAGGACATCCCCAAACTCTCAGGTGAGAAATAGAGGGTTTCTTACCATACCACCTCTCATATGGTGTTGTTCAACTAATTTTAAGGGCACACGGTTTAGTATATAAACTGCGCTCTCAAGTGCGTATCCCCAAAAGGCTCTGTTAAGACTTTCTTGGCTCATCATGGACCAAACCATGTCTAACAAAGTTCTATTCCTCCTCTCAGACACACCATTGTGGTAAGGAGTATAAGGAGGGGTCCATTGGGGTAATATTCCATTATCCTTAGATAATCTTGAAACTCTTGGCTTAAATATTCTCCACCTCAGTCTGATCGTAGTGTCTTACTATTCTTTCCAAGCTGTTTCTCAACTTCATTCTTTTAATCTTTGAATCTTGCAAAACTATCTGATTTGTTCCTTATAAGGTACAAGTACCCATATCGTGAGTAATCATCGATAAAAGATATGAAGTAGACAAATCCTCCATGTGCTTGCACATTCAATGGACCATATACATTTATGTGTATTATTTCTAATTTACTTATGGCACATTGCCCTTTACCTTTAAAGGGTTTCTTTGTTATTTTGCCTAACAAACAAGGTTTGCATGCCCCATTGGACTCCCAGTGTATTGGGCCCAAGTCACCACCTTTGTGGAACTTAGTTAAGCGGGTTTCGTTTATATGGCCCAAACGATAATGCCATAAGTAGGATGATTTGTCTTTATCTAATTTTAATCTCTTAGCAAGGTTAATATTGATAATATGGTTTTGTAATTACAAAATATCTTTCATTACACTTCTATCCAGAATATTTTTCATAATCTTCTATAACATCTATCATCAAATTGGAATTAATTCCATCTATTGTGAAGCAGGAAACAATATTCATAGAAGTATAACAATAATTTTGTCCTTATTACAAAATAGCCAAATGGAGATTTTAAGTTCCTACATCAATAGCAGCTACCAAGCTCTTATGATATTTCGTAGGAACAACTCTTCTTTTGCTAATCCTCTACTTCTCTTCAATACCTATACCTTTGTATAGATATGTGATTCACACACTTGATATCCCATATCTATGTTGAATCCCTAAGAGATGTAGAACATTCTCAATTATAACACCTTTAAGTGGAAGTTTCCAAAAAGCTCCTTTTCTCATGCTATGAGACAAAAGCCTGTCAATCTCATATTTAAATAAAGTTGTGTTGCCAATATCCCATATTGAAACAATTTCTTTATTTCTAAAACAAAGCTCTCAAGATCCTTTCTTTTTCTCTCAATTTTGCTCTTTCCTGCTTCTATACTAGACAACACGTGTCCCTTTACATTCTTAGAATACCCTTGAATCTTTTTTCCTCCCTAGGAAAAATCCTTTCTAAGATGTAAGGACATAGACTACCAAGTCCATGATTTCATGATGCTTCCAATGCTTAAGGTAACATAGATCCTAACATCTAACTTGATTTTTATCCTTGTTTCCTTCAAGCCATTCACATAAGGTAACATGGATCATAACAACCTCTAAGGTATTGTATCCTTATTTCCTTCATGCTACTTACATAAGGTAACATGGATCTTAACAACCTCTAAGGTGTTGTATCCTTGTTTTCTTCATGTAATTTCCGCATTTCTACTCGAGGTAGAAATACTTGCATCATGTTGTTTAGTATTAAACTCATATAGTATATGGGCCAAGCCCTAGGCTTTGAGGACTATCCTTACATTTCTAAACAAAAATTTTGAAGCTAGAGCCAGTTAAATACAATTATCAAATCATGCAAAAATTTATGTAAGAAGTAAAATTCAAACCTAGATATAATAAATAGAATCAATGCTTAGACTTAGTTTTGTACATGCATTTAATTTAATGTCTTTTAATTAAAAACATATTCCTACTATTTTATTGAGGGTCAATTCGAATACATAATAGCCCCTCTATTGTTTTTCGGGAAATATGGCTAAACCATTCTCCTTAGTAGGTAGCATCTATAACTCATTTAAGCTAACCTCCGCTATCACGAGTCAAGCTAACTTAAATAGCTATAGGAGGATCTAGTCCATTTACATCTAATGCAATTGCTAATTTATTTGAGCTCTAACCAATGGATTTGCATAACCAATTATATGACTCTTCAAATGATGCCTCTAGCCCAGCATTAGCTTCGATATTACGGACAACTAACCCAATCCGGTTCAGACTTAACCCTAATTCAAATCATGTGACCAGACGATGTTAAAAGAAGAAAGCACGCTATGCGTGAGCAATTAATTCATTAAAAAAACCTAGAATTACACTTCGATTTTTAGGAAGGATAATTTTGTCTTAATATTTTAATAGGGATTTATTGGTGCAACAGGTCTCGCCTAATCTAGGACTTATAAATGGACATGATTACGAAACTATAACTAATTTCTAGGCTAAAAGGAATTAGTAGGTCCAAGCTAGGGTCATGCTCAACTGGTAATTCATAATCATTCCATCATGCCAAGACTCCACATAGCATGCAAAAAAAATAGGGGGTGGGGGTCATTGTTGAAGTTCTTGCACCCATGTCTATAAGTTTTAATTTAACAATTTAAACTTTCATTTGTAAAACCATAGAATGAATCCAATTCATTATACTACAAATCAACTAATTCATAACAGTCCCTTTGGTACTTAGAATCTCGAACCGATGCAAATTCCCAAGTAGGAGAGGCCCCCTTGAAGTAAATGAGCAGCCAAGTCCAATCCTTGCTAGAACAAACATGGGCCCTTCTAACTCACTTAACCATAGACTATTTAAAATTAAAGGTTTCGTTATTTTCTAATTTAAGAATTATTTCACTTAATTCAAAAATTAAAGCATTTATAATCTCAAGTAAAACATTGTTAATCCTTAGATAACTACCCTGACTAAGTTTGAGCAAAACTTAATCTAGTTATCACAACATTTTCTAGTGCAAGAAAAAATTCCTAGGCATGGAATATCATACACAAAAATATTTCATAGAAAATCAGACCTAGCATATTTCTAGTCAATCATACAATCACATTAGGTAGGCTCTAATACCACTGTTGGTCTAGATTAAGGGTTTTAGCAAGTAAAACAACAGAAAATTTAAAAATTTAATCTAGTGTCCAAGATCTCCTAAGCATGACATGATTAATAATAGTGCTAGTCTTAAATTATTCTAGGTCATAAACACTTATTAAAAGGACCTAATAATAATTTAACCACTTACCAATTGAAGCGTGAATCCCATAGTCGGTAGAAAGACCCCTCAGCTACCTGCATAAACTCCAAAGTAGAATCCCTCTATACATAGTCCACATGAGCACCACAAACCAAAACCTTCTAGAAAGGGAGTACCGATAAATAAGTGGAAGATAGCTAGATCTTCCCTACTAATTTATTCTAGAATAAATTCCCTTAGTTTTCTATTCTAAGTAAATACATCTTTCGACGGATTACTTTTAGGAATCAGAACAACTAAGAGAATAATAGAGAGCAAGAGAAGGAGTATGAAATTAAGGATGAAAAATAATGAAGGATGAGACATCTATTTATAGTGGTTAGGAATTATTCAAAGGACAATAAAGTCCCTAACCTCAACTAATCAGAAATAAAATAAAAAGAGCAAATATGTTACTTAATTAACCCTTGAAAGAGTTGGAGAATAACAGTACTACTGGGAGGTAGCTTAGGGAGCAAGCTCCCAGTTGGGCTGGGAGAATGCTGGCCATTCGGCCAGCATTCCCCTTGAAGGCTTGCGTAGGAGCACAAGCCCACAAGGCTGCGCATGTTGTGCAGGCCCTTGTGGTGCACAACCCATTTGGGCTTGCACATGTGCAATACGGGCTGCACTTTGCAGCCCACTTATGCGGGCCCCATGGGCCAGCCATAACACCATTCTAAATGGTGTTGCCTTATGGCCCATGCTCAGGTCTTTTATTTATAGTCCCACAGTACATTTATAGACCCACTTGACCATATTTATTCAACATCCAATATTAATAAATCTCGCTAAGTTTCACTCCATTTTTCCCTTTATTTATTTTATCCTGCTTATTATTTAACAGGTTCATTGGTCCAACCAATGAATATTGGTCTGGCCAATATTATGGTCTAATCATATATTATGGTCTAACCATATATTATGGTCTAACCATATTTCCTTGCTCTTCTAGATTAGACCTAGTCTAACGGTTCTTTATATAGCTCGGTCGTAACACAAAGTGTGTGACCTTATAGGATCCCGTAATATTGAGCCGTCAAAAGTTTAACATACTCAATCCCTTTTAGGAATTGACTGGCTCGGAGCTTCAGACCCTTGTGGACTCCAATTACTTTGATCGATCATAGTGGCTCTCTAGCAAAGGGCATATGACCCCCTAATATTCAAAACGTCACGTGCATTGTCACTTAATCCTGATTCTGCAGTAGTATCAATACAATTCACTCCTTCTACCAACTATTAAGTACCATCTGGTTTCTAGGACTTGGTTTAAGTGTTGACCGGTAACTAATTTATTAGGGTCATAAATAAAATATAAATTTGAAAAGGATTGAAAGACAATTTTTCCAAGTAGGTTGGATCTAGTTAAAAATTACCCAAAAAATTATTCAGGGACTGGATCGCAAAAAAATTGTGGGCTTACGGCACCCTGTTGGGCAGCTTGCGCAAGAGCCTGCAGTACGGCCTCGAAAGAGCTAGCACTGGGGAGCCCACCACAAGCTCCACCGCAAGCTGGGCTTATGAGAGGCCCGCAAGCTTAACTTGCTTGGATCCGCATGGCTGACCTGTATATGGGATGGGTTTTTTTCCCATCCCACATTGGAAAATGTGGAGCAATATTTTGCTCCCCAAGCCTATAAATAGGCTTCACCTCTCCCTTTCTAAAATCAAACCAAGCTCATTCTAAGTCTTGACTTGAGATTCCAAAGTGCTATCTCTTGAGTTGACTTAAGAGTAAGTTATTTTTAAGGAGCCTCGAATATTTTGAGGCACCTCTACTTAATATTTTTGCGTGGGCTTTTGGAGTGGTCTAGCAGCTACTCAAGGCTCTACAGTTCTTCCTCATTAGGAGGTTTTGGTTGGTGGGGTTCGTGTAGATACTCATAGAGGCTATCCTACACTTAGAGGCTTGTGCAAGGAGGATCTGCTAAAGCATGCTTCAATTGGTAAGTTTCCTTTCTTTCTCTTTTAATTATTAGGTCTTTTTCTTTAAGCGTGTTTAGACTTAATAATTATTATACTTAGGTTATTTTGCATGCTTAGTTTATTTTATGCTTAGGTTATAGCTTAGAGTTATAACATGCTTAGTATAAAATATTTATGCTAGGATATAATTTAGAATTATGGTTTGCCTAGCCTATACATGCTAACCTAGGTAGAGAATTAATTTAGTTAAGGCTTTAATTAATTCATATGAAACTGATAGGATTTCCCAGGGATAAGGGACAAAAATTTGAATTTCCGCCATGCCTGTTATGCATGTTCAAAGTGACTATTAGTTTCCAACAGTGGTATCGGGGCCTGCCTATTTAATGCATAATTAAGTTAGAAGAGAGCTAAATTTTATTTTCTATATGAAATGATTTAAAGTTTATTAAATTGTTTGGAACAATAGATGAACTTAGGCTTTCATTTAAAGGTTAGAAAATGGATGTAGATAATTTCAAATCAACCTGCTCAACTTACTCAAAACTATCAAAGACTCAAAACATTGTATAAGTTACAAGGGTTATAGATGCTTTCAATTTACATGAATTGAAAGAACAAAATTTATTAGTTTAAGAGGATCCATGGTCCTCGAGTTTGTGCCCATGTTTGCTATAGGAAGGATTGGACTTGGTGTCTACTTCTCATAGGGCACCTCTCCTACCTGGGAACCTATATCAGTGTAGCTTGAATTGACCAAGAGGGGATTAATAATGGAGTGATTTATTTCTAGTATATAACATGATGCTTATATATGTTTCTATGACAAAGTAAAAATTAAATTATTGAATAAAAGCTTAAAGGAAATGCAATATATATGTAACAAATAAAAATGTTAATATTTTGTATATAATCAAGGTTGATGGAATATATATAATAAAGAGCTTGAACCCACCTAAGGTTAGACCTTACAAATTAATTCTAAAAAGGTCCCTGAATTAATATAAATTATTATAAATATGTCTATCTAATAAATCCTAGATTGGGTGAGACGTCTAATACCAATAAAATCCCAAAGTAAATATATTAAGGAAAGTTATAGTCTTCCTTACTCAAATTTATAATATGGTCTTTTTCGGCCATAAAAGTAATGCGCAAAGCATTCCTTTTCATCTACATCAATCGGTTATAGATATTAAGATATGGTCTGCCTTAACCGGATTGAGGTAGTCCACCACAAAATTGGGGGCTAGCCATAGAATTGAGAAACGTTCAAGGAGATGCTAATATAAGAGCACACATCCCTTGGAATTTGGGAACTTGAACAAATCAACAATCGCATTCGATGCAAATGGAATGTGATTCCAATTACAACTTACTAATATGGCTTGACTCATAAAATTAGTGGTCATATCAGACTAGTTGTAGATGTTGCCTACTTGGAAATTTGGCTAGGCTAGACTTCCCGAATTCAATAGAATGGGCTATTGCAAATTTCGAAAAATGGTAGGATAAATGTATTTAATTAAAAGTCCTTATATTAAATACATGTACTATATACTAAAGTCTAAGAAATTTTCTTTTCTTACATCTTAGGTTGAAAATGAACTCTGATATTAAACTCCGTCTTAACCACATCCAAATTTTAACAGCAATTAACTACCATGAATGGATCAAGGAAGTAAAGGATACCCTTATGGATTATGAATTGGCATATGTTCTTGAAAAACCACTAGCAGAGTGTCCTAGAACTGATGCACTGGCTGAACTTTAGCGGGCATAGTTGAAATATCTAAAGGATTTGGTCTATGTGTCACACTTGCTATTAGATACAATGAATCATATGATACGTTCATAGTGCGATCACATAATTCTTGAAACCATGTTGATCAATCAAAAGGGTTTGTCTGAAAAGGCAAGGTATGAAAGGTTTAAGTTGACTAATGAACTTTTCAACTCTAAGATGAAGTAAGGGATAAGTGTTGTAGCACACATCAATAAGATTAGAGATTTCATGGTTAAATTAGAATCACTAGGATCTACAGTTGATCGATCCATGGGAATAGATATCATTTTAGATTCTTTACCCATGAGCTATGCTTACTTTATAAAGTAACATTTCTCTAAAGGATACGACTATACATTCCCAGAATTGATTGATGTGTTAAAGATGTTCGATGCACAGGGAAAGGAATTTCTAGCAAGTCTGTAAACAAATGTTCTCTAAATATTGACCCAGATAATATTGTCACCAAAAGGGAAGTTAAAGGGTCGAAGAAGAAGAAACAAAAGGGTAAAAAGGAGACATCTAAATATGTCTGCTTCTAATGCAAGAAACTAGGACACTGGAAGAGGGATTGCAAAGCTCCCACTTCTGAACATTTGAAGAAGAAGCCTGTAGAGGCATCTACTTCGGGTATGTTTGTAATTGAAAACTACGCTACTTTTCCTTATGAATCAACTTGGGTATTGGATACTGGTTATGGTTCTCACATCTGTACTTCTGTGCAAGAACTAAGGAACAGTAGGAGGCTTGCAAAAGGGGAGATGGACCTGCGTGTGGGAAATGGAGCACGAGTTGCTACATTAGCCGTAGGAAGCTTTAATCTTATTTTGCCAAGTGCCTAGTTTTAGTTTTGAATAATTGTTACTATATTCCAAATGTTACTAAGAATATTATCTCTGTTGCGCATTTAGCAGTAGAGAGATTTGAAGTTTTATTTTTGAATAATAATTGTCATATTCGTTTAAATAATGTTCTTTATGGCTATGGGATGTTGCATGGTGGCATTTATGTTCTTGATAATAAAACAAAAGTTTTTAAAATAAACAATGTGAAGAAAGTTAAATTAGATAATGAGAAATCTTTCTACTTATGGCATTGTCGTTTAGGCCTTATAAACAAAAATCGCTTAACCAAGTTGCATAAGCGTGGAGACTTAGGCCCAATAGACTTAGAGTCTTATGGTGATTGCGAGTCTTGCTTAAAAGGAAAAATGACGAAGTTACCCTATAAAGGAAAGTGTTAACGAGCCACCAGTACATTGGAACTTATACATACAGATGTATGTGGTTCAATGAATGTTAAGGCACCATGAGGTTACTCCTACTTTAGAACCTTTATTGATGATTATTCATGATATGGTTATCTATACTTGATGAAGCACAAATCTGAAAGTTTTGAAAAGTTCAAAATATTAAGAAATGAAGGAGAGAAACAAATTGAGGAAAGTATTAAAACACTTTGATCTGATTGAGGTGGAGAATACTTAAGTTAGGAGTTTCAGGATTATCTAAAAGAAAACAGGATAGTTCCCCAGTGCATTCTCCTTATACACCCCAACACAATGGAGTGTCTGAAAGAAGGAATCATACTTTATTAGATATGGTTCAGTCCATGATGAGCCAAGAAAATCTTAGCAAATCCTTTTGGGGATATGCACTAGAGAGAACAGTTTATGTATTAAACAAAGTGCCCTCTAAATTAATTGATTTTATGCCTTACAAAAGATGGTGTAATAAAAGGCTACCTCTAAGTCACCCAAGAGTATGGGACTGTCCTGCTATAGTAAAGAGGATAACATCGGATAAGCTGGACGCTAAATCTAACAAGTGTTGTTCATTGGATATCCAAAGGAAACTATTGGCTATTTAATTTACCAAATCGAAGCACAGAAGGTATTTGTGTCTCAGAGTGCTCATTTCCTTGAAAAGGAACACTTACTTGCAAAAGTCAGTGGGAGCAATCTCAGACTAGAAGTTCAAGAGGAAGAACAAACAATCAACTGATTAGCCCTATTCTAGATACAAAAGAAGGTGAGATCCAAGAATAACCTGTGAAAACACAATCATTGCAATGATCAGGTCGTGTTCATAAAGGTCTCGAAAGATATAGTTTTATCATCACAGATGATAAGGAACTATATCTCATGGAGGATGATGAACTAAGAACCTACAATGAAGCAATGAAGAGCTCAGATTCTGATAAATGGCTTAAAGCCATGAAATCAAAAATGGATTCCATGTACGAAAACTAAGTTTGGAATTTAGTTGATGCACCAAAATTGGTTAGACCTATCGGGTGCAAATGGGTCATCAAGAAGAAGACGGACATGGACAGTAATGTGATTACCTATAAGGCAAGGTTGGTTACAAAAGGTTATAGTCAACATGAAGGTATTGACTATAATGATACTTTCTCACCGGTAGTCATGCTTAAATCATAAGGGTACTCCTCGCCATTGCTGCTCATTATGATTACAAAATTTGGCAGATGGATGTAAAACTACATTCCTGAATGGGGATTTGGACCGATATGTGTATATTACACATCTGAGGGTTCTACATCTCAAAATGCCTCGAAGGTATACAAACTGCAAAGGTCTACTTATGGACATAAGCAAGCATCAAGGAGTTTGAATATTAGGTTTGATCAAACAATCCGTGAACTAGATTTCAGTCCAAACATTAATGAGCCTTATGTTCATAAGAAGGTTAGTGGGAGTGCAGTAAGTTTCTTAGGTTTATATGTCGATGACATTCTACTAATAGGAAATGACATTTCTCTTCTTCAAAGTATTAAAATATGGTCATCAAGAAAGTTCTCCATGAAAAACCTTGGAGAAGCAGCATTTATACTAGGTATAATAGAGATAGATCTAAGAAGCTGTTAGGTCTTTCTCAAAGTACATATATAGACAAGGTTCTGAATGGGTTCAACATTGAGCATTCTAAGAAAGGTTATCTTCCGATGACAAAGGGAATTAACCTATCTAAGACTGAGTGTTCATAGACGGCTCAAGAAAGAATGCGCACGAAGGATACACCTTATGCATCCGCAATAGGGTCCATCATGTATGCTATGATATGTACTAGGCTAGATGTCTATCAAGTTTTGAGCTTTACGAGTAGATATCAATCAGATCAAGGAGAAAAGCACTAGGTGGCTATCAAGGCAATTCTTAAGTACTTGAGAAGGACTAAAGATGAGTTCTTGATATATGGAGATGGTGACCTCACAATCAGAGGTTAAACGGATGCAAGTTTCTAATCTGATAATGAAAACTTTAAGTCTCAGTCTGGTTTTGTGTATGTGTTAAATGGAGGGGCAGTATGTTAGAAGAGTTCCAAGTAAGAAACTATTGCTAATTCAACTACAAAGTCTGAGCACATTGCTGCCTGTGAAGCAGAAAAAGAAGTTGTCTAGTTAAAGGGATTTATTGGTGATCTCGGTGTGGTTCTTGAGATTATTGATCCAATTACTTTGTATTGTGATAACAATGGTGCTATAGCTTAGGCAAAAGAACCACGGTCTCACAAAAAATAGACATGTATCTAGAAAGTATCATATAATCGGAGAGATTATCGATACTAAGATGATAAGATTAGAATATGTCCCCACTAATCAGAACCTCGCGGATGGTCTGACAAAGCCATTGATGCAAGTCAAACATGACTAGCATGTGAAATCATATTGATTAAGACATATGGCTAATTGGCCTTACTGCAAGTGGGAGTTTGTTAGATATGATGTATGCCCTTAAGGCAATTAGGGTGATATATCTTAATTATGTATTAATAAGAATAATTTGTTTAATTTGTAAAGGCTTTTAATCTTTTGTTTATATCAATGTGTTAATATATATATATATTATGACTGGTTAAAATATATTCATTGATATCTGTGTACAAAAGTATTTATCATATCATAGCATGAAGTGAGAGAAATTATAGTTGGACTATGCTTAGTTAGACCTGCTTCATGTGCAATTATGATTATGTCTAAACCATCCCTAGTCTAGTTTCATCAAGAAAGGATATTGATGAGGCAATAAGACTAGCATGTGGTTAACTTTCTTAGA
Source organism: Euphorbia pulcherrima (assembly GCA_947683365.1). Classification (NCBI taxonomy): domain Eukaryota; kingdom Viridiplantae; phylum Streptophyta; class Magnoliopsida; order Malpighiales; family Euphorbiaceae; genus Euphorbia; species Euphorbia pulcherrima. The sequence goes on along the minus strand of CANTUS010000004.1, from coordinate 61,543,466 downwards.
AAGGGTCCAAGCAGTCAACCTCCTAAGACTGAAGGTGGTGCCTTAAGTTTGACACATGCATATATCTGGAAGATATATTGGAGACCGCAATAAGATTAACACTTGGTAAATATATCAGTGTTAGTGTTTATCTTTATGCAGAAGCTTTGTGAATATTATCACACTTGAGATACTAGTTACCTTATATGGTACTACCGCAATACTTTGGGTCATTCCTATGCACTCATTAATTTAGGGTGTCACGGGTGATTACGGGTATAGTGATGTTGGTAAGCTATGTAGTCAGAAAGAATCCATCACTCCGGATATATTAAGGAGTTGAACCTAGCCACTTGTTGAAGTGATGATTGTTATAAACCTCTGATCAGAGTACGTGTTTGATAGAAATAGTTTCTAGTCAAACACATTAGGCCGAATGCTCTCTAATACCCCTCAAGTTGCACACTTTTGCCTTAGATATACTCAACTTTCAAGTGGACCTCTGAACTACCTCAACTTATGAAAAACGCACCTCTGTGCTACCTGATTATGACTCAACCAGACAACTTGGAGAGAGTGGGAGACACGCACTGCCATATGTGAACTTTGACAAGTCAAACTAGTAAGAATATGACACGTGGCATTAATTACAAAAAAATTAAAAAAAACAAAACTTAAACTCTTCTGCGTCTGCTTCACCTTCTTCTTCACTTCACCTAATTTGAATCCCCTTCCTCTTCACCTCCAATCACCATTAATACCTCCATATCTTGTTCATATCAAAACTCTCAATATTGTTAAATTCAATTTAATAAATCTAGCCTAAAATCTTAAACTTATTTGTTGTCCCAAAATTCCAAATTAATTATATTTACTCTCAATTTCCATTTTCCTTCCTTAATCCAAAAAAATTGTTCTCATGAAACAAAATTTATAAAGTTCAAATGAAAACTGACTACACAGTCATTTTCTTGAGAAAAAATGTAAACAAATTGCCTTGCAAAATGCCATCTTGCAAAACTAACATGAAATGCCATCTTCCCAAAGCCAACGACGGTGACGAAAGCTTAGCTACCTTCAGATTTTTCAACCCAAACTTTTAGAGCTGCTACCTTCTTCTTGTCGCAATCAATTCACCATCTCAAAACTCACCAATTCACCATCTAGGTTTTTCATATAAGAAGTTCAGTTGTTGAATTCAATAAATTGATTTCAATCTATTAGTTGTTTAAATGGAAATTTAGAACCCCTAATTTGATTCAAATGTTTACTGTGAAGTGCTTCAAATTGATCACTGCTCCTTTGCTAAATTCTCTACTAAATCAGAATTAAAAAGGAGATTGGGTATTTAAAAATTTGAAATTGGGTGTTTTAAGTTGAAATCAGGAGATGAGAATGAGGTATTGCATGCAAGATGGAATAGAAAGAGGTGTCAATTGATTTTTTTGAGAAAATGGAAGGTTTAAGATGGATATTTTTCAATTTTTTAGGTCAACCATGCACCACTTTTGTCAAAGCCAGACGCCTCATCTGCCACCTAGGACAGAGGTAACACGGTGGTGCGTTTTTTATAAGTTGAGGTAGTTCAAAGGTCCTCTTGAAAGTTGGGATATATCTAAGGCAAAAGTGCGCAACTTGGGGGGTATTAGAGCGCATTCAACCAACACATTATGATAAAAAACAATATACTTCGGTAACAAGTAAATAACTGAGATAGCTTGGAGCAACCTCGGTGTTAGTGGGTTAACACTTTAACCAAGCCCGACAAACCAGATGGTACTAATATTAAAGAATGGAAGGAGTTCATCGCATTGGGCAACTATTGCATTAACCAGGATTAAGTCATAAGTACAAATGATGTTCCGAGTAATGGGGGATGGTGGACCCTTGCTAGAGGTTAACTACAGTCATTTAAGGTAATCGAGTTCTATTCACGGTCTAGAACCTCAAGCCAATAGTTCATATAGAACAAGGATTGGTTAAGCCTTAACAGCTCAATACTTCGGGATCCTATAAGGTCACACACATTGGACCTTCATCGGACTGAGTAAAGAATTAATAGATTTATTCTATTACAAAAATATAACACAATAATAATTGGATTATTATTTGGTTAGACCAAGAGTTTCTTTTGACCGGTAACTAATTTTATTAGGGTCATAAATATATTAAAGTGTGGATTAAAATGATTAGATCAATTTTGGTTAAACCAAGATTTTATTTTGACCGATAACTAATTTATTAGGGTCATAAATAAAATATAAATTTGAAAAGGATTGAAAGAGAATTTTTCCAAGTAGGTTGGACCTAGTTAAAAATTAAATGAAAAATTATTCGGGTACCAGATCGCAAAAGGTAACTACAGGCTTGCAGCACGCTGCTGGGCAACGTGTGCAAGAGCCTGCAGTGCGGGCTCGGAAGAGCTCGCATTTGGGAGCCCAACGTGAGCTCCACCGCAAGCTGGGCTTTGCTTGGTTTCGCGTGGCTGACCCACATATAGGATGGGTTTTTTCCCATCCCACATTGGAAAATGGGGAGCAATATTTTGCTCCCCAAGCCTATAAATAGGCTTCACCTCTCCTTTTCTCATACCAAGCTACTTCTAAGTCTTGACTTGAGATTCCAACGTGCTATCTCTTGAGTTTACTTAATATCAAGTTATTTTTGAGGATCCTCGAATATTTTGAGGCACCTCTAGTTAATAGTTTTGGGTGGGTTTTTGGAGTGGTCTAACAGCTACTCAAGGCTGTACAGTTCTTATTGGAATGTTTCGGTAGGTGGAGTTCGTGTGGATACTCATAGAGGCTATCCTACACTTTGAGGCTTGTGCAAGGAGGTTCTGCTAAAGCACGCTTCAACTGCTAAGTTTCCTTTCTTTTTCTTTTAATTATTAGGTCTTTTTCTTTAAGCATTTTTAGACTTAATAATTGTTATGCTTATGTTGTTTTCCATGCTTAGTTTATTTTATGCTTTGGTTATAGCTTAGAGTTATAACATGCTTAGTATAAAATATTTATGCTGGGATATAATTTAGAATTATGGTGCCTAGCCTATGCATGCTAATATAGGTAGAGAATTAGTTTAGTTAAGGCTTTAATTAATTTATATGCAATTGATAGAAGTTCCTAGGGACAAGGGACAAAATTTTGAATTTCCGCCATGCCTGCTATGCATGTTCAAAGTGACTGTCAGTTGCCAACAAAGGATCTTCTAGGTATTATAGATGATGACCCAGTCACATTTCATGATTCCGTACAGAGTTCCAACTCTCATGAGTGGATTGAGGCAATAAAGGAAGAGTACAAGTCCATGCCAGACAATAAAGTTTGAGATCTTGTCCCATTGCCTGAAGGAAAGAAACCCATTGGTTGCAAATGGATATTTAAGACCAAGAGGGATTCTGAAGGTGATGTGGAAAGATATAAGGCATGTCTTGTGGTGAAGGGCTTTACTCAAAAGGAAGGGATTGACTATAAATAGACCTTCTCTCTAGTTTCATCAAAGGACTCTTTTAGGACAATCATGGCTCTTGTTGCACATTTTGATCTTGAGTTACATCAAATAGATGTTAAGACTATGTTTCTCAATGGTGACATTGATGAAACCATCTATATGGTGCAGCCGAAAAACTTTGTGTCCAAAGATACAAAGCAACTAGTAAGCAAATTTATGGGCTCGAGTAGGCTTCCCGTTAGTGGTAATTTAAGTTCCATTAAGTAATTGTTTCGTTTGGTTTTGAGGAAACTACTGTGGAAGATTGTGTGTATCACAAATTCAGTGGGAGTAGGTTTATATTTCTGGTTTTGTATGTGGATGACATACTTCTTGCTACCAACTATAAGGACTTGTTGCACGAAACAAAAATCTTTCTTTCGAAGCATTTTGAAATGATGGATTTTAGGTGAAGCTTCTTTTGTATTAGGAATCCAAATACATCGGGATTGTTCTCAGGGTATAATTGGGCTATAAAAAAAGAGCTATATTAAGAAAGTTCTCAAGAGGTATGGTATGCAAGGGAGTAAACCAGAAGAAACCCCATTTGCTAAAGGTTATAAGTTCAGCCTCAAACAATGTCATAGGAGTGAGCTCGAAATCCAAGAAATGAAGAATGTCCTATATGCATCTACAGTTGGGAGTATGATGCATGCACAAGTTTGCACACGTCCAGACATTGCATTTATAGTAGGTATGTTAGGGAGATACCTTAGTAATCCTGGTATGGACCACTAGAAAGCGGTCAAGAAGGTTATGCGATATCTTTAGAGAACAAAAGACTTTATGCTCATATACGGAAAGTTAGATCATTTGAAGATCATTGGGTATTCGAATTCTGACTTTGCTGGATGCGTAGACAGTCAAAAATCCACATCTGGCTACATTTTTCATTTTGGCAAGAGGTGCTATTTCATGGAAGAGTTCTAAACAAACTCTTATAGTTACCTCCACTATGGAAGTAGAATTTGTAGTGGTATACGATGCATCCAATCAGGGACTGTGATTAAAGAATTTTGTCACGTGATTAAGGGCCAGTTTGGTTGTGAGCTTTTGCATTTTTTTTAGCAACTTTTTTGAAAAGCTTCATTTTCAAGCTTTTTTTGAAAGCTGCAAATTTGATTTTGGAAAAAAATAAATCAGACAGTTCCTAATTAATTAATATGAAAGATCAAAATGTGTTGTTCAAAGCCAAAATGTGCAGTATTATTAAAAGTTTGTGAGAACAACTTATTTTGAAAGAAGCTCAAACAGGAATGCCAAACTGGCCCTAAGTATTATGCCTGATATTGAGCGACCACTAAAGTTATACTATGACAATAATTCTGTAGTCATATTCTTTAATAACAATAGAAGCTCTTATCGTTCAAAGCATATTGAGATAAAGTTTCTAGTTGTTAGGAGATAGTACAGAGTGGAAAGATATCCACAAAGCATATCGGTACAAACTCCATGATAGCGGACCCGCTTACTAAAGTAGTACTACCTAAGGTTTTCCATGATCATGTCGCTCACATGGGTGTTAGACTACTTTAGTATGTTCAGTTTTAGTGGGAGTTTGATTATGTATTTGATGCTCTATTTGGTAATGGATATATTTATGTAATAATTCAGTTTTCTATAGAAATAAAGTATTCAGCTAAAGTACACTCTGTTTAACATATATATTTGGTTTCATATATGTTTGATCTCAATAAAGAGGACCATTTGGAAACAGGCATGATGATCACTTTGCATGTAGTTTCCATGCTACACTCCTATAATTGATCTATGTCATTTGGGGGTATTGATGATGTGGTTGATGCTGGATTGAGTTGCGATAAATGCGACGACTATCCCTTTAGTTCTTCATCAATATAACAAATGGACGAGATTATTGGGGGTACCTTGTGTATGATTGCATTTTGAGCTCATAAGGATGTACACATTTACTCAGGTAACAAATGTAAACTGAAGTGGGAGATTGTTGGATTTATTTCCAATAAATCATTAAGTGTGGGCTCACATATGTAAATTATAGAGGTATATGGTAATCATAATATAATAGTCAAATAAAGTTGTGATCAAATAATAAGGTTATTGACTATTGAGGTACCAATTATAAATTATAGGAAGGAAGTGTAGAGCCTAGTGAGTAAATACCATTTTGATTAAGGGCCACTATGGTAATTTGCCACATTTAGTTTTATTATTTAAGGTGGTTGGTCCCCGGGAGAGGAGTAACAAGAGATTTGGCTGGTTCCCTTTAGTACTCTAACTCCATTTCCTAGAAGACCATCTCCTGGATTTCTTCTTCATAAGTTCTTCATCAAGTAGCCTTTAATGGCTAACTCAGGTATGCTTCCGCTTTCGCTTTTTTTTTATTTCTCAGTGATTTTAATATGATAGATCCGAAGCTTATGTCTAGTAATATTATTTATGTACCAACATGTACCCCCATGTTTATGTGCAATAAATAAGGTTAAAATGAAAAAAAATGTATTTATATATAGAAATTCCAAAATGACAATTATTTTGAGTTTTTAAAACTTCATATACAAATAAATTAAAGTGGAGACACCCACCAAAATTCAAGTCTCGCTTTTTTATTGATTGCCGTTTCAATTGTAAGTCTTCCTTTCTGATTGTGTGTGAATGGAATGTAGGATTACTTGTTTTTTCTTTTGATATATTTAGTTTGAAGTTGATTATGATTATGCTATAAACATTTGATTTAAAAAAATTATCTGCGTCAAGAGTTTGCACATAAGGTGTTTCATGAATTGCCCGAGCGGTTTATGGGATTGCTGTTGTATGCTATGTAGAGAATGAACACTTATCATCCAAATTTAGGATTTGTTATTTTTCTGATTTGATATATTTAGTTTGGATTTGATTGCGATTTTATTATAAACTCTTGATTTACCAATTGGGTGTAGCTCAATTGGTAAACCACTCAATGTAGTGGTGGAAGGTATTAGGTTCAATACCTAGCCTCTACAAAAATCCTTCAAAAAAATAAACTCTTGATTTCAAAATATTGTATGCTATAATTATTTGCACATAAGGTATTTGATGAATTTTCTAAGTGGTTTGTGAGATTGCTGTTGTGTGTTGTGTAGGTAATGAACATTTTTTATCTGTTAAGTATCTGGTAGGTAAGTGGTATTTACCTGGTAGGATGTTGCTATGTATATGATTTTGTTTTATTCATTCTTAATATGTATTTATATGTTATTATATGACCAATTATATGTCTAGTGTTGTTTTATTGTTGCATTTGTTATAAAATATATCCTACTTTTACAAATTAAATTATGATTCTGCTAATTTTTTATTTTTTGATCTTATTGTGTGTATGTAGTAGGAAAGTCGTAGGGTGCTAGTATGTAATAGAATATGTTGATTTTCATTCACATTCTTTGTATGCTATGTAGATAATGAACATTTATCATCTGGCATGTAAGTGGTAGTTATGTGGGGTGAATGACCCTTTTTTGCAGAATAAACTGACTTTAAAAAGACTTAGTATAGCGTGTTTGATTATGATCCGAATGATGGATCCGAACGATACAGTTATGATAATATAATGCAATAAATAAAGAGTTAAAGAAATCAAACACAAAGGATTTTATCCTGGTTCGACCCCGATTACTCCAGTCCCCGGAGTTTCCTTCCTCCGGGCTTTTCCACTAGTGAATTCCCTTCCAACTTGCAGGAATCAAGCCTTACAACTTGTCTCCAGATGGTAACCCCTTTCGGATGTAGGATATACCACTAGAAGCACCAACTCCTAGCTGAGTCCTTTAGTCTTTAGCAGGATATACCACTTAGACTTCTACCCCATATCTAAGCTGAGTCCTACAAGGAGATCCCACTCAAAGCACAAACTTTAAGTTGTATCCCAATCTCACAACTCACCCAAGTTGGAGATCAATACACTCTTGTTTTCACAAAGTTTTTGATTTTGGATTTCCTTAACTTTATAACTCACTTAGGAATCATTACAACAGATTTGGAATTGTTTGATTCTTGGAGGGATTGTGATTACTGATTGCTTGAGCAAATGTTCTTGTGAATAGCTTTTTCAAATCAACTAGCCAACCTTCTCAATGTGTGAAGCTTCCCTTTTCTAGGCTTCTGTCATAAATGTAGCCGTTGTGGGTTATTGAGCTTGAGTTTAATCTTCACCCTTGATCAGGTTGAATGTGGCGCTTCCGGAGCCATTGATCAATTCGTTAGACAATAATTTGACCCTTTAGAATTCTTAGGATTGAGGTTGAAAAGATTTCAGTGATCGTTTTCCTTGTATTTTAGTGTCATGCCAACTTTTATACTAATAACTTTTTGGTGTGTGCTCCACGCGCTTCCTTATTGGTCTAGGTGAAAAAGGTTGTTAGCTTTTTCTATCCGGTGTTAATCCTTTTGTCCTTTTTCTGAAAAGTGCAAGCTGTCACTTTTTTCTTGTTCATGGGGAAAGGATCTTTGACTTTGTAGACCAAAAGGTGGAGGGAAAAGCTATCTTTGAAACTTTTCCCATTGTCTTCGAGCATGAGTCTTCCGAATGTCTTCAGACTCAATGGTCTCTGGATCTGTCTTCTTCACGAGCTAGTGCAATCAGTTCTTTCAAATGCTGATCTTGAAGGATTAAAGTTTGTTTCCTTTCCAAATTTTATCCTGATAGTTCCAGTATGTGCTTAGGTACTTGATGTCTTCAATGGATGACCTTGTGGTTGGATCTTGTCCAGATGTTTCCATTTGGATTTAGGAGTTTAAGTTTTTGTTTCTTTCTAACTTGATCTAGATATTTTAGTTCAATTTTATGATCCAGATCATTGTTTCCCAACAATCTCCCCCATTTGATGGAAACAAAACTAAGCACAAGGGAATGGAGTATATATGAGCTAAGTATGATTCTTGATACTTAGTCATTTAAAATTTTTACTCCCCCATTATTCTAGCATCCTAACTCTCCTAACGTTTTTGAATTCTAGATTCTAATATTTTTGTACTACAATTTCAGATTGTACTTTAGGACAATTTTCAGAAATTAGATATTCACTATATACTTCTACTGTTAACAATAGTTCTCATCAATGAAGTGCAAGATTATAAATACAAAGATATATAAGTGAATCTAGCTATTACAAAATTTTACATTGAAGAATAAGCTAGTCTAATTTCCTCCGGATGGTCCTCCCTCCTTCTCTTTGCCTTTGCTTGTTCCTTGCCCTTGCTGGCTTTTCTCCCCCTTTTTGTTTTTAGCTTGGGGATCGATTACCATGTAGGTTCTATTATCCCAGGCTACTTGCCAAGCTTTGGAGTAAATGGAGTAGTCAACATTACCTTTGCTCCTCTTTTCAATGATTTGATCAATGGTTATAGTAGTGAGGTAATAGGGTCAGATGGCTTTCTTCAGCTGAGTATATGTCTGTTTGATAGCATGATGGATATGGAGTACAAACTCTTGATCTTTCTTATCAAAGTAGGGGAATAATGCCTTTAGCAAAGTTGTCACTCCCTTTTGTCCAAAGAAGCTACAGTCCCCGATGACTTGGATAAGATTGTGGAATATCGGAAGGAGTTGGCTCTCCGAAATTGATGGTGCAGAGGAAGATCCGGATAAGGAGAGGTTATTTATCACGGTTTGAAGGAGAGTTATTTCTTCGCTAATTCCTCTCCGGATGTTATGAATGGATTCTGATTGGAGCTTGACTTCTTTTGTGATTGAGGCTTTCCAGTCATTCATTATTTTCTCCAATCCGACCAAGCGGCTTCCCATCTTTTCTCCCATATCATCGATCATCTTCTTTTGGATTTTGGGGAGAGATTCATCCAGAAAGTTCTCAAGCATTTCTTGTACTACTTGTTGGTCTATTCCCAGTTCTGTGATTGTCGGCTTGAGATCCCTTTCGGCCATGAATTTTGACAAGTTTTCAAACTTGGTATCCAGATAGGCCTTTATTTCATCTGATAGCTTGGAGGAGGAGGAGGAAGTAATCTTATCGAGCACTATTCCACAATTGTTTGATGCCAATGTGTTGGCTTGATTAGCAGTCTGGTTGGCTGTTGTAATACCATCCTTAAGCTTAGAGATTATTGGTTGTATTTGGGATAAGGATGCTTCAGTAATTGCACCAGGAGAGGGAAAGTCTAGCACTTTTTCTTCTATCTTCTTCACTGAGTGTTTTATTTCTCCCAACTCCTGCTTCAAATCCAGAGTCTGAATTCATCCAAAAGTAATTTTTCAACAGCTATCAAGTGTTTATAGATGTTCTGGAGACTCTACTTGACATAACCTTCTTCATTCTCTTCAAGAGCAGCTTTTTGTAGGAGTTTAAGCGCGACTATGACTTTGGCTAGTTTGGTACTGCCTGCAAGAATTTTTATAGGGCTGGCAGAGGAAGGAGTTGTATATTCGGATGAGCTTGATGAATTATCTCCGGATGATCCGGATGAGCCATGCGATTTTCTTCTTCTTCCTCCAACCATTCCTCCGGAATAGCCTCACCCTTTGAGTCCACTCTAGGAGTGTTTTCATTGGATCTTAGACTAAGTCCTTCCTCCGAAATAATATTATCCGGGTTAGACTCCTGGTCCTTAGATGCAATTTGGAAATGTGCATCTAAGTTTTCTCTTTGCTCATCTGCCATTTCAGCACTAGCAGCAACATCAGCATTGATATCAAAAGAGACTAAGTTAGGGACTACCTTAGTGGATGTCGGTTTGTTCAAATCAGCTGCTTCCTCTCTTCCTTCTTCAACGTCCTGAACCCCGGATAGCTGGTAAAGTCCTCAGCCATCCCTTCCAATGCCTTAACAGGACTTACAATCGTTTCCACAGGTGTATAGGAACTGTCCTCAATGCCCTCTATAGATGCCTTTTCAGGACTTTTGTTTTCTACCCTAGGATTGTTGGCATTTTCCTCAACATCCTCCCCTTGTGCCTTTATAAGACTTTCAAGATCAATTACAATAGCTTTCTGATTAATCAGGTTCTCTAGAAGGGGTCCGGTGACAGGTGCAAGCATTGCTAGCTCTTCCTCTAGATATTGGCCCTCCTTTAGATGGACTAAGTCAGTGGGATCAACTAGAAATTTTTGAGTAGTAGTTCTAGAAGATCCTTCGGGTCCCTCTATTCTCTGCTGGTTGACCTTATTGTTGTCCTTGATGGTTGTTTGGAGGGTGTCATATTGAGGGTCATCTGGATTAACTATCTCAGTAGCTCCGGGCACATTTTTGCCTTTTGATAATTTGGCCTTAGCCAACTCTGCTTCTGCCATCCACTGCCATCCTATCTCATTGATCATAATTCCAGTAGCTTTCTTCTTTTTCTCCTGGACAGCTACTGCCTCATCAAATTTTGGCACTTTCTTGACAAACTTCCTTTTCTTAGATTTTGGGGCTTCATCTTCTGTCTCTTCATCATCCTCTAGATCAGCCTGCATTTTCTCCAAAGTTCATTTGGCCTTTTTCCTTCTAGCCTCAATTGCCTTAGCCATAACTGGAGGCAGATCCTCTACCTCAATCTCAGGAGTTACAATATTTCTCCCTTTCTAGGCAGCTGTCTTAATTAACTTCCCCCTGGTTTTCAGCTTGGGTGGAGATTTATTGAGCAGTTCAGTGAGGGTCTATTATCTTCATCCACCTCTTCATCCACTGGGACTAAGGCTAAATTCTGCTGGGTCTTTGGCTTTGTGGTTTTGGCCTTCTTAGGTATCGGAGCACTTGCTTCCGGATTAGCAGCTTTCCTCGCTCTGCTCTTCCTTTCATCCAGGAGCTTCTTAGCCTTCTCCTCATTCCATGTCTCCCTAAAAGTTAGTCTTCTCAAATTCTTTTCTAGAATTTCTTTCCCTTGCATGGCTTGAAAGCCGGTAAGATTCACTTCATTTGCTGCTAGGATCCGGGTTATGAGTGCGCCATGGAAATGTACATGATTCTTGAGATAGTTGATAATCAGGACAAGCATGTTTAGCTCCTTGCACCAATCCAATGTTGCAGCACACAGTGTTGGAAAGCAAACACCATAGTTAGAGATCCCTTCCGGATGAGGATCAGCTTTGCCATGGCATGGTGGAGGAATCTTAGGGTTTCTAGGAAGTAGGTGGAGAACTTATCTCCAAAGTAATTGGGATGTACCCATAGCTTTGGATCGTATTCCACCTTGGATTCATCTCCGGCGGTTTGCAATAGAAGTTCAAAATTCTTCATGTTTAGGTAGGTTTCAAAGAAGGCAAGGGTGATAGTGATCTCTTTCCCCTGAACTTTGGTTCTCGGGGCATTATAGTAGTTGTGGGTGTGAAGATTCTCATAAAACTCTTTGACAAGTTCTGGATACGTGGGGCAATTGATTTTGAGGAAATCACCCAATTGTTGATCTTCTATTAGTGTTGAATAAGGGAAAGTTACGAACAGAAAGTTATCGCCCAGAAAATCCTTGGGGCTGACTGAATCAGTTGTTTTCAGATTTACAGGTTTGAAATCATCGTTTTTTAAATTAGCCTCTTTGAAGACATTTTTGGGGAGTATTACTTGGATTTCTTTTTCATTCATAGTAGCGGCCATTTTAGAAGAGTTTGAAGAAGTTTAGGGTTTTGAGTCTTGAAATTTGCAGAGTAACAGTAAGATAGTTGCTCATGTGAAGAAGAAACGGATTTTTCGGGGGTTTATATAGATTTTTCAAAATGAGGCTATTTTGGTAATCCGGACGCCGATAATTTGGCTGGATTGATGACATGGAATCGGATCTTTAGGATAGTTAAGTTTAACCGGAGAATGGGAATGGTTTATTTCAAAGACTAACTGTCAAATTTTCCGCGCGTGTAACCCCCATTTGAAATTCAAAAAGGGACAGTTGCTTTTCAGCTCTTTTACTGCCATGTGTCCTCTCTTATCTGCTTCCGTGGCAGTATTTCTTCCAGAATAGATTTTTCTTCTATGCTTGTTCTCTTCCGGATTAATTTTCTTGCCAAGGATCCGATTTGATTTTGAACTGTCATTCGAATTAACTTCAAATTAGATTGGACATTCCAATTGACTCCCTTAGCTTCCCAAATTGATCTCTACTTAGTGGGTTAGTAAAGATGTCTGCTCTTTGTTCATTGGTTAGAATGTACACCAATGTAAGATCCTTCTTTATCACTTGATCTCGGATGAAATGATGCCTAATGTTGACATACTTCATCATGCTATGGAGCACTGGATTTTTTGACACATCAATGGCACTTTTGTTGGCACACATAACATTTACACATCCGGATTGAACTCCATAGTCTTTTAGTTATTGCTTGATCCAAAGGAGTTCAACCACACAAATTCTAGCTGCCATATATTCTGTTCTGTAGTAGATAAGGCAACTGAAGTTTATTTCTTGTTGTACCATGATAGTAAGCAATCTCCAAGGAAATAGCAGCCTCTGGATGTACTCTATCTTTCAAGAGTACCTCTGCCATAATCTGCATCAGTGAACCCTTAGAGTGTGAAATCTCCATTACTAGGATATCATAACCCAACTTCAATGGTTCCTAGTAGGTATCTAAGGATCCTTTTTACTGCCTTGAGATGCCAGTCCTTAGGATTAGCTTGATATCTTGCACAGTAATAGATTGCATAGTGTATGTCAAGCCTACTAGCTATCAAGTATAGGAGTGAGCCAATTATTTCTCTATAGAGCTTCTTATCAACGTCTTCTCCTTCACAATCCTTGGATAGGACTGTATTTGATCCCATTAGAGTGGACATAGGCTTGCTCTTGTGCATTTCAAACTTCCTTAAGATCTCCTTGGTGTATTTTGACTGGTTAATGAAAATCCCATCCGGACTTTGCTTAATTTGTGAACCAAGAAAGAAATTGAGCTCTCCCATCATGGACATCTCAAATTCCATCTACATTTGAGAGCTGAATTCCTCATACATCTTTTCATTAGTGGCTCCAAATATGATATCATCTACATAGATTTGGACTAGAATAATATCATTTTTCTTCTTTTTGATGAAGAGAGTTGTGTCTGCTTTACCCTGGATATACCCCTAGATTATGAGAAATGCGGTGAGTCTCTCATACCAAGATCTTGGTGCTTGCTTCAGTCCATAAAGAGCTTTCTTCAATTTGTAGACATGATCTAGATGCTTTGAGTCCTCAAATCCAGGTGGCTACTTCACCTATACTTCTTCCTGGATAACACCATTGAGAAATGCACTTTTGACATCCATTTGGAACAATGTGAATCCCATGAATGATGCAAAAGCACATAAATTTTGGATTGCTTCCAGTCTTACTACAGGAGCAAATGTTTCTTCAAAGTTAATCCCTTCCTATTGATTGTAGCCTTGTGCAACCAATCTTGCTTTGTTTCTCAATATTACTTCGGATTCATCTAGCTTGTTCCAGAATACCCACTTAGTGCCAATGATTGATTTTCTTTTAGGAGGTGGTACAAGATCCCAGACATCATTTCTGGAAAACTGATCCAGTTCTTCTTACGTAGCCATCATCCAACTTTCATCACCTTCCACATCCTGGAATTTCTTTGGCTTAATTAATGAGACAAAAGCAATATAACTCATCATCCTGTTGAGTTGACCTCTGGTTCTTACAGGATTCTGAACATCATCCAAAATATTATCCATTGAATGATCTCTATGAGTCCAGATTTCCCTTTGTAATCCTTCATGTTAGATTGGAGCTTGTTCCACTTTTGCCTCAGCTGCTTCTTCTTGACCTTCATTGAAGTTAATCTCTTGTGGGTTGAGATTAACTTGTTGTACTTCTAGATCAAGGGACATTCCTTCTTCTTCTTCTTTATATTTCTTGATTTGGAACAAATCAGAAATTTTTGCCTCCTTCTTTTCTCCAGATTCTTTAGCTTCCAGAATTTGATCTTCCAGAGTTGAATTCTTTTACCTGCATGGCTAGTCTCATCGAAATCTACATGTATAGACTCTACCACAGTTTGGGTTTATTTATTCAAGACTCTGTAAGCCTTACAATGTATTGAGTAACCAAGGAAAATTGCTTCATTAGATTTAGGATCAAATTTTCCTAGTTGCTCTCTATCATTTAGGATGTAGCATTTAAATCCAAATGCCTTAAAGTACCCAATTTTGGGTTTTCTTCCCTTCTAGATTTCATATGGAATCTTTTCTATGGTCTTTCTAATGAGAGCTCTATTTAGAATGTAACATGCTATATTTACGGCCTCTCCCTAAAAGTATTTTGGCAAACAATTTTCATTAGGCATTGTTCTAGCCATCTCTACTATGGTCCCATTCTTTCTCTCAATAACTCCATTCTGTTGAGGAGTGTGAGGGGCAGAGAAGTTATGTTCAATGCCCTTGGAGTCTCAAAAGTCAGCAAAACATTTATTTTTGAACTCTCCAATATTATCACTCCGAATGCGTGCAATGCTTATGCCCTGTTATACTTCTATCTGGATGAATGTTTTTGAGAATTGGTCAAAGGCTTCATCCTTGCTTGCTAACAAGAGAACCCAGGTATAACGAGAATAATCATCCATAATTACCATGGTATATTCTCTTCTACCTAAACTCAATGGTTTGATTCGACCAAAGAGATCAATATGCAAGAGATCAAGTACTCTTTTGGAAGGAATGTAGGAGATGGAAGGGAAACTTTTCTTATGTTGTTTACCTAATTGACATGCAGTGCATAGATGATCCATATCAAAAGCAACCATAGGCAAACCCACTACCAATTCCTTTTTGGCTAACTTGGATAGGTGGTTCATGCTAATATGTCCCAACCTCTAGTGCCATAGCGATGATTCTTCTTCTTTAGACATTGAGTATATATTATTTTTCTCATTTTTAATGTTTACAGAATAGACATTATTTACTCTAGGTGCATAAAGAATGAGTTGGCTGGACTTACTATAATAGATTGAGCAGCCTCCGAAATCAAATTTAACTTTTCTTCCTTTGTCACAGAGTTGGGCCACACTTAGCAAGTTGAATTTTAGTCCATCAACCAGTGAGACATCTTCTATCTTTAATTCAAATCCAATGGTTCCATGACCAGTGATCTATCCCTTTTGATTGTCTCCAAAGCTTACTTTGCCTCCCTTCTTCTGGGTCAATGTGATGTAGGCCTTCTCATCACCTGTCATGTGCCTTGAGCATCCACTATCAATGTACCAAGTGTGTTGATCTACTGTGGATCTAAGGTATACCTACAAAACAGGTCAAGTGGGTTTGGGTACCCACTCAGATTTGGGTCCTCTCGGGTTAATAACCATCTTAGGCCAAGGATTAACATCATAATAACCTTTTTTTAAACTACATAATTTAGTAATATGATTGTTTTTCCCACAACACCTGCACCTAGTAATGGATCTGTTTTGTTCCTGCTTCTTTTTTATCCTTCCAAGATCTTTCTTCCCATAGTTTCCTCTATATCGATCTTCTTGGATTCTTGTAGATGGTCTGGTGTGTATCCAGAAGCTGGTTAGAGGTGTAACTTCTGCTGCACAATTTTTTCTTTATTTGGCAGGTTGTTGGTTGTAAACCACCTTAGCCTTTCCCTTTTGAGTAGCAGTATATATTTGGCCTTGTGGTTGCCTGATGACCTCTTTTGCCTTTTGGTTAGAGGGTTTTGGATTTCCTTTGGCAGCATGATGTGGAGTTTTTGATGTAGCCTTCCATGGATTTCTCCTTCTTTGTGAGGAATTTGATTTCCATCCGGATGCCTCCTTCATTAGTGCTAATTCTCTATCCAACCCAATCAGATTTGCACTTAGCATTTGCACTTGATTTTTTAGATAGTTCTCCTCCACTTCATCAATGTGCTTTGCTATTCTTATCAGATTGACATCTTTTGCCAAGGCTTTATTATCCTCAGCAATTTCCAACTCTTGTCTTCTTAAGGACTTGATCGCTTTTGCATTCTTCTTCACACTCTTGATCACAATAGATAGAGCTCTAACAAGGTCCAAATTAGAAGCAGAGTTAGAATAAGAGTTTACCTAAGTGTTTGCTGTCTCTGATTCTGATTCTTCAATTTGCAATGTATATTGCTTAGAGGCATTTTTCCCGGATTACTCTGCTTTCAGATCAGTCAGTGCCATAAATGCATAGTTGGCAGTCTCTTCTTCTTCTGTTAAAGATGAACTGCTACTTTCCTCACTGTTGCTTCAGGTAGCCACCATTGCCTTCTTTTTGAACTTCTTGCTTCTCTTAAGCTTGAGGCATTTTGTTCTGAAATGTTCTTTCTCACCACATTCAAAGCAGGCAGCCTCTTTTTTCGGATCCTTCTTTTCTTCTAGATTCTTTCTAGGCCTGTCTCTTCCAGATGTACCTTCTTTTGGTTTTTGGGATTCATACTTTCTTGATTTCCTTCTATCTTTCTTCTGTATGAATCTGTTGAGCTCTTTAGTTAATAGAGCAAGTTGTTCTTTGGTGCTTAGTGATTCAATGATTTGCTCTTCTTCTCCGGATGAAGCTGCTCCGGTGGATTTTGCCTTTTATGCAATAGTTTTTTTCTTTTCTTCAGGCCTCTTCTCCTGTTGGCTATATCTTTTCAGGGGCAGCTCTTGAGTCAAGAGATTGCCAATAAGCTCATCATAACTGTAAACATTTAAGTCATGAGCTTCCTCAATGGCAGTCTTTTTGTTATCCCACTCCTTGGTGAGACTCCGGAGCACCTTTTTCACCATTTCAACTTCAGAAACTTCCTTTCCAAGCCTCTTCATCTCATTCACTAGATTGGTATATCTAGTGCTCATGCTACTGATGGATTCTTTTGGCTCCATCTTGAAGGATTCGAGTTTTTGCTGGAGAAGATCAATCTTTACTTCTTTCACTTTACTTGTTCCTTCATAGCTTACCTCCAGCTTCTCCCAGATCTCCTTTGCAGTCTCACATTCGGATATCCTGCAGAATTTTGTTGCACTAAGAGTAGAATGAAGCATGTTAATAGCATTTGCGTTTTCACTCAACTTTTTAAAATAATTCTCATCCCATAAGCGTGATGGCTTTCGGGTGATCATACCCTCTACTTTATGAGTAGGCTCATATGGGCCATCTTGGATGACCAACCATGCTTGCATGCTTTGTGCTTGAATGAAGTTCTTCATCTGATTTTTCCAGAACGTGTAGTCTTCACCGGTGAAGAGTGGAGGATAAGTAATGGACATACCCTCGTGAAGGAGTTGTGAGTTTTGGAAACTCATTTCGATATTTGAATCAAAATTTTGGACCTCTAGCTCAAGATTGTAAGATTTCTAGTGTTGAGCACTAGCTCTGATACCACTTATTGGTCCCTATAAGGGTCTTTATAAGGGTAGAGGGGGGTGAATGGCCCTTTTTTGTGGAATGAACAGACTTTAAAAATTCTTAGTGTAGCGTATTTGATTATGATCCGAATGATGGATCCGGATGATGCAGTTATGACAATATAATGCAATAAATAAAGAGTTAAAAAAATCAAACACAAAGGATTTTATCCTAGTTCGGCCCCGCCTACTCCAGTCCTTCCTCCGCGCTTTTCCACTAGTGGATTCCTTTCCAACTGGCAGGAATCAAGCCTTACAACTTGTCTCTGGGTGGTAACCTCTTTCAGATGTAAGATATACCACTAGAAGCACGAACTCCTAGCTGAGTCCTTTAGTCTTTAATAGGATATACCACTTAGACTTATACCCTGAATCTAAGCTGAGTCCTATAGGGAGATCCCACTCAAAGCACCAATTTAAAGTTGTATCCCAATCTCACAACTCACCCAAGTTGGAGATCCTTACACTTTTGTTTTCACAAAGGTTTTGATTTTGGATTTCCTTAAGTTTATAACTCACTTAGGAATTCTTACAACAGATTTGAAATTGTTTGATTCTTGGAGGGATCGTGATTACTGATTGCTTGAGAAAATGTTCTTATGAATAGCTTTTTCAAATCAACCAGCCAACCTTCTCAGTGTGTGAAGCTTCCCTTTTGTAAGCTTCTGTCATAAATGTAGCCATTGTGGGTTGTTGAGCTTGATTTTAATCTTTACCCTTGATCAGGTTGAATGTGGTGCTTTCGGAGCCGTTGACCAATCCGTTAGACAGTAATTTGACCCGTTTGAATTCTTGGGATTGAGGCTGAAAAGATGTTAGTGATCATTTTACTTGTATTTTAGTGTCATGCTAACTTTTATATCGATAACTTTTTGGTGTGTGCTCCATGCACCTCCTTATTGGTCTAGGTGAAAAAGGTTGTTAGCTTTTTCTACCCGGTGTCAGTCCTTTTATTGTTTTTATAAAAAGTGCAAGCTATCATTTTTTTCTTGTTCATGGGGAAAGGATCTTTGACTTTGTAGACCAAAAGGTGGGGGAAAAGCTATCTTTGAAACTTTTCCCATTGTCTTTTGACTCAATTGTCTCCGAATCTGTCTTCTTCCGGAGCTAGTGCAATCAGTTCTTCTGGATGCTGATCTTGAAGGATTAAAGTTTGTTTCCTTTCCAAATTTTATCCTAATAGTTCCAGTATATGCTTAGGTACTTAATGTCTTCAATGGATGACCTCGTGGTTGGATCTTGTCCGGATCTTTCCATTTGGATTTAGGAGTTTAAGTTTTTGTTTCTTTCAAACTTGATCTGGATATTTTAGTTCAATTTTATGATCCAAATCATTGTTTCCCAATTACATGGTAGGATGATGCTATGTATATGAATTTGTTTTAATCATTCTTAATATGTATTTATATGTTATTATATGACCAGTATATTCTAATGTAGTTTTATTGTTTCATTTGGTATGAAATATAAGCTACTTTTACATTGTAAACTACGGTTCTCCTATTTTTTGATTTTTTGATCTTATTGTGCATATGTGGTAGAAAAGTGGTAGGGTGATGGTATGTAATTGAATCTATTGTTGCTCATTTACTTTCTTGGTTAATGTTAACCTTGGTGCAGCGATTAGTATTCTTTTTCTCTATTTTTGCATCTTATTTGATTTTCGTTTTTTAATCTATGTAGAACGAGTTCGTCTTTCTGTTTTGATGTACTTTATGGTTCTTGGATTGGCGACTTCAAATTCGTCGGATATAAAGTTGTTGCTGTTGCGATCTCTAGCTCTTCAAGTTTTGGTGATTTGAAAAACCTTTGTTTGACAGCTTGAGGCTAGATGATAAGTTAGAAGACTTGAAAATTGAATTTCCAGTTTCTACTGGAGATCCTCCCATGGAAATAAACTTTAAAAAATATATCTTAAAGTGATTGTACCAATTATGTAACTGGTATCTAATTGGTAATTATCTAGTATAAAGAAGAACTGTTTTAAGTATGCTATACATTTGCTGAGAAACTGGTATGAAACTGGTAATTGTTATAGTTGAAACTTTATGATTCAGCCAAAGGAGAATTACAAAGCTGTTGTACATGTTGCATCAAACCAAGATGTGATTGACTTCATTCAAGGGAATGCATTTTTGATAATGTAGAGGAGATGTTGTATCACATATACAATGACATGTATGGTTCACTGTAGTTTGATTCAAAATAGAATAAATTATTTTTTTAGTTTCACGTGATTTAAAACTAGTTTTCAATAATTTAATTTATAATTTTTGATCGTGAAGAATTTATGTACTCAGTTTTCATTTGATTAAGAAAAAATTTGTAAATAATCCAATTGAAATATAGATTGATTATAATAGATTTACAAATAAACAAAAACAAAACACAAGTAATGGAATACAAAACAGGTAGGAAACTGGTAGGTAAGTGGTAGATACCTTGTATAAAAAATCATTCTAGTGAAACTTAACTTATAACCAGCAAAAGAAATCATAGTGCTCTGCAAAAATTTATGTCAATGCTAAACATGTAGGAAACTGGTAATATCTAAGAATCCATTAAAAACAAATTATTTCAAATCCGGTAGGAAGTTAGTAACAATCTGGTATCGATACATGAAGTAACCAAATATTATCAAAAGTATCATTAAAAAAGAAACAAGCAGTAAATTGACATCTTAAAAATTATTTCTCAACAATCAAAGGTACAAAAGAAGAGTTTATATAACTTCTAATTAATAACAACAAAAAATACTTAGAATAATAAATGATCTTATTAGGAACACAATACATCACTTGGCTCCCGGACAAGTTCTCTTGTTAAGGCCAATAACCCTATGAGAGCTGCAATGTGCACTGACATTCCTCTCTATCTCATAAGCAGCCCTAATTCTATGTTTCCCCGGTCTCGCAACTCTTACAATAGCGTTCGGTGGAAGAATAACTTGATCTTCAATATCTGGAGGTATTTCCCAATAATTTGAATGAACAACAACATATACTAGTACATATCAACACTCTACCACTTTCCTGCTACATATTCACAGTAAGATTAAAAAATCAAAAATTTGAGAATTATAGTTTACTTCGTAAAAGGAGTATATATTTCATTACAAATGCAACAATAAAACTACAATAGACATAAAATGATCATATAACAACATATTACTACATATTTAGAATGATTAAAACAAATTCGTATACATAGAATCATCCTACCACGTAACTACCACTTACCTACCAGATACCATTTTCATATGTTTTTATTTTATGTTCTTAATTCAACAGAATTTGGTAGGTATCTGGTAAGTAACTGGTAGGTAACAGGTAAGAATCTTATTTTCATATGTTTTTATTTTCTGTTTTTAATTCAATAGAATTGGTAGATATCTGATAAGTAACTGGTAGGTAACGTATTTTCATATGTTTTTAATTTCTGTTTTTAATTCAACAGAATCTGGTAGGTATCTGGTAAGTATCTATTTTTAACCCAACAGTTGAAATTTTTTTTTGAATGTATCTGGTAGGTACCTAGTAAGTGTCTGGTAGGATATTGGTAAATTCATGAAATAATATAGAAAGTTGTTACAAACATAAACTTGGTGGATTGAACAAAATTCCAATGAAATATAAGGTTCATACTAGGTTCCTACCAGATATCTACCAGTTACTTACCAGATATTGAACATTTATAAAAAAGAGTTTTTGAATGAATCTGTAGGAATCTGGTAAGTATGTGGTAAGTATCTGGTAGAACGCTAGTAAATATATGAAATATGGTAGAAATATGTTACAAATATAAACTTGATGGATTGAACAAATTTTCAATGAAATATAAGGTTTCTACCAGGTTCATACCATATATCTACTACTTACCTATCAGCTTGATGAATATTGCGAATTTAGAAAACTATCAGTTTCTTACCAGGTAAATACCAGATAACTACCAGATACGCAAAAAATCGAAAATGCAAAATCAAATATACAAATCTGATAAAAATACATCAATATCTTTGATTGTTATCATTCAAAACAGAAATTCAAAAGCTCGAATCAAACAAATAAGTTGCGAATCAAATCAAAGCTTGATTAACTTGTAAGCAAAACTCTAAAAACTTTATATCCAACAATCTCACCACCGCTCAGGCAATTAATCAAACACCTTATGTGAAAGCTCTTTATATCCAACATAGATTCAAATCTGAAAACAAATCCGACTTCAAGAGAAGTAGATTTTAGGTTTTCCAGAATATTACTTAAACAACTAAGAATCAATGAACTGGATTTTATGTTTTTCAGAAACCTTACCTGAACTGTGAGTTTGTGTAGAAATCACGAAGGAGAATAGTGTTGTTAGGAACGAAGGAGATCATTGCTGTTATGTGAGTTCTTGAGTTGAGATCGTTGCTGTTAGATGAGTTCTTGAGTCGAGATCGTTGATGTTGGATGGGAGATCAAGAATTTTGAATGCCAAAGAGAGTGGGGAGTAAGGGTGGCGAAAGGTTTGTCTTGGAACATATGATCGGGTGTTTTGAAACTTGTTTGGTCAAAGAAAGTTATGAGTCAAATGATGAGGTGAAAAGAAACTTTAATTTCTGTACATTTTTTATAAAAAGCCCATTAATTTTCAAATTTCAACTATAGAAATCCTTATGCACATGAAACACTTACATTTAAAAAACAATTTTACAAAGTGCACAAACATTAGCCAACTAACTTTAATAGTTGTAACTGAATAATAGCAGCTATTAAATAATGGGGAACACAAATTAAATTAATTATGATATTTTCATTTCCCATTCCCAATCCATCATATTTTCCAATGTCATGGTTAAAATTTCAGCTTCAAGGGCTTCCCAAATGGTTCGTCTATCACTTTATCACCAATTCAAGCCCAATAAGACACTAACCCCATCATTTTCTTCTTATACTTGTCAAAATTCATTGTTCTGTCCGTTCTTGGTATTTACATTTTGATATTTTAAATAAATATTTGTGTGCCTTCCAAAGTTGACCATTTCTCCCCTAGAAACAACCCAGTATGCAGCTCTTTATATCACCTACACATTTCTTTTGTTGGAATTAAAACACTCAAATGAACAACTTTTATTAAACTCAAAAATATTACAAGAACACTCTCATTCAAAATACAAAACTACAACTCACTCTTTACTTCTTTTCTCTCTAAAGAAGTTCCTATTTTCGTTGATGATATAGGTGAGTTATACAACTCTCAACTGGCACAATTACTCACCACCACCTCCAACTAATACACTTAATAGCCGACTTATTTAGTTAATTTAATGGCCTCCAAATTGGTTGTAGTTAATAGCCTTCAATTTGGTTATCACCTATAAAAAATCTACATACTTAAAATATCTAAATAAATTTACTACATTTTGGATTTGTGGGCTTGGACTCCAATTGATTGGATTTGGATTTTGCGTTTCCATTAATATGGATCAAGTTTATAATCCAACACCCCCCGCCCCTTAAACTTGATCTTATCATCCCAAGTGAGCTTCTCAATCTGATGAAGTTTTCGCTTGCGAGCGACTTAGTTAAGATATCCACAATTTGATCTTGTGTCTTCACATATTCAACTTGCACTTCCTTTCTTGCAACACACTCTCCTATGTAATGGTAGCGGATGTCGATGTGTTTGCTTCGATCATGGAATACAGGATTCTTTGTTAAGGCAATGGCTAACTTGTTGTCAACATGAACCTCAGTCGGTTCTTCTTGCATCAAGCCGATCTCTTTCAATAAATTTTTTAGCCAAATTGCATGACAAACGCACGAGGTTGCTGAAACATATTCTGTTCCACATATAGACAATGTTACAATCGGTTGTTTCTTTGACATCCATGTAAAAGCAGTATCTCCAATGAAAAACACGAATCCACTAGTGCTTCTTCGGCTATCTACGTCTCCACCCCAATCGCTATCGCTATATCTAACAAGCTTGTAATTATTAGAAACCGAATAGAATAAGCCCAAGTCGGCTGTACCTTTCAAATAGCAAAGAATTCTCTTAGCGACTTTGAAATGGGTGGTTGTTGGTGATTCCATATAGTGACTAACTAACCCGACTGCATGAAAGATATCTGGCCTTGTTCAGGTAAGATAGCGTAGACTTTTGACCAAACTTTTAAAAAGTGTTGGATCTACACTCTCCCATTCTTCATGTTTGGACATCTTGATCCTGTACTCCACCAGTGTGCTTATCGGCTTGCAGTTATCCATCTTAAACTTTTTCAAGATCTCCTTTGCATAGCTTTCTTGTGAAATGTAAATTCCATCCTTTTGTTGCTTTACTTCTATGTTGAGGTAGTATGCCATGAGTCCCATGTTTGTCATCTCGAACTCCTTCATCATCACTTTCTTGAATTCATCGAACATTCTTTGGTTGCTTCCGGTGAAGATCAAATTGTCCACGTAGAGGCACACGATCAAAATATCTCCATCTTTAATCTTGATATATAAAGAATGCTCATATGGACATTTATTGAAACCATTTTCTCGGAAGTACTTGTCTATTCTACTATTCCATGCCCTTGGTGCTTGTTTTAGCCCATAAAGAGCCTTCTTTAATTTTAACACCTTATCTTTATAACCTTTGGCTTCGTAACCTAGTGGTTGTTGAATGTAGACTTCATCTTTAAGAACTCCATTTAGGAAGGCCGATTTTACATCCATTTTATGAATTCTCCACTTGTTTTGAGCCGCTAAAGAAATTATTAGTCTAACAATCGAGCAACTGGAGTGAATACATCATCATAGTCAATTCCAGCCTTTTGACAATAGCCTTTTGCAACAAGCCTTGCCTTGTGTCTTTCGATCTCTCCCTTAGCATTCCGCTTTATTTTGTACACCTATTTGACACCTATCGCCTTGTGTCCTTTTGGAAGTGAAGTGAGTTCCCATATATCATTCTTCTCAATGGCCTTGATTTCTTTGTCCATTGCATCTCTCTAATTTTTCTCTTGTCCAGCTTCTTGAAATGTCACTGGCTTATAATCAACAAATAGACAAAATAATGTAAGATTGTCTAGTTGTTCAGTCACCTCATAGAGTTCTCGAAGACTTCTCGTACGATGCACTTCTGTTTCATCTTCAGTCACACTTGAGGATGGAGATGATGATGATGATGATGACCCGTCTCTATTAGTAGGAGAACTTGGTAGAGTTGTGAGGCCTTATTGAAGTTGTCTTGGTTGCTCAGGTGTTGTCTGCTCATCTTCCTCGAAGGGGGAAAAGTTAAAATCTTCCATTTGAGAACCAAAGTTCCATTCTCCTTCTTCATCAAATATCACATCTTGGCTGATCATAAATTTCTTTTCATTTGGATTATATAGCTTGTAGCCTTTTGAGCTTGAGTCATAACCGATGAAAATAAAACTTTTGCTTTCGTCATCAAGCTTGGTTCGATTCTTATCCGGTACATGAACATGAGCTACACTCCCGAAGACTCAAAGATGGGAAATTTCGGGCTTTCTTTCACTCCATGCTTCTTGTGGTGTCTTTCCCCACATGCTTCTTATAGGAGAACAATTTAATAGGTAGACTACACATGCCACTGCTTCCGCCCAAAACTCTTTGGGTAGTTTCTTTCTTTTGAGGATACTTCGTGCCATATCAAGAATTGTTCTATTCTTCCTTTCTACCACACCATTTTGCTGGGGGGATCTAGGAACCGTTAAGGGTCGACGGATTCCATATGCTGCACAAAACTCGTTGAATTCATTGGATGTGAATTCTCCTCCTCGATCAGATCTCATGGCTTTGATCTTATGACTGCTTCCATTTTCCACCACTACTTTGAATTTCTAAAACACTCCGAAGACTTTTGATTTCTGCTTCAAGAAATATACCCAAGTTTTTCTTGAATAATCATCAATGAAGAGAAGGAAGTAGTTACTATTAGCGAGAGAACTTGGCTTAATACGACCACACATGTCGATATGGATGAGCTCGAGTGGCTTCTTGGCTCCATAGTCTGACTCCTTTAAAAATCTTCTTATGAATTGCTTCCCTTGTAGACATCCTTCACACAATTGATCAGGATTATTGATACATGGTAAACCTCTAACCATTTCCTTCTTGGATAGCAGCTCCAGTCCTCCAAAGTTTAGATGCACAAATTGAAGATGCCATAGCCACGATGCGTCTTTGTAACAAGTCTTTAGACACTTTGCAATATCATTTCTGATATTCAAAGGGAACATTCTATTCTTCGTCATCTGTACCTTGGCGATTAGATTCCCATTGCCATCTCTTATAAAAAGATTACAATCTTTCATATGAATGTCATAGCCTTTTTCTAAGAGTTGACCTAAACTAAGAATGTTGCATTTCATAACAGGTACATAATAGACATTTGAAATCATTTGGTGGCTATCATCTTTTGCTCTAAAAAGGACATTACCTCTTCCCTTCACTGATATTTTTGTATCATCTCCAAATGAGGCATCGCCACTTACTTCTTCAATCAGCTCCATGAATAAGCTTCTTTTTCTGCACATGTGGTTGCTTGCACCAGTGTCGAGATACCATGTGTTGTCTTGATGATCACTGTTGTTGTTGTTGTATGCTAATAATACCATTTCTTTCTCCTCGATCTTCTCCTCCACAAAGTTCACCTTCTCCTCGACTTGATTATTAGGAGCTCTACATTCTGAAGCATAATGCCTAAACTTTTGACAATTACGCACCGGACTTGAGATTTGTCATACCTCGCCTTTGAATTGCCTCTTTCGCGACCTTGTGTAGAATTTTCTCCTTTCTTATAATTATCGCTGGAATTGTTGTTGTAATTCAAACTTTATCCTCAACCACGGCTTCCTCCTCGTCCGTGGCCTCGTCCTCTACCTCTGCCTCTTCCATGGTTGTTTCTACCATTGCCTTGACCTTCACTCGTATCCTTGAGTTATAGCTTGAGGAGTTTCTAAAAGATACCTTGCTTCTTCTGGTGCTTTTCTTCATAGGCTTGTAGTGATCCTTGAGTTCCTTAATCGTCATCTCCTCCAAGTCTTTGGTTTCTTCAATCGTCACCACAATGTGCTCAAATTTTGGATCCAACGAACGGAGTATCTTCTTAATTATCCTTACATCTTCTAACTTCTCACCACTTCTTTTCAATTGATTCGAAATGGTTGCTACTCTAGAAAAGTAATCGGAGATAGACTCGGATGGTTTCATGTGTAAGGATTCGAACTCACCTCTTAGTGTTTGGAGGCGAACCTTCTTCACCTTTTCGACTCCTCTATAAGAGGTTTGCAACTTCTCCCATGCTTGCTTGGCGGAGGTTGCGCTTGAGATTTTCTCAAAACCAACATCATCTAATGCTTGATAGATGAGGAAGAGAGCTTTCTTGTCTCTCTTTCGGGAATCCTTTAAAGTTATAGCTTGATCTTGTGTGTGAGAGGCTTCATTTTTAGGCTCGGTGAAGCCTTTTTCCACGATTTCCCAAACATCATATGCTCCGAGAAGAGCCTTCATTTTGATACTCCAATTGTCATAGTTGTTGTCGTTGAGTGTTGGAACTTGAAACGATGCCACACTATTCGCCATCTTACTCAAATAGCTATTCTAATCGTACATGGGCTAATGCAACACTTTTGGAGTCTTTTGTGACACACTATATGTATTGTAACACTTTCTGCAGCTTTCTGCAATACTTTTTTCTGTCTTTTGCAACACTTTCTGGGCTATTGCAACGTCTAGAGTTCCTGAAATTCAACTTTTGCAATCGAAAATGGAACCTTTTGGAAGCATAATAAATTTCGAACGTGGATGTGGTACCAATTTGTTGGAATTAAAACACTCAAATGAACAACTTTTATTAAACTCAAGGATATTACAAGAACACTCTTACTCAAAATACAAAACTACAACTCACTCTTTACTTCTTTTCTCTCTAAAGAAGTTCTTATTTTCATTGATGATAAACAACTAAACAACTCACCTATTTATATGCGAGTTATACAACTCTCAACTAACACAATCACTCACCACCACCTCTAACTAATATAATTAATAGCCAACTTATTTAGTTAATTTAATGGCCTCCAAATTGATTATAGTTAATAGCCTCCAAATTGGTTATCACACATAAAAAATCTACATACTTAAAATACCTAAATAAATTTACTACATTTTGGATTTATGGGCTTGGACTCCAATTGATTGGATTTGGATTTTGGGTTTCCATTAATATGGATCAAGTTTATAATCCAACATCTTATGCGTTGCAGCCATAATTATGAGCTGTTGCATCATTCATAAACAAAGATGTTGGTTTTTTTGGTTTTTATGCTGATTACAGCAGTAAATTCACAAGCTGATTGTAACATATTGTGTGGAGATTTATCTGTTCCATATCCTTTTGGAATCAATCACTCTTCTACAGCAGACCTAAATCCAGATTGTGCAATGAACACCTTCTTCTAGTTCCTATGCAACTATACGTTTAAACCTCCCCGCTTATTCTATGGTGAAGACATTCCTATTCAGAAAATCTCAATTGAAGAAGGAACCATTTCTGCCCTAATTCCCCCAGCATTCAACTACTACAACGACACAAGGGTGACTGTTAATTTAACAACACTCACAATTGAATTAGGAAATGGTCCATTCAGATTCTCGGATTCGCATAACAAACTCACATCTATTGGCTGTGACACCTTAGCTGTGATGGAGGATAATCGAACATTTGGCTGTGGCTGCATCTCAGTATGCTATAATCAGTCTTCCACTCAAAATGATACATGTTCTGGTTTAGGGGTGTTGCCAAGCATTTGTGCCTGAAAGTCTTAAGACTTTAACTATTGAAGTTCGCAGTCTTTCTAACCCCACCAAAGTTTTGCACTTTAATCGTTGTGAATATGCCTTCCTTGCTGATCAAAGGACTTTCGATGTCTCGGCTTGGAAGCTTTCGACTTTGCCTATTTCTCCACTAACTAAGGAGTATGTAAATTCTGAGGTTGCCATTGAATGAGTTGCAAGAAAGGAAACATGTGAGGAAGCTCAATCGCCTACGAATTTAGACCATCATGTGTGTGGGAGCAATACTAATTGTACCTACTCCAAAAATGGCAAAGGGTACCGATGTGTATGCAACGATGGATACGCTGGAAATCCCTATCTCTCACAAGGATGCAAAGGAAACAAATAATACAATCAAGGCTTAATGCATCTGCAGGTACCTCAACTTGTCTTAAAATACCAACTGGCCTTTGAACTTTTAGAGTGACCCCGTAGTTCCCTCATCTTTCAAAAAGTGTACCGAACCAATTGTCTTGTGTTAAGGCCCAATCTACTCCACTTATATACTGTTGGATAAACAATGACAAATTAAAATAGATACATAAATCTTTGATCTCGAATTTTCTCTATCAAGTCTAGGGTTGTCAAACTCATTGGAAGCCCGCTATAGAGAGTGCTTTCCGTCTCCACCTTGCATCAAATAAAGATAAACTAATCAATGAAAGTAATATAGAAATACTATAATGTAAAATAAGTTAAGGAACGTGAGCACCGATGAGCTGAGTCATGTCTAAGACATTGTCCTTAAAGGATACTTGTAATTCCTCCCAGGATTAAACAGCTTCTTCAACTGGTTGATTGGATCAAATGTAATTACATATCCAGAACTCAAGGATTGGAAAGACATATAACACCGAAATAATTTTGAAGAAAACTCAGAACAACAATTTGGTATTTCTGTTGTTACAAGAAAAACTGGTGCTCTTGTTAACTCACTAAAGAGCTGAATATATAGGAAATCGGGGTAAGAAAACATTAAATAAAATGACCTTAAAACGTGCTATTAAAATGGAGAGAAAAATGCTAATCAAAAGGAAAAGAAAACAATTATAAAATGAGTCATTAACTTATAATAAATCTAGTTAAATCAGAAAATAACTTAAAACACATTCATGGAATATAAATAGTCAATAATAATAATAGTAATAATTATAATAATAGTAAACATATAATATATTTTCTTTTGAAATAGTAGAAAATAATTTTTCCAACATATACCACTCACCATTCTCTTATATTTCCAATATGTGATAACCTCACATCTCCAATAGAGGGAGCAATGGAGTCACTTTGAAAGTTCAGGGGCAGTAGATTTTTTGGGACAAGTTTAGATACATGCAGATTGCGTTAGGCCTACAATCAATGATCTTCACTTTCCATGTTGTATTTTACATGCATGTTCTAATCATATTTTTGGTAAGAACAAATATAGATGAGGGTGCTGAGCCGAATGAGTACAAATGTGAAGGTGGTTGCAAGAACAGTATTGGTAGTTACACTTGCAAATGTCCGATAGGTATGCGTGGAGATGGCAAAACTGGTAGTTGTAAAGGATTTCGTATCACTACTATTGCGACAGGTTCGATTTAAGTACTTTGTTCATCTTCGTTTCGTTCCATTTTTAGGTTTCCGAATTTGTTGCCTTTGTGTTTGATTTCTTGCAATTCTTGGAGTAGTATTGCTTGCTTTTATCGTCGTTATCATGATATATATTGTTTTTATATTTTAAATTTTTTTATCACAATTATAATAACAACTAATTTTGTTAAAAAATTACTAAAATTAATTATTAGAAACGATCATCCGTAACTTATGATCAGCTTCCTTCAAAACGGGAGCACACTATTTCAGCATCAAAGAGTAAGAATCTTCTCCGAAGCTGAATTGTTGAAGGCCACAAAGAATTATGATCAGCTTCTCGGTGAAGGCGGTTTCGGTTATGTTTACAAAGGAGTGTTAACAGATGGCACACACATTGCTGTAAAGAAGGCTAAAGACATAGGCAAGGCTCAAGTAAATCAGGAATATCAACAAGAAATTCCAGGAAATTATGATATGGCTACGAAAATCAAAGGAACATTCGGGTATTTGGATCCCGAGTATCTTATGACAGGTGTTGTAATGGAAAAAGTGATGTTTACAGTTTTGGAGTAGCTCTTGTGAAGCTTTTGACCGGAAAAAACCCTAACTCTACAGCCAGAAGTGGAGAAAAGAGCAACATTATTCAGTACTTTCTTTCATCGATAGAAAGTCATAACATGGATGATGTACTTTGCTTCAGGCCGGGTTGCGAACAAAGGCAAAATGGAGGAGATTGAAGCTTTCACGGAGACAGCAAAGCAATGACAATGAAAGAAGTTGCAGATGAATTAAGTGTTGGAAATTAAAACACTCAAACAAACAACTTTTATTAAACTCAAAAATATTACAAGAACACTCTCACTCAAAATACAATACTACAACTCACTCTTTACTTCTTTTCTCTCTAAAGAAGTTCTTATTTTTGTTGATGAAAAACAACTAAAGAACTCCCCTATTTATAGGTGAATTATACAACTCCCAACTCCCAACTCCCAACTCTCACAATTATTAACCAACACAATTACTTACCACCACCTCCAACTAATACAATTAATAGCCAACTTATTTAGTTAATTTAATGGCCTCCAAATTGGTTGTAGTTAATAGCCTCCAATTTGGTTATCACACACAAAAATCTACATACTTAAAATACCTAAATAAATTTACTACATTTTGGATTTGTGGGCTTGGACTCCAATTGATTGGATTTGGATTTTGGGTTTCCATTGATATGGATCAAGTTTATAATCCAACACCCCCCCTTAAACTTGATCTTGTCATTCCGAGTGAGCTTCTCAATCTGACGTAGTTTTCGCTTGAGAGCGGCTTAGTGAATATATCCGCAATTTGATCTTGTGTCTTCACGTATTCAACTTGTACTTCCTTTCTTGCAACACACTCTCTTATGTAATGGTAGCGGATGTCGATGTGTTTGCTTCGATCATGGAATACAGGATTCTTTGTCAAGGCAATGGCTGACTTGTTGTCAACACGGATCTCAGTCGGCTCTTCTTGCATTAACCCAATCTCCTTCAATAAATTTCTAAGCCAAATTGCATGACATACGCACGAGGTTGCTGCAACATATTCTGCTTCACATGTACACAAAGTTACAATCGGTTGTTTCTTTGACATCCATGTGAAAGCAGTGTCTCCCATGAAAAACACGAATCCACTAGTGCTTCTTCGGTTATCTACGTCTCCACCCCAATCGCTATCGCTATATCCAACAAGCTTGTAATCATTAGATACCGAATAAAACAAGCCAAAGTCTGTTGTACCTTTCAAATAGCGAAGAATTCTCTTAGCGGCTTTGAAATGGGTGGTTGTTGGTGACTCCATATAGCGGCTTACTAATCCGACTGAATGAAGGATATCTGGCCTCGTGCATGTAAGATAGCGTAGACTTCCAACCAAACTTTTGAAAAATGTTGGATCTACACTTTCCCCTTCTTCATGTTTGGACATCTTAATCCCGTACTCCACCGGTGTGCTTATCGGCTTGCAGTTATCCATCTTGAACTTTTTCAAGATCTCCTTCGCATAGCTTTCTTGTGAAATGAATATTCCATCCTTTTGTTGCTTTACTTCTATGCCGAGGTAGTGCGCCATGGGCCCCATGTCTGTCATCTCAAACTCCTTCGTCATCACTTTCTTGAATTCATCGAACATTCTTTGGTTGCTTCCAGTGAATATCAAATCATCCACGTAGAGGCACACGATCAAAATATCTCCATCTTTGATCTTAATGTACAAAGCGTGCTCAAAGGGGCATTTGTTGAAGCCATTTTCTCGGAAGTACTTATCAATTCTGCTATTCCATGCCCTTGGTGCTTGTTTTAGCCCATAAAGGGCCTTCTTCAATTTCAACACCTTGTCGTCATGGCCTTTGACTTCATAACCTGGTGGTCGCTGGATGTAAACTTCTTCTTCAAGAACTCCATTTAGGAACGCCGATTTTACATCCATTTGATGAATACTCCACTTGTTTTGAGCTGCTAAAGAAATTATTAGTCTGATAGTTTCCAATCGAGCAACTGGAGCGAATACCTCATCGTAGTCAATTCCAGCCTTTTGACAATAGCCTTTTGCAACAAGCCTTGCCTTGTGTCTTTCGATCTCTCCCTTGGCATTCCGCTTTGTTTTGTAC
The DNA here is from genome assembly GCA_947683365.1 of Euphorbia pulcherrima. NCBI lineage: Eukaryota > Viridiplantae > Streptophyta > Magnoliopsida > Malpighiales > Euphorbiaceae > Euphorbia > Euphorbia pulcherrima. Next base: position 61,510,669 of record CANTUS010000004.1, on the reverse strand, counting down.
ACCCATTTGACACCTATCGCCTTATGTACTTTAGGAAGTGAAGTGAGTTCCCATGTATCATTCTTCTCAATGGCCTTGATTTCTTCGTCCATAGCATCTCTCCACTTTTTCTCTTTTGCAGCTTCTTGAAATGTCACTGGCTCGCAGTCAACAAATAGACAAAATAATGTAAGATTGTCTAGTTGTTCAGTCACCTCATAGAGTTCTCGAAGACTTCTCGTACGATGCACTTCTCTTTCATCTTCAGTCTCGCTTGAGGATGGGGATGATGATGATGATGATGATGATGACCTATCTCTATGAGTAGGAGAAGTTGGTGGAGTTGTGAGGCCTTGCTGAAGTTGTCTTGGTTGCTCAGGCGTTGTCGGCTCATATTCATCAAATGGAGAAAAGTTGAAGTCTTCCGTTTGAGAATCAAAGTTCCATTCTCCTTCTTCATCAAATATTACATCTCGGCTGATCATAAATTTCTTCTCATTCGGATTGTATAGCTTATAGCCTTTTGAGCTTGAGTCATAACCGATGAAAATAAAACTTTTGCTTTTATCATCAAGCTTGGTTCGATTCTCATCTGGTACATGAACATGAGCTACACTCCCGAAGACTCGAAGATGGGAAATTCCGGGCTTTCTTCCACTCCATGCTTCTTGTGGTGTCTTTCCCCACACGCTTCTTGTAGGAGAACGATTTAATAGGTAGACTGCACATGCCACTGCTTCGGCCCAAAACTCCTTGGGTAGTTTCTTGCTTTTGAGCATACTCCGTGCCATGTCAAGAATTGTTCTATTCTTCCTTTCTGCCACACCATTTTGTTGGGGGGATCTAGGAACCGTTAAGGGTCGACGGATTCCATGTGCTGCACAAAACTCGTTGAATTCATTGGATGTGAATTCTCCTCCTCGATCAGATCTCATGGCTTTGATCTTATGACCACTCTCCTTTTCCACAGCTGCTTTGAACTTCTGAAACACTCCAAAGACTTCTGATTTCTGCTTCAAGAAATATACCCATGTTTTTCTTGAGTAATCATCAATGAAAAGAAGGAAGTAGTTACTATTAGCGAGAGAACTTGGCTTGATAGGACCACACACGTCGGTATGGATGAGTTCGAGCAGTTTCTTGGCTCTATAGTCTGACTCCTTTGGAAAGCTTCTTCTGAATTGCTTCCCTTGTAAACATCCTTCGCACAATTGATCAGGATTGTTGATACATGGTAAGCCTCTAACCATTCCTTTCTTCGATAGTAGCTCTAATCCTCCGAAGTTGAGATGACCAAATCGAAGATGCCATAGCCACGATGCGTCTTTGTAACACGCCTTCAAACACTTCGTAACATCATGTTGAATGTTCAAAGGAAACATTCGATTCTTTGACATTTCTACTTTAGCAATCAGATCTCCTTTGCCATCTCTTATTAAAAGACTACAATCTTTCATGTGAATATCATAGCCTTTTTCTAAGAGTTGGCCCAAACTTAGAATGTTGCACTTCATATTAGGCACATAGTAGACATTTGAAATTAATTGGTGGCTACCATCTTTAGCACGAAAGAGGATGTTACCTTTCCCCTTCACCGATATCTTGCTGTCATCTCCAAATGAGACATCGCCACTTACTTCTTCAGTCAGCTCCACGAATAAGCTTCTTTTTCCGCACATGTGGTTGCTTGCACCAGTGTCGAGATACCATGTGTTGTCTTGATGATCACTATTATTGTTGTATGCTAATAATAGCGTTTCTTTCTCCTCAATCTTCTCCTCCACGAGATTTGCCTTCTCTGCAACTTGATCATTTCGAGCTCTACATTCTGAAGCGTAATGCCCAAACTTTTGACAATTATAGCATCGGACTTGAGATTTGTCATACCTCGAGTTCAAATTTCCTTTTCCACGACCTTGCGTGGAGCTTTCCCCTTTCTCATAGTTGTTGTTGGAATTGTTATTATAATTCCAACTCCATCCACGACCACGACTTCCTCCTCGTCCGCGGCCTCTTCCTCTGCCTCTGCCTCTGCCATGGTTATTTCTACCATTGCCTTGGCCTTCACTCGTATCCTTTAGTTGTAGCTTGAGGAGTTGCTCAGAGATACCTTGTTTCTTCTTATGCTTTTCTTCATAGGCTTGTAGTGATCCTTGGAGTTCTTCAATCGTCATCTCCTCCAAGTCTTTGGTTTCTTCAATCGTCACCACGATGTGCTCAAATTTGTGATCCAACGAGCGGAGTATCTTCTCTATTATTCTTACATCTTCTAACTTATCACCGTTTCTTTTCAATTGATTAGAAACGACTGCTACTCTTGAAAAGTAGTTGGAGATAGACTCGGATGGTTTCATGTGCAAGGATTCAAACTCACCTCTTAGTGTTTGGAGACGTACCTTCTTCACCTTTTCGGCTCCTTTGTAAGAGATTTGTAGCTTCTCCCATGCTTGCTTGGCGGAAGTTGCACTTGAAATCTTTTCAAAACCGTCATCATCTAATGCTTGATAGATGAGGAAGAGAGCTTTCTTGTCTCTCTTTCGGGAATCCTTCAAAGTTGTAGCTTGATCTGGCGTGAGAGAGGCTTCATTTTCGGGCTCCTTGAATCCTTTCTCTACGATATCCCAAACATCATGAGCACCGAGAAGAGCCTTCATCTTGATACTCCAATTGTCGTAGTTGTTGTTGTTGAGTGTTGGAACTTGAAAGGATGCCATGTTATTCGTCATCTTACTCAAATAGCTTTTCTAGACGTACAGGAGCTATTGCGACACTTTCTGGAGTCTGCTGCCACACTTCTGGATTCTACTGCGACACTTCTGGAGTCTTTTGCAACACACTGGACGTATTGCAACGCTTTTGGCAATCTATTGCGACACTTTCTGGGCCTTTTAGCTACTGCAACGCCTGGGCAGTTTCAACTCGATTTTTCCGCACTCGGGAAAAAAAAATTCTTTTCGGGAGGAGGACTCGAGCTTTCAACCTAGCTCTGATACCACTTTGTTGGAAATTAAAACACTCAAACAAACAACTTTTATTAAACTCAAAAATATTACAAGAACACTCTCACTCAAAATACAATACTACAACTCACTCTTTACTTCTTTTCTCTCTAAAGAAGTTCTTATTTTTGTTGATGAAAAACAACTAAAGAACTCCCCTATTTATAGGTGAATTATACAACTCCCAACTCCCAACTCCCAACTCTCACAATTATTAACCAACACAATTACTTACCACCACCTCCAACTAATACAATTAATAGCCAACTTATTTAGTTAATTTAATGGCCTCCAAATTGGTTGTAGTTAATAGCCTCCAATTTGGTTATCACACACAAAAATCTACATACTTAAAATACCTAAATAAATTTACTACATTTTGGATTTGTGGGCTTGGACTCCAATTGATTGGATTTGGATTTTGGGTTTCCATTGATATGGATCAAGTTTATAATCCAACATTAAGGAGGCTGAGAAAGTTGAATGAGAAAAGTAAAAGGAGTAATGATAAAAACTGTGAAGAAACTGCACGTGTATTGGGTGAATCATCTGACTATTCTATTGACATGAATCAAAGTGAAAGCTTAACTTTGAAAAGTTTTGAGATTGACTTGTATCCTACTAATAGCATTGAGAATATAGTGGAACAGAGTGCAATTGAATATGTATTACCAAAAGAATCTTTTCAATTCCATTCCCTGACCCAATCGCATTTAGTTTTTGGTACGCAGCACTTTATCATCCCAAACTGTGTTTTGCGTTTGATCACTAATAAATTGTATTTGTAGCATTTGATTTTTCGTTTGTGGTTGTTGTTAGTAAATTAAGTGGATGTCTTATTGTCTTTAAAGCTTTTTTTTCTCTTTCCCCTTCTCCGTGAATTATGCAAACAATAATTTTGTTTAGTTCATGGAATGCATGTACTATGAAATAGAATATAAATAAATGGAAATATGTTAAATATGGTCAAAGTGTTTGTCTAGAATCCATCATTAGATGGAATAACTATTTCTAGTAATGCCAATTGAGTGTAGCTCAATTGGTACACCTTTAAGAATAGAGGTGGGAGGTCGTGGGTTCAATACCCAACCTCTTCAAAATCCATATCTTAAAAAAACTATTTCTATTCATTCAATTTTAAATAGGAAAGCTAATTCATGATATGTATAATTACAAGGAAGAACTATTTTATCCGATGACAGAACTTAGACAAATAATGTATCATATTTGACATCTTCCCTTTCATTTCAATTCTATTCTATTCCACGGAATAGGCATTTCATGAATAAAATGTCACCTTAGTATTAGATTTCTCACATTACTAACACTCACTATTTAATGTAGCTTTTGGGATGCGTTAATTAGTCCATTGTTTACATTTAGTAGTCAACATCTATGAGAATGAGAGGTGTGAATAAATAGAAGAAGTTAACATAATGTTATATTCAATCACCTGGCCAAGCCTCAATTAATCAGAACAAATAATTTTTCTTCATTGACTTCCCTTTGGGACCTTAAGCTTCATTTGGATTAGAAAATTCAGAATTTTTCTCATAATTCTACACTTTTTTCTTTTCATAATAATAATTTTCTTGTATTGGATAGCTACTAGCTAGATATATTGGCATAGATTTTTTTGAATAATAGTTGAGGATGAGTACCTCCGTTTATTAGAGCACAACCTAGCTCAAATATATTAATATGAACAAAATAATTGCGAAAACAAAGCCGCACAATAACATTTTTGCAAGAGAACTTTTTACAACTGTTTTACAAAAATCTTTTACATTTATTTAGCTTTGACAAGATTAACTTTTTTTTTGGAATAATTAACAACACTTTTAAGTTTCCAAAATATATTTGTTACTTGTGAATTCAATAGCCTTTTTTAATAAGTTTCTTGGTTGGATTTTTTTTTTAAAATTTGCACAAGCAAGCGTGTGTAGGGTTGCAATCAAGTTGAGCTGTTCGCGAGCAGTTTGAGATCGGCTCGGTTAAAGTTTGGTCGAAGCTTGGTTTGATAAGGCTCAACTCGAGTTCAAGATCGGCTCGAGATATTAATGAGTCAAGCCGAGATTTCTAAAGTTCGGCTTGAAAGCTCACGAGCAGGCTCGTATACTTTTTTAATTACTTTATAATATTATTAATTTTCTATATATTCATAAAAAATGGTAAGTTAGTTTTAGTTTCAAATATCTAATTAAGAAAAAGTTGTGTATTGTATTCTTAATTGGTTTTAAATATCCTCAAACAAGTTATATTCTTATTTTAATTCTATACTTCTCAAAAAAACCTTAACCTAATAATCTAATATAAAAAAGGTCTGTCTCTTTGAGTTTTAGCCAAAAAGTGCATATTTAAGACTAATAAGCAAAAGATTTATTGAATAAATAAGGTTCGTAAGCTGGCGAACTCGAGCTGAGTTTGTCCATGAGCTCGAGCCGAGCTAAAATATTCAAGGCTCGGCGAGCTCAATAATTCTTATTTTCAAGCCGAGCCGAACTTAGATAGGTTTGGTCATGGTTCTGCTCGTTTGCATCGATCCCTACGTGTGTGAGCATGGTATTTCAATCCCTCAGGGAACAATCACTACAAAAAATGCACAACTGCAATGCCCTTCAAGTGTTGCATTAGGTGATATAACAGTGGCATTAGGGCATTTATCTGTTGGCATTAAACAAAACCCAGCTGTTGCCAATACTACCCTTGCATTAGGTCTAATGCGACGGTTATCAGTGCCTGATGCCACTATTCCATATAACTATATAGACCGTCGCAGTTGACCTGTTGAGACGATTTTTTGTGATAATGCGACGTCTGATTAAACTTTTAACCGTTGCATTTGGTGCCTCATTATGTGTACAGTCGTACCTCTAATGCAACTATTGTAATGAAAGCCGTTGTACTAGAAGTATGTAATGCAAGATTTCTGTGATGCATAAGGTCCTTAATGCAAATGCAACGGTTACATTACAATAGGGTACCTAATCCAACGGTTGTGTCGAAAACCGTGGCATTATGTCCCCAATGGTTGAACAAATTACTGTTGCATTATGGACCTAATGCGAAAATATGTGTTGCAATTTTATAAAATCTATCACAAATTTCTCGGAACTAATAAGCCAAAGCATCATAATTCTCTCTCAGTTGCATGATAAGAAACGAATAGGTAACTTAGCACAACTGAGAAACAGAACAAAAATAGTATTATATTTAAGTATCTACCTTGTAGAAATTGATAATAAAAACATTCCATTGTAGGATTGAAGGCGCATTGATACAGATGTCCAAAATCATAAGCTTTAATTGAGTCCTAAACTGAAGCTCTATCATTTAGAAAAACACACAACTTTTTCCTCTTTGTTTCCACCTTGGTGGCTTTTAAACACCAAATTAGCAACATCCACCTAAGAATGATTTGACTAAACTTACTACTTAACACAGTAGCTTAACCAAGAAATTAATAGCTACAAATATACAAAGAGAGACAAATAATGAACTTGCAATACCTCTATTTTGAACTTAGCGTACCAACATGAGTTTGTAGCCAAAGCAGTTAAATTGAATCATATTTTCTGTTTCCTTATTTCGTAACAAATCTACAATCAATAAGAAAAAAGATTACATACATTATTCCATTAGCAAAGCTATTCCATTTATGGGTCAGGGAAACATGGTTCAAACTTCAAAGTCACATAAACTTAAATTTAATAAAAAAAATCATGTAGGCCAAAGCCACATTATCAAGGAATAAAACAAACAGGGAAATATATCAACAAGAACTTGTAAACATACAAGCTTCTCATCTTTATGTTTTGAGTTATAATATTTAGATTTTAATTTTTCTGTTTTTGGTATTAAAAGTTAGGGTGAATTTAAAAAACATGATATGTGGTTTGACTGTTTAGGAAAATGGTGTCTGTGAATTTCTTTTTTCAAAACAGGGTCTTTGGTTTCAAAAGTTAGCAAACAAAGGAAATACACGAGATTTTTTCTTTAAAAATTAACTTTTTTTGTTAATGCTAAACTAATTATTTTCAGACCTGTTCATGGGCTGGGCTACCCATCGGGCCTGGCCCGAGCCCACTCCAATAGTCCGGACTTGGACATTCATTTTTTTACAAAGCCCAACCCAAGCCCAAGCCCGCTAAAGCTAGAAGTTTTATGGGCCGGACTTAATTTTTATATGAATACTCGAGTCCGATTCGATGATTAATTTCATTCATATATTACATGTAATATGTAATTAAAGTTTATAAGCCACTAGATAACAGTGCAAGAGGAATCCTAAATCAAATGAGTTAAACTTTAAATAACATTAAAGTACTATAAAACATGGTTTTGTTCCCCCTAGTTTCATTCCCTACTTTCTTTTCTTTAAACTTCATGCATATGTAACTTCCAACTTAATTTTTATGATTGAGGTATTGGCCTAGTGGTAAATACTGAAATTATTACCTCTAGAGGTCTTAGGTTTGAGTCACATTCAGGGCGGGTAGGGAATTTTTCTTTCCATTTATGTACCCAAATGAGGCATATTTTTTTAAAAAAAACTTCCAACTTAATTTTTTTTTTCTATTTTCAGATTTACAGTGAAATTGATATTTACTTGACTCTTAGAACCGTTCAATTTAGCTATTTTTGTGTTTCTATTTGTTTTTATTTTCCATTAAGTCCATCCAAAAACTTTACAAAAATATGAGGGGCTCTTACAAAAAAACACCTTTCTTCATAAAATAATTTGGATCAAAAGACAAAAAAATTCCAACAACACGCCCCCCTCCACGTTGTACTGTTCATGGATTTTTTTTATTTTCTTTACTTTCTTTTGCATTTATCTTTTAAACCGTTCATTTTTTCGACATGACGCTTTAAAGTTTTTTGTTCGTCTCTTTTTTATCTTCAAAATGACATCCATTGTGGCTTTTTCGAACTTTTCCAACTGATAGACATGTACTATAAGTCTGGTAGATGTGTGAAATCTATTTTTTTATAAGCCTCTTTTCTCTTATGATCTGTATATTGTACTTTCTCTCTATTTGATCTATTCTTGCGTTCTTTTCTTGATCTGAAAATCGTATCTTGATTCTCTTCTCTTCTTATTATTTGTTTGAGTTTCCCCACTAATTTATCATTGTTTAGCTGGTAGTTGGATTTCAAGATTTGCACAAACTGACATAACGATTCCATAAAAAACCACCAAAAACTAATATCTACCATATTTCTACCAGACTTCTATCACATGTATATTGGACATCTATTAGATGTCTTCTGGTTCAAAAAATTCGAAAATGTCGTAATGGATGTCATTTCGAAGATAAAAATAAGACGAACAAAAAACTCTAAAGTGGCATGTCAAAAAAATAAACAGTTTGAGAGATAAATGAAAAATAGAAAAAAATCAAAAGAAAAAAGGGAGAAATAAGTGGATGGCATGGTATGTAAATAGAATTGAAGGGAATGTGTATTTGTAAATAGTTTGACTTGATAATGAATTTGTAAATAGTTTACAAAATATGACTATTCTCGATAGTTTGTCAAAATATTATTTATGGATCGTTGACCGGGCTTGGGAATGACCTTGCAAGCCTGGCCCGAGCCTGAAGTTTTAAAGTGTGGGCCGGGCCGAGCAGGGCATGGGTTGATATTTTTTTATAAAAAGCCCGACGAAGCCTGGCCCATCCGACAAGCATATCTTATTTTAATAAATTCAACATTCTTATATTTTAACTATGTTATTTAAGAATTATATAGCAAAATTTGAGTAAGGTTCAAAATTTTTTATTTTGTTTATGATATTTTAAATCATCGATTTTTAATTAAAAAATATTTATACTTCTCAAAAAATTTTAAAATTTATCACTAAGGTGTATTGTATTTTTATTAACTAAGCTGCAAATTTTCACTTCAAAATGGACAAGATTGCCCTTTAAAATGTGGTTTCAAAATTTTGGGAATATTTTTTTGCTAACTTTTGAATCATATGCACCATTTTGAAAAAAACATTCCACAAGGACCTTTTTGCAGAACAGTCAAACCATAAGGCAGCTCTATACAAAGACCAATTTTCATGTTTTACATCATCGGAGAAAGAGAGAAAAAGTAGTTAAGAAAAGAAATAGGAGAGTTGAATACTTAAGAGTGTTTTAGTGAAAGTCTTGGTGTGTTTTGCTTGGAGAATTCTTCATTATAGCGAAATTACTTGATTTTCTTTTACAAATTGATATAAGAGCCAATGAAAAATGTAATAGGTCAATTTCCACCCAATTGACGAAAGGAAACTACGAGAATTGGAGCATTCAAATGAAAGCTCTTCTCGATTCTCAAGATGCTTGGGCAATAGTCGAGACTGGTTTTACAGAAGTAGAATCTACCGCTGCATATTCGGCAGCACAACTTAAGACATTGAAACAAACACGATTGAAGGATAAAACGACATTGTATATGTTGTTTTGAGCTTTCAATGAGTCCGACATTTAGAAGATTGCAACAACAATAACTTCAAAAGAAGCACATGACATCTTGGCTAGTGTGTACAAAGGAGTCGATCGAGTTCAGCAAGTCCATTTACAAACTCTTTGTGGTGAATTGGAATGTATGAATATGAAAGAGTTAGAAGGTATATTTGAGTATGTCACATATGTCAAAAAAACCAACTCAAATGAAATGGTGAAGAATTAACTAATGCGCTAGTGGTAAAAAAAATCTTGAGGTCGTTAACAGATAGTTTTGAGAATGTTGTATGTGCTACAGATAGTCAAAGGACCTAGCAATGCTAATGGTTGATGAGTTGATAGTAGCAGCAGCAACTGCAGCAACTACAATTTTTTCAGTTGCTTCCAAATCATCTTCTTTCTTGCCCTTCTTGGCAGCTGCTTTTACCGGCTTTCTAGGCTTAGGTGGAGTCTACTTGAGTATCCGGGTAAGAGTGAGTGTATCCTCATTTACTTCCTCAACATCCTCCTCAACCAGATCCAAATCTATCTTCTTCTAGGCTATAGGCTTGGTGGTCCTAGCCCTTTTTACCATAAGAACTTTCTCAACAGTTCCTCCGGCTTTTCTCACCCTGCTCTTCTCCTACTACATCCACTTTTGCTCAAGTGCCTTAGCCTCATTCCATTTTTCAACATGGGTTAATTTAAGGGTTAATTTAAGGAAGTTTTTTTTTCTCCAGAATGGCCTTCCCTTCATCGGGCTCTGCACCAGTCAAATCTACTCCATTTGTTAAGGGGATCTTGGTGATTAGGGCTCTATAGGAGTATTTATGTTGCTTGATGTAGTGGATGAGTAGGATAGGCATATTGAGTCCTCTTCTTTCCACCCAATGATGGAGTATGCAATGTTGGAAAGCCAAAGTTATGGTAAGGGAGCCCTTCCAGATCAACACAAACTTTGCTATTACAAATTGAAGTACTCTAGGTGTCTCTGACCAGTGGGTTGAGAACTTGTCCCGAAAGTATCTCTTTAGAAGCCACATCTTGGGATCATACTTTATTGTATGCTCATCCCCATCATTCCTTATCATTACTCCACTATTTTTCATATTGAGGTGAGTCATAAAGAACTCTGGAGTGATAGTGATTACTTTTCCTTGCACCTATCTCCCGAGCGCATCAAAGTAATAGTAGATTTTGAGATTATCATAGAACTCTTTTACAAGTATGGGTAAGTGGAGTTTTTCATTAAGAGGAACACATAAAGATGTTGGTTCTTTAGAAGTTGGGAGTAGGGTTCGGTGTTAAACAGAAACTCATCACCCAAATGATCAGAAGGGATGATGGTGTCTGAGTTTTTGAGTTTAATTGGAATGAAATCCTTAACTTTAAGGTTTTCTTCTAGAATTACATTCTTAGGAGGAGGGGTTGTTTGATCTTTGGTGCTGGCCATTTGAGAGTTTTTGATAAAAGAGTGTGAAGGTTTTAGGGTTCTAGGGAAATTTCTGCAGAGTAATAGTAGATTATTACTTGCGTGAAGAAGATAGTGATTTTGGGGGGGGGGGGGGGGGGGTTTATAAAGCTTTGAAGGTGAGGGTAGTTTGGTAATCCAGATGCAATTAAATCTAACTGAATTGATGAGGTGGCAGTTAAATTTTAGGAGAGAGGTTAATGGCGTGTAAATCGAAGAATGGGAACGGTTTATTTAATTTAAATTGTTATGATTTTTACCATGCATGATGTGCACAGTAAACTTTTGAAATTTAAAAGTGAATAGTTACCTTTACCGCCTATGTTGCCATTTATCACTTCTTATCTGTAGAGCTAGAAATATTTCCTTCCAGATTAAGAATTAATTCACTTCTCTTTTCCTCCTTGCTTCCTTGACTGTTGGAGACTTGAATAATTTCATATTTATCTTCCGGAACCTTCTTTAAATTGGATTGGTCATTCCAATAGCCTCCCTGAGCTTGTTAAATTTATCTTTACTTAGAGGTTTAGTGAAGATATATGCTCTTTGCTCATTTGTTGGAATGTAAACCAGGATTACATCCTTCTTCATCAAGTCTTTTCATCAGTACTTCCAAGGATAATATCATCAACATAGATTTGAATAAGAATGACATAACCCTTTTTTTGATAAAGAGTGTTGTATCAACTTTTCCCCGCTTGTATCCCTTGGGTATGAGAAATAAGATAAGCCTCTCATACCAAGCTCTTGGTGCTTGCTTTAATTGATGGAGTGCTTTCTTCAGCTTGTAGACATGATTTGGATGCTTTGAATCTTCAAACCCTGGTTGTTGCTTTACATAGACCTTTCTTTGGCAAACTCCATTTAGAAAAGCACTCTTGACAACCATTTAGAATAAGGTGAATCCCATATAGGATGCAAAAGCACATAAAATCCTAATTGCCTCCAGTCTTGATACTAGAGCACAAGTTTCTTCAAAGTTTGTGCCCTCTTATTGGTTGTAGCCTTTAGCAACTAGTCTTGCTTGGTTTCTCACTACTACTTCAGATTCATCCAAATTTTAGTTCCTTTTGCATCTTGGAATATCTTTGTATCAATAAGTGAGACAAAGGCAGAATGGCTCAGCATCCTATTGAGTTGTCCTCTGGTTCTGACTGGATTCTAGACATTTTCCAAGATGGCTTCTACAGGATGATTTCTTTGAGTTCTGGTTTCTCTTTACAAATCTCCATGTACTGGAATAGATTCTCCATCAACTTCAACTTCTTCTTATGGTCCTTGATCATCAATGAAGTTGATTTTAGTATTATGGAATCATTTGGAAGTTGATCCAAGTTAAAGTTGATTTCATCATCCTCTTCTTTGTACTTCCTGATTTGAACAGGTTCTTAAGCCTTCACCGGTTCTACTTTCTTTGTCACACTGTTGAGCAATAGTTTCCACCCTTTTTCTAGGTTAGTGTCATCAAGGCTTTTTCATCACAAGTTATGTGGCTAAAGCATCCACTATCCATAAACTATGTTTGTTCATCTTTAGTGGACCTAAGGCATACCTGCAAAATAAATTTAGTAGGATTGGGTACCCAATCTAATTTAGGTCCTCTCGGCTTAGTAACCATTTAAGGCCATGGATGACTATCATGATAGCCATTTTTAAATCTATATATTTTGGTTGTATGATTGTTTCTACCACAAAACCTGCAGCTAATGATTTGTTTATTTTGTTTGAACTTCTCTTCAGTCTTCTAGAGTTCCTTCTTTCCATATCCTTTGGGATTCCCTGCTTTGGATAGATCCGTATTTGATTGCCTGGTTTGTGTTTGGTAGTTGACTGGAGAAGCTATTTTAACTCTGTGATTCTTTCTTTGCTTGAGTGGTTGTTGGTCATAGATCACTACAGCTTTTCACTTTTGAGCAGTTGTATACTTCCATGTTTGAGGCTGCTTCCAGGCTTTCCTTGGTTTGGAGGTTCCGGATTCCCTCTTTGATTTGAAGGTTTTGTCCTTCTTCTGGTAGCTGGCTTTCTTCTAGCAGCTACCTTCATCAAGGCTAGTTCCCTATCTAACCCAAAGAGATTGGCATTGATAATTTAGACTTGGGATCTCAAGGAATTTTCTTCAACATTCTCACAGTGCTTTGTAGCCCTTATGAGATTAATGTCGTGTCCCATTTCTTCAGCATCCTGAGTTAGCTCCATTACTTGTCTTTGGAGAAGTTTGATGGCTTTGGTGTTCTTCTTTAGATTGTTGATTAGAATCCCTACAGCTCTAGCAAGTTCATTGTTAGAAATAAGATTAGAGTGAGAGTTTACCTTAGTACTGGCTAACTCAGGCTCCGACTCATCAGTTTGCTCAGTGATCTGTTGAGTTGTTCCTTTTTTAAAAGGTTCTGCCTCTGGCTTAATCAGTGCCACAAAAGCATAGTTGGCAGTACCGTCTTCTTCTGAAGATGATGAACTACTGCTTTCCTCGCTATTGCTCCATATGGGCATCATTGCCTTCTTTTTATACCTCCTTTTCTTATATAGCTTAGGATACTTTGATTTAAAATGTCCTTTCTCTCCATATTGAAAGCAGGCCATCTCCTTCTCTTGATCCTTCTTTTCATCCGAATCTTTTCTGTACTTATCCTTCTTGGAGTTACTTTCTCTCCTTTTCTTAGAGTCAAATCTTCTGGAGCTTCTCCTTGATTCTCTTTCTCCTTTCCTCAGGAATCTTTTGAATTGTGTGGCTAGCATAGTTAGTTCTTCTGTGTTGTAAGGAGATTCCTTTGACTACTTTTCTATTCCAGAGGATTTTGATCCGGAAAAGTCTGCCTTTAGAGTAATTGCTTTCTTCTTCTCTTCTGACTTCTTCTTTTGTTGGTTGTATCTCTTCAATGATAGTTCTTGAGTCAATCATAACCATAAAACTTTAGGTCATGAGCTTCCTCAATGGCTATCTTCTTGTTATCCCACTCCTTAGTGAGACTCTAGAGAATTTTCTTTACCATCTTCTCCTCAGTGATTTCCTTTCCGAGCCTCTTCATTTCATTTACTAGATTTGTATATCTAGTGTTCATGTTGCTGATGGGTTCCTTTGGGTCCATCTTGAAGTTTTCAAGCTTTTGTTGGATGAGATCAATCTTGGCATCTTTGACCTTGTTTGATCCTTCATAAGTCACTTCAAGTTTTTGCCAGCTTTCTTGAGCTGTTTCACATCCTGATATCCTGTTAAATTCAGCTGCACTCAAAGCACAATGAAGCATGTTAATAGCATTTGCGTTTTCATGCAACTTTTTATAATAATTATCATCCAATTGATTAGAAGGGTTTCCTTATGGTGATACCCTCAACTTCATAGATGGGAATATATGGGCCATCTTTAATGGCATCTATGCTAACATGTGTGAGGTGTCGATGATGTGTGAGTCTCCCTTGGTGCCTACCGGCGGGGCCCATTAGGGTGATTGGTTGATTAATTTAGGCGTGATGAAACATTTTTAGTTCAAAATTGCACATTTTAACCAATTTTATGAATAAAAGAATCTAGACCTAAATCTCAATACAAATGATAGAGTCGCCACCAAAGTTATCTACTTGGGAAAGAGTTTTGGTATCGTTCTCTTTGGGCGGGAGACTCATACCATTTGGATCAGAGATTTGGGTATCGGATGAGTCACTTATTTCTTATTTAATTAATTAAAAATTATATTCACTGTGTAAAATTGTTTCATTTTTATCATTTGGGGAATTATTACGGAAATCCTATTTTCTACACTCTTTCACACTCGATTCATGCATTTACAACAGTTCATAACAGAGTACAAATAATAACTGGGGGAATAAAAATTACAACCGGGGGAAAAAGGGGAAATTGCAAATAAACTTATATATTTGTTCTAAGTTATAAAACAAAATAAAATAAATTCCCCTGCATTAACAAAGATTAGCACAGTTTATAGCATACCATAAGTCAACATTTTGTCAAGAAAGTGTGATTATGTTAGCATGGCGGTTTTGCAATCGATAGTGCCCGAACGGCTTCTAGGATCGGAGAGAAATAACGGGTCTTTAGCGGATTTTGTTATGAAAACACATTTTAACTTTTGTGGGTTGATTTATCAGATTATTAGTGGAAATGATTGCATGGAAAATGGTGATGTTAGATTGATTTTATAGATTAAAAAGGGAATTTTGGAGTCGTACGGGTGGGGTGGGACCAGTACGGGTGCTGGTGGGGACCCGTATGGGTCCTGTCTGGTGTGAACTGAACCTTATTTTAGCAAATTTAACAGTAAAATAAATGAGATGTGAGTCTCTTTGAAACTCAGGAGCGTACCTTTACAACATGAATCCACTTTGAAGCGATCCCTGCTCGGAGATAGAGAGTCTAGCCAAAGTAGATAATGAAATGGTGATTTTTAGGGCTATTTAGGTGAATATTTGTGTGGACAGTACCTCCTCCAAATCCTAATAAATGAAGCTATGAACGAATAAAATGTGGACAAAACCTCAAGGAATGGGTTTGCCCCTTATTTTATACCTCAACTATACCCTTTCTAAACCTATAGAAAATGGCTGAAAAATGTATCAATTGCCTATATTAATCTTTTATCTTTTTATTTCTAGCTGCCCTCCTCCCAAATGAGGTGTAAAAGCCTCTATTTATAGGAGGAAATCGGGACTGAACGCAATAAATTGCATTCATAACTGATTTCCTCCTAAAATGGCATGGATAACCTGCCATAAAGCCTATTTAGGCAAGTAGAGGACCCATACGGGTCTGGTGGGACCCATATGGGTCCCCCCAGGTGTATGGGGGACTTGACCTATACAGGTCCATTGGTGGATCTATACCACCAAGCATGACTAGTATGGGTCCTTAAGGGTAGATTAGGTCTCCAAACTTGGCCAGACTCAGCTCTGCTGTAGTAGGAACACCTTTGATGGATAACATCTGTAAAAGATTGCATTATCTAGCTCTCATCATCATTTCTTGAGAAGGATCATTAAAATCCGGTGCTCACAGACTGCCCCTCGTGGGATCACTGCAGATATGAATCTATATAATCTCACAATGTGAGTGAGGGTTTTAAATTATACCTGAGGTGATTACATGGATGAGTTCCTTTCTTGAGGCGAACTCCTTCCCTGGGTGTCTCTTTATTGAGGCGGACGACTTTCTTGTGCTGATGCGTATCCCTTTCTTGAGGCAGATGACTTTTCTTTATGATGTGTAACATTTTCCTGAGGCGAATGGAGATAAGTAACTCATCCTTGATGGTAAAAGGATCATTTCTCATTTATAATTTTGAATTATATGGGTGGAGATTTGGCTAGGTGGGACCCGTTCGGGTGGGGTGTTACCCGTACAGAACCTAGGTCGGGAGTTTTAAAACTGAAACAGACCCCTCACATCCCCCTTTACACCAAACTCTCCTATATCAAAAACTCTTCAGGAATGCCCGATTTTGGTCGAGTATGCTTTTCGCGAGGGGGATTCATTTCTCGCCCTCACCCCCACTTATGATGTGCCCGTGGTTCCATCTCTGATACCCGCAGCTCAAAACTCCCGGTATTTCATTCGATTCCCCACTTTTCTATTTTTGAAGTTTTCAGAATTTCTTGTTTTTTGGCATGATTTAGGGTGTTTTAGAGCCTTGGATAGAGCCTAATGCATGTAACTCTAGTTTAGGATAGTTTTGGATGACCCTTAGTTAATTTTGGCTTATTCGAGAAATTTTGGGCAAGGTGGCTATTCGCAGAGACCCATACCGGTAGAGTGGGACCCATATGGGTCCCTTTTTTGTACGAGAGGGGTAATCAGACTTGTATGGGTGGGGTTCGACCCGTACGAGTCCCACTTCCTAGGACAAAATGTCCAAAACTTTGTCTTGGGCCATTTTCTTCTGAGTTTTGACTGCTCCACTGTATGCTAACCCTATTAAACTATGTTTTTGTCATTGCAGTTTTGGTATAAGACTGTGGGAGCCCTGAGCTTTTGTAAAAAGTGGTATGAGTGTGAGCACAGGATTTTACAGTCCCTCTCGTGAGACGATGATGAAGTATACCCGATTTTATTCCTCATGACAAAAATTATTTTTTGGAATGTTTACTACTGCTATAAAATTCTTCATGAATTTTATTTTCGAATAAATTCAGCTTGGCGTGTTCGATAACGCGTCCGGTGGTAGCTCGAACCGATGATTTGCACCCAAAAATTAATTTAGTCCTAAATACCCATAAAAAGTCAAATAAACCCTAATTATTCAAATTAATCCCACTAAAACACCTTTTTGAGAGGATTTGACCCGCCTTTTCACCTTTTTAGATTAGGCTATGGTTACTTTTCAGACCTAGCAGAGGTTGATGCCTCCAGCGGCATCAACAATACCTCCAGCAGTAACATCCATGCCGCCGACGGCCTGATTTCTGTAGGTAGACAGCTTTTTATAGAAATTTGCTCGATATCCGCCGGATAATTGATCAAAGTCAATTTCCATTGGATTTTAGCCTATATAAGGAACCATTTAAGCTGAATTAAGGGTTAACTTGAAATCTTAAGGAGATTTTGAGCATTCTTAGTTAGTTCTAGTGGGATAAAGTCTAAAAAAGGTAAGAAAAGAGGATTCAATCCATCTTTTTTTGGTTTTACTTTACTCAACTTCCTAATATTTAGGTAGATTTTAGGTTTATAAATCACTTCACTAGGATTTAGAGACTTAAATCACCCCTTTACTTCCTAAATCATCATTTGAGCTCCTTGGAGGTGTCATTTGGATCACAAAGAGGTGGATTCATGACCCCGAGGTAAAAATTCTGAGTCACATAGCTCTTTGGCTTTCATTTTACTTGTTTGTTGTGTTTGCTTGCTATTTTGTGGTTAGTTTTGGGTTTTCGGTTGGTTTTCGGCAGAAAATAGCTACTGCAAGAATCTAAAGCCGTCGGAGGCACTTAAAGCCGCCGGCGGTATCAATCATGTCGCCAGCAGCATTGTTGATACCGGAGAGGCCTCATATGTCCCCAATGGCTCTATTTTCTTGCAGGATCCTTTCTTTAGGGTATCTAGAATGTCATATAGCCTGCCTATGTAAACAAGATCGCCAGCGGCATCAGTGATGCCGCCAGCGGCCTCATTCATACCTCCGGTGGTATGGAGTTCTAGATAGCAGTTTTATTTTTATTTTATTTCCAACCTAGTTTAATTTCTGATGCTAGGATGTACAGTGCAATAACGGGGGGGGGGGGGGGGGGGGTCCAGAACCTCCTAAAAATAGACCTCACCCCATAACATGTGGCATTTTCACTAATAATTCGGTTAAAATAAATAACGAGTCTAAAATATGGATATAACGGAATTTTCCCACAAACTCCGTTTAAACCCCATTTAGCCATCTAACTGGGCTCCATAAATTGTAAAATGAATATGCATGTTCACGCTAACTCGAGTCTTATTTGGTTTACTAACTATGCATGGTATGTGATATACCTCATACAACGTGCCGTATTTATGCTAAACGTTTTTGTTCAGGTAGATTTAGGATAAATGAATGCTAGGCCTTTGGGTATTTTATTCATTATATAGAAAAATGTATAGGATTTGGAAAGCCTTGTAATTATTATTTTATTTTCCTCATTTTATTTGGGATGACTGTAGTAATTTATTTATTTATCGCTTTGAATGCTTGATAATGCGATAACAATATATAAACCGAAAACACAATAAATAGGGTGGATTAAAATTGATTAAGAAAGAATGAAATCTTTTAACTTGGCCAATGTAAAATGGATAACATCATCCGAACTCAGAATATCTACTTAAGGTATGGTCTGCCACCCAATGGGAAAATCGTACCAAAATTTCCTGGTTGAGCTGAACCTAGTGGCGACTCTATTTTAAGTACGGGATTTCAATCTCGTATCTTTTGAACACTAAAATATGCAAAACCATTTTCATAACCACCATCACACAATTACTTTCAAGAGACCGGTCCACCGGCCCGGCTTTGCAGTTTGTCCGAAATGTCGTCCGCTCACAGTGGCGACTCTGCTGGGGATCGATCTCTTTAAACTTGAACTTAAAATTTTCAATAAGTTTAAAAGATTTAGATGATGTATTGAAATCATTGGCCAAATTAAAACTTCATTCTCTTTCATGACATTTTATCCTTATGCGTATAGATAGTTTTGCAAGATTAGGTGCTCTACTTTACCCCGAGAAGCTCGTGAAAGCATCACTCATGCCCTCTTTGGAATTGAGGATGCCTAGTGGGTGGATCACTCATTTTAACCAACACGTAAACTCTTGTGATCGCACATATTTAGGGAGTGGTTGAGTAATGTGGAATCAAGGTAAACGAGAACCTTCTACATCAACAACCTATACCAAAGCCGCGCTAGAAAAATCCTTAGTACTTTATTCCCTTAGGACTACCAAAATAAACAAAATAATTGGGACGCACTTCTTTCACCATTTCCAGTGAAGAAGCTAGCCTCCATCCTTTCGAAAAAGGCATTACGCGGGAGCCATAAGGTCCGAAGAGGGACACTTTATGTGCTATGTGCTACGTACTCATGCATCACCCAGCATCGACTTTAAGAGCCAAAAATCAATCAACTTACCCTTACCAATCTCCATTTTTGGAAGAGGTTTAGCAACATCCATAGGACTTCTTTTGTACCCTCATTGAGTCATGACATATCAATTTGCATGATAGAGGTACGAATGTCCCATATATGTTGGAGGAATAAGGCATCGCATCTTCGCTAACCACGTCTACGTGCAGCCATACATACCACACATTGAATATTAGAAAAAGGTCATTCACCCCATCCAGGCATCACACAATCATGGCATAATCTGACCCATTGTCTACCATTTCAGCTAGGAGGAGGCAAAGTTATCGTCGCACCCCAGTTTGGAGAAGGCCTAAGCACCATCTAATTCGTCGTTATCTCACCCCGGCAGTCACTATGGAAGTCGAAGGGGTTCCATATATTGATTCCAGTGGGCAATCAAATTCAGATCAGATTCAGTTGGGTCATAACTCCTCTCAGCTAGCCATGTCTTTCCCGAGCAATGATGGAAACCCTCCTCTGCCTGAGGAACAAGTAGGCCCTACTCCTACCTTGGGAGTAGGCTCTCAGCCCCTCCTAGTTTTGACTTCGCCAATGCTATGGCTCAGTTTCTGAATTCAAATGCATTCCAAGCCTCTATTCAAACCACTGTCCAGGCAGCCCTCAGGCAAGCCCTTAAAGATAATAACTCTAATCGGGTCTCTGAGTTCGATATGCAAGCCCAATACGGTTCAGCACAAATGTTGGCCGGTTCAATAGGGACAAGACCCATTGCACCTATTTTTCACCCAACACCCTCAACCCAACCTATGGCAAGCCCATTTCAGTTTAGGAAAACCTCTACTTTTCTACAAACCTCGATAACTCTGTTGATTGTTCCTTACAATCCGAGACCTTTAGCTCAGAGCTTGGTCCCTCTCAGCTTGTTCCAGCAAGCTAATCCATCCTCTGTCATTGTTTACTCCTCAGTTTATCGTAACTCCCAAGGGCACTACCTATTCCCAGAATCCTTTCAGTAGCTAAATGATTACTTATCCTCGCTTTGACATTCCTCCACCATCTCTACCAGTCCTGATCCATGACTAGGTCAAGCAGCCTTTGGGCGTGACACCTAAAGTAGTTGCTTTTGTTCACCAAATGATGGCCTCCTAGACCAACCACGACCAGGTCACACAGCCTCCTAGCATGATACATGAGGCCGCAACTTTAACTCACTAGCCAATCAATGCCCATGTCACACAGCCTCCGAGAATGACATCAAAGATTCAAGCTTACATCAATCATCTCATAGCTGCCAAGGAACCCGAAATAGGGGAGGATTTAGTCCCCAATAATTTCACTATACTAAATTGGTGCATTATGACGGGTCTAGTGACCTTGCTTCCTACATTATTATGTATGAAAGAGTGATGCGTGTGAAGAAATTAAGTTATAAAGTATTTACTGAAATGTTTCCTTGTTCCCTTTGACGCCTTGCTCTTGAATGGTATCGTACTATGCCTCTGCACATTATCACTGATTCAAAACTTCTGTCTAAGGCCTTGAAAGTGCACTATAGTTTTAACACCATGATGGAAACAACCATCCAACACCTTGAGGGAGTCCGCCTGCTACCCACCAAAACCTTCAAGCAATACTTTAATCGGTGGATGTCAACCCAAGTTCTAATGAAATCTAAGCTAAGCCTTGAGGAGATGATTGTTAAACTCCTAGAAGACTCCCTCCCTCTTTTCCGGAAATAAATGGCTATTGATTCATTCCTTTCTTACAAGGTCGTGTTGGAAAAAGCCGAGAAAGGCAGGAAATCCCTGGTTCAGAAAGAATAATGATACTTAGCCCGTAGCTCCAACACCTGCTAAACCCAAAGCCCCAGCTGCAGTTCAGGCAATTTTCCAAACCCCTGCTACACCCCTAGAGACCACTCAAGCTCCTCCAGTAGTCACTACAGTCTAGCCTTCTCATCCTCCTTTCATTTTGGCCAATCCATACAAGCTCCCCCTCTGTGTTTTTTAAGCATTTGAGGGAAGCAGGTTATATCCAGTCCCTCCAGGAGTACAAACCACCCAAACCCGAGGATAAGAACAATTTCTCCAACTGGGTCACTAAACTAACAACAGTAAGGCCTTGGACTCCGCTATCCATCATCTTGTTAGTCAAGGAAAGATAACTGAACCTGATAAAGCCCCAAGAACCATGGACAACCCTTTACCAAATTTTGGGAACAAGGTGGGCATGATCTATTCTGGCTTACCCGAAGCCACAATTTTTTATCTCTTTACTCATGGGCTAGGGAGTGGCAATTCAGTTCTTTTTAACGATTTCGGTCTCCCATCCAATTCAGTATTTAATTTGATCAGCCAAGCTAATCCAGGGGTTAATTCAGTTCAGGGTATGGAAGTTGACCTGACTCCATATGAGAAAGAAAGCCACAGAACTCAGCCTTTTATGGCTAAGAGAATGAAAACTGAGAAGAAGCTGCTATTCAGCATATATTCCTTTGTTTCAAGGGACGACTATTTCGGTGAAGATGATGGAGTAGTCGAAGTAGTCAAGGAGGCAAGAGATGAACTATTTAGGGTTGATCTGCTTGTCGATGAAAAGCCAAATGAACTATTTAGGGTCGACCAGAATGAAATTTTAAGTGTGGATGGGTATGAGTTGCTAAACTTAGATTTGGACTCAGATGAACCACATTACCTATTTAAAACACGAGCCACTCGGAGTGTCTTGCTTGATAATGTTCTCAACATTACTCAGAGTGGTCGCGTGTATTAGCCCCAAAGACCGTCGTCTCCATTTGGATAAGGACCCAGTCCCTAGGAGAGTGGGCATCACTGCAAGGCCTCCTTCTCCACCTTTGCCTATTCCGAACAGCCTCAAGGTCAATCCTCTCTTTACTAGCTCAAGATTACCCAAGGTAGTTATAGCATCTGGCAGTTGGTTATTTATTCTAATGGGCATCGTAGGGGTTTAATTAAGCGACTACTCGATTTGGAAGCTACTCCGACCACTTCTGTAGTTGAGATGTGTGCCAGGGTCAGAGAAGCTATACCTCTAAAGAAGGGACCGTAGATTGTATTTGACCATTTCGATCTTTCACTTGAGGGTAGGGATCATAACATGGCCTTCTTCATCTGAATTTAGATCCTTGATAAGACCATACCCCGTGTTATGGTGGATGATGGCTCTACCCTAAATCTCTGCCCCCTGAAAGTCCTCCCTCACTTGGGCCTGTAAGAGGAAATGCTTGAGAAATCCAACACTATTATTTGCGCTTATGATGATTCAAAACATAGTGTTATTGGGGCCTTTGAAGCAGAAGTCACTGTTGGAGGTGTTATTATTAAAGTGCGGTTCACTGTACTCGACATTCTTGTTACTTACTGTTACTCAACTGACCTTGGCTCCACGCCTTAGGCATAGTTCCCTCCATACTCCATCAAAAAATCAAGCTCATTCACGAGAATAGGTTGGTAACTATCGAGGCTAACCCCGCTTCTATTACGGCTATCATAGAAGCTGAAGCTAAATTGGATGAAGGTCTTCATGTTGCTGTGATTAGTAAGACTAAGAAATTACCTCCCATTTGGCACAATTATCTCCACTCTAGTATGGGGAAACTGATAAAGAGAGATGGGTATAAGCCTGTCGAGGCTGCAGAATATATGAGCAGGGAATTATAGAGGCCTTAGAGCCAAAGGTGCTTGTCCGCTAAGCAGGGTTAGGTTATAAGCCTAGAAAGGCCAATCATCGTGTTCCTTCAGGCTACTATCGTATGGTGAATATTTGTAAAATTGAATGCAAGAGGCCTTATAGGGGAGAACCTGAACCTGTCGAGCATAATGGGAAAATGTGGCCCAGTTTTGAGATCTTCAAGGATGTCTATAACTTTAAAGCTGACTGTCAACATCATTTTTGATAAGGTCAAATGAAAGGGGAAGATGTAACCTAAAAATGAGTCTAGGGGAAGTGATGAAGAGTCTGTTGATCCAGAAGTTAAAGACGATGTGGCTACAATGACCAAAGCTATGATATTTCTGATGAAGAAGGGTTGGAAGGGTAAGAAAATAGGGGAATCATGAAGAAGCTCTCCAAGGCCCTAACCGAGAAAGTTAACCTGCCCTAGGAATCGCCCCTCACTACTGACTAGAAGATAGCTTTAGAACATGACCTGGAAGCCATTTTGAGGAAGACTACAAAAGATGCTCAACCTACTGCTGACATCGCCACTGAAGCCCGTTCGCCTATGGAGGAGGACGCTCTGGATGATGTAAATTTCAATATTTCTAATGTATTTAATGGAAACAATGTCTCCTATAAGGCTTTCAATTTAATGAATGACTCTCATTTTGCTTACTTGTTTGATGTTTTTCCTAATGGATCCATGTATTTACATAACCATACGCATAATGTTTTCGGTATTAGTGATACTTTGTTAAGTGAAATAAACCTAAGTACTGATGACAATCCTAAAATGGTAACCATTTCCAATGACTTAACTCCCGAAGAAAAAATTGAGATAATATAAGTGCTCAAAGATCATATAAACACTTTTTCCTGGTCGTACGAAGTCATGCCTGGGGTTGATCATCAAATTACCGAGCACAGAATTCTAATGATCCTATGTTCAGGCCTGTTAAGTAGAAGCTCCGTCGGTTAAGACCAGAATGGGCATATCAGGTTAAGGCAGAAGTTTTGAGGTTAATTGAGGATCGGTTTGCAAAGTTATGGAATACCTGACTTGGTTGTCCAACATCGTTCCGATTTGGAAGAAAGATGGTAGGGTTCAAGTTTGTGTTGACTTCTAGGATCTCAATAAAGATTCACTTAAAGACGATTTCCCGCTTCCTCACATCGATGTTCTAATTGACAGTGTCGCTAGGGCAGCTATGTACTCGTTTATGGATGGGTTCTTGGGTTATAATCAAATTCTGGTGGATATCATTGATAAGGTCAAGACAACATTTATTTCCAAACAGGGGGCTTATTGCTACAAAGTAATGTCGTTTGGGTTGAAAAATGCCAGGGCCACTTATCAGCGCACCGTAATTGCCCTCTTGCATGACATAATCCATAAAGAGGTGGAGGTATATGTGGATGATATGATTGTGAAGTCTGCTACCCGAGAAGAGCACCCTGCTATTTTTGACAAATTCATGACTCATATCGAGAAGTATAATCTCTGCATGAATCCGAAGAAGTGTGTGTTTGGGGTTACTACAGGAAAATTACTAGGACATGTGGTTAGTCAAAAAGGAATCAAAATGGGTCCCGATAAAGCCAAAGCTATCAGGGATATACCTCTGCCAAAAATAGAGAAAGAAGTCCAATTGTTTCTAGGGTGCTTATAGTATGTTAGTCGGTTCATTTCCCATCTCACTACCATGTGCAACCCATCTTTAAGCTGTTAAGAAAGGAGAAACCAATGGTATAGAATGATCAGTGTTAAGTTGCGTTCGACAGAATTAAAGCTTATCTTGTTGACCCACCCATTCTAAACCCCCCATCCCAGGGAAACCTTTGATCCTATACTTGGCTATCAAAGAGTCTTCTGTAAGGGCAATGCTTGTCCAGGAACATGATGATAAATAGGAGCATGCAATCTACTACTTGAGCAAGAAGTTGTTGGATTATAAAACCCGATACTCGATTGTGGAAAAAACTTGCACCGCCATGGTTTGGCTCACTAGGAAGCTGCGCCACTATTTCCAATCCTACAGAGTCTAAGCCATGGCTAAGATTGACCCAATGAAGTATCTTTGTCAATCCCCTAACCTAGTCGGTAAACTGTCTTGATGGTTGTTACTTCTATCAGAGTTCGACATTGAGGGGCGGTTAGTGGCAGAATTCTTGGCTAATCAACCCTTGACTCTGACTATGTTGAGAACCTGGAGTTTCCCAATGAACAGCTCTTCGCTATTAAGATCCTCGAGCATGTGTGGACTATGTACCTTGATAGTGCTGTGAACAGAAGCGGAGTAGGCCTTGGAGTTATCATCGTCACACCAGATCACAAAATCATCTCATTGTCTAAACGCTTGGAATTCGCTGCTACTAATAATGGGGCTGAATATGAAGCATGTCTATTCGGTCTTGAAGCTCTCCTCCAGGTCAAGGCCTATATGGTATCTGTAATCAGGGGTTCGGCTCTTGTAATCCTCCAAGTTGTTTGGGATTGGGAAATTAAAGAAGAATCTCTTTGCCCTTATGTTGAGGCAGTTTAAGGCTTATTCGAGAAGTTGACCTTATTCTTGTATCGCCACGTCCCTTGGGATGAGAATCAAATGGCTGACTCTCTTGCCACCCTGGCCTCCTTATGGGAAGGACTCCAATAGCAGCCTATTTGTTCGTTGGTTCTATTATCAACTAAGATCCCCTACCAAGCTCAGTCGGTTCGGCAGGTCCTCGCCAGCTCAACCGACCCCTGCTAGTACTCTAACATCGTCCTGTTTCTCCAAATCGGACAATATCCCCTGGATTCCTTTAACTCAAACCGTACCACTCTAAAGCGGTTATCGATAATGATCTATTCAAGCACACTAGTGATGGATTACTAGTTCATTGCTTAACTGAATTGGAGGCTCAGAAGGTGATTGATCAGGTCCATGCCGGTGATTGTGGCCCTCATATGAATGGTCTTGCTCTTGCAAAGAAAATTTAGCATTTGGGATATTTTTAGCTCACCCTAACGGCCGATTGCATCGCCCAAGTCAAGCGATGCTACCAGTGCCAGATTTATAGGGATATACAACATCTACCACCCACCGTGCTCCATCATTTATCTACTCCTTGGCCATTCTTGGCATGGGGGATAGACATAATCGGTGAAATTCATCCTTTGTAAACAAACAGGCATAGGTTCATCATGGTAGCATTGGACTATTTCTCAAAATGGGTAGAGGCCGACTCCTACACCAATGTCACCGCCAAGAAGATGGCCAAGTTCATAGAGAAGCATATTTTCACCCGGTATGGACTTTCGCACCACATAGTCTCAGATAAAGGAGTACAGTGTTAAGGGGCAACCACTGATCTAATTGAGAAATATGGGATCGAACACCATTGATCTTCTCCGTACATACCGCAAGCTAATGGTGCTGTTGAGGCAACCGATAAATTGGTAAAGAAGATCCTCTCTAAGATGATAACCAGTTACAAGGATTGGGCAGACAAGCTACCCTTCACTATTTGGGGATATCACACAAGCGTCCGCACCCCAACCAGTCAAACTTCGTTCTCCCTAGTCTATGGAATGGAACAATCTTGCCAGTTAAAACTCAAGTAACCTTACTAAGGGTGGCATTATAGGCTAAATTAAAGTAATTTGAATGGACTCAGGTGAGATTTGAGCAGCTAAATATGATGGATGAGTAGAGAATAAGAGCCCTAGATAATCTCCAGATGTATCAACAGCGTATGGCTCGAGCCTATAATAGTAGAGTTATATAGTAGAAAGTTCCCCTGAAAGCTGGAGATCTAGTCCTTAAGCAGCTAAAACCTTCCACCATTAGTGCAAGGGGCAAATTCAAGCCCAACTGGGAAGTACCATATGTGATAAAGAAGATGCTTAGTAAAGGGGCGGTTAAGCTTATGGACATGGACGTGAACGAGTTTGTGAACCCCGTAAACTAGGATAGGCTTAAGCGTTATCACATATAAATCAAAAGAAATAAATGAGAAAAAGCAGCACAAAAAATAGACATAATAATCACCCGCCTTTCGGTCTTCTACTGATCGGGCAAAAATTAAGGTGACACCTGACGATCGGTATTCTGTAAACTGGCTGTGCAAAAATTAAGGGATATGACAAACCCGCTAGATCGAAAACCTAAAAAGGGGGATCTAGGCAAAAATTAGGGTATGTGAGAAAAGAGAGAGTGCTTTCTAGAAAACTTGTCTAGGCTAGTTATTACCAGGAGTTAAATACATGGGAATGTTTACCAAACATCGTGTACTTTGTTTTACTTCACTTAATGAAAGTATCTTTTTTGCCGAATTCTGAATGCTTATGTTTATATGAAGAGCTCAAGTAAACCGAATGCAGAGTTAACATTATCCTAAATCAATACTCAATAAACAAATAATTCTAATAGACCGAAAAGAGCAAGGTCTATGCAAAAGTCAGAAAATTCTGCTAGATTGAAAACCCGAAAAGGGCGATCCAGGAAAAAATTATGACAAGGGTCGATAGATTGAAAACCCCTAGGGGTAGGCTAGGCAAAAATTAGAACCAAATAAAAAGACATATAATAAAATGAAGTTCGATAAGTCTGTCACCCTGACTAGCCTATGCAACAGAAATAACTAAAGAAAGTGCATCTCAAGCCGAGCTCCCCAAATCATCATCATAATAACTAGAAATCCTCCGCAAGGTGGTAGTGGAAAAGGGCTCATGTCCCTACTCAGCTTGCTCTCCCTTAAAGTGGGCCCATGATTGCTCGGATCGAGTCATCAGACTTCTAATCTCAGCGATCCATCCTTTGTAGTGTATATCAGTCTCAACGGTCTCCACATGAGCATAGTCCAAAGTCTTGAATATGGCCTCCTTGGCCCACTTCTCCCGAATATGGTTCACCTATCTGGCTTTGTAGACTCCGATTTGGTTCTCAGGTTGCTTGATCGAGACTCTGTGTTGCTTACCGTACTAATGGTTCAATAGGTATGGGTATAGAATAAAGTCCTCTCCAGATCTAGCAACTGAACGTAGGATCCCCAAGACTCCACAACTACATCTCGAATCCTCCACTATAGGCTATCCCACTGTATCTGTGAATCAGTATACCCCGTCAGAGTAGGCATCCAACTATCAAACATCAATTGATCAAAATCTGCTCGCATAAGCCCTCTTTCCCTCAGGTGGATAGGTAAGTACCTCTTTGGGTTCTCCCGTGGTGCCTCTTTCAGCTTCAGCTTCTCTATCAACCATACCTGTAAACTGATTTCAGATAAGGGCGCAAAGAAGTGAACAACTTATAAGTTATGGGAGAATGAATACCTATAGTAGTGTAAGATGGTCACCCATGAGAGTCGGGTCGATGGATGCAACGTCTGTGTTAAGCAAGGTCTCCACTAGTCCCATAGCTATGAGAAAAACCCCTGCCGACATAGGTCCGATGAGCGAAATCAGCCTAAATGGGGCAACTAGGCCCACTCCATACATAAACTCCGTCATAAGTAAAAGTGCGACCATGAGAGGCCAAACGAGATGAGATCTGGGGGTGCCTCAGTACCACTCTAGCACGACACTAAGCTAAAATCTGGGTCGGCCAGGTAGTCAGGATAAAAATGGGTACACAGAGTCCAAATTCCACAACCCTCGGGGCACGTCATCTATACCAAAGTGAAACTCCGGGAGTGCTAAGGGCGCACGCTTGGGGCATGGGACCCCCATTATGGCATGAAACTCCTTGAATAGGGGGCATAACTAAAACGAAGAAAATCGGAATACGTGATCCATCTGATCCCAAAAATTCAATGTTGCATAAAGGAATTCGGGACAAACGGGCCACGCCGCAATGTATCGAAAGCCCCATAACCCAAATTTCTCCAGCTTCTTCCAGTTTGCATTTCCTAGGCTTTTTTAGGAAACCTCATAGCTACTGATTGTGGTTTGCCATGGTTGAATTTGAGAAAATGGCCGAATCTGAGTTTTTGGATTGGTAATGTTGCCAGCGATATTAGCGATGACATCGGTGGTATGATTGAGAGTTGGGCGGTATGGAGTGAGGCCACCAATGGAATGAGCTACAGGTGACTTTGTCTATATTATTTAGTAGATTGAATTTTCATATAGATGGTGATATCAGCAATGCTGCCGACGGTATAGAGCTATTTCCAACAAATTTTAGGCATGTTTTAGCCAAACCAAACCCGTCAACAACCTGTAAAAACCATATAATCTATTTCCAGAACATATTCAAGCATAAAATCCAAATTTTATTCAAAAACCAAAGGCCTGAAGGCGCAAATCAGGCAAATATCCAAATCCCATGCCTAAACAAATCAAATCAAAACCTGAAATCATCCAAACATCCAACATCCAACATCTAAAAATCCAAAAATCCAAAATCCACAACTAAGACAAATTATTCAAACCCCAATGTAATAGAGGTACAAGCAATCAAAGCAAAATCAAAATAAAGCTAAAACATCCCACTACCATCCCTCAGGTATGATGAATACTCCATCTCATCCACAAGGAAGCGGTTGACAAAGTCCTCATCCTCCTCTCTATCCTCCATCATCGGGATACTGCTGGACTTAGCAGTCACAATAGTAGGACACCAACTAGCCATCGCCTTCCTCCCTCTGCGACCGGGCCCACCTGAAGTTGCATGGTCCATGTTATGCTTGCTTCTCCTCTCATGTACAATAGAATCTAGTTGCAGCTCCGGCTCACTAACCCATTTCCTAAGCTCCTAGTTCATATCCTCAGCTTGTTGGGCATTGGAGAGTGTCATGGCCATGAAATCCTGCAAAACCACAAAACCCGTACACATCATTGATAACATCCATCCATGCATTTTTAAGAATTATAACATCATTTAAGCATGCATTCACCTTGGCAAGAAGGGCCTGGGAACCAAAGTATCCCTAAGAGCAAAGGCGTTCCTGGCTATCCTCTTCACCTCCCTGCGAGTAACCTGAAAATTCCCAAAAAGAAGGGGCAATCAAAGGTCATTCCCAAAGGAGTATCGCATAAAGGATCATAATCAAATTTTTGCTAAGCCTACATGATTGGTGTCCGGGGGTATAAAATCCATGGAGTGATCGCTCAGGGTTATGTGCCATATGTTGAACTTGCTATTTGTGTCTATAAGGAGGAAGGACTCCTCCAAAGCAGTTAAGAAGTGCCCCGGCGCTATACCAATATCCTCCGACCTACTCCAGCCTCGTACTTCACTACTCTCAGGCCAGTTCCTCTTCTTTGGAGGCGGCTGTAAAATAAATAAAAACATGACAAAGGCAAGAATTAGCAACCAATTTGGACCAATAATTAACATATATATGTAATCGGACACGGTGTTATATTAGAAGAATAGTGCTCCTCATGGGCCGCTGGCGCATCCTCGTCGACCTCATCCTCCTCCTAGAGATTACCCTCTTTGGCGGCCTCTTTCTCCTCCTCTTCCTTATCACTGCTCATGACACCCTTAAATTGCCGCTTCTCCTCCCCCCTCTTCTTCCCCAGATAATAGTGTCATTTTGGTGGATGCGCGGGCATATAGGAAGTAGGTGCTGCTAGTGCTAGTCATAGGAGCCAGGGATGCTCTCTATAGCTCAACTATTCCCCTCTAAATAGGCGGCTTTGTCATCCTTGGCATTGTTAACTAGGTGGGGCCACCATAGACCAATGGGAGGTGCCAGAGGCACCGGCCTAGCAAAGGTGGGGACATCTCTCCAGCTTCGTACCCGCTCCCCCAAGTACCACTCAAGGGATAAAGGGCACTCCATCATGAACTGTCGATCGTCCACATGCTCCCAAACCACAGTCACATCCGCGAGGTTAGACACCTCATCAAATGGGTTGCGGATAACCTAACCAAAAAACTAGGGAAATAATCAATGTAAGCTCAATGTAAATTCATAAATGCGTTTTGTTTACTAATGTTTTGTTTAAGTGTAAAACATGGGTAAGAATATAAAAGATCGCATACCAAGCTCAGTTGCAGCCCCCTCAGTGACTCCCTGTAGTTGGTGGGGTACTTTCCAAGTCCTCTAATACCCCAATACAGTGAGCAAGGAAGTGGGAACCAGCCAGCAAAGTGATCTTGAATGTGATGGGCAGGAGAATCTAGTGCTCGAAGGCCCAAAGCTGCTCAAGTAACAATTAATCAGTCCAAAACATCCGAAAGAAGAAAAACAGACAAATCGAATAAGGCATAAAAGAGGATAATCAAATGCTTTTTTGAAAGGTACACCTATAGGAGCAAATGACTAAGCTGAAGGAACTTGCCCTTCTTCTTCGCGCCTGCATCCAGCCCATGATACATCTGTGCCAAGATGGCCCTAGGCCAGTTCTTCTCCTTGATGGTCTTAAAATCCTCGATCACGTAGATCAACCCGTAGTTGATCTTGCTACTAGAGAGAAATAATGAAAGAGCAAACACAAGCATCCCGTTGTATTTCGGGGACCACCCCAACTTCTATCCAATGCTTTTAGAGCTCCCCATATAATAATTGCCCTGAGGTACGCTTCAAACCAAATAGCAATGTCACCCTCTTTGCCACGGGCTTTTTAAGGTATTACTTCTCCATATACACATTAAAGTGAATGACGTGATCCATTCAAGGAAGCCCGGTCATAGCCACGACATCCGAAGGAGTGATGGTCACCTCACCAAAGGTAAGATGGAAGGTGTTGGTGGTCTTGAACCATTTATTAGTCAAAGCAGCTAAGGCTGAATAGGAATGTTTCAGCATAAGTAGGGGCATAGCCCGGGCTAGGTCTCTAAAGCTCACATCATTAATGGTGGTCGCAAGCTCAGGGTCTTTATTCTTGATATGTTGCAACCACTCACCCATAGTCTCCATAACCCCGGTACAAGTTAGACCATGTAGCTGTAAAAATTAGAAAGAAGATAACATATTAGTTCCCGGTAATTTATTTGCATTCCTGCTTGAGAGCACGGGATTTTACAGTCCCTCTCGCAAGACGATGATGACGTATGCCTCAATTTTATTCCTCATAATAAAAATTCTTTTTTGGAATTTTTATTACCGATAAAAAATTCTCTATGAATTTTATTTTTGGAAAAAATCAGTTCAACTTGTTCGGAGGTATCTCAAACCGATGATTTGCACCCAAAAAATAATTTAGTCCTAAATACCCTTAAAAAGTCAACCAAAACCCTAAAAGTTCAAAAAATCCAATTGAAATTGCTTTTTATGCGGATTTAGGTAACTTTTTCCCCTTTTTTGGCTAGGCCATGCTTACTTTTCAGACCTAGCACGAGGTTGATGCCACCAACGGCATCAGCGATACCACTGGCGGTATCATCCATGCTGCCGCCGGCATGAGTTCTACAGTAATCATCCTTTTGTTTGATACCTACCAGATAATTGATCAAAGTCAATGCTTCCACCGAATTTTAGCCTATATAAGGAGGCATTTTTAGCAGAAATATGGGTTTAACACTTCCATCTTTTCTTGGTTTTTCTCTACTGAACTCTCTGATATTTAGGAGGATTTTAAGTTTAGAATCACTAAAATAGGATTTAGAGACCTAAATCACCCCTTTACTTCCGAAATCATCATTTGAGCTCCCTAGAGGTCTCTATCGGATCACGAAGAGGTGGGTTCACGGCCCCGAGGTAAAAATTCTGAGTCTCATAGCTCTTTGGCTTTTATTTTACTTGCTTATTGTGTTTATTTGCTGTTTTGTGCTTAGTTTTGGGTTTCTGGCCGAAAACAACTGCTGCAAGAAATTGAAGCCGCCGACAGTATCAACCATGTCGCCAACGGCATCGTTGATACCGCCAGTGGCCTTATTTTCCCCAAACGGCTCTATTTTCTTATAGGACCCTTTCTTTATGGTATCTAGAATGTTATACAGACTGCCTGTGTAAATAAGATCGCCAGCGGCATCAGTGATGTCGCCGGCGGCCTCATTCAAACCACCTGCTGTATGGAGTTTTGGACATCAATTTTGTTTTCATTTTATTTCCGACCTAGTTTAATTTCTGAAGCTATGATGTACAGTGCAACGACGGGGGTCCAAAACCTCCTAAAAACATACCTCACCCCATAATATGTGGCATTTTCACTAATAATCTAGTTAAAATAATTATTGAGTCTAAAATATGGATATAGCGAAATTTTCCTGCAAATGCCATTTAAACCCTATTTTTAGCCATCTAACCGGGCTCCATAAATTGTAAAATGAATATGCCATGTTCACGCTAACTCGGGTCTTGTTTTGTCTACTAACTATGCATGTTACATGATATATCTCGTACAACGTGCCGTATTTGTGCTAACCGTTTTGTGTAAGTAGATTTAGGATAGATGTAGGCTAGGCCTTTGGATATGTTAGTTATTGCATATAAAAATGTATAGGATGTAGAAAGCCTTGTAATTATTATTTTATTTTCCGCGTTTTATTTGGGATGACTGTAATAATTTATTTGTTTACCTCTTTAGATGCTTGATAACACGATAACAATATAAAAACCGAAAACACAATAAATAGCGTGGATTAAAATCGATTTAGAAAGAATGAAATCTTTTAACTTGGCTAATGTAAAATAGATAAAATCATCCAAACTCGGAATCTCTGCTTAAGGTATGTCTACACCCGGCGGGAAAATCTTACCAAAATGTCCCGGTTCAGCTGAACCGGGTGGCGACTCTATTTTAAGTACGAGATTTCGATCTCGTATCTTTTGAACATAAAAATATGTTAAACTATTTTCTATCACTGTCACACCATTTATTTTCGAGGGACCGGTCCGCCTGCCCGGCTTCACAGCCCGTCCGAAACGTCGTCTGCTCACAGTGGCAACCCTGCTGGGGACCTGTCTCTTTAAACTTGAACTTGAAATTTTCAATAAGTTTAAAAGATTTAGATGATGCATTGAAATCATTGGCCAAATTAAAACTTCATTCTTTTTTATAACATTTTATCCTTGTGCGTGTAGATAGTTCGGTAATATTAGGTGCCCCATTTTACCCGAGAAGCTTATGCAAGTACACTCGTGCCTTATTTGGAATTGAGGATGCCCAGTGGGTGGATCACTTATTTCAACCAACATGTGAACTCCTGTGATCGCACCTATTTGGGGAGTGGTTGAGTAATGTGGAATCGAGGTAAACGAGAACCTTCTACATCAATAACCCTATACCAAAGCCGCGCTAGAAAAAGCCTTAGCAATTCATTCCCCTAGGATTACCAAAACAATGAAAATAATTGGGACATACTTCTTTCTCCATTCCCTGTGAGGAAGCTAACCTCCATCCTTTACAAAGAGGCATTATGCGGGAGTCATAAGGTCAAAAGAGGGACGCTTTGTGTACTATGTGCTACGTGCTCATGCATCACCCATGCATCGGCTTCAAGAGCCAAAAATCAATCAACTTACCCTTACCAATCTCTATTCATGAAAGAGGTTTAGCAGCATCCATACTACTTCTTTTGTACCCCTGTTGAGTCATGACATATCACTATACATGACGAGGGGTGCGAACGTCCCACGTATGTTGGAGGGATAAGCCGCCGCATCATCGCTAACCACATCTACATGCAGCCATACATACCACGCATCAATTCTTGGATAAAGGTCATTCACCCCATCCGTGGCATCACACAATCCATGCATGATCTGATCAGCTGCCTATCGTTTCAGCTAGGAGGATGCAAAGTTATCGTCATACCCCAATTTGGAGAAGGCCTGAGCACCTTCTAATTCGTTGTTCTCTCACCCCCGTAGTCACCATGAAAGTTGAAGGGGTTCTGTATACTGATTCCAGTGGGGAGTCAAATTCAAATTAGATTCAGTTGGGTCAGAATTCCTCTTAGCTAGCCATGTCTTTTCTAAACATTGAAGGAAACCTCCCCCCGCCGGAGGATTCATTAGGCCCTACTCCTACCTCAGGAGCAGGATCTCAGCCGCCCCCTGGTTTTGACTTTGCCAGTGCTATTGCTCAATTTCTAAACTCGGATGCATTCTAAGCCTCCATCCAATCCACTGTCCAAGCAGCCGTCAGGCAAGCCCTTGAGGATAAGAATTTCGACCGGGTCTCTGAGTTTGATATGCAAGTCTAGAACGGTTCAGCACAAATGTTGGCCGGTCCGATAGGGATAAGACCCATTGCACCTGTTTTTCCCCCAACACCCTTAACTCAACCTATGACAAGCCCATTTCAGTTTGGGCAAACCTCATGTTTTCTGCAAACCTCAACAACCCCGTCAATTGTTCCTTACAATCCGAGACCCTTAGCTCAAAGTTTGGTTCTTCCTGAATTCACTCATCAATTTTCAGCTTCTTCCAGCTGGCTAATCCAGTCTCTACCATCTTTTACACCTCCTCAGTTTGTTATAACTCCCAGGGGCACTACTTACCCCAAAATCCTTTAAGTAGCCAAATGATTGCTCATCCTTGTTTTGAGATTCCTCCACCATCTCCGCCAGTCCCAATTCATGACCGGGTCTCACAACCTCCAAGTGTGACACCTAAAGTAGCTACTTTGGTTTGCTAGATGATGGTCTCTCAGACAACTCATAACTAGGTTATGCAGCCTCTAGGCATGACACATTAGGCCACATCTTTCACTCACCAGCTGGTTAAGGACCAGGTTACACAGCCTCTGGGCATGACACCAGAGACTCAAGCTTACATCGATCATCTCATAGATTCCAAGGAACCCGAGAAAGGAGAAGATTGGGTCCCTGATAATTTCACTATACTGAATATGGTGCATTATGACTGGTTTGGTGCCTCTACTTCCCATATTATTATGTATGAAAGAGTGACATGTATGAAGAAATTAAGTGATAAAGTACTTGCTGAAATGTTTCCTTGTTCCCTTTGAGGTCCTACTCTTGAATGGTATCATACTTTACCTCAACACATTGTCACTGATTGGAAACTTCTTTCTAAGGCTTTGAAAGTGCACTATAGTCTTAACACCATGATGGAAACAAACCTCCAACACCTTGAGGGAGTCCGCCAGCCACCCACCAAAACCTTTAAGCAATATTTTAATCGGTGGATGTCAACCCAAGTTCTAAAGAAATCTAAGCTAAGCCTTGAGGAGATGATTGTTAATCTCCTGGAAGGCTCCCTTCCTATTTTCTGCAAAGAAATGGCTACTAATTCATTCCTCTCTTGTAAGGTTATATTTGAAAAAGCTGAGAAAATTGAGCATGATGTAGAGAGCAAAAAAGCAGGAAAGTCCTGGTTCAGAAAGAATAATGATACTCAGCCTGCAGCTTCAGTACCTGCTAAACCCAAAGCCCTGCTTACAGTTTAGGCAGTTTTTCAAGCCCCTACTGTACCCCTAGCAATCACACAAGCTCCGCCGACAGTTGCTATAGTTCAACTGCCTCGTCCTCCTTTCATTTTGGCCAATCCATACAACCTCCCCCTCCGGGTTATTTTCAACCATTTGAGGGAAGCAGGTTACATCAAGTCCCTCCAAGAGTATAAACCGCCCAAACCCAAGGATAACAACAATTTCTGTAACTACCACGTTCAAGTGGGTCACCAAACCAACAACTGTAAGGCCTTTCTCTCAGCTATCCAGCATCTTGTTAGTGAAGGAAAGATCGTTGAACCCGACAAAGCCTCAAGCACCACGAACAACCCTTTGCCAAATTTTGGGAATAAGGTAGGCATGATCCATTCCGGCTTACTCGAAGCCATAATTCCTGATCTCCTTACTCGTGGGGCAGGGAGTGATAATTTAGTTCTGGTTATCGGTTTTGGTCTCCCATCCAACTTAGTCTTTGATCTAATCAACCAAGCCAATCTAGTGGTTAATTTTGTTCAGGGTATGGAAGTAGACCCGACTCCACCTGAGAAGAAGTGAAAACTGAGGGAGTAGTCGAAGTAGCCAAAGCCATAAGCGCTGAATTGTTTAGCATTGATTCGCCCGCGGATGAAAAGCCGAATGAACAATTTAAGGTCGACCAGAATGAGCTTTTCAGTGTGCATGGGTATGAGTTGCATAACCCAAATTTAGACCCTAATGAACCGTAATATCTATTTGAAACACGAGCCACCCGGAGTGTCCTTCTCGATAATGTTCTCAACATAACTCAAAGTGGCGATGTGTATTAGCCTGAAGATCATCGTTTCCATTTAGATAAGGACCCAGTCCCTAAGAGAGTAGGTACCACCACAAGGCTTCCTTCTCTGCCTCCGCTTGTTCCGACTAGCCTTGAGGTTGATCCTCTCATTACTCAGCTCAAGAACACCCAAGCTCGTTATAGTATCTGGTAGTTGGTTATTGATTCTGATAGGCATCGCAAGGGATTGATTAGACGACTGCTCAATTTGGAAGCTACTCCAACCACTTCTGTTATTGAGATGTTTGCTAGGGTCGGGGAAGCTATTCATCCAAAGAAGGCACCGCAAATTATATTTGACCATTTTGATCTCCCGCTTGAGGGTAGGGATCATAATAAGGCCTTGTTCATCCGAATTCAGATCCTCGATAAGACCATACCCCGTATCATGGTGGATGATGGCTCTGCTCGTCTGAAAGTCCTTCCTCACTTAGGCCTACCAAAAGAAATGCTTGAGAAATCCAATACTGTTATACGCACTTATGATGATTCTAAATGCAGTGTGATTGGGGTCTTTGAATTAGAAGTCACTGTTGGAGGTGTTACGAGTAAAGTGTAGTTCACTATACTCGATATTCCTATTACTTACTATTTGTTGCTCGGCCGTCCTTGGCTCCATGCCTTCGGCGCGGTTCCCTCCACACTCCATCAGAAAATCAAGCTCATTCATGAGAATACCCTGCTTCTATTATGGCTATCATGGAAGCCAAAGCTAAATTGGAGGAAGGTCTTCATGTTGCTTTGATTAGTAAGACTGAGAAATTGCCTCCCACTTGGCATAGTTATCTCCACTCTAGTATGGGGAAATTGATGAAGAGAGCTCGGTATAAGCCAAGCAGAAGCTGCAGAATGTATGAGCAGGGAATTATAGAGGCCTTGGAGCTGAAGGTGCTTGTCTACCAAGCAGGTTTAGGGTATAAGCCTAGAAAGACCTATTGTCATGTTCCTTCTGGTTACTGTCACATGGTGACTATTTGTAAAATTCAAGGTAAGAGGCCTTATAAGGGAGAACCCAAACCTGTTGAGCATAATGGGGAGATGTGGCCTTGTTTTGAGATCTTCAAGGATGTTTATAACTTTGAGGCCAGCTGCATGGTTGTTTCTTCTGAACTCAAACTCATTGAACCCGGTGCGCCTATCAACATCATTTCTAAAAAGGTTAAGGGAAAAGGTAAGATGTATCCTAAAAATTAGTCTGGGGGAAGTGATGAAGAGTCCGTCAATCCAGAAGTTGAAGACGTTATGGCTACCATGACCAAGGCTATGGCATTTCTGATGAAGAAGGGTTGGAAGGCGGAGAAAATAGGGGAAGAGGATTCGATAACCGAGATTATGAAGAAGCTCACCAGGGCCCTAACCGAGAAAGCCAACCTATCCGGGGAACCACCACTCACTGCCGACCAAAAGAAAGCTCTGGAACATGACCTTGATGTCATTCTGAAGAAGACTACATAGGATGCTCCACCTGTTGGTAACGTGACCACTGAAGCCCCTTTGCTTGTGGAGAAGGATACCATGGATGATGTAATTTTCAATATTTTTGATGTATTTGATGCAAACAATGTCGCCTCTAAGGCTTTCAATTCAATGAATGACTCTCATTTTGCTTATTTGTTTGATGTTTTTCATGATGGATCCATGCATTAACATAGCCATAAGCATAACGTTTTTGGCATTAGTGATACTTCTTTAAGTGAAATAAACCTAAGTACTGATGAGAACCCTAAACTAGTATCCATTTCCAACGACTTAACTCCCAAAGAAAAAAGTGAGATAAGAAAAGTGCTTAAAGATCATGTTAACGCTTTTGCGTGGTTGTACAAAGATATGCCTGGGGTTGATTGTCTAATTGCCGAGCATAGAATTCCAATCGATCCTAAGTTTAGGCCTGTCAAGCAGAAGCTCCATCGATTAAGACCAGAATGGGTAGATCAGTTTAAGGCAGAAGTTTTGAGGTTAATCGAGTTTCATTTTGTCAAAGTTGTGGAAGACCAGACTTGGTTGTCCAACAGAGTTTCGGTTCCGAAGAAAGATGGTAGGTGTCCAGGTTTGTGTTGACTTCTGAGATCTCAATAAACCTTTGACTAAGGATGACTTCCCACTCCCTCACACCAATGTCCTAATTGATAGTGCCGCTAGGGTAGCTATGTACTCATTTATGGACGAATTCTCAGGTTATAATTAGATTCTGGTGCATATCATCAATAAGGTTAAAATGGCATTCATTACCAAATGGGGGGTTTATTGCTACAAAGTAATGCCATTTGTGTTAAAGAATGCCAGGCCCACTTATCACTACACCGTAACCACACTCTTGCACGACATAATCCATAAGGAGGTAGAGGTATATGTTGATGATATGATTGTAAAGTCTGCCACCCGAGAAGAGCACCCCGCTATTCTCGACAAATTCATTGCTCGTATTGAGAAGTACAATCTTCGGCTGAATCTGAAGAAATGTGTGTTTAGGGTTACTTCAGGAAAGTTACTAAGATATATGGTTAGTCAAAAAGGAATCAAGATGGATATCGATAAGGCCAAAATCATCAGGTATATGCCTCCGCCTAAAATAGAGAAAGAAGTCTGATCATTTCTAGGGTCCTTATAATATGTCAGTCGGTTCATTGCCTGCCTCACTACCGTGTGTGAACCCATCTTTAAACTATTGAGAAAGAGGCAACTAGTGGTATGGAATGATCACTGCCAAGTGGCGTTTGACAGAATCAAAGCTTATCTTGTTGACCCACTAATTCTGAAACCCCCCATCCCTAGGAAACCTTTGATCCTATACCTGGCTATCAAAGAGTCTTCTATAGGGGCAATGCTTATCCAAGAACATGATGATAAACGGGAGCACGCGATCTACTACTTGAGCAAAAAGTTATTAGACTATAAAACCTGGTACACGATCATGGAGAAAACTTGCACCACCATGATTTGGCT
Source organism: Euphorbia pulcherrima (assembly GCA_947683365.1). Lineage (NCBI taxonomy): Eukaryota > Viridiplantae > Streptophyta > Magnoliopsida > Malpighiales > Euphorbiaceae > Euphorbia > Euphorbia pulcherrima. Next base: position 61,470,498 of record CANTUS010000004.1, on the reverse strand, counting down.
CACTAAGAAACTGCGCCATTACTTTCAATCCTACCGAGTCTAAGTCGTTGCTAAAATTGACCCCATGAAGTATCTTTGTCAATCCCCCACTCTAGGTGGTAAACTATCTTGATGGTTGCTTCTCCTCTTCGAGTTCGACATTGAGTATGTAATGAAGAAGGTTATTAAGGGGCAGGCAGTGGATGAATTCTTAGCTAATCAACCGCTTGACTTCAACTATGTTGAGAACCTGGAGTTTCCTGATGAAAAGCTTGCCTCTATTAAGATCCTCGAGCATGTGTGGACTATGTACTTTGATGGTGTTGTGAATTGAAGGAGAGCAGGCCTTGGAGTTATCATCATCACATCCGATAATGAAATCATCCCGTAGTCCAAATGCTTAGAATTCACTATCACCAATAATAGGGCTGAGTATGAAGCATGTATGTTCGGTCTCAAAGCTCTCCTCTAGGTCGGGGCCTGGATGGTGTCTGTAATCGGGGATTCAGCTCTTGTAATCTAGTAGGTTGTCGAGGATTTGGAAATTAAGGAAGAATTTCTTCACCCTTATCTCGAGGCAGTCTGAGGCTTATCCAAGAAGTTCACCTCATACTTGTATCGCAACGTCCCTCGAGACGAGAATCAAATGGTTGACTCTCTTGCCACCTTAGCCTCCTTATGGAAAGGACCCCAACAATAGCCTATCCGTTCGTTGGTTCTATTGTTGACTAAGATCTCCTACCACACTCAGCCGGTTCAGCAGGTCCTCACCATCTCAATCGAACCCTGCTGGTACTCTAACATCGTCCTATTTCTCCAAATCGGACAATATACTCCCGATTCCTCTGACTTGGACCATACCACTCTAAGGCGGCTCGCTGCCGAGTTCTAGGTTATCGATAATGATCTATTCAAGTGCACCAGTGACGGTTTACTGCTTCATTACTTAACCAAATTAGAGGCTCAAAAGGTGATTGATCAGGTCCATGCTGGTGATTGTGGCCCTTATATGAATAGTCTTGCTCTTGCAAAGAAAATTTAGAGGTTGGGATATTTTTAGCTCACCCTAACGGCCGATTGCATTGCCCAAGTCAAGCTGTGCCACTGATGGCAGATTTATAGGGATATGCAATATCTACCACCCTCCAAGCTTCATCATTTATCTACTCCTTGGCTATTCTCGGTGTGTGGGATAGACATACTCAGTGAAATTCATCCTTCATCAACAAACGGACACAAATTCATTGTGGTAGCTGTGGATTATTTCTCAAAATGGGTAGAGGCCGAATCCTACACCAATGCCACCGCCAAGAAGATGGCCAAGTTCATAAAGAAGCACATTTGCACCCGGTATAGACTTCCACACCACATAGTCTCAGATAATGGGGTATAGTTTCAAGGGGAAACCACCGATCTAATTAAGAAATATGGGATTGAACACTATAGGTCTTCTCCATACAGACCACAAGCCAATGGTGCTATCAAGGTAGCTAACAAATCGCTAAAGAAGATCCTTTCTAAGATGATAGCAGTTATAGGGATTGGGCAGACAAGTTACCATTCGCTATTTGGGGATATCGCATAAGCATCCGCACCTTGGCCGGTCAAACTCCATTCTCCCTGGTCTACGGAATGGAAGCGGTCTTGCCAATTGAGACTCAAGTAACATCACTAAGGTTGGCATTAAAGGCTAAGCTGAAGGAATTTGAATTGACTCAGGCAAGGTTTGAGCTGCTAAATATGATGGATGAGTAGAGGTTAAGGGCTCTAGATAATCTCCAGATGTACCAGCAATGCATGGCTTGAGCATATAACAGTCAGAAAAGACAGCAGATGTTTCCCCTGAAAGCTAAAGATCTAGTCCTTAAATAGTTGAAACCTTCCGCCACTAATGCAAGGGGCAAATTCAGGCCTAACTGGGAAGGACCGTATGTGATAAAGAAGATGCTCAATAAGGGGGCAGCTAAGCTCATGGATATGGATGGGAATGAATTTATGAACCCCATAAACTATGACAGGCTTAAGCATTATCACATCTAATCCAAAAGAAATAAATCAGAAAAAAGCAGCACAAAAAAGTATAGATATAATAATCACCCGCCTTTCGATCTTTTACTAATCAGGCAAAAATTAGGGTGACACCCGACAGTCAGTATTCTGCAAACTAGCCGTGCAAAAATTAGGAGATAGGACCAACCCGCTAGATCAAAAACTTGGAAAGGGCGGTCTAGGCAAAAATTAAGGTAAGTGAGAAAAGAGAGAGTGCCTTCTAGAAAACCAATCTAGGCTAGTTGGCATCGGCAGTTAAATCAATGGGAATGTTTTCCAAACATTGTGTACTTTGTTTTACTTCACTTAATGAAAGTGTATCTTTTGTTGAATCCCTGAATGCTTATGTTTATGTGAATTATGTATCTATACGGTCAAAATAGCTCAAGTAAACTGAGTGCAGAGATCACATTATTCTAAATCAAATGCGCAATAAATAAAAATAATTCTGAAAGACTGAAAATAGCGAGGTCTATGCAAAAGTTAGAAAAAGTCTGCTGGATTGAAAACCCAAAAAGGGCGATCCAGGCAAAAATTAAGACAAGGTTTGATAGATTGAAAACCATTAGGGGCAGTCTATGTAAAAATTAGAACCAATTAAAAGACATATAATGAGATAAGCTATGATAGGTTTGTCACCCTGACTAGCCTATGCAAAAGATAGAACTAAAGCAAGCGCATCTCAAGCTGAACTCCCCGTCTCATCATCATAATATCTAGAAATCCTCTGCAAGGTGGTAGTGGAAAATGGCTCGTGTCCCCACTAAGCTCGCTCTCCCTCAAAGTGGGCCTATGATCACTCGGATCGAGTCGTCAAACTTCTAATCTCAGAGAGCCATCCTCTGTAGTGTATATTAGTCTCAATGGTCTCCACATGAGCACAGTGTAGAGTCTCGAATATGGCCTCCCTGGCCCACTTCTCCCCGAATGTGGTTCACCCATCTGGCTTTATAGACTCCGATTTGGTTCTCAGGTAGCTTGATTGGGACTCTTTATTGCTTATCATACTGACGGTGCTACCGGTAAGAGGCATAGAATGAAGACCTCTCCAAGCCTAGCAACTGAACACAAGACCCCCAAGACTCCACCACCACATCTTGGATCCTCCACTATGGGCTTATCCACTGTATCTGTGAATTAGTATACCCCTTCAGAATAGGCATCCAACTATCAAATGTCAACTGATCAAAATCTGCTTGTATAAGCCCCATTTCCCTTAGATGGATAGGTAAGTACTTCTTCGGGTTCCCCCACGGTGCCTCCTTCAGCTTCAGCTTCTCAATCAGGCCTACCTGTAAACCAATTTTAGACAAGGGCAGAAGGAAGTGAACAATTTATAAGATAGGGGAGAATGAATAGCTACAATAGTGTAAGATGGTCACCGATAAGAGTCGGGTCGGTGGAAGCAACGTCTGTGTTTAGCAAGATCTCTGCTAGACCCACTGCTATGGGGGAAGCCCCTATCGACATAGGCCCAATAAGCGAAATCAGCCTGAATGGGTCAACTGGGCCCACTCCACACATGAACTCCCCTACAAAAAACAACGCGACCATGGAAGGCCAAGCAAGGTGAGATCTAGGAGCCCCTCGGCACCACTCCAACATGGCGCTATGGTGAAATCTGGGCTAGTCAGGTAGTCGGGATAAAAATAGGTCCACAGAGTCCAGATTCCACAACCTCGAGGCACACCATCCGTACCAAAGTGAAACTCTGGGAGTTCCTGGGGCTCATGCTTGGGGCATGGAATCCCTAATATGTCATGGAACTCTTTAAACAAGGGGCATAGCTTGAACCAAGAAAATTGGAATATATGGTTCATCCGATCATAGACAGTAAATGCCGCATGAAGGAATTCGGGACTTACGGGCCACACCGCGATGTATTGAAATCCCAATAGCCCAAATTTTTCTAACTTCTTCTAGTCTGCATTTCCTAGTCTCTCTAGGAAGCCCCATTGCTGCTGATTGTGGTATGCCACAGCTGAATTTGAGAGAATGGCCGAATTTGAGTTTCTGGGTTGGCGATATTGCCGATGTCGCCAGTGATATGGAGTGAGAGTTCGGCGGTATGAGGTGAAGCCGTCGGCGATATGGATTGCGCGTGACTTTGTCTATATTATTTAGCAAACCAAATTTTCATATGGATGGCGATATCAATGATGTCGCCGGTGGCATGACATCATTTTCTACAAATTTTAGGCCTTTTTTAATCAGGTCAGACTTGTAAAATGACCTATAGGGACCCTGTAATTTATTTCCAAAACATATCCAAGCATAAAATTCAAATCTCATTCAAACCAAAAGCCCGAAGGCGTAAGACTACCAAAATATCCAAATCCTAAGCCTAAACAAAAAAGACATCATCCAAAACCAAAAATTCAAACCCATTGTATCAAGGGCATACAAATAAAAATCTATATCCAAGAAGATAAAATCAAAAGAAAAGGGACACTGGGTCAGTAGGTGAATCTAGACCTGGTCGCCACCATCAGCCGGGCGAGATGAATACTCTGGTTCGTCCATAAGAAAGAGGTTGATGACATCCTCCTCAGTCCCCGAATGATCCATGTACTCTCGGGATCACCTCCAGGATGACGGCCAGCTGTCACTTTCCTTCCCCTACAGGGTTGCATGAAACATGTTGTGCTTGCTTCTTCTCTCGTGCAAGTTGGCATCCAACTGACTCTCTAACTCGCTTACGTGGCATCAGAGCACCCCCGATCTCTTCCTGATACCTTCGCTGGGCCTCATTAGCATCTGACAGTGTGAGGGCTATAAAATCCTATAGATAGAGAAATAACAACAATCCATATCATTTATAACATTCATACATGCATCTTATTTTACAATGTCATAACAAGGGATATACCTGAGTGAGCAAGGTCTGAGAAACGAGGGTGTCCCTGAGAGCAAAGGCAATTCTAGCAAGTCGCTCCTCCCTATGAGTAACTTGAAAAATCCAAAAGGCAATCAAAAGGAATCCATAAAGGACTTGTCAAATGGATTTGTTCGCATTTGCACGAGACTTAAATGAGTGGTTTTTTTTGGCCTAAAGTTCAGCGAGTGGTTGTTTGTGATTATCTCCCTAGTTTGAAAGTCATATCTCAAGTTCATAAGTAGGAAATGAGTCTCCAAAGTAGTCGAGAGGTGCCCTTCTACGAATTTGGCACCCTCAGGTCTACCTTGGCCTTGTACTCCACTATCCTCGGCCCGACCTCTCTTCCTGGGAGGCGCTTGAAAATCAAAAGCAACATAAGAGGCAAGCAAAAGCAACCATTTTGACCCAAGAATATGGAATATATACATATATATATATATATATATATATATATATATATATATATATATATATATAAACATAAAAAAGGGCACGATCTCACATCAGAAGAATGGTGCCCCTTGTGAGCCATTGGTGCATCCTGGCTAACCTCGCCCTGCCCCTCGGGATTGCCCTCACCGCCATCACTTTCTTCATCATCCTCATCACTCTCATTAACAATATTGCGCCTCTGCCTTTTCAACTCTTCCTTCCTCTTTTTCGAGTGGAAGGCAATAGAGTCATTGGGATAGATGCGGGGATACATCGTAAGCAAGTGTGATATGTGGCATTATAAGGTCTAGGGACACTTCTAACCACTCAACCGTTGCCCTCCAAATAATGAGCCTTGTCAGTTGCGCCACTAATGGTAAAATAAGGCCACCAGAGGCCTGTAGGGGGATCCACAAGCACTGGCCTAGCAGCAGGCATAAACTCCCTCCAACCACGAACTCTCTCCCCCAAGTACCAAGGTAAAGCCAGGAGGTATTCCATCACAAACCTACTGTCATCCACCTCCCGCCGGACCGTAATGATAGTAGCACAGTTGGACACCTCCTTAAAAGGGTCCCTGACGACCTGGCCAATCAATCAACCAGAAAGCTAATGTAAGAAATTTAAATTTATAAATGTGTTTTTTGACTAATGGTTCGTTGAATGTAAGACAGGACTAAAAGTCAAAGTAACATACCGAGCTAATCTGTAAGTTCCTCAATGCCTCCCTGTATGCGGTAGAATACTTATCGAGTCCTCCAACACTCCCGCACCACCAGGAGAGAAAATGAGAACCCGGAGAAACTATAGTATTGAACTTAACCGGGGGGAGGATCTGATGGTCAAAGCCCAAACCTGTACAATTGACAGCCAATCAGTCTAAAAGCTCACCACACCAAAAAGAGAAAAGCAACTAATCATTATAAAAAAAAGCACTATTCAAAAGGATATACCCGAAGCAACCAATGGCTCAAGCGGAGGACCTTTTCCTTCTTTCGGGCTCTTATGTCCAGCCTATAGTACATCTGAGCTAAAATGGCCCTAGGCATCCTTGATAGTCGCCATATCCTCAAGAGCAGAAATCAACCCATAGTTGACCTTGCTGCTTGAGACCGGAAAGGACAGCACAGTTAGTAATAAAATGACAAACTAGATGATGCAAGCATCCTGCTAGGTCTCGAGGACCACTCTGACCTCCATCCAGTAATCTTGCAACTCTCCATAACCGAATCGCCCCGACTTGGGCTTCGATCTAAAGAGGTCCATCACCTTTTTCACCACCGCCCCCCAGAGGTGGTTCCTCTCTATATAGATGTCAAACTGAATGACTTCTTTGGTCCATGGCAGCCCGGTTGTTGCCACCATATTGGAAGGGGTAATAGTCACATTGCCAATCTGGAGATGAAAGGTATGAGTGGTCTCAGACCACTTCTCGGTGAAAGTAAGGACAGGTAGGAAAGCTTTGACATCAGCACGGGCTTAGCACGGGCTAGACCCTCAAAACTCATGTCATCTATGGCAGTCACAAGTGCAGAATCCTTCTTATCAATATGTTGCCACCACTCACCAATAGTCCCCATGCCTCCAGTACAAGTCAGTCCGTGAGGCTGCAAAAATCGGAAAGGAACAAATCACTTATATGATTCTATTTCTATATCAATTTGCTTCTGGAATGATGCTAATGCCACTGCTGCGGCAGTGATGCTGTTGGCGACATCAACCATACCGCCAGCGGTACGAATGATGTCGCTAGCAACATCTCTAGAATCAGCAGCGATATGGCACTAGTCCGGCCCTTTTCGGAAGGCCTGAAGCTGCTGGCAACAAGAGTGATGTCGCCAGCGGCATCAATTTCTGCGGACAAAATCCAGTTTTGCCCAAAATCATACCAAATCACCAAAAAATGCAATTAATAAGTTTCAGGGCATAAATCAAGCAGAAAATAGGCCTATAACATGCACTCTAACATATATCTCTTGTTTTTAACCCTTATTCTACCATTTTTGAGTCTAGAATCAAAATGTTCAAATGAAACAAAAAGGTTTGAGTTTTGTAGGATTACCTGGACGTAAGAGATGTGGTTTTTCGTGTTCGTGACCAGATTGTCGATTGGAGCCACCATCCCATACTCGAATATGATGTTAGATTCTTTAAAGCTATAGCCCACGTGAACCGAGCAAAGTTTTAGCCCCTCAATGGAAGAAGCAGGTAGATCATCAGACTTGGAACTGCTAGACTTATGCCCCAAGATCTTCTTCACGATTAGAAAGAGAAGGGTTGGATTTTTTTGTAAAGAGTAGGGAGGAAGAGGAAGAGTATTTCGGCCTCTGTTACTGAAATGAGAGAAAAAAAAAGAAGAGTTTTAACTCCTTTTAAACGCCCTTATGGAATTCGAGGAGTTTAATTTTATCTAAAACGGTTCATCTATACCGCCAGTGTTATTAGCTCATATCACTAGCGGCATCACCCACGCCGCTAGTGACATCATTCTAGCTTAATAAAATTTGGAATTTCTTTGACCAGTCAAAGGTGCCTTGTGGCACCCCATACCGCCATCGGCATCAACCATATCATAACCAACATCACTCCAAGCCGCTAGCGACATCAATTTCTCTAGGGGCATTTTAGTTGTCTTTTCGATATTTCAACGGGATCCCGGCTCAAGCCTCGACATCCCAGGACTTTTAAAACCCTTATACTTTTAAATATCACGTATTTACTGTTGATCGAAGGGGCAAAAATATTTTTGTTTCACAAAATTGATCAAGCAGTAAAAATGTCATCTAAAAATCAGTCTAATCTTGTTTTGCATGTCTCTTGTTGCAGTAATGACGCTCCATACTCTTAAAACCTGAAAGCCCAAGCCCTGCTTGGCAAACCTGCAAGCCCAAGCCCCGCTTGGCAAATCTGAAAGCCCAAGCCCCCGCTTGGCAAACCTAAAAAGCCCAAGCCCCCGCTTGGCAAACCTGAAAAGCCCAAGCCCTCGCTTGGCAAACCTAAAAGCCTAAGCCCCTGCTTGGCAAACCTAAAAGCCCAAGCCCGCGCTTGGCAAAACTAAAAGCCCAAGGTTGCGGTTAGGAAACGTGAAAGCCTAAGCCCCGCTTGGCAAAGCTCAAAGCACAAGCCTGACCAAGGGATAAACTGATCATCAGATCGAGGTCCTAATGGAGCTAGAATCCGGTCACCCTCCGGGTCTGACCCGCCAATCATTAAAGTAAAGGCCCGACCAAGGGGCAAACCAATCATCAAATGGAGGTACTAACAAAATCAAAATCCTATCATCCGCAGGGCCAAGCCCGCAATCCATTGGTATAATTTCTAAACCCTTTCTCTTTTCGTGTGATCATACTGACCTGTGTCAGCAGTGATCCCCTGAGGGGCAGCCTATGAGCATGGGATTTTACAGTCCCTCTTTCAAGACGATGATGACATATACCAGATTTTATTCCTCATAGAATTTTTATTACCGATAAAAAATTCTCTACAAATTTTATTTTCAAAAAAATTCAATTCGACGTGTCCGATAACATATTCGGGGGTAGCTCAAACCGATGATTTGCACCCAAAAAATAATTTAGTCCTAAATACCCATAAAAAGTCAACCAAAACCCTGAAAGTTTAAAAAATCCCGCTGAAATTACTTTTAGTGCGGATTTAGGTAATTTTTCCCCTTTTTAGGTTAGGCCATGCTTACTTTTCAAACCTAGCAGGAGGTTGATGCCGCCAGTGGCATTAGCGATACTGTCGACGGTATCATCCATGCCGCCGCCGACATGAGTTCTGCAGCAGTCAGCTTTTTGTTCGATATCCACCAGATAATTGATCAAAGTCAATGTTTCCACCAAATTTTAGCCTATATAAGGAGGCATTTTCAGCAGAAATAGGGGTTCAACACTTCCACCACTTGAAATCCTAAGGAGATTTTTGAGTATTTTAGTTAGTTCTAGTGGGATAAAGTTTAGAAAAGGTGAGAAAAGTGGATTCAATCCATCTTTTCTTAGTTTTTCTCTACTGAACTCTCTGATATTTGGGAGGATTTAAGTTTAGAATCACTGAAATAGGCTTTATAGACCTAAACCACCCCTTTACTTCTCAAATCATCATTTGAGCTCCTCGGAGATGTCATTCGGATCACGAAGAGGTGGATTCATGACCCTGAGGTAAAAATTCTGAGTCTCATAGCTCTTTGGCTTTTATTTTACTTATTTGTTGTGTTTTTTTTGCTATTTTTTGCTTAGTTTTGGATTTTTGATCACTTTTCGGTTGAAAATAGCTGCTGCAAGAAACTAAAGCCGCCAGAGGCACTTGAAGCCACTGGCGGTATCAACCATGTCGCTAGCGGCATCGTTGATACTACAAGTGGCCTCATTTGCCCCCAACGGCTCTATTTTCTTGCAGGACCCTTTCTTTATGGTGTCCAGAATGTTATAGAGCCTACCTATGTAAATAATGTTGCTAGCGGCATCAGTGATGTTGTCGGTGGCCTCAATCATACCGCTGGTGGAATGGAGTTTTGGACAGCAGTTTTGTTTTCATTTTATTTTTGACCTAGTTTAATTTCTGAAGCTAGGATGTAGAGTGCAATGATGGGGGTCCAGAACCTCCAGAAAATAGACCTTACCCTATAACATGTAGCATTTTCACTAGTAATCTGGTTAAAACAAATATCGAGTCTAAAATATGGATATAACAGAATTTTCCCGCAAAAGCCGTTTAAACCCCATTTTAGCCATCTAACCGGGCTCCATAAATTGTAAAATGAATATGCCATGTTCATGCTAACTCAGGTCTTGTTTTGTCTACTAACTATGGATGTTACGTGATATATCTTGTACCACATGTCGTGTTTGTGCTAACCATTTTATGCAGGTAGATTTAGGATAGATGTATGCTAGGCCTTCGGGTATTTTATTTATTGCATAGACAAATATATAGGATTTGGAAAGCCTTGTAATTATTATTATATTTTCCGCATTTTATTTGGGATGCCAGTAAAAATTTATTTATTTATCGCCTTGGATGGTTGATAACATGATAACAATATATAAACCGAAAACACAATAAATAGAGTGAATTAAAACCGATTAAGAAAGAATGAAATCTTTTAACTTAACTAATATAAAATAGATAACATCATCCGAACTCGGAATCTCTACTTAAGGTATGGTCTACCATCCGGTGGAAAATTGTACCAAAATTTCCCAATTGAGCTGAACCAGGTGGCGACTCTATTTTAAGTACGGGATTTCGATCTCGTATCATTTGAGCATAAAAATATGTTACACCATTTTCTATCACCATCATACCATCATTTTCATGGAGACCGATCCACCGACCCAGCTTTACAGCCCATCGCGTAAAAGGTCGTCTACTCACATAGGTACTGTTGGAACTAGCCGATATCGCTGTTGGAGCAGTGATACTACTAGCGACATCAGCCATACCGCTAGCGGTATGGGTGATGCCGCCGGCAATATCGCTATAAGCAGTGGTGATATGGCCAGTCTTTAGGCCTTTCTATAAGGCCTAAAGCTAGCGGCGTCAATTTCTGCAAGTAGAATCCAATTTCGCCCAAAATCAAGCCAAAATCGCACCAAAATCACAAAAAGCGCAAATAATCGGAACCAAAGCATAAAAACAGTAAAAATCAAACCAATGGCATGCAATATCAGTTTCTATACTTTCAATTTCATGTTCATAACCCTATCGTGGCAAAACTTTAAGCTAAAGGCCGAAATCGAAACTTAACAAAAGAAAGGAATTCGGGTTTTATAGGATTACCTGGACATAGCAGAGGTGCTTCTTTTTCTCAGGAGTCAAATTTGTTATGGTTAAAATAATCTTGTAACCATACATCTCAACAATTTTCTTCAAACCAGAAGCAACGGGAACCAGGCAAACTTTCAGCCCCTCGACAAAAGAATCAGGCAGATTTTTGGGCCTCATACTTGTGGATTTTCTTCCAAAAACTTTCTTCAACATGATTGAGAGTGAAGGGGAGAAGGTATAGGGAGGTATAAAGAGTTTGAAAGGAATAGGGAGGCTGTTTCACAATTACTGCCGGTGAAATAGGAAAAAGGGATTGTTTTAATTCAAATTAAATAGAAGCACAAAATTCGAGGAGTTAGAAACCACCACTTTATACCGCCGATGGTATCAGTTTAAACCTCCAGCGGCATCACCAGGCCGCCAGCGGTCTCATTCTCACCAGGGACAATTTTTGAATTTTTTTGACTAGTCAAAGTTGCCACGTGGCACCTCATACCGCCAGCGACATTAATCAAACCTCTAGCAGCATCACCCCAAGCCGCCGGCGACATCAACTTCTCCGGGGGCATTTTAATTGCCTTTTCAACAGTTCCACAGGATCCCAGCTCAAGCCCCTGACATTCTAGGACTTCTGAAACTGTTGTGCCTTTAATTTATCACATTTTTACTATTCATCAAAGGGGCAAAAATATTTTTGTCTCACAAAATCAATCAAGTAGTAAAAACATTATTTGAAATTCTGTTTAATATTGTCTTACTTATCACTCTTTGGAGATCAAACCTGAAAGCCCAAGCCCGCTTGGCAAACCTGAAAAGCCCAAGCCCCACTTGGCAAACCTAAAAAGCCCAAGCCCCACTTTGCAAACCTAAAATCCCAAGCCCCGCTTGGCAGACCCGAAATCCCAAGCCCCGCTTGGCAAACCTGAAAGACCAGGCCCGCACTTGACAAACCTGAAAACCTAAGCCCCGCTTGGCAAACCTGAAAGCCCAAGCCCTGCTTAGCAAACCTCAAAGCTCGAGCCCAACCAAGGGGCAAACCGATCATCAAATGAAGGTCCTGGCAAAGCCAGAATCCTATCATCCTTGGGGTCCAGCCCATCAATCATCAAATCCCAAGCCCGACCAAGGGGCAAACCATTCAACAAATGGAGGCACTGATAGAATCAAAATCTTGTAATCCTTTAGACCTATCATGCCAGCTATCAGGTACAATTTCTAACCCTTGCTCTTTCGTACGATCATACTAACATATGGCAGCAGTGATCCCCCGAGGGGCAACCTATGAGCACTGGATTTTACAGTCCCTCTTACAAGACGATGATGACATATACCTGATTTTATTCCTCATGACAAAAATCCTTTTTTAGAATTTTTTATTACCGATATAAAATTCTCTATGAATTTTATTTCTAGAAAAATTCAGTTCAGCATGTCCGATAACGCATCCGGTGGTAGCTTAAACCGATGATTTGCACCCAAAAATTAATTTAGTCCTAAATACCCATAAAAAGTCAAATAAACCCTAATTATTCAAATTAATCCTACTAAAACACCTTTTTAGGCGTATTTGACCAACCTTTTCACCTTTTTAGGCTAGGCCACACTTACTTTTCAAACCTGGTAAAGGTTGATGGCACCAACGGCATCAGCAATACCGCCGACGGTATCATTCATGCCGCTGGCGGCCTGATTTTTGTAGGCAGACAACTTTTTGCAGAAATTTGCTCGATATCCGCCGGATAATTGATTAAAGTCAATTTTCCACCAAATTTTAGCCTATATAAGGAACCATTTCAGCTAAATTAAGGGTTACACATTCACCACTTGAAATCTTAAGAAGATTTTGAGTATTCTTAGTTAGTTCTAGTGGGATAAAGTTTAGAAAAGGTAAGAAAAGAGGATTCAATCCATCTTTTCTTGGTTTTTCTTTACTAAACTTCTTGATATTTAGGAAGATTTTAGGTTTATAAATTACTACACTAGGATTTAGAGACTTAAATCACCCCTTTACTACTTAAATCATCAATTGAGCTCCCCAAATGTGTCATTTGGATCACGAAGAGGTGGATTCACGGCCCCAAGGTAAAAATTCTGAGTCTCATAGCTCTTTGGATTTCATTTTACTTGCTTGTTGTGTTTACTTGCTATTTTGTGCTTAGTTTTGGATTTTCGATCACTTTCCGGCCAAAAACAGCAGCTGTAAGAAACTAAAGCCGCCGGTGGTATCAATCATGTCGCTAGTGGCATCACTGATATCGCTAGGGGACTCATTTGTCCCCAATGGCTCTATTTTCTTAAAGGACCCTTTCTTTATGGTATTGAGAATGTTATATAGCCTGCATGTGCAAATGAGATCGCCAGCGGCATCAGTGATGCCGCCGATGACCTCATTCATACCGCCGGCGGTATGGAGTTCTAGACAACAGTTTTGTTTTCATTTCATTTCCGACCTAGCTTAATTTCTAAAGCTAGGATGTATAGTGCAAGGATGGGGTCCAGAACCTCCTAAAAACAGACCTCACCCCATAACATGTGGCATTTTCACTAATAATTTGGTTAAAACAATTATCGAGTCTAAAATATAGATATAATGGAAATTTTCCCACAAATGCCATATAAACCCCATTTTTAGCCATCTAATCAGGCTCCATACATTGCAAAATGAATATGCCATGTTCATGCTAACTCGGGTCTTGTTTGGTTTACTAACTATGCATGTTACATGACATACCTCGTACAATGTATAGTATTTGTTCTAACCATTTTCATGCAGGTTGATTTAGGATAGATGAATTCTAGGCCTTCGGGTATTTTATTTATTGTATAGATAAATGTATAGGATTTGGAAAGCCGTGTAATTATTATTTTATTTTCCACATTTTATTTAGGATGACTGTAATAATTTATTTATTTACCGCTTAGAATGCTTGATAACGCGATACCAATATATAAACTAAAAACACAATAAATAGGGTGGATTAAAATTGATTAAGAAAGAATAAAATCTTTTAACTTGGCCAGTGTAAATAGATAACATTATCTGAACTCGAAATCTCTACTTAAGGTATGGTCTACCACCCGGTGGGAAAATTGTACCAAAATTTCCCTATTGAGCTGAACCGGGTGGCGATTCTATTTTGAGTATAGGATTTCGATCTCGTATCTTTTGAACACTAAAATATGCAAAACCATTTTCAAACCACCATCATGCCATTATTTTCAGGAGACCGGTCCACAGGCCCAGCTTTGCAACTTGTCTGAACACAATGAGGAGATCCGAACTATGGGGGATACCGGGCTACTAGCCAATATAGGCTCATTCGAGTTTAGTGACATCATCAGGTCCATCCCTCAGGCTCCGAATACATTGGCCCCAGGTGCTATCTTAGCTCTAGTAGAGAGGCGGATGGAGACGACCTATACTTTCCATTTGCCGATCGGGGAGGTCACCGTCACTCCTTTAGATGTATGTGCACTGATAAGATTAGATTGGAGCAGGACATCATCCACTTTGATGTCTATGTCAACCGATGGCATTCCCATCCTAAGGTGAAGGCTTATGTAGAGAGATTACTTGGGCTCCATTATGGAGGGACAAAAAAGTTCAAGTACGGAGAGCTGCATGGTTACTAGATTGGGCAGCTGAGCCCTATTGCTGTGGAGAGGAGGGACTAGTACTCTTGGTCTTTCCTACTAACCTTCCTTACCATCATCTTTTTCCTAGTTTACTCAAGCAACCTTAACTATGGTTTGCTCTCAGCCGTCGAGGATCTTGCCGCTGTGCCATGCAAGAATTGGTGCAGTTGCTATGGGTTGGATATTGCAGTTCAGGGCTAGCAATCTGAGCTCAAGATCTTCCTGAACCAATCTCTTATGCTTTCACCTTTTGCTCAAACTAATTCGCAGCTAACTTCACCTTGTCTTGCAGATTTGGGCCTTTGAGCATCGATTTATCCCCAAGCTAGGTTTTCCCATGCAACCTGAGACGCCTCACATTATCTCTATATGGATGGGGCCCTGACGATAATAGAGTATAGGGAGTTCCTTCGCTAGCTGTCCTATGATCAGGTAAAATTTTTTTCTGTAGAACCTGTATTTCATATTTCGATAACCATTAGTAGAAACTATATTTACAAAGTTATGGTACTTACAGTGCATTTACTTTATGCAGGTTATTTGAGACCCGTGGGAGAGATTGGATTTACACAGAGACATCGAGCGGATGTGGGCTGGGGTGGATGATCACCGCTTTATACTGGAGTCCCCGCTCTCCCTAGAGTGGTATTTTTGCAAGAGGGTCCGAGATTAGAGAACCAATGCTGCTATGGAGAGACTGATCCCTTATAACTTAGCTTTGTGAATACCTTATTGCTTCTCGACATTGACTGTGACGCTGAGTGTAACTGTTCATTATTATAGCCTACTACCTCCCTTCGAAAGAGGTCTACTGTTGCTACCTCTATTGACCTAGAGCCACCTACGAAGCGATCTCGTGCTTCGGGGAGTGTGAGAGATAGGGTCCTCTAGGTAGAATTGGATACTTTCTTTCGGCTCCTCAATCATTCGGGGAAGCGGGCTATCAAGGAGCTCGAGGAGTTGGTGTAGCCTATTCACTTTACCCCATCTATTTCTACTCACGTAAGGAATTCTCATCCCTTAGATTCTCTTTTATGATTGCTGCTTGAAATATCTTAGTGCTGACATGATTTTCTTTTCAGGTTACTATGACTGAGGTGGAGAGGATTGCGAGGGGCTTCTTCTCTATTGAAGACCTACTGCTAGCTTAGGATGCACTAGCCTTAGTAAGTTTCTTTTACCTGCAAAATTTGACAAATTATGTATGATGCATACCATGACATTTATATATGTGTACTGATCTTATGATTTCCATTGCAAACTTTGTTGGCTATGAAGCGTAATACGTCAGCTCAAGATTTGGATGCCTCTAAGAAGCGAGCTAGGTTCCTAGAGGAGCAGCTGCAGTGTCCACTACTAAGGCCGACTGGGCTAGAGTAGAGATTGCTCGGGCGACAGGCGAGGTTGAGGTTTTGTGGGGTCAACTGGCATAGGTGACTGAGGATAGACAGACACCTGAGCCGTCTGATTCCTTATCGGATGATGATAGCTCAACTTGTTGAGTGGGACCAGTGGTGACTCAAGCGGCTAGAGGTGAGTAGGAGGTGGAGCAGCGAGCTAAGGCGGCTGGTGTTACGGCTAAGGATGGTGCTGGAAGTGGGGACCAGATGATGATTGACATGGATGACCTACTGGCTGATGCCCAGGATGAGACTCAAGGTGTGCCCTAGGCACAGGATCCCGCTACAGCTTAGACTATACGATAGCTATTACTTTCTGGACATTTGATACCTTTGGTCCTGCGTGGCTTATTTTGGTGTAAACCTGGATTCATACTTTAGCCTTTTTAACTTTTATGCATGCTAAACTTTTCTTTTTCTAAATTGAAACCATTGAATATTGTCATCTGCAAACCCTTGTTGCCCCTTTGACATAATTAACAATGAAGCCTATTTAGCGTGTACCACAAGCAAGTGAGTTAATCATTGAACACTCTAATTTCTTCATCGCAATGAACTGGCCTAATGCAATTGACAAGAATCACCAAGGCTGGTTAGTTGAAAATAGCACTTCTGGGGATACGTGCTATCATGTTATTTCACAACAGGAGAACTAAGTTCAAGGACTCCTAGTTATGAGACATGGAAATTATAAATGATGTTTAATTATTACAATTGACAAAACTCGTGCTTTTAAATTGAGTTCTTATTTTTGCATAGGCCCCTCGGTGTGAGATGGCCTATCGAACATTTATCTTCATTTCTATTTATCCTGATTTTTGCCTGAACTGTCCTTGATGGCTTAGTTCAGCATACTTTTCTTTTCTTCTTTTATTTACTTTAACTTTTGCCTAGACCGCCCTGTTGGGTTTTAAATCCAGCAAGCTTTTTCTTTCTTTTTCCTTTCTCTTAACTTTTGCCTGGACCGCACTTTTAGGTTTTCAATCCAACAGACGTTTTTCAAATTTTGCATAGGTCCAATTTCTTTTGTGGCCTATTGATATTTTTGTCTTTTATTGAATAATGTACGCGTAGTAAAGATAATGACAAAGATGCACAAAATGCAGAGAAAAACTAATGTTCACATACCAGCGATTATTTCACCTAAATACATGCATGCATTCATACGACCAAAATTCTTAGCAAATCATAACATGTTCATTAATGAGATTAATTTGAGTACATAGGCAATGGTAACAATATCCAATTGTTAACCCCTACTGCCTACTAGTCTTTTATAGATTTTCCAAAAAGCAACTAACATTTTCCTCTCAATGCCCTAACTTTTGCCTAAGCCGCCCTTTTCGGGTTTTCAACTTAGCAGGCTTTATTTGCGTTGGAGTACCCCAACTTTTACCTGATCGATTTTTAGAATATCGATCAGTGGGCTGCACCCTATTTTTTGCCCGAGCAATAGAGGACCACTCATCGGGTGATTTATTCTTTTTTTTCTTTTATTTTTTGTGCTGCTTTTCTGTGATTCAATTCTTTTGACCTAGACATGATAACGCTTAAGCCTATCATGATTCACTGGATTCATGAACTCATTTCCATCATATCCATAAGCTTGATTCCTCCCTTGCCAAAGACTTTCTTAACTACAAATGGCCCTTCCCAATTAAGCATGAATTTTCCTATAGCATTGGCATAGCTATTTGAGAACTAGATCACCTACTTTGAGAGGCTACTTTGAGTATTTAACTCTGCTGTTGTAAGCTCGAGCCATGCATTGTTGATACATTTATAGGTGGTCAAGTGCCTTGAGCTGCTTCTCATCTATTGTGTTCAATTGTTCATACCTAGCCCTTGCCCAATCTGACTCTTTTAGCCAAGCTTCGAGTGTCACTCATAGAGATCTTACTTCTGTTTTGATTAGCAACATGGCTTCTATTCCATATACCAAGGAAAAAGGTGTCTGATTGGTGGGAGTCCTTACACTGGTTCTATGCCCCCAACTATAAATAGAAGTTTATTAGCCTAATCCCTGTAGGCACCCACTCTCTTGGACAAGAATCCTCTTGATTGACTTATTGACATTAATGATCAGGTTCCCTTTAAAGCTCCTGTGGGCTTTGAGTATAGACTTGTAACCCAAGGTGCACTTTCCATTCTTCATAACTAGAGCCAGCCTGCTGTTGATGTCCTCATAAGGGGTTACTTTGGTCATGTAACTCACGGCGTACTTTGTTTTCTTCATAACCAGAGCTAGCCTGTTGTTGATGCTCTCATGAGTATTTTTAGCCTTCTTTCTCGATGATGTTACCCCCTTCTCCCCCTCGTGAAGAAAGAGGGGCCAAGACTAATTGTTATCATGTTTAGTAAGCACTTTTATCATCCCTCTTTTTGTGATAAGTTTTAACCATTGGATTTTTATGCCATTGCGATATACTTATCAATAAATATGGTGATATTTTTAAGAATGTTGTGTTTTGAGTGCATGATGTCTTTAAAATGAGATACTCAAGAAAAAATGTGAATGGAAAATGCATTAATTTAACCATGATATTCCTAATAAGTGGCATTGTTTGCATAAAAAATGTTTGCAATAATAAAAATTACATCATTTGAATCATCCTCCACATGCTGAGGGCCTTACCGGTCAGCCTTGGTAACATTGGTAGCTGAACTAGTAGTCTCAGCATGCAGGCTCACATAAGTTTCTTCGCCCACTACTCTTGCTAAGCTCTTAATGGCCTTGCTTATTGGGTTACCGTTCTCATCCCCCTTCCAATTCTTCTTCATGAGTACGGCCAGGGCCTTGGTGATAGCTTTGACTCCTTCACTCATCTCATCTCCTTCAGCCTTCCCACATAATTCTATAGAAATTGAGGTCTTAATCATGCAAGCAATCTTAAAGCCATACACATCATTGAAGATCTCAAAACCAGAGACCTTCTTTCCTCTTATCTCCACAGGTTCCTCCTAACCTGTGAACACCTTCTTCTTGACCTCAGCCCCTACCATAAGGTAGGACTGGGGCTTAGATTTCTTAACACCTGGGCGATTTCCCAAACCAATTCTGAATGGCCACGGCACAGGAATAATGGGCTCCAACATGCCCTGCAGATTCTTCCCAAGCCCCTTTCCTTTCACGTAACCCTACTTCATAATAATTTTTTCAATCTTAAGGGATATGTACCCCCTAACTAAAAACTTCGTACCCTATTGAGCAATAATCACCCTAGATTCCTTTTCCTCGGCTTCCATAGCCGCTAAATAGATGGTTTGTCAGCCTCAATGGTTACGAGCTTGCCATTATAGATGGGCTTGACTTTCTGGTGGACTGTGGAAGGGATGACCCCTAATGCATGGAGCCAAGGATGACCCAACAAAAATGAGTACATGACAGGGATGTCAAGGATGGTGAACAAGACTTTGGACTTCACTTCCCCAATGGTCACCTCAGCTTCAAAAACTCAAATGACGCTCATCTTCATATCATCACTTCCCCAATGGTCATCTCAGCTTCAAAAACTCCAATGACACTCCTTTTCGTATCATCACATGCCCTTATAACAGTATTGGATTTCTCCAACATGGATTCATCTAGCCCTAAGTGAGGAAGGATCTTGGCAGGGCAGATATTAAGGGCGGAACTATCGTCCACTATGACACACGGGATAGAACAATCAAAGACCTACACCTTGATGAAAAGTGCCTTGTTATGCTTGTTCCTTTCTCTCAGAAGATCTGATGGATAAAACATAATGGGTTCAACCTATTTGGAAGAAGATCCTCCAATAATTGAAAACACCTCAACCAAGGTATTAGAAGGTGTAGCCTCTATGCTTAATAACTTTTCCGTCAAACCCCTGTGATGATCCTCAGAGTCAATGAGAAGTTGCTAAATGTTGTACTTCACAGGGGTAACTCACAACTTCTAGATAAGAGGGGTGACCTTCAAATCTACCATTCCAGTACTAAGTGGTGTTTGAGTTTCAATAGCAGGTATAAAGGTCGGTCCCTGACTGACACTCAGGATGACTTGAATGTCAACCTCTCTACCCCTTCTTATTTTAGGAGGGCTATAAGGGCAACCCTCCCACTTTAAGTAACATACAACACCGCATCTTTCATATAGCTCCTCCCCTCGGAGGTTTCTACCAACAAGGATTGTCCTTCATGGTCATCATTCTCCAATACATAGTCATCAATATCAATTGGTTCAAGTTAAACCAACATGGCTTACTCATCATAAACACCTTCTAACTCATACGCATCAATATCAATAGGGATAGGTTCATCGGGTAAGGCCACTACCGAGTGAACCACATGATTAGCTTGCATGATCATATTGAAGACATGATGGGAGGGCAGTCCTGACTCAATAGCCGCAACCTATTTTTCAAAATTTAGCAAGGGGTTATTCATGGTGCTAGGTTTAAGCTTGTGTTCCTAAATCTTCTTATCCTTAATTAGGCCATGAATAGCCTCCAGTAAATCCCTACAGGCGTCGGTATGATGACATTTGCTAATATGATAAGCATAAAATTGATCCATATCCTCAAGTTTAGGTGAAACATAGGGCTTAACACTTTGGAGAAGGGTCAAGCGCCCTCAACTTGGTAAAGATGGTAGGCAACATTGCCTTCCATAGAGATCATCAATGGTACAGACTGTAGCCACTTCTTCTAGCACTATCACGGTTTTGGGATATGAACTAGACCTCGGCTTAGAAGCTTAGCCTGGTACTGAAGGGTCATTCTTCTTGAACCAAGGTTTGGCCGGCACACTTGCCTTCTCCAACTCCTCAATCCTTTCCCATTTATCAGCCTTCTCAAAGACCTCCACATAGCTAGAGAACTTATCCATACAAAGAACCTTACAATAAGCGGGCAAGGCACCGTCTATCAATTTTATGATCATCTCGGGGAGACTCAGTCGATCTTTCAAAAAGACTTGGGTGGCTATCCACCTTTCAAAATAGGGCTTGAATTTCTCATTGGGGGCTTGCTTGATAGCCTCCAAATTTTGTATGGTAGTCTTGATAGTGGCGTTGAAACCATACTATTCAATGAAAGCCTCAGATAAGGCCTTCCAATCTCTAGTCACCTCATCTAATAAAGTGTTGTACCACTCGATAGCTGGGCCCTCCAAAGTGCAAAGGGAACATCTCGGTGAGGATTTTATCACTTAGCTTCCTTATCCTCATAACCCTCTGATAGGTGGTGATGTTAGATTGAGGTAGATAGGTTCCCTTATACTTCTCTATACTAGGCATACTAAAGTTTTTGAGGACCTAATCCTCCTCCCTATTGGCTTGAACTGACAGTGCTGATGGATGAATGCTAGGATGGGTAGCCAGCAGCTTGTGCAATAAATCACGCAATTCTACAGACAAGGGTGATCCATCCAATTGACCAATCGAACCTAAGGGTAAACCTGTTGATTGAGGAAAGGTTGTCCCCTTAGGTGCGACTATAAAATTAGAGGTCGGGCCCGATGCCCCAAACTAAAATGCTGGTGGTACGAACCCCTAGCTAGGTTGAGCGAACTGACTAATGATCGATGGAACTACTATACCCACTAACTAAAATTATCGACTAACTGAACCAAATAGACTGACTGAACACAACTGAACAAACTGACTGGAAGATTCCCCGTGAACTTGAAGAGGTGGTAACTGAGTCTAAGTGAATGGATTGTGAGCAACCTTTGAAAGGGGAGGCTGCTCACTAACAACTACACGGACTGCTGGAGCTCTGATACGTGCGCCCTGAGAGACGTTGGCCATCCTCTCTTTCGCCAAAATCTCTCTAATGGAAGCTAGTATCTTATCATTTACCCCGATCAAGGAATTGATCACTTCCAAGATATTATGAGATGACATTTGCAATCTCCAGTCTAATATCAGCCCTTGATGCATTTGCCTCCTCACTACGACCAATATCCTCAATCTCAACATCTATCTGGCCATCATAAGTCAGAATGTAGGACATCTCCTCAAGCTAATGGGTAGTATCAAAATCAAATGGACCAAACTGACTGCTAGATAAATCGCTTCGAGATAGAGATGGAATAACCCTTAACTGAACCGAAGGAGGAGGTGCTGGTAGAATGGGAATTCAAACCAAACTGACTTGAGATCATTGCCAAGCTTTAACTCTTTGAACATTGGCTGAGGTAGTAACCAAAAGATCAGTACATGCATGGGATGTGGTATGCATGAATGATGCACAATAATGCATGGTGGGGTTAATTACAAGGGAATGAAATACAACACATGCAAAGCGATTGATTCCGCCCTTATTTCTTCCACCAATTCTGAGGGCATTCTTCCTTTGTCTAATCTCACATAGAAACAAGGGTACCTAAAAGGTAAAGTTCTAAGGCTTTCCATAAGAATCGTGTAGAGACATATCAGAAGTTGATGTAGTAGGTTCCCATTGCATCAAGCCTCTTTTGGAGAGAGATGACAATGAATGCTCTAGTCACTAGAGTGTCACCAATTCCTAGCAAGCATGAGTGACAGTTTCATAAGTTTCACGAAAAAAATAGGGCACCTTAACCAAGCGCTAGAACAAGAGCACATCTAGCTATAGAGAGAGGAAGATGAGAAGATAGAGTGTAATAATTTTCCTAAATGATGAGAAAAGAAAATGGGTTGAATTAAGTAAATGATTTTTTATGCTCATCTTAATCTTTTAAACTTTAAAAATAAACCAAAATTTTGCAAGTTAAAAGATTATAATCCCTAGTAGAGTCACCACTGTGAGGTGTCGATGACATATGGGTCACCCTTGGAGCCTACCGGCGAGGCCCCCTGGAGTGATTGGTTGATTGATTTAGGCGTGATGAAACCTTTTTAGTTTAGGTTTGCACATTTTAATGAACAAAAGAATCGTGACCCAAATCTCAATACAAATGATAGAGTCACCACCCAAGTTGTCTACTTGGGAAAGAGTTTTGGTATGGTTCCCATTGGGAGAGAGACTCATAACTTTTGGATCAGAGATTCGGGTATCGGATGAGTCACTTATTTCTCTTTTAGTTAATTCAAAATTACATTTACTACGTAAAACTGTTTCATTTTCATCATTTGGGAATTATTACGGAAATCCTATTTGCTACACTCTTTTACACTCGATTCATGTGTTTACAACAGTTCATAACAAAGTACAAATAATAACTGGGGGAATAAAAATTATAACCAGGGGAAAATGGGGAAATTGCAAAGGAACCTATACATTTGTTCTAAGTTATAAAACAAAATAAAATAAATACCCCTTCATTCACAAAGATTAGTACAGTTTATAGCACACCATAAGTCAACATTTTGTCAAGAAAGTGTGATTATGTTAGCGTGGTGGTTTTGCGATCGATAGTGCCCGGATGACTTCTAGGATTAGAGAGAAATAACGAGTCTTCAGCGCATTTTGTTATGAAAACACATTTTAACTTTTGTGGGTTAATTTACCAAATTATTAGTGGAAATGATCACATGGCAAACGGTGATGTTAGATTGATTTTATAGATTAAAAATAGAATTTTAGGTTTTGCCTGGGGGCCAGTATGCGTACGGGTGGGGTGGGACCCATAGGGTGCTAGTAGGGACCCTTACGGGTATGGGAGAACCCGTACGGGTCCTGTCTAGTCTAGACAGAACCTTATTTTAGAAAATTTAACAGATTAATATAGATGGAATAGAATACGAGAAATAACGATAAAATAAATAAGATGTGAGTCTCTTTGAAACTCAGAGCGTGCCTTAACGACATGAATCCACTTTGAAGCGATCCTTGTGCTGAGAGAGAGTCTAGACAAAGTAGATGATGAAATGGTGATTTTTAGGACTGTTTAGGTGAGTATTTATGTGGACAGATGCTCCCCTAAATCCTAATAAACGAAGCTAGGAATAAATAAAATGTGGACAAAACCTCAAGGAATGGGTTTTCCCCTTATTTTATACATCTTATACATTAAACCAACAGAAAATGGCTGGAAAATGCTATCAATTGCCTATAATAATCTTTTCTCTTTTATTTTTAGCTGTCCTCCTCCAAAATGAGGTGTAAAAGCCTCTATTTATTGGGGAAATTGGGTCTGAACACAATAAATTGCATTCATAACCAATTTCCTCCTAAAAAGGCATCGATCACCTTCCATAAAGCCTATTTAGACAAGTGCAGGACCCGTACAGGTCTGGTGGGACTCGTACGGGTTCGGGGGGACCTGTATGGGTCCCCCCCAGATGAATTAGGGACTTGACCCATACGGGTCCACTGGTGGATCTGTAGCGCCAAGCATGAACCATATGGGTCCCTAAGGGCAGATTAGGTCTCCAGACTCGGCCAGACTCAGCTCTGTAGCAGTAGGAACACCTCTGATGGATAACACCTGTAAAAGATTACATTATCTAGCTCTCATCATCATTTCGTGAGAAGGATCATTAAAATCCAGTGCTCACAGCATGCTTTATGCCTAAACGAAATTCTTCATCCTCTTCTTCTAGAATGTGTACAATTCACCAGTGAAGAGTGGTGGACGGGTTATAGACATACCCTCCGAGAGAAGCTGTGAGTTATTGAAAATCAACTTCATTTTTAATATCAAGTTAGACCTTTAGCTCAAGATTGTTAAGTCTTTACTTCTAGGCACTTGCTCTGATACCACTTGTTGGTCCCTATGTGAGTATAGTTAGGGTTAAAGGGGGTTGAATGACCTTTTTTACGGAATTTATAGGTTTTAAAAAAGTCTGTGTAGCGTGTTTGAAATGATCTAGAATTATTAGATCCGGATGATGCAACTATGAAATAAAAATGCACTAAAAATGAAAGTTGTAAGTAAAGACATTCAAACACAGCAATTTTATACTGGTCTAGCCCCTCCTAATCCAGTCCCCAGAGTTTCCTCCTCTGAGCTTTTTAATCCACTAGTGTGGTTTCTTTCACGGGCAGAAATTAAGCCTTTATAATTATCTCCGGAGATTTCTTCTCCTCTAGATGTAGGATATACCACCTAGCTAACTCCAAGCTTGGCTAAGTGCTTTGTGCATTTTCTCCAGAAGATACCCTCTTTGTTTTTTCCAGAAGATACCCTCTGTGTTTTCTCCAGAAGATACCCTCTCTTTTAGATGTAGGATATACCACCAAACCACCGAGCTTGGCTGAGTCCTCTTCTATAGTAGGATATACTACCCAAACTCTACCCAAGTTTAAGCTAAGTCCTACAGGGATATAACTCTTAAACTTTCCTAGTTTAAGCTAAGTCTCAATCTCAATACTCATCCAAGTATGAGATTTTATAGTTTGTCTTTTTTAAAGATGGGTTTTTGAATTCTTCAAGCTCAAAACTTGACTTAAGAATTCTTACAACAGATTTGAGTGTCAAGTTCTCAGATGGGTTTAATCTCTGATTGAATAGCAGCTTTCTTAATATATTGCTTTATTGAATCAACTAACATTGTCTCAACTTGTGAAGCTTCCCTTTTGAGGGCTTGGATAATAAATGCAGCTATTGTTGGACTTGAATCTTCATCGTTGATCAGATTTGAATTTGGTGGGATTGGTGCGGCAAAGATGTCAGTTGGCATTTATTTAGCTTTTTGCGCTCTGTGAAATTCCATGCAAAATTTGTCCTTGTTTGGGCTCCACGCGCCTTGCTATTGGTCTAGGTTAAAAAGGTTTCACCTTTTTTCTCTTTCTATTGTCAGCCTTTTTATCCTTTGCTAAAACCGTGACTTTTTCATTCTCCAAGGCAAAAAGCAACTTTGACTTTAGACCAATATTGGAGGGAAATTGAATTTTTGAATATTCCCTTTATCTTGAGAATTAAGTCTTCCGGATGTCTTCAGACCTAATCTAATCGGATGTTATTCCTGATGTGATCTTCTCTAGATGCTATCTTTTTGGGCTTAGTAGTTTGTTTCATTTCATACTTTAACTTGATGCTTCTTTAGGGATTGTTTTCTTCTGTCTTGAACCGAATAAGGTCTTCTTAGACTTGCAGTTTTTGTTTTCTTCAAAACCTTGATCTGGATGCTTGTCTTGAGGTTTTTGCTAAGTCTTCCTGATGATTGATTTCCAACAATATGCTAGACCTAAAGACAAACATTTAACTATGGAGAAAGGTTACTCGATATTTTTGAGAGAACGAGCAACGCACTTGAAGGATAAGCACGGGCGGTTAGTTGATCAAGTTGAGATGGGGAGGAATTGCATGTACAAATTGAATTTGAGAACCATATGAGAAAAAAAGTTTGCAAGTTAATGTAGAAGGTCGAGTTCAAAGGCATAGGAATGGTATGTTACTTACAAGAGGATGGCTCGGTAGGGTCAATTCAAGATGTGTATTATATGCCAGATGTGAGCACGGCATTTTGCAGTCCCTCTCACGAGACGATGATGACGTATATTCCTATTTTTAATGCTCATTAAAAATTCTTTTCGAATTTTTATTACAAAAAAATTCAGTTCAGCGTGTCCGAATATGCGTTCGGTGGAAGATCGAACTGGTGATTTACACCTAAAAATAATTTTAGTCCTAAATATCCTAAAAAATTCAACATAACCCTAATTATCTCCAAAATCCCTCTTAAAACACTTTTTGGGTGGATTTGACCCCTAATCCACTTTTTAGGCTAGGCCATACCTCCTTTTCAAACCTGTGCAGGGCCTCGAAGTCGCCATCTGCTTTAGTCATACCGCCGGCGGTATCATCCAAGCCACCGAAGGTCTGACTTTTGCAGGCAGACAGCTTTTTGCCTTGCCTTTGCTCGATACCAGCCGAATAATCGAGAAAAGTCAGTTCTTTCGGATTTTTGCCTATAAAAAGGCCATTTCCATATGAAAGAGGGGATTAGCAACTTATAACTTGAATTAGTGAGAAAATTCTAGTGAGATAAGTGAGTTTTAGTGAGATAAGGTGAAGAAAAGGTAAGAAAAGGGGAATTATTCCATCTTTTCTTTGGTTTTTCTCTATTCAAATCTCTTAGAAATTAACTTAAATCTATAGAACTTGGGTTAAAAATCAATCTAGATAGGATTTAGAGACTTAAATCTTTAGTTTGCTACCTAAATCATCATTTCAAGCTCCCTGGAGGTGTCATTGGATCACAAAGAAGTGGATTTACGGCCCCGAGGTAAAATCCTTAGTCTCTTGAGCTCTTTGTCATTTATTCTTGTTGTTTGTTGTGATTCTTTAGTGTTTTGTGCTTAGTTTCAGGTTTTTGGTTGTTATTCAACCATTAACTACTACTGCTGCAAGAAAGTGAAACCTCCAGCGATATGTGAAGCCGCCGGCGGTATCATTCATGTCGTCAGCGACATCAATGGTACCTTCAGTGGCTCCATTTATCACCAGCGACTTTGTTTTCGTGTGGGACCCTTTCTTTACAGAACCCAGAATGTCAGTTTGTAGGCCTGTATGAGTGAAATTGCCAATAGTATCAATAACACTGCCAGCGACTTCAACCATACCGCCGGAGCCTTGATATTTTGGACAATAGATGTATTTTCTTTTCATTTTGACCTAGTTTAAATTCCGAAGTTATGATGAACAGTACAATGACAAGTACTCCTAATTACCCTAAAAATAGTCCTCACCCATAACATGTGGCATTTTCACTAATAAATTGGTTAAAATAACGATCGAGTCTAAATGTAAAATGGTTTTCCATAATGCCGTTCAAGAATCATTTTTTGCTATCCACTCGGGGTCTATGATTTGTGCCATGATCACGCTAACTTGAGTCTTCTTTTGTCTACTAACTATGCATGCCATGTGATATATCGCGTATACATGTCGTATTTGTGCTAACCATTTTAGGGTAGATGTATGTTAGGCCTTCGGAGTATTTTACTTTTCATCTTAGACAAATGTATAGGATTTGAAAGCCATGTAATTATTCCTTAATTTCTGCATTTCATTTGCAATGACTGTGAATGCTTGCTAAATAACACGCTAACACAAAATATAAATTGAAAACATTAAATAGGGTGGATTAAAACCGAATAAGAAAGAATGATAATTTTAGATTGGCCAATGTAGAATAGAGAGCATCATCTGAACTCAGAATCTGTATTTAAGGTATGGTCTACCACCTGGTGGGAAAATCATACTCAAATTTCTCGGTTGAGCTGAACTGGGTGGCGACTCTATCTTAAATACAGAATTTCCATCTTGTATCTTTTGAGCATTAAAATATGCAAAACCATTTTCTACCCTCACATCACGCTAATTATTTTTAGAGGTCGGTCCTTTGGCCCGCTTTGCAGCCATTCGAAATGTCGTCCACTCAAACCAGACCTAAAGATAAACATTTTGAGCATGGAGCAACTCATGGAGAAAGGTTACTCGGTATTTTTAAGAGAACGAGTACTGCTCTTGAAGGATAAGCAAGGGCGCTTAGTTGATCAAGATAAGATGGGGAGGAATCACATGTACAAACTGAATTTGAGAATAAGGCGTCACTATAACATTTCTGTTTCGGTCACTTAGATCATGGTGGTCTACAAAAATAAGTAAAGAAGAATATTGTGCACGGGCTACCTGACATGGACTACAAGGGAAAGTTTTGTGAAGTATGCGTGCTTGGCAAGCATACGAGAACCTTGTTACAAAAGAAGGCTAAATATCAGGCTAAGAAACCTCTTTTTCTGATTCATACTGATATTTGTGGACTAAACCCTGAATCTTTCAATGGTAAAAGACACTTCATTTCATTTACTGATGATTTTTCGTGAAAAACATGGGTATATTTTTTGAAAAATAAATCCGAGGCATTCGAGGTGTTAAAAAAATTTAAAGTGATGGTGGAGAAGGTAACAAGTAGATACACCAAAATTGTACGATGTGAGAGAGGTGGCGAGTGTACATTTACGAAGTATTGTAACTGTATTTCAATTACTCTTGGGCTGTTGGTTCTGATAAACAGGTTGTAGTACCTCGAAGAATATCTCTTTGTCTACATCAAAAGCCACAACAATCCGTGATTTCCGATCAGATACAAATGCGGGGCACCATATGTAAAACAATATCCATTTTCCCGAGTTTTCTCCAGCAACTTGACTTTAGTCCCAAAATCCATACTTGAGGGATATCTGAGATGCTCATGGATATCATTATTAAGACCTTGTAATCATTACCAGTAGAGTCATAACCCAAGCCAAAAATCCAATCGTGTTCTAATATGAGAAAAATTCAAAAAAAATCTAGGATTTTTCAGTGTTGTCGAGTAGATGGTTCCATATCAATAACTTGTTGCATTTGTGACTCGACAAACGCAAGAGATCCAAACCGTTGCAATAAGCAACAAACAGCTGGTGTATGTAGGAAGGTGATAGTTCTGGAAATAAAAACCAGAGCCGTCTCTGAAATTTTTCAGGCCCTGAGCGAAAATAAAAAATGGACCCTCAGAACAAAACCATATTTCCTGCTATAGGTTTTTCATTACAACATAATTTAGACCGATTTTGCAACTAAATAATCGTTATGAAAATCTTTTACGAGCGTTTTTTTATATATTTCAGCAACTATTAACATATTATCGACGAAATAAAATGAATCATTGACAAAATTTCCACCGATGAAAAGCAATTTTCAAAAAAATTGGCATATTGTTATAAATATATAATTATATATTATTAATTGGATAACTATTATTAGTTTGTAACATCCTCTCTTTATTTGCATTTATATCTTGTAACTTGTGTCCTTACAAGTTTAAGCTCTTTGCCTATAAATATAGGCTTGATGTGCATTGTTCATAGGAATAAGATAAATATGATTTTACATCTTTCTCTCTATCTTTGTTATACACTACTTCTATGGTTTATATTCTTATTATTTTACAACACGTTATCAGCACGAATTGCTCTTTCTATCAATGCCAACAAGAATATCATTTAGTTGATGTGATGAAAATATGTATGGTGATGGCTATCACGAAGACACCAGGAATTTGATCTATAGGGAAGCTTTACTTTTGTTTGAAATTTTATCATTACTGTTAATTTTATTATTATTATTTCTTCATAATTATATTTTTCATTCTTTGATATACTTTTGTTGGTAGATTTTATCGGATTCAAATCTGCTGTCCCCAAATTAATGTCCCCTTCCATGTCCCCCATTCAAATATTAACACGTTTCTGTTTTTATTATTATTTTATTCCTTTTTAGTTTATCTCTCCTATAAATGTAACACTTGTCAAATAATTAAAGGAGGGACATGGAAGGAGATACCAGTTCGGGAACAGCAGATTTGAATCCGATTTTATCCATATGAGGGAGGTGTACCATTCAACGATGAATTACAATCTACCAATGAATTTCATCAAAACTTTTAGTAAAAGTATATTTTGATTTCTATTTGTATTGCTTATTGTATTAAATTTTTAGCTACAAAAGATATAATGAGTAATTTTAAATATTTATATTCCTAAAGAATATATATGTAATTTTATGCCTGAAATGATATAATGAATAATTTTAAATATTTATATTCCTAAAAAATATGTATATGTAATTTTATCCCTGAAGGATATAACGAATAATTTTAAATATATATATATTCCTAATATATATATATATATATATATATATATATATATATATAATTTTAAATATTTATATTCCTGAAGAATATATATGCAATTTTTCCCGGAATGAGATATAAAACAATTTTATATATTCATATTCCTGACAAAAATATATGTAATTTTATTCTTAATGAATATATGAATAATTTTAATTTTTGTATTCCTGAAGAATATTTTTGAAATTATATTCCTAAAAGATATAAGAATATTTTAATTTGTATATTCTTGAAGAATATTTATGTATTTATGTCCTTTAAAGAGATAACAAATAATTTCAATTTTTATATTCTGGAAGAATATATATGTAATTATATTCCTAAAGGCTATAAGCTAGAATTTGCAGACCTTGATATTTCTGAAAAAATTATTTGCCATGGGTACTTGATGCTGAAATTCATTTGAATTCCATAAATCTTGGAGATTCTATTAAAGAATGAAATGAAGCATCCCTGTAGGATCGCTCAAAAACAAATATTTTTCTTTGGCATCATTTACACGAAGAGTTGAAAAATCGAGTATCTCACTATGAAAGATCCATTAGTTCTTTGGAATTCCCTGAAGGAACGATTTGAACACCAAAGACGTGTGTTTAGTGGATTTTACCCCTATAATGTGATTAGAGTTTATACACATTGTAGGCTATTCAATTTATCAATTGTTATACACACTTTAATTACACATTTTTTTTGTAAAATTTGTGTAAATAAATTTTATTTTGGAATGAAGAATTTCTTCATTTTAATTTAAAATAAAAAAATGAAATTCTCTTGCTTACTAAATTTATTTTATTGCCTATACTTCTCAAGGTAACTTGATCTTGTTAAATATTTGATGTGTAATTATTTGTTAGACATTTACAACTTGTCTTTATTACTTAAGCCAACATCTTCAATAATTTTTAGACATATACAAAAGTTCAGTAATATGAAAAACCCACATCATTAATGTTTGTTGTATTTTGTCCTCCTAAACTTTACTATAAATGTGTATCATTTTTCTTCATCATTACACAGACAAAAGTAATAAGAAAATTTCTCTTCTCCAATTCTCTGTATTTTTGTTATAATTTCTTTGTATTAATAGTCGATTTCCAACATGTTATCGGCACGAACTTGCTCTATCGATCAAGGATATCACCAAATAAATCCAAAGTAAGACATAGTTATTTTATTTTCTATAAACATATATTGTACCTATAATTTTTAATATGTCTAATATAAAAAGTTTGGACTTTATTCCTCTTGATGTATCAGGAAAAAATTTTCTTACTTGGGTGCTAGATGCAGAAATGCATTTAGAATCAATGAGTCTTCAAAATACTATTATTAAAAATAATAATACTACACCACAGTATATGATAATAGCTCTAGTTTTTCTTCGCCTTCATCTTGACGAAACATTTCAATCAGAATACTTGATTGTCAAAGGTCCTGCAGATCTTTTGAGACAATTAAAGGAGAGGTTTGAACACCTTAAGAAAATATCTCTACCAAATGTTCAGTATGAATGTATAAACTTAAGACTTCAAGATTTTGAATCTGTTAGTGCATACAATTTTAAACTTTTTCAAATTACGTCTACATTAAGATTATGTGGAAAGGAAATAACTGATGAGGATTTACTGGAAAAGACATACACTACTTTTCATTTGAATGATATAGTATTAGAGGAACAATATAGAGCAAAAGAAATATAGTGAACTAATTATTGGTCTTCTCTTAGCGGAACAGAGAAGTCAACTCCTGTTGAAAAACCATGAAATACGACCTACCGGAACAAATCCATTCCTTGAAGCGAATGCGATGATTCATAATAATTTTAATGGAAGCGGCCGCAGAGAGGGTCGTGGTCGTGGTCGAGGTAGAGGTCGTGGTAATGAGCGTGGTAGAGGATATAATAATAACAATTTCCACCAGAAGTGGAAACATGGTAATAATAACAATAATAATTTCCACCCGAAGTGGAAAAATACAAATAACCACCAAAAGTGGAATAATCAAATTGAGAAATTTGATAAAAGAAATAATGGTCAAGATAATGAAAATAAATACCACAGATGCGGTATGAATGGTCATTGGTCAAGAACTTGTAGAACCACTAAACATTTGGTAAACTTATATCAAGCATCCCTCAAAAAATGTGCTGAACTAGAAACCAATTTTATATTGGATGATAATGTCCCCGCTAATGACCCTATTGGTATCCCCAATATGGAGTTGGATGATTTTCTGTTACCCAGCACTGGCAGCAAAGAAAAAGTTGAATAATTAATTTATATATTTTGCTTAATTAATATATTTTAATTTTATATTATTGTTGGTTTGCTTTTATTATTGTTGTTTAATGTACTTTTTATGTAATTTTTATTTACGAATAAATAATAATACATCTTTCATTTCTCCAATGAAGAAAATGAATTCTTTCCCAACATTATATGACTTCAACGAAAATGAAGCAAATTTATGTATTATGGATAGTGCCACCACTCGTACTATTCTCAAAGAGGCAAGATATTTTAATACTCTTAAAAGGGGTAAAACAGTTGTTACCATAATATCGGAACATACAAAAATGGTTGAAGGCTCCGGAAGAGCTAGTATTATATTATAAAGGGGAACAAAACTTATCATAAATTATGCATTATTTTCCCCAAATTCTCACATAAATTTATTAAGTTTTAAAGATATTCGCAGAAATGGATATCATATTGAAACTGTAAGCGAAGACAATAAAGAATGTCTTTATTTTACAAAAATAATTTCAAGTAAGAAATGTATACTGGAAAAATTCATACTCTTTCATCTGGCTTATACTACACATATATTATTATGATTGAGACCAATTTAACTATAAACCAGAAGTTTATAGATTCAGATACTTATGAAATTTGGTATGATCGACTAGGTCATCCTAGTTCGATAATGATGAGAAAAATTATTGAAAATTCACACGGGTATCCATTGAAGAACCAAAAGTTTCTTCAAAATAATAAATTATTTTGTACTACTTGTTCGCAAGGAAAATTAATAATAAAACCTTCTAGGAGTAAGATTGGAATAGAACCGTGATCATTTTTAGAGCGCATACAATGTGATATATGTGGACCAATTCATCCACCATATGGACCATTTAGATATTTTATGGTTTTAATTGATGCTTCAACTAGATGGTCACATGTATGCTTATTATCCTCACGTATTATGGCATTTGCAAGGTTACTTACTCAAATTATAAAATTACGGGCACAGTTTCTCGATTATCCTATTAAATCAATTCGTCTTGATAATTCTGGAGAATTCACATCCAAAACATTTAATGATTATTGTATGTCAATTGGAATAAAAGTTGAATATCCTGTAGCATATGTTCATACACAAAATGGTCTAGCAGAATCATTTATTAAACGTCTACAATTAATTGAATGACGTTAATTTTACGAATAAATCTCCCCCCGATAGTTTGGGGTTATGTAATATTACATTCAACATCTCTTATATGTTTAAGACTAGTAAGTTATCATGATTATTCTCCATTACAATTAGCTTTTGGTCATGAGCCTAGTATTTCTCATCCTAGAATTTTTAGTTACACGGTATATGTGCCTATTACTCCACCACAAAGGACCAAATGGGTCCTCAAAGGAGATTAAGAATTTATGTTAGCTATGAATCCCCTTCAGTAGTTAAATATCTTGAGCCATTAACTAGCGATATGTTTACTGCACGATTTACAGATTGTCATTTTGATGAAAGCACATTCCCAAAATTAGGGGGAGAGAATAAGAGTCTCATTTTGGAAAAGAAAATAATATGGAATCCTTCATCACTTTCTCATATGGATCCTAAATCAAATGATTCTAAACTAGAAGTTTAGAGGATAATCCATCTTCAAAATTTAGCAAATTGGTTTCTTGATGCACTTGCTAATCCTAAAAGAGTAACAAAATCTCATATACCAAAAGTAAATGCGCTTATTCGTATTGAGATTCCTGAAGAACAACCTACAGATAATACTCTAATACACTTAAAGCGTGGACGACCTATTGGTTCAATGAATAAAAAATCTAAAAGGAGCAAAGTTATTGATAATGAAAATATTCCCATTGAGGATACAAATATAAATACACTTCCGGAAGAAGTGCAAGTACCTGAATTGCAAATACCTGAAGCTATTGAAAATGAAGAAATTCAAATAAATTATATCAATACTGAAAGAAGATGGAATTGCAATAAAATGGCTATAGACCATATTTTTTTATATAATATTGCGATTAATATTGAAAATGAAAATATGGATCATGATCCAACATATATTGAAGAATGCCAAAGTAGAAGTGATTGGCAAGAACGGAAAGAATCGATTCACGCAGAGCTGAATTCTCTTGAAAAATGCAAAGTATTCGGACCAATAGTTTGAACATCACAGGACGTAAAACACGTTTGTAATAAACATGTTTTTGTTAGAAAGAGAAATGAGAAAAATGAAATAATAAGATATAAAGCCAGATTGGTTACACAAGGTTTTTCCCAAAGACTTGGGATAGACTATGTGGAGACATATTCTCCGGTGGTAGGTGCAATAACTTTTAGATATCTTATTAGTTTTGCAGTGCAAGAAAATTTACAAATGCACTTGATGGATGTTGTCACAGCTTACCTTTATTGTTCACTTGATAATGATATTTATATGAAAATCTCTAAAGGATTAAAATTGCTAGAAAAATATGGCAAATGAGAACTTTACTCGATAAAGTTACGAAGATCCTTATATGGATTAAAATAATCTAGACGCATGTGGTATAGCCATCTTAGTGAATATTTATTGACAGAAGGATATAAAAATGATCCAATTTGTCCATGTGTTTTTATAAGAAAATTAGGATCTAATTATATTATCATCTCAATTTATGTCGATGATATGAATATTATTGGAACTCCATAAGAGATTCCAAAAGCAGTTGATTCTTTAAAGGAAGAATTTGAGATGAAAGATCCTGGAAAGACAAAATTGTGTCTTGGTTGCAAATTGAGCACCATGAAAAAGGAATTCTGGTGCATCAATCAAACTAAATAGAAAAGATCCTAAAACGATTTAATATGGACAAAGCACATCCATTGAGTAACCCAATGGTTGTACGATCACTCGATGTGAAAAAGGACATTTTTCGTCCTAGAAAAAATAATGAAAAGGTTCTCGGTCCTAAAGTACCATATATAAGCGCAATAGGTGCTTTAATGTATCTTGCTAATAACACAAGACCAAACATTGCATTCTCGGTTAGTTTATTATCAAGATACAACGTTGCACCTACAAGACGACATTGGAATGGAATTAAACAAATAATGCACTACCTTCGAGGAGCTACTGATTTAGGCTTATTTTATTCATATGAGTTTAAGCTTAAATTAGTTGGATATGCGGATGCGGGATATTTATTTGACCCACACAAAGCTCGATCTCAAACAGGCTATATATTCAAATATGGAGGAACAACTATATCTTAGCGATTGACAAAACAAATGATTACAGCTACTTCCTCAAATCATGCAGAGTTGATAGCGATTCACGAGGCAAGTCGTGAATGTGTATGGTTGAGATCATTAATCAAACTTATCCAAGAAGCATGTGGAAAAGTTATGGCTAAGGAAGATTCGACGACAATATATGAAGATAATGCTGCGTGTATTGCTCAATTGAAGGAAATCTATATTCAAGGAGACGAAACAAAGCATATTTCACCAAAATTTTTCTTCACTCACGATCAGGAAAAAGAATGGTGAAATCAGTATTCAACAAATCCACTCTTGTAACAATTGAGCAGATTTATTTACCAGGTCCCTACATTCCTCAACTTTCAATAAATTGATTCACAACATTGGAATGCGTCGTCTTAAGGATCTTCAGTTAACTCGCGAATAGGGGGAGTAAACACTGTACTCTTTTTCCGTTAACTATAGTTTTTGTCCCACAGGGTTTTTCCATAGTAAGGTTTTTAACGATGCAGTGTTTCATTCGCAATAATACACATCAAAGGGGAAGTGTTAAATATTTGATGTGTAATTATTTGTTAGACAAATTACAAAATGTCTGTATTACTTAAGCCCACATCTTCAATAATTTTTAGACATATACAAAAGTTCATTAATATGTAAAACCCACATCATTAATGCTTGTTGTATTTTGTCCCCGTAAACTTTACTATAAATATGTATCATTTTTCTTCATCATTACACCAACAACAATAATAACAAAATTTCTTTTCTCCAATTCTCTCTATTCTTGTTATAATTCATTTGTATTAATAGTCGATTTCCAACAAATATTATTAATTAAACATATATGTCAAGTTTTGGAGCTCTATCCAAAAATATGAGAACCAGCACCTAGGTGCAATTATGCAAATTTTTTTAAAAAAAAAATGGCATTCCAATTTTGCATCTGAAATTATAAAAAAAATGGAACAAAATTAATCTATTATTATTTATTTACAAAATATTACTTCCTCTTTGGTTTTAAACGTTTTAAAATGAAAAATATAATGAATTTGATGTGATAAATAGATAAAATACTAATATGAATAGAAAAAAAAAGAAGAATTATATTTAAAATAAAATGTAAATGTAGATCGCTATATAAAATAAAATGTGATTGTGAAAGGGAAAAAGGAGATAAATTAAAAAACGTGAATTGGAAAAAAAATAGAGTAATTAAAATAAAACGTAAATCTCGAGACATTATAATAAGTAGGGAGTACTAAAATATATACTAGTTCCTTGGAGGATCGAACACTGGACCAAAACGTTTGGCATGTGCGCACTCACCGCTAGACCAGAATCTCATAATAATTTTTTTACTACTTTCTTTTATTATATATTATATTTTTATTATATGCGACTCGGGCTAATCCTGGTAAAAACTATTGATGAGTGATGGTTCAGATTTATAGATTCAAAACAATTATGTCAGACGACATCAGTTCAATAAATCCAAGCCAAAACCTAATAAAACTAATCCCTAAACAAATAAATATTCTTTTTCGAACAGCATTTTGAATTTGAATTACACAGCAAAAATCGAACTGGTTCCTATCAAATTCAACTGTGACGATTTCAGGTTGAAAAGGAGCCGAATGGATTCAATTTTGTAGATAGAATATTAAACTCCTAGATCGAAGAGACGAGAAAACAGAGTAATGGGTTCTTATAGAAAGCCATATGAATAATTCAGACAAAGGCAAAAAAATTTCCAGCAGAGGCGTACAAATAACAACAAAATGCATAATTTAATTATAAACAACAATCATTAGTTGAATAAACAGTAACTTGAATCGAACAAAAAGAGTATAGAAAAGAAGAGAAAGAACATTTACCTATAGACCACGAGCAGAAAACCAGTGCTTGAAGCCGCAAAATGGAAGGTGAAAGAAACAGCACAATGAGACGTGAATGGGCACTCGTCCGGCCCAGCCCGAGTCACTTAAATGGGCTGTCACCCAGCCTGTTAAAACTTGAAGTTATATGGGTCGGACTAGATTTTTATATTAATACTCGAGCCTCAAACGAATAATAATTTTATTTATTATATATTTATATACTATATTTAATAAATATTTTGAATTTTTAAATTTTAGTATGTTGAAGTATTTCTTTTTAGTTAAATAATTTAAGTAAAGAATACAAGATTTAGACATATCTCATGTAATTTGTCTTTTATTTCTATTTAATTTACCAAAATATTTATGGACTTCGGGTCGGGTTTAGAAATGACCACGCAAGCTAGGTCTGAACCTAGCCCGAACAAGTATGGGCCGGGTCGGGGTTGAGTTAGCAAACGCTCGATGAAATTCGGCCCTCCCAACAAACTGGTCTACTTATAAGTATAAACTATAAACTATAAACTATCAACTATAAACTAAGCCACCAAAACATTTAAAGTTTGTTTCTATGTTGACCTCACTGTGTTTATAGGTTGTGGTTTTGCAATTGTATATTACAAAGCACTTTGCAATTATGATTTTATAGGAGTGACTAACAAACATTAGGGAGAAAGAGACGGACGACTTAGAAAATATAGCAGTTGTATATTATTTATAATACACAATTAAAAGCAAAATCATTGTGGCCCCAAAATCGTCTAACCGTTAGATGAGAAATATTCTTAGACTTCGTCTCCAACATAGCAAAAAACTTCAGATTATGCTTCCGAATGCAAGAAGATAAGAATTGTTGTTTTGCCCCATTGTTAACTTCACCGCGACAATTCCAACTTAGAAAATCAACTGACATATAGGAATAATAAAATACCTCGATCCGTGAAATCCAATCAACTAACTAGATTGTCCAGGGTCACCAAGACAATCGGTTAATTCCTGTCTGAGAACAATCCTAACTTTTTCCCCATTTCCATTGTCAACTCCTTTTCAGGAGTCTGGGAAGTCCTTGACCGAGATAAAATGATTACCCTATTCATGTTTGAAATGTTAGGCCCTGAAGATTCTGAGGTGCTTAGCTGGTTAACGACGCCCATCTGTGTGTTCGCCAACTGAATAACAGGTTCGGCCTCAATCCGAATTCCACAGGCTGCGGTGTTAGTTTCCGAAATGATGCTCAGATTGTCACTAGACTGGTTCAGGACAGGAATAATTTGAAGATCGGCGCCTTTGGTCGTGTTGTCTTCGTGGACTTTGATTTCAGTAGGCTGGATCTTCTTGATGTTGTCTCGTGCTTGGTCTCGGTCCCCTTTGGAACATCTAATCGCTCCTTCAAGATGCTTGTGGGTACCAAGGAAATTGTTATTCATACTAATCTCAGACAAGGTGCTGGCTGTGAGCACTGTCAGAATGATGATTCCGATGATTCCAATGACTCTTATGAGGCTTTTCTTGATACATCCAGCTATTCTCGTAGCTCTGGTTTTCATGTGGAGGAATCGACCGATCAAGGAATCGCCGATCTCCAAATTATTCCTGTCCTGAACCAGTCAATTGACAATCTGAGAATCATTCCAGAAACTAACCCTGCAGCCTGTGGAATTCGGATTGAGGCCGAACCTATTATTCAGTTAGCAAACACACCGATGGGCGTCGTTAACTAGCCAACCACCTCAGAATCTTCAGGGCCTGACATTTCAAACATGAATCGGTTAATCATTTTATCTATGTCAAGGACTTCCCTGACTCTTGAAAAGGAGTTGACAATGGAAATGGGGGAAAAATTTAGGATTGTTCTCAGACAGGAATAAACCAATTGTCTTGGCGGCCCTGGACAATCTAGTTAGTTGATTGGATTTCACGCATCGATGTATTTTATTATTCCCATATGTCGATTGATTTTTTATGTGTCGTGGTGGAGTTAACAATGGGGAGGAACAAAAATTCTTATTTTCTTGCATTTGGAAGCATAATCTAGAGTTTTTTGCTATGTTGGAGACGAAGTCTGAGAATATTTCTGATCTGATGGTTAGATGGTTTTGGGGCCACAATGATTTTGCTTTTCATTGTGTCCCGTCTCTGACTCTTTAAGGAGGAATCTTACTATCTTGGAACCTTATTGGTTCGGTAGTCCTTTCATCTTCTAGATGGGTGCTATTTAGATTTTCTCTTCAACAGCAAGATTTCCATGTTCTGTGCCTTTATGCCCCGACTGGTCACGTGGAAAGAAATGTTTTATGGCTGGAAATTATTCCGATTATCCAAGACTTACAGAGAATATTAATTTGTGGTGATTTTAATGAAGTGTTACATGCTTTGGAGAGAGCAGGTGACCGCTTTTATCCCTCTATATCGGCTTTTCAACGTTTTGTGTTACAGGCTGAACTTCATGATCCCCCACTTCATGGATTCAACTATACATGCCACAACAGGCTTTCTTTCTCTCATATTGATCATGTTCTTATTTCGGATTCGACTCTAGAGGCTTGGCCGAATCTATACATCTTGACTGTAGACACGACCCTTTCTGATTATTTGCCGATTCTATTCCGATGATGCAATTCTCAACCTACTGGCCCTAGACCTTTTAGATCGTTAAACTTATGGTGGGATAAGGTAGATGTTCTGCCCTTCATTCATATTAAATGGCAGTATATTTTTCAATTCTATTCTCACAAGGATTTATCTTACATGTTATCCAAACTAGGCCATACTATTCACCCTTGGCACTCGGAGAATTTCGGAGACCTTCAGAGAAAATTTGCAAAATGGGAAATCAAAATTTTAGCCCTCACATCAAGCACTATTCCACGGCCTCTCACTTCGACTCAAAATACAAAACTAAACCAATATTGCTATCTTCTTCTGGAAAGGTGGGCTTCTTTGGAGAAACTAAGACATCAACAATCTAGGGGACTTGGACGCTTTTGGGTGACAATAATGCATCGTTTTTTCATCGTACTACTTCTGCCTACTCTCGTAATAATCGCATATCGTAGTCAGATATCGGGGGGCAAATTATCACTGACCATAATGTTATTTCAAATGCTATCTGTGGATATTACGAACAATTGTTCAAGGCTGCCCCTGTAGTACCTTTCTCACTTTGAAAACTTCATTTAAATACAGTAAGCCTGCTATAAAACGCTGCTGTTATTGCTCCTTTTTTGGAGCAGGATATTTAGAATAGCATATGCGCGTGTGGTGAAAACAAGGCACCTGGACCTGATGGTTTTAATTTCTTCTTCTACAAAAGATTCTGGGAGGACTTGAAGTCAGAATTTTTGCCGATTTTTGCACGTTTTCATGACACATCTCAGCTGCCAGACTCGTTTAAGACATCCTTCACAGTGCTAATTCCTAAGATCCCAGGTTCTTGTTCTCTGAATAACTTTAGGCCTCTTTCTCTCATTCATGGTGTCTACAAAATTATTGTGAATCTGTTATCCATTCGTCTTCAGGCTGTTCTACTGTCAATTGTTTCAAATAATCAATTTGCATTTATCAAGGGAAGAAGTATTCACAAATGTTCTTTTGTTGCATCTGAGGTTATTCATGGTCTTCATGCCAGAAGAAAATCTTATGTGGTACTGAAACATGACTTCCACAAGGCCTTTGACTATATTTCTTGGACCTATATTGACTCGGTGCTTCAGAAGATGAGCTTTGACCGGAAATGGACTTCTTGGCTATCCAATTGCAGAAAAAAATCCCACCACCTCCGTTCTTCTTAATGGTGCGCCAGGTCCTCCTATTCATATTTGCAGAGGGGTTAAATAGGGTGATCCCATATCGCCTTTCATTTTTGTGTTAGCTGTGGAAGGTCTAAAATAGCTTATTAACTATAGCTTTCATGCTGGAGTATTACCTGGTTTTGGATTGGGAGATTCCCTCCCGGATATGTCCCTGTTACAATTCATAGATGATACGATTTGCTTTCTTCTGGTAGATGAATCCATCATTCCTAGTTTCATTCGAATTTTGAGGTGTTTCAAATTAATCTCAGGCCTTCGAATTAATTATCATAAGAGCGTTATTATGGGATTTCACGTTAATGAAAATACTCTGGCTTCATACGCATCCCAACTTGGCTGCCAAATTGACAAATTCCAAATTAAATACTTGGGCGTCCATTTGTGCATTAATCAGCTGCCAGTTTCTAGTTGGGATTCTCTGATTGCTAAGTTTAAGTCCCGTCTGGTTAATTGGAAGGGAAATTATATATCATATGCTGGTCGTACCACCCTTATAAAAGCGGTACTTTCCTCTCTTCCCATTCACTTACTGTCAATTTTTTGCATGCCTTGTTCTGTGACTTCCACTTTAAATCGATTGATGCGTAATTTTTTGTGGCAAGGTGATTCGTCGGTTAATGGCTTGTGTAAGGTAAGTTGGAACACTATCAATTTACCTTACCACCTTGGGGGATTAGCAATTCATGACTTCAAACTCGTCAACTCTAGCCTGCTCTTTAAATGGATTTGGAAGCTATGTAACCCTAATGATGATTCCATATGGTTTGCGTATTGTGTCCAGCATTATGGGGTACGATCTTGTCATAGAATGATTCTACTTGACCCAAATATGTTTCTCCACTATGG
This sequence comes from Euphorbia pulcherrima, assembly GCA_947683365.1. Taxonomy (NCBI): domain Eukaryota; kingdom Viridiplantae; phylum Streptophyta; class Magnoliopsida; order Malpighiales; family Euphorbiaceae; genus Euphorbia; species Euphorbia pulcherrima. The sequence goes on along the minus strand of CANTUS010000004.1, from coordinate 61,427,746 downwards.
CGCAAAATTCTAAAATGCCGCTATAAAATTGAAAGGAATTGGAATATTTTCTCTTCACAGGTGCGTGTTCGTGTTGGAGATGGTCGGAGTGGTTTGTTTTGGCATGATAATTGGACCTCCAACACTCCAATTAAAATGCTTTTTCCAGATTTATTTGCCATTTGCAATAGGAAATCGTCAACCATTGTTGAGGGTTGTAGCTTTTTGTTTGCTAATCAATCTCAAACCCATCCCTTTTGGAAAAGAAGTCTCCGCATCACTAGCCAACAGCGCTGCAATGACCTGAAAGCATGGATCTCGATTTCATGTCCCTCCCATTTCCAAGGCCCCGAAACCATTGATAATCCATATTTTTTTATCGAGAAGGGATAGCATTTTGTGGGATATTGGAGTTTATAAAGATTTTTTGGCAGCTTCTTATTGTCATGGATATTACCAACAACCACATTGTACTACTCCTTTGAAGGATTTCAAGCTTATTTGGGAATATCACGTGCTTCATAAAATAAAATTTTTGGCTGGTTAGTCTTTTACGGTGAGCTACCGACCCGTGAGTTCCTAGTTCGCTGGGGATGTAGTATGATACCTAGTGTATGTTGCCCTTTCTGTCCTCTTCCTGAATCACTGGATCATTGTCTCTTTCTTTGTCATGAGAGTTTTTAGATTTGGAGGGACGCATTTCGTTGGATTGGTGTTTCGATGGTGATGCCGCAAGATGGTTACAGCTTTTTTCTTTTATGGCGCACATTTTTTAAACATGGAGTATTTCAGGACTTTGGTACATCACTATGGCTTATTATAGTGTGGAATTTATGGAAACGACATAACGGGAAGTTCTTCCAAGGCGAAACCGACAACGGAGATGTTTTAATTGCTAGTATTAATTTTTGTTGGTTTCTTTTTAATTCCTACAAATGTTGCTTCTACCTTTCGGTCTCGGATCTTTTTACTAATCCGAGTTTGATACTAGCTTGTAACTGAACTTGCTTTTGTTCACTTCTTGTGAACTAAGCATGACTTTATTTTTTTTTTAACAAAAAGAGGGGTAGGCGTTTTGTAGGTAAGCGGATATGCCAACCTAGTTGGGTTATCCGCCCTCAAATTTTCACCTGCCCCTAACTTTTTTCCTTTGGAGGCGCACAATGCTCCTCCGGGGGTTTTTCAAAAAAAGATATAAACTGTTTATTTTTTTCACCAGGAACAAAAGTTGTCTAACTATACAGGACACTAAATATATGAAAATTCAAGCTTGTGCGCACACTACTGACTGGTTAATTGATAACTCCTCTCTTTCACTAAGCAGGATAAATCGAATGGAATTTTGTTTTGAAGAATTAATCCCAGGAGAGGGTAATGAACCTACTCCCAGGAAATCTTATATATCATAAGTAAGTGCGTAGTTGATCTCAAGGTGAGATCAACAAGAATCAAATACAAGAAAGTTGCAGGCTTGGGTTAATGACATCCGACACAAAAAATCCCAGAGGCCGCCTTTTACATATTTGAATACAGATCAAGCAAAATAAATACTCGCAAAAAGAGGGTCATCCGAGCTCAAAACTCCTTCAAAAACATATTTATTGCGTCGCTTCCACAAAGCCATGCAATGAAGAATTATAAGGAAGTGGCAAAATCACGAGATAGTCCCAAAGAGAAATAATACCTCCATAACTGAAGCAACCTGTATCCAGTCGAAGGCATGATCACCGTCACTCCAAATAATAGAAAAAGTTGACACTATACTCGGTAACTCTCGTGACAAAGAAACAATATATGGTCTAAGGACTCTACCTCCTCACAATAAGGACATTTCTCATCAATCACGCTAGATCATCCTAGACGGAAAAGGAACGACTTACTGGGCAGGCAACCATGGAACTATAACCACCTAAAAACATATATTTTGGGTAAGAGACATGAGTATTGGGCCCACTGTACCGTACATGTACTCCACATTAGTATGATATTGTCCGCTTTGGGCCAAGCCCTCACGGTTTTGTTTTTGGGCTCCTTCCCAAAAGGCCTCATACTAATGGAGTTTGATGGACACTTATAAATTGCTTAAGTTTCTCCAAATCTTTCCATGTGGGATATTGGTTTGCCCCCAACAATCTCCCCCCAAACAAAAGATCACACAACCTGTGACCTCCCCTCCAATGAAACTCACTTATCTGCCAACCATCTTGTACCACCGCAACCACTTTGCGGGACACGCTACCTGAACAACCATGCCAGGAAGACTTTCGACACAAGGCATCAATTGTAGATCTCCAATTCACAAGTGTCAAACTGGTCTTGGTCATAGTTTGGAGAACTACTCACCGAGCAGTCCATTCCGCTTGCTAGCCTTAAACCTTGGGCTTAGATGCCAGTTGTTGGGCCCATCGTGCCGCACATGTACTCCATATTAGTATGATATTGTCCATTTTGGGCCAAGCTCTCACGGTTTTGTTTTTGGGCTCCTTCTTAAAAGGCCTCATACTAATGGTGTTTGATGGACACTTATAAATTGCTCAAGTTTCTCCGAATCTTCCCATGTGGGATATTGGTTTTGCCTCAACAATGAGTTCCATAACAACATAAAATCAGCAGCTGGCCTCGACCAATTTTGAGTCCTATAAAATCAACGGCAAAAGGAAGATGGCTAATAGCATTTTTATTCTCCAAATTCCCACACAAACCGATCTGCCACCATTAAAAAAAGTAGTTGTTGTTATTACACAATGACTTGAATCACTCCAGCCCCAATAAACAATGAAGGGCAAGCTTCCAATATCTAATTCCGTAATTTAACACATCTCTCTTGACTTGTTAATCTCAAATTTCGCTTCCAAAATGGTCGCCGAAATGCTGCTGCCCCAAACAGAAACGCACACCCCTATTAAACCGAACACAATTTCATGTTGCATAATAAATATAACTCGGGGAAAAAGGATGCAAGGGGCTGATTAGCCCTCCAATTATCGTGCCAAAACAAAGTCTCAATCCCATTCCCAACCTCAACACAAAATTTTGATCTAAAAAACTCCCAAAACTGATTTTTCGAGATACAACTCGACACCACACTCTTCCGTATTGGTGATAGAAACCAAATGTGGCATTCTACAATAGATGCCCAAGAAGAAAAACCGTATCAGCGAAAAAAAATTAAAAACATAACGAGTGATGTCCCATCGGACGCAATTTCCATAACCATTTCAAGAGCAAACTATAATTGATCAACTTAAAATCTTTAATATAAAGCACCCCTACGATCTTCGGTAAGGATATTGTATTCCAACTAACCTTATTCAACCCTCTAACATTCACATCACCTTTCCATAAAAAATTGCACATCAATTGAATCAACTTATCATTAACCGATGAAGGGAGCTTATAAAGAGATAGCAAGTAAATTAGAATGGATGATAAAATCGATTTTATAAGAACAATCTGCCCACCATAAGATAAACAATGACCCTTCCAACTCAACAATTGATTCTGAAATTTACAAATCAAAGGGGAAAAAAAGGAAATAGGGATCCTTTTCACACTGAGAGTGGCACTAAGATATGTGATTGAAAAATTTTCCACCTTACAGCCTAGAATCTACGAACACAATTGCAAAAATAGTCCATGAACATTAATACCCATAATAGAATTCTTATGATAATTTAAACGTAATCCCAAAATCAACTCAAAACATTAAAGAATACGAGTAAAAATGGGTAGAAGAGACTCATCTATCGGGAGAAAGCACATCGTATCATCACCGTACTGAAGCATCGAGATGTCCACCTCCGACCCATCAACTCGAAATCCCGGTAAAATCCCTTTATGAACACTCGAATCAATCAACTGCGTTAAACCCTCTATCGCTAACACAAATAAGAATGGAGACAAAGGATCCCCCTCTCGAACACTTGAATCAATCAGGTCGTTAATAAGCACTAAAGTCATTGAATTTTCCCCACAGTTAAACAACCACGCTTTCCACTTCTCATCAAAACCCATCCTCCTCAAAACTGCATCGATATAAGACCACAATATAGTATCATATGCTTTTTGAAAATCCAACTTCAACACCAAACAGGATTGCCTTCATGAGTGAATAAAATGAATCACTTCCGACTCAATAAATGAACATTCATGAATATTTCTATCCTTAACAAACACAAATTGATTTTTTTAAATCAATTCGGGGAGGGAAGGTTGGAGTCGGTATGATAAGACCTTCGCGAACAACACGTAATTTCATGAATTAGGGCAATAGGCCTGAAATTATTCAACGAAAAAGAACCTGTCACTTTCAAAATCAGAGCCGTAAATAAGGTCTTAATGGAGTCCGATAACAAAGATGTTTTATGGAATTTATTGAACAACTAAAGCACTTCTATTTTAATTTCTGCACAAAACCATTTATAAAAAAAAATTAAACCCATTCGGACCCGGCGCCTTATTCTCACCACATGATCACACCGCTGCCCAAACTTCTTCCTCATCGAATGGGGAAATCAACCGATCATTTGAGCCATTTATCCACACATCTAAAGTTTAGACCATCCAAGGAGAAGGTAACCATAGGAATTTCTGAGAATAGGTTCACATAGTAATTCCTAATAGATGAGATAATCACACTATGGTAATTGGTCATAACACCGTTAACTTCTAATTGTCGAATCTGGTTCATCCTTAATCGATCAGAAGCAATATGGTGAAAAAATGACGTATTGTCGTCCCCCAAAGTGGTCCACTTAACTCTGGATTGTTGATGGCAAACCTTCTTAAAACTCGTCCTACAATATGCCAAGGAGGAACGAGTTATCTATAACTCCGATCCCTGTAAAACATCCACTAGAAGCTCAACATTTTTCAAAGTAAGCACAATCAAATGTGCTTCCAGCTCCTTAATTCTTTGCTCTAGGTTTCCAAAGTTCCCTGAATGCCAAGTACAAATAAACTCTCGCAAACAGCCTAATTTGAAATTAACGTCTTTGTCCGCAAAAGAAGAACAAATAACTGCCCATTTTGATTTAAGGTAAGGAAAAAATCCCTTATGGTCCCACAAGCAATTCAAAGAACAGAATAGCAGAGGTCCCGTGTTCCCAGACATGTGAGATTTGATCTAACAAGGACAAATGAACTATTGAGATGCTCAACATTGGCTATAAATCCAATAAATCACAAGATAGAAGGGAAACGATCAATCCTTGAAAAGGATTGGTTATTAAACCACGTATTATCCCTCCCGTGTAGTGGCAAATCATACAATACACTCATTGACAAATTCCTAAAAATTAATGATAGAGTTTGTAATTTCCCTCCTTCCCCTCAAGCGCTCAGAACTATGCAATATCTCATTGAAGTCCCCAAAAATCACAACCCTTTGTAGGCCCAAAATATGAGGAACTAATTAATGACACATCCATCTATTCGAGGCTTGAACCACCAACTGTTGAAACAACACTGAATTCCATGAAATCACAATACCACCCAAAAATCCCTAAGCCGGAACACAATGATATGAGAAATCATTATGCCCCCAAAAATTTGCTCACAACCTACTCCAACACCCCTCCCACTTTTGTCTCAAGTAAAATAAAAATTTTTAGACTCCCCTTACGAATACATGAACGAACCAAGGATTGCTTCGCACACTATTCAGCCCCCCCAACAATTCCAACATAAGAAAGATAAAGATATTAAAAATAAATGAAATAAAACATCGATAGAAGAAACCTATTCAAGACAGTCATTCCTCCAAGGCCTCCAACATAGGCCCCTTATATTGCTCCTCAAATAATTTTAGCCTCTTTCCCACTTTAAATGTTAAAACCCCTTCCTGTGGCTACATCTTACCAATATGCGATCTCAGAGTCAGCCTATTCATATTAGGAATATCTGGACCCGATGAGCTCAAAAAGTGTCCTACACTGGCTTACTAACATTACCCAATGATTGCCCATATGTCTTTGACGACACATATTGCTCATTTTTAGTCGACCATTGAACCTCTATTGATTCTGAAATGTGACTAAAACTTGAGACTCTAGGGACATTTGGGTGTTGTTGACATTCTAAGATATTACAACCACCATATGGATTGACTGCAATATCTTCCTCCCTACCATACAAGGATTCCGAACCGTATTTATCCAGAACCCCACCTTTACGACATGCAATTAATTGCTTGAACTTAGCTTTAACATTGAACACAACCTTCCCAACACCAATCTGAACTTTCTGATTTTCAATCCCTAAAAGAGCTGACACGAGACATGATACCACATCTAATTGATCTGAGGAAGCGAAATTACAGTCAGACGACATAACCTTCCCAAACAATAAAGCCAATTTGAACATAATATCTTCCGTCATATATATCGGCGGAATTCCAATAAAATCAGCTCCAACTAGAGATTCCTAAGGCACAAACTCCTTTAGATATGGAGCAACCTCACTGATCAAGTCCTTTAAAGACAGCCAATTAGAATCCAAAAAACCTGCCTTAGCGTCATCCGAATAAAATATCAAAACAACAAGATTACCACCAGTTGGGGCAATAGACCTAATTGCAAAATTCTTACTCTTCACTTTCTCAAAAAGACATGTTGGTCCCTATAAGGATCTTTATAAGGTCAAAGAGGGGTGAATGACCCTTTTTCCTAAAATATACAGACTTTAAAAAGTCTTAGAGTAGTGTGTTTGATTAAGATCCAGATGATGGATCCAGATGATGCAGTTATGACAGTATAATGCAATAAATAAAGAGTTAAAGAATCCAAACATAAAAGATTTTATCCTGGTTCGGCCTCGCCTACTCCAGTCCCCGGAGTTTCCTTCCTTTGAGCTTTTCCACTAATAGATTCCTTTCCAACTGGCAGGAATCAAGCATTATAATTTGTCTCCGGATGGTAACCCCTTTCGGATGTAGGATATACCACTAGAAGCACCAACTCCAAGCTGAGTCCTTAGTCTTTAGTAGGATATACCACTTAGACTTCTATCTCGAATCTAAGTTGAGTCCTACAGGGAGTTCGCACTCAAAGCACAAACTTTAAGTTGTATTCCAATCTCACAACTCACCCAAGTTGGAGATCCTTACACTCTTGTTTTCATAAAGGCTTTGGTTTTAGATTTTCTTAAGTTTATAACTCACTTAGGAATCCTTACAATAGATTTTGAATTGATTGATTCTTGGAGTGATTTGTAAGCTGATTGAATGCTTGTTCTTTGTTACTTATTTTATGAATCAAATAGCCAACCTTCTCAATTTATGAAGCTTCCCTTTTATAGGCTTCTATCATAAATGTAGCTGTTGTGGGTTGTTGAGCTTGTAATAAATCTTCACCCTTGATTAGGTTATAGGTGCACTTTTGGAGCCGTTGATCAATCTGTTAGACTGTAATTTGACCCTTTTGAATCCTAGGGATTGATGCAAAAAAGTTGTCAGTGATCATTTTACTTGGCTTTTTGCAATGCACCAACTTTTACACCATTAGCTTTTTGGTGTGAGCTCCACGCGCCTCCTTATTGGTCTAGGTGAAAAAGTGTGTTAGCTTTTTCAGTTCGGTGCTAGTCCTTTTGTCCTTTTTCTGAAAAGTGCAAGCTGTCACTTTTTTCTTGTTCATGGGGAAAGGATCTTTGAGTATGTAGACCAAAGGATAGAGGGAAAAGTTATCTTTGAGACTTTTCCTATAATCATGAAGCTTGAGTCTTCCGAATGTCTTCAGACTCATTGTCTCTAGATCTCTATGCTTTTAGAGCTAGGGCAATTAGTTCTTCCAGATGCTGCTCTTGAAAGATTAAAGCTTGTTTCCTTTCCAAGCTTTATTCTGATGATTCCATGTGCTTAGGTGCTTGATGTCTTTAATGAACAACCTTGTAGTTGGATCTTTGTCCGGATGTTTCCATTTGGATTTATTAGGATTAAATGATTTAAGATTTTATTTCTTTTAAACCTGATCCAGATAGTTTAGTTTAATTTGTGGTCTGGGTCATAGCTTCCCAACAATCTCCCTCATTTAATGGAAACAAAAACTAAGTACAAGGGAATGGAGTATATATGAACTAAGTATGATTCTTGATACTTAAACATTTACCGGTTTTACTCCCCCATAATAGCATCGTAACTCCCCCAATATTTTTCAATTCTAGCTTCTAAGTTTGTTTTAGTACAATTGCAGATTGTACTTTAGAAGCAATATTTTGAGAATTAGATTGTTTCACTATATATATACTTTTACTGTTAACAATAGTTAACATCAATGAAGTTCAGATTACAAATTACAGAGGTATACAATAGTGAATCCAGCTATTACAAGATTTTACAAAATTATAGCTAGTATAATTCTCTCCGGATGGACCTCCTTCCTTTTCCTTTCCCCTGCCAAATTCAGGTCCTTGTATACTCTTCTCCCTCTTTTTGTTTCTAGCTTGGGGGGTCTACCACCATATAAGTTCTGTTATCCCAAGCTGCTTGCCATGCATTTGAACAAATAGTGTAGTCAGCATTACCTTTGGTCCTTTTAGAAATAATCTTGTCAACCATTAGAGTAAGATAGTAGGGTCAGATAGTCTTCTTCAATTGGTCATAGGATTGTTTGATTGACGGATGAATGCGCAAGATAAACTCTTGATCCTTTAGATCATAGTAAGGGAAGAGGACCTTAAGGAGAGTTGTCATTCCTTTTTGACCAGAGAAGCCGGAGTTTCCAGTGGCTTGAACCAAGTTGTGAAAGATAGGAAGGAGTTGGCTCTCCGGAATTAAGGGAGCGGAGGAGGATCTGGATAAGGAGAGGTTATTGATTTTGGTTTGGAGCAGGGTTATTTCTTCACCTATCCCTTTTCTGGATGTTGTGAATGCTGTTATTTACTATGTCGATTTCTTTGCACACAGCATCCCTGGCTTACTCAATTACTGTATCTTGGCCATTTAGTTGTCCACATACGTCTTGTCCAATATTGGCAGCATAAGTAGTGAGCGCCTTAGGCAGGTCATCATTGAAGAATTTTGTCAATTTATCTAGTGTGGTCTGCTGTTCTTCAGTTAGGCGCGGGAGAGCAGTTTTGTCCTCTTTCTTAGAAATGAATTTTGTCAAGTTTTCAAACTTGGTATCTAGATATGCCTTAATGTCTTCTAAGAGCTCAGAAGTGGATGAGGTAGTTTTGCCAAGTACTATTCCACAGTTGTTTAATGCTAAGATATTAGCTTGATCAGCAGTCCAGTTAGCTATGGAACCATTTTCTTTAAGCTCATTTAAGGTTGGTTTGATCAGGGAGAGAGAAGCTTCAGCAATAGCTCCTAGAGTGGGGAAATCCAAGACCTTTTCTTCTATGTTCTTCATTGACTACTTGATTTCTCCCAACTCCTTCTTCACATCCGAACTAGAGGCTCAATAATTCTTTTTCAACTCCTCTTAGATGAGTACAAATAGTCCAGAGGCTCTGTTTGATGTACCCTTCCTCATTCTCCTCTTGAGAAGCCTCTTTTAGCAGGTGAAGAGCTACCAAAACTTTGGCCTTTGTTGTATTATTAGCCAGAACTCTCATAGGGCTGACTTTTGGAGGGAACTGTTCTTCAGAGGAGCTGGAGGAGTCATCTTCGAAACTAGAGCTGCTTCTAAAGGGTTCATTATCAGCTTTATTATTAGTCTCCTCTAAATGGGACTGATCTTGTTCTTCTCTCCTCTCTTTCACCCTTTCCCCCAGACTGGCCTCGCCCTTAGAGTCCTTTTTAGAAGCATTCTCTTTGGATCTCAGACCCTGTCCCTCCTCGGGAATGATATCATCTGGGTTGGGCACTTGTTCCTTAGATACTATTTGAATTGCAGTGCCTAAGTTGTCTGCATTTATAGTTGTTGTAACATCAGCAGCGAGATCAACACAAACATTTAAAAGAGTAATGTAAAGGGGTACCTTATTAAATAGTGATAGTATTTGAATGCTTGAGGCTTCTTTTTCTTCACTTCTTCCCACTTCAACCCCTGGATGATAGGAAATGTCCTCTGTCACACCTTTAAATGCCTTTTCAGGACTTATGTTAACTCCCCTTGGCGTGTTGGAGCTGTCCTTAACACCCTCTACATTTGCCTTTATAGGACTTATTTTTTCTAGGATCTCATCTTGAGGAATTAACAGGTTCTCCGGAAGAGGTTCTATGATGTGTAGGAAGTTGAATGAATTGGATTCCAAGATTTTTGACATCTTAGCCAAGGCAGCCTAATTTATAAGGATTGGTGTAGCAGAGGATCCTCTGGGTCCTTCTGTGGCTAGATTGTTAATTCTGTAGTTGTCTGCCACAGAAGTCATCATCTCTTCATACTGAGGATCCTCCAGAAGGATATCCTCATTAGATCCGGGAACATTTTTGCCTTTTGAACTCTTGGACTTAGCCAATTCTTCCACTACAACCCTCTTAACAGCCTCATCATCAATCGCTATAGCAGTTGGCTACTTGGCTATTTTCTTTTGATGTTTTTAAGCCTTGACTGCTTTATCAAAAGTGCACCCCTTTTGGGTGAATTGATTCTTTGGCATAGGCATTTCATCTTCTATTTCCTCCTCATCAGACCTATTACCCTCCTTCAGCAATTCTGACGCTTTTCATTTCTAGCCTTTCTGATAGCCCTTTCTTATTGCAGCAACGACTACTGCAACTGATTCTCTTGCTTTCGGATCACAAACCGATCTCTTCAGAAAATCAGCTGTTTTGATTAGCCTTCCCCTTGGTTTTGGCTTTTATGGATATTTGTTAAGCAACTGGGTAATTGTTTGAATATCTTCATTCTCTTCTTCATCCACTGGAGCCAGAGCCAATTCTTTCTTTGCCTTAGGTCTGGTTGTTCTAGCCTTTTTGGGTACCAGACCACTTGCTTCCGGATTGGTAGCTTTTTAGGTCTTGTTTTTCTTTTCTTCTCTTAGCCTCTCGGCTTTATCTTCATCCTAGGTTTCATTAAATCTCAGGTTCGGGAAGTTCCTCTACACAATGGGCTTACCGCTGACACCTTGAAATCTGGTCAAATCTATCCCATTTGCTTGGAGAATTTGGGTGATAAGAGCCCCATAGGAATTCCTATGATGCTTAAGGTAGTGAATAAGGAGCACATGCATGTTGACCTCCCTGCTTTCTACCAAGTGCTCTAACACATAGTGCTATAAGGAAGACACTATGGTTAGTGAGCCCTTCTGGATCAGGACTAACTTTGCTAGCACATGTTGAAGGTATCTTGGGATTTAAGGCCAGTATGTCGAAAATTTATCCCTAAAATACTTTTCTGAAAGCCACATCTTTGTATTATACTTTACCATAGCTTCATCCCCATCCACCCTCATTAAAACTCCGCCATTCTTCATACTTAGGAAATTTTCGAAGAAGTCTAGTGTTACAGTAATTTCCTTGCCCTTAACCTTAGTTCTTAGGGCATCAAATTTCTTGTTGGCTCTTAAATTGTCATAGAATTCCTGAACTAAATTTGGGTAGGTTGGGCAATTTATTTTTAAGAAATTTGTGAGCTGCTGATCCTCAAATAGCCGGGCATAGGGGTCGGCTTCAAAGAGAAAATTATCCCCCAGAAAATCTATAGGGATAACTAAATCGGAAGGTTTGTAGTCTATGGGGATGAAGTCTTTGTCTTTTAGATTAGATTCTAAAAAGACATTTTGGGTTGGAAGTGTTATGATTCCAGCCTCAGTCATGATTGCTACCATTTTAAAGAAAGGATTGAAGGAATTAGGGTTTAGGTTTCGATTTTTGCAGAGTAATAGTAGAGTAGTTGCTCACATGAGGAAAAAGGGTGATTTTGAGAGGTTTATATAGAAATTTCAAAGTGAGGGTAGTTTGGTAATCTAGAAACCGGTAGTTTGGCTGGATTGATGACATGGCAACCAAAATTTTAAGAGAGAGGTAATTTTAGTTTAACCGGAGAATGGGAACGGTTTATTTCAAAAATAAATTGTCAAATTTACCGTGCGTGTAACAACCAACAGACATTGGAAATTCAAAAAGTAACTATTGCCTTTATGCGTTTTTACTACCATTTATCATTCCTATCTGCTGATGTGGCATCCTTCCGGAATAATTTCTCTCCAATACTTATCCTCTTCTAGATTGAGTTTTCTACTGAGGATCCAGCTTGATTTCAAACTGTCTTCTGGATTAAACCTAAATTGGATTAGACATACCAATTGACTCCCTTAGCTTCCCAAATTGATCTTTACTTAATGCCTTAGTAAAGATGTTTACTCTTTGCTCATTGGTTGGAATGCATACCAGTGCAACGTCCTTCTTCATCACATGATCTCAGATGAAATGATGCCTTATGTTCACATGCTTCATCCTGTTGTGAAGTACTAGATTCTTTGACACATCAATTGCACTTTTGGTGTCACACATGACTTTCACACATCCTTTCATCAGTTGCTCCAAATATGATATTCTCCCCATAAATTTGGACTAGAATGATATCATTTTTCTTCTTTTTGATGAATAGTGTGGTGTTTGCCTTGCCTCTGATATAACTCTTGGATATAAGAAATGAGGTTAATCTCTCATACCAAGCTTTAGGTGCCTGCTTTAGTCCATAGAGAGCCTTCTTTAGCTTGTATGCATGATCTGAATGGTTTGGGTCTTCAAATCTGGGTGGTTGCTCTACATAGACTTCTTCTTGGATAACACCATTTAGAAATGCCCTTTTGACATCCATTTGGTGCAGTGTGAACCCCATGAATGATGAAAAGCACATAGAATCTAGATTGCTTCCAGCCTTGCTACGGGAGCAAAGGTTTCTTCAAAATCAATTCCTTCTTACTGGTTGTATCCTGGGGCAACTAATCTTGCCTTTTTTCTCACCATAACTCCAAATTCATCAAGCTTGTTTTGGAATACCCACTTAGTGCCAATGATTGATTTTCCTTTAGGAGGTGGTACTAGATCCCAGACATCATTTCTAGAGAACTAATCTAGTTGAACATCATCCAGAATATTTTCAATGGAATGATCTCTGTGTGTCAGGATCCCTCTTTGTAGGCCTTCATGTTGAACTGGGACTTGCTCCATTTTAGCTTCAACCACTCCTTCTTGGCCTTCATTAAAGTCAATCTCTTGTTAGTTGAGATTAACTTGTTGTATTTCTAGTTCAAAAGATATTCCTTCATCTTCCTCTTTGTACTTCTTGATATGGAATGAATCAGGAACTTCTGCATCTTCCTTTTCTCTAGGATTTTCAATTTCCAAAACTGGATCTTTCGGAGTGTAACTTTTCTTACCTGTAGGGTTAGCCTCATCGAAATCTACATGTATTGACTCTACCACAGTTTGGGTTCATTTATTGAAGACTCTATAAGCCTTACTATATGTTGAGTAGCCAAGGAAAATTGCTTCAGCAGATTTAGGATCAAATTTTCCTAGTTGCTCTCTATCATTCAGGATGTAGCATTTACATCCAAATGTTTTGAAAATTTTGGGTGTCCCTTCCAGATTTCATATGGAGTCTTTTCTATGGTTTTTCTAATGAGAGCTCTATTTAGAATATAACATATTGTATTCACGGCCCCTCCCCAAAAGTATTTTAGCAAACAATTTTCACTAAGCATTGTTCTAGCCATCTCAACTATGGTCCTATTCTTTCTCTCAACAACTCCATTCTGTTGAGGAGTGTGAGGGGCAGAGAAGTTATGTTCAATGCCCTCAGAGTCACAAAAATCAGCAAAATGTTTATTTTTGAATTCTCCGCCATTATCACTCCGGATTCGTGCAGTGCTTATGCCCTATTCTATTTCTATCCCGATGACTGTTTTTGAAAATTGGTCATAGGCCTCATCTTTGTTTGCTAGCAAGAGTACCCAAGTATATCAAGAATAATCATCCACAATGACCATGGTGTATTCTCTTTTACCTAAACTCAATGGTTTGATTGGACAAAAGAGAACAATATGCAAGAGCTGAAGTACTCTTTTGAAAGGAGTGTATAAGATGGAAGGGAAACTTTTCTTCTGCTATTTACCTAATAGACATGCAGTGCATAGATGATCCTTATCAAAAGCAACCTTAGGCAAACCAACTACTAATTCCTTTTTGGCTAGTTTGGATAGGAGGTTCATGCTAACATGTCCTAACCTCTAGTGCCATAGCCATGATTCTTCTTCTTTAGACACCAAGCAAATATTCTTTTTATCATTTTTAATGTTTACAGAATAGACATTATTTACTCTAGGTGCATAAAGAATGAGTTGGTTGGACTTACTATCATAGATTGAGCAGCCTCCGGAATTAAATGTGACTTTTCTTCCTTTGTCACAAAGTTGGGCCACACTTAGCAAGTTGAATTTCAGTCCATCAACCAGTGAGACAACTTCTATCTTTAATTCAGATCCAATGGTTCCATGGCCAATGATCTGTCACTTTTGATTATCTCCAAAGCTTACTTTTCCTCCCTCCTTCTGGGTCAATGTGATGAAGGCCTTCTCATCACTTGTCATGTGCCTTGAGCATCCACTATCAATATACCAAGTGTGTTGATCTACTGTGGATCTAAGGCATACCTGCAAAATAGATCAAGTGGGTTTGGGTACCTAATCAGATTTGGGTACTCTAGGGTTAATAACCATCTCAAGCCAAGGGTAAACATCATAATAACCATTTTTTAATCTATATAATTTAGTAACATGACTATTTTTCCCACAAAACCTACACCCTGTAATGGATCTATTTTGTTCCTGCTTCTTTTTAATCTTTTCAAGATCTTCTCTCCTATAGTTTCCTCTATATCCAGCTTTCTGCACATTGGTGGATGGTCCAGAGTGTATTCGAAAGCTGGTTGGAGGTGCGATTTCAGCTGCATAATTTTTCTTTGTTTGATAGTCTCTTGGTTGAAAGCTACCTTAGCCTTTCCCTTTTGAACAACAATATATCTTTGGGCTTGTGGTTTCCTGCTAACTTCCATCACCCTATGATTAAGGGTCTTTTGGAATCTGTTCTGAGCAGGAGGATGATTATCTCTTCTTGGAGCTTTTGTCTCTGGCCTATTCCTGGATACCTCCTTTAATAGATTGATTTCTCTATCCAGTCCCGTTACATTTGCATTTAGAATTTGGACTTGATTCCTAAGGAAGTTCTCCTCCACAACATCAATATGCTTGGTTGCTCTAACCAGATTGATGTCTTCTACCATTACTTCAGCATCATCTGCCAACTCTATTATTGCTCTTTTAAGGGACTTGATTGCTTTTGCATTCTTCTTTACACCCTCGATTACAATAGATAGAGCTCTAGCAAGGTCAAAATTAGAAGCAGAATTAGAACAAGAATTTACCTCAGTGTTTTTTATATCTGATTCTAATTCTTTGATTTGCATTGTTTCTTGTTTAGAGTCATTCCTTTCAGATTGCTCTGCTTCCGGATCAGTCAGTGCCATGAATGCACAATTAGCAGTCTCTTCTTCTTCTGTTGAGGATGAGCTGCTGCTTTCTTCACTATTGCTCCAGGTAGCTACCATTTCCTTCTTTTTGAACTTCTTGGTTTTCTTAAGCTTGGGACGTTTTGTTCTAAAATTGCCTTTTTCTCCACATTCAAAACAAGCAGCTTCTTTTTTCGGATCCTTCTTTTCTTCCAGATTCTTTCTAGGTCTATCCCTTTTAGATGTGCCTTCTTTTAATTTTTGGGATTCATACTTTCTTGGTTTCCTTCTGTCTTTCTTTTGTATGAATCTGTTTAGTTTTCTGGTCAATAGAGCGAGTTGATCTTTGGTGCTCAGTGATTCAGTGATTTGCTCTTCTTCTTCGGATGAAGCTGATCCGGTGGATTCTGCCTTAAGTGTAATGGCTTTCTTTTTCTCCTTAGGATTCTTTTCTTGTTGGCTATATCTCTCTAAGGATAACTCATGGGTTAGAAGATTACTAATAAGTTCATCACAACTATAAAAGTTTAAGTCATGACTGCCTCAATGGTAGTCTTTTTATTGTCCCATTCCTTGGTGACACTTCAGAGATTTCTTTTCCCAGCCTTTTCATCTCGTTCACTAGATTAGTTTATCTAGTGTTCATGCTGCTAATTAATTCTTTAGGTTCCATTTTGAAGGATTCAAGCTTTTGCTGGAGTAAGTCAAGCTTGGCTTCTCTTACTTTGGTAGTTCCATCATAGGTTACCTCCAGCTTCTCCCAAATTTCCTTTACAGTCTCACATAAATTCAGCTGCACTAAGAGCATAATGAAGCATGTTAATAGCATTTGCATTTTTACGTAACTTTTTAAAATCATTCTCATCCCACATACTTGATGAATTTCGGGTAGTCATACCCTCTACTTCATAAGTAGGCTCGTGAGGGCCATATTTAATAACTAACCATGCTTGATGGTTTGTGACTGGATGTAGTTCTTCATCCAGTTTTCCAGAACGTGTAGTGTTCACTAGTGAAGAGTTGAGGACGGGTAATGGACATACCCTCGGGAAGAAGTTGTGAGTTTCGGAAACTCATTTTGATATATGAATCAAAATATTAGACCTTTAGCTCAAGATTGTTAGATCTCTAGTTTTAAGCACTAGCTCTAATACCACTTGTTGGTCCCTGTGGGGGTCTTTATAAGGTCAGAGGGGGGTGAATGACCCTTTGTCCCAAAATATATAGACTTTGAAAAGCCTTAGTGTAGTGTGTTTGATTATGATCTGGATGATGGATCTGGATGATGCAGTTATGATAATATAATGCAATAAATAAAGAGTTAAAGAAATCAAACACAGGATTTTATCCTGGTTCGGCCCTGCCAACTCCAGTCCCTAGAGTTTCCTTTCTCCAAGCTTTTCCACTAATGGATTCCTTTCCAATTGGCAGGAATCAATCCGTACAATTTGTCTCCGAATGGTAACCCTATCCGGATGTAGGATATACCACTAGAAGCACCAACTCCTAGCTGAGTCCTTTAGTCTTTAGTAGGATATACCACATAGACTTCTACCCCGAATCTAAGCTGAGTCCTACGGGGAGTTTCCACTCAAAGCACCAACTTTAAGTTGTATCCCAATCTCACAACTCACCCAAGTTGGAGATCCTTACACTCTTGTTTTCATAAAGGTTTTGGTTTTGGATTTCCTTAAGTTTATAACTCACTTAGGAATCCTTATGTAACAGATTTTGAATTGATTGATTCTTGGACGGATTTATAAGCTGATTGAATGCTCCTTCTTTGTTACTTGTTTTTGTGAATCAAACAGCCAACCTTCTCAATTTATGAAGCTTCCCTTTTATAGGCTTCTATCATAAATGTAGTCGTTGTGGGTTGTTGAGTTTGTACTAAATCTTCACCCTTGATCAGGTTATAGGTGGTGCTTTTGGTGCCGTTGATCAATCCATTAGACTATAATTTGACCTGTTTGAATCCTAGGGATTGAACTGAAAAGTTGTCAGCGATCGTTTTACTCGGCTTTTTACAATGCACCAACTTTTACACCGTTAGCTTTTTGGTGTGAGCTCCACGTGCCTCCTTATTGGTCTAGGTGAAAAATTTTGTTAGCGTTTTCAGTCCGGTGTCAGTCCTTTTGTCCTTTTTATGAAAAGTGCAAGCTATCACTTTTGTCATGTTCATGGGGAAAGTATCTTTGACTATGTAGACCAAAGGATGGAGGGAAAAGTTGTCTTTGAGACTTTTCTTATTGTCTTCAAGCATGAGTCTTCCGGATGTCTTTAGACTCATTATCTCTGGATCTCTATGCTTCCGGAGTTAGGGCAATCAGTTCTTCCAGATGCTGTTCTTGAGGGATTAAAGCTTGTTTCCTTTCCAAGCTTTATTTTGATGATTCCATGTGCTTAGGTATTTGATATCTTTAATGAACAACCTTGTAGCTGGATCTTTGTCCGGATGTTTCCATTTGGATTTAGGAGGATTACATGATTTAGTTTTTTGTTTCTTTCAAACCTAAACTAGATAGTTTAGTTTAATTTGTGGTCCGGGTCATAGTTTCCCAACAAGACCAGGAATATCCTGAATCTTATGTACCACAACCAAGCAACTAGCCTGAATCCAACTAGCCAATTTGATTGGTTTGTCGAAAGCAACCTCATGAAACTCTCGTTTGTCTACCACTATGCTAGTGTAAGACATGTCATCCTGCGGTGAGTCATGAAACATAGGTTTCTGCTTAGGTCTTTCTATCGTTGGTCTTTGCGATTTGGGTACCACAATCGGATGAGAATATCTAGCCAAGAAAGCATGAATATGAACTATCTCGATGACAATAGAATTCAACCTATAAAGAACCTCATGGACCGGTAATGAACCATCCAGGTTGATGAACCCAAAATTTAGATTCCTATCATTCCTCTTTCTCACTACGTAAACCCAACCAGAAACCCCATACTTTTTGAAAACCCTAGTGATTGCACCCGCATCATAACCATTTAGGAAGTTTTCAAAGTAAACCTTTATAAGGTTAGATGACTTACGGCTTGCTGCAAGATGATCGACAACAACACTTGAGGCACGGGGGATGGAGTGAGAGTGAAACTGGCGGTGATAGGCATAGAAATTAGATGGATGGCTTCGGTGGTTAGGGTTGGGGTAAGAAAATCGCCTAGGGCTAGCCATTTAAAAAAGGAGAGGACTTGTACTAATAGCGTGGCCATCTCGAGAATTCTCGGGGCCCTGAGCAGAAGATGAAATATAGACCCGAAAATATGTTAACAAAACTTCCATCATATATGATATTTCACAAATAAACAATAAAAGTAATCCTTAAATTTTGTTGTATACATAGTTTTAGGGTTATTATCATTTTGGTTATTAATTCGATTATTTTTCTAAGCAAATTTCAATCAAATATCACATTGAATTTTATCTAAAATCTCATGATCGATTTTATTGATCATTTTTTTAAAATTTTTTTGAAAGATATAAAAGTACAATAGCTTTTAAGTTTGTTTTATAAAATGGCTTTAATTAACATATGGAAATAAAACTCAATGAAATATATCTTCATACAATTACAATAATATTAATGCTTTTTGAAATACAAAAGTATTTATCAAATTCTTATACTCAATATGTAACGGTAACTTTTATATTACAAATTATAACTAATAAAGTGAAACAAAAAATTGAATACCAAATTGCTTACTTGTGAGAAAAAGTAATATATTTAGTAAATTGATCAAACCTTATATACACTCAAACTAATACTAAATTGAAAAAACCTTACTTAAAGAATTACTGTTAAATTATTATCAACTAATAATAAAATATTAAATTCTTGAAGCTCTTGTTTACTTTGAGTATTTGAGAGGGTTAGGAAGTAACATTGTTAAAAGATACTATTTTTCTAAAAATATTATAGAAAACCGATTATAGTAATTAATTTATTAAGTTATTAATTCATTGTTATTTTAATGATTTGAAGAATTGAAAAAAAAAGAAAATATTATTCTTTTTAGAAAAGGAGAGATGAGAAAACAAGCAAAAAGAGAGGTGAAAATATTAAGGGAAAAAACAGACGAAAAAGTTAGAACGTAAAATATTAAAATAAGGGAGAAGGAGAAAAAAAAGAGATGAAAGGATGAAAAAATATGGGAAAAAACTAAACTCAAGTCCTTGAGCATTAGAATAACAATGAATTAATAACTTAATAAACTTAATAAAAAATATGAATTAATAACTTAATAAGGATGAAAGGTTAGAGTCCCAAGTTTCTCAAAAATTAAATGTTCCTACTTCTTAGAAAATAATATACTCTAGCAAATTATCAAAAGAACAATAAAAGATAATGATGTAATATATCCTTTGCATTCTCCACTAGGGAACTACTTCAGCTGAAAAACGCCTAGTTCATTAATAAAAAGATAAACACAACCTACGGGCACGAAACTTTCAATGTAAAAAAATCATGTAAAACACTAGCATTCTTAATCTTAATCTCTTCAAGACTCTTATCTTTAATATCATATGAAAACAACTTACGATAACGTAAGAGAAGAATCTTTCCTCGTTCCTTCGAATATTTCAAAAGCTTCCCATCCCTAAAATCGAGAAATATTTCTTCAGAAAATTGTTGTGATGCCATGGAGTATAATTTAGTCCATGTAAACTCTATTCCCTCTCTCTTCCTATGATATAAATTAATCCGTCTTGTAACATAATCGTATAGGCCAATACAAAGACACCCTGTGACAACATGTAAGGATTTCATATTTTTCAGACCGTTGGTATTGATAAATAGACTCGACTACCGTGGAGAATGTTTCTTTTTCTACATAAAAAGCTACAACAATATGTGATTTCCGATAACTTCGACAACATATAAAATGCACGATACTATCTGTAAAACAATCTCCAATTCCACCAATTTCAACATGTTTGTACTCAGCATAAGGAAAATCCCCGAGCTTTTTCTAGCAGCTCAACTTAAATCCTAAAATCCAAACTTCAGGGATATCTGAGTCGCTAATGGATGTCATTACTCCAACCTTGTAATCATCAGCAACAGAATCATAACCCAAACAAAATTTCCAAACTACATGATGAAAATATTTCACAAGAAAAGCAGAAAGTTTTCTAAAGTGTCGAGTAGACGGATTCCATATAGATAATTTGCGCATCGACATACATGCGAGAAATAAACCGTTGCAATAAGAAATAAACAAGTGGTATTTGTCGGATCGCAACATTTCTAAAATGAAAAAATCATCCTCTTTGAAGCCACCATTGATATCAAATGTATGGAATTTTGTATTATTACCATACATACTGAATTCTTTGCATATTAGCTTGCGATGAATCCCAAAATAGAAATATATTTTCAGATGAGAATTGATGAAGGATTTGATGTCAATGACTGCACATAGAAATTTACAAACACAACTAAAACGAATGAGGGCTTTCACCAGTAACCAAAGCATAATTTCCTTAATTAAATCTTCTGGAAAATTTCACATAGCTAGGCAGGGGAGTTAGCTTATTTTCTGATGAGTAATGTTCTAGCTATATAGATTCAAAACAATTCTATCAGAAGACATACAATAAACCCAAGCCAAAATCTGATAAATCAGCATTCTTTTTCTGACAAGTTTGCATGATAGCTGCTGAGAGAAATCAAAATTTGAACTATATAGCAAATACATTGCATACAAAATCCATTCCTATTATTATATAACCTATCGAGTTTGTGTATAATGATGAAATCAAACTCAATTATGACGAATTCAAATTCACCAGTAAATCTATCTAAAATTACAGATTAAAGTTGGACTCGTCATCTAGCTCTTAAATCAAACATGTTGCTGAGTCAAAAAATGCAAAGTATATATTAAAGAAACCAAAATTTTTAAGAGAACACCAAAAGTTAATGGAGCAGTTACTGAAGCGAGATTCGGCCGCTGGAATTGCTAGAGACCAATTTTTTCTTGTATTGGAAAGGTTTAAGGTCTTCTCAAATTTGGGGCAATACTTGCTTTATATACGCACTTGATTTGAGGAAGGTGCTCTATTTTAGTTTAAAGTAGGGAAAAGTACACAAATGGGCTAACACCCATAGATAATTTCAACAAGAAGTTTGACCCAAAACTTTTATAACCAAAGTAGGACTCCTCAACAACAGTCTTACATTCCACTCAAAATCAACTATCTCTTTACGTTCTCTCTTTGAAGCATCATTTACTTCTTCTCCACAATTTATATTGTTTGGAACTAGCAGTCACTTTGAACATCCATAACAGGCATGGAAGAAATTCAAAATTTTGTCCCTTGTCCCTAAGAACTCCTATCAGTTGCATATAAATTAATTAAAGTCTTAACTAAATTAATTCTCTACCTAGGTTAGTATGCATAGGCTAGGCATACCATAATTCTAAATTATATCCTAACAGAAATATTTTATACTAAGCTAATAACTCTAAGCTATAACCTAAGCATAAAATAAACTAAGATGCAAAACGACCTAAGCATAATAATTATTAAGTCTAAAAATACTTAAAGAAAAATACCTAATAATTAAAAGAGAAAGAAAGGAAACTTACCAGTTGAAGCGCATTTTAGCAGAACCTACTCTCACGAGCCTCCAAGTGTAGGATAGCCTATATGAGTATCCACACGAACCCCACCAACCGAAACCTCCCAATGAGGAAGAACTGCAGAGCTTTGAATAGCTGCTAGAATACTCCAAAAGACCACCCAAAAATATTAACTAGAGGTCCCCAAATTAAAATATAATTTGAAATCCTTAAATTATGATCCGCGAAGATCAAAAAGTTCTTCTATGTCAGCTTGAGAATCCTCATTAAAGGCTCTCGAAAAATGCCACAAAGATGTGAACTTGAGGTGTTGAGAAGAGGTGGAGAAGACCTCCTTTAATAGGAGGAGGAGAGCAAAAATGCTCTCCATTTAGCAATGTGGGATACAGAAAATCCCTTTTAATTCTCCTTTTTCTAAATTTATTTATGACCCTAGTAAAATTAGTTACCGGTCAAAATAAATTCTTGGTCTTATCAAATAATAATCCAATTATTATTATGTTATATTTTAGTAATAGAATAAATCTATTAATTCTTTACTCAGTCCGATGAAAGTCCAATGTGTGTGACCTTATAGGATCCCGAAGTATTGAGCGGTTAAGGTTTGACCAATCTTTTTCTATAGGAACTATTGGCTCGAGGTTCTAGACCGTGAATAGAATCTCAATTAGCTTAAATGACCGTAGTACGCCTCTAGCAAGGGTCCACCATCCCCCATTACTCAGAACATCATTTGTGCTTATGACTTATTCCTGGTTAATGCAATAGTTTCCCAATACGGTGAACTCCTTCCATTCTTTAATATTAGTACCATATGGTTTGTTGGGCTCGTGTTAAAGTGTTAACCCACTAATAGCGAGGTTGCTCCAAGCTATCCCAGTTATTTACTTGTTACCGAAGTATATTATTTTTTACCATAATATGTTTGACTAAAAACTATTTCTATGAATCACATACTCTAATCAGAGGTTTATAGCAATCATCTCTTCAACAAGTGGCCAGGTACAACTCCTTAATATATCCGGAGCGATGGATTCTTTTTGACTACATAGCTTACCAACATGTTGTCAACACTATACCCGTAATCACCCGTGACACCCTAAATTAATGAGTGCATAGATGACCCAAAGTATAGTAATAGTACCACACAAGGTATCTAGTATCCAAATTATGAGGATATTCGCAAAGCTACTACATAAAGATAAACACGAACACTATGATATATTTATCTTATTGCGGTCTCTAATATATCTTCCATATATATCCATGTGTCAAACTTAAGGCACCGCCTTTAGTCGTAGGAGGTTAAGTGCTCGGACCCTTTCCATGAAAGCTGACCACATGCTAGTCTTACTGCTTCATCAATATCCTTTCTTGATGAAATATTGACTAGGGATAGTTTGGACATAATCATAGCTACACATAAAGAAGGTCTCACTAAATATAGTCCAACTGTAATTTCTCTCACTTCATGCTATAATATGTCAAGGACTTTTGCACACAAATATCAATGAATATATTTTAACCAATCATGATATATATATAAACACATTGATATAAACAAAAGATTAAATGCCTTTATTAATTAAACAATTTATTTGTACTAATACATAATTAAGATATATGGCCTTAATTGCCTTAAGAGCATACATCATATCTAGCAAACTCCCACTTGCACTAAGGCCAATTAGCCATATGTCTTAATCCATATGCTTTCACATGCTAGTCATGTTTAACTTGCGTCAATGGCTTCATCAGACCATCTGTGAGGTTCTAATCAGTGGGGACATATTCTAATCTTATCATTTTAGTATCAACAACCTCCCTGATTATATGATACTTTCTGGATACATGTCTATTTTTTTGGTGAGACCGTGGTTCTTTTCCCTAAGCTATAGCACCATTGTTATCACAATACAAAGTAATTGGATTAACAATCTTAGGTACCACACTGAGATCACCAATGAATCCCTTTGACCAGGCAGCTTCCTCTACTACTTCACAGGCAAAAATGTACTCAGACTCCGTGGTTGAATCAATAATAGTTTCTTGCTTGGAACTTTTCCAGCATATGACACCTCCATTAAACATATACACAAAACCTGTTTCTGGCCCATCCAGCCATATGGCCCATCCAGCTAGCCGTCCAGAGGTTTTCTAGTCTCTACAATATGTTCTTCAAGGGGAACTTGGTTCTGACAATGATCGTGTGAGCTTGCTTGGAAGTAGGGTCGAAGCCTTTCTGCTGCTGAGACTAAGGCTAAAGCCAACTTCTCGATTTTTAGATATCTGAGTTAGGCGTTCTTCAGTACTTTGCTTATGTAGTAGACCAGATGCTGGCTCCCGTCTGCTTCTCTAATCAACATTGATCTTACTACTTCATCTGTGGCTGCTAAATACATGATTAGTTCTTCATCCTTCTCTGGCCGACTCAAGAGAGGTGGTGAACTTAAGAACTCTTTGATGTTCTCAAAGGCTTCCTGGCAGTGTTTGTCCCAACTAAATGCTTTGTCTCTCTTGATAGCCCTATAAAATGGGAGATATCTCTTGACCATAAATGAGATGAAGCGGCCAAGTGCATTCACCCTTCCATTCAGCTTTTGAACTTCATTCAGCGTCTTGGGTGGCTCCATCTTCATGAAAGCCTCTATCTTCTCTGGGTTCACCTCGATTCCCTTTAGGAAATTAGGAAACTAAGGAATTTACCACCTCTTACTCCAAAAGTGCACTTTTCTGGATTTAATTTGAGCTGATACTACTATAGGGTTTTAAATATGGCTCTAATGTCTTTCGCATGTTCCTCCAGGCTTCTGCTCTTGATGATCATATCATCAACGTAGACTTCCATTGTTTCTCCTATTTGGCCTTCGAACATTTCATTCACGAGGCATTGATAGGTAGCTCCAGTATTCTTCAGGCTGAATGGCATAACCCTGTAGTACTACGTTCCTTCATGCGTTATGAAGGATGTCTTTTCTTCATCAACCAAGTCCATAGGAATCTGGTGATATACCACTTTTACATCTAGTAAGGAGTATATGGCGTAACCAGCTATCTAGTCTACCAGCTGGTCAATGCTTGGGAGCGGATAACCATTCTTTGGTATTGCTTTATTGAGATTCGTGAAGTCTACACACATTCGCCAAGCTCCATTTGCCTTCTTCACCAAAACCACATTCGCAAGCCACTTGGGGTAGCGCACCACTTGGATGTGGTTGGATTTCAGAAGCTTCAGGTTTTCAGCTTCTATTGCCTTCTACCTGTCTGGCGCATGATTGTGTTTCTTTTATTTCACCGGAGACACCTCTGGGTCGAGGTTCAAGCTGTGTTGAATTACCTCGGGTGGTACCCCAGTCATATCTTCATTTGTCCAGGAGAAGGTGTGTTACTCTTCTACCAGCACTCGGTTGATGTCTGATTTTACAGGTTCTGGGAGGTCAGCGGCTATGCGTACCTACCAATTAGGACCTACGGTCAATCTCCATCTCTTCCGGCTCCATGACTGCTTCATCTATCTTCAGTGACGCTAAGTAGGTCTCCTGTGCCACTAGAGGGTTACCTGCAACTACCGTGACACCCTTTGTGGCAGGACTCTACATGACTAGGTGTTTGATTGAGATCAGTGCATCTGACTTGGCTAGGAATGGTCTGCCCAAGATGACGTTGTAGTGTATTGGTACATCAGTGATTATGAAGTCCATTTTTTCTCTCCATTTGGTCTTGTGTTCACCAAGCTCAACTTCCAGTGTGGTCTGGCCGAGTGGTGGAACTTAATGGTCACTAAGGCCGATGAGTGGTTAATGGGCCGGCAACATCCGGCTGTGATGAACTTCTAGCTTGTCAACCACCTCTTTTCTAATCAGATTGATGGATTTGTTGATGTCAACGATGATCTGTCTGACGGTATACCCCTCTATCAAGGCCTCTAGCATAAAAGGGTCCAAATGCGGGCACTTCACTAAGCTCTATTTCTAGAAAGGCCTGCTGAGTTCTGAGTTATCTTCATTATTTGATCTTTTGCACTCAGAACTCTTCCCCTTTGAGGGGAATCCCTCAAAGCCTGATCCGCCTGTGATTACCATCACAAGCCCCTCTGACTTTCTATAAGGACTTGTATTCGTCATCCTTCTTTGATCCAGATATGCTTTCTTTAGTGATTCCCTTTACAAATTATGAAAGCTTCCCTTGCTTGATTAGGGTATGGATCTCATTTGCTAGGATGCGACATTCATCCACGTCATGGCCTCTAGACTTGTGGAATTTGCAGTATCTGTTTGTGTCTTTCCCTAGTAACTATTCAATCATTGCCCTTAGATATTTGATGGATTTCCTGTCATTGCTTTTCTGCACAACTAGCAAGATGTCTCGCAATGAGGTGTTCAATTTTGATATGGAGGACTGCTTGCAGTAGTTCCCCCCCTTTTTCCTTGCCTTTCGGTCTTCAGGCCGAGCTCTTTCAGACTTCTTGTATGGCCTATTGACTTCATCCACTTCTATTAGGTTCTTCACAATGGTGATCATCTGATCCAGCTTTTTAGTTTGCCTTTGAATGAGCTCTGCATGGAGTCTATCATTCCTCGTGCCTCTAATCATAGCTTCCCTGGTGGTGCTATAACCATGTCTCATATTTGTAAGCATGCTTTATTGAATCACTCAATGTAAGAGTGGAGTAATTCATCCGTCCTCTGAGTGACCTCGTTGAGGGTACGAGTGGTTATTCCTGCTGGAATGGAGCTGATGAATTGTGTACAAAACTCTTGCCTTAGGTTATCCCAAGAATCTATAGACTCGGCTGGCAATGAGTCAAACCAGTAGGCTGCTGGACCTATTAATGTGTTGCGAAAGTTCCTATAGGAATGTGCTTCCGAGGCGTATGCTAAATCCATCTTGTTCTTGTAAGTCCGGACATGGGTCCGAGGGTCCGTATCTCTGCTATAGTTATTAATGAATAGTAACTTAACTCAGGAGTTGAGCTATTTTGTGAGGATCTCAGCACTGAATGGGGAGTCGGAAATTTCCAATAGGGCTTCTTGAAAGGAAACAACATAGCCATTGAGACCTTCCTTGAACATCTTCTAGAACTCAAGGCCATCACAGTATCTGAACTTCTTGGGTTTTGGTTGTGAACCCAACGACGGTGGTGGAGGAAGACGAGTGGAGTGAGTTGGACCCTGATACGGACCGCCCGAGTGGAAGAAGGCTAAATGAGCAGGCCTACATGGGTAGTGCACACTATACGCAGCTTCATTTATTGTAGCCCATTCTACTTGCCATACTTTCAACATGCCAATCAGATCCCTCTAAGAGGGGACTTCCATGCTTCTATCCGTAAAGGACGTGTCCAGGTTGTCGTTGTGTTAAATCGGTTAGGAGCCACTTCCTACAATGTTAGGACTCGGGTGAGCTTTGTGTGGCCCCACTGAGTGAGTACTAAGAGATCCATACTGCTGGGCGTCATATGGTCCTACAGGGAGAGTGTTTTGTGGCACCCCCTAATTGGTGTTGAAGGATCCTCCTCGTTGAGTGCTGTAAGGCCTGACCCAATGAGTGATAGGACAAATGAGAGCGTCCACATGGTGTAGGGTTCCACTTGTTGTGTGTCCAGCCATTCCCTCCTTCATCACCCCAAATAGATTCCGTCGCAATTGATTTTGGTCTTTAGGGGAAACTTGATAGCGTTGAGCGAAACTTTCAAACAATGCCATTTTGGTTGTAGAGTTTGTGAGTGGAATTACGGCGGAGTCCATGGCTAGGATTGTAGAGGAGAGGGGTGTCGCTGTAGTTGATTGGCAGTTAATTGCCATCCCTGAGTCATCGGCATTGTCATTAGCCATTTGATCATGGTTTTGGCTGTCATCCATCTGGTTGGATTTTTGTGTTCGTTGGAAGATAAAATTCTCGCCAGAGTAAGTAAGTTTTTCCATGCTCACCGCACCACAAAAAATTAGTCAAAGAAAGGGTTCCTTGAGCAAACCTTCATAGAAACAGAGAGGGTCTTCCTTCACCAGAGATGGTGGCTGCAAGACAGAAAAGGTCAAATTGACTAGCCGTGTGAACGGTGTATACTCTACAATGCCTAAGTAAGCAACGGTGATAAAGAGGAAGCAAGTAAGTAAATGAGTTTTAGGGTTTAGAATGTGATACTTGTGTATGGGGGGGACCCCATATATATAGTGAATGGTGTCCTTGTATCATCAGGAGTGTATATATCCTCTATTGGCGGTGAGGAGTCCTTATTAGTTAAGGATCCTATTTAGTCGTGATTTCCTCTATAAGAGGTTTCTTCTCATTTATCTGTTTAGGAAAGGATATTCTTCCTATTTATCTATTTAGGAAGAGGAGTTATGACGAACTATATCTCCTAATCAGGCCAGTGTGACCAAGACCCTTAACGCGGCTAGCCGGATGGTGAGCCAGTTGCGAGTCCGACTATTGATGTGGCACCTTGTTGGTATTCCACTCAGTATCTATAAAATATCGAGTCAACATCTAATAAAGTCCGATTCCTCCATTTAAAAACTCCATTGTGTTGGGGTGTATAAGGAGGGGTCCACTAGGGAACTATCCTATTGTCTTTAAGATAATCCTAAAGCTCTGGATCAGATCGAAGTGCTTTAATACTCTTCACAAGTTTTTTCTCTACTTCATTTCTGAATGTTTTGAACTTCTCAAAACCTTTAGACTTGTTCTTCATTAAGTACAGATAACTATATCGTGAATGATCATCAATAAATGTTATGAAGTTGGAGTATCCTCCTAGTGCCTGAACACTCATTGGACCACATACATCTATATGTATAAGTTCGATGTACTTGTGGCTTGTTCACCCTTTCTAGTAAAGGTTAACTTCGTCATTTTTTCCTTTTAAACCAAGTACGAAATCACCATAAGACTCTAAGTCTATTGGGGCCAAGTCTTCATGGTTATGTAACTTGGTTAAGCGATCTTTGTTTATATGGCCTAAA
The DNA here is from genome assembly GCA_947683365.1 of Euphorbia pulcherrima. NCBI lineage: Eukaryota > Viridiplantae > Streptophyta > Magnoliopsida > Malpighiales > Euphorbiaceae > Euphorbia > Euphorbia pulcherrima. The sequence continues at coordinate 61,398,813 of CANTUS010000004.1, read as the reverse complement.
CGACAATGCCATAAGTACAAAGATTTCTCATTATCCAATTTTTCCCTTAGAAATGTTTGTATTTGAGAATATGATTTTTGTAATTACAAAATATCATTTGTCATATTACAATAAAATATCATTCATAACTTTGATAATACCTTATCATTCATAACTTTGATAATACTTTTTATCAAATCGGAATGCTGTGAAGCAGGAAACAATATTTTATAATGATAATTGATTACCATTTCGTCAGATTACAAATTTAGTCAAAAGGAGATTTTAAGTTCCTATATAAATAACAGCCAATAAGCTTTAATGATTTTCCATAGGTATAACTCTCCTTTTGACAAACTTCTACTTCTCATTAATATCTATACCTTGTATAGATATGTGATTCTCATTAGGTATTTCATGCCAATTTAGAATTCTCTTGAGATTTTGAAATTCTCAATATCAAACATCTTGAAGTGGAAGCTTTAGGCCTCCTCCTCTCATTCAATGAGGCTTTAACCATTTTGATCTTGTTTCCAATATATCATATTGAAAATAATTGTTTTTGTCTGCAAGACAAAATTTTCAGTATTCCTTTTACTTTTCTCTTCACTTTGCTCTACACTGCTTCAAGACTAGACACCATGTTTCCCTTCACTTCTTTAAGATATGAACCATTTAAATTTCTAACTAATTGGTCCACCAATTTTCCAACAAAAATATTTTGGTTCAAATCTTTCACCATAGGAAATCCTTTCTCCAAGATGTAAAGACATAGACTTTCAAATCCATGATTTTATGATGCCTTTGTAGCTAAGGTAACATGGATCCTAACATCTGACTAGATGTTTATCCTTATCTCCTGCCAACTACTTACATAAGGTAACATGGATGTTAACAACCTCCAAGGTATTGTATCCTAGTTTCCTTTATGTATTTCATGCATATCTGCTTTAAGCAGAATTGCTTACATCATGTTGTTTAGATTTGGGCTTATACAATATACATGCCAAGCGAAAGGCTTTGAGGATTATCCTCACATTTCTAAACAAAACCTTGAAGCTAGAACCAATCAAAAGTAGTCATCAATGCGAACGTTTGTATAAAATATAAAGATTTCAACCAAGATGTAAGAAAATAAAAATTGTTTAGACTTTAAAATATAGTACATGTATTTAATATAAAGACATTTAATTAAATACATTTATCCTACCATTTTTTGAAATTTGCAATAGCCCATTCTATTGAATTCAGAAAGTCTAGCCTAGCCAAATTTCTAAGTAGGTAGCATCTACAACTATTCTAATATGACACCCAATTTTATGAGTCAAACCATATTACAAAGTTGTAGTTGGAATCCCATTCCATTTACATCAAATGCATTTGCTAATTATTCAAGTTCCCTAATTCCTTAGGATGTGTGCTCTTATATTAGCATCTCCTTGAATATGTCTCATTCCTGTAGCTAGCCCCCAATTTTATGGTGGACTACCTCAGTCCTGTTAAGGCAGGCCCTATCTCAATATCTATAACCGATTGATGTAGATGAAAGGAATGCTTTGCGCAATACTTTATGGCCGAAAAAGATGAAATAATATATTGGATCGACAATATGGACATCATCTACATGGTCCATTCCAGCATTCATCTAACATCTTTAACATTAATAATGATATTACAGAAGATATTAACTTAAATACTGAAGATGATCTAAAAAAGGTATACATTTCCAATCAACTGCCCATCAAGCAAGAGAGAGAATTAATAGAAGTACTAAAAAATCACGTTTTAGCCTTCGCTTGGTCTCATAAGGACATAACAGGACTTGATTGGCACATCACCGAGCATAAGATTCCTACATACTTGAAGATACGTCCAGTAAAGCAAACAATGAGGAGAATGCGTCCAGAATGGTCAGAAAAGGTCAAACAAGAAGTGGCCAAAAAAATCAAGGCTAATTTCATGGAGTTCATCAAGTATCCCACTTGGCTATGTAATGTAGTTCCTGTGCCAGAGAAAAATGGTGACGTCAGAGTTTATGTTGACTTTTGGGACTTGAACAAGGCTACCCCTAAGGACGACTTTCTGTTGCCACACATTGATGTTTTGGTAGATAGATCGGCAAGAGAGGCCATGTATTCCTTCATGGATGGGTTCTCTAGCTACCACCAAATCCTCATGAATGTAATAGACAAGTTTAAAACTGCATTTATTTCAGAATAGGGAACGTATTATTTCAGGGCGATGCCTTTTGGACTAAAAAAAGTAGGGGCAACCGACCAGTGAGTAGTCATGACATTACTACATGATTTGATCATAAAGAAGTTGAGGTCTACGTGGATGACATGCTTGTGAAATCTGCTATGCCAGAAGAGCACCCAGTAGTGTTAGAGCGATTCCTCATGAGAATTGAGAAATACAATCTCCGTCTTAACCTAAAGAAATGCATATTCAGTGTCACGTTAGGCAAATTGCTGGGGCATGTGGTTAGGAAAAGCGGCATAGAAATGGATCCCGATAAGGCCAACGCCATCAGGGAAATGCCTGCACCAAAAATCAAGAAAGAAGTACGAAGTTTCTTGGGGTCCATATAGTACATCAGCCACTTTATAGCACGATTAACTACCACATGCCAGCCTATATTGAACCTCTTAAGGAAGCAGCAACCAATAGAATGGAACGACCAATGTACAAAAGCCTTCGATAGTATCAAGGCCTACCTAATGAACCATGTGCTAAAGCTGCAGATTCTCGAAAAGCCACTCATTCTCTATTTGGCAATAAAAGAAACATTTATAGGAGCTATATTGGTTCAGGAGCACGAAGATAAGAAATAAAATGTAGTTTATTATCTCAGTAAGAAATTGCTAAAGTACAAGACTCGATACACAATCATGGAGAAAACTTGTACCGCCATAGTCTGGCTCACCAAGAAACTTAGATACTACTTCCAATCTTATAGAATCCAAGCAGTCTCAAAAGTGGCTAACTTGAAGTATTTATGCCAGGCACCCTCGCTAATTTGAAAACTAGCAAGGTGGCTCTTATTGCTATCAGAATATAATATCGAGTATGTCACTAAGAAGACCATCAAGGGAAGAGCAGTGGCTAAATTCCTAGCAAACAAACCACTTGAGGAAGGAGAACTGGAGAACCTAGAATTCCCTAATGAATGTTTTGCAACAACTACAGAAAATCCCAAAAAATGGACCATGTTCTTTAATGGTGCCGTTAACAAGCGAGGATCTGGCTTGGGAGTTATCATCATTACACTAAATGGAGCACTCATACCCCTTTCTAAGTGATTAGAATTTCTTACCATAAATAACGGGGTAGAATATGAGGCCTGCCTATTCAGAATGTCTACTCTGGTCACTGTTAGAGCAGACAAAGTAAAAATTATTGGTGATTCAGCTTTGGTCATCAAGCATGTCACTGGAGACTAGGATCTAAAGGAGGAATCTATCAGACCTTACCTAGAGGCTATATGGAGGAAAGCCGCAATGTTCAGCTAATGTAAATTTTTTCATATTCCCTGAGAGGAGAACTAGATGGCAGATGCATTGGCCACTTTAGCCTCCATGTGGGAAGGGCCTCAAGAACAACCAATCAAACCCGTTGTTATAGAGACAAACCGATATTTGTACTACATCCATGCAATAGAGGGCACCATGGAGAAGGAAGAGCCCTGGTACTCTGACATTGTCAAATTCCTTGAGAACGGCGAATTCCCAGCTGAAGCTACAGATTTAGATCGGAATACGCTGAGGAAGCTTGCTGTGCAGTTCTGCCTAATTAAGGGATATCTGTTCAAGAGGTCATCTAATGGTTTGCTATTAAAATGTTTGACTCAACAAGAAGTAGAGAAGGTGATGAAAGAAGTACATTCAGGAGACTGTGGTCCACATATGAATGGAATCATGATGGCCAAGAAAATTCAAAGAATGGGATACTTTTGGTTAACTATGCTAGCTAACTATGTTCAAGAAGCAAAGACTTACTATGCCTGTCAGATATAGGGAGAGGTGAGTCACTTGCCCCTAATGACCTTACAAAATTTGATGACGCCTTGGCCATTCTCAACCTGGGGCATTGATATCATCTGTGAAATAAGACCATCTTTGACCAACGACCATCGCTTAATCATAGTGGCGGTCGATTACTTTTCCAAATGGTTTGAAGCAGAATCATATATGAGCATCATGACCAAGAAAATGGCTCAGTTTATTCAACGACATATCTTTGCTAGATACAGCATTCCTCATCATATAGTGAGTGATAATGGTGTATAGTTCCAAAGAGAAACAAACAATCTTATTGAGAAGCACAAAATTGAGCTTCATCGCTCTTCACCCTATCACCCCAAGCTAATGGAGCTATAAAAGCAGCTAATAAGGCCATTAAGAAGATCCTCTCCAAAATGATGCCAATTACCAAGATTGGGCTGACCATTTGCTCTATGCCTTATGAGGATACAGAACTAGCATCAAAACTCCTATGGGCCAAAATCCTCTTTCTCTCGTCTACGGGATAGAGGCAGTGTTACCCGTTTAAATGGAGATCAAATCTTTTTGCATAGCCCTTGAAGTGAGACTTCCTGAAGATGAATGGGCAAAGGAAAGACACAAAGAACTAACTTTAATCGATGAGAAATAATAAACTGCGTTTGAGAATCTACAATAATACCAACAACGCATGGCCAAATCTTACAATCGTAAAGTTAAACAGCAGGATCAACCCCTAAGGATAGGTGATCTAGTCTTAAAACAATCTCATAAGATGCACACGGATGCTCGAGGGAATTTGCAACCAAACTAGGAAGGACCATACGTAGTAAAGAAGACTCTCAATATAGGGGGATTCAAAATCTCAGATCTGGATGGCAATGAATTCATAATCCAGTAAATTGCAACGAGCTGAAGTGCTATCTTGTGTAACAAAAAAAGAGAAAAAAGAAAAAGAAAAAATGGATGTCTATCAAGAGCTAGTAAGGTTCTTGAGCAAAATTAAAGACCCCAAAATAAAAGAGTGAGGCCTTAGGTAAAATCCATTCAGAACCTTAGGCAACGATTGGCATTTCTTGGGAATAAATACCATTTATCCTTCCTATTTAAATAATATCTTTTAAAGTAACGTATTCATGTTAAAAATATTACATGAGTGCATTAAATGGAAACTGCAAATTGTTTAATAAAACAGGCATTCAAATAGCATTTTTTTACTTTATTACACACGAAGTGCATTACAAACAGTAAATGGAAACAATAAAGGTGAACAATGAGGCCTAAAACCTTTATTCTCCTGTGAAGATGAAAGACACACAATGACAAAGCTCAATGATCTCCAAGGAAACCACAGAGTCTCTTGGTCTCAATTAGTCTCTCCTCGAGGGCGGCAAGCCCACGAGTGCTCGCAACCCAGATGTGGTAAGCCTCGGAAGGATGGATTTCAATAGGCACGGAATAGTTCACTTCCACACGAGAGTAATTGATCCACCTTACATCATGACAATAAACCTGAGTATAGGAAAGTTTAGAGCCAAGGAGGGTGCACAAGGATGTCGAAAACCCCTGAGGATAACCACACTACCTGCACAAGTGGCCAGCATAGTAGGTGATAATCTTGAAAAGACCAATGAGGACTATGCCATCTCTAGAAACAACAGTAGTCACATGCATGATTCCCCACTAAGGGCAAACCCAAAAGATGTATTTAGCGGCTTGTCTCCCCATAAACGCAACCCACTCCTCGATAGTGAAGTCTCTATGAGAACGGTCGCTGATGCGAATTAAGGAGCCCTGTGCCCAATAGGCCTTCAGTTGATAATGCATGCTCGTGGGAACAGACAATATAGAAAGCTTTTCCTTAAGCCAAAGCTACAAAAACAAAAAAAGAGAAAAAAATAATAATAATACAAAAAAATGTTGGATTAAAGACCTAAAGTGGAAACTAGGAAAAAATTAAGGCAAGCCTGATGAATTGAAAAATCAAAAGGGCAGTTCATGCAAAAAGAAAGGCTCAAATAAAATTTACCTGAAGGAGGAGTCTACTACCCCTAGTAGTAGCTTCAGTCCCATTCTGGGAAGAGCGCACAAAGATCAGTGTCTCGGTCAAACTCACTGCGATGGGAGATTTCCCCTCTAACGTCTAATCAACAATGGTGAAGAAGGTTAAGCTGCAAACCATAGTTGGAGCCCCATAAAGGAAGATTCCGAGCAAAAGTAGATAAATGAGCGGAAGCCAACTTGCATTGTTAGGAGTAATGTTCCTAACTATGTCGAAAGCAACGTCCAACCTCAGGCCCTCGTTGCAAATCAACCTACTTCTATCGAATAATTGCAACTAGAATCAGTTCATCAACACATTAGAAAACTCAAGATGATGTGTCAGAATGGCTAGAGGCATATCAGCTGAAGATCTAACGAGTCCATAGAATTCCTCATACAAGGGGCACAACTCGTGATCTCCAAATTAGAACACGTTGTCAATAGGATCCCAGAAGCTGACAGCAGCCTGGATCACATTGTCCTTCGCAAAGATTTGACAATATTCCTTCATATACGACAAACCGTAAACCTTGAGATGGTCCCAACCATTGGAGTTCTTTAGATAAACATTTAGATATGCACGAAAGTGGATGTAGTTCTACATGGTGAAATTTCAAAGGGTAGCAGTTCGCTATGCGTAGTTTATGGGGCAATTTGCCAAGATCTGGCAAATTACCTTGATAAACTTAATTATCAATAAAAGAAGAAAGCATAAAGTGTAGAAATAATGCAAAATTCTTTTATAAATAAAAAATGTGTTCATGCAAGAAAAGGCTCTGCAAACGACATAAAGAAAAAGATGGCGAAAAGAAAGCCTATCTACTATTTAAGGCTTGAACTCGGATGGATGAGATCAAAAGATGACAGAGGAGGAGGATAACCACCCTGTGGAAAGAACTCTGAGGCATTGCCCTGTCCATGCTGAGGCTATTGCTGGTCATCCACTTGGACCATCCCCAACTGAGCTCGAAGTCACCGGATCTCTAGCTGCAACATTTTAATACAAGTCATTCATATGCATTTCATGACATACCATGCATCATCATTAAAATAATAAAGTAATAAACATACCACCATGTCAGAATTTTGGTTCATCATGAACTGCTGGTGCCGTTGGATGTATCCCGAGTCAGAGATGCTATAGGCAATAGGCACTTGCGAAAAAATAAGAGATTAAAGTGAGTTAGAATCAGCATGATCTAAGAAAGAAAAAGTGGGAAGTGCTCACATGAGTGGCGTCGGTCGGGTGGAAAGTCACTGGATGCTTAGGGTCTCGGTGAGGCTGAGTCACTAGCGAGTAAGTACTTAGGTTAGGATGGTCCATCAAGAACATGGATCGCTGATAATTAAATCCCTGATGTCCCTCCATCATCACTAGACTCTGAGGCAGAACAGGTGAAGCTAAAGAACTCCCAACATGGATGGAAGTGGACGCAAGCCTCTTCCTACCTTGGTGATCCTATAGAAATGTCAAAGCAATGGCAAATAGTCTAACTGAGTATAAAAATTGGAAAATGATGAGGAGATCCGAGTTAATGAAAAAGAGATACCGTCATCCGGACAGTTCGAGGTGAACCCGATCTAGCTCGCCCACTAGGGGCAGAAGTAGAAGGAGCATCGCCCACAGTACAGTTATGAACGTCCAGTTGAGGCTCAATGAGAACGATGTCTATCTCTGGCCATCTGAGCAGCCGTAAATGGCAAAACTCCTCAACCCCTCTGCTCGTTCCAAGAAAGCACTAGATATGCCCTTCGAGGTTAATTGTACGAAGTTAGGTGAATTGCGAGGCTTGAAGATCCATCGAGGCACATCAGGAGGGATAGAATGCATCCTAGGAGGAAGATTCCAACCTTAGATGCGCTCCCCAATATACCACTATAAGGAGAAGAGAGTCTTTATAATCAACTGGGTATTCACGAATTCCCAAGCCAACCTCATAACATCCGGCTAATGAAGCTTGTATCCCAAGGGCTAAGTCATGATCTGAAAGGAAAAGAAGCCAAGTATCGATACAACAATTGTAATAGATATGTCAAAAGGGAGAAAATAAAAAATGCTGAGAAGTGTACCTGCTCCAGAGACAGAGTACGAAGGAAGATAGAAAGAGAAGAAGGAGACTCAATCTCCCAACTGCGCTAGTAGTGTAGAAAATGAGGACAAAATGAATAGCTACCATTTCTCATGAGCTTGGTACTCAGAAGAATCCCCATCTTGAAAAACCAGATCTACAAAAAGTCAAAGAAAGTTAGAATGCCAAAAGACAGGCGAGAATGCTCATGAAGAGAGAAAATGGAGTCAGGCCCTTACATAGACAATCTGGAGATAAGATTTGAACTTGCCAATCTTGTTCCTCACACACTAATCAAGGTCCCAATACAAATGACCCAATGTTGCTTGGCCCTAGGCATACTCATCAAAGCGGGTTGGATTGATCAAAGTAGTCTAAATGTGGGGATTAACGATCGAACCCCTAGTGGGAAAACACAGCCAGGACAAACTAGCGGCCATGAAGGCTCTAGCCTTGCAAGTAGAAGTCAAATGCCTTCTATCCCTAGTAGTCCAAAAGGTCGTTAGTTTCCCCTAAGAAACTAGCCTGCGCTTATCCCTAGAATAGCCAAACAAAGCCTTAATGGTCTCCACATTAAAGCTATCATAAGTGAAACAGGCATTAAAGTGAATCACGTTACCATGGAAGGGAAACCCTGTGGTGGCACAATAATCCAGTGGAGTGATAGTGTACTCCCCACAATAGAAATGAAAAGTGTGGGTAGTGTTGGACCATCTACTCAAGATATGGGTATAAGTACCAGCAGGGATGTACGGATACCTGCAGGACCTCACATACTTGCAATTTATCACCATCCTCCCCAAAGACGTCTCATCAATGATGGCTTTAGCACCAGGAGATAGTACCTTGTACCACTTGTAAAAGGGGGAAATATTGCTGCCCTTATGGCCAGTAACCTGCAAAAATAATGCACGTACACCAATCTTTAATAAAACACACGATTATTGAAAGCCATTGCATTTAATAAATTTGGGTAATAATTAAAAGCAATAAAATAAATAATGATAATAAATGAATAATTAACAAATAATAGAATGGTAATAAAAAAAATAAATAATACAATAATGGCAGTAAGGCTTACCAAAATCCGAGAAAGATGATCAGAGGGCTTCAAAAAAGGCGGAACAAAATACTTAGGAGTGATCCTGTGATATTTCCAAGTCGGAGGAAGCCCGTACAATGCCTCAGCAGGAACTTTAGAGAGTTCCACTTGCTCTCCATTGATAACCACATTGCGAGTAATCGCTTTAAAGGCCAGTAAATCCAGGAGGACATTATAAAGCTTGTACCACATGGAGACCCCGCAAAATCAGAGTAGAAGGGGTATAAAAGGGAAGAAAATCAGAGAAATCATTGCCAAAAGTAGCAAGGAAGAAGAAATTCTCAAAGCAAAGAAGTCGAAAATGCAAAGGGAAGAGAAGAAGAATTTTTGGTGTGAAGAAAATGAAGACCCAAGAGCTGCTTATATAGCCCGCAGGCAATTAGCCACTGGGCTAATTACAAGCGTAATTAGCCGACGGGCTAATTGCGTACCCAATAGTCATGCATTTATGCGTTGAACGCGTAAATGCATGATGACTATAAAAGTTACCACTATATAGGTAATTAGCCCGCATGCTAATTACGTGTATTTTAACTTTTTTGCAATTTTGCGTATTTCATCCATTTTCTGCATTGTTTATAAAATGAGCGGACCTAAAAGTTGCTTTTACATAGTCATTCATGCATTAAGCACCCAAAAATATTTATTTCGACCCTCGGTCAATTTTAATCTCATGCAATTCATTAATAAATTTTTAATCGAAGGGGAAAAATATATTTTATTTCAACATTTGTTGATTAAAAATATTTTAAGTCATTGCATTCAAAACACACTGTTTTATTTGTTTCGCATACGACAAAATTTCTAACATGAAATTTATGTATGCGAGGGGAAATCTGTTAGCCCAGGTCCTTTCCAGCCCAATGAGGAATTATGCCTATTTCGTTCAATGATTAGACAAAAGAGCCAAAAAGGACCGAACTGTCATCCAAAATCCGAAATTCAAAAATCCACAATCTAGGGAAGCTTCGATTTAGCATTTTCTATTGAAAAATTAAACAGTCAAAATTTGGTCAAACATGGGTAATCATCCCACCGGGTAATTACCAGTCTATAGTAAAAAATCAAATCTTACCGAGATATGGTAAGGATTTACGGGATTAATAGTAGATCTTGTCAGATAGGTAATCAAGCCACCCACTAATTACCATTCCACGACAAATAGAGGACTTCCCCTCTCATTTTCAACAGATGGCAAAAAACCAAAATATGCATGAAACTCTGTCTAAGCACTCCTAAATCCGAGCTTTATCACCGAAATTTGGTATAAACTCATTTCTCTGTCTATTTAGATCAAGATCTCACGGTGATCTTCGGTCTAAAAATGACTTAATCTCTTAAAAATCCCGCATTTCCTTTAGGAATAATCCAAGATTATAACCATAACTTGGGTTAAACCTATTTTCCAATCCAATCACAACCTCTAACAATTTCAGTCCTACACCGGCTCTCAAGTCATAATGGACAGACAAAAAGGTAAACTGAGGGTAATTGGCTCTAAGCCCGAATTTAAAATTCATTAAAATTCATTTTTATTATTTTATCATTGCACATTGCATTTCATTTCTCTCGTTAAGTGAGCCACTGAGGCCACTTAAACTATAATATGTGTAAATAAGCTTGCAGGTATAGATAAACATCCAGAATGAGAGGAAACACTATCTGAGTTTCTGGGCCAAAACCCAAGTGCCGCCGTTACTCTATTGAAATTTTGGTAGAAAACATTAATTTATTATGCCGTTATAATGCATGTTTTATTTCTTGAATTTGTTTCTTAAATAAAGCCATTGTAATGCGGAAATTTGCAAAAATTCCAAAATTCCAAAATTGATCCAATTGGTTTGAACAATATGAGTTCCTATCATGTCTGAACTCAGAATCTCACTTTCTTTTTTGGGTATAAAAACTCCATTTTGGATCTGTATACCACAATTCTTGGTGGAGCTGAACCGAGTGGCAACTCTATTTCTATTTTTAAATAAAGTAAAATACTTTATTTTAAAAATATCTTTTCTCAATAAAATGTGTGCACATATTTCTCAATATAATCACATTTTTTGCTTATAAAAAGCCATGCTTTTCACACTCAATAAGTTTACGTGAAAAATAATGAGATAACTTTCTCTTTAGTAAAATCAAGCATTTTATTATGAAAGAGGCACTACATTTAAGCAAATTAGATTTTCTCGAACCGGATCAAACGCGCCCCGCAACCCACATGCATCATCTTTTTAAAAACGCTCGCTCACAAGTAGTGAGCACTTTATTAACATGATCCGAGGTGAGGGGCAAGAACCTTCTCATAATACATCATGGCATTATATGAGCAGAAATCCAGACTAGGGGGAGATCTATCCCATATTCTACAATGGGAATACAAGGCCACGCCCTCACATCTGCAAATTTGTGCAAATGTTGAACAATGGGTACATTCACTATGCCCATTGGCCTGAAAGGTTTCGTCTAACTCTCCAAGAGTCTGGTATGAAGGGATAACATTTTACCAAAAGTACTTCTGGAGCACCCTAGTTAGGCAATTCATTGATAACTTCACATGGGTCGATCCATTAGAAGACTCAACCCTTGAGCTAGATAAACAAAGGAACCCCTTGCTATGTTGGGAATGGAAGGTGACCAATGCCATTTGCCAAACCTCAATGAAATCTGCCAAGGAGTACCCCTGGTACAAGAATAAGCACTATGATAAGCTAGAAGAGTCAGCCATATACAACAACGATTGGGATGTGACTACTGGGGCCTCTACATCCATCCATATGATTCGGTGAGATTCCAATCCCGTTCCACACCAAATCCTATAGGAAAACCCCATTGTCTCGGAGAAACATCCTGAAAAGGCACACTTCATGCAGTGGCCTTTTGCCACTAGAGCACAATCTATAGTTAACAAACCAATTGACTTGGGAGAAATATCTCTTGATAAAGATTTTGAAAAATTCAAAGTCTTTGAAACAAGATACTCGCCTACCCAAGTTGTCAATCCTGTCACTAGAGGAGGGAAAATCACTGGGTTAGTCGCCCCCACTGTGCAAAGAACGGAGCCTCTGGTACCTCCTACTTTTGTTAAGTCCTCAAAATATATAGAAAGCCCAATTATGGACCAGTTGAAAGCCACTACTACTAGGACAAGCATTTGGGATCTTCTCCTTAGTTCTCAAGATCATAGGCTCGTCATTGTGAAAAAGTTGATGGAAATCAAAACGTCTCCCTTGGCATCGCCAGAACAAGTTTGCGCATTACTCAACACTAAAACTAGCACTGTCATCCCCAACATTGTTTTCTCAAGCTCTAACTTGCCTGATGAGGGAAATTATCACAATAAGGCTCTCTACTTAAAGGCGAATGTTTTTGGTCGCATCATGCCATGTGTAATGGTTGACGATGGCTTGTCTTTAAATGTCTGTCCTAAGGATATTCTGCCAATCTTGGCACTAACCGAGAATGACTTGAAGAAGTCTATGATGGTCATTTAGGCCAATGACAATTCCAAGAGAACCATCATCGGTATATTTGAAGCTAAAGTCACTATAGGGGAGATCTCTTCTATTGTGCTTTTTATAGTCAAAGACATCCTAGTGACTTTCTATATGCTCCTTGAGTGACCATGGTTCCACGCTTTGGAAGGGGTCCTATCTACTCTTCACCAGAAGGTTAAAATCCCATTCCAGGGGAGGATCGTCACTCTATAGGCCGATGAAGCATCAGTCTTGGTAGCTCTAAAAATGGAGGAGAGCCATATGAAAGGGTTCACCACCTCCATGATTGGTAAAGGATCGAACAAACAACCCAAAGTATATTGGGGCCCTTAGATTCAAAGTTACATGCAGAAGTGCCATACTCCTAGAAAAGGACTAGGTGCCCATGAGCAAGGAATGCTAACCTTCAATATAGGTGTAGGAGAGTTGAAACCTACAAGACTTATCTATGTAGGCGCTATAAGGGTCACCAGCAAGACAATCTTTTGAAGGAAGTTAAAGCAACCTTACAACGGAACCCCTGAACCTGTTACACACCAGGGAAGGATAGTTCTAGGATTTAAAATCTTCTCTGATGTGGTCGACTATAGCAAGCACATCAAAAGTCCTATCACCCGTATAATGAAGAAAGCATATCATCAGCCAGATGGTGGGGCAATTCTGGATGAGGCCAAGCCCGATGAACATGTATGTCCAAAGAAGATCAAGAAGGTAAGCAAAGAAGAAGAGATTCTCAATACACTAGCGAAACACTTCCAAGCGCAACTCAAGATAGTATAGGAAGCGAGGAGTAAGGGGAGTTTCTTGAGCCAAGCTATCATAGACATGTTCAAAGTCGTGAAAGGTAAGATGAAAGTAGAAGAGGAAGAGGACGAGGACATCCTGCTAAAGCCAGCTGCCATAGAAAAATCATCTATTGCATAACTGATCCCTACCGATCAGGATGAGTCTCTTATTTCCATTTCTAATATGTTTGAAATGAATAATGTATTTTATGATGATAATAAGATGAAGAACTTCACTTATTTGGATTGTGTTTCTGATTATGATTCTATGCCCCCATTCCTGCGTTCATCTAGAATTTTAACATTAATAATTATATTACAAAAGAAATTAACTTAAATATGGAAGATGATCCAAAAATGGTATACATTTCCAGTCAACTGCCCATTGAATAAGAGAGAGAATTGGTAAAAGTACTAAAACAATCACATTTTATCCTTCCTTTGGTCTCACGAGGACATGCTTGGACTTGACCAGCACATCACTGATCACAAGATCCCCACGGACCTAAAGATTCATGTTGTAATGCAAAAGATGAGAAGAATGCATTCAAAATGGGTAGAAAAGGTCAAGGCAGAAGTAGCCAAACAAATCAAGGCCAATTTTGTGGAAGTTGTCGAGTATCTTACTTGGTTTCCTAACGTAGCTCTTATGACCCAGAAAAATGGCGATGTCAAAGTTTATGTTGACTTTAGGGACCTGAACAAAGCTACCCCTAATGACAATTTTCCGTAGCCACACATTGATGTTCTAGTAGACAACACTGCAAGGGCCTCCATGTTTTCCTTTATCGACGGGTTCTCCAGATACCACCAGATCCTCATGAATGTGATAGACAAGTTCAAAAATTCATTCATTTGAAAATGGGGAATGTACTATCTTAGAGTAATGCCTTTTGGACTCAAGAATGCAGGGGCAACCTATCAGCGAGCGGTCATGACATTACTGCATGATTTGATCAATAAAGAAGTAGAAGTCTACGGGGATGACATGCTTGTGAAATCCGCTATGCCAAAAGAACATCTGTAAGTATTAGAATGATTGGTCACAAGGATTGAGAAATACTATCTTCATCTCCACCTGAAGAAGTGCATATTTGATGTCACATCAGGCAAATTACTAGGGCACATGGTTAGCAAGAGAGGCATAGAGATAGATCTTGATAAAGCTAATGCCATCAGGGAAATGCCTATACCAAAGACTGAGAAGGAAGTAAGGAGTTTCTTAGGGTCCATACAGTATGTTATAGCTCGACTGACTACAACATGATAGCCTATCTTCAATCTCTTGAGAAAGCAGCAGCTAATGGGGTGTAATGATTAATGTCAGGAAGCCTTCGATAAGATCAAGGCTTATATAATGAACCCTCCCGTGCTGAAACTGCCAATTCTTGAAAAGCAACTAATTCTCTATTTGGCAATAGAGGAAATGTCTATAGGAGCTATACTGGTTCAGGAGCATGAGGACAAAAAGAGAATACATAGTCTATTATCTCAGCAAGAAATTATAAGAGTGTGAGACTCGATACACCATTGTGGAGAAAACTTGCGTCGCCATGGTCTGACTCACTAAAAAACTCAGGCATTATTTCCAATCCTACTGAATCCAAGTAGTTGAAAAGGTGGATCCAATGAAATTTTTGTGCCAAGTCCCTTCGCTAACCAGAAAACTTGCAAGGTGGCTCTTATTGCTATTAGAATTTGATATTGAATATGTCACTAAGAAAACCATCAAGGGAAGAGCAGTGGCTGAGTTCCTAACAAATTAACCGCTCAAGGAAGGAGAGCTGGAAAATCTAGAGTTCCCTGACGAATGTTTTACAGCAACGGGGAAAAATCTCGGAAAATGGACAATTTTCTTTGATGGTGCCATTAACAAGCAAGGAGCTGGCTTGGGAGTTATTATTATTATGCCAGATGGGGCACTCACACCTCGGTCAAAGTGATTAGAATTTCTCACCACAAATAACGGAGCAGAATACAAAGCCTATTTATTTGGAATGTCTACTCTAGTCACCCTCGGAGCAGATAAAGTAAAAATTATTGGTGATTTAGCATTAGTCATAAAACATGTCATGGAAGACTTGGGACTGAAGGAGGAATCCCTCAGGCCTTACCTAGAGGCTATATGGAGGAAATCCGCAATGTTCAGTGAATGTGAATTTTGTTACATGCCATGAGAAAAGAATTAGATGGCAGATCCATTAGCCACTCTAGTCTCTATGTGGGAAGGGCCTTAGAAGCAGCCAATCAAACCCCATGTCTTGGACATAACCTGGTCTTCTTATTATGTCTGTGCTATAGAAGGTGCCATGAATAATGAGGAGCCTTGGTACTTTGACATTGTTAAATTCCTTGAAAAAGGTGAATTCCCAACCAAACCTATGAATTCTGATAGGAATATACTGAGGAAACTAATCGTGCAGTACTTGATTAAGGGAGATCTGTTCAAAAGGTCATCTAACGGCTTGCTATTAAAGTGTTTGAATTAATAAGAAGCAGAAAACGTGATGAAAGAAGTACATTCAAGAGAATGCAGTCCATATATGAATGGTGTCATGATGGCAAAGAAAATTCAAAGGATGGGATATTTTTGGCTAACCATGCTAGTCGATTGTATTCAAGAGGCAAAGACTTGCCATGCCTGTCAGATATACGGGGATGTGAGCCACTAGCTCCCAATGACATCAAAGAATTTAATGACGCCTTGGCTATTTTTAGTCTCAGGTATCGATATCATCGACAAAATAAGACCATCTTTGACCAACAGCCATCGCTTCATTATAGTAGAAGTCAATTACTTTTCCAAATGGGTTGAAGTGGAGTCATATACGAGCATCACGGCCAAGAAAATGGCCCAGTTTATTCAGTGACATATCTTTGCCAGATATGGCATTCCTTATCATATAGTAAGTGACAATCGTGTGCAGTTCCTAGGAGAAATAGTCAATATTATTAAGAAGCATGGGGTTGATCATCATCACTCTTCACCCTATCAACCTCAAGCCAATGGAGTGGTAGAAGCAGCTAATAAGGTAATTAAGAAGATCTTCTCCAAAATGGTCACCAATTACCGAGATTGGGCTAAGCATTTTTCTTACACCTTGTAGGGGTATAGAATCAGTGTCAAGACTCCTGCGGGACACACTCCTTTTTCTCTCGTTTATGGTATGGAGGCAGTACTGACTATTGAAATAAAAATCAAATCATTTCATACAGCCCTTGAAGAGAGACTTCCTGAAGATGGATGGGCAAAGGCGGGGCATGAAGAGTTGACTTTGGTTAGCTGCGTTAGAGAATCTACAACTATACCAACAGCGCATGGCTAGAGTTTCCAATTGCAAAGTTAAATGGCAATATCAACCTCTAAGATTAGGTGACTTGGTCTTAAAACAATCTTGTAAGGCAGACACAGCTGCTTGAGGGAATTTCCAACCAAACTAGGAAGGACCATATGTAGTAAAGAAGACTCTTAATAGAGGGGCAGTGAAAATCTCAGATCTGGACGGCAACGAATTTGTGAATCTAGTAAATTATGACAAGCTGAAGTGCTATCTTGTTTAAAAAAAAGAAAAATGTATACAGGTCTATCAAGAACTGGCGAGGGCTATTGGGCAAAAATAAACACCCCAAATTTAAAGAATGAAGCCTTGGGTAAAATCCATTTAGAACCTTAGGCAACGATGGACATTCCTTGGGAATAAATACCACTTATCCTTCCTATTTAAATTATAACTTTTGTAGTGACATATTCATGTCGAAAATACTACATGAGTTCATTAAATGGAAACTGTGAATTGTTTAACAAAACACGCATTCAAACAACATTTTTCATCTTTATTTCACACAAAATGCATTACAAATAGGAAATAAAAATGAAAAAAGAAGACAATGAGACTTGAAGCCTTTATTTTCTCATGGAAATGAGGGACACACAATGACAAGCTCAATGATCTCTAAGGAAGCTATGAAGTCTCTTAGTCTCGATAAGCCTCTCCTCAAGAGTGGCAAGCCTACGGGTACTCTTAACCCAGATAAGATAGCCTCAGTAGGATGGATGTCAAAAGGTGTAGAATGATTCACCTCCACTTGAGAGCGATTGACCCACCACTCATCATGATGATACACCCAAGTATAGGAAAGTTCAGAGCTATGGAGGGTTTACAAAGATGTCAGGAACCCCTGAGGATGGCCATACTGCCTATATAAGCGACTAGGAGAGTAGTTGATAATCTCAGAGAGACCAATGAGGACTACGCCACCTCTAGCAACATCAGTAGTCATGTACGTGATTCCCCACAAAGGGCAAACCAAATGAATATCCTCAGTAGCTTGACTCCCTATGAACTCAACCCACTCCTCAACGGTGAAGTCTTTATACGTACGATTGCCGATGTGAATCAAGCAGCTCTGTGCCTAATAGGCCTTCAGATGTTAATCCATGCTCGTAGGAACAGACAATATAGAAAGCTTATCCCAAAGCCAGAGCTACAAAAAATTATATATAAGAAATTGAAAAAAAGAAAGAAAAAATGGCCTGTTGGATTGAAAACCTGAAAAGGCAGTTCTAGCAAAAATTAAGGAAAGCTTGATAAATCGAAAACTTGAGAGGGTGAAAGAAAGCTACCTGAAGGAGGAGTCTGCTGCTCCTAGTAGTAGAATTGATCCCATTTTGAGAAGAGTGCACACAGATCAGTGTCTCAGCCAAACTCACTACGATGGGAGATTTTTCCTCTAGCATCTGATTGATGATGGTAAAGAAGGTGAAGCTATAAACCATTGTAGGAGTCTCAGAAAGAAAGACCCCCAGCCAAAGTAGATAAGTAAGCGAAAGCCAGCTCGCATCATTAGGAGAAAGGTTCCTAACTATGTCAAAAGCCACATCCAATCTCAAGCCCTCGTTGCAAATCAATCGACGCCTACCAAATTGTTGCAACTAGAAATGATTCATCAATAGATTAGAAAACTTAAGATGATGTATTGGAATGGCTAGAGGCATATCGACTAAAGATCTCAGGAGTCCACAAAATTCTTCATACAAAGGACATAGCTAGCGGTTTCTAAATTGGTAAACATTGTTGATAGGGTCCCAAAACCTGACAGCAGCCTGAATCATATTATCCTTAATAAATATGCGGCAATATTCCGTCATATACGATAAACTGTAGACCTCGAGACAATCCCAGCCATCGGAGTTCTTCAGATAAACATTCAGATCTGCACAAAAATGAATGTAGTTCTTCATGGAAAAATTTCAAAGAGTAGTAGTTCGCTATATGTACTTTATGGGGTAATCTGCCAATATCTGGCAGATTACCCTAATAAACTCGACTGATAACAAAAAAAGAAAGCACAGGAATGATACAAAATTCTTTCATAAGTAAATAAGAAAATGTGTCCGTACAAAAAAGGCTCTCCAAATAGCCTGAAGAAAAGAAAACAACAAAAAGAAAGCCTATCTACTGTCCGCCGCTTGAACTTGGGTGGCTAGGATTGAAGGATGACGGAGGAGGAGGATAACCACTCCGTAGAAAAAATTTGGAACGATCTCCTTGTCCCTATTGAGGCTAATATTGCTGGTTATCCACCTGGACCATCCCCAACGGTGCTCAGAGCTGTCAAATCTCTAGCTACAACAGTTTAACACATATCATTATCATGCATTTCACAACATACTATGCATTATCATTAAAACAATAAAACAATGAACATACCTCCATGTCAGAATTTTGGTTCATCATGAACAACTGTTGTCCTTAGATATAACCCTAGTCAGATATGCTATCGGCAATGGGCACCTATAGGGATGGCAATTAGGATGAGTCAGAATCATCTTGATCCAAGAAGGAGAAATAAAAAAATGAGAAAAGCTTGCATGAGTAGTGCCAGCCGGGGGTAAAGTCATCGGATGCTCATGATCTAGGTAGGCTAAATCACTGGTGTGTAAGCACTCAGGTTAGGGTGGTACATCAGGAACATGGATGGCTGATACTAGAATCCTCAATGTCCCTCTATCACCACCAGACTCCAAGGTGGAACCGATGAAGCCGAAGAACTCCAAACATGGGTGGAACTGGGCGTGGGCCTTTTCCTTCCTTGGTGATCCTACAGGAACATCAAAATAGGGGAAATTTGTCAAGCTAAGCACAAAAGGATCTGAGAGAGACAAGGAAATCAGAATTAAATAAAAAAAGATACCGTCATCTAGATATCCCTGAGGGATCTCGACCTAGCTCTCTTAGGGGTAGAAGTGGAAGGACCATCCCCCTCAAACTGGTTGTGAACATCTGGCTGAGACTAGATAGAAGTAAGGTCAATCTCTTGCCATCCAAGCAGCCTATGAAAGGTAAAATGCCTCATACCCCCCGGGTCACTCCAAGAAAGAGCTAGGTATGCCATTAGAAGCCAATTGTGCAAATTCTGATGTACTTCAAGGCCAGAAGATCCATCGGGGCACATTAGGAGGGATAAAATGCGACCTGGGAGGAAGATGCCAACCCTAGATGTGCTTACCGAGGTACCACTCCAAGGAGAAGGGAGTCTCTAAAATCAGCTAGGTATTTAAAAATCGCCCAGCCAACCTCATAACACTTGGCCAATGAAGCTCATACTGCCAAGGTACGGTGTTAATTTGAAGAAAAGAAAGAAGCCAAGTGTTGGTACAACGATTGTAGTAGATATAGCGAAAAGAGAGCGAAAGCTAATAATATTATGAGATATACCTGCTCTAAAGTCAGAGAATGAAGGCGGATGGAAAGATAAGAAGGAGGCTCAATCTTGCAACCACAGTAGTAATGTGGCAAATGATGACAGAATAGGTAGCCGTTGTTCTGAACCAGATTGGTCCACGGAAAAATCCCCATCTCAAAGAACCAGAACTACAAAAATTGAGAAAAAGTTAAGACGATATAAAAGAGGCCAGGTGCTCATAAAGGAAGAAAAGGTAGTAAGATCCTTACATAGACAATCTGAAGATAGGACTTGAACTTGCTAATCCTGTTCCTCATGCACTAATCAAGAGCCTAATACAAATGGCCCAACGAGGCTCGGCCTTAAGCGCACTCATCAAAGCAAGTGGGGTCGATCAAAGTAGGCAGAATGTGAAGGTTCATAATCGAACCCCTAGTGGGAAAACACAGCTAGGATAAGGTAGCAGCCATAAAGGCTCTGGCCTCACAAGGAGAAGATGAGTGCCCTCTATCCCTGGTGGTCCAAAAGGTCAAGAGCTTCTCGCAATAAAATTGCCCGGGTTTATCCCCAAAATAACCAATCAAAGCCTCAATGGTCTTAATTTGAAATTATCGTAAGTAAAGCAAGCATTGAAGTAGATCACATTACCATGGAAGGGAAGACCGGTGATGGCACAGTAATCCAGCAGAGTGATAGTGTACTCCCTGTAATGAAAATGGAAAGTGTGGGTAGTATCGGACCATCGCCACAGGACTCTGGTAGAGGTACCAACCGAAATGTGTGGATACTTATGAGACTTCACGTACTTGCAATTCCTCACCATTGTCCCTAGGTACTTCTCATCAACAATAGCCTTAGCACCAAGAGAAAGTACCTTGTACCACTTGTAAAAGTGGGAAATGCTGCCACCCTCCTGGCCACTGACCTGTAAAAATAATGTATGTACACTAATCACACGCAAATTGTCGATAAATCACACGATTATCGAAAGTCATTGTGTACAACAAATTCATGATATGATTTAAAATAAAACAAAACATGAAAAGAGGAAAAAAGAGAAGAAAAGGCACAAAAAAATATAATGATACCAAAAATAAATAACATGATAATAGCAAATGGATAAACGATAAAAAATAAAAAAAGCAGTAAAGCTTACCAAGATCCAAGAAAGATGATCAGAAGGCTTCGAAGCAGGCGGAATGAAATCCCTGTGAGCAATCCCGTGATTCTTCCAATTCATTGGAAGCCCATACAATGCCTCGGCAGGGACTTCAGAAAGCTCGACTTGTTTGCCATCAATAATCCCGTTATGCATGGTCACTTGGACGAGCGGTAAATCCATACGGGCATTATAGAGCTTGTACCACATTGTGACGCTTCAAAATCAGAGTAGAAGGGGCAGAAAAGGGAAGAAAATAAGAGAAATAATTGTCAAAAATAGCTGGAAGGCAAAAATTGATAGAAAAAGAAGCAAAAATCACAAAGGGAAGGAGAAAGGATTATTTTTGGTGTGAAAAATGAATGCAGCGAGCTATTTTTATAGCTTGCTAGCAATTAGCCGCCGGGCTAATTACATGCGTAATTAGCAGCCAGGCTAATCGCCTAGGCAGTTGTCTTGCGTTTACGCGCTGAACGCGTAAACGTGTAATGGCTATAAAAATTACCGTTATATAGGTAATTAGCCCCCTAGCTAATTACTCATGTCTTATTAATTTTTGCATTTCTACATATTTCAGGCATTTTCTACATTGTTTATAAAATGAGTGGACCTAAAAGCTGTTTTTACACAGTCGTTCATGCATTAAGCACCCAAAAATGTTTATCTTGACCCCCAGTCAATTTTTTCCATGCAATTGATTAATAAATTTTTAATCGAAGGGGAAAAATATATTTTGTTTCAAATTTGTCGATTAAAAATATTTTAACTCATTGCATTCCACACACACTATTTTGTTTGTTTCGCATACGACAAAATTTCTAGCACAAAATCTATGTATGTGAGGGGCAAACTGCTAGCACAGGTTCATTCCGGCTTGATGAAGAATTACACCCATTTCGTTTCGTGATCAGACAAAAGAGCTAAAAAGGACCGAACTATCATTCAAAATCCAAAATTTTAAAATCCACATTCCAAGGAAGCTACGATTTAGCATTTTCTATTGAAAAATCAAAAAGTCAAAATTGAGTCAAACATGGGTAATCATTCCACCGGGTAATTACCTATCTACAGTAAAAAAAAATCAAATTTTAGTGAGATCTGGCAAGGATTTACGGGATTAAAAGTAGACCTTGTCAGATAAGAAACTAGCCTGCTGGCTAATCACCTAGGTAATTAGCCCGCCAGCTAATTACCACTCCTCTATAAATAGAGGACTTCCCCTCTCATTTTGATAGACGCACACCCCCATAAAAATATTTATGCCACTTTTTGTTCCGAGAGTCCTAAAAGCCCCGAAGCTCTACCAAAACACTTCTTAATCTAAGCTTTACTACCGACATTCGGTATAAATTCATTTTCTAATCTTTTTAGGTCAAGATCTCAAAGTGTTCTTTGGTCTAAAAACGGCTCAAACTCTCAAAAACCCTGCATTTTCTTTAGGAATAATCCAAGATTATAGCCATTACATGGGTTAAACCTATTTTCCATTCAAATCACAATCTTTGACAATTTCGGTCCTACACCAGCTCTCAAGTAATCCTGGATACACAAAAAGTTAAACTGAGTGTAATTGGCTCTAAGCCCAACTTTAAAATCATTTAAATTCGAACCTATCATTTTTACTGCATATTTGCATTCCATTCGTCTGGTAAGTGAGCCACTGGAGCCACTTCAGCTATAGTACGTGTAAATAAGCATGCAGGTACGGATAAAACATCCAGAATGTGAGGAAACTCCACCCGAGTTTCTGGGAAAAAACCCAAGCGCTGCCCTTACTCTGCCAAAAATTTCGGTAGAGAATGTCAATTTATATGCCATTATACTGTCCATTTTATTTCTTGAGTTTATTTCTTAAATAAAGCCATTGTAATGTAGAAATTACCACAAACATCAAAATTCCAAAATTCTTCCAAATAATTTGAACAATATGAGTAACTATCATGTCCAAATTCGTAATCTCATTTCTTTTCGGTATAAAAATCCCATTTTGGATCAGTAAACCACAATTCCCGATGGAGCTGAACCGGATGGCGACTCTATTTTACTTTTAAATAAAGTAAAAATGCTTTATTTTATATATATTTTCTCCTAACAAAATGTGTAAATATATTTCTCGATATAATCACATTTTTAGCTTATAAAGAGCCACATTTTTTGCACTCAATAAGTTTACGTGAAAAACAATAAAATAATTTTCTCTTTAATAAAATCAAGCATTTTATTATGAAAGGTACACTACGTTCAAGCAAATCAGATTTTCTCAAACCTAATTGAACATGCCCTGTGCACAGCACCTAGCAGGCACAACCCAGGTAAAACCTCGCCTGCTCACAACTATATAGGATGAGAACTGGTTTGTGTGCAATTATAATTTGTCTAAATGTCCCTAGTTAAAGTATCATCAAGACTGGACATTGATGAATACGGGTAGACTAGAATGTGTCATCCTACTCCTTAAATCTGGTTCAAGCAGTATATCTCTAGTGCTCGAGGGTGGTCCCTTGGGTTAACACATGGATGTACTCAGGGAAATACATTTGAGACCACTATAAGACAACACTCGATAATCTATATTACGTGTTGGTGTTAAGTCTCATAATCTATGAGATACTAGTTACCTTGTTCAGGTGTTGCTATATGTTGGATCACACTTAAGTGTTGGGACCTGACAGTCAATTTGAACATGCATAATAGGCACGAAAGAAATTCAAAATTTTGTTTCTTGTCCCTAGGAACTCCTATTAGTAGCATATATATTAATTAAAGCCTTAACTAAATTAATTCTCTACTTAAGTTAGCATGCATAGGCTTGGGGTACCATAATTCTAAATTATATCCTATCATAAAATATTTTATTTTAAACACGTTATAACTCTAAGTTATAGTCAAGGTATAAATTAAAATAAGCATGCAAAATAACCTAAGCGTAATAATTATTAAGTCTTAAAACGCTTAAAGGAAAGGACTTAATAATTAAAAGAGGATTAGAAGACTTACCAGTTGAAGCGTGCTTTAGCAGAACCTTCTTACACAAGCATCCGAGTATAGGATAGCCTCTATGAGTATCCACACGAACTCCACCAATCAAAACCTCCCAACGAGGAAGAATCGCAGAGCTTTGAGTAGCTACTAGACCACCCCAAAACCTACCTGAAGTAAAAAGAATTTGATCTTGAGTTCACTTGAGAGATATCATGTTGGAATCTCAAATGAAGGCTCGAATGAGCTAGTGGTGCGTTTGAGAAAGGGGAATGTGAGCTCTTTATGTAGGGGGATCAAAGGCTCCCTCAAATGCGTGATTAAATGTAGATTTAATGTGAGATTAAATATGTAATTAAATGCGGATTAAATGCAAATTTAATATGAGATTAAATTTAATCCTCATTTCTTTTAATTTATTTTATGACCCTAATAAAATTAATTATCGGTCAAAATAAATTTTTGGCTTAACCAGAAAATGATTTAATAATTTTGATCAACACTTTAATTTATTTATGACCCTAATAAAATTAGTTACTGGTCAAAATAAAGTCTTGGCTTAACCATAAAATGATCTAATCATTTTAATCAACAATTCAATTTGTTTATGACCCTAATAAAATTAGTTACTTGTTAAAATAAATTCCTGGCTTAACCATGAAATGATCTAATTATTTCAATCAACACTTTAATTTATTGATGACCCCTAAATAACTTAGTTATTAGTCAATAAATAAAATCTCTGGTCTAACCAGGTAACAGTTCAACCATCCCTTTAATATTTTCATAATTGATCAAGTCTATTAATTCTTTACTCAGTCTGATGAAAGTTCAGAGTGTGTGACCTTATAGGATCCCATAGTATTGAGCTGTTAAGGTTTGACCAATCTTAGTTCTATAGGAACTATTGGCTCGAGGTTCTAGATCGTGAATAGAACTCGATTACCTTAAATGACTGTAGTATGCCTCTAGCAAGGGTCCACAATCCCCCATTACTCAAAATGTCATTTGTACTTATGACTTAATCCTGGTTGATCCAATACTTTTCCAATGCGATAAACTCCTTCCATTCTTAAATCTTAGTATCATATGGTTTGTTGGGTTTGACTAAAGTGTTAACCCACCAACAGCGAGGTTGCTCCAAGCTATCCGAGTTATTTGCTTGTAACCGAAGTATATTACTATTTACCATAATGTGTTTGACTAGAAACTATTTCTATCAATCACATACTCTGATCAGAGGTTTATAGTAGTCATCACTTTAAGAACGGCTAGGTAAAAACTCCTTAATATATCCGGAGCGATGGATTCTTTCCGACTACATAGCTTACCAACATGTTGTCATCACTATACCCGTAGTCACCCGTGACACCCTAAATTAATGAGTGAATAGGTATGACCTAAAGTATAGCAATAGTACCACATAAGGTAACTAATATTTAAAGTTTGAGGTTATTAACAAAGCTACTACATCAAGATAAACACTAACGCATTAATATATATACCAAGTCTTTATCTTACTACAGTCTCCAATATATCTTGCAGATATAGTCATGTGTTAAACTCAAGGCACCACCTTCAGTCTTAGGAGGTTAACTGGTTGGACCCTTTTTAAGAGAGTTGACCACATGCTAGTCTTACTGCTCCATCAATATCCTTTCTTAATGAAACTATGACTAGGGATAGTTTAGACATAATCATAGTTGCACATGAAGCAGGTCTCACTACATGCTATATGTTATGTCAAGGACCTTTTTACAAATATATCAATGAATATATTTTAACCAGTCACAATATATATGAACCCATCGATATAAACAAAAGATTAAATGTCATTATTTATTAAACAAATTGTTTGAACCAATACATAATTAAGATATATATTCCTTATTTCCTTAAGGGCATACATCATATTTAACAAACTCCCACTTGCACTAGGGCCAATTAGCCATATGTCTTACTCCATATGCTTTCACATACTAGTCATGTTTGACTTACGTTAATGGCTTTATTAGACCATCCATGAGGTTCTAATTAGTGGGGAAATATTCAAATCTTATTATCTTAGCATCAACGATGTCCCTGATTATATGATACTTTCTAAGTACATGTCTATTTTTGTAGTGAGACTGTGGTTCCTTTGGCTAAGCTATAGCACCATTGTTATCACAATACGAAGTAATTGGATCAATAATATCAGGTACCACATAGAGATCACTAATAAATTCCTTTATCCAGATAGCTTCTTTTGCTACTTCACATGAAGTAATGTACTCAGACTCCATGGTCGAATCAGCAATAGTTTTCTGCTTGGAACTTTTCTAGCATACTGCCCTCCATTAAAGACATATATAAAACCTGACTGAGACTTAAAGTAATCCTTGTCAGATTAAAAATTCGCATTAGTGTAACCTCTAATTATGAGGTCACCATCTCCATATATCAAGAACGCATCTTTAATGCTTCTCAAAACTTTAAGAATTTCCTTAACGACCATCCAGCACTTTTCACCTGGATCCAATTGATATCTACTCATAAAGCTCAAGGATTGAGAGACAACTGGCCTAGTACGTATCATAGCATATATGATGGATCCTATCGTAGATGCATAGGGTATATCCTTCATGCGCATTCTTTCCTGATTTATCTTCGGACACTCAGTCTTAGATAGGTTTATTCCCTTTGTCATCGGGAGATAACCTTTCTTTGAATGCTGAAGGCTAAACCTATTCAGTACCTTATCAATATATGTACTTTGAGAAAGACCTAACAGCCTTATGGATCAATCTCTATAGATCTTTATACCTAGTATAAATGCTACTTCTCCAAGGTCTTTGATGGACGACTTCCTTAACAACCATATTTTAATACTTTGAAGAATAGAAATGTCCTTTCCCATTAGCAGATAAACATACAATACTAAGAAAACGACTGCACTCCCACTAACCTTCTTGTAAACGCAAGGCTCATTTATGTTTGGATAGATATCCAATTCATGGATTGTCTGATCAAACCTAATATTCCAACTCTTGGTTGCTTACTTGAGTCCATAAATGGACCTTTGCAATTTGCATACCTTAGAGCCATTCTGAGATGTGAAACCCTCAGGCTGTGTCATAAACACATCCTAGTCCAAATCCCTATTCATGAATGCTATTTTAACATCCATCTTCTAGATCTTATAATCATGATGAGCAGCAATGGCAAGAAGTATTCTAATGGATTTAAGCATGGCTACCGGTGAGAAAGTTTCATCATAGTCAATACCTTCACATTGACTATAACCTTTCGCAACCAACCTTACCTTATAGGTAATTACATTACCGTCCATGTAAGTCTTCTTCTTGAAGACCCATTTTGCACCCGATAGGTCTAACCTCTTCTGGTTCATCCGCAAATTTCCAAACTTAGTTTTCATACATGGAATCAATTTCTGATTTCATGGCTTCAAGCCATTTATCCAAATAAAGGATTTCCAGTGCTTCATCATCCTCAATGAGATATAGTTCCCTATCATCTGTGATGACAAAACCATATCTTTCAGGACCTTTATAAACACGACCTAATCTTTGCAGTGATTGTATTTTGACAGGTTTTTCTTGGATCACACCTTCTTGTGTATTCGTAATGGGGTCGATCAGCTGATTATAAGTTTCTTCCTCTTGAACCTCCAGTTCAATAATGCTCCCACTAACTTTTACAAGTAAGTGTTCCTTTTCTTAAAAGTGAGCACTTTGAGACACAAATACCTTCTATGCTTCGGGTTGGTAAAATAAATATCCAATAGTTTCGTTTGGATATCCAATGAACAGACACTTGTCAGACTTAGCATCAAGCGTATTTGATGTTATCCTCTTTACCATAGCAGGATAATCCTATATTCTTAGGTCACTCAGAGATGGTCTTTTATTACACCATCTTTTGTAAGGTGTTAAGTCAACTGATTTAGAGGACACTCTGTTTAATCTATAAATTGCACTTTCTAGTGCATATCCCCAAAAGGATTTACTGAGATCTTCTTAGCTCATAATGGACCGCACCATATCTAATAAGGTCTAATTCCTCCTTTCAGACACTCCATTGTTTTGGTGTGTATAAGGAGGGGTTCACTGGGGAACTGTCTCATTTTCTTTTAGATGATCCAGAAACTCTTGACTTAAGCACTCTACACCACAATCAGATAAAGTGCCTTAATACTTTTCTCAAGTTGTTTCTCAACTTCATTTCTGAATATCTTGAACTTTTAAAAACTTTCAGACTTGTGTTTCATTAAGTACAGATAACCATATCGCGAATAATCATTGATAAAGGTTATGAAGTAGGAGTATCTTCCAAGTGCCTGAACACTCATTAGACTATATAAATTTATATATATAAGCTCCAATGTACTTGTGGCTCATTCACCCTTACCTTTGAAGGGTAACTTCGTCATTTTTCCTTACAAACAAAGTTCACACTCGCCATAAGACTCAATGTCTATTGAGCCAATGTCTCCATGCTTATGTAACTTGGTTAAGCGATCTTTGTTAATATGGCTTATACGACAATGCCATAAGTAGAAAGATTTCTCATTATCTAAATTTTTCTCTTAGCAATGTTTATATTTTATTATATGTTATGTAATTACGAAATATTATTTGTCATATTCCTATAAATTATCTTTCATAACTTTGATAACAACTTTTATCAAATTGGAATAAAATTCCATCTGCTGTGAAGCAAGAAACAATATTTTATAATGACAATTGAATTTCGTCCTTTTACAATATTTAGAAAATGAAGTTTTTAAGTTCCTACATCATTAGTAACAAGCCTAATGATTTTATGTGGGTACAATTCTCCCTCTGCCAAAACTCTATTTCTAAACAATATCCATACTTTCATATGGATATACGATTCTAATAAGGTATTCCACACCAATTTAGAATTTCTTTGAGATGTAGGAATTCTCAATATTAAACATCTTGAAGTGGAAGCTCCATGCCTCCTCTACTCATGCTATGAGACTTTAGCCATTTTGATCTTATTTCCAATATCCCATATTGAAATGAAGATCTTGTTTCCAATAAATCATATTGGAAACAATCATTTTGTCTCCTAGAAAAAATTCTCAGTATTCTTTTTACTTTTCTCTTCACTCTGCTCCATCCTACTGCAGAACTAGACACAATGTGTCCCTTTACTTCTTTAAGATATGAACCATTTAAATTTCTGACTAATTTGTCCAACCAATTTCTATCAAAATATTTTGGTTCAAATTTTGCACCATGGAAAATCCTTTCTCTAAGATGTAAAGACATAGATTTTCAAGTCTACGATTTTATGATGCCCTTGTAGATAAGTTAACATGGATCCTAACATCTGATTTGATGATTATCCTTGTCTTCTACCAGTTACATACATAAGGTAGTAGGGATGTTAACAACCTCTAAGGAGTTGTATCCTAGTTTCCTTTATGTATTTCATGCATATCTATTTTAAGCAGAATTGCTTGCATCATATTGTTTAGATTCGGGCTTATACAATATACATGTCGAGCCAAAGGCTTTGAAGATTGTCCTCACATTTCTAAACAAACCCTTAAAGCTTGAGCCAGTCAAAATTAGTCATTAAGACGAACATTGTATTTAAATAAAAGTTTCAACCAAGATGTAAAAAAGAAAAAAATTGTTTAGACTTTAGGATATAGTACATGTATTTAATATAGGGACTTTTAATTAAATACATTTTGTCCTATCATTTTTCGAAATTTAAAACAGCCTATTCTATTGAATTCGGGAAGTTTAGCCTAGCTAAATTTCCAAGTAGGCAGCATCTACAACTAGTCTAACATGACCCCCAATTATATGAGTTAAGCCATAGTAGTAAGTTGTAGTTGGGATCCGAATTCCATTTGCATCGCATGCCATTTATGATTTGTTCAAGTTCCCTAACTCCAATGGACGTATGGTCTTATATTAGCATCTCCTTGAATGTGTATCAGTCCTGCGGCTAGCCCCTACTTTTATGGTAGACTACCCATTCCTGTTAAGGCAGACCCTATCTCAATTTTTATAACCGGTCAATGTAGACGAAAGGAACGCTTTGCACAATACTTTATTGCCAAAAAAAGATCATATCATAAATTTGAGTAAGGAAGACTAATAACTTGCCTCTATATATTTACTTTGCGATTTTATTGGTGTTAAACGACTCACCCTATCTAGAATTTATTAGATAGAAATACTTATAATAATAATTTATATTAATTCAGGGAATTTTAGAATTAATTTATAAGGTCTAACCTTAGGTGGGTTCAAGCTTTTGATTATAAGTATTCCATCAACCTAGATTATATGCAAAATAATTAACATTTTTATTTGTTATATTTATATTGCATTTCCTTTAAACTTTTATTCAATAATTTAATATTTACTTTGTTATAGAAACATATATAAGTACCATCTTATATACTAGAAATAAAATAGTTCATATTTAACCCCTCTTTGTAAACTCAAGTTGCACCGATATATATTCCCAAGTAGGAGAGGTGCCCTCTGAGGAGTAGACACCTTGTCCAATCCTTGCCAGAACATATACGGGCACAAGCTTGAAAAAACTTGGATTCTCTTAGACTAATAAATCCCGTTCTTTTAATTCATGTAAATTAAAAGCATCTATAACCCATGTAATTTATATAATTTATTTAGTCTTTCATAAGTTTGAGTAAGTTGATCAGGCTTATTTGAAATTATCTATATCTATTTTCTAACCTTTGAAATAAAAGTTTAAGTTAAGGTCAATTTGAACATGCATACTACGTACGACAGAAATTCAGAATTTTGTCCCTTGTCCCTAGGAACTCCTATTAGTAGCATATAAATTAATTAAAGCCTTAACTAAATTAATTCTCTACTTAAGTTAGCATGCATAGGCTAGGCGTACCATAACTCTAAATTATATCCTAGCATAAAATATTTTATTTTAAACATGTTATAACTCAAAGTTATAGTCAAGGTATAAAATAAACTAAGCATGCAAAATAACCTACGCACAATAATTATTAAGTCTTAAAAACCTTAAAGATCAGGACTTAACAACTAAAAGAGATTTAGAAGACTTACCAGTTGAAGCGTGCTGCAATAGAACCTTCTTACACAAGCCTCTATGAGTATCCACACGAACCCCACCAACCGAAACCTCCCAATGAGGAAGAATCGCATAGCTTTGAGTAGCTGCTAGACCACTCCAAAACCCACCCAATATAAAAAGAATTTTCTCTTCAGTTGACTTGAGAGATATTGCATTGAAATCTCAAATCAAGGCTCGAATGATCTTATTGTGCGTTTGAGAAAAAGGAATAGGAGCTCTTTATATAGGGGGAGAAAAGGCTCCCCGAATTTAATGCACACTTAATGCAGGATTAAAGGCGTACTTAATGTGGGATTAAATGCGGATTTAATGCAGGATTAAATGTGGATTAAATGCGAATTTATTAAGAGATTAAATTTAATCGTCATTTCTTTTAATTTATTTTACGACCCTAATATAATTAGTTACTAGTCAAAATAAATTTTTGGCTTAACCATAAAATGATTTAATTATTTTAATCAACACTTTAATTTATTTATGACCCTAATAAAATTAGTTACTGGTCAAAATAAATTTCTGGCTTAACCATAAAATGATATAATCATTTTAATCAGCACGTTAATTTAATTATGACCCTAATAAAATTAGTTACTGGTCAAAATAAATTTCTGGCTTAACCATAAAATGATATAAACATTTTAATCATCACTTTAATTTATTTATGACCCTAATAAAATTATCCCTTTAATATATTTGTAATAGATCAAGTCTATTAGTTCTTTACTGAGTCCGATGAAAGTTTAATGTGTGTGACCTTATAGGATCCTATAGTATTGAGTTGTTAAGGTTTGACCATTCTTTGTTGTATAGGAACTATTGGCTCGAGGTTCTAGACCGTTAATAGGACTCAATTACCTTAAAAGACTGTAGTACGCCTCTAGCAAGGGTCCACCATCCTCCATTACTCGGAACGTCATTTGTGCTTATGACTTAAGCCTGATTAATGCAATAGTTTCCCAATGCAATAAACTTCTTCAATTCTTTAATCTTAGTACCATCTGGTTTATTGGGTTTGATTAAAGTGTTAACCCATCAATAGTGAGGTTGCTCCAAGCTATCCTAGTTAATTGCTTATTATCGAAGTATATTACTTTTTACCATAATGTGTTTGACTAGAAACTATTTCTATTAATCACATACTCTGATCAAAGGTTTATAGTAATCATCACTTCAATAAGCGGCCGGGTAAAAACACCTTAATGTTTCCGGAGCGATGGATTATCCGACTACACAGCTTACCAACATGCTATCATCACTATTCCTGTAATCACCCGTGGCACCCTAAATTGATGAGTGAATAGGTATGACCTAAAGTATAGCAATAGTACAACACAAGGTAGCTAATATCTCAAGTATGAGGATATTCGCAAAGCTACTGCATGAAGATAAACACTAACACATTGGTTTGTGTGTGTATATATATATATATACACACACCAAGTGTTTGTCTTACTATGGTCTCCAATATATCTTCCAGATATATTCATATGTCATACTCAAGGGACGACCTTCATGTTTGTGCCTGTGAGGGTCTAAATAAGGTCAAAGGGGGGGGACGACCCCTTTTATGAATTTAAACAGGCTTTTAAAAAGTCCTTGTGTAGCATGTTTGATATGTTTCGGATATATTGGATCCGGATGATACAAATATGAAATGTTGTGAAAGTAAAGTAAAGAGTTCGAATATCAAACACAGAGTTTTATCCTAGTTTGGCCCCGCCTACTCTAGTCCCCGTAGTGTCCTTAGTCCAAGCTTTTTCCACTAGTAGATTCCTTTCCAATTGGCAAGAATCAAGCCTTATAATTTGTCTCCAGATGGTAGCCCCTTCCGAATGTAGGATAAACCACTAGAAGTACCAACTCTTAGTTGAGTCCTCTTGTCTTTAGCAGGATATACCACTTGTTAGGAACTGACAGTCACTTTGAACATGCATAATAGGCATAGCGGAAATTCAAAATTTTGTCCCTTGTCCCTAGGAACTCCTATTAGTTGCATATTAAATAAAGCCTTGACTAGATGATTCTTTACCTAGGTTAGCATGCATTGGCTAGGCATACCATAATTCTAAATTATATTCTAGCATAAATATTTTAAACTAAGCATGTTATAACTCTAAGCTATAACCTAAGCATGTTATAGCTCTGAGCTATAACTTAAGCATGTTATAACTCTAAGCTATAACCTAACCATAAAATATACTAAGCATGCAAAACAACCTAAGAAAAATTAAGTCTAAAAATGCTTAAAGAAAATTACCTAATAATTAAAAGAGAAAGAAAGAACACTTACCAGTTAAAGTGTATTTTAGCAGAACTCCTTGCACAAGCCTCCAAGCATAGGATAGCCTTTATGAGTATCCACACAAACCCCACCAACCAAAACCTCCCTGAGAGGAAAAACTAAGGAGCCTTGAGTAGCTGCTAGACTATTCTAAAGGCCCCACTCGAAAATATAAACTAGAGGTGCTCAAATAAAATCAAGCCCCTAAAAAATAACTTGTTCAAGTTAACCTTTATCGTAGGAATTACTCTTCAACTTGGGGAAAATTGAAAAGGAGAAAGGGAGTGCCTATTTAAAGGCTTAGGGGAGCAAAAATGCTCCCCCATTTTCAATGTGGGATATGCTAAAAAACCATATCCCACACGGGTCTGACCCGTGGATCCAATTGGATCCAAGGGTTGTGTCCGTACGCAGGGTGCTATGCACGTTGCATTTCCTGCCGCAATGCAGGCTCTTGCGGGCCTGCCTTGTATGCGAACTAGGCCTCGTGGCCTATGCCGCATGCCCAGCTCACGGCGCGACATTACGCTGCGCCTTCAGGCAGCCCAGTAATGTGGCTTGCTGCGGGCATTACCCAGCATTGCTCACGCACCTGAGCCTTACAAAAATATTTCATACTCTTGATCCAATTTAATTCACTAAGGCAAAATTCTCTTTTAATCCCTTTCAAATAAATATTTATTTTAAGACACTAATAAATTAGTTACCGGTCAAAAATAAATATCTAGGCTCATCTAAAAAATGATATAATCATTTGTAACCCATTAAATAATAATTCAATTATTGTTATGTTATATATTTTTAATAGAATAAATCTATTAATTCTTTACTTAGTCCAATGAAGGTTCAATGTGTGTGACCTTATAGGATCCTGAAGTATTGAGCTATTAAAGCTTAATAAACCCTTATTCAATTGGAACCATTGGCTTGAGGTTCTAGGCTGTGAATAGAACTCGATTACGTTAAGCGATTGTAGTATGCCTTTAGCAAGGGTCTACCATCCCCTATTACTCGGAACATCATTTGTGCTTATGACTTAATCTCGGTTAATGCAATAGTTATCCAATGCGATTAACTCCTTCTATTCTTTAATATTAGTACATATGGTTTATAGGGTTTGGTTAAAGTGTTAACCAACTAATAGCCAGGTTGCTCCAAGCTTTCCTAGTTATTAACTTGTTACCGAAGTATATTGCCTTATACTATAGTGCGTTTGACTAGAAACTATTTCTATCAAACACATACTTTGATCAGAGGTTTATGGCAATCATCACTTTAACAAGCGGCCATGTACAACTCCTTAATATATCCAGAGTGATGGATTCTTTATGACGTCATAGCTTACCAACGTGTTGTCATCACTATACCTGTAACCACCCGTGACACCCTAAATTAATGAGTGTTTAGGAATGGCCCAAAGTGTAGTGATGGTAGCACACAAGATACCTAGCATCTCAAGTATGAGGATATTTGCAAAATGTATTGCATGAAGATAAACACTAACACATTAATATATACACCAAGTGTTTACCTTACTACAGTCTCCAATATATCTCCCAAATATATCCATGTGTCAAACTTGAGGCACCACCTTCAGTCCTTAGGAGATTGATTGCTTGGACCCTTTCCAAGAAAGTTGACCACATACTAGTCTATCCACTTCATCAATATCCTTTCTTGATGAAAATATGACTAGGGATAGTTTAGACATAATCATAATTGCACATGAAACAGGTCTCACTAAATATAGTCCAACTATATTTTCTCTAACTTCATGCTATGATACATCAAGGACTTTTGTATACATACATCAATGAATATATTTCAACCAGCCATAATATATTTACGAGCACATCGATATAAATAAAAGATTAAATACCTATATTAATTAAACAAATTATTCGTACTATTACATAATTTTGATATATCGCCCTAATTGCCTTAAGGGCATACATCATATCTAACAAACTCCCACTTGCACTATGGCCAATTAGCCATATGTCTTAATCCATATGCTTTAACATGCTAGACATGTTTGACTTGAGTCAATGGCTTCGTCAGACCATCCGCGAGGTTCTAATCAGTGGGTACATATTCTAGTCTTATTATCTCAGCATCAACAATCTTCCTTATTATAAGATACTTTCTGGATACATGTCAGTTTTTCTGGTGTTACCGTGGTTCCTTTGCCTGATCTATAGCACCATTATTATCATGATACAAAGTAATTGGACAAACAGTCTCAAGCACCACACTGAGATCACCAATAAATCCCTTTAACCAGAAATCTTCTTTTGCTGCTTCACATACAGTAATGTATTCCGTGGTTGAATCAATAGTAGTTTCTTTCTTGGAACTCTTGCAGCATACCGCCCCTCTATTTAACACATACACAAAACCCAACTGAGACTTAAAGTCATCCTTGTCATATTGAAAACTCACATTAGTGTAACCTCTAATTGTGAGGTCACCATCTCTATATATCAAGAACTCATCTTCAATCCTTCTCAAGTACTTAAGAATTGCCTTGACGGCCATCCAGTGCTTTTCACCTGGATCTGACTGATATCTTCTTATAGAGATCAAAGCCTGAGAGATATCTGGCCTAGTACATATCATACTATACATGATGGATCCTATCACAGATGCATAGGGAATTTCCTTCATGCGCATTCTTTCTTGAGCTGTCTTCAGACACTCAGCCTTAGATAGGTTAATCCTCTTCGTCATCGGGAAATACCTTTCTTCAAATGCTCAAAGTTGAACCTATTCAATACCTTGTCCATATATGTACTTTGAGAAAGACCTAACAAACTCTTGGAACTAAACCTATAGATCTTTATACCTAGTATAAATGCTGCTTTACCAAGGTCTTTCATGGAGCACTTTCTTGACAACCATGCTTTAACATTTTGAAGAACAAAAATATTGTTTCCTATTAGTAGAATGTCATCGACATATAATACTAAGAAAATGACTGCACTCCCACTAACCTTCTTGTAAACTCAAGGCTCATTAATGTTTGGAAAGAAATCTAGTTCACGGATTGTCTGATCAAACCTTATATTCCAACTCTTAAATGCCTACTTGAGTCCATAAATGGATCTTTGCAACTTGTATAGCTTTGAGCCATTTTGAGATGTAAAACCCTCAGGCTGTGTCATATACACATCTCGGTCTAAATCTCTATTCAACAATGGTGTCAATCAACTGATTATCTATTTCTTCATTTTGAACCTCCAGTTCAATATTGCTCCCATTGACTTTTGCAAGTAAG
The DNA here is from genome assembly GCA_947683365.1 of Euphorbia pulcherrima. NCBI lineage: Eukaryota > Viridiplantae > Streptophyta > Magnoliopsida > Malpighiales > Euphorbiaceae > Euphorbia > Euphorbia pulcherrima. The sequence continues at coordinate 61,361,826 of CANTUS010000004.1, read as the reverse complement.
TGTTCTTCTTCCAAAAAGTGAGCACTCTAGGACACAAATACCTTCTGTGCTTCGGGTTGGTAAAATAAATATCCAATAGTTTCCTTTGGATATCCAATGGACAGACACTTGTCAGATTTGGCTCTTAGCTTATCTGATGCTACCCTCTTTACCGTGGTAGGATATCCCCATACTCTAAGGTGACTTAGAGATGGCCTTTTATTACACCATCTTTTGTAAGGTGTAAAATCAACTGATTTAGAGGGCACTCTGTTTAATATATAAACTGCTCTCTCTAATACATATTCCCAAAAGGATTTACTAAGACCTGCTTGGCTCATCATGGATCGAACCATATCTAATAATGTCTGATTCCTTATTTCAGACCCTCCATTGTGTTGGGTCGTATAAAGAGGGGTCCACAGGGGAACTATCCCATTTTCCTTTAGATAATCCAGAAACTCCTGACCTAAGTATTGTCCACCTAGATCAGATCAAATTGCTTTCATAGTTTTCTAAAGCTATTTCCCTAATTCAGTTCTAAATATTTTGAACTTCCCAAAACTTTCAGATTTGTGCTTTATTAAGTATAGATAACCATATCATCAATAATCATCAATAAAGGTTATGAAGTAGGAGTATCCTCCTAGTGTCTGAACACTCATTGGACCACACACATTAGTATGTATAAGTTCCAATGTACTCGTGGCTCGTTCACCCTTTCCTTTAGTGGGTAACTTTGTCATTTTTTCTTTTAAACAAGGTTCACAATCGCCATAAGACTCCAAGTCTATTGGCCCCAAGTCACCTTGCTTATGCAACATGGTTAAGCGATCCTTGTTTATGTGGCCTAAATGACAATGCCATAAGTTCAAGGAATTCTCATTATCTAATTTAACTTTCTTTACATTGTTTATATTAAAATCTTTTGTTTTAGTATCAAGAATATAAATGCCACCATTCAACATCCCATAACCATAAAGAACATTATTCAAGTAAATCTAACAATTCTTATTCGAAAATAAAATTTTATATTCTTTTGCTGCTAAACATGCAATAGATACAATATTCTTAGTAAATCTCAGAATGTAGTAGCAATTATTCGAAACTAAAACAAGTCCACTTGGAAAAATAAGATTAAAGCTTCCTACGGCTAATGCAGCAACTCGGGCTCCATTTCCCACAGGCAGGTCCATCTCCCCTTTTACAAGTCTTCTACTGTTCCTTAGTCTCTACACAGAAGTACAGATATGAGAACCGCAACCGGTATATAACACCCAAGTGGATTCAAGTGGAAAAGTAGCATAGTTTTCAACCACAAACATACCTGAAGTAGATGCCTCTGCAGGATTCTTCTTCAAATGTTAAGAAGCAGGAGCTTTGCAATCCCTCTTCCATTATCCCGGTTTCCCACACTGGAAGCAGACATACTTGGATTTCTTCTTTTCTTTCTTCTTACTGATTCTTTTCTTAGCACTCAGTGCCTGCATGTTTTTCTTAGAAGCCTTGCCTTCCTCGACCAATAATAGTGGTTTCTGATCTTTCTTGATCTGAGGTTCTACTATGTTCAGCTTGTTGATTAATTCTAGGATAGTAGAATTAATCTTGTTCATGTAATAGTTAGTCACGAAGCCTGAGTAACTATCTTTTAAGGACATCAACAAAAGGTCAATGCTTAAGTCATGATTCATCTTGAATCCGAATTGATTCAGCTTCTCAAGGTATCCCAATAGTTTTAGTACATGCTGAGAGGCTGAGGTGCCAACCTGCATCTTGGTTCCAAAAACGAGTTTGGGGGTCTCATACCTCTCTATTCTTTCCTACTTCGCAAAGAGCTCCTCAATATGGAGAACAATGTCCTTTAAGGTCATGTTCTCATGTTATTTCTGAAGCTTAGGATTCATGGACCCCAACATTATGCATATTGCAGTCTCACGATCTTTCCTGTTCTTCAACAAGGCATCATGTTCCCCATGATCCTCAACATCAGGTTCAACAGGGAAAATTTCATCCAGAATATAGGAGATTCCCTCGGATCTGAGAATTATTTTCATAGCTCGGAACCAATCAGAAAAATTCGAGTCATTTAGTTTTGTGTCAAGTAATAGACGGATATTAATGTTGGAAGTCATTTTCAACCTAAGATATAAGAAAAGAAAATTGTTTAGATATTAGTTTTTAGTACATGCATTTAATAAAAGGTCTTTAAATTAAATACATTTGTCCTACTATTTTCTTCAAAATTTACAATAGCCCATTCTATTGAATTTAGGATTTTAGCCCAGCTAAGCCTCCTAGTAGGTAGCATCTATAACTAGTCTAGTATGACTCCCAATTTTATGAGTGAAGTCATTTTAGTAAGTTATAGTTGGAATCGAATTCCATTCGTATCGTATGCAATTGCTAATATATTTAAGTTCCCTAATCCCAAGGGATATGTGCTCTTATTTTAGCATCTCCTTGAATATGTCTCAGTCCTGAAGCTAGCCCCCAATTTTTTGGTGGACTACCTAGTCCTGTTAAGGCGGACCCTCTCTCAATCTTTATAACTGATCAATATGGACTAAAAGGAATGCTTTGCGCAACACTTTGATAGCCCAAAGAGACCATATTATAAATTTGAGTAAGGAAGACTATAACTTGCCTTACTATATTTACTTTAGAATTTTATTGGTGTTAAACGTCTCACCCAATCTAGGATTTTATCAAATGGACATATTTATAATAATTTATATTAATTCAGGGAATTTTAGAATTAATTTATAAGGTCAAACCTTATGTGGGTTTAAGCTCTTTATTATAATTATTCCATCAACCTAGATTATATACAAAATAATTAACACTTTTATTTGTTATATTTATATAGCATTTCCTTTAAGCTTTTATTCAATAAATTTAATTTTTACTTTGTTATAGAAACATATATAGGCACCATCTTATATACTAGAAATAAATTAGTCCATTTTAGTCTCCCAAGTCAATTCAAGTTGCACCGATATAGGTTCCTAGGTAGGAGAGGTGCCCTTGAAGTGAGTAGACATTAAGTCCAATCCTTAGCCTTAGCAAATACGGGCACAAACTCGAACACCAATGGATCCTCTTGAACTAATAAATTTCGTTCTTTCAATTCATGTAAATTGGAAGCATCTATAACCAATATAACTTATATAATTTATTGAGTCTTATATAATTTGAGTAAGTTAAGCAAGCTTATTCAAAATTATTCATAACCATTTTCTAACCTTGAAATGAAAACCCAAGTTTATATATATTGTTCTAAACAATTAAATAAACAAAACATTTCATATAGAAAATAAAATTTAGTTCGCTTCTAACTTAAATATGCACTAAATAGGCAGGCTCTGATACCACTGTTGGGAACTGACAGTCACTTTGAACATGCATAATAAGCATAGCGAAATTTAAAATTTTGTCCCTTGTCCCTCAAAACTACTATTAGTTGCATATTAAATAAAGCCTTCACTAAATAATTCTCTACCAAGGTTAGCATGCATAGGCTAGGCATACCTAAATAGGCATACTATTGTCCCTATCATAAATATTTTATACTAAGCGTGTTATACCTCTAAGCTATAACCTAAGCATGTTATACTCTAAACTATAACCTAGGCATGTTATAACTCTGAGCTATAAACTAAGCATAAAATAAACTAAGCATCCAAAACAACTTAAGAATAATTATTAAGTCTAAAAATGCTTAAAGAAAAAGACCTAATAATTAAAAGAGAAAGAAAGAAAACTTACCAATTGAAGCGTGCTTTAGCAGAACCTCCTTGCACAAACCTTCAAGCATAGGATAGCCTCTATAAGTATCCACATGAACCCCACAAACCAAAACCCACCCCGAGAGGAAGAATTAAGGAGCCTTGAGTAGCTGCTAGACCACACTAAAAGCCCCACCCAAAAATATAAACTTTAGGTGCTCGAATAAAATCAAGCTCCTAAAAAATAACTTGTTCAAGTTAACCTTTATCATTGGAATTACTCTTGAAGTTGGTGTAAATTGATAAGGAGAAAGGGAGTGCCTACTTATAGGCTTGGGGGAGCAAAGCATATCCCATACGGGTCTGACACGGGGATCCAATTGGATCCACGAGCAGTGCCCATATGCAGTGTGCTATGCATGCTACATTTCCTGCCACAAGGCAGGCTCTTGCGAGCATGCCTTGCACCCGAGCCTATACAAAAATATTTCGTACTCTCGGTCCAATTTAACTCGCCAAGGAAAATTCCATTTTAATCCCTTTCAAATAAATATTTATTTTATGACCCTAATAAATTAGTTATCGGTCAAAAATAGATATCTTGGCTCATCTAAAAAATGATCTAGTTATTTTTAACCAATTAAATAATAATCCAATTATTATGTTATATTTTCGTAATAGAATAAATCTATTAATTCTTTAATTAGTCCGATGAAGGTTCAATGTGTGTGACCTTATAGGATGCCGAAGTATTGAGCTGTTAAGGCTTAACTAACCCTTGTTCTATTGAAACCAATGGCTCGAGGTTCTAGACCGTGAATAGAACTCGATTACCTTAAGCAACTGTAGTACGCCTCTAGCAAGGGTCAACTATCCCCCATTATTTGGAACGTCATTTTTACTTATGACTTAATGTTGGTTAATGCAATAGTTATCCAATGCGATGAACTCCTTCCATTCTTTAATAGTAGTACAATCTGGTTTATAGGGTTTGCTTAAAGTGTTAACCCACAAATAGCAAGGTTGCTCCAAGCTAGCCCAGTTATTAACTTATTACCGAAGTATATTTTCTTTTACCATAGTGTGTTTGACTAGAAACTATTTCTACCAAACACATACTCTGATCAGAGGTTTATGGCAATCATCACTTCAATAAGCGACCAGGTACAACTCCTTAATATATTTGGAGCGATGGATTCTTTCTTACTATATATCTTACGAACGTGCTATCATCACTATACCCGTAACCACCCGAGACACACTAAAATAATGGGTGTTTGGGAATGGCCCAAAGTATAGTGATGGTACCATAAAAGATAACTAGCATCTCAAGTATGTGGATATTCACAAAACTTATTGCATGAAGATAAACACTAGCACATTGATATATACGCCAAGTGTTACCTTACTGCTGTCTCCAATATATATCCCAGATATATCCATGTGTCAAACTTATGACACCACCTTCAGTCCTTTGGAGATTGACTGCTTGGACCCTTTCCAATGCTAGTCTATCCGCTTCATCAATTTCCTTTCTTGATGAAATAATGACTAGAGATAGTTTAGACATAATCATAATTGCACATGAAGCAGGTCTCACTAAATATAGTCCAACTATATTTTCTCTGACTTCATGTTATGATACATCAAGGAATTTCGTATACATACATCAACGAATATATTTTAACCAGCCATAATATATTTACGAGCACATTGATATAAAAAAAAGATTAAATGTCTTTATTAATTAAATAAATTATTCGTACTATTACATAATTAAGATATATTGTCCTAATTGCCTTAAGGGCATACATCATATCAAATACCACTTAGATTTCTACCCAAACCAAAGCTGAGTCCTACAGGGAGATACCACTTAAATCACCAACTCCAAGCTATATCCCAATCTCAATACTCACCCAAGTATGAGATTTTTACAACTTGTGTTTCTCAATGGTTTTGTTTTTGAATTCCTCAAGTTTACAACACACTTGAGAATTTTTACAAACTGCTTTAGAATGATTTTGTTTTATGGAAGGATTAAGTCACTGATTGTAATATCGGATTCTCTTGTGTATGCTTTCTTAAAACAACCAGCACCTTCTCAACTTGTGAAGCTTCCCTTTTATAGGCTTTGATCATTAATGTAGCCGTTGTTTATTGTTGAGGTTGAATTGAATCTTCACCGTTGATAAGGTAAAATGTGGCATATCCGGAGCCATTGATTAATCTGTTAGGCCTAGATTTTGACCCATTTGAATTCTTAGAATTGAGGCAAAAAGTTGTAAGTGATCATTTTGTTTGGATTTTAGTGGTCCACCAACTTTTGTGCCATTTGCTTTATTGTGAGCTGCAACCACCATTCTTATTGGTCTATGTGAAAAAGGTTGTTAGTTTTTTCTCTTTCCTATGTTAGTCCTTTTGTCCTTTTCTAGAGTGCATGCTAGCTGTTTTCTTCACTGCAAAAGGATCTTTAACTTTAGACCAAAAAGAGAGGGAAAAGGTAGGATTGAACTTTTTCCTTTTCTTGATATTTGGATCTTCCTGATATCTTCAGATCAAATATATATCAGAATGCTATCTTAATCAGTTCTTTTCCTGATGCTGCTTTTTAGAGGTTTAAAGTTTGTTTCTTTTCCAAACTTTAACCGAATGCTTCCATTGTGTGCTTAGGTATTTGTAGTCTTCAATATGTGTTCGGATGACTTGTCTTGGACATAGGAGACTAAATGTGTTTATTTGTATGTTTTTCTTTTCTTCAAACATGTTCAAACTTGATCCAGATCTGTTCTTGGACTTGTTCTTCTGGATCATTTTTTCAACAATCTCCCCCATTTGATGGAAACAAAAACTTAAGCACATCTGAACATAAGCGAATGGATGTTTTATAAGCTAAGTATGATTCTTCATACTTAGTCATTTACAAGATTACTCCCACATATATCTAGCATCCTGACTCCCCCATTCTTTTTGCTAGTGTTATAAAAAGCGCTAGGCGCTAGTCGAGCGGCTAGGGCTCCAAAGGGCCTAGGAGGGGCCTGAGTGGGACTAGGCGGGGCCTAGCAATGGCCTAGGCAGATTTGTATTTTTTTTGTTTTTTATTATTTATACATAAAAATATAATTTCAACTAAAAAATAAATAATAAAATATTAAAAAAACATAATTTAGAACATGTTTTAAAATTGTAAATGAGACTTTTATTGTGAGAACACTTTTATGTACTTTTATTTTACTAACTAAGCTATTTTTAGTACGTTAAAAATATCAAACTATAATTATTACAGATATCGATATCTTAAAAAATTGAACTCAGGCATTATCTAGGTAGGAAAAATCAGAATAGGCGGTGCCTAGGCGGCAATAAATCGGTTAGGGGCCTGGGAGCACCATGGGAACATAAAGTTGGGCGGCAAGCTCTAAATTGGGCCTAGGCGGGGCCTAAGTAGGACTAGGAGGGGATTTTTAAAATAGAGCTTTTTGCATTCTAGCTTCTAAGTTTTTGAAGTACAATCATAGATTGTACCTAGAAGCTTTTTGAGTAGAATATTTTCACTATATAATTCTACTGTTAACAATAGTTAACCTCATGAAGTTCCGAATTACAGGTACAGAAATATATAAGTGAAAGATTATAGAACTAACTATTATAGATTTTTATAATGGAAACTAGGTATTCTACAACTGATCTATTCTACCATTCTATAGCATCACCTTCCCCTTCTTTACTTGTGTTCTTCTCCCTCTTGTTGTTTGCATTAGATTGGGGGTCAATTACCATATATGTTCTTTTGTCCCAACTCTTCTGCAATGCCTTTGAGTACATTGAGTAGTCAACATTCCCTTCCAGGCCTTTTTCCAATATGGTTTCAATAGTAGCCGGAAGGAGGTGGAGCAGCTTGATTTGTTCTCTAAGGTTCTTATAAGATTTAACCATATTTGGAATCATTTTTAGAGCATGCTTTTGGCCTGCTTCTTCAAAAAATGGTAAGAGTGCCTTGAGAAGTATCAAGCTGCACTTATACCCAAAGAATCATGTGTCCCCAATTGATTGGACAAGGTTTTCATAGATGGGGAGGAGAATGTTGTCCGGATGGACAGGTGATGAACCAGATGATTTAGAAGGAGTATTGAGAGAAAGGTTAATCATACATGACTTTATGAGTTCAACTTCCTAAATGATGTCTCTTCGGACGTTATAAACACTAGAGTTGAGTGTTGTTTGATATTTATGAAATGCCTCCTTGAGGTTGTTGATTATCCGCTCAGTTCTAGAGAGAGGACTCCTAAAGTCATCGCTAATATCATCCATATGCTTTTTCAGGAGCTTGGGGAGTCCTTCATCAAAGAATTATATAACATTTCTTGGGCAGCTTGGTGTTCTTCATTTAACTCTTTAAGCCCAGTTGTGATACTTTTTCCAGCTTCAACTACTACTCCAGGGATGATTTTTTCCAAGCTTTCAAACTTGTGGTCAAGATGCTCTTTCAGCTTAGTTGCTAATTCTATGGCAGATGAGGTTATCACACCCATGAGGGTTGCACAATTGTTGCCACCTTCGGTGAGATCTTGATCTGTAGAGCAATTTGCTCCTGCAAAATTTGAATTTATCTGTTCCAGCACAAGAGTGATTTTTGAGAGGGAAGCTTCTGCAATTAAGTCAGGGGAGGGGAATCCTTCTATCTTCTATTTAATTTTCTACACTGACTCCTTTATTTCTCTCAATTTAGTTTTAAGATCTGGAGTTAATGATTTATCTTTCACAAGATTCTCCACAGATTTAAGCTGATCACAGATGCTCCGGAGACTCCTTTTGATGTAGCTCTCTTCATTCCTTTCAATTGAAACTTCTTGTATTAATTTGAGCGCAGTGGTTAGCTTGTAACCTCTATCGAGATTTATCTTGGAAGTTGGCTATTTAGGAGTGCTTTCAGATGATGAAGTCTTTTCTTACCTAGAGCTGCCTCCGTATTCCTCAAATCTGGAAGATTCAGATTCACTTATTTCATCCTGCCTTTATTCTTATCTTCCTTCAACCACCCTTACCTCTGGAATGGCCTCGCTCCTAGAGTCCACTTTAGAAGTGTGCTTCATGAGTCCCAGACCAGTTCCCTCCTCCGGAGCTTTGAACTCTGGGATAGACTGAATATCCTTAGATGCAGTTTGGATTTCTGCACCTAAGTTGTCCTTAATAGAATTAACAGGCAGTATAGCAACATCATTTGAGATGGTAATTACCTTATTTGGCTATTGAATCTCAGTATGCTATGTTTCTGTATGCTTTTCAATCCCAATATGCAGAAGACTAGAATTCTCCCTAATCTCCCCTGCAACTTCCTTTATAGGATTTTCTTCTCTCTCCTCTATATCTAGAATGGTGGTATTATCCTCACCAACCTCTTCAATTGCCTCTTCAGGTCTTTCTAACCCAGCTACTTTAACTGCTAGAGTTAATAAGTTATTTGGAAAGGGCTTAGTTTTGGCTTTGAATAGGAATAAATCTTCCACTAGATACTCACTCTACTTAAGAAGTACCATGTCTATTGATGCAATGAGGATTGAGGGACTTTAATTAGTGGCTGTTCCAGAAGAGCCTCCTAGTCCCTCTTTGGTTAGTTGGTTGGATTTTATGTTAGCTTTAACTGTAGCCATCATCTCGTTGAATTGGGGATCCTCCGAATTCAAATTGTTCGGAATGACTGGCTTTTCAACATCAACAACAACCTCCTTTCCTTTGCCCATATATGTCGTTTATATGCCTTTAGGACTTGGCTCCCTGATATTGATACTATCAGCAGTTCTTTTCATAGACAATTTGGCCCTTCTAGCCTTTAGTGCCTCATCAAAAGTGGATCCCTTTCGGATGAACTACTTCTTTGGGATAGGCTCCCATCCTTATCTCTTAACTATTGGAATCATCCTCATAATCCAGGATTTCCTCAACTATTCTCTTCTCCCCTTCTTCCATCCCTTCCTAGTAGTAGCATTAGCTACTGCTATTTTCTCAATTGCTTTCAATTGGCAGACTGGCTTCTTTGCAATAGCTTTGATCAGCCTGCCTCTTTTCTTAGGCTTTTTAGGTGTAGTTTTTAATAGTTGAGTAATGGTCATTGAATCCTCATCTCTATCTTCTTCTATAGGCTCGAGGTTGATTTTGTGATGTGCTCTTGGATTTGTGGTTCTAGTCTTCTTTGCCTCCAGAGCTATTCCATCAATGCTTTCGGCCTTCCGGACCTTACTCTTTTCTTTCTTTTCTTCTCTCATTCTTATGGCTTTTTCTTCATCCTACGTCTCTCCAAAACTGAGCTTTCTGAAGTTCTTTTCTAAGATTTCCTTTCCTTGAATGGACTGAGCTCCGAATGGATTAACTCCATTTTCATGAAGAATTTTTGTAATGATAGCGCCGTGAGAGTTTCTATGTTGCCTTATGAAATGTATGATCAAGACTGTCATGTTCACAACCCTACTTTCCACCCAATGCTACAAGACGTAGTGTTAAAAGGAGGACACTGTAGTGAGACGGCCCCTTCCGCATATGGATGAATTTTTCCAAGATGTGTTAGAGTATCTTAGGAGTTTTTAGCCAGTAGGTGGAGAATTTTCTCCAAAGTAGCAAATTGGGAGCCACATCTTGGGATGATACTTGTCTAAGAGCTCATCACCATCACTTTATAACAAAACTCCATCATTCTTCATCTTGAAATGCGTTATGAAGAACTCTAGTGTGATAGTGATCACTTTTCCGTAGACTTTGGTTCAGAAATGATCACAGTAGGAGTGGATTATCAAATTATCATAGAATTCTCTAACGAGGTCCAAATAGGTGGGATAATTTATTTTCAGGAAATCTTCAAGGTGTTGATCTTTTAAGAGCTGTGAATAGGGTTCTGTTTTGAATAAGAAATTATCGCCCAAATAATCCGAGGGCACATCTGAATTAGGGCTTTTGAGCCTTAGAGGGATAGAGTCTTCATCTTTAAGATTAGATTTTTTAAAGATGTTGCTTGGAAGAGTTTGAGTGGTTTGAATTGATGCCATTTGGGGATTATAAGGAGAATTTGGAAATTCAGTATTCTGGATTAAAAATTCTAGAGTAACAGTAAGATTGTTGCTCAAGTAAGGATGAAGAGGGATTTTGGAGGGTTTTTATAGAATTCCGAAAGTGAGAGTAGTTTGGTAGTCCGGATTCTGTTAAAGTTAATTGGATCGGTGAAGTGGCAGTTAAGTTTGCGGAAAGAGGAAAATGGTGTTTAAACCGGAGAAGTAGAACGGTTTAGTTTCTAAGACAGTTGTAAATTTTACTATGCGTGTGATGCCCAATAAACGTTTGAAATTCAAAATGTGTATAGTTACTTTTTCATTCTTTCATTGCCATTTGTCACTTCTGTCGGCTAAGTTGGCAATATTCCCTTCGGATCCAGAGTTAATTATACTTCCTCTTTCTTCCGGATTCCTTGACTTGTACAAAACCAAGTTAACTTCAAAATGTCTTCCGAATTCATCTTCAAATTGGATTAGACATTCCAATTGACTCTCTTAGCTTATTAAATTGATTTTTACTTAATGGATTAGTAAAGATATCTGGCCTTTGCTCATTAGTTGAAATGTAGACTAGTGCAACATCCGTCTTATTTACATGATCCTGATGAAATGGTGTATGATGTTGACATGCTTCATCCTGCTGTGTAGCACTGGTTTCTTAAACACATCAATATCACTTTTGTTGTAACATATAACATCAAGACATTCGGATTGAACTCCATAATCTTCCAATTATTGCTTGATCCATAAGAGTTGAGCAACACAACTTCTAGTTGCAATATATTCTGCTTCTATAATTGATAAGGCAATTGAGGTTTGCTTCTTGCTATACCATGAAACCAAGAAATCTCTAAGAAAGTGGTAGCCACCAGATGTGCTCTTTCTTTCAAGAGTATCTTTGCCATAGTCTGCATCTGTGAAGCCATATAGTGTGAAGTCTCCATTACTAGGATACCATATCCCAACTTTAGTGGTTCCTAGAAGATATCTAAGAATTCTCTTTACTGCCTTGAGGTATGAATCCTTTGGATTGGCTTGATATCTTGCACAGTAGCAGATTGCATAGTGTATGTTAGGTCTACTAGCTGTCAAATAAGAATTGAAGCAATCATTCATCTGTAAAGGTTTTGATCTACATCTTCTCCTTTACAATCCTTTAAAAGGACTGTATCTGATCCTATTGGAGTGCACATAAGTTTGATCTTGTCCATTTGAAACTTCTTCAGAATTTCCTTGATATACTTAGATTGAATGATGAAAATTACATCTAACTCTACTTGATTTGTAGGCCAAGGAAGAAATTTAGTTCTCCCATCATGGACATCTCAAATTCCTTATGCGTTTGAGTGCTAAATTCTTCATACATCTTCTCATCTATTGCTCCAAAAATGATACAATCCACATAGAGCTAGACTAGAATAACATCACCCTTTTTCTTCTTGATGAAGAGAGTTGTGTCTGCTTTACCCCAGATGTAACCCTTAGATATGAGGAAAGAAGTAAGTCTTTCATACCAGGCTCCTGGTGCTTGCTTCAATCCATAGAGGGCCTTCTTCGGTTTATACACATGATTCGGATGCTTTGAGTCTTCAAATCGAGGTGGTTTGTTAGCATAGACTTCTTCCTAGATAACTCTATTTAAGAATGCACTTTTGATATCCATTTTGCACAATGTGAATCCTATGAATGATGCAAAAGTACATAGAATCCGGATTGCCTCTAATCTCGCTACAGGAGTAAAGGTTTCTACAAAGTTGATGCCTTCTTGCTGATTATAACCTTGGGCAACCAATCTTGCCTTGTTTCTCACCACAACTCCAGATTCATCTAGCTTGTTATGGAATACCAATTTGTTGCCAATGATTGATTTTCCTTCTAGAAGTGGTACTAGATCCTAGACATCATTTCTAGTGAACTAATCTAGTTCTTCTTGCACTACCGTTATCCAAATTTCATCCCCTTTAGCATCTTAAAACTTATTTCGCTCAATAAGAGAGACAAATGTAGCATGGCTCATCATCCTATTGAGCTATCCTCTGATTCTGACTAGATTATGGACATTGTCCAAAATAGCTTCGATTGGATGATTTTTGTGAGTTCGAACTTTTCCGGGTAGATCTTCAAGCTGAATTGGAACTTGATCCTCTTCTACTTGAATTTCCACTTCTTGATCATCCATGAAATTAATCTCATGTTGATTGAGATCGCCTCGTGGTGCTCCTGGATTGAAATTGATTCCTTAATCTTCTTCCTTGTATTTCTTGATTTGGAAGGAATTCAGAATCTGCACTTCCTCTTTTTCTTCAGTATTTTCAACTTCTAAAGTTAAATCTTCTCGATTGGAACTTCTTTTCCCTGCATGGTCAGTCTCATTGAAATCTACATGTATTGACTCTACCACTGTTTGGCTTCATTTATTATAGACTCTGTAAGCTTTGCTATGTGTTGAGTAGCCATGGAAAATTGCTTCATCAGATTTAGGATTAAATTTTCCTTGTTGCTCTCTATCATTTAGGGTGTAGCATTTACATCCAAAGGCTTTGAAGTACCCATTTTTGGTTTCCTTCCCTTCCAAATTTCATATGGGGTCTTTTCTATGGTCGTTCTATTGAGAGCTCTATTTATAATGTAGCATTTGTGTTTTCGGCCTCACCCCAAAAGTATTTAGGCAATCTATTCTCAAGTAGCATTGTTTGTGCCATCTTAACTATTGTTCTATTTTTCATTTCAACAACCCAATTTTGTTGAGGTGTATGAGGAGCAGAGAAGTTGTGATTAACACCCTTGGAGTCATAAAATTCAGCAAATTGCTTATTTTTGAACTCTACTCCATTATCACTCTGGATGTGTGCAATGCTTTTACCCTGTTCTCCTTCTATCTAAATGAATATTTTTGACAATTGGTCAAAGGACTCATCTTTGCGAGCTAGCAAAGCAACCAGGGTATAGCAAGAATAATCATCCACTATAACCATAGTGTATTCTCTTCTACCTAAACTCATTAGTTTGATTGGTCTAAAGAGATCAATGTGTAAGAGTTCAAGAACTGTTTTGGAAGGTATATAAAAGATGGAAGGGAAGCTTTTTCTATGTTGTTTACCTAATTAACATGCAGTGCATATGTGATCCTTATCAAAAGAAACCTTAGGCAAACCCACAACTAATTCCTTTTCGGCTAATTTGGACACGAGGTTCATTTTTACATGTCTCAGCCTCCAGTTCAATAGCCATGATTCTTCTTCTCTAGACACTAAGCATATATTCTTTTTCTCATTTTCAATGTTAATAGAATAGACATTGTTTACTCTAGGTACATAAAGATTGAGTTGATTTGATGTACTATCCATGATTGAGCATCATCCAGAGTTAAAGGTGACTTTTCTCCCTTTGTCATGGAGTTGTGCTACACTAAGTAAGTTGAACTTCAGTCCATCAACTAGTGAGACATCTTCTATCTTTAGATCAGATCCAATGGTTCCGTGTCTAATGATCTATCCCTTTTGGTTGTCTCCAAAGCTTACTTTTCCACCATTCTTCGGGACTAGACTGATGAAGACTTTCTCATCACTAGTCATGTTCCTGGAGTATCCACTATCAATGTACCATGTATGTTTATCTACTGTGGACTTAAGTCTTACCGGTAAAATAGATCAAGTGGGTTTGGGTACCCAATAAGATTTGGGTCCTCTCGGTTTATCAACCATTTCAGGCCAAGGATAAACATCATAATAATGATTTTTCAATCTAGATTATTAAGTAATATGATTGTTTTTCCCACAAAACCTGCACATGGAGATGGGTTTGTTCTACTTATGCTTCTTCTGGATTTTCTCAAGATCCTCCTTTCTATAATTTCCAATGTATTCGACTTCTTGTATACTTGTCTGTCTGGTGTGTATCCGGAAGCTGGTTGGAGGTACAATCTCTGCTCTATGGTTCTTTCTTTGCTTGATTGGTTGCTCATTATAGACTATGTTAGACTTTCCCTTTTAAGAAATTGTATATCTCTGTGCTTGTGGTTTCCTGCTAACTTTCTTTTCTTTTTGATTTGGGGGCCCCGGATTCTCCTGATTTGGATTTCTTGGTGCTACTTGCCTTGGATTACTTCTTCTTTGTGAAGGATCTTATTTCCTTCCTTAAGCCTCCTTCATTGGGGTTAGCTCCCTATCTAGCCCTGTTAAGTTTGCACTTAAAATCTGCACTTGGCTCCTTAGGAATTTTTTTTCAACCACATCAGTGTGCTTTGTGGTCCTTATTGATTAATATTTTATGCCACTGCTTCAGCATCTTCAGCAAGCTCCAGCCCTTATCTTCGTAGGGATTTGATGGCTTTGGTGTTCTTCCTCACATTGTGGATCACAACCCTTAAAGCTCTAGCACGATCAAGGTTAGAAGCAGAATTAGAGTGAGAGTTTAGCTCAGTGATGACTGTCTCTAATTCTGATTCCTCAATTTGCTCAATGTCTTGCTTAGATGTACTTCTTCCAAATTGTTCTCCTTTCAGATCTGTCAGTACCATGAATGCACAGTTAGCAGTTTCTTCTTCCTCTATTAAAGATGAACCGCTGCTTTCTTCACTATTACTCCATGTGGCAACCATAGCCTTCTTCTTGTATTTCTTGTCTCTTTTGAGCTTGGGGAATTTGGTTCTAAAGTGGCCTTTTTCTCCACATTCAAAGTAGGCAGCATCTTTTTCTGGAACTTTCTTTTCTTCTAGAGCTTTTCTTGGCTTGTCCCTTCTAGAAGTTATTTCATTTGATATCTTGGACTCATACCTTCTGGAGCTTCTCCTATTTTTCTTCTTTAGGAATCCATTAAAATATTTGGCTAGCATAGCCATATCTTCTTTACTATAATGAGATTCCTTTAGTTGCTTGTCTGATCCAGCGAAATCTGCCTTGAGCGCAATGGCCTTCTAATTTTCTTCAGGCTTTTTCTCCTATTCGCTATATCTCTCCAAGGATAGCTCTTGAGTTAGGAGATTACCAATGAGCTCATCATAACTATATAAGTTTTAGTCATGAGATTCCTCAATGGTAGTATTTTTGTTGTCCCATTCCTTGGTGAGACTCCGAAGTACTTGCTTAACCATGTCTACTTCTAAGATCTCCTTTTCGAGCCTTTTCATCTCATTTACTAGATTGGTGCATCTAGTGTTCACGATGATAATGGATTCTTTGGGATCCATCTTAAAAGATTCTATCTTTTATTGTAGGAGATCAATTTTGGCTTCCTTGGCCTTATTTGTTCCTTCATAGGTCACTTCAAGCTTCTGCTAGATCTCTTCGGCAATTTCACATCCGAATATTCTATTGAATTTAGCTACACTAAGAGCACAATGAATCATATTAATAGCATTTGGATTTTCATGCAATCTTTTGTAATCATTCCTATCCCATAGATTTGAGGGCTTCAGGGTTGTTATACCCTCTACTTCTTGAGTATGATCATGTGGGCCATCTTTAATGGCCATCCATGCCATCATGCTTTATACCTGAATGAAATTCTTCATCCAATTTTTTTAGAACGTGTAGTGTTCACTAGTGAAGAGTGGAAGATGGGTAATAGACATACCCTGAGGAAGGATTTGTGAGTTTTGAAAACACATTTTGATTCTTGGATCAAAATTAGACCTTTTAGCTCGAGATTGCTAGATCTATAGTTGTGAGCACTAGCTCTGATACCATTTATTGGTCCCTATAAGGGTCTAAATAAGGTCAAAGGGGGTGAATGACCCTTTTTGTTAATTTAAACAGACTTTTAAAAGTCTTTGTGTAGCGTGTTTAATATGTTTGGATATATTAGATCCGGATGATGCAAATATGAAATGTTGTGCAAATAAAGTAAATAGTTAGAATATCCAACACAGAGTTTTTGTAGAAATTATGACAAAGTCCAACATGGAAAAATTAAAAAGTTGACTTGACTAAATTTGAGGCTAATTAAAGGGTGGTTGCTTAATTAGAGGGTGGCTAAATATGGTTGGAAGATGGAGAATTTGTGTATAAATAGACCTATGCTCTTTGCTAATTCTTCATCCAAAAATTAAATGCCTTCCTATTCTTAAGGCTTTGTTCTTCTTTCTTTTCTCTTTTTGTAATATTTCTTTAAGTGATATTAATTTGGTAGTGTCCGGGGATGTAGGCAAAATTGGCCGAACCTCATAAATTTCAGTGTTCTCTCTATTTTGTTTTGGTTTTAGCACTAGTTTTGAATTTGCTGGTCGCTTCGGCAACAATTGGTACCAAAGCGTTGGTTTTAGGAGAAATTAGTATGCTCTGTGCAATGTAGGTGTACTACGGTCGGCACATCCGAAAGTTTTTTTCTACTTTCGATCCTGATGTCTAATTGGCATTTAGCAAATTTAAAATTATTATTAAAATACTCTTTTAGTAAAATCTAGAATAAAAATAGTATATTGTCTCGAGTAAACGGAAATTTTTTTATCACCAAGCGATAAGAGCCTAAGGAAATTGGCGTATAACTGAGACCGTTTGTGACTCAACCAATTACATGGGAATTTTTTCTAGCACACTAGAGTAATATTATTGTTTGTGATTTTACAGTTTGGATGAAATGGAGAATCCATTTGCAACGAAGGCATCCGCATCAAATACTTCAAGTATTTTTCAAAGAGTTACTGGAGTAAATTTGAGAGTAATGGTGGAAATCTTTGATGGTAGCGGTCATTTGAGCATCTGGGAAAGTGAGGTTCAGGATGCCTTATTTCAATAGGGTCTTGACATTGCACTTGAAAGAGAGAAACCAGATGAACTGGGAGAAGGAGATTGGAGTACCCTTAATCAGTTGGCTTGTGGTATAATTCAGTCGTGCTTATCTAGAGAGCAGAAGTATGCATTTTGCAAAGAGACTTCGACTAATAGATTAATGACGGCATTGGAGGAGAAGTTCCTAAAGAAGAGCAGTTAGAATAAGCTTTACATGAAGAAAAGACTATTCCAATTTACGTTCACTCCTGGTACCACAATGAATGATCACATCACCAGTTTTAATCAGTTGGTTGCCGATTTGTTGAACCTTGATATGACATTTGGAGATGAGGATCTCACCTTGATGTTGTTAGGATCCCTTCCGGAGGAGTTTGAGTTTCTTGAAATGACTCTACTTCATGGGAAGGCTGCTATAACTCTCAGTGAAGTCTGTGGAGCTTTATGTATCTATGAATTGAGGAGGAAGGATAAATTGGATAGCTCAAGCAAAGGGACTGAATCATTGATTGTCAGAGGATGTGCGGGAACTAGGCGAAAGGAAAGAAGGGACAATCAAAGGCAATGTCGAAGTTGAGCAAAGATGAATGCGCCTTTTGTAGAAAAAAGGTCATTGGCAAAATGAATGTCCTAAGTTGAAGCAGAGAGGCCAATTTGACAAAGGGAAAGACTGTTGCAGTGGCTGAGTATGATATGCACTCAGATTGTTCACTTGTTGTATTGAGTTCTACCAGCTCTTCTACTATTTGGATTCTTGATTCCGGATGCAGTTACCATATATGTCCTAATCGAGAATGGTTTTATAATTTTAAAGAACTAGAAGATGTAGTAGTATATGCAGTAAATGATATCCCTATTACCACACTTGGGATTGGTTCCATATGGTTGAAGAATCAAGATGGATCAATTAGTACATTGAAGGATGTTTGCTACATACCAGATTTATCAAACAATCTCATTTCTGTGGGAGCCTTAGAAGAAGAAGGTTTTGTCGTACAATCAGAAGGTGGAGTTATGAAGATACTCTCTGGTGCATTAGTGATGTTGGAGGGAGTTTGGAAGAATAACAGGTTGTATCAATACCAAGGTACTACTGTTATTGGAACTGCAAATTTGGCTTCTAATGACGAGGTGTTGGAAGAAGTCGGATTGTGGTAAATGTACTTGGGACAAGTTGGGTTGGTGTATCAGCAAGATAAAGATGGTGATATAGATAAACATTGATCAAATACTAGTTATGTGTTCACTATAGGATAAGGACTAGGGTGTTACAAGTTTGTTTTACAGTTACCAGATGCTTTGTTTAAGCTGGAAGCAGAGTATATGGCATGCACATAGGCTGTAAAAGAAGCAATTTGGCTTTAAGGGTTGCTTGATGAGTTGGGGATTTGGCATATGGACATAAAGGTGCATTGTGATAGTCAGAGAGCTATTGTGTTGGCTAAGAATCAATTTCATCATTCAAGGATGAAGCATATCTATTCATTACCACTTTATACGAGAGGTTCTCGAAGAAGGCGGAGTTGAAATTCGAACCATAGAGAATCTAGCTGAGATTTTGGTAAATGTTTTAAGCTTGGTCAAGTTCCAATGTGATTTGGACTTGATCAATGCTATCTAAAATTGAAGACTACATTGGAAGACACTACACAAGATAAGAGAGATTGAAAATGTGGACTTTGTCAAGGTGGAGATTTGTAGAAATTATGACAAAGTCCAACGTGGACAAAGTAAAAAGTTGACTTAACTAAATTTGAGGCTAATTAAAGGGTGGTTGCTTAATTAAAGCGTGGCTAAATATGATTGGAAGGTGGAAAATTTTTGTATAAATACTCCATTTGTGCATCCATTAGTTTCATCCCAAAATTAAATGCCTTCCTATTCTTAAGGCTTTGTTCTTCTTTCTCTTCTCAATTTGTAATATTTCTTTGAGTGAAATATTAATTTTTAAGTGTCCAAGGATGTAGGCAAAATTGGCCGAACCACGTTAAATTATTGGTGTTCTCTCTATTTGTTTTAGTTTTAGTAATAGTTTTGAATTTGCTAGTCGCTTCCACAACAGTTTTATCCTGATTTGGCCCCGCCTACACTAGTCCCCAGAGTGTCCTTACTCCGAGCGTTTTCCACTAGTGGATTCCTTTCCAACTGGAAGGAATCAAGCCTTACATTTTGTCTTCGGATAGTAGCCCCTTTCAGATGTAGGATATACCACTAGAAGTACCAACTCCTAGCTGAGTCCTCTTGTCTTTAGTAGGATATACCACTTAGATTTCTACCCAAACCTAAGTTGAGTCCTATAGGGAGATCCCACTTAAAGCACCACCTTTAAGCTATATCCTAATCTCAAAACTCACCCAAGTTTGAGATTTTTACAACTTGTTTTTCTCAAGGGTTTGGCTTTTGAATTCCTCAAGTTTATAACTCACTTGAGAATTCTTACAAACTGATTCAGAATCATTTGTTTTTTATAGGGATTAAGTCATTGATTGTAATAGCTGATTCTCTTGTGTATGTATTCTTAAAACAACCAGCACCTGATCAAATTGCGAAGCTTCCCTTCTATAGGCTTTGATCATTAACGTAGCTATTGTGTACCATTGAGGTTGAATTGAATCTTCACCATTGATAAGGTAAAATTTGGCACATTTGGAGCCATTGATTAATCAGTTAGGCATAGATTTTGACCCATTTGAATTCTTAGGATTGAGGTAAAAAGTTGTCAGTGATCGTTTTGTTTGGATTTTAGTGATCCACCAACTTTTATGCCATTTGTCTAGTGTGAGCTCTACACGCCATTCTTATTGGTCTATATGAAAAAGGTTGCTACCTTTTTCTCTTTCCTGTGTTAGTCCTTTTGTCCTTTTCTGGAGTGCGTGGTAGCTATTTTCTTCAAGGCAAAAGGATCTTTGACTATAGACCAAAAAGAGAGGCAAAAGGTTGAATTGAAATTTTTCCTTTTCTTGATATTTGGATCTTCCAGATGTCTTCAGATTAAATATACATCCACATACTATATTAATCAGTTCTTATTCCGGATGCTACTTTTTAGAGGTTTAAAGTTTGTTTCCTTTCCAAACCTTAACCGGATACTTTTATTGTGTGCTTAGGTATTTATAGCCTTCAATATGTGTCCGGATGACTTATCTTGGACATTGGAGACTGAATGTTTTTGTTTGTATGTTTTTGTTTTCTTCAAACTTCTCTAAACTTGATCTAGATCTGTTCTTGAATTTGTTCTTCCGGATCATTTTTTCAACACTTCAATCTTAGGAGGTTAACTGCTTGGATCTTTCAAAGAGAGTCGACCACATACTAGTCTTACTGCTCCATCAATATCCTTTCTTGATGAAACTATGACTAGGGATACTTTAGACATAATCATAATTGCACATGTAGTAGGTCTCACTATACATAGTCCCACTATAATATCTCTCACTTCATGCTATGTATTATGTTAAGGACGTTTGTACAAAGATATCAATGAATATATTTTAACCAGCCATAATATATATGAACACATCAATATAAACGAAAGATTAAATGCTCTATTAATTAAACAAATTGTTCGTACCAATAGATAATTAATATATATCGCCCTAATTGCCTTAAGGGCATATATCATTTCTAACATTAAGTACTCTATAGAGTGAGTGATATGGGTGATCATGAGTAGAATTGATGTCTGTCCATCGGTAAGCTAGGTAGTCGAGATGGAATCTATTAATCAATTATATAAATATAAGGGAGACGTACCGTGGCCAATTGCTAGAAGTGACACACTCGTAAACCTCTGATCAGAGTATGGGTTAATAGGATGAGATCCTAATCAATACATTAATTTGGTTGAGTAATGTACTTTTATAGCAAGACTAAATACTGGGGTAGCCATTAAGGCTACTAGTGGACTAAAACTTAAGCCTTATCCTAGAAACCAGATGGTACTTAACCATTGATAGAAGGAGTGAATTGTATTGATACTATTGCAGAAAAGGGATTAAGTCACATGCACGTGAAGTTTCGAATATCGGGGTCATATGCCCTATGCTAGAGAGCCACTATGATCGATTAAAACCCGATGACCTTAAATGATTGTGGTATGCCACTAGCAAGGGACAACCATCCCCTATTACTCAAAACATCATTTGTGCTTATGACTTAGTCCTGGTTAATGCAATAGTTGTCCAATGCCATGAACTCTTTCCATTCTTTAATATTAGTACCATCTGGTTTATTGTGTTCAGTTAAAGTGTTAACCCACTAATAGCTAGGTTGCTTCAAGCTATCCTAGTTATTTACTTGTTACCAAAGTATATTGCTTTATACCATAATGTAGTTGACTAGAAACTATTTCTATCAAACACATACTCCGATCAGAGGTTTATAGTAAACATCACTTTAACAAGTGGCTAGGTACAACTCCTAAATATATACGGAGCCACATATTCTTTCTGACTATATAGTTTACCAATGAGTTGTCATCACTATACCCCTAATCATCTGTGGCACCCTAAAATAATGAGCGAAAGGTATGACCCAAAGTATAGCGATTGTACCATACAAGGCAACTAGTATCTCAAGTATGAGGATATTCACAAAGCTGCTGCATAAAGATAAAAACTAACACTATGATAAATCTACCAAGTGTTTATCTTATTGCGGTCTTCAATATATCTACTAGATATATTTATGTGTCAATCTTAAGGCACCACCTTCAATTATAGGAGATTAACTACTTGGACCCGTTCCAAGAAAGTTTACCACATGCTAGTCGAACTACTTCATCAATATTATTTGTTGATGAAACTATGACTAGGGATAGTTTAGACATAATCATAATTGCACATGAAGAAGATCTCACTGAACATAGTCCAACTATGATCTCTCTTCATTCTATGATATATCAAGGAGTTTTGTACTCATAGATTAATGAATATATTTTAATTAGTCATAATATATATAAACACATCGATATAAAAAAAGATTAATGCCTTTATTAATTAAACAAATTGTTCATACTAATACATAATTAAGATATATTGCCCAATTGCCTTAAAGGCATACATCATATCTAACAATCTCCCACTTTCAGTAAGGCCAATTAGCCATATGTCTTATTCCATATGCTTTAACATGCTAGTCATGTTCGACTTGAGTCAATGGCTTCATTAGACCATCCATAAGGTTCTAATCAATGGGAACATATTATATTCTTATCATCCTAGCATCAATAATTTCCTTGATTATATGATACTTTCTTAGTACATTTCTATTTTTCTGATGAGTATGTGGTTCTTTTGCATGAGCAATAACACCATTGTTCTCACAATACAAAGTAGTTGGAATAATAATCTTAGGCACCACACTGAGATCACCGATAAATCCCTTTAACTAGACAGCTTCTTTTACCACTTTGCAAGCAACAGTGTACTCAGACTCCATGGTTAAATCAGCAGTAGTTTCTTACTTGGAACTTTTCCAGCATACTGCCCCCCCATTAAATACATACACAAAACTAGACTATGACTTGAAGTCATCATTATCAGATTAGAAACTTGCATCCCTGTAACTTCAAATTATGAGGTCACATTCTCCATATATCAAGAACTCATATTTAGTCCTTCTCAATTACTTAAGAATTGCCTTGACTATTATCCAATGCTTTTCACCCAGATCTACTTGATATATACTCGTAAAGCACAAAGCTTGAGATACATCTGGCCTAGTACATATAATAGCATACATGATGGATCCTATTGCAGATGCATAGGGTATATCTTTCATGCGCATTCTTTCCTAAACTATTTTCAGACACTTAGTCTTAGACAGGGTAATCCCCTTTGTCATCGAAAGATAACCCTTCTTTGAATGCTCAAGGCTGAACCTATTCAGAACCTTGTCTATATACGTACTTTCAGAAAGACCTAACGGCTTCTTGGATCTATCTCTATAGATCTTTATACCTAGTATAAATGCTTCTTCTCCAAGGTCTTTCAAGGAGAATTTTTTGACAACCATACTTTAATATTTTAAAGAAGAGAAATGTCATTTCCTATTAGTAATATGTCATTGACATATAATACCATGAAAAAGACTACACTACCTCTAACCTTCTTGTAAACACAAGGCTTATTAATGTTTCGAAACAAATCAAGTTCATGGATCGTCTGATGAAACCTAATA
This sequence comes from Euphorbia pulcherrima, assembly GCA_947683365.1. Taxonomy (NCBI): domain Eukaryota; kingdom Viridiplantae; phylum Streptophyta; class Magnoliopsida; order Malpighiales; family Euphorbiaceae; genus Euphorbia; species Euphorbia pulcherrima. Next base: position 61,338,174 of record CANTUS010000004.1, on the reverse strand, counting down.
TTCCAGCTCCTAGATGCTTGCTTAAGTTCATAAGTAGACTTTTTCAAATTTTCATTCCTTTGAGCTATTCTAAGATGAAAAACCCTCAGGTTATGCCATATACATATCCTAATCCAAATCCCCCTTTAGGAATGTTGTTTTAACATCCATTTGTCAGATCTCATAATCATAACAAACAATAATGGCGAGGAGTATTCTTATGGATTTAATCATGGCTACTGGTAAGAAAGTCTCATCATAGTCAATATCTTCAAGTTGACTTTAACCATTCGCAACCAAACTTTCCTTGTAGGTAATTACATTACCATCCATGTTGGTCTTCTTCTTGAAGACCCACTTGCACCCTATAGGTCTAACCTCTTTCGGTGCATCGACCAAGTTCCAAACTTGGTTTTTGTATATGGAATCCATTTCTATTTTCATGGCTTTAAGCCAGTTATTAGAATCCGATCTCTTCATTCCTTCATAATAGGTTCTTGGTTCATCATCCACCATGAGATATAGTTCCCTATTATTAGTGACAATGAACCATATCTTTTGGGACCTTTATGAACACGACCTAATCTTCACTATGATTATATTTCAACAAGTTGTTCTTTGATTACACCTTCTTATGTATCGAGAATGGGGTCAGCTAGTTAATTGTTTCTTCCTCTTGAATCTCTAGTTCAAGATTGCTCCCACTGACTTTTGGAAGTAAGTGTTCTTTTTTGCAAGAAAATGAGCACATCCAAATTCAAATACCATTTGTGCCTCAGGTTGGTAAAATGAATATCCCATAGTTTCCTTTGGATATCTAATAAATAGACATTTATCAGATTTAGCATCAAGCCTATTTAATGCTATCCTCTTTACTATAGCAGGGCGACCCCATACTCTTAGGTGACTCAGAGATGGCTTTTTATTACACCATCATTCGTAAGGTGAAAAATCAACTCATTTAGAGGGCACTCTATTTAGTATATAAACTGCACTCTCTAGTTCATATCCCCAAATTTATTGAGATCTTCTTGGATTATCATGGACCAAACCATATCCAATAAAGTCTAATTCCTCCTTTTAGACACTCCATTGTGTTGGGGCATGTAAGTAGGGGTCCACAGGGGAACTATCCTATTTTCTTTTAGACAATCCTTAGACTCTTAACTCAGGTGTTCACCACCCTGATCAGATCGAAGTGCTTTGATACTTTTCTCAAGTTGTTTCCCTACTTCATTTTTGAATATTTTTAATTTATCAAAACTTTTAGACTTGTTCTTCATTAACTATAGATAACAAAGCTAATGAAGTAACAGTATCCTCCAAGTGACTGAACACTCAATGGACTAGATAAATCTGTATGTGGTCACTCTGAAAATGGAGGAAAGCAATATGAAAGGGTTTACCATAGCCACAATCGGTCAAGGATCAAACAGGCAACCAAAAGTGCATTGGGGCCCTTGGATTCAAAGTTACATGCTTCTACTCCACACTCTTGGAAAAGGACTAGGTATCCATGAGTAGGTAATGCCATCTTTCAACATAGGGGTAGGAGAATGGAAATCTGTAGGACTCAGTTATAAAGGCACTAGAAAAATTGCCAATAAAATGATCTTTCAGAGGAAGCCGGAGCAACCATACAACAGAACCCCCGAACCTGTTACTCTTCCGGGGAGGACTGTTTTAGGATTTGAGATCTATTCAGATGTGGTTGACTATAACAAACATGGTAAAAGCCCTATTGCCTATATGATGAAAAAGGTAGATTGTCAACAAGTTGTAGAGGCAATTCCCAGTCAGATCAAGTCTGATGAACAGGTATGTCCAAAGAAGATTTATAAGCTGAGCAAAGAAGAAGAAATCCTTGAAGCTTTAACCAAGCACTTTGAAGCCCAACTCAAGATAGTGGAAGAGGCAAAGAGAAAAGGAGGTTGCCTAAGCCCAACTATCATGGACATGGTCAAACTCATAAAAGGCAAAGCGAAAGTAGAAGAGGAAGACAAAGAGAATATCCTGCTAAAGTCAGCTGCTAAGGAAGGAACATCTGGTGTAGAACTGATGCCTATTGATAAGGATGAGTCTTTCATTTCCATTTCCTATATGTTTGAAATGAATAATGTATTTTATGATTATAATAAGATGAAGAACTTTGCTTATTTGGATTCTGCTTCTAATTATGATTCTATGCATCCGTTCGAGCATTCATCTAGCATTTTTAACATTAATAATGATATTACAGAAGAAATTAACTTAAATAAGGAGGATGATCCAAAAATTGTACACATTTCCAGTAAATTGCCTATTGAACAAGAGAGAGAATTAGTAAAAACATTAAAAAAAATCACGTTTTAGCCTTTGCTTGCTCTCAGGAGGCCATGCATAGACATGATCAGCACATCACTGAACATAAGATCCCCACGGATCCAAGGATTCATCAAGTGAAGCAAAAGATGAGAAGAATACATCTAGAATAGGCAGGAAAAGTCAAAGCAGAAGTAGCCAAGCAAATCAAGGCCAATTTGGTGGAACTTGTTGAGTATCCCACTTGGCTATCTAATGTAGTTCTTGTGCCCAAGAAAAATGGCGACATCAGAGTTTGTGTTGACTTTAGGGATCTGAATAAGGCCACCCCTAAGGATGATTTTCCGCGACCACACATTGATATTCTGGTAGACAGCGCGGCTAGAGCAGCCATGTATTCCTTCATAGGCGGGTTCTCCAAATACAACCAAATCCTCATGAATATAATAGACAAGTTCAAAACTGCATTCATCTCAGAATGGGGAATGTATTGTTTTAGAGTAATGCCTTTTGGACTCAAGAATGCTGGGGCAACCTATTAGTGAGCAGTTACAACATTACTACATGATTTGATCCATAAAGAAGTTGGGGTTTATGTGGTGGACATGCTTGTGAAATCCGCTATGCCAGAAGAACATCTGGTAGTGTTAGAATAATTCCTCATAAGGATTGAGAAGTACAATCTTCGTCTCAACCTAAAGAAGTGCATATTAGGTGTCATATTAGGCAAGTTGCTGGGGCATGTGGTTAGCAAAAGAGGCGTAGAGATAGACCCTGATAAAGCCAAGGCTATTAGGGAAATGCCTGTACCAAAGACTGAGAAAGAAGTGATGAGTTTCTTAGGATCCATACAGTATGTCAGCCATTTTATAGCTCGATTAACTACCACATGTTAGCCTATCTTCAAGCTCTTAAGAAAGCAACAACCGATAGAGTGGAATGAACAGTGTTAGCAAGCCTTCGACAAGATCAAGGCTTATCTAATGAACCCTCATGTGCTGAAGCTGCCTATTCTTGGAAAGCCATTAATCCTCTATTTAGTGTTCAAAGAAACATCTATAGGGGCTATGGTGGTTTAGGAACATGAAGATTAAAAAGAACACGGAGTCTATTATCTTAACAAGAAATTGCTAGAGTGTGAGACTCGATACACCATCATGGAGAAAACTTATGCCGCAATGGTGTGGCTCACCAAAAAGCTCAGACATTACTTCCAAATGCTACTAAATCCAAGTAGTTGCAAAGGTGGACCCAACTAAGTATCTATGCCAAGCTACTTCACTAACCGAAAAACTGGCGAGGTGGCTCTTATTACTATCAGAATTTGATATTGAATATGTCACTAAGAAAACCATCAAGGGTAGATCAGTGGCTGCGTGTTTAGCAAATCAACCACTCGAGGATGGAGAAGTAGAAAACCTAAGGTCCCTAATGAATGTTTTACCAAAATAATGGAAAATTCAGGAAAATGGATTATGTTCTTTGATGGTGCCGTTAACAGGAGAGGGGGTAGTTTAGGGGTTATCATTGTTACACCAAACGGAGCACTCATACCTATGTCAAAATGATTAGAATTCCTCACTACCAATAACGGGGCAGAATATGAGGGCTGTCTATTTGGGATGACTGCTCTAATTACCCATAAAGCAGATAAAGTCAAGATTGTTAGTAATTCAGCTTTAGTCATCAAACATGTCATAGGAGACTGGGAATTGAAGGAAGAATCTCTCAGACCTTACTTAGAAGCCATATCGAGAAAAGCCACTATGTTTAGCGAATGCGAGTTTTGTTACATGCTTTGAGAAGAGAATCAGATGGTATATGCGTTGCCCACTTTGGCCTCCATGTACTAGGGCCCTCAAAAACAGCCAATCAAGCTCCTTATTTTGGAGACAACCCAATCTCCGTATTATATTTGTGTGATAGAAAGCTCTATGGATAAGGAAGAACCCTAGTACTCTAACATTGTCAAGTTCCTTGAAAATGGTGAATTCCCGACTGAAGCTATGGACTTTTACAGGAATACACTATGAAAGCTCCCTATGCAATTCTGCTTGATTAAGGGAGATCTATTCAAAAGGTCATCTGACGGTTTGCTGCTAAAATGTTTAACTCAACAAGAAGTAGAGCAAGTAATGAAAGAAGTGCATTCAGGGGACTGTGGTCTGCATTTGAATGGCATCATAATGGAAAAGAAGATTCAAAGTGGGATACTTTTGGCTAACTATATTGGCTGATTATATTCAAAAAGCAAAGAATTTCCATGCATGTCAGATATATGGAGATGTGAGCCATCTGTCCCCAAAGACATTACAAAACTTGATGACGCCTTGGCATTTCTCATCCTGAGCCATCGCTATCATTGGCGAAATAAGACCATCCTTGAGTAACGGCCACTGATTCGTCATAGTGGCTATCAATTACTTTTCCAAATGTGTAAAATTAGAGTCATATACAAGCATCACGGCCAAGAAAATGGCTCGATTCATTCAATGACATATCTTCGCCAGATACAATATTCCTCATCATATAATAAGTTACAATGGTATGCAGTTTTAAGGGGAAACAACTGTTCTTATTTAGAAGCATGGGATTGAGCATCACCATTTTTTACCATATTCGCCACAAGCTAATGGAGCCATAGGAGAAGTTAATAAGGTAATTAAGAAGATCGTCTCCAAAATGATCGCCAATTATCGGGATTGGGTCGATCACTTGCCTCGTGCTTTATGGGGGAATAAAACCACTGTCAAGACTCATACAAGATAAACTCCTTTTTCTCTTATCTAAGGGATGGAGGCAGTATTGCCTGCGGAAATGGGGATTAAATCTTTATGTGTAGCCCTTGAAGCAAAACTTCCTGAAGATGATTGGGCAAGGGTGAGACACGAAGAGTTAACCTTAATCGATGAGAAATGATTAGCTGCATTAGAGAATCTACAATTATATCAACAGTGCATGGCTGGGATTTACAGTCAAATGGCAAGATCAACCTATGAGGGTAGGTGATCTGGTCTTAAAGTAATCTCGTAAAATGCATGCGAATGATGGAGCAAAATTCCAACTAAACTAGGAAGGACCTTATGTAGTGAAGAGGACTTTCAGTAAAGGGGCAGTCAAAATCTCAGATCTGGACGATAATGAATTTGTGAATCCAGTCAATCATGATAAGCTAAAGTGCTATCTCGTGTAGTTAAAAGAATGTGTAAAATAATAATAGAAGTCTGTCAAGAGCTAGTGAAGGTTCCTAAATAAAAATGAAGACTTTAAATAAAAGAGTGAAGCCTTAGGTAAAATCCATCCGCAACCTTAGGCGATAATGGACATTGCTTGGGAATATATATCATTTATCCTTATTGTTTAAATAATATCTTTAATAATAACATGTTCATGTTAAAAATTAATGCAGGAGTGCATTAAATGGAGACTGTGAATTGTTTAATAAAACACGCATTCAAATAGCATTTCTGTCTTTATTTCACATAAAGTGCATTACAAACAGGAAATGGAAATAAAGAGGGAAAAGACCAAGGCTTGAAGCCTTTATTCTTCCACGAAAACGAAAGATGCATGATGATAAGCTTAATGACTTCCACGAAAGCTACGAAGCCTATTAGTCTCGGTAAGCCTTTCTTCAAGAGTAGCAAGCCCACGGGTGCTAACAACCTAGATGTGGTAAGCCTCACTTGGGTGAATGTCAAAGGGCTCAATAATTCACCTCTACTTGAGTGCGGTTATTCCACCTCACGTCATGATAATAGACCTGAGTATAAGAAAGCTCAGAGCCAAGGAGGGTTCACAAATATGTCAGAAACCCCTAAGAACGGCCATATTGCCTACACAAGCGACTAGGAGAGTAGGTGACAATCTCAGAAAGACCAACAAGAACCACACCTTTGCTAGCAACATCTATAGTCACATGTGTGATTCCCTACCAACGGCAAATTTAGTGGATATCCTCAACAGTATGACTCCCCATGAACTCAACCCACTCCTCAATAGTAAGGTCTCTATAGGAGCGGTCACCGATAAGAACTAAGGAGCTCCACGCCCAATAAGCCTTTGGTTGATAATCCATATTCGTAGGAACAGACCATATGGAAAGCTTGTCCCGAAGGTAAAGCTGTAGCAAAAGAAAGAAAAAGAAAATGATGAATAATAAAATACAATAATAGTCTACTAGATTGAAAACTTGAAAAGGCGATCCAGGCAAAAATTAAGGCAAGCCTAATAAATTGAAAACTCGAAAGGGCAGTTTATGCAAAATGAAAGGCTAGAATAAATTCACCTAGAGAAGAAGTGTGCTACACATAGAAGTAACTTCAGTGCCATCTTGGGTAGAACACATAAAGAACAATGTTTCTGCCATACTCATTACAACATGAGATATCCCCTCTAATATCTGATTGACAATGGTTAAATAGGCAAAACTGAAAAGCATGGTCGGAGATTCGCTGAGAAATACTCCCAACAAAGGAAGACAATCTTCCATATATAGTTTATGGGGCAATCTTCCAATATCTGGCAGATTAGACAGATGAACTCGATTATCAAAAAAAGGAGCAAAAAACACCGACAATGATGTAAAAATTATTTTGTAAATAAAAATGTTTATACAAGGAGGGCCCCACAACAAGGCCTAAAAAGAAAGAAAAAAAAGGGGCTATCTAATGGCCATTGGTCGAACCTAGCTGACTAAGAGGATCACCGCCTTGCAGGAAGAATCCATGAAGGCCACCTTGTACTCACTGAGACTGATGCTACTGGTCATCCACTTGAACCATCCCCAGTTGCGCCTGAGGTCATCTGATCTCGATCTGCAACATTCTAGCGCATTTTATTCATATGCATTTCATAACATACCATGCATTATCATTAAAATAATAAAGTAATGAACATACCACCATATCAAAATTTTGATTCATCATGAGATTTTTCTCTCCCCGTGTATCCCTAATCAGCGATGGTATTAGCTACCTCTAAAGTTGAAACTAAAATGAGTTAGGTTCATGACAACCTGAAAACAAGGGTAAGAGAGTCAATGAACTCACATGAGTAGTTTTGGGACGATGTAAAGTCATCGGCCGCCCTAGATGCAGATAGATATGAATCATCGAGGTTTAGGTGGTTAGGTCTGGGCGATAAATTATGAATATACGATGATCATACTAGATACCTCAATGACCCTCTATCATCACCAAAACCTAAGAAGGAGATGAAGAGGTAGAAGAATTCCCAATAGGCTTGGCCACTTTCCTATCGCGATGGTCCTGTGTGAAGATGAAAATAAAAGAAGCCCAAATCAACTTCAAACAAGCGCAATAAGAAAGTAATGAAGGGGCAAATACTACAACTCGGATGATACCCTATGAACTAGAGCCAGCCTATGTGCTATGGGCATCGGTAGGTGATGATGGCTCACTCTTGCTAGGAGGATTGTGGGGGTCTACCATCGGAGCCATGAGAATGGGATCCACATCCTGCCAACCATGAAGCTCCCTAAGGCAAAAATACTTATAGCCCCCAGGGAGCTCAGTAAAAGAGGCATCTATTCCAACACTACCCAGACAAGCAACATCAGTCGAATTCTAGGGCCAGAAGACCCATTAAGGTATAGGTGGTGGAATCGAGTGAGTCCTAGGTGTAAGATGGCAACCCTAGATCCAATCTCTAAGATACCCCTCAAGGGAAAAGGGGGTCTCCATAATCGGATGAGAGCTAGTGAACTCCCATATGAAATGTAGGTAATCAAACCACTGAGTCTGAGGACCCCTATGGAGAAGTCCTACTCTGAAAATGACAAAGGCAAAAATAAGGAACCAAGCAGCATGATGGAATGTAAAAGTAGCTAAAGTCATGTAACTTGCCAACTCAGTGGTAAATCATCAGAGTTAGGGTGCAATGACCCTAGGGGCATCGATCTTTCATCCATACCAATAGTGAGGTAATATTTGAAAGCATGGGAGATTTTTGTTTGTCATGAGCAGTGGACTCGTTAAGATCTAAGTCTCGAAGAACAAAACCTGTAACTATGCAAAGGAAAGCGTAAACATTCAAAATCCAAAATATGAAAGAAAACCATAAAGGTTTCAAACACTTACAAAGAAAAATTAGAGGCAAGACTTGAGCTTCCTGATTCAGTTCCTCGCATATTGATCAAGAGCCTAGTACATATGGCAGAGAGCGGCTCGTCTAAGCATATTAGTCAAACTCATGGATATTGATCAAGCTCAAAAGAATATTGAGATTCACCATATAAATTATTGGAACACAACCAAGAAAGAGTCACGGCCACGAAGGCCCTAGCCTCGCACTTAACAGGTAAACCAACGCCCTTGCTAGAAGTCCAGAACTTCATCAGCTTATCATAAGAGATCCCTCTACGATCCCCGGCATATCAAATCAGAGCCTCAATAAGCCAATTATTAAAATGATGGTTGGAGAAACAGGTGTTGAACTGAAGGACCTGACCCTCAAACGACAGGAGTGATGGTATACTTGCCACAGCCGAAGTTGAAGGTGTGAGTAGTATCCGACCACCTCCTCAGAAGGCATGTTGAGACACCTTTAGGAATGTAAGGATATCTTCTTGATTTCTAATATTTAAGGTTGGCAAGCATCCTGTCCAAAGAGGTCCCCTCTATCAAAGCCTTAGAACCTAGGGAAAGGCGCTTGTACCAAGTCCCAAATAGAGTAATGCTGGCACCGTCAATTCGATAACCTGATGGCAATAAAATGTGCATCGTATCAATTTTTGAAAAAATAATGATAAATAAAAATAATAACAAAATACATGTGCATGTAAAAAATAACCTTACATCATATTTTGTAATAAAAAGCCTAATTTTTCATTTTTGAAGGGGCATTATTTTTGAAAATTTTTCTGCAATAAGTCTGAGGCTTATAAGAAATCTAGGGGCGTCCATTTTATCTTACATCATTTTGTGTATTGTTTTCTCTAATAGAAAATCTATCATTCAAAGAAAAATACTAATAACAAATTTTATGCATATTTCTATATCAAGTGGAATAAAATTGACATTGGAATAATAAACGTTGAAAGAAAAGAAGAAAAGAGAACTAGCCAGATTTTGAGAGAGATAGGATGCACAATTTAAGGCAACATGAATTTCCTTACTGGGCTCGACCCCATAAAATCCCTAATTGCAGAGCAATCCGTACAAAGTTTCAACAGGCACCCAAGCAAAATCCACTTGTTGGCCCACAATCTCGACCTGAAAAGTTTGCACAGGAAGATCCGAAATAGGGAGCTTGACGTTATAGAGCTTAAACTACATTGAAACTCTGAAAAAATCAAAGTAAAAGTGGGAAAATTTGGAAGAAAAGCACGAAAGACATCTTGAAAATCCCAAAAGTTGTAAAGAAAAAGCAAGAAATCCGAATTAGAGAAGAGAAGAATTGTTGGTGTAAAGAGAAAATGGAGATCAGATCTATTTTTATAGCCAGCAGGTGATGAGCCCACAAGCTCATCACCTATGTAATCAGCCCGCGGGGTGATTACCCATCCATATGGCATGCGTTTACCTGTTGATTTCGCATTTTGATTGTCAGACCCGTAACGACTAGAAAAGTGACTGTTAGTTAGGCTTTGAGCCCGTAGGCTCATGACTGGTTTTCAGCTTTTTTGCAATTTTTTCATGCATTTTCTGCATTGTTTACAAAACGAGTGGACCTAAAAGCTATTTATTCACACCATCTACTGCATTTATGCATATAAGTAATTCTAAAATTATTTTTGACCCCCTGTCAATTTTAATTTCATCATTTTCATTTGTTTAATTATTTTTATTCGAAGGGGTAAAAATATTTTTTTTTCAAAATTAGTCGATTAAAAATATTTCAACTCATTCTACATCACACACACTATTTTTTTTGTTTTGCATACGATAAAATTTGTAGCATGAAATTTATGTATGCGAGGGGCAAACTATTAGCACAGGTCTGTTCCGGCCCGATGAGGCATAATTCCTATTTCACTGAGTGATTCGACGAGAGAGCCAAAAAGAATAGAATTGTCATCCAAAAATCAGAAATTTAAAAATCCACATTCTAGGGAAGCCTCGAGTTAGCATTTCCTACTGAAAAATCAAGAAGTCAAAATTTTGGTCAAAGTGGTCTTTTAGCCCGCGGGCTCATTACCCATGAAAAGTAAAAAAATCATATCTCAGTAAATTTTCATTAGATTTACTGACATATCCATTTTGATTTGCACTCAAGTAGGCATTGAGTCTGCGGGCTCATTACCTAGTCTTTTAAACTGGGGGCTCAATACTCTGCTTTTTAAATAGGAAACAATATTTCTCATCTTCAGATAGTTAAAATATGGTTATCAAGAAAATTCTCCATGAAAGACCTTGAAGAAGTAGCTTTTTATACTGCATATAAAGATCTATAGAGATAGAATTAAGAGGTTGCTAGGTCTTTCTCAAAGTACATATATAGACAAGGTCTTCACTAGGTTCAGCCTTAAGCATTCAAAGAAGGGCTATCTCCCTATGACAAAGGGAGTTACCCTATCTAAGTCTGAGTGTCCTAAGACACCTTAGGAGAGAATGCTTATGAAGGATATACCCTATTCATTGGCAATAGGATCCATCATATATTCTATGATATATACTAGGCTAGATTTCTCACAAGCTTTGAGCTTCACGAGAAGATATCAAGCAGATCATGGTGAAAAGCACTAGATGGCCATCAAGGCAATCCTTAAGTACCTAAGAAGAACTAAGGATGAATTCTTGATTTATGGATAAGGTGACCTCACTATTTGAGGTTACATATATGCGAGTTTCCAATCTGATAAGGATTACTTTAAGTCTCAGTTAGGTTTATTGTTTATATTTAATGGAGGCGCAGTATGCTGGAAAAGTTCCAAGTAAGAAACTATTGCTGATTTAACCACGAAATCTGAGTACATTGCTGCTTGAAAAGTAGCAAAGAAAGTTGTCTAGTGAAAGGGATTTATTGTTGATCAAATCACGACGTATTATGATAATAATGGGGCTATTACTTAGGAAAAGGAACCACGGTCTCACCACAAAAATATACATGTCCACAAAAAGTATCAGACCATTAGGGATATTGTTGGTGCAAAGATTGTAAAACTAGAATACATTCCCACTGATCAAAACTTGGTAGACTGTCTGATAAAGCCATTGGCGAAAGTCAAACATGACTAGCATGTAAAATCATATGGGATTAAGCATATGGTAGATTGGCCTTAGTGTAAGTGGGAGATTGTTCGATATAATGTATGCCCTTAAGAAAATTATGACGATATGTCTTAATTATGTATTTGTATGAACTAATTTATTAAAGGCATTTAACTTTTGTTTGTATCAGTGTTTTAATATATATTGTAACTGGTTAAAATATATTCAATGATATATGTATACTAAAGTCATTCACATATCATAGCATTAAGTACAGATCATAGTGTGACTATGCTTAGTGAGATCTACTTCATGTGCAATTACAATTATGTCTAAACTATGTGTAGTCACAGTTCCATCAAGATGGGACATTGTTCAAGTAGACAGACTAGCAAGTGGTCATGCTCTCTTAGATGAGATCCGAGTAGTTAATCTTCTAGACTTAACATGGTTCCTTGAGTTGACACATGGATATATCTAAAAGATATATTGGAGACTGTTGTAAGATAAACACTTGGTCAATATATCATAGTGTTGGTGCTTTATCTTAGTGCAGTAGCTTTACGTATATCCTCATACTTGAGATACTAGTTGCCTTGTGTGGTACTGTCACTATGCTTTGGGTCATTCCTATTCATTCATTAATTTAGGATGCCATTGGTGATTACGGGTGTAGTGATGACAACATGTTGGTAAGCTCAGTAGTCATATAGAATCCATCACTCTCGATATCTTTAGGAGTTGTACCTGGCCGCTTGTTTAAGTGACGATTGCTTGAAACCTCTTATTAGAGTATGTATTGATAGAAATGGTTTCTGGTCAACACATCATGGTAAAGCATTATACTTCGGTGACAAGTTAATAACAAGGATATCTTGGAGCAACCTCACTATCAGTGGGGTAACACTTTAACCAAACCCAATAAACAAGATGGTATAAATATTAAAGAATGGATGAAGTTCACCGCATTGGTTGAGTATTTCATTAACCAGGATTAAGCCATAAGCACAATGATGTTCCAAGTAATAGGGGATGGTCTACCCTTTCTAGATACGTACCACAGTCATTCAAGGTCATCGAGTTCTATTTATAGTCTAGAACCTTGGGCCAATAAGGTCTTAGTTAGAGAACTAAAATTGGTTAAGCCTTGAAAACTCAATGCGTTGGTATTCTACGAGGTCACACACATAAGACCCTTATTGAACTGAGTAAAGAATTAATAGACTATGCTTATTATGAAAATATCAATTAATGGTTAGACCATTATCTGATTAGAATAGATATTTTATTTTGATCAGTAACTAATTGAATTCGGGTCATAAATAAATTAAAATTGAACAAAGGATTAAAGGGGAATCATATTGAACTGAGTAAAGGGTTAGACCTTTTATGAGTAGGCCCTGCAAGTGTTGGACATTGCCAAAGGGGCCTATGTGGCAGCTATCAGCTTCCAGCTTTATGAGCAATGATTGCGAGAAGACCGCAGTGTGGGCTTGCAATCGCTACCCAAGCAACGCTTATGGCAAGCATGCAAGTCAAACCAAACCCAACAGTAGCAGTGCTGGGCTTGGCCAGCCAAGACTAACCCACAAGATGGGCTTGTGGGGCAAGGCAGACCCGCAAAGTCTATCTTCCACATGGCTGCCATGCATGGTGCTATGGATGCTGCATGTGGGTCAACCTGCAGACCCATAGGGGTCCACATGTTGATCTAGTGGGGATTATGGTGAAAACCCTAATCCCACATTGATTGGGAAGCAAGTTTCTTCCCCCTTTAGTCTATAAATAGACTGGTCCCCCTCCTCAGTTCAGTGCACGAGTTCTTCCTCTGAGCTTTGACTTGAGATTTTAATGGGTTTTCTCAAGCAACCTTAGAAGAACAATTTTAAGGATTCATGATTTAATTAGGGAACCCTTTAGTTATATTTTTAGGTGGGTTTCGAAGTGGTTTAGCAGATACTCATTTCTTTATGGTTCTTCCTCCTTGTTAGGTTTTGGTTGTTCGAGTTCATGTGGATATGCACAGAGGGTATCCTACACTTGGAGGCTTCTGTAAGAAGGTTTTGCTAAAGAACACTTCAACTGGTAAGTTCTACTTTTAATTATTAGGTCTCTTTTTCTTTAAGCATTTTTAAACTCAATAATTATGCCTTTGTTATATTATGCATGCTATAGTTTTTAAACTAGGATATAACTTAGAGTTATGGTATGCTTAGTATAATATAAACTTGTGAATAATAACCTACATAGAGAACTTATTTAGTTAAGCCTTTATTTAATATACAACTAATAAGAGTTTCTAGGGACAGGGGATAAGGGATAAAATTTTGTAATTCCCTCATGCCAGTTATGCATGTTCAAAGTGACTGTCGATTCCCAACATACTTAGCAGCAACAAATGAATCTACAGGAACAACTTTGATTCGAGAAGATGACCAAGGTTAGTATCATGTTTACTACACTAGGAAAGTACTGAGAAAAGCTGAGTTAAGGTACACCAAGATTGAGAAGTTGGCCCTATGACTGATTCACTCAGCCAGCCGGGTAAGACCATAATTTTTAGTCTCACACCATCATTATGAATACTAGCTTTACTCTTAAGAAACTACTATAGAGGCTAGTACATTAGACCATTAACCAATTGGGCTATATGGCTGGGAGAATTTGACATAGGATTCAAGGCCAGAAGTTTGTTGAAAGCACAAGTGTTAGCAAATTTTGTAGTGGGATTTGCAGGACTCGAGCCAGATAAAGCAATTCGGTCAGAAACTTAGATAATCTATGTCGACGGATCTTCCTGCATAGAAGAAGCTAGCATCGGGGTTTACATCCAAGGTATGAAAAGAATTAGATTATCATACACTGCCAAGTTGGCATTCCCTTCGACTAACAACATTTAACAATATGAAGATGTTATCAAAGGGATAGAGATGACCAAAGAAATAGCACCTGATATAGTCTTCCTCAACAGCGACTCAAAACTGGTTGCGAATCAGATCAATCAGACTTATGGAACTATATGAGTCGACATGATAAAGTATCTAGCCAAGGTAGGAACCTTAATAGAGAAATTGGAAGTGAAGGGTACCGAGTGGAAGATTGAGTACTTTTCCCAGTTGCATAATGTAATAGTAGATGAATTAGCCAACATGCGAAGAATAATGCGAAAGCCTTTTGATACAAAAGCAGTCACTCGACTTGATGCAACCGATCTATGACTACTTAACATGTGACAAGTTCCTAGACGACAAAATTGAGGCAGAAAAGATAACAAGGAAATCCATGCAGTTTTGTTGGGAGCTGACAGTTACTTTGAACATGTATAACAAGCATGCCAGAAATTCAAAATTTTTTCCTTTATCCCAGAAACTCCTATTAGTTGCATATAAATTAATTAAAGTCTTAACTAAATTAATTCTCTACTTAAGTTAGCATGCATAGGCTAGGTGTACCATAATTCTAAAATATATACTGGCATAAAAATATTTATTCTAAACATGTTATAACTCTAAGTTCTAGTCAAGGTATAAAATAAACTGAGCACGCAAAATAACCTAAGCATAATAATTATTAAGTCTTAAAATGCTTAATAAAAGGACTTAATAATTAAAAGAGAATTAGAGGACTTACTAGTTGAAGTGTGCTTTAGCAGAACCTTTTACACAAGCCTCTAAGTATAGGATAGCCTCTATGAGTGTCCACACAAACCCATCAACCGAAACCTCCAAATGAGGAAGAACTACAGAGTTTTTAGTAGCTGCTAGACCACTCCAAAACTCACCCGAAATATTAACCAAAAGGACTCATTAACTTTATCTTTTAAGTTGACATTGAGAAAACAAGTTACAATCTTAAGTCAGAGCTTGTAGAAAGATATGTTGCAAGAAATAAAGAAGAGGGGCTGGCTCTATATAGGGGAAGCCAAGGCTCCCCGAATTTAATGCGGATTTAATACGAGATTAAATGTGGATTAAATGCAAATTTAATCCTCCTTTCTTTTAATTTATTTTATGATCCTAATAAAATTTAATCCTCTTTTCTTTTAATTTATCCTCCTTGCATGGCCCATAGGGCACGTGCAAGAAGTCTATGTTTTGGCAGCCTGCAATGTGCGCATTCGGAAGCCCAAAGGGCTCCACAAGCTCGCAACCCTTATAGGCTTGCGATGTGGGCCACAGCGCGTAATGGACTGCGCATTATGTGGAGCACATCCCATAGTGGGTTGCACTGCCCATGCATGCGTAAGCCTTGTAGGCTTGAGCTCCTGTGCAAGCCCACAAGGAACTGCTGGCCGAATGGCTAGCAGTCTTCCAGTGCAACTAGGAGCTTGTTCCCTAAGCAAGCTCCCAGAATTTGAGTTATGTTCCAACTCTACCAGGGTTAATTAAAATAACCTATTTGCCCTTTTTATTTTATTTCTGATTGGTTGACGTTAGGGACTTTATTGTCCTTCGAATAATTCCTAACCACTATAAATAGATGCTCCTCCTTCATTATTTTACGTCCTTAATTTCACACTCTTTCTCTTGCTCTCTATTATTCTCTTAGTTATTCTGATTCATAAAAGTAATCCGTCGAAAGATGTATTTACTTAAAATATAAAACTAAGGGAATTTCTTCTAGAATAAATTATTAGGGAAGATCTAGCTATCTTCCACTTATTTATCGGTACTCCCTTTCTAGAAGGCTTTGGTCGGTTGTGCTTGTGTGGACTATTTATAGAGGTCTTCTATTTTGGAGTCTGTACACATATATGAGGGGTCTTTTATTGACTATGGGATTCACGCTTCTACTGGTAAGTGGTTAAATTATTATTAGGCCCTTTTGATAAGTGTTTATGACCTAGAATAATTTAAGATTAGCACTATTATCAATGATGCCATGATTAGGAGATCTTGGACACTAGATTAATTTTTTAAATTTCTACAGTGCCTATTTTACTTGCTAAAACCCTTAATCTAGACCAACAATATTAGCATCTCCTTGAATATGTCCCAGTCCTATGGCTAGCCCCCAATTTTATGGTGGACTACCCCAGTCCCGTTAAGGCATACCCTATTTTAATTTTTATAACCGATCGATGTGGACGAAAAAGGAACGCTTTGTGCAACACTCTTGTAGCCCAAAGAGACCGTATTATAAATTTGGGTAAGGAAGACAATAACTTGCCTTAATATCTTTAATTTGCGATTTTATTGGAGTTAAATGTCTCACCCAGTCTTGGATTTTATCATATGGACATATTTATAATAATTTATATTAATTTAGGCAATTTTAGAATTAATTTATAAGGTCCAACCTTAGGTGGGTTCATGCTCTTTATTATAATTATTCGATCGACCTAGATAATATGCAAAATTATTAACATTTTTATTTGTTATAAATTTTTCATAAACTTTAAGCTTATATTTAATAAATTTAATTTTTACTTTGTTATAGAAACATATATAAGAATCATCTTATAAACTAGAAATAAATTAGTCCATTTTAAACCCCTCTTGGCCAATGCAAGTTGCACTGATATAGGTTCTCAGGTAGGAGAGGTTCCCTAGGAGAAGTAGACACCAAGTCCAATCCTTAGCTACAAAAAATACAAGCAATAACTTGAAGAGCATGGATCCTCTTGAACTAATAAATTTCGTTCTTACAATTTATGTAAATTGAATGCATCTATAACCCTTGTAACTTATATAATTTATTGAGTCTTTGATAAATTTTGAGTAAGTTGTGCAGGCTTATTCGAAATTAACTATAACCATTTTCTAACATTGAAATGAAATCCCAAGTTCATCTATTGTTCCAAATAATTTAATAAACTTTAAATCATTTCATATAGAAAATAGAATTCAATTTGTTTCTAACTTAACTATGCACTAAATAACCTGGCTCTTGTACCACTGTTGGGAACTGACAGTCACTTTGAACATGCATAACAGGTAAAGCGAAAATTCAAAATTTTGTCCTTGTCCCAAGGAACTCCTATTAGTTTCATATAAATTAAATAAAGCCTTAACTAAACAATTCCCTACATAGGTTAGCATACAAAGGTTAGGCGTACCATAATTCTAAATTATATCCTAGCACAAATACTTTATACTAAGCAAGTTATAACCCTAAGCTATAACCTAAGCATAAAATAAACAAAGCATGCAAAACAACCTAAGCATAATTATAAAGTCTAAAAATGCTTATAGAAAAAGACCTAATAATTAAAAGAGAAAGAAAGGAAACTTGCCAGTAGAAGCGTTCTTTAGCAGAACCTCCTTGCACAAGCCTCCAAGCATAGAATAGCCTCTATGAGTATCCACACGAACCCCACCAACTAAAACTCTCAATGAGGAAGAACTAAAGAGCCTTGAGTAGTTGCTAGACCACTCCAAAAGCCCACCCGAAAATATTAACTAGAGGTGCTATGAGCACTGGATTTTAATGATCCTTCTCACAAACGATGATGAGAGTTAGATAATGCAATCTCTCACAGATGTTATTCATCATAGGTGTTCCTACTGCCAAAGAGTTTAGTTTTAGCCAAGTTTAGAGTCCTAGTATGCCCTTAGGGACCCATACAAGTGCTTCCTGGTGGTATAGATCCACCAGCGGACCCTTAAGGGTCATTTCCGCGATATGCCTGGAGGGAACCAGTACGGGTCCCCCAGATTCATACGGGTAGGATCCCATCCGTATAGTTCTTGTTATTGCCTATTCAAGATTTATGGAAGGTGATCCTTATCTATTTTTGGAGAAATCAGGTCATAAATGCGATTTATAGCATTTAGACCTCAGTTCCCCCTATAAATCAGGGCCTTTCCTCACCTCTTCTGAGATATATGATAGAATATAGACAAGATATACAATATAATAGACAAAATTCTAGCAGTTTCTATAGGTATAGGAATGGTATAGTTGAGATGTAAGAGGTATAAAATAGGGAGAAAACCCATCCCCGTGAGGTTTCGTCCTCATTTTATTCATTCCTAGCTTGGATTATTAGGATTTGGGGGAGGTTCTGTCCACACAAATACTCGCCTAAATAGTCCTAGAATCTCCATTTCAACATCTACTTTGGGAAGGCTCTCTCGCAGCGAAGGGATCACCTCAAAGTGGATTCACGTCGTAAAGGTACGGTCTTGAGTTTCAAAGAGACTCACATCTCAGTTATTTTATCATTATTCTCTACCTCTTCAATTATATCTTTTCTTTTATTCCTATTTTGGGTCTGGTCCTAACCCCTATGAGCCTTGTTGGCACCCTATATCCTAAGGGATATTAAATTTGTGCGCCATACTCATACGGGAGAAAATCCCATTTTTACTAGGTCCAACTCATTCGGAAAATTCCCTTTTAATTTTTACTAGGTCTAACTCGTGCAATTAAAAAATGTCTAATATTTTTACCGGGTCCAACTCGTTTAGAAAATTCCCTTTAATCTTTTTTTTTTCAAATAATTAATTTATTTTACGACCCTAATAAAATTAGTTACAGGTCAAAATAAATTCGTGGTTTTTACAAAATGATCTAATCATTTTAACCAATGTCTTAATTTATTTATGACCCTAATAAAATTAGTTACCGTTTAAAATAAATTCTTGTTCTAATTAAATAATAATCCAATTATTATTACATTATATTTTCATAATAGAATAAATCTATTAATTCTTTACTCAGTCCAATGAAGGCCAATGTGTGTGACCTCATAGGATCCTGAAGTATTGAACTGTTAAGACTTGACCAATCCTTGTTCTATAGGAACTATTGGCTCGATGTTTTAGATCATGAATAGAACTCGATTACCTTAAACGATTGTAGTATGCTGCTAGCAATGGTCTACCATCCCCCATTACTCGGAATGTCATTTGTGCCTATGACTTAATCCTGGTTAATGCAATAGTTGCCCAATGCGATAAACTCCTTCCATTCTTTAATATTAGTACCATCTGGTTTATTGGGTTCAGTTAAAGTGTTAACCCACTAATAGCGAGGTTGCTCTAAGCTATCCTAGTTATTTGCTTGTTAATGAAGTGTATTGCTCTTTACCATGATATGTTTGACAAGAAACTATTTTTATCAGACACATACTCTTATTAGAGGTTTATAGCAATCATCACTTCAACAAGTGGTAGGTAAAACTCCTTAATATATCCTGAGTGATGGATTCTTTCTGACTACATAGCTTACCAGCGTGCTATCATCACTATACCTGTAATCACCCCTGACACCCTAAATTAATGAGTGCATAGGTATGACCCAAAACATAGTGATAGTACCACACAAGGCAATAGTATCTCAAGTATAAGGATATTCGCAAAGCTAATACACGAAGATAAATACTAACACTATGATATATTTACCAAGTATTTATCTTATTGCTGTTTCCAATATATCTTCGAGATATATCCATGTGTAAAACTTAATGCACCACCTTTAGTCATAGGAGTTTGATTGCTTGGACCCATTCCATGAAAGTTGACAACATGCTAGTCTAACCGTCTCATCAATATCCTTTCTTGATGAAACTATGACTAGGAATAGTTTAGACATTATCATAATTACACTTGAAGCAGGTCTCACTAAGTATAATCCCATTATAATTTCTCTCACTCTACGCTATGATATGTCGAGGACTTTTGTACATAGATGTCAATGAATATATTTTAACCAGTCATAATATATGTATTGACACATCGATATAAAGAAAAGATTAAATGCCTTTATTAATTAAAAAAATTATTCATACTTATACATAATTGAGATGCAGTACCCTAATTGCCTTAAGGGCATAAATCACATCTAACAAGCTTCACTTCAACAAGCGGCCAGGTACAACTTCTAAATATATCAGGAGCGATGGGTTCCATCTAACTACTTGGCTTACTAAACTGTTGTCATCACTATACCAGTAATCACCTATGGCATCCTAAATTAATGAATGAATAGGAATGACCCAAAGTATAGTGATAGTACAACATAAGGCAACTAGTAGCTCAAGTATGAGGATATTGGCAAAGCTATTGTATCAAGATAAACACCAACACTATAATATATTTACCAATTGTTTATCTTACAGCGGTCTCCAATATGTCTTCCATATATATTCATGTGTCAACTCAAGGAATCACCTTTAGTCTAGAAGATTGACTTCTTGGATCTAATCCAAGAGAGTACGAGAACACGTGCTAGTCTATCCGCTTAATCAATGCCCTATCTTGATGAAACTATGACTAGGTATAGTTTAGATATAATCCTAATTTCACAAGAAGCATATCTCACTAAACATAGTCCCACTATGATCTGCACTCCTTGCTATTATATGTCAAGGACTTTTGTGCACAGATATTAATGAATATATTTTAACTAGTTATAATACCTATGTACACATATATATAAAAAAAAGTTAAATACCTTTATTGAATAATAAATTTGTTCATACAAATACATAATTAAGACATATCAGCCTAATTGTACAAATACATAACCAAGACATATCACCCTAATTGGCTTCAGGACTTACGTCATATCTAACATACAATAAGAGTACCATAGAGAGTGTTGATTATGTTCCCTCATATAAAGTTCTAATACAGTTGCTTAGTCAAACTAATAGTTTCCCAGCTTACATTGTAAATGCTATACAAGGCAGTGTTATGGCACTATAGAAAATTACACTTTAAATTGTTGGTATAGATAGACAGGTTTGAACATGCAAAACAACCATGGCAGAATTTCAAAATTTTATCTAAGTCCAAGGAACTCCTAAGCATGGCATGATTGACAACATAGAATAGTTTATAATTATTATAGGTCATAAACACTTATAAAATGACCTAATAATAATTTAACTACTTATCAATTAAAGTATGAATCCCAATGTTGGCAGAGTGAACCCTAGCTTACGTGCACAGACTCCAAAGTAGAAGCCCTTTATAATTGATCCACACGAGCACCACTAACCAAAACCTTCTATAGAGGTAGAACCGAAAATCTATTGGAAGATAGCTTGATCTTCCTAATAATTTATTCTAGAAGAACTTCCCTTAATTTTCTGATTCAAAGTAAATATGTCTTTTAAGAGATTACTTGATAGAATCCTAAACAATTAAGAGGTGGAAGAGAGAATGGGATAAAAAATAAGTAAAGAGGATAGCTCTCTTTATAGTGGTTACGGAAAATTAAGAGGACAATTTAATCTAATCTCTAACCAATTAGAAATAAATAAATAAGGGAAATTTAGTTAAATCTTAACTAAAATAGAAATTGGAACCCATTCAAAGACTATGAGCTTTCTTGGGGAGTAAGCTCCCTAGTCCCTATAGAACACTGTTGGCCGGCGGCTAGTAGTGGCTTGCATAGGTGCGCACACATGCCACACACCTAGTAGCCTATACAGGCCATAAGGGCCTGTGTAGGCCATAAGGGCCCATGCAGGCCATAAGGGCCTACGCAGTGTATAGCGGGCTATTGCAAGCTACCCTCTTATGTGTGGCATATGGGCCATGCGTAGAACTGCTCCTGGACTGTTATCTCGGCCTGCGTGCATGCACTATACATGTACTATCCAATAGTACATGTGTAGTCCCACTTGCATAGGTTATCCAAAACCTCACTATTTTAACCAATGTTCCTATTTACCCCTTTTATTTAACCTCTTATTATTTTTGGTTTACTAGTCTAGCAATTAAAATGGTCTAACCATTTATTACTCTTCTAGATTATACCTAGTCTAACAGTTCTTTACATGGCTTGGTTGTAACTCAAAGCGAGTGACCTAATAGGATCCGTTATATCGAGTAGTCAAAGTTCCACCTAGCTCAACTTCCTCTATAGGAATTGACTTGCCCAAAGTACTAGACAGTAGAGGACTCCAATGACTTTGATCGGTCATAATGGATCTCTAACAAAGGGCATATGACCCCCTAATATTCAGAACGTCACGTGCTTGTATCTTAATCCTAGTTATGCAATAGTATTGTGAGCGAACGACATTTCGGGTGTGGGCACGCCGTATTTATTTTGGGTCAATTAGGGTCAACCAATGCAACTTTTCCTTTCAAGACAATTGAGGCATTTATTACAGGCAATCGAGAAAACTTGGTAACTTGGTCGGGGGTTTTAATAAAATAAATAGAATTGGTAGGAAAGAAAATGAAACAATTTACAAAAAAAACTTTATAAAATAATGTCAAAAAGATTCATGGACCTGAGTCCATGATTTAAAATATAGAGTCTCCACCTGGATCAATTCTTCAAGGAAATTCTTGTGTAACATCATCCCCAAGAACAAAACTACACCTTAATTCAGAGATTCAGGTTTAGTAAAATTACTTATTCATTTTGTTTAGCCAATTTAAATTGAAATACCAAAATTGTTTATTAAATGTCAAACATATTACATAGATTCATTTTAAGAAATAGGGTGAGAAATAGAGCTATTCTAATCAAAACACACTGACTCAATGTAGTCATGGCATCATATTTTATCACTTACCGCGTGCTTATAACACAAAAAATCAATAAAATACAAATCAATTACAGTTTCGGGCGATTATCCTACAAAAAAGAGGTTAAAATAGAAAATATATGTTCTTCCTAGAACAACAGCGGTATGATACCATTATTGTGTGATGGTGGTATTGTGATCGTTTAAAAACACAGAATTACAGATTTAGCAAAATCACAGAAATAGCATGCAATTTTCAGGAAATTTCCGAAGATTAAATTGGGGGAAAAAGAAAAGTGTACTAGGGGTTGTAAGGTAATCCCTCAAACAAAAATCACCACAAAAGAGTTCTTACACACTCATATATAATTTAATGGAATGACAAAATTGAATAAAATGGGAAATGAAATGAAATAAGAGCAATATAGGATTAAATATAAAATAGATATTGATTTATGATTATAATGAAGTTATGAATGGAATATAATCAGTATTTAATAAAACCTGAAATTAAGTTTAGGCTTTAGTCTTAGATTGTATACCTTTTTGTTTCAGACTAGTTGTTGGATTCGAAATGAAATGAAAATAGCCTCGTAGAGAGAAATTGGATTGGAAAGCGTGAGTCAAATTCGGTAAAGAATAAAGAGGCTTAAATAAATTCCCCTTTTTATTCTAAACTTGCTAAAAACTAAGAAGTGATTTGGACAGAACTTTGATAAGAAGTTTCCTTAAGCTAATTTCGCAGAATAGATTTGATAGATATGAATTATGTGTTTAGAAAACTCATTTAGGCCTCTATTTATAGTGAAAAACGAGGGGTAAAATTGGGTAGGCTAATTAATTCTCCATCCTAATAGGAAAATTAAATTTAATTCGGAATGATGTTCTACCTTAAAATCAACATCGGTACCATTATCATCAATAGTGGTACCATTGTTGGCCAATTTTAAATAGGAATTTTGAACTGAGTTGGTGAAAATTGTTCAGGAAAAAATCGACAGTGGTACCCCTTTATTGATAGCAGTACCTTTGTCTATCAATGGCGGTACACCTATTGATGCAGGGGTACCCCTGTTGATGTCTTAGAAAGAATTTCAGCATTTTTCAAAGGGGTAAAAATAGACCGAAAGCTCTTCTTCGAGCTAATTTCCACAAATCGACTTCAAACCTAACGTATTAGAATAAAATAAGGTATAAAGCCAATCTTTCATCATTGATTAAGGGCATAGGAAAATTTTGCTCTCAAAGGCTGCCCCTTGCAGGACATAATAGACTGGAGTCTTTATTATCATACAAAAGAGAGTACGAAATAAGGTAAGAGATCATACATGGGATGTCTTTGAGGGAGATATAGTCATTACTTGATTGACTCTATTTTGGAACAAAAAATTTTGCCCCTTCAATTAAGAATGATTATATAGAGCGGCAATCTGCATGGGAAATACCCCTTTGATGGGAAATGAAATGATAGGTAACCCTGTTGGGAAAATGTAACTCTACGAGGAATAAAATATTACTGATGCAAGGAGACAAGATATTAACGTATCAACATAATAAAGAAAGTCCACATAGAAATAAGCTGGCTGTATTGACCGTGGGTGAAGCCTATAGAAATTCGTCGGGGCAAAGATTTCTACAAAAAACCGCTGTATGCTCAGGGACCGCACCTATAGAAATTTGTCGGAGCAAAGATTACTACAAAGATAAAAATTTGCATTATGGTCAGGGACCAAGCAGTAAAAATTTGCCGAAGTGATGATCTACAAAAAGGTAAAAATTGGCTGTATGGTCAGGGACCAAGCCAATAGAAATTAGCCGGAGCGATGATCCATACAAAGGTAAAAATTCGATGTATGGTCGGGGACCAAGCTAGTAGAAATTCATCGAAGCGATGATCTCTACAAAGGTAAAAATTGGCTGTATGGTCAAGGACTAAGCTAGTAGAAATTCGTCGGACCGATGATTTCTAGAAAGGTAAAAATTGGTTGTATGGTTAAGACCAAGCTAGTAAAAATTTGTTAGAGTGATGATCTCTACAAAGGTAAAAATTTGTTGTGTGGTCACAGACCAAGCCAGTAGAAATTTACCGGAGCGTTGATCACTACAAAGGTAAAAATTGGCTATATGGTGAGGGACCAAGCCAATAGAAATTCACCGGACCAATGATCTCTACAAAGACAAAAATTTGGTTTGGTTTGAGATTCACAAATGCTTAGTGAAAATTTAGCTTCGTTTATGCTTTCACATATTGGTTTGATCAATTTTCGAAACAAACAAAATTACACACGCTAGAACTGATTTTAGGTTTGATTTGAGATTCACAAATGCTTAGTGAAAATTTAGAGATGAAAATATATGCTTTCACATGTTGGTTTGATCAATTTTTGGATTTTTGGGATTCGATTTTACGAACAAAAGCCTTTTGGCATTCTGGCGCTGTCAATATCGATACCATTTGTGAGCACTGGATTTTAATGGTCCTTCACACGAAAAGATGATGAGAGCTAGATAATGCAATCTTTTACAAGTGTTATCCATTAGAGGTGTTCCTACTATTGCAGAGTTGAGTTTGGCCACGTTTAGAGACCTAGTATGCTCTTAGGGACCTGTACGGGTCATACTCGGTGATACAGATCCATCGGTGGATCCAACGGGCCAAGCCCCACATACGCATGGAGGGGACCCATACGGGTCCCACCGGACCCGTACCCCCAGACCGGTACAGGTCCCATTGGACCCGTATGGGTCCTGTACTTCCATATTCAGGTTTAATGGCAAGTGATCTCTATGATTTTCGGGAGAATTCAGGTCATGTTTACGATTTATTGCGTTCAGACCTAGAAAATAGTTTATGAAATTCCAGCAATTTTCATAGAGATAGTGGGGTTATAGTTGAGGTATAGAAGGTATAAAATGGGGAGAAACCTATACCTCAAGGTTTTATTCATTTCTAGCTTCATTTATTAGGATTTGGGGAAGGATTTGTCCAAACAAATACATGCCTAAATAGTCCTAAAATCACCATTTCATCATCTACATTGGCTAGACTCTCTCACAGCAAAAGGATTGAGACAAAGTGGATTCATGTCGTAAAGGTAATGCTCTTGAGTTTCAAAGAGACTCACATCTCAATTATTCACTTGTCGCTCTCCATCTATTCAACTAACGTCTAGTCTTTTATTCTTGTCTTGGGTCTAATCCTAATCCATGTGGGCCATGCTGGTACCTATATATCTTTAGGGATATTAAATTGGTGCGTCATACCCATATGAAAGGAAATCCCATTTTATTCTATTTCTTTTCCCTAAATCTGCTTGCTTACTGAACTAAGATTCTTCCTGGGATAAGACAGAACCCGTACGGATCCCCCCATACCGGTATGGGTCCTCCCTAGCATGTGTATAGGTCTCATCCCACCCATACGGGTATTGGCCTTCAAGCAGAACCTAAAGTTTCCCTTTTAATCAGTAAAATAAATCTAATCTCACCATTTGCTATGTGTAAATCAACCCACAAGAGTTAAAATGTGTTTTCATAACAAAACACGCTGAAGACCCATTATTTCACTCTGATCCTAGAAGCCGCCCGGGTACTATCGATCGCAAAACCATCATGCTAACATAATCACGTTCTTCTCTAACAAAATGATGACTTATGATGTGCTACAAACTGAGCTAATCTTTGCGGATGCAGGGGAATTTATTTTTATTTTGTTTTATAACTTAGAACAAATGTATAGGTTCTCTTGCAATTTCCCCATTTTCTCCCGGTTGTGATTTTTATTCCCCATTTTATTGCTTATGCTTTTTCATTAATTGTAAATGCATGCAACGAGTGTCAAAGGTTTAGAAAAATAGGATCTCTGTAATAATTCCCCAAATGATGAAAACAAAATGGGTTTACGCAGCGAATGTAATTTTAAATTAGCTAAATGAGAATAAGTGACTCATCCGATACCAGAATGTCTGATCCAAAAGGTATGAGTCTCCCACTTAATAGGAACAGTACCAAAACTCTTTCCCAAGTAGACAACTTGGGTGCCGACTATATCATTTGCATCGAGATTTGGGTCTCGATTCTTTTATTAATAAAATTGACTAAAATGTGCAAACTTGAATTAAATGGCTTCCTCACATCTAAATTAATCAACCACCCCAGTGGGCCCCGCCGGTAGGCGCAAGGGAGACCCAGACATCATCTACACCTCACTATGGTGACTCTACTAGGGATATAATCTTTTAACTTGCAAAATTCTAGTTTATTTTAAAAGCTTAAAAGATTAAGATGAGAACCAAAAATCATTTACTGAATTCAACCCATTTTCTTTTTCATCATGTGGGAAAATTATTACACTCTATCTTCTCATCTCCTTCTCTCTCTAGCTAGGTGCACTCTTCTTCTAGTGCTAGATTAATGTGCCCTATTTTCCACAAAACTTACGAAAGTGTCACTCATACTCGCTAGGAATTAGGGACACTCTAGTGGGTGGAGCACTCATTGCCATCTCCCTCCAAAAGAGGCTTGATGTGATGGTAACCTTCTACATCAACTTCCGATATCTCCCTACACCATTCTTATCAAAAGCCTTAGAATTTTACCTTCTAGGTACTCCTTCTTTTGTGTGAGATTAGTCTAAGGAAGAATACCCTCAGAACTAGCGGGAGAAATAAGGATGGAATCAATCTCTTTGCATGTGTTGTGTTACATTCCCTAATAATCAACCCTACCTTGCATTGTTATGCATCATTGATGTATATCCCATCCCGTGCATGTACACTGATCTTTTGGTTACCACCTCAGCAAAAGTTCAAAGAGATAAATCTTGGCAACAATCTCATGTACGTTTGATTCAAATTCCTGTTCTACCACCACCTCCTCCTCCGGTTCAATTAAGGATTACTCTGCCTCCATCTCCGAGTGATTTATCCAGCAGTCAGTTTAGTCCATTTGATTTTGATACTATTCATTAGCTTAAGGAGTTGTCTCATATTCTAACTCAAGATGACCATAAAGATGTTGAGGTTGAGGGTGTTAGTCTTAGTAAGGAGGGAAATGCGTCAAGGGCCGATATTGGGCCGGAGATAGCAAATGCCATCTTACAGTATCGAGGAAGTTATTAGTTCCTCAATCGGGTAATTAATAAGATGCTAGCTTCTATCAGGACAATCTTGGCTGAAGAGAATGGCTAATGTTTCTCAGAGTGGAGTCATCAGGGCTCCAGCAGTTCATGTAGTGATTAGTGAGCAGCCTCCCCTCTCATAGGTTGCTCATAATCCATTCACTCAGACTTAGCTACAACCTCTTTAGATCCGTGGTCAATCTTTGAGTCAGTTGGGTTCAGTTGGTCAACTTGGCTCAATCAATCAGCCATTGCAATCAGTGGGTACAGTGGTTCCACCGACCTTTAGTTAGTTCACTCATCCTAGCCAGGGGTTAATACCCCCAGCATTTCAGTTTAGGGCATCCATCCTGACCACTAATTTTGTAGTCACATCTAAAGGGACAACCTTTCCTCAATCAATAGGTTTACCCTTGGGTGTGGTTGCTCAGTCAAATGGATCACCCTGGTCCATGGAATTGCGTGATCTATTACAGAAGTTACTTGATATGAATTCTAACATTCAACCATCAGCACTGCCAGTTAAAGCTAGTAGAGAGGAGGATTGGGTCCCTGAAAACTTTAGTATGCCTAGCATAGTGAAGTATAAGGGATCTGGTCCACCTCAATCTCACATCACCACCTACTAGAGGGTTATGAGAATAAGAAAGCTAAGTGACAAATTCCTTGCTGAGATGTTTCCTTGCAATTTGGAATGCCCTGCTATCGAATGGTACAACACTTTGTCAGATGAGGTGAAAAGAAATTGGAAGGCTATATCTGAGGCTTTCATACAGCAGTATTGTTTCAATGCTGCTATACAATTTGGAGGCTATCAAGCAAGCTCCCAATGAGAAATTCAAGCCCTATTTTGAAAGGTGGATGGCCACCCAAGTTTTATTGAAAGATCGACTGAGTCTTCCCAAGATGATCATGAAATTGATGGATGGTGCCCTGCCTACATATCGTAAGGTTCTCGATATGGATAAATTCTCTCGCTATGTGGAGGTCTTTGAAAAGGACAAGAAATGGGAAAGGATCGAGGAGTTAGAGAAGGTGATTTTGCCGACAAACCTTGGTTCAAGAAGGATGATCCATCAGCCCCAGCCTAGGCTTCTTAACTGAGGTCTTGTTCCAATCCTAAAATCGCCGTAGTGCAAGAAGAAGTGGCTATAATTTGTACCATTGAGGATGGCATATCTCTATGGAAGGCACCACTGCCTGCCATCTTTATTAAGTTTAGGGCATTTGGCCTTCTCTATAGTGTCAAGCCCTATGTTCCGCCCAAACCTGAGAACATGGATCAATTTTGTGCTTATCACATTAGTAAAGGTCATCACACTAGCGCCTGTAGGGATTCCCTTGAGGCTATTTGCTGCCTAATTAGGGCAAAGAAGTTCTGAGAACTCTAGCTTAAACCAAGCACCATGAATAACCCCCTATCAAATTTTGAGAAATAGGTTGCGGCTGTTGAACCATGACAACCCTCCCATCATGACTTCAATATGATCATACAAGCTAATCTTATGTTCACTCGATAATGGCCTTACCCAATGAACTAGTCCCCATTGACATTGATGCGTACGAGTTAGAAGGTGCTTATGATGAGGAAGCCATGTTGGTTCAACCTAAACCAATTGACATTGATGCTTATATATTGGAGAATGATGACTTTGAAGGGCCGACCTTGTTACCGAAAACCTCTAAGGGGAGGAGTTATACAAAGGATGGGATGTTGCATGTTACTCAAAGTGGGAAGGTTGCCCCTAATATCCCTCCAAAAAGAAGAAGTGGCATAGTTGTTGACATTCAAGTCATCCCTAGTGTCAATCAAGACTAAACTACGCTTAGTACTAGGAAGGTAGATTCAAAGGTCACTCTTCTTATCCAGCAGTTGAAGGTTACCCCTGCTAGCAGCACCTCATTGACTCTAAGGATCATCCCAGGGGTTTGATGGAAAAGTTCTTAAGTATGGAGGCTACACCTTCCACCACCATGGTTGAGGTATTTTCAATTATTGGGGGATCTCCTTCCAATCAGGTTGAACCCATTATGTTTTATCCATCGAACCTCCCAGCTGAAGGAAATAAGCATAAAAAGGCACTTTTCATTAAGGTGCAAATCTTTGATCGTTCTATCCCATCCATTATGATGGATGATGGTTTCGCCCTTAATCTCTGCCCTACCAAGATCCTTCCTCACTTGGTGCTAGATAAATCCATGTTGGAGAAATCCAATACAATTATAAGGGCATGTGATGATACTAAGAGGAGCATCAATGGATTATTCGAATCTGAAGTTAACATTGGGAAAGTGAGGTCCAAAGTCTTGTTCACCATCCTTGACATCCCTATCACTTAATTATTATTGTTAGGTCGTCCTTGGCTCTATAAATTAGGGGTCATCCTTTCCATGGTCCACTAGAAAGTTAGGCTCATCCACAATGGCAATCTAGTGACCATCAAGGCTGACAAACCATCGGTTATAGCCGCTATGGAAGCCAAGGAAGAGGAATCCAGGGAGACTGTTGCTCACCGGGGTGCAAAGTTTTCAGTTAGGGGACACATATCCCTTAAAATCAAGAAGATTATGATGAAGCAGGGTTATGTAAAAGGAAAAAGGCTTGGGAAGAATCTTTAGGGCATGCTGGAGCCCATTATACCTCTACCGTGGCAATTCAGACTTGGTTTGGGGCATTGCCCAAGTGCTAAGAAATCCAAGCCCCAGTCCCGCCTTATGATATGGGATGAGGTCAAGAACAAAGTGTTCACAAGTAAGGAAGAACCTATTGAGATCGGAGGAAAGAAGGTCCCTAGTTTTTAAATCTTCAATAATGTGTATGACTTTAAGAACGGCTGTGTGATTGAGACCTCAGTTTTTGTGGAAGTATGTGGAAAGACTGAAGGGGATGAGGTAAGTGAAGCAGTTGAAGCTATCACCAAAGACCTAGCCATACTCGTGAAGAAAAATTGGAAGTAAAATGAGAAGGGCAACCCTATAAACAAGGCCATCAAGAATTTAGCAACAGCAGTGGCCGAAGAAACTCATGTGAACCTACACACTAAGACTACCAATTCAGCTACCACTATTTCCAAGCCTGACCAACAAGGCCCTCCGCCTATGGAGGATGATTCAAATGATGTAATTTTTAATGTTGGAAACATTTTCTAAGCAAATAATGTTGCTTATGAGGCATATCATGGCTAAATTGACGTACTTTTCATTCACATTTTTTTTGCTCGAGCATTTCACTTTGTAGACATTATACACTCATAATAACAACATTCTTAGAGTATCACCATATTTAATTAATGAAGTTGACTTTAAGTATATCGTAATGGCACAAAAATCCAATGGTTAAAACTTACCTAGAAAAAGAGAGATGATGAAAGTGCTTAGTAAACATGATAACAATTAGTCTTAGCCCATCTTTCTTCATGAGGGGGGGAGGGGGTCACATCAACGAGGAAGAAGGCCAAAAAGAATCATGAGAGCACCAACAACAGGTTGGCTCTAGTTATAAAGAAAGGGAGGTATCTATACTCAAATCCCTTAGGAGCTCTAAAGGGAAACCGATCATTAATGTCAATAAGTATATCAAGAGGATTTTGTCCAAGACAGTAACTATCTACAGGGATTGGGCTAATAAACTTCCATTTGCAGTTTGGGGTATAAAACTAGTGTAAGGACACCCACTGACTAGAAACCTTTCTCCTTGGTATATGGAATGGAAGATGTATTACATGTCAAAATAGAACTAAGATCTCAGTGAGTGGCACTTGAAGCCCGGCTAAAAGTATCAAATTGGGCAAGGGCATGCAATAGATGAGAGGTGGCTTAAAGCACTTGACCACCTACAGATGTATCAACAGTGCATGGCTTAAGCTTATAACAATAGAGTTAGCTACCCGAAGCAACCTCTCAAGGTGGGTGATCTGGTTCTCAAACAGCTACGCCAAGTCAACACTAATGCTAGGGGCAAGTTCGTACCTAATTAGGAAGGACCATTTGTAGTTAAGAAAATCCTTGGCAAGGGAGGAATCAAGCTTATAGATATGGATGGAAATGAATTCGTGAATCGACTGAGTCAAGATAGGCTTAAGCATTATCATGTCTTGGTCAAAAGAACTAAATCATAGAAAAGAAACACAAAGAATGAAAGAAATAAAGAATAAATCACCCGATGAGTGGTCCTCTACTGCTCAAGAAAAAATTGGGGTGTGACCCAATGATTAGTATTCTATAAACCGGTCAGGCAAAAGTTAGGGTACTCCATCGCAAATAAATCTCGATAAGTTGAAAACCCAAAAAGGGTGGCTAAGGCAAAGGTTAGGGCATTGAGAGAAAAATATCAGTTGCATTCTAAAAAATCTGTAAAAGACTAGTAGGCAGTATGAGTTAACCATTGGAAATTGTTACCATTGCCTATGTACTCAACTTAATCTTATCAATGAACTTGTTGTCATTCGATAAGAATTTTGGTCTTATGAATACATGCATGTCTTTGGTGAAATTATCATAGGTATGAGAGCATCAATTGTTCTCTCATTTTGTGCATCTTTATTGTTATCTTAACTGTACATACATCATTCAACAAAAAGGCAAAATACCGATAGGCCATAAACGAAATGGGACCTATGCAAAAATTTAGAAAACATTTGTAGGATTGAAAACCTGAAAGGGTAGTCCAAGCAAAAGTTAAGACGAAATAAAAAGAAAGAAAAAGACTGTTGGATTGAAAATCCAAAAGCGCGGTCCAGGAAAAAGTTAAGATGCAAGAAAAAGAAAGAAAAAGCTTGCTAGATTGTAAACCTAAAAGGGCGGTTGTGAGGTGTCGATGATGTGTGGGTCTCCCTTGGCACCTTGGTGAGAGGTGGGGCCCACTGGGGGTTGGTTAGATTTAGACGTGATGAAACCTTTTTTAGTTCAAGTTTGCACAATTAGCCAATTTTAATGAATAAAAGAATCGAGACCCAAGTCTCGATACAAATGATGGAGTCACCACACAAGTTGTCTACTTGGGAAAGAATTTTGGTACGGTTCCTTTTGGACAGAGACTAATACCTTTTGGATCAGAGATTTGGGTATTGGATGAGTCACTTAACGCTTATTTAGTTAATTCAAAATTACATTCACCGCGTAAAATCATTTTGTTTTCATCATTTGGTGAATTATCATAGAAATCATATTTTTCTACACTCTTTCACACTCGTTACATGTGTTTACAGATTACAATAAAGCAGAAGCAATAAATGGGGGAATAAAAATTACAACTTAGGGAAATGGGGGAATCGCAAGAGAACCTATACATTTGTTGTGAGTTTTAAAACAAAATAAAAATAAATTCCTTTGCATCCACAAAGATTACCGCAGTTTATAGGATCTCTTAAGTTAGCATTTTATTAGGAAAAATGTGATTATGTTAACGTGGCGATTTTGCTATCGATAGTGCCCGGACGGCTTCTAGGATTGGAGAGAAATAATGATTCTTCAATGTATTTTGTTATAAAAACACATTTTAACTTTTGTGGGTTGATTTACCGGATTATTAGTGAAGATGATCACATGACAAATGGTGGGTCGATAGATTTTAACCAATTAAAAGAGAATTCTATGTTTTGCCCAGGGGCCGGTACCAGTAAGATGGGTGGTGCCCATACAACTATTGGGAAGGATTGGTACGGGTATAGGGGACCCGTACGGGTCTTGTCTGGTCCCAGGCAGAAACTCTATTTAATTTAGCAAGCAGATTTACGGAGGAATAAAGTTAAAATAGGGTTTCCTTCCGTATGAGTTTGGTGCACCAGTTTAATTTCCTTAAGGAGATAGGGTGCCAACAAGACTCATATGGGTTAGGGTCAGACCTAAAACAGGAATAAAAGAACAGATATAATAAAAGAGGTAGAGAATAATGATAAAATAACTGAGATGTGAGTCTCTTTAAAACTCAAGAGCGTACCTTTATGTCGTGAATCCACTTTGAGGCGGTCCCTTTGCAGTGAGAGAGTCTAGCCAAAGTAGATGATGAAATGGAGATTTTGGGACTATTTAGGCAAGTATTTATGTGGACAAAACCTCCCCAAAATCTTAATAAACGAAGCTAATAAAATGTGGACAAAACCTCAAGGGATGGGTTTTCTCCCTCTTTTATACCTCCTATACCCCAACTATACCCTTTCTTTACCTATAGAAACTGCTAGAATTTGTCTATTGTCTTGTATCTCCTATCTTTTTTTTTGAAAAGAGGTGAGGAAAGGCCCCTATTTATAGGGGAAATGAGGTCTGAATGCAATAAATTGCATTCATGACCTGATTTCTTCCTAAAATATGTAAGGATCACCTTTCATAAAGCCTGAATAGGCAACAACAGGAATTGTATGGGTGGGGTCTCACCCGTACGGGTTGGGGAGGACCTGTACAGGTCCTTTCCGGTCATACTAGAGGAAATGACCTATACAAGTCCACCGATGGATCCATACCACTAGGCAACACTCGTATGGGTCCCTAATGGCAGACTAGACCTCCAAACTTTGCCCAAACTCAGCTCTGTAGCAGTAGGAACACCTTTGATGGATAACACCTGTAAGAGATTGCATTATCTAGCTGTCATCATTGTTTCATGAGAAGGGTCATTAAAATCCAGTGCTTACAGACTGCCCCTCATGCAATCACTACAAATACAGATTTGTATGATCTTATAAAGTGATTGAGGGTTTAGAAATCATACCTGACGTGATGACATGGATGAGTTCTTTTCTTGAGGCGAACTTCCTTCCCGAGTGTGCCGTTCTTGAGGCGGACAAATTTTCTTGCCAATGCATATCCCTTTCTTGAGGCGGGTGACTTTCCTTATAAATTCATATTCCTTTCTAGAGGTGGATGACTTTCCTTTGATGGTTCTTATACCTAGTGACTTTACTTGGGGAATGTATGTGTATCCCTTTCCTAAGGTGGATTGACTTTCCTAACTGGTGTATCCCTTTCCTAAGGCGGATCAACTTTCCCGATTGATGGTGTATCCCTTTCCTAAGGCAGATCAACTTTCCTAATTGATGGCATATCACTTTCTTAAGGACGATTGACACTTCTGACTGGTGTATCCCTTTCCTAAGGCAGATCAACTTTCCTAACTGGTGTATCCCTTTCCTAAGATGGATTGACTTTCCTGATTGATGGTGTATCCCTTTCCTAAGGAGGATCGACTTTCTCGATTGTGTATCTCTTTCCTAAGGTGGATGACTCTCCTGACTAGTCTAACCCTTTTCTACGGTAGATGACTCTCCTGGCTGATGATTTTGAATGACCTGTAAAGAGGCAACAATCAAACACCGAGTTAGTCATTGTCCAAATAGACACATCTTAATTCTTGATGACTTTGTGATGAACAAAAAAATTTTCCCCTTCAATTAAGAATAAAGATGTATGGATAGGGGGATAACCCCTAAATAAACTATAAATTATGTCGGGTTTTGCCCAATAGCTATGGAATGGAATGCCCCTTGGAAGGGTGCCTCTCAAAGAATGCCCCCTAGAGTGCTCGATAATGGGGGATGACCCTGGTTTGGCTGATTCCACTGTTGGGGAATGGGGGACGCCCCTGGATTGGTGGGGGGATGCCCTTTGGTTGACCTTTCTGCTGAGGAGTAGAGTAATGTTCTTTGGTGAACTCTTTTCTATTGGGAAATTGTTTCCCCGCAAGACTGGCTTATTGGGGAAAATTTCCTATACCCGAGTGGACCTGTATACAAAAATTATCCTTGTTAGCGAATAATTCAAAAAAAGGCATACTTTGATTCTTGATTGACTTTTGTGAAAACAAACATTTTTGCCCCTTCAATCAAGGATCAAGGTGAGCTAGGGAGTTTTGCCCCTGATTTAAGTGAAATATAGAGTTTAGGAGAAGTAGGGCTAGCCCCGAGTTTGGACTGGATTTATCTCTATTGCTTTTATGAAGTGTTGGTTTAAAATCTACCCTTGGATGGCAAAAGGTGACCTGTACAGGTGGGAAGCTTGAAGAGTGGGACCTGTAAGGGGTCCTTGTTGGGGAGGGGGTTCAAAAAGTCATCAGACCCCTCATATCCCACCTTACATAAAACTTTCCCGCATTGCAATCTCTGGTAATTTTCTGCCTAAATTTGATCAAAATGTATAAAAAAATCCTAAACCTGGTCGTTTCTCTGTTAGGCGTGAGGATTTGCCCCAGGTAGGCAATTCAAAGCTTCAAGAATGCCCAGTTTTGGTCAGGTACGCTTTTCATGAGGGGGACTCATTTCTGGGACTCACTCCCTCTCTTGAAGTGCCTCTGATTCCTTCCCCTGACACTCACGCCTCCAAACTCCAGGTATTTCACTTGAATCTACATATTTCCATTTTTGAGTTTTTTGGAAATTTCTCAATTTTTGGTGTGATTTAGGGTGCTTTAGACCTTGAAATAGAGCTTAATGCATGTAACTTTAGCCTAAGATTCTTTTGGGACTGATTTGAATGATCTTTGGTTGAATTTGGATAGATTTTGGATTTTTTGGAAGTTTTGCACAATGTTACTATTGTAGGGGACTTGTACGTATCAGGGGGGACCCATATGGGTCCTATTTTTTGTACGGTAGCCTCGTACGGACACAAATAGGTGGGGCGGACCCATACGAGTCATGTCCTTAAGGATGGAATGCCTAACTCTCTGCTCTTTCCAATTATTTTTTTATTTTTTATTTGTTCGTATCCTAACCTTGTTAAGTTATATGTTTACCTTTGTAGTTTCAGTAGAAGACTGTGGGGGCCTTGAGCTTCTGTAGGAAGTGGTATGGGGAGATCCGTACCGTAGAGTATACTAAGCTATTAGCCCGTATAGGTTCTTTTGGGTTCAGTGACATCATGAGTGGTGGTCAGAGAGGACCCATAGTTTTCATTTACTAATCGGGGAGGTCACCATCACTCCCTCAGATATGTGCGCTTTGATGGGATTACACTAGATTGGGGACATCATCCATTTTTATGTCTACACTCTTAGATGGCATTCCTGGCCTAAGGTGAAGGCCTATGTTGAGAGATTACTTAGGCTCCGTCTTGGAGGGATGGATAAGCTCAAGTACGGGGACCTGTATAACTATTGGATCGGGTAGTGTCATTCTGTTACTATGGATAGGAGGGATCAGTATGCCCAGTCTTTGTTGCTGACCTTCCCCCTCACTACTGTCTTTTTCTTGATTAACTCGAGCAACCACAACTATAGTTTGCTCTCTGCCGTCGAGGATCTTGCCGCTGTGCTAGTAAAGAATTGGTGTCCGACCATCCTAGCATAGTTGTACTATAGGCTAGTTATTGGGGTTCGGGGCCAGTAATCCGAGTTCAAGGTTTGCCATCTGATTCTATTGGTAATTCTTGCACTCAAATTTTTGCACTTTAACCTCTCTTTCGAATTACTTCAGAACTAATTTCAGTTTGTCTTACAGATTTAGGCCTTTGAGCACCTATTCATCCCCATGCCAGGTTTGACCATGCAGCCTGAGATACCATACATCATCTCCAAGTGGATGGGCCTTGGCATGGTTAGGGCTTAGCTTAGCACAGTATAGGGAGTTCCTTCACCAACTGCACTTTGATCGGGAAAACTTCTTTTATGCTAAACCTATATCTTATATTTTAACAAACCATTAGTAGAAACTGTATTTATGAGGTTGCGATACTTATAGTGCATTTACTTTGTGCAGGTCATCCGAGACCCGTGGGATAGGTTGGATACATTTAGGGACATTGAGTGGATACGGGCCGGCGTGGATGACCGCCGCTTTATCCTAGAGTCGCCACTCTCCCTTGAGTGGTATTTCGGTGAGCGAATCTGAGGTTGGATGACCAGTGCCATGGTAGAGAGATAGATCCATCCCCCAATCCCAATGGGAGTCTTCTAGTCACACCTAATGCTAAGGACTGACCAGAGGTTGTACCTATTGGGCGAGGGAGCTTAAGTGCTATCGGTAGAGGGCTCCTACGCTGGGTTCATTGATTCCTCACTCCTTCCTCCTTGTGAGAGGATCCATTACAAGGACGTCCCCCATAAGTTTCACTAAAACGACTATGATGGCAATGATGACGACGATGATGATGAGGGTGGATCGAGGGGTGACCGCAGGGGTCCCTCAATAGTTTGAAGTGCCGAGGGCCCAGCTAGGTCTGCTACCCCTTCTTCTCAGGTATCTCCATGACTTAGCCTTTGTGAATACCTTATTACTTCTAAAAATTGATTATGACCCTGAGTGTAATCTTTTATTGTTACAACCTCCCACTTCCATAAGGCAGAGGTCTGCAGTTATTGCCCCTACTGACCATCAGCTACCAACAAAGTAGTCCCACAATTCGGGGACTATGAGAGAGGGGGTTCTATGAGCAGAGCTAGATACCTTCTTCCGGATCCTCAATCATTTGGTGAAGTGAGTTATCAAGGAGCTTGAGGAGTTGGTCCAGTCCATCAGGTTTACCCCTTCCAACTCCACCCATGTAAGGAATTTCCCGCTTTAACCTTATCCTTCTTAGTGATTGCTTAGAATGTCCCATCCTAATGTGACTTTCTCTTTCAGGTGACCAATTCTAAGGTAGAGAGGATTGCTAGGGGTTATTTCTCTGTTTGAGATCTGTTGTTAGCTCAGCAAGTGCTAGCCTTGGTAAGTTTCTTTTACCTATAAAATTTAACAAACTATGTATGATGCATGTCATGACATCTACGTATGGTACTGATCTTATTATTTTTGTTGCAGACTCTGCTTGCCATGGAGTGTAGTAAGTCCACTTAGGACTTGGGTGCTTCTATGGAGAGAGCCAGGTACCTAGAGGGGTAGCTATGAGCAGCCACAGTTGAGGCTAACTAGGCTAGGATGGACACTGCCCAGGCAAGGGCTGAGATTGAGATGTTGTAGAATCAGCTGACACGGATGACCGAGGATAGACAGACGCCAGATCCATCTAATTCTGTGTTTGAGGATGATCTTTCTACCTGTCGAGTTATGCCAACCATGACTCAGAGGGGCAGAGATGAGCAGGAGGTGGATTAGCACACTAGGGGAGTTGATGCTGCCAGAGATATCGCAGGGACTGAGGACCATGTGATGATCAATATGGATGACCCATTGGTGGATACACTGGACCGCACTTTAGAGGATCACCGGGGATAGGATCCCCCAGTAGCTTAGATTGAAATGCACTTCTGTTTTCTAGATGTTCAATGCTTGTGGGCCCTGCATGGCTTACATTGGTACAAACTTGGATTGGTACTTTTGACATTTAACTTTTTATGCATGCTGATTTTTCTTTTCCTAAACTAAGATCATTGAATATTGCCGCTTGTAGACCATATTACTTCTTGGCATAGCTAACAATGAGAACAAGTCTGGCTAGTTTGAAATTAACACTCTTGGGGACACGTGCTATCAAGTAATAGTGAGGGGACTAAGTGATGTTCTAACTTTTGCATAGGCCCTTCGATGTGAGATGACCTATCGAACATTTATTTTCACTTCTTTTCATCCTAATTTTTGCCTGAACTATCCTTGATGGCTCAGTCCAGCAGACTTTTTTCTTTTTAGCATTAACTTTTGCCTAGACGGCCCTTTTGGGTTTACAATCTAGCAATCTTTTTCTTTATTTTAATTTTTTTTCCTTAAATTTTTCCTGGACAGCCCGTTTGGGATTTCAATCCAGCAGACTTTTCTTTCTTTTTCTTTGCCTTAATTTTTGTCGGGACTGCCCTTTCGGGTTTTTGATCCCGCAGGCTTTTTCTTTCACTATCTTAACTTTTTCCTAGGCCGCCCTTTTGAGTTTTAAATCCTGAACAATGTCTTAATTTTTGCCTAAATCATCATTGGCGACTGAATTAAATAGACTTTTGTTTCTCTTCGTCTTAACTTTTGCTTGGACTGCCCTTTCGGGTTTTCAATCCTGCTGACGATCTCTAAATTTTGCATAGGTTTGATATCTTTTACAACCTATCAATATTTTTAACTTTTGTTGGCCAACATATGTGTAGTGAATATGATAATGAACATGTATAACACATAGAGAAAAATTAATGTTCACACACCTCCGATTATTTCGCCTAAAGACATGCATGCCTTCATAAGACCAAGATTCTTAGCAAAATCATAACATGTTCATCGATGAGAATAATTTTAGTACGTAGGCAATGGTAACGATTTCCAATGGTTAACTCCTACTGCCTACTAGTCCTTTACAAATTTTCCAGGAAAAGCAAATGATATTTTTCTCTCGATGCCCTAACTTTAGCCTAAGCTACCCTTTTTGGGTTTTCAACGTAGCGGGCTTTATTTGCGTTGGAGTACCCTTATTTTTGAGTTACCGGTTTGCAGAATATCGATCAGCATGTTGCACCCTAATTTTTCTCGAGCAGTATAGGCCCACTCATTGGGTGATTTATTCTTTATTTAGTTTTATTCTTTGTGCTACTTTTTTGTGATTTAATTCTTTTGACCCAGACATGATAACGCTTAGCATCAGTGTTGATCTGCCGTGGTTTTTTTACGTAGACTGGATTCATGAAATGATTTCTATCCATATGCATAAGCATGATTCCTCCTTTGCCAAGGACTTTCTTCATAATGAACGGTCCTACCCAATTAGCCCTGAATTTGCCCCTAGCATCAGTGCTGATCTAACACAGTGTTTTGAGAAGCAGATCACCAGCTTCGAGAGTTTGTGCTAGGTATCTGACTCTATTATAGTAAGGTCAAGCCATGTGCTTTTGGTACATCTGTAGCTGGTCAAGTGCTTTGAGCTACCTTTCATCTATTACGTTCAACTGCTCACACCTAGCCCTTGCCTAATCTTACTCTTTTAATCGGGCTTCGAGTGCCATTCTTAGAGATCTTACTCCCATTTTGACTAGTAACACTACTTCCATTCCATATACCAAGGAGAGAGGTGTCTGATCAGTGGGGGTTCTTATACTTGTTCTATACCCCCAAATCGTAAATGGTAGTTCATCAGCCCAATCATTATAGGTACCCACTGACTTGGACAATATTTCCTTGATAGACTTCTTGGCGGCCTCAACAGCACCACTAGCTTGTGGTCTATATGAAGAAGATCTGTGATCCTCAACATTGAACTACTCAAATAATTCTATCATGGATCCTTGGAACTGAACCCAATTATCGGATACCACATGGTGTGGAACCCCATATTGAGCAAAAATATGCTTCTTTATGAAATTGGCCATTTCTTGGAGGTGATACAAGTATAGGATTCGACCTATACCCATTTTGAAAAATAATCAACTGCGACTATTATGAATTGGTGCCCATTTGTTGATGATGGTCGAATTTCACCGATTATATCTATCCCCTACTCCGAGAATGAATTTGGCATTCATGACATTTCCTGACCTTGTCCATATAGTCGGCGTTCATCATGGTCCAGAAGTACCCCATTCTCTTAATTTTTCTACCCAAAGCCATCCCATTCATATGCAGACCGCAATCCCCCGAGTGTACTTGGGTCATTACCCTTTCTGCCTCTTCTTCCGTTAAACATCTCAACAATAAACCTTCAGATGTCCTTTTGAAGAGATCCTCATCAACTAGTCTGAATTGTGTCGCTAACCTTTGAGAGTCGGGCGATCTGAACCTGATGACCCTTTGGGACATTTCCCTTCTTTCAGAATTCTTTTGATGTCATCATACCAACAAACCTATTGCTCCTTAATGATCATAACTCGAACCTTCTAATAAAATGGGGAATGAGTCGTTTCCATTATAAGCGAACAATGGGTTGAGCCTCTTCTCCATCCCACATCGAGGCTAAGGTAGCCAAAGAATCAGCCATCTTATTCTCATCCTCGGTATATATTAGAAGAAGCATTGACTGAACTGGAGTGACAAGTCCCAGACTGCTTCCATATACGGCTTGAGTGACTCTTGATTTCCTATTCCCCTACAACATGCTTTATCACCAGTGTAGAATCTCCCATCCCCCTGACTTCCTTTGCCCCTACTTCTAAAAGAGCTTCAAGACAAAATACACAAGCTTCATATTTGGCCTCATTATTGGTGACTAAAAATTCCAATCGCTTGCTCATATGATGATTACTCCAGGATTGGCACCCTTTGATTCATAGCCCAGTCAAATTACATGACCCATTTGGCCTTTTCTACTTCCACTATTGCTAACTGGTCATCGAAAAAATCTAGATTTTTAACATAATCAGACTCTATGGGTTGACTTGCTAAAAATTCAGCCACCCCACTCCCCTTAATCACCATCTTTATGGCATACTCGATATCAAATTTAGATAGTAGTAGGAGCCAATGAGAGAGTTTCCCTGCAAATGTGGGGGATTGACAAAGATACTTCATTGGGTCCACCTTTGGAACTGCTTCAATTTTGTAGGACTGGAAGTAATGCCTCTAATTCTTAGTCAACTATACCATTGATGCACACGTCTTCTCTACTAGAGTGTATTTTGTCTCATATTCTAACAATTTCTTACTCAAGTAGTAGATAGCATGCTCATTTTTGTCATCTTGTTCTTGGACTAACATTGCCCCTATGGACGACTCCTCTATGGCTAAATAGAGAATAAGCAGCTTATCGGGCATTGGAGGTTTCAAAACTAGGGGGTTCATAAGATAAGCTTTTACCTTATTAAATGCTATATGGAATTGCTCATTCCACTTTGTCAACTATTTCTTTCTCAACAACTGAAAGATTGGCTCACACATTATCGTTAATTTGGTGATAAAATGACTCACATACTAGAGCAATCCAAGGAACAACCTGACATCCCTTTTGATTCTAGGAATAGGCATTTCTTAAATAGCTTTAACCTTGCTAGGGTCAACCTGGCCTAGGAGCTTCCCAGAAGTCACCCCAAACACACACTTCTACGAATTCAAATGCAGGTTGTGTTTCTTAGTTTTGGTCAAGAACCTTTCCAAAATCTCAGGGTTCTCTTCCCTTGTGTTTAACTTCACTAACATATCATCTACATAAACCTTAACCTCTTTATGGATCATGTCGTGTAGTGTGGCTATAACGGCTCTTTGATAAGTTGACTTGGCATTCTTCAACCCAAAAGACATTACCTTATAGCAATATACCCCCCATTCCGTGATGAAGGCCATCTTGACCTAGTCGATGATGTCCATTAGGATCTGATTGTACCAAGAAAACCTATCTAAGAATGAGTACATTGCAGCTCTGGCAGCACTATCTACTAGTACATCGATGTATGGCAATGGGAAATCATCTTTTGGGGAAGCCTTGTTTAAATCACAAAAGTCGAAACACATTCTGACTCTCCCATCTTTCTTAAGGATAGGGACGACATTTGCTAACCACATCGGATACTCGATTACTTCAATGAATTTGGCTTATAGTAATATAGCAACTTCAGCTTTGATTTTATTTGCCAATTCTAGATTCAGCATTCTTAACTTTTGTTTGATTGGTTTGAACCTAGGATCAGTTGGGATAAGATGCTCAGCAATTTGGCGATCTACCATAGGCATGTCCCTGTGGGACCAAGCAAAAGCGTTAGCATGTTTTCTAAGCACTTTTATCATTTTTCTTTTTTATAGGAGTAAGTCATTGGATATAGTTACCATTTTTTTTATTTTCCTTTGTGCCTAAATTTATGTCATGCAATGAAGCAACCTAAATGATAAAAATGTTATGCGTATGGTCAGATGAATGCATGATGCCATCAGGCGAAACGTCAAACAATTAAGCCAAATTATTATCATTATAATTAGGATGCTCAAAGGCTACATCATTTTCATTACATATGATTGCATTATCATCCTTCATATGTAGAGGGTCTTCTTGGTCTCTCATTAGGATATGAGTCAAGTCATGATCCAGATCTTGCAATTATTTCTCGATCAACACATCGTCCATGATTTCTCTTGTGACTTGGACTAGGTTCTTCAAGGCTTCCTAAATAGGTGTCTTCTTATTCCCCAAGCATAATATGGTGTATATTGAAATAGTGAGGGTATCTATAGCTTTGTCCACTTCATTCTTTGATGGGTCGCTGTCCTCCATTTTCTTAAAGCATTTTTCTGCTTCTAAGGCGATTTCATAGCTCTAAAAAATGGTCCTATATGCTTTCACAAATGCTATCTTGCAGAGGTGAGGAGATAATCCAAAGATGAATCAATCAGCTAAATCCTTCTCATGGGGTTTCCTTTTAAGAGCTACCAAGACTTTTAACCATCTCTGGAAGTATTCATGGACAGGTTCCCCACTCCATTTCCTAATAGATATAAGATCAAATAGGATGGTTCTTCCCTTGCTTTCTTGGCTTCTATGATAAGCTTCCATACCTCCTCTTCCTCTATTCTTGAGTTGATCATGTCTACTTCCTCCCCTCTCCTCCGAGGTTCACAAACTTTCCCTTTGTCTATTAGTACCATAATGGCTTTGAGGAGATCCTCACATACTTTAGTCGAGTGATTAGAGCCGACATGATATACGCAGAAATTGCCCCTCTCTTCAGGCTTTGGTTGAACATATGGCCGGAGATGTTCAATCAACCTATACTTCTTCAGCTTCTTAAAAAGACTCAAAAGATGAGTGTCCCAAGGTGAGATGCCATCGAGAGTCATCGGATGAATCTTTTGGTCATGGGTCACACCGTAAGGTAAACCCATGAAATAAGGGAGGATTATTCCCTTTGGGATAACCACGAAGTTGGGCAACTGACTCGGATCCTTACTATGATGAACTTGCAATATGGCCTATTGATGAAGCAGGTGGGACCCATTAATAGCCGTGAGAAGCGTTGGGTTTGCTAGCTGAATAGACTGACCGAGTTAAGCTATAAG
Source organism: Euphorbia pulcherrima (assembly GCA_947683365.1). Taxonomy (NCBI): domain Eukaryota; kingdom Viridiplantae; phylum Streptophyta; class Magnoliopsida; order Malpighiales; family Euphorbiaceae; genus Euphorbia; species Euphorbia pulcherrima. The sequence goes on along the minus strand of CANTUS010000004.1, from coordinate 61,293,360 downwards.
ACGTATTGGGAGGGAGGAAATTTGCCAAATCTTGAACTGAGGTGGTAACCAAAAGATCAATACATGCATGGGATGGGGTATGCATGAATGATGTATAATAATGCATGTTAGGGTTAATTATAAAGGAATGTTACACAACACGTGGTATCCTTCCTTAGTCTAATCTCACACAGAAATAGGTAGGCTTTTGATAAGAATGGTGTAGAGACATATCGGAAGTTTATGTAGAAGGTTCCCATTGTATCAAGCCTCTATTGGAGGAAGATGGCAATGAGTGCTCCACCCTCTAGAGTGTCCTCAATTGCTGTTGTGCATGGGTGACACTTCTGTATATTTCATGGCAAAATAGGGAACCCTAACCTAGCACTAGAATAAGAGCCCATTTAGTTAAAGAGAGAAGGATATGAGAAGATAGAGAGTAAGATTTTCCCAAATGATGAAGAAGAAAATGGGTTGAATTATGTAAATGATTTTCGGTGCTCATCTTAATATTTTAAACTTTCAAAACAAACCAAATTTTTACAAGTTAAAAGATTATCATCCCCAGAAGAGTTGCCACTGTAAGGGGTCGATGACATGTGGGTCTCCCTTTGTGCCTTAGTGAGAGGTAGGGCCCACTGGGGGTTGGTTCGATTTAGATGTGATGAAACCGTTTTTAGTTCAAGTTTGCATAATTAGCCAATTTTAATGAAGTAAAATTGAGACCCAAATCTCGATACAAATGACAGATTCGCCAGCCAAGTTGTCTACTTGGGAAAGAGTTTTGGTACGGTTCCCATTAGGTTGGAGACTCATACGTTTTGGATCAGAGAATAAGGTATCAGATGAGTCACTTATTTCTCATTTAGTTAATTCAAAATTACATTCATCGTGTGAAACCGTTTTGTTTTAATCATTTGGGGAATTATCATAGAAATGCTATTTTTCTACACTCTTTCACACTCGTTACATGCATTTACATTTTACAATAAAGTACAAGCAATAAATGGGGGAATAAAAATTACAATCGAGGGAAAATGGGAGAAATGCAAGAGAACCTATACAATTGTTCCAATTTATAAAACAAAATAAAAATAAATTCCCCTGCATCCATAAAGATTACCACAGTTTATAGCATCTCATAAGTCGGCATTTTGTTAGGAAAAATGTGATTATGTTAGCATGGCTGTTTTGCAATAGATAGTGTCCGGACGACTTTTAGGATCAGATAGAAATAACGATTCTTCAACGTATTTTGTTATAAAAACACATTTTAACTTTCGTGGGTTGATTTACCGGATTATTAGTGAAAATGATTTCATGGCAAATGGTGAGTTGATTGATTTTGTCCCATTAAAATATAATTATGTGTTCTACCTAGGGGTCGGTACCCGTATGGAGGGGTGGTACCCATATGGCCACTAGGTAGGACCAGTACGGGTATGAGGGACCCATACGGGTCCTATTTGGTATCGAGCAAAAACTCTGTTTAATTTAGCAAGAAGATTTATGGAGGAGAAACGAAATGAAAATGGGATTTCCTTCCGTATGAGTATGGCGCACCAGTTTAGTATCCCTAAGGACATAGGGTGCCAACAAGACTTATATGGGCTAGCACCAGACCCAAAACAGGAATAAAAGAACAGATATAATAGAAGAGGTAGAGAATAATGATAAAATAACGGAGATGTAAGTCTCTTTGAAACTGAGGAGTGTACCTTTACGATGTGAATCCACTTTGAGGTGATCCCTATGCAGTGAGAGAGTCTAGCCAAAGTAGATGATGAAATGGAGATTTTAGGACTATTTAGGAGAGTATTTATATGGACAATACCTCCCCCAACTTATAATAAATGAAGCTGGAACCGAATAAAATGTGGACAAAACCTCAAGGGATGTGTTTTCTCCCTATTTAATACCTCCTGTACCTCAGCTATACTCTTTCTCTACCTATAGAAACTGCTAGAATTTTTCTATTGTCATGTAGCTCTTGTCTTTTTTTTGAAAAGATGTGAGGAAAGGCCCTTATTTATAAGGGAAATGAGGTATCAATGTAATGAATTGCATTCATGACCTGATTTCACCCGAAATAGGTAAGGATCACCTTCCATAAAGCCTGAATAGGCAACAACAGGACCCGTATAGGTCTGGGGGGACCCATACAGGTCCTCTCTAGGCATATGGGGGAAATTACCCATACGGGGTCCACTGGTGGATCTGTAGCACCAAGCAGCACCCGTAGAGTCCCTAAGGGTACACTAGGTCTCCAAACTTTGACCAAACTCAACTTTGCAGTAGTAGGAACACTTCTGATGGATAACATAAGAAATTGCATTATCTAGCTCTCATCATCATTTCGTGAGAAGGATCGTTAACATCCAGTGCTCACAATGGTCTAGGAAAATGTCAAAGCAAAGAAAGGAAGAGAAGAAAAGTCCACTGGGCTGAGCCGTCAAGGACAGTTCAGGCAAAAATCAGGACAGAAACAAATGAAAAAACATGTTCGATAGGTCCTCTCACACCCAGGGGCTTATGCAAAAATTAGAATTCAATTCGAAAGGGCTAGTTTTGTCAATTACAATAATCAGAGCATCATTTGCAATTGCTATGTCTCATAACTAGGACCCCTTGAACTTAGTTCTCCTATTGTTAAATAACAAGATAGCATATATCCCCAGAAGTGCTAATTTCAACCAACCAGCCTTTGTGATTCTTGTCAGTTTTATTGGGTCAATTTATTGTGATCAGGAACTTAGAGTGTTCAACGGTTAACATACTTACTTGTAGTACTCGCTAAATGGTCTTCATTATTAGTTATGTCAAAGAGGCAACAAGGGTTTGCAGATGATGCTATTCAAAGGTTTTGATTCAGAAAAAGGAAACTTCAATGTACATTAAAGTTAAATGGTAAAGGTATGAGAGTCTACCACAACATTTTGCCCATGCGATGCCTTGAGGTTCTCCCGCATTACCTTAGGATAAGCCTTAATCCTCACAGACATGCTCTGGTTTCACCTTGTTGAGGGCTCATCAAGATAGCAACAATAGCTATCGACTAGTTGTGCCATGTATTCTTGCATAAGCCCCCTTCATAGTTAAGTCCAAGACTAGCGACAAGCTCTCCAAACTTATATGGGTCGGCATGCCTGAACTCAACTAGACATATATGCGTATATAGGCAAAACAACCTTAGTACTGATGCCACTACCCCTTTGTTTACCAATAATAGGATTCTTCTTAAGTGCATGCCCTTTACTCTTGGCCCTATCACGCAAAAATGGGGAATGAAACTTTGTTACGTGACATTCTCCCCCACCAAAAATCTAGCTCATCCTCGTGCTAGGGGAAGAAAGACTCTGTTTGCCCAAGGATCTAATCACCATTGTAACTCTACCACTGTAATCTTTCTGTACTCCAGACTAGGTGTGTCATTCTCCAATCCTTTCCTCATGAGGATCCCTTCTGCTACAGGACTTGAGAGGAGTTCACCGCTCACTTTCTTTCCTCAAGTGGAGTCTTCACCGTGGCCTAATCTGGCTCATCAATTGAAACCATTACTTTCTCCCCAAAGGACGTGTAGTGCTCCCATCAAATGCGAGTGTCCCCAGTGGACTTCTTCCTTACTTCCCTGTAATGTAGCCATTACTCTCATCATATTAGTGCGTGCAGTGTTCTAGCACTATAACTTGCAACTAGGATCATACTTTTGTAATCCGGCTCCGATACCACTTATCACGGGCCGAGATTCTCGCACAACATTATACCCGTGCAGTGCCCTGAGGTTCTCCCATACTACCTTAGGACAAGCCTTAATCCTTGTAGACATGCACTGGTTTCTCCCTGCCGAGAGTTCATCAGGATAGCGGCAACTACTATCAACCAGTTGTGCCATGTACACCCTTACCGCTGATGCCACTACCCCTTTGTTTACCAACGGCAGGATTCTTCTTAAGTGCACTCTTAGCATCATCATACAACAATGGTGGATGAAAATTTGGTGGATGACACATAGACAAAGCCGTCAGTGGTACAAATGAAATTAGTGGTGGTATTGGAGTTAAAGCAGTCGGCGGTATGAGTTGTAGGCGATGTTGTCTATATTAGTTAGCAAATTGAACTTTTCAATTGGATGGCGATATGAATGATACCATCGGTGGCATGGTATCATTTCATGCAAATTCTAGGCTTGTTCAGACCTGTTCACAACCTGTAAAAATCATGTGATCAGACCTTAAACACAATTAAAGACAAACATCCACTTATTTCAAATCCAAAAGCATGAAGGCTCAAATGTACCAAATCCAAAAACCCCGAAGGCACAAATGTACCAAATCCTAAGCCTAATCAAATTGAAACCAAGTAAATCAAAATAATATAAACCCTAATGTATCCGAGGTACAAATCATACACCGTAAAAGAACAATGAAATTCAGCAATAAATAAATCGAAGGTCAGCTTCCACTGCCGGTTGGGTGAGAGGAGCTCTCCATGTCATCTGCAAAATAATTGATTATTTCCTTATCATTGGCCCTCCCTTCCATCATCGGGATGCTCCATGAATCATCACGCTCTTGGGTAGGATGTCGGCTACTAGCCACCTTCTTTCCTTTACGGCTGGGCTCAGCCTAGGGTGTACAATCCATATTGTGCTTGCTCCTTCTCTCATACAATGTGGCATCTTGCTAATGCTCTAGCTTGCTCACTCAACGCCGAAGTTCTTTATTCACAGCCACCTCCTCCTAGTATCTCGCCTAGGCCTGGTTGGCATTTGAGAGTGACAGTACCATGAAATCCCAAAAAATACAGACAATAATAATCCATATCTCTCATAACATTCATGCATCTTACATCATAAAGTTTTAGCATTTCATAACAAGAATTTACTTTGGTAAATAAAGTCTGGGAGATAAGGGTATCCCTGAGAGTAAAGGCATTCCCTGCCAACCGCTCCGCCTCCCCATGTGAAACATAAAAAATCCAAAAAAGAAGGCAATAAAAAAATGGTCCCAAAGGAGAGAACGCATGCAGAAAAGGAATGAATTTGAATTTTCACAAGACTTACATTAGTAGCATTCGGAGGCATGAAGCTTTGTGAATGGCTACTCAAAGTTATCTCTCATACCCGAAAGTCACCCCTCGGACCCAAAAGCAAAAAAGAATCTTCCAAAGCTGTTGAGAGGTGCCCCTCCACTATGCTAAGCTCCTCGAGTCTACCCCGACTGCGCACTCTACTAGTCTCAGGCCTGGTCCTCTTCCTAACAAGTACCTAACAAACACAAACACGAAACAACTCAAAAAGTCAAGCTTGAGCACCAATCTTTGACCAAACAAAATGAAAAATATGAAAGAGCACGATCTTACATCAGAAAAATAATGCTCCTTTGGAACCATCGGCACCTCCTTGCCTACCTCATTTCCCCCCTCATCACCCTCCTCACCATCACCCTCTTCATCCTTCTCCTCCTCGCCACTAGTCTCACCAGTAGCAGCTTATTTCTTCAACACCTCCTTCCTTTTCTTTGCATGGAAAGAGATTAAGTCATTGCGATGAATGCGGGGGCACTTAGGGAGCAGTTGTGACATATGTCAGTTGTAAGGATCAAGGACACTCACCTCCACCTGACCATTCCCCTTTAGATAATTGGCCTATTCGGGCTCTTCAGTGATAGTCAAATGGGGCCACCAAAGACCCATAGGCGGTGCTGGGGGCACTGCTCTAGTAGGGGCATGACATCTCTCTAGCTCCGTACTCTCTCCCCTAGGTACCACTCTAAAGAGAAAAGGCACTCCATCACAAATCTATGGTCATCTTTGTCCTTCTGAACCATATGGACCTCAACTCGGTTAAGCACTCTCTAGAAAGGATCCCTAACAACCTGACCAAACAATCAAACAAAAAACTAATGTAAGTATAATTTAAATTTATAAACGCATTTTGACTAATGATTTGTTCAGCATGAAACAGGGATAAGAGCCAAAGTTACATAATGAGCTAATCTGCAAAGTACTCAACACCTCCCTATAGTCAGCAGAATATATGTAGAATCCCCCAACACTCCCACACCATCGAGCAAGAAAGTGTGAATTTAGCAGCACTTTTGTCTTAAACTTCACAGGAGGGAGAATCTAATGCTTGAAAGCCCAAGCCTGCACAATTGACAGCCAATCAGTACAAAAACCAAAACAAAAGGACAAAAACCAAAAAAGTAAAAAGAAAGTAATAAAGCACTATTTAAAAGGCATACCTGAAGAAGCAAATGGCTAAGTCGGAGGACCTTGCCTTTTTTCCTAGTCCTCAAATCCAATCCGTAGTAAATCTGGGCACGACTGGCCCTGGGCTAGTTCTTCTCCTTGATCTTCTTGACATCCTCGATAGGGGTAATCAAACCATAATTGATCTTGCTACTCGAAACTGGAAAGAACAGTACAAATAGCAAAGAAATGACAAAGGAACAAACATAAGCATCCCGTTGAGCTTCGGGGACCACCCTGACTTCCATCCAATGCTCCTGGATCTCCCCACAAGACAATCGCACTGCACAGGGCTTTAATCCAAAGAGTTTCATCACCCTCTTTACCATCGGCTTCCTGATGTGGTACCTCTCCATATATACGTCGAAGTGGATGGCATTATCAGTCCATAAAAGCCCGGTCATCGCCACCACATCTGAGGGAGTGATGTTCACCCTGCCAATTGTGAGGTGAAAAGTGTGAGTGGTCTCCAACTACTTCTCAGTCATAAGAATCAAAGCCGAGTGAGAAAGTTTTGACATCCTTATTGGCAAGATCCTGGACTAGTCCCCAAAGCCCTTAGCATGGATAGCCGCTCGAAGCTCGGGATCTTTCGCATCAATGTGCTTCCACCATTCACCAATAGTCCCCATTCCCCTAGTGTAATTAAGCCCATGTAGTTGCAAAATCAAAAGAAAGTGAAACAGATAAGGAGCTTGCTTTTTTCCTATGTAAAAAGCAGTTAGAACCTTGCTGGTATCGTTGCTAAAGTAGTGATGTCACTGGCAACACTAGTCATATTGCTAGCGATATGAGTGATGTCGTTGGCCATATTGCTGATATTGGCAGTGGTATAGCATGGTTTAGGCCCTTTTGGAGAGGCTTAAAGCCGACGGTGGCATCAATCTCTGCGAACAGAATTGTAGATTTGCCTAAATTGGACCAAAATCACCTAAAATGCAATAAATCTGTTCCAGGGCATAAAATCAGGCAAAGCGACCCTAGAACATGCATATTTTAGTTTGTATGCTCTTATATTCCTATTTTCAGTCCCTAACATAGCATGCAAAATAATAATAAATGAAACAAAAGGGTTCGAGTTTGGTAGGATTACTTGGAAAAAAGAGAGATTATCGTCCTTCTTTGGGGTTAGATTATCAATGGGAGCTGCAATCCTATACCTGAACATGATGTCAGAATCCTTCAAACCGTAGGCCATATGAACCAGGCAAATTTTCAGTCCTTCAATAGAAGAATCGGGCAAATCATTAGACTTTATACTTAGTTTACATTTGAAAACCTTCTTCGACATTAGAATTTAAAGAAGAAGATAAGAAGTTGATTTTGGGAGACGAAGGAAGAGAAATCGGCTATATGTCATTTGAAATAGGGGAAAATAGAGTTTTAATTTGTATTAAACACTCGCATGAAAATTGAGGTGCTTAATTAAATCTAAAACTATCCATTGATACCACTGACGGTATCAGCTATGTCCCCAGTGACATCACTTAAGCCACCAGTGGTCTCACCATCACCAGTTGTAGTTTTTGAATTTCTTTTACTAGTCAAAGGAACCACATGGCACCTCTTGGCCTCAACGGCTTTAGTTAAGCAACCGGCAGCATCAAACCTTCCAAAGCAGCCTTTTCAACGGTTCAATAGATCTCAACACAAGCCATCAATGCTCCAGGACTTCTCAAACTGTTGTATTTTTAATTATCATGTTTTACTATTAATCGCTGGGGAAAATTTTTTTCACAATATTGATCAAGCAGTAAAAATGTTATGTAAAAACTTATCTAATCTTTTTTTCTCACCACTCATTGTAGGTACGACAGCAAGGGGCAAATAGAAAATTGTCGTCCTTTGGGCCAATGCCCCTTCTAGGCCAGCAGAAGGACCATGATGTAGTCAATGTACGCATCATTCCTTGGGTCAGCACCCATCTAGAATCAATTGGAGGTTGTGATGGAATTAGTAAACACATCATCCTTTAGGTCAGCACCCCTCTAGAATAAGCTAGAGGTCATGATGGAGTCAGTGTGCGTGTCAAACTTTGGGTCAACACCCATTAAAAATCAACTGAAGGTCGTGATGGAGTTAGTGAACCCATCATCATTTGGGTCAGCACCCGTCTAGAATCAGTCGGAGGTCATGATGGAGTCTGTGTACCAATCCCCCTTTAGATCAGCACCCATTTAAAGTCAATATAAGTTCAAGATGTAGTCATTGTATGCGTCATATTTTGGATCAACACCCGTTGAAATTCAACAGAAGTTTGCAAAGTAGTCATTGTACACGTCATCTTTTGAATCAATACCCATTGAAAGTCAACAAAATTTCATGATGTAGTCAATGTATGTGTCATCTTTTAGGTCAGCACCTGTCCAAAATCAACTAGAGTTTGTGATGGAGTCAGTGTACCCATCATCCTTTAGGTCCCCTCCTACCAAACATCAATTGGAGACCATGATGGAGTCAATGTACCCATAATCCTTTTAGCCCAACACACCACCATCAGGTACAATTTCTATGCTCTTTTCATGAGGCCATACTGACTTGTGTTAGCCGTGACCTCCCAAGGGACAGCTTAGGAGCACGGCATTTTGGAGTCCCTCTAGCGAGATGATGATGACGTATGTTCGTATTTTTAATCCTCGTTAGAAATTATTTTCGAATTTTTATTACGAAAAATTAAGTTCAGCGTGTCCAACTACGTGTCCGGTGGAAGCTCGAACCAATGATTTGCACCCAAAAATAAATTTCAGTCCTAAATATCTTAAAAAATTCAAAATAACCCTAATTATATTAAAAATCCAGCTTAAACACATTTTGGGCGGATTCCATCCCCAATCCACTATTTAGGCTAGGCCATACCTCCTTTTCAGACTTGTGCAGGGTCTTGAAGCCACCATCGGCTTTAGTGATACCGTCGGTGGTCTGACTTCTATAGGCAGACAGCTTTCTGCCATGCTTCACTCAGTACCTGCCGGATAATCAAGAAAAGTCAGTAGGGGAAAACTCTAAACTTGAATTAGAGAGAAATTTTAGTGAGATAGAGTGATTTTTAGTGAGATAAGGTGATAAAAAGGTAAGAAAAGAGTAATTACTCCATCTTTTCTTGGTTTTTCTTTGTTGATTCTCTTAGAAATTAACATAAAATCAGTAGAACTTAGGTTTAAAATAATTCTAATAGGATTTAGAGACTCAAATCTTTAGTTCACTACCCAAATCATCTTTTTGAGCTCCCCAGATGTGTCATTTAGATCATGAAGAGTTGCATTCACGGCCCCGAGGTAAAATCCTTAGTCTCATAGCTCTTTAGCATTTATTCTTGCCGTTTGTTGTGATTACTTGGCGTTTTGTGCTTAGTATTGGGTTTTCGGTCGTTATTCGACCGTTAACTATTGCTGCTATAAGAAAGTGAAACCGTCGGTGACAGATAAAGCCCCTGATGGTATCATTCATGTCGCCAGCGACATCAATGATACCTCCAAAGGCTCTCTTTGTCACCAATGGCTTTATTTTCTTATGGGACCCTTTTTATGGTACCTAAAATGTTAGTCTACAAGCCTGGGTAGGTGAAACTGCCTACGACTTCATTCATACCGTCGATGGCATGACATTCTACACATCAGATTTAGTTTCCTTTTCATTCTGAGCTAGTTTAATTTTTCAAGGTAGGATGAACTGTGTAGCAACGGGTATCCAGATTACCCCAAAAATAGTCCTCACCCCATAACGTGTGGCATTTTCACTAATAAACTAGTTAAAATAATAATTGAGTCTAAATGAAAAATGAGATTTTCCACAAACACCGTTCAAGAATCATTTTGAGCCATTCAATCGGGCTCCATAATTTATGCCATGATCATGCTAACCCAAGTCTCGTTTTGTCTACTAACTATGCATGCTATATGTGATATATCCCGGATATGTGCCGTATTTGTGCTAACCTTTCGTGCAAGTAGATTTAGGATAGATGCTTGTTTGGCCTTTGGGTATTTTATTTCTTGTTTAGACAAATGTATAGGATTTGGAAAGCCATGTAATTATTCTTTTAATTTCTGCACTTATTTAGGATGACTATAATAATTTATTGAATGCTTGCTAAAACGGGTGAACATAAAATAAAAATTGAAAACACTAAATGGGGGGGATTAAAACCGAATAAGAAAGAATGGTACTTTTAAATTGGCCAATGTAGAATAGATAGCATCATCCGAACTCGAAATCTCTATTTAAGGTATGGTCAACCGCGAGGTGGTAAAATCATACCTAAATTTCCCAGTTGTGTTGAATTGGGTGATGACTCTATCTTAAATATGGGATTTCGATCTCGAATCTTTTGAGCATTAAAATATGCAAAACCATTTTCTATCACTCTACACTTATATCATATTTTTTGAGGTTGTTCCTCCGGCCCGCTTCGTAGCAGTCAGAAATGTCTGCCGCTCATAATTACATTACCATCCATGTCGGTTTTCTTCTTGAAAACCATTTGCATCCTATGGGGTCTAACCTCTTCGGGTGAATCGACCAAATCCCAAACTTAGTTTTCATACATGGAATCCGTTTCTGATTTCTTGGCTTTTAACCATTCATTAGAATCTGAGGCCTCCATTGCTTCCTTAAAGGTCTTAAGTTCATCAACCTCTATTAGAAAGATCTATTTATTATCTACGATGAAAAATCCATACCTTTTAGGAGCGTTGGGAACCCTACAAAATCTAAGTAATGGTTGTTGTTTATGTTGGGAACTGAAAGTCAAATTGAATATGCATAACAGGCATGGCAAAAATTCAAAATTATGCCCCTGTCCCCAGGAACTCCTAATAGATGCATATAAATTAAATAAAGCCTTAACTAAATAATTCTCTACCTTGGTTAGCATGCATAGGCTAGGCATACCATAATTCTAAACTATATCCTAGCACATATATTTTATACTAAGCGTGTTATAACACTAAGCTATAACCTAAGCATGTTATAACTCTAAGCTATAACCTAAGCATAAAATAAATTAAGCGTGCAAAACAACCTAAGCATAATTATTAAGTCTAAAAATGCTTAAAGAAAAAGACCTATTAATTAAAAAGAAAGAAAGAAAGAAAGAAAGAAAACTTACCAGTTGAAGCGTGCTTTAGCAAAACCTTCATGCACAAGCCTCCAAGTGCAGGATAGCCTCTATGAGTGTCCATATGAACCCCACAAACAAAAACCACCCCGAGAGGAAGAACCAAGAAGCCTCGAGTACTTGTTAGACCACTCTAGAAGCCTCACCCGAAAATATAAACTAGAGGTGCTCGAATAAAATCAAGCTCTTCAAACTATAACTTGTTCAAATAACCTTTATCATAGGAATTACTTTTTAACTTGGTACATTTGAAAAGGGGGAGCATAGGAGCCTATTTATAGGCTTGGGGGAGCAAAATTGCTCCCCCACTTTTGATGTGGGACGCGGGATATGCCTGTGGGTCAGGACACGTGGACACAACCTTGCACGAGAGCTAGGGTTCGTGGCGCACCCTAATGGGCTGCACATGTGCAGCCCATTTTCATTGGCTGCCGCGAGCAATGCCCAACATTGCTCATGCACCTTTTGGTGCACTCCCACGCACCCAAGCCTGTACAAAAATACTTTTGTTCTCTCAGTCCAATTTAACTCGCCCTAGCAAAATGCCCCTTCTAATCCTTTTTAAATAAATATTTATTTTTTGACCCTAATAAATTAGTTACCGGTCAAAGATAGATTCCTTGGCTTATAAAATTGATATAATCAATTTAGCCAATTTGTTTATGACCCTAACTAATTAGTCACCTGTCAAAAATAAATCCTTGGTCCGACCAAATAATAATCTAATTATTATCATGTTATATTTTTGTGCTAGAATAAATCTACTAGTTCTTTACTCAGTCCGATGAAGGTCCAATATGTGTGACCTTATAGGATCCCAAAGTATTGAGTTGTTAAGGCTTAACCAACCCTTGTTCTATTAGAACCAATGGCTTGAGGTTCTAGATCGTGAATAGAACTCAATTACCTTAAACGACTGTAGTACGCCTCTAGCAAGGGTCTACCATCCCCCATTACTCGGAACATCATTTATGCTTATGACTTATTCCCAGTTAAATATTTGTCCAATGCAATGAACTCCTTCCATTCTTTAATATTAGTATCATCTAGTTTATAGGGTTCGGTTAAAGTGTTAACCCACTAAGAGCAAGGTTGCTCCAAGCTATCCAAGTTATTAACTTATTACCCAAGTATATCACCTTTTACCATAGTGTGGTTGACTGGAAACCATTTCTATCAAACATATATTCTGATCAGAGGTTTATAGCAATCATCACTTCAACAAGTGGCTAGGTACAACTCCTTAATATATCCAGAGCGATGGATTCTTTTCGACTTCTCAGCTTTCCTACTTGCTGTCATCACTATACACATAATCACTCGTAACACCCTAAATTAATGAGTGTATAGGAATGACCCAAAGTATATATATAGTACCATACAAGGCAACTAGTATCTCAAGTATGAGGATATTCGCAAAGCTTATTGAATGAATATAAACATTAACACATCGATATATATACTAGGTGTTTATCTTACTATGGTCCCTAATATATCTCCCAGATATATCCATGTGTCAAACTTAAGGCACCACCTTCAGTCCTTAGGAGATTAACTTCTTGGACCCTTCCCAAGAAAGTTGACCATATGCTAGTCTTTCCGCTTCATCAATATCCTTTCTTGATAAGACTATGACTAGGGATAGTTTAGACATAATCATAATTGCCCATATAGCTGGTTCCACCAAATAAAGTCCAACTATAATTTCTCTGACTTCATGCTATGATACGTCAAGGACTTTTGTAAACATACATCAATGAATATATTTAAACAGTCATAATATATTTATAAACACATTGATATAAACAAAAGATTAAATGGCTTTATTAATTAAAAAGAATATTCGTACTATTACATAATTAAGATATATCGCCCTAATTGCCTTAAGGGCGTACATCATATCCAACAAACTCCCACTTGCACTAAGGCTAATTAGCCATATGTCTTAATCTATATGCTTTAACATGCTGGTCATGTTTGACATGAGTCAATGGCATCGTCAGAACGTTTACGAGGTTTTGATCAGTGGGTACATATTCTAGTCTTATTATCTTAGCATGAACAATCTACCTGATTATATGATACTTTCTGGATACATGTCTATTTTTCTGATGAGACTATTGTTCCTTTGCCTCAGCTATAGCACCATTGTTATCACAATATAAAGTAATTGGATCAACAGCCTCAGGCACTACACCGAGATCACCAATAAATCCCTTTAACCATATAGCTTCTTTTGCCGCTTCGCATGCAACAATGTATTCAGATTCTATGGTTGAATCATCAGTAGTTTCTTACTTGGAACTCTTCCAGCATACCGCCCCTCCATTTAAGACATACACAAAACCTGACCAATACTTAAAGTCATCCTTATCATATTGAAAACTCGCATCAGTGTGAGGTCACCTTCTCCATAAATCAAGAACTCATCCTTAGTCCTTCTCAAGTGCTTAAGAATTGCCTTGATGGCCATCCAGTGCTTTTCACCTGGATCTGACTGATATCTGCTTGTAAAGCTCAAAGCTTGAGAGAAATCTAGCCTAGTACATATCATTGCATACATGATGGATCCTATCACGGATGCATTGGGTATATCCTTCATGCACATTCTCTCCTGAGCTATCTTCTGACACTTAGCCTTAGATAGGTTAATCCCCTTTGTTATAAGGAGATAACCTCACTTAGAATGCTCAAGGTTGAACCTATTTAATGCCTTGTCTATATATCTACTTTGAGAAAGTCCTAAAAGCTTCTTTGTTTTATCCCTATAGATCTTTATACCTAGTATAAATATTGCTCTACTAAGGTCTTTCATGGAGAACTTTCTTGACAACCATACTTTAACATTTCGAAGAAGATAAATATCATTTCCTATTAGTAGAATGTCATCGACATATAATACTAAGAAAATGACTGCACTGCCACTAGCCTTCTTGTAAACACAAGGCTTATTAACATTTGAATAGAAACCCAGTTCACGGATTGTCTGGTCAAATCTGATTTCTAACTCCTGGATGCCTGCTTAAGTCCATGAATGGATCTTTGCAGCTTGCATACCTTCAAGCCATTCTGAGATGTAAAACCCTTAGGTTGTGTCATGTACACATCCCGATCTAAATCCCCATTCAAGAATGTTGTTTTAACATCCATCTGCCAGATCTCATATTCGTAATGAGCAGCAATGGCAAGGAGTATACTTATGGATTTAAGCATGGCTACTGGTGAGAAGGTTTCATCATAGTCAATACCTTCATGTTGACTATAACCTTTTGCAACCAACCTTGCTTTCTAGGTAATTACATTACCATCCATGTCAGTCTTTTTCTTGAAGACCCATTTGCACCCAATTGGTCTAACATCTTGCGGTGCATCAACCAAATTCCAAACTTGGTTCTCATACATGGAATCCATTTCTGATTTCATGGCTTTTAACCATTTATCAAAATCTGAGCTTTTCATTGCCTCATCATATGTTCTTGGTTCATCATCCTCCATAAGATATAGTTCCTTATCATTAGTGATGCTAAAACCATATCAATGGGGACCCTTATGAACTTGACCGGAGCTTCATAATGATTGTGTTTTGACAGGTTGTTCTTGGATCACACTTTCTTGTGTATCTAGAATGGGGTCAGTCAATTGATTGTCTATTTCTTCCCCTTGAACCTCTAGTTCAATATTTCTGTCACTGACTTTATTAAGTAAGTGTTCCTTTTCCAAAAGGTGAGCATTTCGAGAAACAAATACCTTTTGTGCTTCAGATTGGTAAAACATATATCCAATAGTTTCCTTTGAATATCCAATGCACACACACTTATCAAATTTGGCATTTAGCTTATCTGATGCTATCCTCTTTACCATAGCAGGACAGCCCCATACTCTTAAGTGACTTAAAGATGGCTTCTTATTACACCATCTTTCATAATGTGTAAAATCAACTGATTTAGAGGGAACTTTGTTTAATACATAAACTGCACTCTCCAGTGCATACCCCAAAAAGGATTTACTGAGATCTGTATGGCTCATCATGGACTGGACCATATCTAATAAAGTCCAATTCCTCCTTTCTAACACTCCATTGTATCAGGGAGTATAAGGAGGGGTCCATTGGGAAACTATCCCGTTTTCCTTTTGGTAATCCTGAAACTCCAGACTTAAGTATTGTCCACCTCGATATGATCAAAGTGTTTTAATACTTTTCTTAAGCAGTTTCTCTACTTCAGCTCTGAATAGTTTGAACTTTTCAAAACTTTCAAACTTGTGCTTCATCAACTACAAATAATCGTATCGTGAGTAATCATCAATAAAGGTTATGAAGTAGGAGTATCCTCCCAGTGCCTGGACACTCATTCGACCATACACTTCAGTATGTATAAGTTCCAATGAACTCATAGCAAGTTCACCCTTTCCTTGAAAGGGAAACTTTGTCATTTTACCTCTTAAATAAGGTTCGCAATCACCATAAGACTCTCAGTCTATTGGGCCCAAGTCCCAACGCTTATGCAACTTGGTTAGGCGATCCTTGTTTATATTGCCTAAACAATAATGCCATAAGTAGAAGAAATTCTCATTATCTAATTTAACTTTCTTCACATTGTTTATATTAAAAACTTCTATTTTAGTATTAAGAACATAAATGCCACCATTCAACATCCCATAACCATAAAGAACATTATTCAAACGAATATTACAATTATTATTCAAAAATAAAATCTCAAATCCTTCTACTGCAAAACACGTATTGGATACAATATTCTTAGTAACACTTGGAATGTAGTAACAATTATTTAAAACTAAAACAAGTCCACTTGGCAAAATAAGATTAAAGCTTCCTACGGGTAATGCAGCTACTCTAGCTCTATTTCCCACGCACAAGTCGATCTCCCCTTTTGCAAGTTTTCTACTATTCCTTAGTCCCTGCACAGAAGTACCGATATGAGAACCACAACCAGTATCTAATACCCAGGTGGATTCACGAGGAAAAGTAGCAAAGTTTTCAATTACAAACATACTTGAAGTAGATGCCTTTGCAGGCTTCTTCTTCAAATGTTTAGATGCAGGAGCTTTGCAAAGCCTCTTCCAATGTCCCGATTTCCCACACTGGAAGCAAACATACTTAGATGTCTTCTTTTCTTTCTTCTTCTTACTGATTCTTTTCTTGGCACCTAGTGCATGCTTCTTCTTCTTAAAAGCCTTGCCTTTCTCAACCAATAGTAGAGGTTTCTGATCTTTCTTGATCTGAGGTCCTACTATTTTCAGCATGTTGATTAATTTAGGGATAGTTGAATTAATCTTATTCATGTAATAGTTAGCCACGAAGCTTGAGTAACTATATGTCAAGGACATCAACACAAGGTCAATGCTCAAGTCTTGATTCATCTCAAATCCCAATCGATTTAGCTTCTCAAGGTATCCCAAGAGTTTCAATACATGCTAAGATGCAGAGGTGTTAGCTTGCATCTTGGTTCTGAAAAGGAGCTTGGAGGTCTTATACTTCTCTGTCCTTTTCGGCTTCAAAAAGAGCTCTTCAAGATGGAGAACCATGTCCTCCAAGGGCATGTTCTCATGTTGTTTCTAAAGCTCAGGATTCATGGACCCCAACATGATACACATGGCAGTCTCACGATCTTTCCTGTGCTTTAACCAGGCATCATGTTCCACATGATCCTCAACATCAGGTTCAATAGGGAAAATTTCACTTAGAATATAGGCAATTCCCTTGGATCTGAGAACTATTCTCATAGGTCGGAACCAATCAGAAAAGTTCGAGCCATTCAATTTTGTGTTAAGTAACATATAGAGATTAACATTGGAAGTCATTTTCAACCTAAGATATAAGAAAAGAAAAGGAGTTTAGATATTAGTTTAAGTACATGCATTTAATATAAGGACTTTTAATTAAATACATTTGTCCTGCTATTTTCTTTGAAATTTACAATAGCCCATTCTATTGAATTCGGGAATTTTAGCCTAGCTAAATTTCCTAGTAGGTAGCATCTATAACTAGTCTATTACGACCCTCAATTTTATGAGTGAAGACACAATAGTAAGTCATAGTTGGAATCCCATTCCATATGCATCGTATGCAATTGCTAATACATTCAAGTTCCCTAATCCCAAGGGACATGTGCTCTTATATTAGCATTTCCCTGAATATATCTCACATCTAGGCCTAGCCCCCAATTTTATGGTGGACTACCCCAGTTCCGTTAAGGCAGACCTTATCTCAAACTTTACAACCAATCAATGTGGACTAGAAGGAATGCTTTGCGTAACACTTTCATAGCCCAAACAGACCGTATTATAAATTTGAGTAAGGAAGACTATAACTTGCCTTAATATATTTACTTTTTGATTTTATTGGTGTTAAATGTCTCACCCAATCTACGATTTTATCAGATGGACATATTTATTATAACTTATATTAATTTAGAGTATTTTAGAAATAATTTATAAGGTCAAACCTTAGGTGTGTTCAAGCTCTTTATTATTATTATTCCATCAACCTAGATTATATGCAAAATAATTAGCACTTTTATTTGTTAAATTTATATTGCATTTCCTTGAAGCTTTTATTCAAAAATTTTAATTTTTACTTTTTTTATAGAAATATATATAAGCACCATCTTATATACTAGAAATAAATTAGTCCATATTAATCCCCCAGTTGGTCAATTTAAGCGCACCGATATAGGCTCCCAGGTAGGAGAGGTGCCCTATGAGGAGTAGACACCAAGTCCAATCCTTAGCCAGAACAAATATAGGCACAAACTTGAAGACGAATGGATTCTCTTACACTAATATATTTTATTCTTCCAATTCATGTAAATCGGAAGCATCTATAACCCATGTAATTTAAAAAAATTATTGAAACTTGTACAATTTGAGTAAGTTGAGCAGGCTCATTCAAAATTATTCATAACCATTTTCTAACCTTGAAAAGAAAGGCACAAATTCATATACATTGTTCCATACAATTAAATAAACAAATCATTTCATATAGAAAATAATATTCAGTTTGCTTCTAACTTAATTATGCACTAAATAGGCAGGCTTTGATACCACTGTTGGGAACTGACAGTCAAATTGAACACATATAACAGGCATGGCAGAAATTCAAAATTTTGTCCCTGTCCCCAGGAACTCCTAATAGATGAATATAAATTAAATAAAGCCTTAACTAAATAATTCTCTACCTAGGTTAGCATGCATAGGCTAGACATACCATAATTCTAAATTATATCCTAGCACATATATTATATACTAAGCATGTTATAACTCTAAGCTATAAGCTAAGGATGTTATAACTCTAAGCTATAACTTAAGCATAAAATAAACTAAGCATGCAAAATAACCTAAAGCATAATTATTAAGTCTAAAAATGCTTAAAAAAACCTAATAATTAAAAGAGAAAGAAAGAAAACTTACCAATTGAAGTGTGCTTTAGCAGAACCTTCTTACACAAGCCTCCAATCGTAGGATAGCCTTTATGAGTATCCACACAACCCCCACCAACCAAAACCTCCCCGATAGGAAGAACTAAGAAGCCTTGAGTAGTTGCTAGACCACTCAAGAAGCCTCACCCGAAAATATAAACTAGAGGTGCTCGAATAAAATCAAGCTCCTCAAAATATAACTTGTTCAAATAACCTTCATTGGAGCAATTACTTTTGAACTTGGTGCATTTGAAAAGGGGGAGCATAGGAGCATATTTACGGGCTTGAGGCAGAAAAATTGGTCCCCCGCTTTTGATGTGGGATGTGCATAACCCATGCGGGTTATGCCTGTGGGTCACCATGATATGTGAACTGTGTACAGCCGGCCCACACAGCGTGCATGGCACGCTGTGTGTTTCACAAGGCAAGCTCTTGTGAGCTTGCGTTGCAAGCGAGCTAGGCCTCGCGGCCCATGCTGAGAGCCCAGCTCGCGGCGAACCCTTCTAAGCTGCGCATGTGCAGCCCATTTTCATGGTCATCGGCGAGCAATGCCCAGCATTGTTCGTGCACCTTTCAGTGCACTCCCGCTCACCCGAGCCTGTACAAAAATACTTTTCTACTCTCGGTCCAATTTAACTCACCCTAGCAAAATTCCCCTTTTAATCCTTTTTAAATAAATATTTTTTTTTCAACCCTGATAAATTAGTTATCGGTCAAAGATAAATTCCTTGGCTTATAAAATTGATATAATCAATTTAGCCAATTTATTTATAACCCTAATTAATTAGTCACCTGTCAAAAATAAATCCTTGGTCTGACCAAATAATAATCAAATTATTATCATGTTATATTTTTATAATAGAATAAGTCTATTAGTACTTTGATCAGCCCGGTGAAGGTCTAATGTGTGTGACCGTATAAGATCCCCGAAGGATTGAGCTGTTAAGGCTTAACCAACCCTTGTTCTAATAGAACCATTGGCTCGTGGTTCTAGACCGTGAATAGAACTTAATTACCTTAAACGACTATAGTACGCCTCTAGCAATGGTCTACCATCCCCCATTACTCGGAACATCATTTATGCTTATGACTTAATCCCAGTTAATGCAATAGTTGTCTAATTCGATGAACTCCTTCCATTCTTTAATATTAGTACCATCTGGTTTATAGGGTTTGGTTAAAGTGTTAACCAACTAATAGCAAGGTTGCTCCAAGCTATCCAAGTTATTAACTTGTTACCAAAGTATATTGCCTTTTACCATAGTGTCCTTGACTAGAACCATTTCTATCAAACACATACTCTTATTAGAGGTTTATAGTAATCATCACTTCAACAAGTGGCCAAGTACAACTCCTTAATATATCCAGAGCAATGGATTCTTTCCGACTACTCAGCTTACCAATGTGAAGTCATCATTATACCTATAATCATCCGTAACACCCTAAATTACTGAGTGTATAGGAATGACCCAAAGTATGGCAATAGTACCACACAAGGCAACTAGTATCTCAAGTATGAGGATATTCGCAAAGATTATTGCACAATGATAAACACTAACACATTGATATATATACCAAGTGTTTATCTTACTGCGGTCTCCAATATATCGCCCAAATATATCCATGTGTCAAACTTAAGGCACCACCTTCAGTCCTTAGGAGATTAACTGCTTGGACCCTTTCCAAGAAAGTTGACCACATGCTAGTGTTTCCTCTTCATCAATATCCTTTCTTGATAAAACTATGACTAGGGATAGTTTAGACATAAACATAATTGCACATGAAGCAGGTTCCACCAAATATAGTCCAACTATAATTTCTCTGACTTCGTGCTACAATACGTCAAGGACTTTTGTAAACATACATCAATGAATATATTTAACTAGTCATAATATATTTATAAACACATTGATATAAACAAATAATTAAATGCCTTTATTAATTAAGCAGAATATTCATATCGTCCTAATTGCCTTAAGGGCATAAATCATATCCAACAGTTTAATAGGTTGTTCCTCAATCACATTCTCTTGTGTATCGGGTATAGGATTCATCAGTTTGTCATCTTGTTCGCCTACTTGAACTCCAAGTTCAAGGTCCCTCTCGGTAGCTTTTGTAAGCAAGTGTTCCTTATCGAGGAACTGAGTGGTCCTAGAAACAAACACTTTTTTCCTCAAGATCATAAAAGATATATCCTATTGTCTCTTTAGGATAACCAAAGAACAAGCACCTGTTAGATCTAGCTCCAAGCTTATCTGACATTATCCTTTTAACATAGGTAGGACATCCCCGAACTCTCAAGTGATATAGAGAGGGTTTCTTACCAGACCACCTTTCGTATGGCGTACTATCAACTTTGTGGGCACATGGTTTAGTATATAAACTGCGCTCTCAAGTGAGTATCCCCAAAAGGATTTGCTGAGACTTTCTTGGCTCATCATGAATCAAACCATGTCTAATAATGTTTGATTCCTCCTCTCAGACACACTATTATGGTGAGGAGTATAAGGAGGGGTCCATAGGGGTAATATTCGGCTTCAATATTCTCCACCTCGTTATGGTCGTAGTGCTTTAACATTCTTTCTAAATCGTTTCTCAACTTCATTCTTGGAGTCTTTGAATCTTTCAAAACTATCAGATTTGGGCCTCATATGGTACAAATATCCATATTGTGAGTAATCATCGAGAAAAGATATGAAGTAGACAAAACCTCCATGTGCTTGCACATTTATTGGACCATATACATCTATGTGTATTATTTCCAATGTACTTGTGGCACGTTGCCCTTTTCCTTTGAAAGGTTTCTTTGTCATTTTTCCTAATAAACAAGGTTAGCAAGACTTCTAGTCTATTAGGCCCAAGACACAACCTTTGTGTAACTTAGTTGAGCGGGTTTCATTTATATGGCCTAAACGACAACGCCCTAAGTAGGATGACTTGTCCTTATCTAATTTCAATCTCTTAGCATCATTCACATTAAAAATTTCGGCTTTAGTATTTAGAACATATATGCCATCAATCAAAACTCCATTGCCATAAAGAACATATTTTTGCAAATTTGACAACCTTTATTATTAAATAAAATCTCATATCCTTCTGCTACTAAACATACAACAGAAATAATATTCTTAGTCACAACTGGAATATAATATCATTTATTTAACTTTAAAACTAGGCCACTTGGTAACTTGTGACTATGTGTTCCTACATCTGATGTAGAAACCTGTGCTTCATTTCCAACTCGTAGATCCAACTCTCCTTTAGACAGCCTTCTACAAATCCACAACCCCTATACAGAAGTACAACTATGAGTACCACATCTAGTATCTAATAACCATGTAGACTCATAAGGAACTGTAGTGAAATTTTCAATCATGAACATACCTGAAGTAGTTCCCTTCTCATGACTCTTCTTCACATGCTCGAAGACTACAGCCTTGTAGTCTTTCCTCCAATGATCAATCCGACCGCATTGAAATTAGACATTCTCAGTAATTATTTTCTCTTTTCTTATTTTTCTATTGACACTCTTCTTGCTGACTTTTAAATTCCTCTTTATCCTTTCTTTAGGACTTTCAGAATTCTTGGCTAAATGTTCTCTTTCAAAATTCCTAAGCTTATCCATAAACTCTAAAGTTTTAAGAGACTTTCTGGATATTTGATAGTCATTCATAAATAGGTGGATACTCTTTTGATAGGTTAGTATCATGAAGTTTATGTCCAATGGAGATTCTTCCTTGACTCTTATCTGGACCATACGTTTCAAATACTTCAACTACTCCATGCAATATTCAGACGCCATGATGCCACTATTCATCTTATCAATCGTTCCAAAGAATTTTGTAAAACGAGCTATCTCAAGGTTAATACTTTCTCTATATGCTTTGAGATGAATCAACATAGACTCCAAGTTCATGTTCAAATTTTGTTTTCTAAGTTTGGAAGACATGGTCTCTAGCATCACTAAAGATATTATGTACGCATCCTTCTTGTGCTTCTAATATGCTTCCTTTTCTCTATCGGATGCATCAACATTTGGTTTAATTGGTTTGGGATGATCTAGAATATAATCTAGATCATTTGATTTTAATTCCTCTCTAAGAGCCTTAAGCCATGTGTCAAAAATTACATCAACTTAATTTCTTGTCGAGAATTAGGCGAAGGTTTATGCTTGAAGTCATATTCAATCTAGATATAAGAAAAGAATTATTGCTTTAGACTTAGTTTTTGTAAATGCATTTAATTTTAAGGTATTTGAATTAAATACACTTTCCTCCTATTTTATTAAGGTTTATTCAAAAATATAATAGCCCTTCTATTATCTTTCGGGAAACATAGTCTAACCATTCTCCTTAGTAGGTAGCATCCATAACTTATTTAAGCCAACTTCCGCTATCACAAGTCAAGCTAACTTCAATAATTGAGGTTGGATCTTGTCCATTTGCATCTAATGCAATTGATAATCCATTTGAGTTCCAACCAATAGATATGCATAACCAATTATTTGACTCCTCAAATGATGCCTCTAGCTAAGCATTAGCTCTGATATAGCGAACAACTAACCCAGTCCGGGTTAAGACTTAACCTTGATTTGAATCATAAGAACAAATGATGTTAAATAAGAATGCATGTGGTGCTTGAACAATTCATTCAATGAAAAGGTCCATAAAGCATATATTTGATTATTTAGGAAGACTAGTTCTGTCTTAATATTTTAATCGGGATTTACTGGTGCAACAGGTCTTGCCTAATCTAGGACTTATACATGGACATGTGTGAGCACGAGATTCTACAGTCCCTCTCACGAGACGATAATGACGTATATTCGATTTTATTCCTCATTTGGAATTTTTATTACCAATAAAAAAATTCTTTACGAATTTTATTTTTAGAAAATTCAGTTCGGCGTGTCCGAAAATGCGTCCGGTGGGAGCTCAAACTGATGATTTGCACCTGAAAAATAATTTAGTCCTAAATACACTCAAAAATTAAAAATAACCCTAATTACCCAAAAATCCAACTAAAACACCTTTTTAAGCGGATTAGGGCAACTTTTCACCTTTTTAGGCTATGCCATGCTTACTTTTCAGACCTGGTAGAAGTTGAAGCCGCCCACGGCTTTAGCGATACCGCCGGCATTATCATTCATGGCGCCGATGGCATGAGTTTCTATAATAGATAGCTTTTTGCCATGCTTGCTCGATACCCGTCGGATAATTGATCAAAGTCGATTTCCACCGGATTTTAGCCTATATAAGGAGCCATTTGTAGCTGAAATAAGGGTTAGCAACTCCCAACTTGAAATCTTGGAGAGATTTTTGCAAATTCTAGTTAGTTTTAGTGGGATAAGGTATAGAAAAGGTAAGAAAAGCGAGTTAATCCATCTTTTCTTGGTTTTTCTTCACTGAAATCTCTGATATCTAAGTAGATTTTAGGTTTAAAATCACCATAATAGGATTTAGAGACTTAAATCCCACACTTACTACCCAAATCATCATTTCGAGCTACCTGGAGGTGTCATTTGGATCATGAAGAGGTGGCTTCACGACCCCGAGGTAAAAATTCTGAGTCTCATAGCTCTTTGGTTTCCATTTTACTTATTTGTTGTTTTATTTGTTTTATGCTTAGTTTTAGGTTTTTGGTCATTTTTCGACCGTTAACTGCAGCTGCTACAAGAAAGTGAAGCCGCCGGCGTTATCACTCATGTTGTCAGCGGCATTAGTAATACTACCAGGGCTTCCTTTCTCCCTAATGGCTCTATCACTGATGTCCTCAGTGACATCAATGAAGACCCCATCTAGGATGCCGTGCCAAAACCCTATGAGGGGCTACCGCCCCTCAACCCTATCCGGGGCGCTGACCCATGGACCCCACTAGGGGCTGCCGCCCCTTAGACCCTACTGTTAAAGGCACCGTTATGTGTGATATATCTAGTATAACATGCTGTATCTATGCCCGAGCAAAGTAGGTGTGGCTTGAACTGCGGAGACATTTTCTTGAGTGATGACTTAAACTGTGGGAGCCTTCTCCTCAGCTAGGACAGGGGAAACTTCTAAGTTTCCAAAATTGTTATTCTTATTAAAGTAGGGTTTTCCGCCACTTGCCTTGTTAGCTTTCTATTTCTCTTCACGGCTCTCGATCTTCTCGGCCCTCTCGAAAACCCTCGTATACAAGTCATAAGAATTTGTGTGCATCTCTTTTCAAAATATTAGGGGAGATCCATCAAGGTGCTTCGGGATCATCTCCTTAAGACTAAGCTTTTACTTTAGAAACACTTAGACGGCCATCCACCAATCAAAATAGGACTTAAAAGTCTCACCTTGCTTTTGTTAATCGCCTTAAGATGCTGGATAGTGGTTTGAATTAAAACCG
The DNA here is from genome assembly GCA_947683365.1 of Euphorbia pulcherrima. NCBI lineage: Eukaryota > Viridiplantae > Streptophyta > Magnoliopsida > Malpighiales > Euphorbiaceae > Euphorbia > Euphorbia pulcherrima. The sequence continues at coordinate 61,268,205 of CANTUS010000004.1, read as the reverse complement.
CAGTGGGTGATTAGAGCCTAAAAAAAGCTTCAAATCTTGGATTGTCAACTCATGGAGGGTATTATACCATTCAACCACTAGCCCTGAAAAAGTACATGGAAACAACTTAGTAAGAACTTTATCACCGATCTTCTAAACATGCATAATTCGCTCGTACAACACGATGTGGGATTTTGGAAGTCCCTCACCGGAGTAGGCTTCCATTCTAGGCATCAAAAAGTTCTTCGAGACCCAATATCCATCCCACTCTTCGTCCTTCTCTTCATTCTTGGTTAGTAGCTTCCTCAAAAAAGCCGCCATTTTGGGTGTCATGCCCGGAGATTATATGACCTGGTCGAGTGGTGTCACACCTGGAGGCTTTTGGGGTATGTTTAGGCCTTAGGGTATTTTATTTATTGTATAGACAAAGTTATATGATTTGGAAAGCCTTGTAATTATTCTTTCAATTTCCACTTCTATTTGTTGGATGCCTATAATAATTTATTTATTTACCGTTTTGAATGCTTGATGACGCACTAACATAATAATAAATCAAAAATACAATAAATTGGGTGGATCAAAACTGAATAAAAAAGAATGAAACTTTAAACTTGGCCAATGCAAAATAGATAACATAATCTGAACTTGGTAACTCTGCTTAAGGTATGGACTACCACAAGGTGGGAAAATCGTACCTAAATTTCTAGGTTGAGCTGCACCGAGTGGCGACTCTATTTTAAATATGGGAGTTCGATCTCGTATATTTTGAACATGAAAACATGTAAAACCATTTTCTACCATCACGATCACATCACATATTATTTTCAAGGGATCGGTCCGTTGACCGAAACGTCGTCCGCTTACAACATGATCATGGAACTCTAACTAATTTTAGGCTATAAAGAATTAGTAGGTCCAACCTAGGGATCATGCTCGACTGCTAATTCATAATCATTCTATCATGCCAAAACACCCCATTGCATGCATAAGAAACAAGGGTGTTCATTGTTCATATTCTTGCCCCTATGTCTATAAGTTTTAATTTAACAATTTAAGCTTTCATTGTAAAACCATTTAATGAGTCCGATTCGTTATACTAGAAATCAACTAATTCATAATAGTCCCTTTCGTAATTAGAACTAGAACCGATGGAGATTCTCAGGTAGGAGAGGCCCCCTTGAAGTAAATGAGCAGCCAAGTCTAATCCTTGCTAGAACAACCATGGGCCCTTCCGACTCACTTAACCATAGACTTAATTCAAAGATTTCATTCTTTTATAATTTAAGAATTATTCCAATTAATTCAAAAATCAAAACATTTACAATCTTTAGTAAAACATTGTTAATTCTTAAATAACTACCCTGACTAAGTTTGAGAAGCACTTAATCTATTTATCACAGCATTTTCTATTATGAGAAATAAATTCCCAGTTATGGTATAGCATACATGAAAATATTCATAGAAAATCAGACCTAGCATATTTCTAGTCAATCATACAATAGCATTAGGCATTCTCTGAAACCAGACGAAGGCCCAGCTTCTACCGATCAATCTAGGTGGGATCCATCAGTAGTAATAGCATCCTCTATGTCGTGATCTAGAGTCACAAATAGCGTGCCCTACCTTCAGTTCTCCTTGATATGCTTTGGCCAACAAATGTCGAACATTAGAAAATGATGACTCAATCCACTCAAAGTCGGATACCTATCATGAGTTGTATCTTGATTGAAACTCAAATTTGAGCTCAAACTCGGACCCAAGTCCTTCATAATAGTCATTTTTAAGGGTTTCCACTACCATCACATGAGCCTAACTGGTCACAACAGAGGAGTTGTTTTCCCATCCAACATGAGTCAATGGAATACCGCATAATCATGCATCTTTAATATATACATTTCATGCATATACTCCTGCAATTTCTGTTTCCTAGAATATCCAAAAGAAAACTATCAAGGCATGAAATCTAGGGGCATAACCCCAAGCGTGTTGAACAAGTTTGACCTCCCAATAATCCAATGGTTAGCGGCCAACAAGAGGCACTTAGAAGGGGCATAGTTCTCTCCAACCACTTGCGGTCATCCATCGATCAACAAGAAGCACTTGGAAGAGGCACTATTCTCTCCAACCGCTTAGGGTCATCTATCGATAAAAAAGAAACAGCAAGGGTCACACTTAAGATGGTTCAGATGACCCGTCAAACCTCCGTAGTGACTCCTCCGGACCCCCTAAAAAATCCTAACTCAATTCACAATTCATTCTTCTATTTTTACTATTGATCAAAGGGGTAAAAATTTTGTTTCCACTAAATCGATCAAGCAGTAAAAACATCACTTATCCTTTGACTAACTCGAGTTTTTCTAATTCTTAATCTAGGGGCACCTCATGCCATTTGTAGAAGGCACTTGATGCAAAATAAAAGGCACTTGCTGCAAAATGGAAGCCACTTGATTCCAAAGATCGCCAAGGGGCACTGATCTTAGAATTCATGAGTCAGCGATCAAATAGAGGGCACTTGCTGCAAAACCAAAGGGCACTTTCTGCTAAGCAAAGAGCAATTGATGTCAAAGATTATCGGGGGCACCCCATGTGCAAAAGACTAACCCATCCCAGGCCCGCTCTTGGCAAACCTCAAAAGCTTAAGCCTGTACTTAACAAACCTTAAAAGCCTAAGCCCACACTTGGCAAACCACAAAAGCCCAAGCTCACACTTGGCAAATATCTAAAGCCCATTCCTACACTTGGCGAACCTCAAAAGCCCAAGCCCGTGCTTGGCGAACCTTAAAAGCATAAGCCCTCTCTTGGTAAACCACAAAAGCCAAGCCGATGCTTGGCTGAACCTCAAAAGCCCAAGCCCGTGCTTGGCAAACCTCAAAAGCCTAAGCTTGCACTTGGCCAACCTTGAAAACCAAAGCCCGTGCTTGGCAACCCTCAAAAGCCCAAGCCAGCGCTTGGCGACCCTCAAAAGCCCAAGCATGTGGTTGGAAAACCTCAAAAGCCAAAGCCTACGATTGGTAAACCTCAAAAGCCCAAGCCTGCTCTTGGCAAACCTCAAAAGCCAAAGCCCACTCTTTGAGAACCTTAAAAGCCCAAGCCCATGCTTGGTGAACCTCAAAAGTCCAAGCCCGCACTTGGCATACCTCAAAAGCCCAAACTCATACTTGACGAACCTTAAAAGTCCAAGCCCGTGCTTTGCAAACCTCAAAAGTCCAAGCCCATCCTTGGAAAACTTCAAAAGCACAAGCCTGCACTTTGCAAACCTGAAAAGCACAAGCCTGTGCTTGGCAAACCTCAAAAGCCTAAGCCCACACTTGGCAAACCTCAAAAGCCCAAGCCCGCTCTTGGCGAACCTCAAAACCCCAAGCCCGTGCTTGGTGAACCTCAAAAGCCCAACCCCATGCTTTGTTAATCTAAAAAGCCCAAGCCCGCACTAGGCAAACCTCAAAAGTCCTAAGCCTGAGCTTTGCAAACCTCAAAAGCCCAAGCCCATGCTTGGTGAACCTAAAAAACTGAAGCCCACACTTGGTAAACCTCAAATGCGCAAGCCCGCTCTTGGCAAACCTCAAAAGCCCAAGCCCACGCTTGCCCAACCTCAAAACCCCAAGCCCATGATTAGCAAACCTCAAAAGCCTAAGCCCATGCTTAGCAAACCTCAAGCCCTAGCCTGTGCTTGGTAAACCTAAAAAGCCCAAGCCCGTGCTTGGCAAACCTAAAAAGCCCAAGCCCACGCTTGGCAAACCTCAAAAGCCCAAGTCCACACTTGGAAAACCTCAAAAGCCAAAGCCCGTGCTTAGGAAACGTCAAAAGCCCCAGCCCTCGCCTGGCAAACCTCAGGAACCCAAGCATGCACTTGGCAAAACTCAAAAGCCCAAGCCCGCACTTTTCAAGCCTCAATAGCCCAAGCTCGTGCTTCGCAAACGTCAAAAATCCAAGCTCATACTTGGCAAACCACAAAAGCCCAACCCTGCGCTTGGAAAACCTCAAAAGCCCAACCCCACGCTTGGAAAACCTCAAAAGTCAAAGCCCAGTCTTGGAAAACCTGAAATGCGCAAGCCCATCCTTGGCAAATGTCAAAAACCCAAGCCTACTCTTGGCAAACCTAAAAAGCCCAAACCCTCCCTCCCTTAGAAAACCTGAAAACCCCAAGCTCGTCCTTGGTAAACCTAAAAAGCCCAAGCCCGTCCTCAGAAAACTTGAAAAGGCCAAGCCATTCTTTGCAAACCTAAAAAGCCTAAGCCTGCTCTTGGCAAACCTGAAAAGCCCAAGCCCTCTCTAGGCAAACCTAAAAAGCCCAAGCCCATCCTTAGAAAACCTGAAGAGCCCAAGCCCACTCTTGGCAAACCTAAAAAGCCGAAGTCCGCTCTTGGCGAACCTGAAATGCCCAAGCCTATCCTTGGCAAACCTGAAAAGCCCAAGCCTATACTTGGAAAAATTGAAAAGCCCAAGCCCGTCCTTAGAAAACCTAAAAAGTCTAAGCCCAGCCTTGGCAAACCTGAAAAGCCCAAGCCCGCTCTTGGCAAACCTAAAAAGCCCAACCCAGCTCTTGGCAAACCTGAAAAGCCCAAGCCTACTCTTGGCAAACCCAAAAAGCCCAAGTCCATCCTTGGAAATCCTGAAAAGCCCAAGCCCACTATTGGCAAACCTGAAAAGCCCAAGCTCGCTCTTAGCAAACTTGAAAAGCTAAAGCCCATCCTTGGCAAACCTAAAAAGCCCAAGCTCATCCTTGGCAAACTTGAAAAGCCTAAACCCATCCTTGGCAAACCTCAAAAGCCCAAGTTCGCTCTTGGAAAACCTAAAAAGCCCAAGCCCATCCTTGGCGAACCTGACAAGCCCAAGCCCGCCCTTGGCAAACCTCAATAGCCCAAGCCCATGCTTGGCAAACCTTGAAAGCTTAATCCCACTCCTTACAAACCTCAAAAGCCCAAGCCCACACTTTGCAAACCTTAAAAGCCTAAGCCAGCACATGGCAAACCTCAAAAGCCCAAGCCTGCTCTTGGCAAACCTCAAAAGCCCAAGCCTGCTCTTGGCAAACCTTATAATCCCAAGCCCATGCTTGGCTAACTTTAAAAGCCCAAGTGCATGGTTGGAAAACCTTAAAAGCCCAAGCCCATGCTTGGCAAACCTCAAAAGCACAAGCCCGTGCTTACTAAACCTTAAAAGCCCAAGCCCATACTTGATAAACCTAAATAGCCCAAGCCCGCGCTTGGTAAGCCTCAAAAGTCCAAGATCATTCTTGGAAAACCTTAAAAGCCTAAGCTCATCCTTAGCAAACCTCAAAAGCCTAAGCCTACTCTTAGAAAACCTGAAAAGCCACAGCCCGTCCTTCGCAAACCTGAAGAGCCCAAGCCCGCTCTTGGTAAACCTGAAAAGCCCAAGCCCGCTATTGGCAAACCTGAAAAGCCCATGCCTATCCTTGGCAAACCTAAGAAGCCCAAGCCTATCCTTAGCAAACATGAAAAGCCCAAGCCTATCCTTAGTAAACCTAAAAAGCCTAAGCCTGCTCTTGGAAAACCTTAAAAGCCCAAGCTCGCTCTTGGTAAACCTGAAAAGCCCAAGCCCATCTTTTGAAAACCTAAAAAGTACAAGCCCACTCTTGGAAAACCTGAAAAGCCCAAGCATGTCCTTGGCAAACCTGAAAAGCCCAAGCTCGTCCTTGGCAAACCTGCAAAGCCCAAGCCCATCCTTGGCGAACCTTAAAAGCCCAAGCCCACTCTTGGCAAACCCAAAAATCCCAAGCCTGCTCTTGGCAAACTTGAAAAGCCCAAGCCCGTCCTTTGCAAGCCTGAAAGCCCAAGCTTATACTTGGAAAACTTGAAAAGCTCAAGCCCATCCTTGGCAAACCTGAAAAGCCCAAGCCCGTCCTTGGAAAACCTGAAAAGCCGAAGCCCATCCTTAGCAAAACTGAAAAGCCCAAGCCCGTCCTTGGAAAACATGAAAAGCCCAAGCCTATCCTTGGCAAACCTGAAAAGCCCAAGGCCATCCTTAGCAAACTTGGGAAGCCCAAGTTTGTGCTTGGCAAACCTAAAAAGCCCAAGCCCATCCTTAGTAAACCTAGAAAGCCCCAGCCCATCCTTGGCAAACCTCATAGTCCAAACACCAATCGTAGGTCCTGACGGAACTAGAATCTTGTCATCCTTTGGGTCCAGCCCACTAAACAGTAAATAAAGGTCCTTACAGAACTAGAATCTCATCATCCTTTAGGTTCAGCCCATTGAATGCCAAATGGAGATCCTGGTGGAATCAGAATCTCGTCATCCTTCAAGTTCAACCGACCATCCATTAGGTACAATTTCTAACCCCTTGCTCTTTTTGTGTGATCATATTGACCTGTGGTAGTAGTGATCCCCCTAGGGCAGCCTGTAAGCATGGGATTTTACAGTCCCTCTCATGAGACGATGATGACATATATTCAATTTTATTCCTCATCATAAAAAAATCTTTGGAATTTTCATTATCGATAAAAAGTTCATTGCAAATTTTATTTCCAGAAAAAATCAGTTCGGCATGTCCGAAAACGTGTCCGGTGGGAGCTCGAACTGATGATTTGCACCCAAAAAAAAATTTAGTCCTAAATACCCTTAAATATTCAAAAATAACCCTAATTACCCAAAAATATTGCTAAAACACCTTTTTATGCGGATTAGGGCACCTTTTCACCTTTTTAGGCTAGGCCATGCTTACTTATCAGACCTGGCAGAAGCTGAAGACATCGGCAACTTCAGCAATACCGCCGGTGGCATCATTCATGCCGCTGGCAACATGAGTTTCCACAGTAGATAGCTTTTTGCCATGCTTGCTTGATACCCATCGGATAATTGATTAAAGTCAATTTCCATCGGATTTTAGCCTATATAAGGAGCCATTTGCAGCTAAAATAAGGGTTAGCAACTCCCAACTTGAAATCTTAAAGAGATTTTAGCAAATTCTAGTTAGTTTTAGTGGGATAAGGTATAGAAAAGGTAAGAAAACAGAGTTCATCCATCTTTTCTTGATTTTCCTTCACTGAACTCTCCGATATCTAAGTGGATTTTAGGTTTAAATTCACCATAATAGGATTTAGAGACTTAAATACCAAATTTACTGCCCTAATCATCATTTTAAGCTCCCCGGAGGTGTCATTTGGATCACGAAGAGGTGGATTCACGGCCCTGAGGTAAAAATTCTGAGTCTCAAAGCTCTTTGGCTTCCCTTTTACTTGTTTATTATGTTTATTTTTTGTTTTAAGCTTAGTTTTGGGTTTTCAGTCATTTTTCAACCGTTAATTGCTACTGCTGCAAGAAAGTGAAGCCGCCGAAGACAATTACAGCTGCCAGTAGTATCACTCATATCGCCAGTGACATCAGTGATATCGCCAAGGGCTTTCTTTGTCCCCAATGGCTCTATTTTCTTGTGGGACCCTTTCTTTATGGTACCCAGAAAGTTATTTTGAAAGCCTGTGTAAATGAAATTGCCAGCAGCCTCAATGATATCACCAGCGGCTTTATTCATACCACCAGCGGTATGACCTTCTGGACAACAGATTTAGTTTTTCTTTTATTTTTAACCTTGTTTAATTTATGAAGGTAGGATGTAGTGTGTCATGACGGGAATCCAAGATTCCTCAAAAGCAATCCAAACCCCACAACATGTGGCATTTCCACTAATAATTTGGTTAAAATAATAATCGTGTCCAAAATGGACTTTTCCCTAAAACTCGTTCCAAAAATGAACTTTTTAAAGGGAACCTTTATTCCAAAATCAAAAATTTTTAAGCTAACTTGGTAGCTCGACCCCAGCCGGGGGCTCTGCCCTCGGACACTATCTAAGGTGCTACCCCGGAACCCCGTGAGGGGCTACCGCCCCTTGACCCTATCGGGGGCGCTGCCCCTTAGACACCGTAAGGGGCTACCGCCCCCCAGACCCCACTGTCGGGGGTGCCATTATGTCTGATATATCTCACACAACGTGTCGTATGTGTGCTAACCTTTTTGTGCAGGTAGATTTAGGTTAGATATATGTCTAGGACTTCGGGTATTTTATTTATTGTATAGACAAATGTTTGAGATTTGGAAAGCCTTGTAATTATTCTTTTAATTTTTGCTTTTATTTGTTAGATGACTGTAATAATTGTTTTATTTACCGCTTTGAATGCTTGATGACGCTCTAACATAATAATAAATCAAAAATACAATAAATATGGTGAATTAAAACAAAATAAAAAAGAATAAAACTTTTGACTCTGCCAATGCAAAATAGATAACATCATCCGAACTCGAAATCTCTTCTTAAGGTATGGTCTACCACCCGATGGAAAATTGTACCCAAAATTCCCGATTGAGCTAAATCGGGTGGCGACTTTATTTTAAGTATGGGATTTCAATCTCCTATCTTTTAAACACAAAAACATATAAAACCATTTTCTACCATAACGATCACATCACATATTGGCTCGGCTTCACAACCCATTCCAAACGTCGTCTGCTTACAATGTGATTATGAAACTACAACTAATTTTGGGCTATAAGGAATTAATAGGTCCAACCTAGTGATCATGCTCAACTTGTAATTCATAATCATTCCATCATGCCAGGACTCTACATAGCATGCATAATAAACAAGGGTGTTCATTATTCATGTTCTTGCACCTATGTATATAAGTTTTAATTTAACAATTTAAGCTTTCATTGTGAAACCATATAATGAATCCAATTCATTATACTGGAAATCAACTAATTCATAATAGTCCCTTTTGTAATTAGAATTAGAACCAATGGAGATTCTTAAGTAGGAGAGGCCCCCTTGAAGTAAATGAGCAGCCAAGTCTAATCCTTGCTAGAACAACCACAGGCATATCTGACTCACTTAACCATAGACTTAAATCAAAGATTTCTTTCATTTATAATATAAGAATTATTACGATTAATTCAAAAATCAAAGCATTACAATCTTGAGTAAAACATTGTTAATTCTTAAATAACTACCCTGACTAAGTTTGAGAAGCACTTAATCTAGTTATCATATCATTTTCTGTTGTAAGAAATAAATTCCTAGGTATGGCATAGCATACATGAAAACATTCATAGAAAATCAGACCTAGCATATTTCTAGTCAATCATACAATAGCATTAAGATTGCTCTAATACTGCTGTTGGTCTACATTCGAGGGTTTGAACATGCAAAGCATGCATGGTGGAATTTCAAAATTTAATCTAAGTCCAAGGATCTCCTAAGCATGGCATGATTGACAATATAAGTAGTCTAAAACTATTCTAGGTCATAAACACTTATCAAAAGGATATAATAATAATTTAACCACATACTAGTTGAAGCGTGAATCCTAAAGTCGGTAGAATGACCCCTCATCTTGCATGCAAGGACTCCAAAGTAGAAGCCCTCTCTAGTTGATCCACACAAGTACCACCGACCACGAGTTTCTAGAAATGAAGCACCGAAAATAAATTTGAAGACAACTAGATCTTCTGAATAAATTATTTCTAGAAGAACCCTTAATTTTTCTATTCAAAGTAAATATGTCTTCCGACGGATTACTAATGAGAACCATAGCAACCAAGAGAGGAACAGAGAGAAAAGAATGAACAAAATAATAAAGGAGGAAGGCTTTATTTATAGTTCTTAGGAAAATTTAATTGGACAATTCATCCAATCCCTAACCAATTAGAATTAAAATAAAAAGGGCATTAAAGTATTTTTAAAACAAAATAGGAAGTAGAGAAAAACATATAGACTATGACCTTGCTTGTGGAGCAAGCTCCCCAATTCAACCCTAACACTGTTGATAAAGACTGTGAGCATGCTTGGGGAGCAAGCTCCCTAGTTCAACCCTAACACTGTTGGTTGGCGGCCAACAATATCGCTAGGCCTGTGCAGGAGCGCAGTCCCAATCGGTGCATAACCTGCGTAAGGCCTGCTCTAGTGCACAGGCCTTTGCAGGCTTGCACATCCTACTAGCGGGTCACACTCTAAGCAATGAGTAGGCCCAAGTCCTGCATGTCCAGCGTAGCCCTTGCCCAAGTCTACTATGGGCTGGTGCAACACTCTTTGTAGGCTGCCAAAGGCATCCCACTTGCGCAAGGCCAGCGGGCCTTTGTGCAGCACCACACACATAGTGTTGTCTTAGCCCGCGCGCAGACTATATTATCCAACAATACATGTGCAAGTCCACTCAGGCAGGTTACTTGAACCCCACTATTGAACTTGGGTTCCTACTTCCCCTTTTTATCAACCTCTTATTATTTTTCTGGCTTACAGGTCTAACTAGTAATATTGGTCTAACCAATAATTAACTCTTCTAGATTAGACTCAGTCTAATGATTCTTTATATGGCTCAGTCATAACTCAAAGTGTGTGACCTTATAGGACCTTGTGATATCGAGCCATCAAAGTTTAACCTAGCTTAACTTTCTATCTAGGAAGCGACTAGCTTGGAGCTCCAGACCCTTGTGGACTTTGATCGGTCATAGTGGCTCTCTAGCATATGTCATATGACCCCTCAATATTCGAAATGTCACATGCATGTCACTTTACCCAAGTTTGCAATAGTGTCAATACAATCCTCTCCCTCTATCAATGGTTAAGTAGCATCTGGTTTCTTGGACTCGACTTAAGTGTTATCCCACTAGTAGACTTAATGGCTACCCCAGTAGTTAGTCTTACTACAAAAGTACACTACTCAACCAAATTAATTTTTTGACTAGGATCTCATCCTATAAACTCATACTCTGATCAAAGGTTTTACGAGTGTGTATCTTCCAACAATTGGCCAAGGTACATCTCCCTTATATTACTATAATGGAGCGACAGATTCCATCTCGACTACTCATCTTACCAAGGGGCAAACGTCAACTAAACTCGTAATCACCCGTATCACCCAGTCTATAGAGTGCTTAAGTATGATCTAAAATTTAACAACACCTGAACAAGGTGACTAGTATCTCAGGTCTGAGGATATTCGTATTGCCATTGCAATGAGACATTACGCCAACACATTATACAGATTACTGAGTGTTGTCTCATAGTGGTCTCCTATGTATTTCACTGAATACATCCATGTGTTAACCCAATTTACCACCCTCCAGCATAGGATATATGCTGCTTGAATTAGATTCAATGAGTATGATGGCTGTGAGCAGGCAACCTCGAAAATTCATAACATTTACCACAATTATCCAATTAAAGCAATTTTTAGCATTTTAGAAACCTCAGAGAGTATAGAATCTAGGAAACAAAATTGGACTTGTTGCAAATGATCAGGTTTTATTGAAAACTGTGAAAAAAATTAATGCGCGCGAGAGAAAGGTTAATGCTCATTTTTAAATATAATTTTAATTTTTTTAATCACGGTCATAGGTCCAAAATCATCAAAAAGAAGCTTTCCAAACCTGATTTGACCAAAAAAATAGAACAATAGGTCTACAAATGGTTAAAGCAATTTCCATTATCGTTCTGTGGGAACACCGAAAAGCCCATGCTCATAGGCCGTCCCTTCGGAGATTTCCGTTGACTTAGTCAAATTTGATCTCACAAAAAAGAGAAGGATAGAAGGTGATACCTAAGTTTTGGATTCTTGAATAGGTTGTCTGCTGGAATTTCCATCAATAAACCTATCGAGATTAAAATTCTAACTTGAAAATTTGAATTGGTATCACCTTAGACCCCCCAACGGTTTTGAGATAGACTGCTGGTTTCTTTCAGCACTTCCACACTTTTTCGGCCACCTTTGACTCTCCAAAAAATGAATCCCAAACTTCTTGTGGCCCCCTTCAACTCTCCAAGAATAAATTTCAAACTTCTTACGGCCGTGTAAGAGGGTGAACCTTTTTAAAGAAGGGGTACGCGGTGAAGCGCGCTTAAAGGGCATGATGAAAATTTATGAAAATGATGTTGGAGTTGATATTTAAGTCCATTTTATGTGTTAAAAGAGATAAGATCAGAATCTCGTCCTTAAGATAGAGTCACAACCTAGTTTAGCTCGACTGGGAATTTTTTGGCTACGATTTTCCCACTGGATGGTAGACTCGGATGATGTTGTCTATTCTTCATTTTATAAATCAAATCAATTATTTTCAATAAAAGTTTCTTTTGTTCATATGCGATTTAAATCCCCTATTTTAGAATTTTCGGTTAATAATTAGCCATTCATCACTCAGTGCATCATGTAGAAAGCAATAAATAAATAAAAGCCGAAAATAAATTAATTATTATAGGGCTTTACAAATTCCTATACATTTTTCTATATGATAAAATAAATAATACCCGAAGCCCTAACATATATCTAACCTAAATCTACCTGCATCCAAATACCGGTTAGCACAGATACCACACGTAGCATGACAAAAAATCCATTAACATGCATAATCAAGGCATAAATAATTTTCGGTCGATTATTGGATTTTTATTTAAGAGAAAAAGATTTATTATGACTTTTTAGGATTAAAAACACATTTTTTAGGCATTTAATAGTTATTTGATAAAAGAAATAAATTAATAAATTAAATAAAAAAGATTAAAAAGTATTTTAATACTTACAGAACATTTTTAATTTTTAGGAAATTTTTCGGGTGATAAATGGGGTAAAAAATGTAAAAAAAAGGATAAAGTAGGGACAAAAACACAAAATAGGGACCTTTTGGCATTTTTGCCAGTCTGACCGCTAGGATGACAATCTGACCGCTGTCATGGTAGCGGTGACCACTATCATGGCAGCAATTACCGCACCGCCGGAGAGGCCAAATGGTCATCGGTGAGGTCAGACTTGAAAAATCCCAAACGGGGCCAAATTGGCATTTTTGCACCCGAGAACTCAAGTTTATTGACACTTTAAATCGTTTCCTACATTATTTCAGTAGATTTGGACTTAAAACATCAAAATAACTTTGATTTTTCAAAATCGGGGGGAACAGAACCTAAAAAATGCCAGAAAAGCGGTTTGACCTCACTGGCGACAGTCTGACCGCAGCGGATGCCACGGTGACCACTGCCATTGTAGCGGTCACCATGGGTGATGGGCACGGTTAGAATTTTTCCAGAGAGGTCACCAGATTTTCACTGGAATTTTGCAAAAATACAGAAAGAAATAGGGGAAAAGCCCCGAAACCAACTAAAAGAGCAGCAAAACGACGATAATAATTCAATGGAAAAGATTGGAATTCAGAGTTTCTTACCTTTGGGTCCTGAATCCACTCTTAGAGACTCGAATCAACCCGTGGAAAGATTTTTCTTTCAAAGAATTCATGACAAAAACCGATGAAAAGAGCGATGAAAATAGTGACGAATTTCGGTAGTATTTGAGACAAAGTCACTAAAAACATATTTAACTAAGTAATCGAGCCTGAGAATGATTAAGAACCCAGATTAATGTGTATTAATCTAAGTTTCTACCTCTTTTTCTTGCTTTCTCACTCTAGAAAATTCAATTTAGAAAAATTAATTATTCTTCTAAACAATTACCAAAAGTCCTAATTTAGGTGATTTAATGGCGTTATATAGACCTCTCTCAGTTAGAATAATCAAATTAGTCCTTCAAATCTCTGAAATTCTTGGAAAAATTGGATTAAACTGAATTTTTAGAGAGAGAAAAATATAGGGCGATGAACACGGGGTACCGTGCAGCGATAAGAATCTGATCGCTGCCCACTAGCACGATCACTACACTAAAGGTACGTTGGATTGCGCGGCCAAAGTGCGGCCTCACAAAATGAGGCCATGCCAGCCACGTGGTAACCGCGGCACCAGATGTGCGGCATACTGTATTGGCGGCAGTGCCGCTGCAGGCATCACCGCAGGCAGTGGCTCCTGCGGTGGTTCCGGTGAGATCCCGGTCGAATGGGGAAAAGAGCCAATTTTTGATTTTCTATTAACTTTAATTGATTTTAATTAATTTTAATTAATTCAATGGGAATTACGGTGACAAATGAACGTGACCTAGGTTTAAATCTGTCAAAAGATGTACTTGCCCATCACAATTGGACTCAATAAAAAAAGAGTAACCAGACTAAAAAAGGGGTTAGAGCAAAACGTCATCATTGTTCAGAGGCGATTAAGAAGCTCGTGGTCATGGGCTACCCCTTGCGAGGTTATCATTTGATGGGTCAAATGTGATCTCACGAAAGAGCAAGGGAAAGAAGGTCATACCTGAAACAGCGGATCCTTAAGTTAGTTGTCTATGAAAGGTCGGGAACGCATCATCAACGGACATCTCGGGATAGAAAATTCTTTGAGTTGGTTGTCTACGGATTGTTCGGGGGAGCATCATCAATAGTCCTCTCAGGATAAAAATTTGAGCAATGGAATTACGGAATCAATTATCAACAGACGGTTTGGAGATGCAACATTAATGGATCTTTGACAAAAAAATCTTTAAGTCGGTTATCTGTGGATGGTTTGGGAACGCGTCATCAACGGACCTCTCAAGAATTAAAATTTAAGCAGTGGAATTTTTGAATCGGTTGTCCACGGACGGTTCGGGGACGCATCTTCGACGGACCTATCAGAAATAAAAATTGAGATATTAGCAATGTTTTGTGAATTATGTTTTTATTGCTTTACTAATTTTTTTGAGAAAAAAAAATTTTGCCCCTTAAATTAACAATGAAAGTGAAGAGATTAAAATAACATAGTTTAGAAATCCGAGAGTCCTAAAAATGTGTTGCTCGGTTTGCCCCTTGTAATTGGAGAATTTTTTTTTAGGGAACGTGTGACAAACTCCTTAATAAACCAATCACCTTCTCTTCCTTTCTTCTCTTCTTTATATTTCCTTTCTTTCTTTCTTCCCATTTCATCTTTCCATTCTAAGAGGGTTTCTTAACTCCCCAAATCTAAAAAATGTACAACAAGAAAGGGGAAAATAGCCTTGCAGGATCGCTCATAATTCACTACCGGTGGAGCAACATGGATTACGGATGTGTGCGGTTCCTTGGGCGTACGGTCTTCGGAAATCATTAAGTCCATGCGGTTACAAAACAGGAGAACCAAGCTTACGTGCGCCAGGTAAATCGTCAAAACCCATCTTTCCTTTGAAAATCTCTAAATTATGCCACGAACCCGAACCGAATTTTAGGTAGTTCTTAGGCCCAAATTTAGGTGAAATAGAATGATTAAATGCATGTAGAATTGGTGTGTGGGTGTTTTGAAACTGATTTGGTTGAATTTCGATCAAATTTAGGCTAGAAAATAGGATAAAAAGGGATATTTTTGGATTTTAGGGGGAGGAATGGTTACTGGTGCCAGTGGGGAGCTAACCGCTCTGGCAGCCGGGTGACCGCTACCATTGCAGCGGTCACCACTATAGTGACAATGATCACCATGCTAGTGGTGCGGTCAGGCCACTAGAGATGGCGATAGTTGTGGGCGGCGGTGGACATGGTGGCCGGCCGTCGTTAAAGCCCGGAAATAACCCAAAGAGGCGCCATCTCGCTCTGTTATTTGCATTGAGTTCGATTTTTAGGTCAAAATTTGGATTCGAGCTGGTCTTAACACTGAAATTTGAGTTTTTCTCTTATTTTGTAAACTATAACTGATGATGCTAATTTTTCTATTGTTCTTTTCTTTGGACTTTTGATATGCAGCCTGATAAGATCAAAGCGATGAGTTCTCTTCACCGGTGCATAGACTGGTGGACCATTATTAATACCCAAGCCGAGTTAACTCGTAATGACTCATTAGTTCAAGCCATTAGGGATATGAGGTTGGACCGTATATTGGAGGCACTACGATGACTAGCAGACCGATCAGCCCAATCATCATGGCTTGCCTAGTTAAGCGGTGGAGATAGACCACTCACACATTACATCTACTAGTTGGAGAGATGACCATTTCACCTTTAGACATAGTTGCCATGACCAAGCTGCCCTAGGAGGGTAGAGTTATCCATTTTGATGTTTACTAGGATCGATTTAGCACTAAGCTAGCTGCTCACGCCTAAATAGAGAAATTACTAGGTGTTCCGATGCCAACCAATGGCATATAGTGAGATACAAGCAGCTGTATGAGTATTGGACCTGAGCGGACAACATGACTGGGGACTATTCCCGCCAGTACATGCGGTCATTCATTGTGACGTTGCTGACCTGTCTTTTCTTTCCCTCCTCTTCGAATAGAGCCATCTTGGGACTGCTATGCATTTTAGAGGATTTGACCACCTTCAGAGAGGGGAATTGACCGATGGCCATTTAGGGATAGATTTATTTTACACTCAACTATTCGGCTCGAGGGGGAGTCACGGAGTTCAAGGCTAGACAATTATGGGTTCTGGTGAGCGAATCCAACTTGTTTGAAACCTTTGACATTCATTTTAATGCTTGTATGGTTCCTTGAGCTTGTCATTTTTATCTTTGTAGATATGGGCATTCAAGCATTTGATAGTCCCTCAGCCCATACTTAACAGACGTCCACCACTCGGATTGCATCCTATAGCTCGCTACATGTGAAAGTGGTATGATATAGAGAAAGAGCATGGGCTTGTTCAATACTGAGAGTATTTAAGGTAGCTTAAATGCCACCAGGTAGCTTTATTTCCTACGCATTATTTTTACACTATTAGTTCAAAACTGTATGTACAAAAGAGAGAATACTTACAATGGTTTATTGTTGTGACTCTTTTTAGCTTATTGTGAAGACTTGGAAGAAATTGCCCAAATATCATCATATCAAGAATATTCGATGTGCAATGGACGGGTGTCGGTTTGTCTTAGAGTGCCCTTCAGTCAGGAGTGGTATTGTGGAGAGCACGTCCGATGGTGGAGGACGAGTATTACAGTTTGGAGGAGGGTCCCCTCGAATGTGCAGACCGATGTTTTCTGGCATCACCTTATGCCTACCGATGCATGGGCTCAATTTATGGATGATGATCAATTTTGGGTGCCTTCAATCGGGCTGGACTATACCGCCCACATAAGACACTTCATTCCTGTCTGCCCAAGGAAGGCGGGCACAGACGTGGCTTGGGACTTTGAATATAATGATGGCAGTGCTGCGACTAAGGGGAGCAATCAACTAGAACATGGTGAGGAGGATGACGAAGGACCATGTATGGGGCATGACGCTGCACTTTCTGGTGAGGCCAACTCGAGCTTTGACCCGACCATCCTTCATCAGGGTTGACGTAGGAGGGTACATCATTTTAGCCATCCTGAGAATTCATATTACTGACTCTGGCTTCTTTGGTTGCTTTTTTCCCGGTTTATCTAACTGACTTTACTTTGGGATGACAAAAAGAGAAGGGGAGCACCTGCTACTAGCACAAATGGACCTAGAGGGTTCTCTCACCAATATATGACCGATCCTGAGACAATATCTAAGGGGCCAGTTCTACCTACTTGGGTAGCCTCTTTGCAGGATAGAGTCAATGGAATTCTGATGAACTAGCTAGAGACTTCATTTTAACTGATGTGTCGATCGGGGATTCAAGAGCAGAGACATGTTGAGGAGTCACGGGTTCCCCTGTACTTTATGCCACTAGACTCTACACACATAAGAACTCCAACCTTATTTATTTTATTAGTCCTCATTTCCCATCATCCAACAATGGTGATCGATTGGTCTTGCTTGTATCTTTAATTGTGTAGGTACCCATTTCTGAGGTCGAGCTTGCAGCTTGAGGATATTATAGTGTGATGGACATGATGATCGTTGAAGATTCCATAAGATGGGTAATAATTCTGCCTTATTACCTTTCAAAATTCAACAGATAGAGAAAATATAGGGCATTCGATAGCATCATGCATGTATGTATAAATGCATGGATTATTGGGCTAATCATCTTTTGATTATTCACTCTTGCAGGCTTTTGTAACAATGGAGTAAGATAGATACTGGATCAAGCATGAAGACCGAGTGAGGATCGAGTGCGATTTAGTAAATTATTAGAGCTAGATGGCCTAAAAGACAGTAGACTACCAAACCCAGATAGCTCAGGAAGGGGCACGATATATGTAGTTGACCCGAGACATGGAGGATTTGAGTGATTATCTCTGAGGAGTGGAGAGTTAGAGAGGTTGATTCGATGCCCAACTTCAAGAGGCTGACTATACCAGAGATAACGACACATACAGGGCTGAGAACTTCCTTATTAACATGAGAGCATCCGGGTCTTTTACTCCCTCTTTTGATATGTTTGGTGTCCCTATGGTGCAGCTTGCGGGGTTAGCTCCCCCACCCAGACCATATACAAGGTGGACTTCTACACCTGATCATGGAGATGGCATCCCAGGGGGAGAGGATGATGATATCAGCGCTTACTTCAATGCTGAGGGTGGAGGACAGACCTAATGACCACCTCATTATCTCGATTTATTTTCTGTATTTCGTGCTCACCTACTACATTAGTGACTTGAACTTTGTTTGCTTTATTTTGGTGTGACTAGTGTGTCTATTTTCTTGACTACTTATTTGATTGCATTGTTTGCTCGCTAGGTGGATGCTAGGCATGGTAGATGTTTGACTAAGGAAAGCTTAGTCAATTTCTGAATGCACTTAAAGTTTATCTCGTGAACTTATTTGGCTGGTAGTTAGTAGGTAGAGATCACTGATGGTGAGGCACAACACTCGGCTGGGACACTTTTTGGGGACTTTGGAGAATTCTGACTGGGAGAAGTTGTAGGATTTTGGATTGTGGTGACTTTGATATATTGCTAGTAGCCCTAGTGAATGTGCCTTTCCTTCATGCGGCATTCTACTACTGGGATCCAGTGGACCATGTGTTTTGATTCTCCAATCTTGAGATATGCTCTATGGTGGAGGAGTTCCATGTTATCCTTGGGGTCTTCTGCCCTCGAGGGATACAATTTGCTATACTAGAGGTGATTTTTTGGAGATGATTATCGATTGAGCAGGTTGTGGAACCTGGCCTCTGTCGTGTCGTTCCTCACCCAAATACCCGAATCACCCAGATTTGATCTTAGTAGGGTGCTTGATTCGTGCATAGCTGCCCTTAGATCACATATTTCTTATCCTTTCATGGTGGCCCTACTACTGATGGTTGAGTTTCTTTGCAGAGTTGGCACCATTGCCCCTTTTCGGTTCATTTCTATTATCAAGCCTATCTCAGAGGGCACTTCCCCTTTGTTTATATGGTTGGCTAAGACCATAAACCACTTGGTTATTACTGGTGCTGACCTGGACCTCATCGGGGATTACTTCTGCATACTGCATGTAATCCTCTAGCCAAATCTGAATTTTAAAAGCCAAATTGAATCTAAATCTAAAACTTAAGCTGAACCTAAATCTGAACCCTAAAATGAATCTGATTCTAAAACCTACACTGAATTTGAATTTGAAACCCAAACTGATTCTGAATCTAAAATTTGAAACTGATTGACTCTAAATATGAAATGACATACAGGTGTAGCTTTTGGAGAAGCTAGCTTTGATTCAAGAGCCTCGTGGAAACCTAAGGAAGTATCAACCTTAGAGCCATCATGGGAGTAGCCTGGTAACATATGGTCATGACACCTTGACATTCAAGGCATGGCTAGGGATCATGGAGGGTCGCAGTGGCACTGACATATGATGGACATGCTACTAGTGGAGGATCACAGATGTGCTAGTGGATTCTAGTGGCAGTTGTGTATAGCTTGCCGGGATATGGCAGTTCATGTATTACTAGCCTTATTGCTTATGTCGTCAGTGGGGGAGCAATAGAGGTTCCCATACTACTTAACAAAGTTCATGAGTCGGTTGTTTAGTGCCAACTTCCTCAAGCATGCTAGAGAGATAGGGGGATGAGAGGCGAGATATAGGACTCTAGATTACGATTGGTTGGACATTGTCACTACCGATGATACCTATAGAGGGTGGCTTGACGATATTTGGAGGTTATGGAAACAAGATAACGATTGACATCATGGCATGCACGGAGCCGCAAGCAAGAAGGGTTCGACCCCCTCCCATCCTCAGTAGTAGAGAGGATGTCCCAAATCTATGATTCTAACTATGATGACAATGAGGGTGTAGGCCTCTCAGCATGATTGATGATGATCACACTATCTTTATATTCATCTGTTTTAACTTTAGCGTAGACCCGGACATTATGTTGGGTCCATTAGACTTTATTTATTGCTTTTTATGTCCCAACTTTTGCATGGACTGCCCTTTTCAGGTTTTTAGTCCATCGGAGTTCTTTGGCTTTTGCATAGACCTGGATGTTTTCAATCTATCGAATTTTATGCCTTTTGTCATTATCATTTTTATTGTCGTTGTTAGCTATTGAATGGATTGTAAGGACCTTGAATTCAACTTAATTGCAACATTTTGCCTTTAGAGACCAGTATATTCATTTGCATATAAACATAAACGCTCGGTAAAAGAGACATTTCCACTAATTTAATTAAGTTTGAGCATATAATGATGATAACCATTCCTATCGATCCAAACCCTGGTGTTAACTAGCCTGAAAGGGTTTTCTAGCCAACATGATCTCTTAGCTCACTTTTACCTTAAAATTTGCTTAGACTGTCCTTTTCGGATTTTCGGTCCAGCAGGCTATTTTACACCCTAACTTTTGCCTGAATGGCTTACGAATTACCAAATAGAGGGTTACACCCTAATTTTTTCTTGAGTAGTTGAAGACCACTCGCCAGGTGATTAATTTTATTTATTTTCTATGTGCCACTTTTCTGATTTGATTCTTTTGATTTAGATATGATAAGTCTTCAACTGATCCTGATTGATAGGGTTTGTGAACTCATTACCATCCACGTCAATGATCTTCGTGGCACCCTTCTCGTGAACTTAATTAATTACGTAGGGTCCTTCCTAATTCGTTCGGAACTTCCCCCTTGGATCAATGTTGGTAGGCTTGACTTGCTTTAGAACAAGATCACCGGCTTTCAATGGATACTTGTGATGCTTGATCTGATTATTTAGGCCATGCCATGCACTGCTGGAAAATTTGCAAACTGTCCAAAGCTTTCAAACATTGCTCATCCATGGTATTGACTTGCTTGAATATCGCTGTTGTCATTCGGTCCCTTCTAACTTGGATTCAGGGGACACTGGCAAAGGTTTCATCTTGATTTCCACAGGCAAGATGGCTTCCATTCTGCATACCAGAGAAAATGGTGTTTTGCTCGTAGGAGTTTTGATGCTTGTTTGGTACCCCCAGAGTGTGAAAGGTAATATGTCAGCCCAATCGCGATAACCAGCGATAGGCTTAGACAGTATCTTTTTGATACACTTATTTACGGCTTTGACTGCACCATTGGCTTGAGGGTGGTAAGGTGAGGACCTATGGTGTTCAATCCCGTAATTCTCAATCAAGTCAGTAGTTACTCCTTGAAACTGAACCCCGTTATTTGAAATGATGTGGTGAGGCAAACCATACCAAGTGAAGATATGCTTTTCGAGGAATTTGGCCATTTTCTTGGCAATAATACTGGTGTGCAATTCAGCTTCCACCTATTTAGAGAAATAATCCACCATGACTATGATGAAACTGTGACCATTGGTTGATGATGGCCAAATTTCACCAATTATGTCTATACCTCACTCCAAAAATAGCCAAGGAGTAGATAAACTATGAAGCTCGGTCGGTGGAAGATGTTGAATATTGCCATATATCAGACATTGATGACATTTCTTAACCTCGGAGACATAATCGGCTATAAGGGTTGACCAAAAGTATCCTATTCTCTAAATTTTCTTTTCTAGGGCCATCCCATTCATGTGCGGACCACGATCACCCGTATGAACATCACTCACGACACGACAAGATTTGGACTTGGTTAAGTGATGAAGTAACAAACCATTTGAAGTGCACTTGAATAGGTCATTATCTATAATCCTAAACTAATAGGACAACTTAAGTAGTGTAGTACGATCTGATTT
Organism: Euphorbia pulcherrima; assembly: GCA_947683365.1. Taxonomy (NCBI): domain Eukaryota; kingdom Viridiplantae; phylum Streptophyta; class Magnoliopsida; order Malpighiales; family Euphorbiaceae; genus Euphorbia; species Euphorbia pulcherrima. The sequence continues at coordinate 61,246,410 of CANTUS010000004.1, read as the reverse complement.
GGTAGAATTCTCCAGGTACTAATCATGTCAGAGAAATTGAACAATGTCAAAATACTAGCAGGGTTCATCACAGATGGTGAAGACTTGGACAATATCGCGCGAATGGTAAGGAACATTTGCAAAAACTATAATTAAAGGGCAAATGGGCTGGAGCTGGGGTCCTTCCCTCATCGAGGCCAGGGTCTCCAATGAATCGGCCATCTGATTCTCATTATGTAGCATATACTGATATAAATAGGACTCAAATTTTGCTAAACTGATTCTACATATGGTCAAAGCGATTCCTCTTTAATTCTAAATCCCTGACAACCTGATGGATCGCCAAAGTTGAGTCACCAATTACTGAAACATTCTTTGCTCCCAATAGTAATAGGGCTTCCAAACCAAACAGGCAATCTTCGTACTCTGCACCATTGTTGGTTGTTGTAAACTCCAAACGCTTAGATAAAGAAGTGACTTCATTGTCTAGAGTGAAAATGATAACTCCAAGTCTCGCTCCATGCTTGTTCACGATGCTGTTGAAGTACATAGTCCAAACTGGCTTTACCACATCGATCATAGCTAATTACTCATCCGAAAAATCCAAGTTCTAGATATAGTCAGACTCGGGAGCTTGGTTTACCAAAAATTCAGCGACTATATGACCTTTTATGACCTTCTTCATGACATATTCAATATTGAACTCAGAGAGAAACAATAACCATCTTGAAAGCTTGCTAGCTAAAGTCGGTGATTGAGAGAGGTACTTCATTGGGTTGACCTTAGCGACAACTAGAATTCTATATGACTGAAAGTAGTGGCGTAAATTTTTTGTTAACCATACCATGGCATCACACGTCTTCTCTACTATCGAATAATGGGTTTCATAATCCAATAGTTTCTTGCTTAAGTAATACATGGTGTGCTCGTCTTTGTTATCATCTTCTTGAACCAACATGGCCCCTATTGCTGAATCATCTATTGCCAAATACAGAATTAGTGGCCTACCGGGGGTGGGAGGTCAAAGAATGGGTGGGTTTAGAAGATAGGTCTTGATTCAGTTGAAGGTGACCTAACAATGCGCGTCCCATACAATTGCTTGACGCTTGTTTAGCAGCTAGAATATCAGCTCATAAATGGTAGTGAAACGAGCAATGAACCGACTGACGTACTAAATGGACCAAAGGAAGGACCAAACTTCTTTCTCATTTTTTAGAGCAGGCATGTCACTGATTGCTTTAATCTTATCTTGGTCCACCTCGATACCCCTTTGACTGACCACATAACCCAAGAGCTTTCCTGATGTTAACCCAAAAATACACTTTTTTGAGTTAAGTCGTAAGTTGTATTTCTCAATACGAGTCATAAGCTTATCCAAAACTGTGGGGTGCTCTTCCTTTGTAGCAGACTTAACCAACATATCATCCACACTGACCTCTACTTCTTTGTGGATCATATCATGCAAGAAAGTGGTGACGAGTTGCTGATAGGTTTCCGTTGCGTTCTTCAGACCAAACAGCATAACTCGATAATAGAAGACCCCCCATTCTGTGATGAAAGTTGTTTTGACCTTGTCGATTATGTATAATAGAATCTGATTGTATCCTAAGAACCCAGCCATGAACGAATACATTGTGGCCCTGACAATGCTGTCGATTAGTACATTGATATGTGGTAGAGGGAATTCATCTTTCAATGAAGCCTTGTTAAGATCTCGATGATCCACACAAACCCTCACTCTTCCGTCTTTCTCTACAATCGGTATAGTATTAGACAACCAGGTCGGATACTCAATAATTTCGACATGCTTATCCCCAATCATATTAGCAACCTCTTTCCTAACCTTATCACCCCATTTTGATCTCAATTGGTTGAATTTATACTTGATAGGACAGAACTTAGGATCGATTGGAATGCAATGCTCGATGCCAGGCATGTCCTTATGTGACCAATCAAAAGTGTTAACATGATCTTTAAGCACTTTAATTATCTCTCTTTTTATTTTAGGGGTTAAGTCATTGGAAATGGTTACCATTTTTGGGTTATCATCTGTACACAAATTTATTTCAATTACAAAAATATCATGAATAAGGTGTATAGGCTTCTTCACCCTATGTACTGTGGAGTGATCATTGTTTGCGAGGTCCAAGGACAGAGGGCCAACAAAGGAGAGCAAAAGCCTGTCGAGCATGATGGTCAGATGTGGCCAAGTTTTGAGGTTTTCAATGATGTGTATTATTTTGAGAAAGGCTGCCTTATTGAGGAGGAGGAGAACCCTATCAAGCTTGTGTCTTTTGTTGAATCTCACGGAAAGGGTAAGGAGAAGTTGTACCCCAAGTATGATGAAGATGAAGAGAAGTATGCTGATTAGGAAGTTGAGGATGTTGTGGCCGCTATGTCTAGGGCCATGTCTATTTTATTGATAAAGAAGTGGAAGAAGAATGATAAAGCTAGTCCTCTGGCCGAAGATGTGAAGAAGATCATGAGGTCTCTAGCAAAGGAAGGAGACAAGCTAAGTGCTAAATAAGAGGAATCTTTGGGTCTTGACCTGGACGACCTGCTCATGAAACCAAACGAGGGTGTCAACTATGGTAATGCTGCTACTCAAGACCCTCCGCATGTGGAGGATGCCTCTATCTATGATGATGTAACTTTTAATATTTCCAGTGTATTTGATGAGAGCAATGTAGCTTACAATGCTTTTACTTCAACGAAAGACTCTACTTTTTCTTATTTGCTTGAAGTTTTGCCCGATGGGACCATGCATTCATTTAATCATAAGCATAATGTGTTCGGTAGGGGTGTACCCAAAACTAGTTCACAGTGGGAACTTCTTGATTTCTATAGGATTAATCATTCCTCCATAACTATTGCCTAACCCCTGACCTAGCACATGGTCACTCTTCTACATCATTTTTCTAGCTACAGATGAGTAGTAGTTATAGCAAGGGACCTTAGGCTTTTCATTACGGACAATAGCCACTCAAAATGCAGATTTCTCCTCAACTTCCATAATGGCCATCGCAGATTCTTGATTAGCCTAAATGACATAGACCCTTCCATCCTTCCCCCTGAGCTTGATCTTTCGGTTAACTATCAAGAAAATGGCTCCCAAAGGATGGATCCAAGGGCAACCCAAAACCAACAAATAAGAAATGGCAATATCCTAAACAGTGAACTGCACTTTGCTAGTAAATTCCCCGCAGTCACCTCGGCTTCAAGCACACCAATCACACCTCTCTTTGAATCATCATAAGCACGAATGATTGTGTTAGACTTTTCAAGCATCGCCTCAGATAAACCCAAGTGAGGAAGTATCTTGAGTGGATAGAGATTCAAAGCGGACCCATCATCAACCATAACACAGGGGATGGTTGGATCTAGAATTTGGACACAAATAAATAGAGCATGATTCTGGTTGATCCCCTCAGGTGGGAGATCTCTACAAGAGAACACAACCCCATCTTCACTTCTTGGAACTAGAAGACCTCACCTATCATACTACACATCTCGATCTCTGAAGTGGTAGGCCTTGCTTCACTTTCCAAAAGCCTTTTGATTAAAGCTCTAGGGTAGTCATCAGAACTGAGGATAGCTGCCAGATGCTAAAGTAGGCTTGCTTATTCTTTAGCTGAGTGATAAGAAGGTCTATGTTAGGACTCGTCTCAACCTAAAGAGGCAGAGACATCGGCTTAGTGGCAGTTCTAACAGATTTCTTGATGGAGTCATCTTCAAGATGAAGGGGGTTATCCTTGGGCTGGTACACTTGAACACTTTGAGTAACATTTAGAATAATCTTAGTACTCTTAGTGGCTTGGGTTTCAAGCAAGTAAGCTAATTCCTCATAAGCCAAAGCTATGTCCTAAAGCTCATATTCATCAACATTAATGGCCTCGAGCGCCTCATAAGAATATTCCCCTTTTAGCACATAATCATCCATATTAAATGGTGCTTCCTTAATCATCTCCACATCTTCAGCCGTAGCCTCGCTTTCTTGCTCCATTTCCTCAATCTCCATGGAGCCTACCATGGGGTTAGATTGCAAAATCATATCAAAGAAAAAGTTTGATGGGAGACCGGGTCCAACAACCATTATAAACTCTTCAGAGACCATCTTTAGAACAGATTCTTCACTAAGACCATAGTTGATCAGAGCGACCTTGCCATTGAACTTAGGCAGAGTTTCCATAGTACTTGGCTTTCTGGCCGGATCCTTGACTTTCCCTTCCCTAATCATACAAGCGATGGTGGAAGCTAAAGTTCTACACTAATTGGTCTGATGCCCTTTCTGAACATGGAATTTGCAAAAATTCCCTTTATCTTCTAGCCTAGGAGCCCTATAGTCACACAGAGGCTTTATCTTACCTGCTTTAGACATCTTGGCAAAGATGACACCAAGAGGTAGCTTCCACAGAGATACGAATACCGAAGGGGGAGGAGCTACCTGGACATTGGATACCTCTTCTTATGTTATGGCCTAGACTGTAGGCAATTTACCCTTAACTGGAGCAGGGGCAATCTCACTAGAGTCGTTCTTCTTATACCACGGTCGATTCCCACTTGGCTTATTCGCCCTCTCTTTCTCTTCTTGGTGCTCAATCTTCTCGGCCTTTTTGAACACCTTTATATAGGACTCATAAGAATTAGTTTCCATTTCTTTGCAGAATATCAGGAGAGACCCATTTAAAAGCTTCAGGATCATCTGCTTTAGACTGAGCTTTTGCTTCAATAAGAATTGGTTGGCTATCCACCAATTGAAATAAGACTTAAAGGCCTCACCTGGATTTTGCTTGGCTGCCTCAAGATGTTGGATAGTGGTCTTCATGGTCAAGTTGAACCCGTAATGATCGATTAGAGCCTCAAAGTGAAGTTTCCAACCGAGAACCACATTTAGGGGAAGAGTATTATACCATTTGAGAGCTAAACCACCCAAAGTACAAGGAAACAACTTGGCTAAAACCTACTTGCCAATTTTCTGGACACTCATGATTTGTTTGTATATGATAATATGAGATTTAGGGGGCCCCTCGCCAGTGTAAGGCTCCATTTGTGGCATAGAAAAGTTCTTAGGAACCCAATCCTTATCCTTCTATTCTTCTTTCTTATTGTTCACGGCCATCAAATGCCTCAATAATGCTTCCACTTCGGGTGTCACACCCAAAGATCATGTGACCTAGTCGAGGAGTGTCACACCCGAAGATTATGTGACCTAGTCATTGGGAACTAAAGTGGCTCCAAACTAAAAAGACGGAGGAGGTACAGGAATCTCAACCTAAGGACAGGCAAAAGGATTTGAGGGTAAGTGGTTCCCCTCGGACTGACCACAAAGTTAGGTGGAGATGGTGTAAAGGATGTTGGTTGTTTTGAAGGAATGATAAAACCACTAGAAGGTGCAGTCATCTGAGGAGTCAAACCCCCTAAGAAAGCGGGGAAAATAGGAGCTTGGGCTTCGAGCCTCAGGTCCAGAGGAAGAAAGCCAAAGGTCGATGGAGTAAAGGACTGAGGTGGCAAAACTGAAGTCTACCCGAAATGAAGCTGACTCAGTTGAATAGGTGGTAAAGGCGGAACCAAGGCAATTGAAGCTTAAGTCAAAACTGGTATAATATGACCTGACGCATTCTGAGCAAGAGGAACTGTAAAATCCCGCGCTCACAGGCTGCCCATTCTTATGCTATTTAAATCCCCTATATTAGAATTTTTGGTAAATAATTAGCCATTCATCACGCAACTTATCATGCATAAAGCAATAAATAAATAAAATTAGAAAATAAATTAATTATTATAGGGCTTTACAAATTTCTATACATTTTTCTATTCGATAAAATAAATAATGCGCGAAGGCCTAACATACATCTAACCTAAATCTACCTGCATCCAAAGACCAGTTAGCACAGATACGAAGCGTAGCATTGAAAAACACCCATTAACATGCATAATCAAGGCATAAATAATTTTCGATCGGTTATTGGATTTTTATTTAAGAGAAAAAGGTTTATTATGAATTTTTAGGGTTAAAAACACATTGTTTAGGCATTTAATAGTTATTTGGCTAAGGAAACAAATTAAACAAATTAAAAATTACTTTAATACTTATAGAACATTCATAATTTTTAAGAAATTTTTCCGGTGATAAAAGGGGTCAAAAGTGCAAGAAAGCGATAAAGTAAGGACAAAAACACAAAACAGGTACCTTTTGGCATTTTTTCTAGTCTGACCTCTAGGATGACAGTCTAACTGGTACCATGGCAGAGGAGACCGCACCACCGGAGTGGTCAGATGTTCATCGGTGAGGCTAGAATTGAAAAATGCCAAAAGGGGCCAAATCGGCGTTTTTGCACCCGAAAACTCAAGTTTATTAACATTTTAAATTATTTCCTACATTATTTGAGTAGATTAGACTTAAAAGATTGAAATAGCTTTGATTTTTTCAACTCAGAGGGAACAGAACCTGAAAAACACCGAAAAAGCGGTATCGCCTCACTAGTGATAGTCTGACCGCACCAGCATCTCAGTGACCGCTGCCATTGTAGCGGTCACCGCGGTGATGGGCATGGTCAAAATGTTGCTGGTGAGGTCATCGGATTTTGGCATGGATTTTGTAAAAATACAAAAAGAAATCGGGGAAAAGCCCCGAAACCAACCAATAGAGCAACAAAATGACAATAATAATTAAATGGAAAAGATTGGAACTCAGAGTTTTTTACCTTTGGGCTGGGAATCCACTCTTGGAGACTCGTATCAACCCGTGGTAAGCTTTTTCTTCTAAAGGATTTGTGAGGAAAATCGACAAAAATAGCGACAAAAATAGTGATGAATTTGGGTAGTATTTGAGACAAAGTCACTAAAAACCTATTTAAACCATGCGAAACCTACGATTTCTAGGTGATTTAGTGTTTTAACTAAGTAATCAAGCCTAAGAATGATTAAGAACCCAGATTAACGTGTATTATTCGAAGTTTTTCTACATCTTTCTCTTGCTTTCTCACTCTAGAAAATTCAATATAGAAAAGTTAATTGTTCTTCTAAAAAATTGCCAAAAGTCCTGATTTGGGAGATTTAATGGCCTTATATAGACCTCTATCAATCGAAATAATTGAATTAGTCCTTCGAATCTCTAAAATTCATAGAAAAATTGGATTAAATTGAATTTTTAGAGAGAGAAAAATACAAGCGCGATGAACATGGGGTTCCACACCAATGGTGCGGTGGGCCAAATGGCTAAAGTACGGCCTCACAAAGTGAGGCTGCGCTAGCCACGCGGTGACCGCGGTGATGCCATGGACACCGCACTAAAGGTGCGGCATGCTGTACCGGCGGCGGCTCTAGTAGAACAGGAAAATAGCCAATTTTTTATTTTCTATTAACTTTAACTGATTTTAATTAATTTTAATTAATGAAAAGGGAATTACGGTGATAAACATATGTGTCATAGGTCTAAATCCATCAAAAGAAGTACTTGCTAAACGCGATTCGACCCAGCAAAAAAAGAGTAACCGATAAAAAAAGGGTTTAGAGCAAAATGTCACCATTTGTTCCTAGGCGATTGAAAAGCTCATGCTCATAGGCCCCCTTCGACTCTCCAAGAATAAATTCTAACTCTCTAAGAATAAATATCAAACTTCTTGCGGCCCCCTTTGACTCTCCAAGAATAAATTTCAAACTATTTGCAGCCCCCTTCGACTCTTCAATGCTAGTCTATCTGCATTCATCAATGTCCAGTCTTAATGATACTATGACTATGGATATTTCGACAAATCAGAATTGCACATGAACCAGTTCACACCATATAGGTCAAGGACTTTGCAAACACATCAGTGAATATATTCTTAATCAGTAATAATATATTTTTGCAGTCATCGATATAACAAAAGAATGCATTTGCTAAGATAACTTATTTGTACAAAATTAAACTAACAGAGATATACCTCCCTAATTGCCTCTAGGGTATACACCATATCTAATAATTAGTTCATGGGTAAAGATTAAGTAATGCATCGGTGGAACACCTCTAAGAAGGGGTAAAGGCATACGAAAGTAAAAAATGGGTAATCGAGACATCAAGGTGACATCCCTAAAAAAACAGACATCATAATGGTGTATCAAGGATACGAGGGTGAAAGGCGATATCGGTGAGATACCATCTTGAATGGTTTATGTGAACCTAGTGACCACTATATGAGAATTTTCATAGGGAAACTTGATAAAAATAAATAAAATAACTTAACATGTGAGATAGACTCTATAATAATCGTGAGGTAACATAGCAAATAGCATGGCAACATTCGACTTGGTAACTTTTAGCATGGTAACAAACATAGCACGAGGATAGGGGTTCGATAACATATAGATTACAAACATTCCTCCAATGTTGTACCTCCCATCTCCTTGTTACTCCATGCACAAAAGGGTAAGGCTCCTAAATCTATGTTTGACAATAAAGTGTGACCTAAACTATTAAAGGTGATAAGGTAGTCTTAAGGGGAAGTTACTAGGCTACTATATGCAAGCTTATAGTCAGATTTATTGATCCCTGTAGGGGTCTAAATAAGGTCAAAAGGGGGGTGAATGGCTCTTTTCGTGGAAATAAGCATACTTTAAAAAGTCTTCTGTAGCGTGTTTGATTATGCTCTAGATATGATGGACCCGGATGATGCAAATATGAAATGTTATGAAATAATATAAAGAATTAGAAAATCAAACATAGTAATTTTATCCTACTTCGGCCCCGCCTACTCCATTCCCCGGATTGTACTTCCTCCGAGCTTTTTCACTAGTGGATTCCTTTCCAAATGGCAGGAATCAAGCCTTACAATTTGTCTCCGGATGTAGGATATATGACCAGAAGCACTAACTCCTAGATGAGTCCTCTTGTCTATAGCAGGATATACCACTTAGATTTATACCCAAACCTAAGCTAAGTCCTACAGGGAGTTCCACTTAAAGCACCAACTCTAAGCTAGATCCCAATCTCAATACTCACCCAAGTATGAGATATTACAATTTGTTTTTCTCAAAGATTTTGGTTTTGGATTTCCTCAAGTTTATAATTCACTTGGGAATCCTTACAAACTTATTTGGAATGGTTTGATTCTTGGAGGGATTATGTCACTGATTGTAATAGCGGATTCTCTAGTGGATTCTTTCTCAAAACAACCACCACCTTCTCAACTTATGAAGTTTCTCTTTTATAGGTTTCTGTCATAAATATAGTCTTTTTGAGTTGTTAAAGTTGAATTAAATCTACACTGTTGATCAAGTAATATATGGCACTTCTGGATCCATTGATCAATCCATTAGACTGATTAAATATTCCATTAAATCCTTGGGATTGGGGCCTAAAAGATGTTACTGATCATTTTCCTTGTATTTTTATGATCCACCAACTTTTATGCTAGAAATCCGGAGTGTGTGCTTCATACACCTTTCCTATTGGTCTAGGTAGAGAGGTTGTTACCTTTTCTCTTTCCTCAGTCCTTTTTTCCTTTTCTAAAAAGTGTGTAAGCTATCATTTTTGTCTTGCATAAGGGAAAGGGATCTTTGACTTTTAGACCAAAAGGTGGGAGGGAAAAACTTTTCCCTCTGTCTTGATAACTGTATCTTCCGGGTGAATTTGTCTTGTTGTATCCAGATGCTATTTCAACCAGTTCTTCTTCTAGATGCTGATCTTAAGCTATTTAAAGTTTGTTTCCTTTTCAAACTTTAACCGGATGCTTCCATTATATGCTTAGGTATTTGTAATCTTCAATATATGTCCTGATGAGTTGTTTTGGACCGGATGCTTCCACTTTAGATTAAGGAGATTACATGTTTTGTTCCTTAAGACTTTCTTTCTATAGTTTTTGTTTTCTTCAAACTTGATCCGGATTATTCTGGAATTAATTCTTCCAGATCATTGTTTCTAAAAATCTCCTCCATTTGATGGAAATAAAAACTGAGAAAATATAGGGATAAGTAAAAGGGTTTATATGAGCTAACTATTATTCTTGATACTTAGTCATTCAAAAGTTTACTCCCCCACAATCTAAGCATCCTAACTTCCCCAATATTTTTGATTTCTAGCTTCTATGTTTTTGAAGTACAATTACGTATTGTACTTAGAAGAAATTTTAAGTATCAATTTTTCACTATATATACTTCTATTGTTAACAATAGCTAACCTCATGAAATTCTAGATTACATCTATAGAAATATATATATAAGTGAAAATAGAGCTAGCTATTACAGATTTGTACATTGAAAAAATATAGCTATTCTAAAGGATAATCAGCTCTTCATTTTCCCCCTTTTCTATTTGAGTCTTCCTCTTTACTCTTGCCTTTGCTTTTCTCCCCCTTTTGGTTTTCATCAACTTGGGGGTCGATGACCATGTAGGTGCGAGTATCCCAACTCTTTTGCCACGCTTCTGAATATACTGAGTAATCTACATTGCCTTATAACCACTTCTCAATAATTGTATCAACCGTTGTCGGAAGGAGTTGGACTAGTCTTTGTAGATTTCGGAGAGCTTTGTAGGATCTGGTCATTTTGGGCATCATTTTTAAGGCATGAGCTTGGTCCTCCTTTTCAAAGTATAGGAATAGGGACTTCAAGAGAGTCAAACCACATTTGTAGCCAAAGAACCCAGTGTCGCTAATGTGTTTGACCAAGTGACTGATAACCGAAATGAGAAGACTATTTGGCAGAGAAGGCAAAGATCCAAAAGGGAAGATGGATAGATTAGCCATACCTGACTTTAGTAAATCGATATCCTTGCAAATGTCTCTCTAGACGTTATGGACACTAGATTAAGTATAGAGAGATCCTTGTGAAATTCCTCCTTTAAATTATTTATTAAGGTGTCTATTCCATTAATCTAGCCTGCAAACTCAGTACTTATATTGCTCATCTGTTTGGCAAGGAGTTTGGGAGCCCTTCATCGAAAAAATTTATTAACATTTCTTGAGCAGCCTGGTGCTCTTCATTCTAGAAAGTTAATCTAGATGTAATTCCTTGACTTCCTCCAACAATCGCTCTAGGAATGAATTTTTCCAAGTTTTCAAACTTGTAATCCAGGTACTGTTTAAGCTTTGTAATGACATTTGTGGAGGAGGAGGTAATTTTATCCATTAGAGTTGCACAATTATTGTCAAATCTGGTGTGAGCTTGATCTGCAGAGCAATTTGCTCCAGCAATATTGGAGTTTATCCAATTCAGCACTGGAGTGATCTTGGAAAAGGAGGCTTCCACAATGATTTTAGCTAAGGGAACTCCTTTTACTCTTCTTTCAAAATTGTAGACTAATCCCTTAATTTCCCTTAAATTAGAATTCAAATCTGGAGCCAAGGACTTATCATTGATAACTCTTTCCACAAATTTAAGCTGAGTGCATATGCTTTGGAGAGTTCGTTTCACATAGCTTTCTTCATGCCTCTCCACTACAACTTCTTGGATCATCTTTAATGCAGTTGTTAGCTTGTCAACTCTCTCATGATTGTTCTTAGGAGTTAACTTCTTGGGAGAGCTTTCGGAAGAAGATATTTCTTTTAACCCATAACTACTTTCGGAATTCTCAGAGCTTGAAGATTCTTTACCCTTCTCCTGACTACTTTCCTCTTCTTCCTTGTCCTCTTCCAACCTAGCCCTCGGATTAGCCTCGCTCTTAGAATCCACTTGAAAAGCGTGTTCATTGAGTACTAGACTAGTTCCCACCTCTGAAACATTGTGTTCTGGGATGGATTGGTTGTCGTTAGATGCTGTTTGGCTGTCTATACCTAAGTTGTCCTATATTTCAATGGCATCACCAGCCGGAATATCAGCAGCTGTGGATGTAGGGATTACCTAAATATTCCCTTGGTGTTCATTGGCCTCTTCCTTTGTTGACTTTTCTACATTTTGCTCTACCAATCCAGTATCTAAAAGACTGGAACTATCCTCAGTCTCCCTGCCCATTGCCTTGATAGGACTTACAACACTCTCTTTCGTATCCGAAATGATGGTGTTTTCCTCATCATACCCTCTAATTGCTTCGATAGGACTTGCAACAACCACTATCTCATTCTCTAGAATGGTGGAATTATCCTCACCATCCCATCCTGTTGCCTTTATAGGACTTTCTAGCTCAACCACTTCTGCTTCTACATTTAATAAGTTATCCAAAAGAGGCTCTATTCTGGCTTTAAAGAGGAGTAAGTCCTCATCTAGATACTTGGCCTCCTTGAGAAGTACTAAATCTGTTGAGGCAATCATGACCAACATACTATCAGTGGCTGCTGCTCTAGATAAGCCTCTTAGTCCTTCCTTAGTCAGTCTATTTACTTTAAGATTGTCCCAAACCACTAACATCATTTTCTCATACTAAGGATCCTTCGGAAAGGTATTATCTGAAAGAACTGGTTTCTTAGTGAACATAACCAATTCCTTGCCCTTGCTTAGATTTACTAGTGTAGAGGCTTTTGTAGATGGATCTTTGATTGAGATTCTAGTACAGGGCTTCTTGATAGCTAACTTAGCTCTTTATGCCTTGAGAGCCTCAATAAAAGTTAATCCCTTCCGAATTAATCGCTTCTTAGTTAAAGGCTCCCCATCTCCGGTTTCCTCGCTATCAGAACCATCATCTTCTGCCAGGATATTTTCAATACTTCTTTTCTGCCCCTTCTGCCATCCCTTTCTGATTGCAGCAGCTACTACTACAATGTTCTCATTGGCCTCCAGTTCACAAACTAGCTTTTTCTTTTTGTCTGCTGCTTTGATGAGCCTTCCACTTCTCTTAGGCTTTTTAGGTGTAGTTTTCATCAATTGTGTGAGGCGTAGTGTGAGCGAGTGAGGTTTCATTTATGGGTTAGCACGCGAGGTGCGGTGCCCGAGGCGTGATTCGGTGCAGTTTGAGCAAACTGTGGCATTGCATTTAATATGTGTGCACCTCTTTTGTAATAAAATGCTGGATTTTATTAAAGAATTATAATTTTATTATTTTTCACATAAACTTACTAAGTGTGAAAAACATGCTTTTTATAACCCAAAAATGTGATTATATTGAGAAAAATCTTTACACATTTTATTGAGAAAAGATATTTTTAAAATAAAGCATTTTTACACTATTTAAAAATAAAATAGTCACCACCCAGTTTAGCTCCACAGGAACTGTGTTATACTGATCCAAAATGGGATTTTTATACCGAAAAGAAAGTGAGATTTTGAGTTCGGATATAATAGTTACTCATATTATTCAAATTGTTTGGAATAATTTTGGAAATTTGGAATATGTGGTAATTTTGGAGTTACAACAGCTTTATTTAAGAAATAAATTCAAGAAATAAAACGGGCATTATAATGACTTAATAAATAGATATTTTCTACCAGAGTTTCGGCAAAGTAACGGCAGCACTTGGGTTTTGGCCCAGAAACTCAGATAGAGTTTCCTATCATTCCGGATGTTTTGCCTATACCTGCGAGCTTATTTACACATATTATAGTTTAAGTGGCTCCAGTGGCTCACTTAACTAGAGAAGTGGAATGCAATGTGCAATATTAAAAGGAATAAAAATGGATTTTAAAGTTGGGCTTAGAGCTAATTACCCTCAGGTACTTTTTCGTCTGTCCAAGATGACATGAGAGCTGGTGCGGGTCCGAAGTTGTGAGGAGAGATTGTGATTTGGTTGGAAAATAGGTTTAACCTAAGTTATGAACATAATCTTGGATTATTCTTAAGTGAAATCCTGGATTTTTGAGAGTTTGAGTCATTTTTTAACCAAATATCACAGTGAGATCTTGATCTCAAAAGATAGTAAACTGAGTTTATACCTAGTGTAGGTGATAAAGCTCAAATTTGGAAGTGTTTTGATAGAGTTTCAGGGCTTTTGGGACTCGCAGAACTGAAAAAGGACACAATGATAATTTTGGGAATTTTCAAAATTTTTCTGTTGTTCAAAATGTGGGAGCGAGTCCTCTATTTATAATTGGGAGGAAATTAGTCGGCGGACTAATTACCTATATGACAAGATTTTACATCAGATCCGTAAAATCTTCCCAAATCTCGGTAAGATTTGATTTTTTTTTACTGTAGATGGGCTAATCACCTATGTTTGACCAAACTTTGACATTTTGATTTTTCAGTAGGAAATGCTAAATCGGAGCTTCCCTGGAATGTGGATTTTTGAATTTCAGATTTTGGATGACAATTCGGTCCTTTTTGGCTCTTATGTCTAATCACTGAGCGAAATAGACATAATTCCTCATAGGGCCGGAACGGACCTATGCTAACAATTTGCCATATACATAAAATTTGTGCCAAAAAAATTTTCATATGCGAAACAAACAAAACAGCGTCTTTGTGGAATGCAATGAGTTAAAATATTTTTAATCGATAAATTTTGAAATAAAATATATTATGCCCCTTCAATTAAAAATTTATTAATGAGTTGCACGAGATTAAAATTGATCGGGAGTCAAAATAAATATTTTTTGGTGCTTAATGCATGAATGACTATGTAAAAATAGCTTTTAGGTCCGCTCGTTTTATAAACAATGTAGAAAATGGATGAAATATGCAAAATTGCAAAAAATTTCACATTATACGTAATTAGCCTGCAGGCTAATTACCTATGTAACGGTAGCTTTTATAGTCGTTACGCGTAAACGCATGCAACGCTTAAACGCGTGACAAGCGTATAAGTAATTAGCCGGCAGGCTAATTACGTATGTAATTAGCCGGCTGGCTAATTAGCTGCACTCTATAAATACAATAGCTTGGCTCCCATTTTCACCACACCAAAAATTCTCTCTTCTTTCTCTTTGCATTTTCTGCTTCTCTACTTAAAATTTTTTTGCTTCCAAGCTATTTTCGATAATGATTTCTCTCATCTTTTTTCCTTTTCTGCCCCTCTTCTTCAGATTTTGCAAGGTTTCTATGTGGTTCAAGATTTACAATATCCGCTTGGATTTTTCAGCCATCCAAGTGACTGCTCGGTATGAGATTATTAATGGTGAGGAAGTGGAACTCTCTGAGGTTCCTGTCGAGGCTTTATACAAGCTTTCGCCAAACTGGATGTTCCACGGGATTCATCCTGGGGATTTTATCCCGCCTGCTTTGAAGCCTTCCGACCATCTTTCTCAGATTATGGTAAGCCTTACTGCTTTTGCACATTTGTTACCATGTTATTATTATTATGATTATTATCTATGATGTCATTATTTATTTGTTATATATATGCATTTTCTTCTTTTTATTTATGGAATGAATGCAATGACCTTCAATAATTGTGCAATTTATCGAAGACATGAGTGTGATTAGTGTACATGCATTACTTCTGCAGGTCACTGGTCATGAGGGCGGTAGTATTACCAACTTTCACAAGTGGTATAAGGTATTATCTCCTGGGCTAAAACCATCGTTGATGGGATGTCCTTGGGAGGAGAGTGAGGAACTGCAAGTACCTGAGGCATCACAAGTATTCGTACATCCCACCTGGTACTTCTACCTACATCCTGAGTAGGTGGTCCGACACTACCCACACTTTCCACTTCTAGTGTGGGGAATACACTATTACTCTGGTGGATTACTGCGCCATCACAGGTCTTCCTTTCCATGGTAACGTGATCAATTTCAATGCTTGCTTTACTTATGACAACTTTAATGTTGATACCATTGAGGCTTTGATCGGCTATTTTGGGGACAAGCCCGGGTGGTTTTCTATGAGAAACTTATGACCTTTTGGACCACCGAGGATAGAAGACATTCGACCTCTGCCTGTGAGGCCAAAGCTTTCATGGCTGCTACTTTATCATGGCTATGCTTTCCTACTAGAGGTGTGATCGTGAATCTTCACATTTTGCCTACTCTGATTGATCAGATCCACTTTGATGAGCATGCCTGGGGCTGATCCACATTGGGTCATTTGTATTGGGCCGTTGATCAGTGTGTGAGGAATAGGATTGGTAAGTTCAAGTGTTTCCTTCAGATTGTTTATGTAAGGATTTAACTCCTTTTGTTCCTTTATGGGCATTTTTGTCTGTCTTTTGCCATCCTTATTTCTTTTAACTAATTATAGATCTGGGTTTTAAGATGGGGATCCTTCTAAGGACCAAGCTTGTGTGAGATGACAGCTATCCGTTTTGTCCTCGTCCGCCATACTATTAGCGTGGTTGGGAGATGGAGTCTCATTATACTCTTTCCACTCACCTCTATGCTCTATCTTTGGAGCAAGTATACTCTATAACTCCCTTGATTTGCTTTGATTGTTATATCTACTACAATTGTTGCATTAACACTTGGCTTCTCTTAATCCTTTTTTCAGATCAACATGCAGCCTTGGGGGCATAAGCTTCACTGGCCAGAGGTTATGAGATTAGCTAAGGAATTTGTGAACACCCAGCTGATTATAGAGACTCCCTTTTCCCTTGATTGGTACCTTGGAGAGCGTATCTAGTATTAGCACCTTCCTCCTCGATCGAGCTCTATTCCTCCTGAGGCACCCTGGTGGATCTTCTACCAATGTAGCTCACCGGACTTTACGCGGTTGGCCTCCAATGGGTTACCTAGTGCCTTCTCGGAGCGGGGTTGGGGGGTACGAGGATTTCTGTCGTTTATAGCTGCTTGGATGGCTGGAGATGGATTGCCCCTTAGTTAGACATTCATAATCCTTCTAAGGGTGATGCCCCTTTGACCTCTAACCCTAGCGGTCAGGCTAGATCGAGTTTGCCTGGGACTGTTTGAATGACGGTATCTACTCTTTCATTGGCTCAAGCTTCTTCCTTGTTTTTTTCATTCTCGCGCTTAATTGGACTAACTTGACATTGCCTAGTGTCTATGCAGGATCACCCCGATAGGAAGAGGCCTGCATCCTCTTCCGCTCATGTGGGTAGCTCTTTAGCATCATCTATCCCACCTCAGGGTTTGGCGATGGTGGAGGAACATCTGGGGTTTTAGTATTAGCCTCCCATGTCTTTGATGTACCGTCCCCACATGAGTACTTATACGCCAGTGATTCCGCCTTATTTGGATCCTAAGCATCCAGTGGCAATCTATCCGGCTGAGACCACTTATGAGAACCTTCTCTACATTTTCTCTCCTTTTTCTTTAGGATCTTAGATTGTGATGGTTCCAACTTATCTTGATCTCTCATTCTTCCAGGTGCCCATCGCCGATAGTATCTCCGATTGGGGGTACATCTAAGGGCAGCAGCAGTTCATGTTGAACCAAAACTCTGATATGGTTGTACATTCATTATTTCATTATTTTAATGATGTATGGCATATTATAAAATTCATATGAATGATCCATGTTAAAATGTTGCAGTTGGAGATCCGACGGCTTCGAGGTCTTTTGGGGATGCTCCAGGTGGATGATCCGAAGCAGCAGCCATAGCAGGGATAGGGAGATCCTTCCAGATTCTTTCCTCAGGGCGGTTATCCTCCTCCTCCGTTATCCTTTAATCCTAGCCACCTGATTTCTAGCGGGCAGTATATAGGCTTTCTTTTTTATGATTTCTTTGGGCTTTTTGGAGTGCCTCTCTTTTGTATGAACATTTTTTTATTTATGAAAGAATTTTACACTATTCCTTCATTTTGTTCTTTCTTTTGTCATTGATCAAGATTATCAAGGTAATCTACTAGATATTGGCAACTTCCCCATAAACTAAGTATAGCAAATTGCTACTCTTTGAGATTGTTCCACGGAGAACTACATCTGCTTTCGTGCAGATTTGAATGTCTATTTGAAGAACTCTGATGGTTAGGACCATCTCGGGGTCTGTAGTCTGGCGTATATGAAGGAATACTATCACATCTTTGTTAAGGATAACGTGATCCAAGCTGCTATCAGATTCTGGGATCCTATCAATAATGTGTTTCATTTTGGAGAGCACGAGTTCTGCCCCTTGTTCGAGGAATTCTATGGGCTCCTGTGGTGTTCGGCTGACATACCCCCAGCCATTTTGATGCATCATCCTAAGTTTTTTTTACTCATTGATGGACCGTTTTTAGTTGTAATGATTTGACTGGCGTTGACTGATTTGTGGCGAGGGCTTGAGGTTGGATTTGGCTTTTGACTTAGTTAGGAACCTTTCTCCTAACATCGTAAGTTAGCTTCACCTCATTTGCTTACTCTTGCTGGGAGTCTTCCTTTGTGAGTTCCCCACTATGGTTTACAGGTTTGCCTTTCAGACTATCATTGATCAAATGTTAGAGGGGAAATCTCCCATTGCAATGAGTTTGGCTAAGACACTGATCTTTGTGCGCTCTTTTTAGAATGGGACTAAAGCTACTACCAGGGGCAGCAGGCTTCTTCTTCAGGTAGCTTTTATTTGAGCCTTTCTTTTTTCATGAACTACAATTCTGAGTTTTTGATTCATTAGGCTTGCCTTAATTTTTGTCTGGACTGCCTTTTCAGCTTTTTAATCCAGCAGGCTATCCTTTTTTCTATTTTCTTTTCTTCTTCTTTTCTTTTATTATTATTTTTTTTGTGCTTTTGTGTTGTTATTGTAGCTTTGGCAGTGGGACAAGCTTTATGTGTTATCTATCCCTATAAGCATGGATTATTACCTGAGGGCCTGCTGGGCACGGGGTTCCATAGTTCACATCAGCAACTATCCTTATAGTGATTTTACCATCATGGAGTGGGTTGAGTTTAAGGGGAGTCAAGTTGCTAAGGATATTTGTTAGGTAGGCCCTTGGTGGGGAATCATGCATGTGACCACCGATGTTGCTAAGGATGTTGTGGTTCTCATTGGCCTTTCTGAGATTATCACCTACACTCCAGGTCAATTGTGCAGGCAGTATGGTGGTCCTCAGGGGTTCCTGACATCCTTGTGTACTTTGATTGACTCTGAGCTTTCTTATACTTAGGTTTACCATCATGACCTGATGTGGAGCAGTCGCTCTCTGGTGGAGATGAACAATTTCGTGCCTTTTGATATCCACCCTTCCAAGGCTTATCGTGTCTGGGCTACGAGTGCTCGTGGGCTTCCTACCCTTGGAGAGAGGCTCATCGAGATACAGAGATTCCGTAGTTTCCTTGGGTTTCATTAAGCTTGCATCATGTGTCTTTTGTTCCCGTGGGAAAATAAGGGCGTTAGGCCTCGTTGTTTGCCTTTGTCATTTCTGTTTCCTATTTGTGTTGCATTTTTATGTATAATAAGGATGAAAAGATGTTATTTGAATGCGTGTTTTATTCAAAAAAAATTGCAGTTTTCATTTAATAAACTCATTTAGTATATTTAACATGAATATGTCAATACAAAAGATATCATTTAAATAGGAAGGATAAATGGTATTTATTCCCAAGAAATGCCCTTCGTCTCCTAAGGTTCCAAATGGATTTTACCTAAGGCTTCACTCTTTTATTTTGGGGTCTTTATTTTTTCCCAAGAGCCCTGACTAGCTCTTTACAAACCGTTATATTTCTTTTTGTATTTTCCTTATTTTCTTTTCTGTTTTTTTACACGAAATAGCGCTTCAGCTTATCGCGATTTACTGGATTCATAAACTCATTGTCATCCATATCTGAGATTTTGACTGGCCCTTTACTGAGTGTCTTTCTTACTACGTACGGCACTTCTTAGTTTGACTGGAACTTCCCTCAAGTATCTATGTGCATTTTACGAGATTGCTTTAAGACCAGATTACCCATTCTCAAGGGTTGATCTTTCCCCTTGACTTTACGGTTGTAAGCCCTAGCCATGCGTTATTTAAATAATTGTAGATTCTCTATCGTGGTTAACCATTTTTCATCGATCAAAGTTAGTTCTTCATGTCTTTCCTTTTCCCATTGATCTTTGGATAGTCTTGCTTCAAGGGCTATGCGCAAAGATTTGATTTCCATTTCAACGGCAAAATCGCCTCCATTCAATAGCTGGGAGAAAAAGGAGTTTGACCTATAGGAGTCTTGGAGCTTCCTTAGTGTATTTCTATTGGAATCTATAGCCTCAGCCAAAAATTCACCATTTTTTATGAACTTGACGATGTTAGAGTACCAAGGTTCTTCCTTATCCATAATGTTGTTTATTGCACAAATGTAGTACAGAAATCATGTCATTTCCATAACAAGCAGTTTGATTGGCTGCTTTTGGGGCCCCTCCTACATGGAGGCTAAGTGGCCAACACATCCGCCATCTAATTCTTCTCTCAAGGCATGTGATAAAACTCACATTCGCTGAACATTAAGGCCTTTCTCCATATAGCCTCTAGGTAAGGTCTGAGAGATTCCTTCTTTAGTTCTCAGTCCCCTGTGACGTGTTTGATGACTAATGTTGAATCACTAATAATTTTTACTTTGTCTGCTCTAAGAGTGACCGGGGCAGACATTCTGAATAGACATGCTTCATATTCTGCCCCGTTATTCATGGTGAGAAATTCTAATCGTTTTGATAGAGGTATGGGTGCTCCATCTTGTGTGATGATGATAACTCCCAAGCCAGGTCCTCGTTCATTAAGGCACCATTAAAAAACATGACCCATTTTCCAGAATTTCAAGTAGTCATTGTGCAGCATTCGTCAAGGAATTCTAGGTTTTCCTATTCTCCTCCATCGAGTGGTTGATTTGCTAAGAATTTGGCCACTACCCTTCCCATGATGGTCTTCTTAGTGATATACTCGATATCAAATTTCGGTAGTAACAAGAGCCACCTTGCCAGTTTTCTAGTTAGCGAGGGAGCCTGGCATAAATACTTTATTGGATCAACTTTTGCGACTACTTGGATTCTATAAGATTGGAAGTAGTGCCTAAGTTTCTTGGTGAGCTAGACCATGGCGCCACAAGTTTTCTCCACAATAGTGCATCAAGTCTCATACTCTAGAAATTTCTTACTAAGGTACTGCATGTTCCTTCTTATCTTCATACTCTTGAACTAACATGGCTCCTACAGATATCCCTTCTATTGGTAAATAGAGAATGAGTGGCTTTTTGAGAATTGGTGGCTTCAGCAATGGAGGGTTCATTAGGTAAGCTTTGTTCCTATTGACGGCTTCCTTACATTGGTCATTCCATTCTATTGGTTACAGCTTCCTTAAGAGCTTGAAGATAGGCTCGCATGCGGTGGTCAACCATTTTATAAAGCGATTGATGTACTATATTGACCCTAAGAAACTTCTCACTTCTTTCTCGATTTTTGGCATAGGCATTTCCCTGATAGCATTAATTTTCTTAGGATCCATCTCTATGCCTCTTTGGCTAACAATGTGCCCCACTATCATGCCTGATGTGACACCTTATATACACTTCTTTAGGTTAAGATAGAGATTGTATTCCTCTATTCTTATGAGGAATCACTCTAACACTGTCGAGTGATCTTCTGGCGTGACGGATTTCACAAGTATGTCATCTATGTAGACTTCGACTTCTTTATAGATCAAGTTATGTAGCAATGTTATGATTGCTCATTGGTAGGTTGCCCCTACTTTCTTGATTCCAAAAGGCTTTACTCTGAAAAAATAGGTTCCCTACTCTGAGATGGATGCATTCATGAGGATCTGGTGGTAGCCAGAGAACCCATCCATAAAGGAATACATGGCTGCTCCCATTGCACTGTCTATCAGAACATCAATGTGTGGTAGCAGGAAATCATCCTGAGGGGTGGCCTTATTCAAGTCCCTGAAGTTGATACAAACTCGGAAGTTGCCATTTTTCTTGGGTGTAGGAACTATATTGGATAGCCAGGTAGGATACTTGAGGAACTCAATGAAATTAGCCTTGATCTGTTTAGGCACTTCTACTCTGACCTTTTTTGCCCATTTCGGATGCATTCTTCTTATCTTTTTCTTTACTAGTCAAATTTTCAGATCTGTGGGGATCTTTTGTTTGGCGATGTGCCGATCAAGTCCTGGCATATCTTTGTGAGACCAAGCGAAGGCTAAAACTTGATTTTTTTAATACTTTTATTAATTCTCTCTCTTGTTCGATGGGTAATTGATTAGAAATATATACAATTTTTAGATCATCTTCCATATTAAGTTAATTTCTTTTGTAATATCATTACTGATGTTAATGATGCTAGATGAATGTTGGATGCATGATTGGAATCGTAATCAAAAACACAATCCAAATAAGCAAAGTTCTTCATCTTATTATCATCATAAAGTACATTATTCATTTTAAACATGCTGGAAATGGAAATAAAAGAATCATCCTGATCAGTAGGGTCTGGCTTTGTAGCGGATGATTCTTCCACGGCAGCTAGCTTTAACAGGATGTCCTCGTTGCCTTCCACTTCTACCTTCGCCTTACCCTTCATGGTCTTGACCATGTCCATGATGGCTTGGCTCAAGCTACCCCCTTTGTTCCTTTCTTCTTCCACTATCTTGAGTTGTGCTTGAACGTGTTTGGTTAGAATGTCAAGGATTTCCTCCTCTTTACTTAGCTTCTTGATCTTCTTTAGGTGTACCTATTCATCGAGTTTGATTTGTTTTGAAATTGCCCCATCATCTGGTCGATAACCAGCTTTCTTCATCACATAAGTTACGGAGCTTTTACCGTGCTTGCCATTATCGACTATATCCGAGAAAATCTCTAATCCTGGAATTGTCCTCCCTTGGTGAGTGACGGGTTCAGGTTTCCCGTTGTAAGGTTGTTGTGACCTCTTTTGAGAGACCATCTTGTGGGTGATCCTTTTAGATCTTGTATAACCGAGTCCTACAGGTTTCCATTCTCCTGCCCCTGTATTAAAGGTTGGCAATCCCTGTTCATAGGCACCAAGCCCTTTTCCAAGAGTGTGGTGCTTCCGCATATAACCCTGAATCCAAGGGCCCTAGTGCACCTCTGGCTTGTTGTTTGATTCTTGGCCAATTATGGCCATGGTAAACCCTTTCATGTGGATTCCTTCCATTTTTAGTGCTGCCACCACTGAGGCTTTGTCAGCATCTAGAGTAACGATCTATCCATGGAACGAGATTTTGATTTTCTAGTAAAGAGTGGATGGGACTCCTCCCAGAGCATGGAACCTTGGCCACCTGAGTAGCATAGAGAAGGTCATCAGGATGTCTATGAGTGTGAAGAGTACTATAGGTGAGATTTCACCGATGGTAACTTCATCCTTAAATGGGCAATGACGGTCCTCTTGGAGTTATTGTAGGCCTTAATGACTATTGTGAATCTCTTTAAGTCCCTTTTGGTTAGTCCTAGGATCGCTAGAATACCCTTGGGACAAACATTAAGTGATGAGCCATCGTCGACCATTATGCACGGCATGATGCACCCAAAAACACTTGCTTTTAAGTAGAGAGCCTTATTATGGCGAATGCCTTCATCGGGTAGGTCCGAACTTGAGAAAAATGTCGGGCATAACAGTACTGGTCTCATTGTTAAGTAGCACGCAAACCTGGTCAGGCGATGCTAAGGGCGATTTTTCAATTTCCATTAGCTTTATAAAAATAGCAAGCCTGTGATCTTGAGAACCAAGGAGGAGGTCCCAAATGCTCATCTTAGTAGTGGTGGCCTTCAACTGATCCATAATCAGACATTCTATCTGTTATGAGAATTTAACAAATGTAGGAGGTACTGGAGGCTCAGCTCTTGGAGCAGCTGGGGCTACTGATCCAGTGATTTTCCCTCCTCTAGTGACAGGACTGATAGCCAAGGTTGGCGAGTTTGTTGTTTTGAAGACCTCAAATTCATCAAAATCTTCATCAAGCGGTATCTCTTCTAAGTCAATTGGCTTGTCTATATAGGATGGCGCTTTGGTGGCGAAAGGCCATTATATGAAGGGAACCTTTTCAAGCTATCGTTCTGGGACGATGGGGTTCTCTTGTAGGATCTGACATAAGATAGGACTGGATTCTTGCCTGATCATGTGGATGAAGGAGGAGGCCCCCCCACTTGCATCTTGTTCATTATCACACATGACAGTCTCTTCTAGTTCATCATCATACTCGTTCATATACCATAGATATTCCCTGGTGGATTTCATCAATGTTGGGCATATAGGCATTAGTCGTCTTTCATTCCTAGTATAATAATGGGTTTCTGTGCTTGTCTATCTCAGGGGATGTTCCCTCATGTGGGTCTACCCACGTGAATCTATGAATTATCTGGCTAAAGTGTTCTGGAATGACCTCTGGTAGAACGTTAGCCCCTCATACTAGACAACTGCTTTTTCTCGGACAGTTAGACGGAACCTCTCTAACCAATGTGCATAATGAATGTACCCATTATTCATCATTTGGACAAATTTGTGGATGTGGGGGTGCGGCCTTGTGTTTCCATCGTAGAATATGGGATAAATTGCCCTCAAGTTCGGGCTTCGAATCTGATAACTGGCTCAAACTAATTCATTTTCCACACGGATCCTCTCCATGATGTACTCCTCAGAAGGCTCTCCCTCTTCTTGAATCATATTAATGATGTGTTCACTACCTGAGTCAAAGTCTATAAAATCCCCTAAATCATCACTTGTTGCAGACCATAAGGCACCTAGGGAGTCATGCTCTAAAGATGAGGCATAGCTCTCACCACCATTATAATCAACCATCATACCATTGGGGAAGGGAGCCTCATACTCAAAATCTCCCAGCAAGTGGTTTAGCTCATCGCCTGAAAAGTCCTCCGATTCCTACCCTAAGTTATCTACCTTACTTTCATCTTCATGATCCGATTCACTAGAGTCCACAAATTCTTCTACTTCCACATCTGAATCCTTGGAAGGTTGTTGCCCATCCTATGGTTCAAAGACCCAATTTGGTGCATACTGAATTGGGATATCACCATCCGAATCTTCTTCCGGATCCTCCTTAGGATCTTCCTCAGGATCCTCCCCGAGATCTTCTTTGGGATCTTCCTTAGGATCTTCTTCGAGATCTTCCTCAGGATCGTCCTCAGGATCTTCCTCAGGATCTTCTTTGTTCATTTCAACCTCAGCCCTTGTGATAACCACATAAAAGTTGGAGACCATGCCTCATATGATAGCAAATGTTTCCTCCAAGCGGGCACCATGTGTTGTAATGTTAGCACAAATCCCTTCAAATGGATCTTTCAATTTGATGCTCACTTGGTTTATGTGGTTCATTTCTGATGCTACACCTGCATGAAGTTTGGCAAGTGGGTCCGGTGTTACCTCATTTTGGTTAGTGCCGAGGTACCTTTGCTGGTCCCGGCGATCACTCCAAGCTTGTTAAAGATCATATAAAACTTGATTTTTCAAGCGTGCTGCTCTGAAAGTGCTCCCAAATTCAAACAAACTTGTTCTGACGTAATTCAGACTAATATAATCCAGGGAAGTATACATAGGGGGTTGTGAAGGAGGAATATCCTACCAACCAGCATTGTGTTGGTCTACTTGTGGTGCCAACCACTAGTAAAGCATATCCGAGTACGGTTGAGAAGCCCCGAAGTAGTGAAGGAAAGACCTCTCCATAAAGCACTAATTCAATCAACCTTCCATTAGCATTATGCCGTGCCAGCCCATTGTCGGTCCTTCTAAGAGCCTGGGGAACTGAGGTGCAAAACCCGTCATAGCTATCCCTTGTTCATGCATAAATTGGACAAATTCTTCTACATGCTCATTCAGCTAGAGTCTCCTTAGTATATGAGGAGCGGCGGCACTTGGTATTGATCCATCCCTTCTTTTCTCATCCTTAAGACATACTGATTGACCATGTAAATGATGTCCATGTTGTCGAAAATCATGTTGTCCCCCTATCTTGGGTCATGTAGAAAGTTATCTGTCACGTCAATATCGTATTCGTCGGCCTCCACCTGAACATTGATGACATTTATTGTGGCCTCAAAGTTTGGCAGGGGATTAGTCTGCATGATCGGTTTCTTCTCAGGCTCTTTCATTCTCCTATTGGCTATCATCTAGTGTAGATCTTTCAGTATCCGGGTGCATTCATTCGTGCAGTGATCCTTGGTGACATGATAGGCACAAAAGTTGTCTATGTCTGCTGCAGCAGGTGGAACAAATGGTTTAATGCTCTGGAGTTGGTCAGACTTCCTTAGGTTAGTGAATATCTGTAACAATGATTCTACCCATAAGGAGATAGATTGGTGCAGGACCAAAGTTGCGAGGAGAGATTGTGATTTGGTTGGAAAATAGGTTTAACCTAAGTTATGACTATAATCGTGGATTATTCCTAGGAGAAATGCTAGATTTTGAGAGTTTGAGTCATTTTTAGACTGAAGATCACTGTAAGATCTTGATTTAAAAAGATAGTAAACCGAGTTTATTCCTAGTGTAGGTGATAAAGCTTGAATTTGGAAGTGTTTTGACAGAGTTTTGGGGCTTTTGGGACTCTCGGAACTAAAAAAAAGGACACAATGGTAATTTTGAGATTTTCCAAAATTTTGTCTGTTGTTCAAAATGAGGGGGCGAGTCCCCTATTTACAATAGGGAGGTAATTAGCCGGCGGGCTAATTACATAGGTAATTAGTCTGCGGGCTAATTATCTATCTGACAAGATTTTACATCAGACCCCGTAAAATCTTGCTAGATCTCGATAAGATTTGATTTTTTTTACTGTAGATGGGTAATTAGCCGGCGAGCTAATTACCAATGTTTGATCAAACTTTGACTTTTTGATTTTTTAGTAGGAAATGCTAAATCGTAGCTTCCCTGGAATGTGGATTTTTGAATTTCAAATTTTGGATGACAATTCGGTCCTTTTTGGCTCTTTTGTCTGATCACTGAACGAAATAACGGACCTGTGCTAATAGGTAGTCTTTCCTCATCATCTTCCTCAATAACTGGCTTGATGTATATCTTTCTTTGAGCCTTGGGCTTAGTTGTTCTGGCTCTTTTGGCCTCCAGAGCAACTTCAACTGTTGCCTTCCAAACTCTGCTCATCTCCTTTCTTTCTTCCCTTGGCCTGATTGCCTTTTCTTCATCCCATGTTTCTCCAAAGCTTAACTTCTTAAAATTATTTTCAAGGATCTCCTTTACTTGAATGGATTGGGCTCCAGATAAATTAACTCCATTTGCTAGGAGGATTCTGGTGATAAGAGCGCCATGGGAGTTCCGATGCTATCTCGGGAAAAGGATAATCAGGGCTGTCATATTCACAACCCTGCTTTCAACCCAGTGTAGCAGGACACAGTGTTGAAAGGAAGAGGCTGTGTTTATGGATCCTTTCCGGATAAGGACCAATTTGGCTAAGATATGCTGGAGTATCCTGGGTGTTTGTGGCCAATAGGTGGAGAATTTATCTCCAAAGTACGGGGAGGGAGCCACTTCTTTGGATAATACTTGACCAGGAGTTCATCTTCATCATTCCTCAACTGAACTCCATCATTCTTCATGTTGAGATGTTCTATGAAGAATTGTGGCTTTACAGTGATAACTTTACCTTAAACTGTAGTTCTAAGAGCATCATAGTATGAGTGTACTCTCAAGTTGTGATATTTTTCTTTGACAAAATTCAGATAGGTGGGACAGTTGATTTTTAGGAAATCCACAAGGTGTTGATCCTTTATAAGCTGCGAGTAGGGTTCAGTGTCGAACATATAGCTATCTTCTAAGTAGTCTGTTGGAACTACAGAGTTAGGCTTTTTCAATTTCAAAGGGGTGAAATCTTTATCTTTAAGATCAGACACTTGAAAGATGTATCTGGGCGGAGGATGAGTGAGTTGATTGGATGCCATGTGGGAATTTTTTGAGAAGATTTGAGATTTTAGGGTTTCTGGAGAGAAATATGTAGAGTCATAGTAGAGAATTACTTGCGAGAAGAAGAAGTGGGATTTTTGGGGTTTTTATAGAATTCCCAAAGTGAGGGTATAATGGAAATCCGGACATAGTTAAATTAAACTGGATTGATGAGGTGGTAGTTAATTTTGAGGAGAGAGGAGGATGGCGTTAAAACTGGAATTTGAAAGGTTTATTTTGTAAAATGATAATTGCTTTTGCCGAGCGTGTGATGCCCATTAAACATTTGAAATTCAAAACGTATACAATTACTTTTTCTGTACTTTTACTACCATTTGTCTTTTCTGTCTGCTGAGCTGGCAATCTTCTTTCGGATCCAAAGTAAATTTTTACTTCTTCTTATCTTCCCGGTTCCTTAACTTATAAAAGGCCAAACTAATCCGTGATTGTCTTCTGGGTTCTTCTTCAAATTGGATTAGTCATTCCAAATGACTCTCTTAGCCTGTTGAATTGATCTTTACTTAATGTCTTAGTAAAGATATTTGCCCTTTACTCATTGGTTGGAATGTACACCAATGCAACATCCTTTTTCATTACATGATCCTGGATGAAATGATGCCTAATGTTGACATGCTTCATCCAACTATAGAGCACTGGATTTTTTGACACATCAATGGCACTTTTGTTGTCACAAATTACATCCACACATCCGGATTGAACTCCATAATCTTCTAACTGTTGCTTGATCTATAGGAGTTGTGCTAATAACTTCTAGCTGCCATATATTTTGCTTTTGTAGGTGATAAGGCAACTGAAGTTTGCTTCTTGCTATACCATGATGCCAAGCAATCTCCCAAAAAGTGATAGCCCCAGATGTACTCATTCTTTCAAGAGTGTCTCTGCCATAATCTGCATCTGTGAATCCCTGTAGTGTGAAGTATCCATTACTAGGATGCCATAATCCAACTTCAATTATTCCTAGTAGATATCTAAGGATTCTCTTTACTACCTTGAGATGTGAATTCGAAGGATTAGACTGATATCCTACATAGTAGCAAACTGCATAGTGTATGTTAGGTCTGCTAGCTGTCGAGTATAGAAGTGAGCCAATCATTCCTTTGTAAAGCTTCTAATCTACATCTTCTTCTTTACAATCCTTTGAGAGGGTTGTATTTGATCCCATAGGAGAGGACATAGGCTTGCTTTTGTCCGTTTCAAACTTCTTTAGAATTTCCTTGGTATACTTGGACTGATTGATGAAGATCCCATCCGAACTTTGCTTGATTTGTAAGCCAAGGAAGAAATTCAATTCTCCTATCATGGACATCTCAAATTTCTTCTATATTTGAGTGCTGAATTCTTTGCACATCTTCTCATCTATTTCTCAAAAAATGGTGTCATCCACATAGATTTGGACTAGAATGACATCCCTTTTTTTCTTCTTGATGAAAAGGGTTGTGTCTGCTTTACCCCTGATGTAACTCTTGGATATTAGGAATGAAGTGATTCTTTCATACCAGGCTCTTGGTGGTTGCTTCAATATATAGAAGGCTTTCTCCAGCTTGTACATATAATCTGGATGTTTTGAGTTTTCAAATCTAGGTGGCTTCTTGACATAGACCTCTTCCTAAATAACTCATTGAGAAATGTACTTTTGACATCCATTAAGAACAATGTGAATCTCATAAATGATGCAAAAGCACATAGGATCCAGATTGCCTATAATCTTGCTACTGGTGCAAAGGTTTCTACAAAGTCAATGCCTTCTTATTGATTGTAGCCTTAGGCAACCAATCTTGCTTTGTTTCTCACCACAACTCCAGATTCATATAGCTTGTTCCGGAATACCCATTTGGTGCCAGTAATTGATTTTCCTTCTAGAAGAGGCACTAGATCCCAGACATCATTTCTAGTGAACTAATGCAGCTCTTCTTGCATTGCCATCATCCAGCTTTCATCTCCTTTTGCATCTTGAAATTTCTTTGGCTCTATGAGTGAGACAAATGCAGCATTGCTCATCATCCTATTGATTTTTCCTCTAGTTCTGACTGGATTTTGAACATTGTCCAAAATGGCTTCAACCAGATGATCTCTGCGGGTTTGGATCTCTCTTTGAAGATCTGCATACTGATGTGGAGCATGTTCTTCAATTGCCTCAACTTTTTCTTCTTGATTATCCATGAAGTTTATCTCATGATGATTGAGATACTCTTGTGGAATTTCTGAGTTGAGAGTGATTCCTTCATCTTCTTCTTTATACTTCTTTATTTGAAAGGAATCTGGGATATATACTTCTTCTTTTTCTCCTGTATTTTCATATTCTGGAGTTAAGTCTTCCGGATTGGAGCTTCTTTTTCCTGCATGGTTAGTCTCATCAAAATCTATATGTATTGACTCTATTATGGTTTGGGTTTGTTTGTTATAAACTCTATAAGGTTTGCTATGTGTTGAGTAGCCAAGGAAAATTGCTTCATCAGATTGAGGATCAAATTTTCCTAGTTGCTCTCTATCATTTAGGATGTAGCATTTACATCCAAAGGCTTTGGAGTACCCAATTTTGGGTTTCCTTCCCTTCCAATTTTCATATGTAGTCTGTTTTATGGTCTTTCTAATGAGAGCTCTATTTATGATGTAGTATGATGTATTTACTGCCTCTCCCAAAAAATACTTAGAAAAATTGTTCTCACTTAGCATTGTCCGGGCCATCTCAACTAAGGTTCTATTTTTCCTTTCAACAACCCCATTTTGTTAAGGTGTATGAGGGGCATAAAAGTTATGCTTAATGCCCTTGGAGTCACAGAATTCAGCAAAGTGCTTATTTTTTAACTCTTATCACTCTAGATGCTTGCAATGCTTATGCCCTGTTCTACTTCTATCTGAATGAATATTTTTTAGAATTGGTTAGAGGCTTCATCTTTGCTATCTAGTAAAGCAACCCAGGTATATTGAGAATAATCATCCACTATGACCATGGTGTATTCTCTTCTACCTAAACTCATTGGTTTGATTGGACCAAAAAGATCAAATTGTAAGAGTTCAAGAACTCTTTTGGAACGTATGTATGAGATGGAAGGGAAGCTCTTTCTATGTTGTTTACCTAATTTGCATGCAGTGCGCATATGTGATCCTTATCAAAAGCTACCTTAGGCAAAACCATAACTAATTCCTTTTTGGCTAATTTGGACAGGGGGTTTATGCTTACATGTCTTAACCTCCGATGCCATAGCCATGATTCTTCTTCTTCAGACACCAAGAATATATTCTTTTTCTCATTTTTAATGTTAACACAATGAACATTATTTACTCTAGGTGCATAAAGAATGAGTTGATCTGACTCACTATCATAGATTGAGCATCCTCCGGAATCAAAGGTAACTTTTCTTCCTTTAACATAGAGTTATGCTACACTTAGCAAGTTGAACTTTAGTCCATCAACCAGTGAGACATCTTCTATCTTTATTTTAGATCCAATGCTTCCATGTCTAATGATCTGTCCCTTTTGAATGTGTCCAAAGCTTACTTTTCCACCTTTCTTTCAGTTAGACTGACGAAGGCTTTCTCATCACTAGTCATGTGCCTTGAGCATCCACTATCAATGTACCATGTATGTTGATCTATTATGGACCTAAGGCACACCTATAAAACAGATCAAGTGGGTTTAGGTACCTAATCAGATTTGGGTCCTCTCGGGTTATCAACCATTTCAGGCCAAGGATAAACATCATAATAACCATTTTTCAATCTACATAATTTTGTAACATGATTTTTTTACCACAAAACCTACACCCAGAGATGGGTCTGCTTTGCTCTGCTCATGCTTCTTCTGGATCTTCTTAAGATCCTCCTTTCTATAATTTCCAATGTATCCGGCGTCATATATAATTATATGTCCAATGTGTATTCGAAAGCTGGCTGGAGGTGCAATTTATGCTCTATGGTTCTTTCTTTGCTTGACAAGTTGCTCATCATATACTACCTTAGCCTTTCCCTTTTGAGCAGCTGTGAATCTTTGTGCTTGAGTTTGCCTGCTAACTTTCTTTTCTTTTTGATTTGGGGGCACCAGATTCTTTTAATTTGAATTTCTTGGTGCTGCTTGCCTTTGATTTATCCTTCTCTGTGAATGATCTTATTTCCTTCCGGATGCCTCCTTCATTAGGGTCAGCTCCCTATCTATCCTTGTCAAGTTTGCACTTAAGATCTACACATGACTCCTTAGGAAATTCTCCTTAGATTGATATCTTGTGCCATTGCTTCAGCATCTTCATCTAGCTCCAGAACTTGTCTTTATAGGGGTTTTATGGCTTTGGTGTTTTTCCTCACATTGTGGATCACCACCCCTAAAGCTCTAGCAAGATCAAGGTTAGAAATAGAATTAGAGTGAGAATTTGTCTCAGTGGAGGCTGTCTCTGATTCTGATTCCTCAATTTGCTCAGTATCTTGCTTAGATGGATTTCTTCCAGATTGATCTCCTTCTGTATCTGTCAGTGCCATGAATGCACTGTTGGCTATTTCTTCTTCCTATGTAGAAGATGAACTGATACTTTCTTACTATTGCTCCATGTGGCCACCATAGCTTTTTTATTATATTTCTTGTCTCTTTTGAGGTTGGGGCATTTGGTTCTGAAGTGGCCTTTTTCTCCACATTCAAAGCAGGCAGCATCTTTCTCTGGATCTTTCTTTTCTTCCGGTGCCTTTTTTGGCTTATCCCTTCTCAAAGTGCTTTCCGTTGACCTTTTTTATTCATACCTCCTGGTTCTCCTTCTATCTTTCTTCTTTAGGAATCTATCAAAACATTTGGCCATCATAGCCATATATTCTTTGCTGTAATTAGATTCCTTTGGTAGCTTATCTGATCCGAAGGAGGCTGATCCAGCGAAATCTACCTCGAGCGCAATAGCCTTCTTCCTTTCTTCAAGATTTTTCTCCTGTTGGCTATATCTCTCCAGGGATAACTCTTGAGTTAGGAGATTACTAATGAGTTCATCATAACTATAGAACTTTAAGTCATGAGCTCCCTCAATGGCAGTCTTCTTGTTATCCCATTCCTTGGTGAGACTCCAGAGTATTTTTTTAACCATATCCACTTCTGAGATCTCCTTCCCAAGCCTCTTCATCTCATTTAGTAGATTGGTGTATCTAGTATTCATGTTGCCGATGGATTCTTTAGGCTCCATCTTGAAGGATTCTAGATTTTGATGTAGCAGATCAATTTTGGCTTCTTTCACCTTGTTTGTTCCTTCATAGGTCACTTCCAGCTTCTACCAGATTTCTTGTGCAGTCTCGCATCCGGATATTCTGTTGAATTCATCTGCACTAAGAGCACAATGAATCATGTTAATAGCATTTGCATTTTCACACATTATTTTGTAATCATTATCATCCCATGAACTTGATGGCTTTCAGGTAGTTATACCCTCTACTTTGTGTGTAGGCTCATATGGGCCATCTTCAATGGCCATACATGCCATCATGCTTTATGCCTGAATGATGTTCTTCATTCGGTTCTCCTAGAATGCGTAGTGTTCACCGGTGAAGAGTGGAGGATGGGTAATAAATATACCCTTAAGAAGGAGTTGTGAGTTTTGAAAACTCATTTTGATTCTTGGATCAAAGTTTGGAACTTTAGCTTGAGATTGTTAGATCTCTAGTTTTGAGCACTAGCTTTAATACCACTTGTTAGTCCCTGTGAGGATCTAAATAAGGTTAAAGGGGGGTGAATCACCCTTTTGCGGAAATAAGCATACTTTAAAAAGTCTTTTGTAGCGTGTTTCATTATGTTCCGGATATGATGGATCCGGATGATGCAAATATGAAATGTTATGCAATAATATACAAAATTAGAAAATCAAACACAATAATTTTATCCTGGTTTGGCCCCGTTTACTCCAGTCCCTAGAGTTTCCCTCCTCTGAGCTTATTCACTAGTGGATTCCTTTCCAACTGGTAGGAATCAAGCCTTATAATTTTTCTCCGGATGGTAACCCTTTTTGGATGTAGGATATACCACTAAAAGCTCTTACTCCTAGCTTAGTCTTCTTGTCTTTAGTAGGATATATGCTTAGATTTCTACCCAAACCTAAGTTGAGTCCTACAGGGAGTTCCACTTAAAGCACCAACTCTAAGCTAGATCCCAATCTCAATACTCACACAAGTATGAGATATTACACTTTGTTTTTCTCAAAGATTTTGGTTTTGGATTTCCTCAAGTTTATAATTCACTTGCGAATCCTTACAAACTGATTTAGAATGCTCTAATTCTTGGAGGGATTATGTCACTGATTGTAATAGTGGATTCTCTACTGTATGCTTTCTCAAAATAACCAGCACCTTCTTAACTTGTGAAGTTTCTCTTTTATAGGCTTCTATCATAAATGTAGTCGTTGTAAGTTATTGAAGTTGAATTAAATCTACACCATTGATCAGGTAATATGTGGCACTTCTGGATCTGTTAATCAATCCATTAAACTAATTAAATGTCCTATTGAATCCTTGGGATTGGGACCTGAAAGATGTCAGTAATTTTTATCTTGTATTTTTCTGATCCACCAACTTTTATGCTAGAAATCTGGAGTGTGTGCTTCACGCGCCTTTCCTATTGGTCTAGGTAGAAAAGGTTATTAACTTTTCTCCTTCCTGTGTCAGTCCTTTTGTCCTTTTTTGAAAAGTGTGCAAGCTGTCATTTTTGTCTTGCACAAGAGAAAGGGATCTTTGACTTTTAGACCAAAAGGTGGAACTTTTCCCTTTGTCTTGATAATTGTATCTTCCAGATGAATTTCTCTTGTTGTATCCGGATGTTAATTCAACCAGTTCTTCTTTCGAACGCTGATCTTGAGCAGTTTAAGGTTTGTTTCCTTTTCCAACTTTAACTGGATGCTTCCATTATGTGCTTAGGTATTTGTAGTCTTCAATATATGTCCTGATGACTTGTTTTGGAGCAGATGCTTCCCCTTTGGATTAAGGAGATTACATGTTTTGTTCCTTAAGACTTTGTTTCTATAGTTTTTGTTTTCTTCAAACTTAATCCGGATTGTTCTGGAATTAATTCTTTTTGATCATTGTTGCCCAAAAAGATTGTTGATGAAGAAGTCTCTGATGACATTACGGCATCCCAATTCTCGTGAAGAATATTAGCGATACTGTCATGAGTGCTTACCCACTAGGCGACCCTATGTCCCGTGAAGAATCATAGGTGACGCTTTGTTAAAGTAACACAATCAATAACAAGGGTGCTCCTGCCATAAAATGCAAAGAATCTAACTACTGCAATGAATATTATGCATCAACTAAACAATATTGGATTAATTTGGCTAAATAAATTTTCGGTATTCATCAAATCTTTCAAACAGTTTTTAAAGAAAACAAATTAAAAAGAAAAGTCCCCAATAGAGTCGCCATTATGCGCGGACGATGTTTTGGGCGCGAGGCGCCACTTCGATAGCTTGCATTTGTTTCGGGTCATTAAGGGTCAAATGAGGCAGCTTATCTTTTTGGGACAATTGGGGCATTAATTAAAGGCAACTGAGGCAACTTGGTGACTTAACTGGGGTATTTAATAAAACAAATAGAATTGGTAGGAAAGAAAACAAAACAATTTATAAAACAGATTTGTAAAATAATGTCAAAAAGATTCATGGACCTTAATCCGTGATTTAAAATATAGAGTCGCTAGCTGGATAAGCTCTTCCAAGAAATTTTGGTATAGCATCGTTTCCAAGAACAAAACTATACCTTAATTCAGAGATTCAGGTCTAGATGAATTACTTATTCATTTTGTTTAGACAAATTAAATTGGAATACCAAAATTACTTATTAAATGTCAATCATATTACCTAGATTCATTTTAAGAAATAAGATGAAAAAAATAGTTATTCTAATCAAAACATATCACCTCAATGTGATCATGGCATAATATTTTATCAATTACACATGCTTATAACACATAAAATCAATAAAATACAAATCAGTTTAGGTTTTGGGCAATTATCCTACAAAAGAAGGGTTAAAACAAATAAAGTATTCTGCCCGAAAAAATATCGGTACCGCTATTAATGATCAGGGTACTGTTCTTCCGTCATAACGGTACCATGATCGATAAAAATCACAAGATTACATATTCACAAAACACATAAACAACATGTATTTTCAAATAGTTTCAGAAAATTAAATGGAGAGTAAATAGAGAAGTGTACTAGGGGTTGCAAGCTAACCCCTCAAACAATATCACCACAATAGCTCTTGCCCACTCAATATAATTTAATTTAAAGAAATAAAAAGAAATCGAAATGAAATTAGATTTAGTCTCAGATTGTATACCTTTTTGTTTTGGACCCGTTATTAGGTTCGAAGTGAAATGAAAATAGCCTCATGAAGAGCGAGTGGAAATAAGAGGGTGAGTTAAAGGTCGGTACAGATTAAATAGGCAAAAATGAATTACCCTTTTTAATCTAAATGTACTAAGAACTCAGGAATAATTTTTAGTAGAACTTCGATAGGAACTTTTAAGGAGCTAATTTCGCAAAATAGATTTGATTGCTATGAGTTGTCTCCTTGTAAAATTGATTTTGGCCTTTATCTATAGGTGAAAATGAGAGGTGAAATCAGATAATACAATTAATTCTCCAACTAAATTGGAAAATTGTAGGGAAATTGTTAAAAAATATTCTAATTAATTCTCATATTTACATATTTACTCCCTTATTTATTCTTTGTACTCTCTAACCAATTTTAAGTTTTCAATTTTGGGTCGTACATTCTATATAAACCGTGTTTAACTAGTTTTCCCTCATTCTCTGCTTCTCTACGATCCCCTCTCTTCATCTTTAGATCTTCTTTGCTTCTCTCTATTCTCTTTGCTTCTCTCCGCAATCTCTTATAGGTTTCATCTTCTTTGTATTAATTTGTTTTGCTCTTCTATGCAACTATCATCTTCTCTGCAGATTTTGATTCTTTGGATCAGGTTTGCTAGTTCTTTTAATCTGATTTTCATTTTAATTTTCAATTTTGAATTTTGATTAGTGTTTGCTCTGTTTATGAATCTAGTTTTGATTTTCGCTTGAATCTCTGTAAAATTGATTGTGTTCCTATTTCATTATACTGCTATGGATCTATGGTCTAATGATTTCAAATTTGTTGGATATAAAGAGTCTTGCACATAAGGCGTTTGATGAATTGCCTGAATGGAGGTGAGATTGTTGGATATAAAGTTGTTAGAGCTTTGCTTTCAACTTATCAGGTTTTGATTTTATTCAACTTTGTTTTGATTCGCAACTTATATGTTTTGATATATTTAGTTTGGATTTGATATAGATTTTGTTACAAACTCTTCATTTCAAAATATTATCTACTGTAATTGTTTGCACGTAAGGTGTTTTATGAATTTTCTGAGTGGTTGTGAGATTAATGTTGTATGTTGTATAGGTAATGAACATTTATCATCTGGTATGTATCTGGTGAGTACCTGGTAGGATGTTGCTTTGTATATGAATTTGTTTTAATCATTCTTAATATGTATTTATATGTTGTTATATGACTATTATATGTCTAATGTAGTTTTGTTATTGCATTTGTTATGAAATATATTCTACTTTTACAAAATAAACTATGATTCTCCTTTTTTTTATTTTTTGATCTTATTGTGAATATGTAGTAGGAAAGTGGTAGGGTGTTGGTATGTAATTAATTCTTTTATTTTTCAATCACATTCTTTATATGTTGTGTAGATAATGAACATTTATCATCTGGTAAGTATCTGGTAGGTAGATGGTAGTTTCCTGGTATGATGTTGCTATGTATATGAATTTGTCTTAATCATTCTTAATATGCATTTATATGTTGTTTTGTGTTTTGCTACCTATTTCCTACTAGGTAACTACTAGATTCTAAACATTACTGTTTTTCTCATTTTTTTGCTTTCACATAGAGCAGTATTTTACATCCTTTTGTTTTCTTTATGTTTTGAGGTAGATCATGATTATAAGTTATCTGTTATCCCCAAGTTATATTTAGGTTACAATAAGACCTCAGCAAGCACCTTGCTTAGTCTTGAGAGTGAATTGAAAGGATTTTAATGATCTTGTACTTTGTGTTATCAAGGTTCACTTTTATAATAGATTTACAATTGATTGTTCTAAGCTTCCCATATGAAAAACTGATTTGAGATGACTGTTTGCCTTTGCGAGTTTGTGTTGGAAAATTTGCTCTTTAAAACATAGTTACGGAGTTGCTTCCAGGGTCGCAAGTTAATAGGCAATGCTTTTCTGATAAGAAACTGTTGTAGAAAGTCACAAACTGGATCTGAGGCAACACTTTCGGAAGCAAACTAATCCAGACTGGTCCGGACTAATTTGGAGACAAACTGATCCAAATTGATTCGGAGGCAAACTAGATGAGAGGTAACCCTTTTTAGAAACAGTTGCAGTAGCTTTGAAACTGGACCAAAGGCAACGCTTTATGGTTCAGAATCTGTTGCAGTTGTCCGGATGCACAACTTAGGCAAGGGTTTACTCAGATGAGGCAACACTTTCTGCTGAAACCGAAAATGACCTTCAAAAGCTGTAAATAATGATCTTATCTACTTGGAACATCACTGAAACAACAAGAACAAACTTTTAAGTGTTAGGATAAGTTGAGTCCAGTACGAGACTCTATCCTTAAAGGATACTTCATAGTTCCTCCTAGGATTACACAACTCCTTCAAACTTGATTTGAGTATGGGTACAAGAATCAGAAATGCTTATCATATCTAGAAAACTGCGAGAGAGAAGAGAGTAAAAATTGGATTCTCTGTTCATATGGAAAAACCCATCAACCTTTTTATAGGTAATAAAATAGTTTTTATAAAACAATAAGTATGGTGTCTTAAAAACCATAACCGACGGGAGTTACAAAAACTTATTTAAAATATAACCGTTGAGAATTAAACTCACTTAAAACTCACTTTTATGAAGGAAATAAAGTTTGTAACTTCCACCATAAACTATTTTGACCACAAGATATTTTTCTCAATAAAAAATATCATAGAACTTATTCTTTTGAAAGTAATATAAAACTCTCATTTTTCCAACAATCCCCCATTACTTTCAAAAGAAGTTTAAATAAAAAGAATTTTCTGGATATCTCGAGTTTGACATATAATGCATGGAACTTGTGTCTTGTGGACTATGAACCAGAACTTGATAGATAAAATTTAACTTACAGAATATTTGGTGAAGCATATAGTTTCTATGAACCAAATAACCGCTATTGTAATATAGGGATTTTACCATATCGCATTATACCAAGTACATTTCTGTTCATCACGGTTTTACGCAAATAGGCCGAGCGTGTGCCTGGTCTTTAATGCGTGTTCTAGAGATATTGCCAATATTATATCTTATAGAAATAGAAGTTGCCCCACTTCACACTCACATAGGTGATATCATCAAGTGTATATTGCACTTTATACACCATTCAGAAGGGCTATGAAATCTCATTAAGAGTCCTTTTGACTCAACCTCTCAAGATATGTAACATGGCACTGTTCTCACATCAGGATTTGGGACAATATTTTGTAGTGCTAGCAGAACTAACGGAAGGCTTGTTAGTACCCATATGAACCAATTCCGTGGGATCTCCACTCATGTAGGTTGGGTTCCCACCCTTCATTAATTTCAAATTGGCTTAAGTCTCATCCTCTCTGATGTATCAAAGATAAATTTCTTTTTCAAAAATTCATTTCTCAAATATTAGTTAGATTATTTGATCAGAATCACTCTAGACTTAAATGGATATAATTCCATCTCAATTATATTTGTCAAACGTATACATTTTATTTTTGCCATTAT
Organism: Euphorbia pulcherrima; assembly: GCA_947683365.1. Taxonomy (NCBI): domain Eukaryota; kingdom Viridiplantae; phylum Streptophyta; class Magnoliopsida; order Malpighiales; family Euphorbiaceae; genus Euphorbia; species Euphorbia pulcherrima. The sequence continues at coordinate 61,207,070 of CANTUS010000004.1, read as the reverse complement.
AGGTCTTATATCTCAATATATATTGCCATTTTGCAATAATAATAATAATAATGTATATACATTGGATGTGTTAACTTTAAAGTTACACTTATTCAAATGGTTTTTCCAACCACTTATTCTCATTTTATTCCAACTCTCAAGTAACTAACTCTTAATATAGCTTGCTTAGTTGGTTTTCAAGTTATTGTTCTACCACCAAATGTGAGAGCATAACCACTAATGAAATTATTCCTATATGAATGAAAAATGCACTCGTCGCCATTGTTCCCCTCAAGAACAATGGGAAATTCACTAATGGATTTCTTCTCATATGAATCAAAGATTCACCCAAAATCATTGTTCCTCTCAAGAACAAATGGGAAATTCATTATATAGAATACTATATTTAATGGTTTCTCTCAAATATTTCTTAAGCCTCAATATGGCTTCTCTATAATCAATGATTAGATTATGTGCATACTTGCTCATATAGCATATGCTATGTCTCAGTATGTGAAACTCATCAAGTACAAATGCATACTTGGATTTAGCCACTAGATCATCATTATCTTCCTCTTATTAAGTATTGGAATCATAAGGGGTACTACATGATTTTCATCATGGAACTCAAACTTCTTAAGAAGTTTCTCAACATAGTGTTCTTGTATTAGCAAGACACTCTCATTCATCCTTATGATTCACATACCCAATATCACATTGGCTTCTCTTATGTCTTTCATGATAAATATTGATAATAAGATTATCTTTATTCTATTGAAAACATCAATACTCGGAGTAAAGATAGCCATATCATCCACATATAATCACACATATACCATTAATCATTTTAGTATAAACACATATATCCGCCTCAAATGATCAAACTTCTCAATTCATTATTTAGGGGCTTGTCACTAAACCGTATAAAGACTTCATAAACTTTTCCATCCATTTCCAGGCTCTACATACCCCACAAGTTGCACCATATAAAAAACTTTATTTTGAGAGGCAATTTTAACACCCATGTGGTGAACTCAATTGTAAAAAGAAGCTATAGCAAAAAATATAGAAGAACCATAATCTAAAACACAAGTTCTATATTCCAAAGAATAGAAACAAACTCAACTTAAAAAATAGGTGCAACCGGGTCAACATCCGAAACAATACTTAAATATGGAAATCTCGCTAGTCTTTATTGAAAACATTCACAAAGAATTTGTATTCTTTGTCTCAAGGTTAATATATCCAAGCACATCAATATGTTCAACAAAATCTATGAACACATCAACATAAAGTTTGAACATATTTCTCTTTTCATAAATTTGATAAGAACCACCTTAATAAAACACCCCCACACTTTTGAATATTTCAAATTAGGATGATAATCCTCTCATTTCTCATTTGGTGTCTTATCGGTTTCTCATGTGAAATTCTATTTGTATAAAAATCTTAACAAATAGTTCCACCAACAAATATCTCAAGTATATATCTAATATATATTATATATGAAACTCATATATATACTTAATAATAGCTCACAATATGTTCTCATGTGCCTCATGTTCACTAGAAATCATAAACCATAAATTTTCAAGGTAAACGCACCAAAATTATACTCATATAACTACACATGATTACTAAGAATTTCGCAAACCTGAAATCTGCTCAGTTCCAGATTTCGTGAATCCATTTTAACTCAAAATTTGAACATGTAAATGAAATTATTTCAAAAAAACTTTCTTCTACTAATAAAACAATATATGTAATAAGTTTCCAACGCCACTAAAAACATGTAAAACTAATTTGTATAACTAAAGTTATGCCACAAACAATCAGTTGCGCTCAAAGCTGAAATTCAACAAAATTGAGATTTTAATCTCAACTTCAACAAATTTTTCAAGCTAATAAACGAAAGAATTTGAAAAACATCCTTTATAAAAATATCTTCATCTATGTCTCATGAAACCATATAAACAAGAATCACTCAAAACGGAGTTGTAAATCTCAAGAAAACTCATAAAAAAGCAAGAGTGTTCAAAGCTGAAATTTTCAGCAAACATAAAACAAAAAATTTTGTCACAAATTGTATATCAACAAAACTCCAAAAATCTTGAAATCAAGATGTCTCAAAACAAATTAATTCAAAACATATTGATCCACATAAAACATATGTAAATCTCATTTATTTCTCAACAAATAAATATTTTGATTCAACATAATTTTCACCCTTTTCAAAACTTGAAAGTTTGAACTTAAGAAATAAAACTACTCAAATTCATAAACCTTAACTACCACAATGCAAATCTCATAATTCAATCGAATAGGCGAAAGAGAGCAAACATATAAATTAATAATCTCAAAAATTATTGTATGGTTCATATAGCTCATTCCGACAACACAATATATATGGTCGTTATAGCCTTATCAAACTCAAAAGTTACCTTCACTCCATTTTCACCTAAAAGGCTCACTAAAACCGATTCAGTTTAAAATTAGGAACAAGTAGCACCTCATTATGTGCTAAAGATGTGAGATTGAGGAGAAACTTTATTCTCCACTTTCAACTTGGGTGTATATAACTATGGAGAATTTTCATTTACTCTCACAAACGTGCCTCATTACTCCATAGTCAATAACAAAGGCTGGTCAAAGAAAGGGTTCCTTGAGCTAACCTTCACAAAAAGAGAGAGGATCTGCCTTCGCCAAAGAATATGGCTGCAAGACAGAAAAGAGCATCAAAGTGACTAGCCGTGTGAGCGGCGTAGCCTCTCCAATGCTTAAGTCAGCCATGGTAATAAAGATGAGGCAAGTAAGTAAGTGATTGAGTTCTAGGGTTTCTAAATGTGATACCTGGGTATGGGGGCGGCCCCATATTTATAGTGAATGGTATCCTCATTTCATAAGGAGTGTATTTCCTCTATTGGTGGTGAAGAGTCCTTATTAGCTAAGGATCCTACTTAGGCATGATTTCCTCTACAAGAGGTTTCTTCTTGTTTATCTGATTAGGAAAGGATAACCTCCCTATTTATCTATTTAGGAAGAGGAGTCATGACGTGACTCTATCTCCCATTTAGGTCAGTTAGACCGCGACTCTTCACTCGGCTAGCTGGATGATGATCCGGCTGCAAGGTTGACTAGTGATGTGGGACCTTGATGATCTTTTATCCGGTATTCGTGAAATATCAAGTCAATAGAAGTCCCCCCCATATGTTTTGTTGAATTCTTTAGGATTCGTTCCGACCGTGTTAGCAGTCAGCTAGACTCTCCATCTTCTGTTCTGGATCCACATACTAACTAAGCACTTGGCCTTGACCCTTCATCTATGCCTGTAGTCTACTCATGACAGCTAATTCATCATTAATTGTTTCTCAGGTAACACGCGATTTGTGGATAATGTGACATGTGGAAATGATCAACGGTTACATTTGAAGGGGAGTCTTTTTGCCATAGCTTTAAATACCATGTTTCTCTTCATTGTACTCTTCTTACGCTTCATCTTCTTCATTGGCATTTCTGATTTCTCATTTTTCGGCGGCTTTACACACTCTTGGTGGTGATTTCGAGCAAGTTCCTCTCCGTCTTATCTTTTTCCTGAACTCCAGTGAGTCTCCAATCTCTTTTTTTCTGCTTTTGTTTACATTTTTCGCATAATGCTTTTGAGTTTCCCTTTGGTTTCGAGAAATTTCTTGCTGTGCTCCTATTATTTATTTTTCTGTGCATGATTTTTGCTTTGCTTCACTGTGCTTTTAGTTTTGTAATTTGTGCCTTGTTTTGATTCTCATTTCTCTAACCGCCTGGACCTCTTTATATTTGCCCATTTTTATTGCTGCCCTTTTCTGGAAATTTGTATGCTTATTTATCATTGTTCCTTGTTTTAGCGCCCTTAGATCTTTATATTTGCTAGAAATGTGGAATCAGTATGATGCTTCTTCATCCGGTAGTAGTTACGATAGTGAGGAGTCTCGCAAACTTGCTCGCAAGGTGGTTGAACTACTATCTAGATTGTGTCCCCCTTTAAATGTTGATAAGTCTAATTACTGTCCCACCCCTAGGGTTAAACATACCGCTAGGAGGAGAATGAGTAGCTCATATGCATCCAGCCGGGTCCGTTTAGCAGATTACGTAAGCGTAGGGCATATGAGCTATGTAAGACTCCAAGCAGATTCCTTTAATGTGATGGAGGACATGGATAATTATAGGGATGAGGAAGGCGCTCATTCAATTGAGGAGGTGGGTACAAGTGGCCAAAAAGAGGCCAGCGAGGAGGAGGAAGTTGGAGAGGAGAGGAATATGACTCCTCGGGTGGATGACATGGTCTCGTGCATCCATAAGGACCACATAGAAAAGGAGGCCTTGATGTATCCAGTGCTCAAGGATTGCCATATTTTGTTTCCAAGTGTGGATCAACGAGTGAATGCTCCTCCCACAGGTTATTTCGGTATGTATCTCGATGTCATCTGAGGTGGCTTTAGGTATCCTCTCCAAGCTTCTATTGCCGTTCTTTTAGAGGTTTATGGTTTTATGTCTGGCTGAGCTTCATCCGAATGCATGGGTGGTGATGATGGGCCATCATCAGTTGTGCCTTGACTTGGGGTTGACTTTTCAGGCAACCTTCTTTCACAAGATTTGTTCCGTCAAGTGGAATAAGGATGATGACTATTATCAATTCATGGGGAAGAATGGGATGTACCCCTTCTCTAACCGTCCTTCCTTTGTTCATCATTATAAAGAATTTTGGTTCTTCATCCGAGTGAATGACAATTATCCTTCCTTTCGTACAACTTGGTCCATCACGACCCGCCTAAGAGGAGGACTAAAACAAATGATCCAGACCGTCACCTACAGATTTTTTGTTCCCTGGAATAGTATAAATGGAGTTTTAACTCGGCCGATAGGGCCTCTATCTTTGGATGCCATCTTCTTGCCCACACACCGAATAGGGTAACTTATCTTCCTACACCGATTGCTGCGACTGGTACATTTTCTTTTCTTACTCATGTATTTTAGCATTTCAGGTAATCATGTGTGACCTTGAATCTGCTAATGCTCTTCTAGTGGCAAAGAATTTACAGTGCAAGAACAACCACACTCAAGCGGTTGCTGTGAGTAGGTCTAAGAGGAAATCTTCTAAGTTCGTGGGGTCCAACAAACGGGCCGCAGTGACACTCCTGGACACATCTTCTACACCGGATGTGCAAGTCCCGAGTCTTGAGGTATATTTTCTATATTCTTCTATATTTTTGTTTAGGTTCCTTTGTATGATATGTATCTTGGTGATTTTCTTTTTGTAGGTTACCCCATCCGGTTGGAGTACGGATGGGGGCTTTGTCTTTTCTTGCCCTTCTTCCTAGCCGGCACTGGCTGAGTTCCTAGACCAATCTTTCCCCAACCTCCCTTGCACGAATATGATTATGTAAGGTGCTTTAAGTGGCACCTTTCCTCTCCGTGCTGATGCGGAGGGCTATAAGGAGGAGCCTACAGCCTTGCTTTCTTCTCTCTTCTTCCAGGACATCACCCGGGTACTCATTAGCACCTTTTGTTGATTTTCTGAATTGCATGTTTGTGCTAAGTGTTTTTGTTTCATTCTCAGGCCATGTCTAGAGGCTCTAAGCTCATTCGGAGGTCCCGAGATAAGAGTGAGACTAAGCTAAAGCTAACACTAAACGGAAGCTAACCTTGGCTCAGAAAAGTGCTTTCAAGCTTGAGGGTGAGAGGAATGAGGCCAGGAAGCTTCAAGCAAGGAACGCCCGGCTGAGGGAGGAGGTGGAGGCCAAGGTGGCCACTCTGGAGGAGGCGCTAGCGGCTGATAGAGAGGAGGCAGCTAAAGCCAAGGGGACGGCTAAGATGATTACCAATAAGCTCAGTGACTGCGGCTTCCTTTATGGCGAGCTGATCTTCCAAGCGTGCCAATGCGTCCACCCTAACCTCTCTTGGTTAGATATAGATGATGTAGACTTTCCCTCTTATAACGACCTAGCTGCTCATAAGGCTGCTCAGGCGGAGGCGGAGAAGGATGGGGAAGAGATTTTAGACCAAGAGGGTTTAGGGGAGGGACAAGCTCTTGAAGCAAATTTGTTGGCAGAGGGTGTCAATGTGTCCACTGAGAAGGCTGCCGATGAGAATCTTGATGCGGGTCCAAGGACATTCCTCCTCTCACCGAGTGATATCACGTTGTATTTATTTTTATTTTTCTTTTTATAACTTTTGTACAATCGCCCTTCGTGGCCTTTATTTATTGTATTTCCCTTTTCTTCTGTATTCTTGCCGATTGCTTGATTTTTCTTCGAATATTTCTGCTATGTTTGTTTGCTTCCCGATCCTTCTTAAAGAATGAATGTTTACATTTAGTCCGAAGGATGGTTGTCGTAGATTTTCTTCTCCACTCGGTCTTGGAGATGAATGGTTTGACTTGGGATTTTTTTATATATATTGTATGTCATGCGTTCTTTTAGACAATTTTGCCGTAAGCCATTTTTTTTGCTTTAGGTCTTTTAATATGCCTTAAGGGCTCAAGTGTGGCCTAGGTCCTACTAAATATGCCTGTGGGCTTACGAATGGCCTAGGACTTTTTATTTGCCTGATGGCTTCTGGGGGCTAGGACTTTCGTTATACCTGCGATCTTATAAGTTTAGCCTAGGACTTTTAATATGCCTGAGAGCTCAAGTGTGGTCTAGGAATTTTTATTACGCCTGAGGGCTTAAGTGGCCTAGGACTTTTTGTAGAGTCGGGTGCGTGTAGGCGGTCTTAGGCCGACTTTATGGTCCGGTGAAGTGCTAAGAGAGTTTGATCAGAACTTCTAAGATGCACAGATGTGTAAGAAAAATTAAATCTTTATTTATTAGAAAAATCAAAAGATTACAATGTCCGAGCTTATAGTATGATGCCGGATAGAAGTCCACTTAGGGAGTGCTGCCTCGTTAAAAACTCGTCATAGAGAAAACCTAGTGGGAAAAAGTCTATGGCGAGGGAAAAAGAGTGCAGACACTTGGCCCCTAAGGGTTTGTTGTTACATAATACTTCCTAAGGCTAGCTATGTTCTAGGTCTTGGGGAGTTCTTTTCTATCCATTCTGCTAAGTCGGAGGTGGTGGGTCCTATGACTTGAGTAATTTTGTACGGTCCTTCCCAGTTGGCTCCTAGCTTACCCTTGCCTTCTTTGCTCTGTGATGCTGCATCATCCCTAAGTACTAGATGGCCTTCTTTGAGTCTTACTTCTTTAACCTTCCTGTCATGGTATTTGGCGATTCTGGACTTGTAAGCGGCCATCAGGATGTAAGCTCTATCTCGGCGCTCCTCAAAACTGTCCAAGTGATGTCGCAAGTTGATGTCATTTTCTTCTTCCATATAGTAGACCACTCGGTCTGAGGGGGTGCTAATCTCTACAGGTGCAACTGCTTCCACTCTGTGGACTAAGGAAAACGGAGTTTCTCCAGTCGGTCGGCATGGAGTTGTTCTGTACGGCTAGAGAACATTGGGCAACTCTTCTAGCCATGCACCTTTCTTTCCTTCTAGCCACTTCCTCAATCCTTCTCCAAGCATCTTGTTGGTTCTTTCCGTCTGTCCATTCGTCTACGGGTGTGCTACAGATGCGAATCAATTTCGGATCTTTAGACCTTTGCAAAGTTTATGGAACTTCTCAGAGATGAATTATGACCCGTTGTCTGAGACAATTCCATTTGGCACTCCAAAATGAATGATGATGTGATCCCAAATGAAGTCGATCACTTTCTCAGGAGTGATGGTACTAACGGCCACAGCTTTCACCCATTTTGAGAAGTGATAAATTGCCATAATGATAAATTTATTTTGTCTAATGGCTTCATACATTGGTCCAGCAATGTCGATTTCCCAAGTGGCGAATGGCCACCCGATCAATAGGGGCTTTTGCGTTGCATGTAGGATGTGTGACTTTTCTGTATGGATTTGGCATTGGTGATAGGACTGCACGTAATCAGTTGAGTTTGCTTCTATAGTTGGCTAGTAGTATCCCAGGAGCTTGGCTCTTCGAGAAATGGTGAAGGCCACTTGGTGGGAGCCGCAATTTCCCTCATGTATCTCCCGGATTACGTACTTTCCTTCCTCTGGGGTAATGCGTTTTAGTAGAGTGTCTGAGTAGGAGCGTTTGTACAATGTCATGTTCATGACCAAGTACCTTGATGATTTTCTCACGATTCTAGATGCCTCAACCTTGTCTTCTAAAAGGACATAGTTGGCTAAGTAGTCAATCAATGGTTGCATCCATTCAGGTTCGTTTTGTTCTATCAACATCAACATCTGTTCATCTACTGTTAGGGCATGCATAACCTCAAATGGGTAGTTAAGCTTCTCCTATTGGTCTATGCTCGCTGCGTCTTTGGCTAGTTCATCTGCCTTCTCATTCTCTTCTCTGGGGATGTGTTCAAGTGCCCATATAGTGCCTTTTGACTCGAGCTCCTTTAGGAGTGTTTCTACTTTGGCCAAGTATTTTATCATTCCATCCTCCTTTGTTGCATAATTCTTGTTGATTTGGTTGGAGACCAACTTCGAGTCACTTTTGATGCTCACTCTATCTCGAGCAATTTCTTTAGCTAGCTCCAAGCCTTTGATAATTGCCTCGTATCTTGCAGAGCTGTTGGTGACTAGGAAAGCTAGCTTTGCTGCATGGTTCATTCGTATCCTCTCTGATTCTTCTATCCAAACTCCAATTTCAGCTCCTTTGTGGGAAGATGCCCCATCAACATATATGTGCCACGACTCGGTCTTGAGACCGGGTGAAGGATCAAGCCCTGCGAACTCAGTAATAAAATCTACCAAGACTTGGGCTTTTAATGCTTTTCTTCCTTCAATTTGTATGTCAAACTCTCCTAGTCGTATAGCCCACCCAGCTAGCCGTCTAGAGGTCTCTAGTCTCTACAGTACTCTTTTTAAAGGGAAATTGGTCTTGACAATGACCGTGTGAGCTTGACAGTAGGATCAAAGCCTTTCTGCTGCTGAGACTAAGGCTAAGGCTAACTTCTCAATCTTCGGATATCTAAGCTCGGCATTCTTGAGTACTTTGCTTGTGTAGTAAACAGGATGCTAGTTCCCCTTTGTTTCTCTAATCAGCACTAGCCCTACTGCTTCATCCGTAGCCGCTAGATACATGACTAGTTCTTCATCCTTCTCCAACAAGCTCAAGAGAGGTGGCGTACTCAAGAACTCTTTGATGTTCTTAAAGGCCTCTAGGCAGTGCTTATCCTAACTGAAGGCTTTACCTTTCTTGATGGCTCTGTAGAACGGGAGACATCTTTTGGCTAAAAATAATATGAAGTGGCCAAGCGCGTTCACCCTTCCATTCAGCTTTTGAACCTCATTCAGCATCTTGGGTGGCTCCATTTTCATGATAGCCTCTATCTTCTCTGGGTTTGCCTCTATTTGCCTTTGGGAGATTAGGAAATCGAGGAATTTCCCACCTCTTACTCCAAAGGTGCACTTTTCTGGATTTAATTTAAGCTGATATTGCTACAAGGTTTTGAACACAGCTCTAATGTCTTCCACATGTTCCTCTAGGCTTCTACTCTTGATGATCATATAGTCAATGTAGACTTCCACTATTTCTTCTATTTGGCCTTTGAACATATCATTCACTAGGCATTAATTGGTGGCTCCAGCATTCTTCAGGCCGAATGGCATAACCCGATAGCAGTACATTCCTTCATGTGTTATATAGGGTGTCTTTTCTTCATCAGCCAGATCCATGGGAATCTGATGATACCCAGCTTTTGCATCTAGTAGGGAGTATATGGCATAGCCTGCTATCGAGTCTACCAATTAATCGATGCTTAGGAGTGGATAACTATGCTTTGGTGTCGCTTTATTGAGATCTGTGAAGTCTACACACATTCGCCAAGCTTCACTCGCCTTCTTTACCAAAACCACATTCGCAAGCCACTTAGGGTAGCGAACCACCCTGATGTGATTGGTTTTCAAGAGCTTTAGGATCTCAGCTTCAATTGCCTTCTATCTATCCGGTACATGATTGTGCTTCTTTTGTTTCACCAGAGATGCTTTTGCGTCAAGGTTCAAGCTGTGTTGAATTACTTCGGGTGGCACTCCTATTATATCTTCATTTGTTCGAGAAAAGGTGTGTTGCTTGTCTACCATCACTCGGCTGATATCCACCTTCACAAGTTTTAGGAGATTAGTGGCTATGCATACCTGCCAGTTGGGCCCTATAGTTAGTGTTTCAATGAGACCAATTAGTTTAGCATTTTCCATTTCCTCTGGCTCCATGATTGTTTCATCCATCTTTAGTGATGTGAAGTAGGTCTCTTGAGCTACTAGAGGGTTACCTACAACTACCTCTATTCCCTTCGTGGTGGGAATCTGCATGACCAGGTGTTTGATTGAGATAAGTGCATCTGACTCGGCTAAGAATGGTCTGCCCAAGATGACGTTGTACCCGATTAGCACATCAGCAATTATGAAGTCCATTTTTGCTCTCCATTTTGTCTTGTGAACACTGAGCTCAACTTCCAGGGTGGTCTGGCCAAGTATTGGGACCGAATAGCCACTAAGGCCTACAAGTGGTGAATGAGCCGGTAGTATCCAATTGTGGTGAACTTCTAGCTTATCAACTACCTCTTTTCTGATCAGGTTTATGGAACTGCCGGTGTCAACGATGATTCATCTGATGATGTATCCTTCTATTAAGGCCTCTAGCACAAAGGGGTCTGCATATGGGTTCTTTACTAAGCTCTGCTTCCAAAATGGTTTGCTTAGTTATGAGCTGTCTTCAGTATTTGACCTCTTGCGTTCGAAGCTCTTCCTTCTTGAGGAGGACCCTTCAAAGCCTGGTCCACCTGTGATTACCATTACAAGCCCCTTTAATTTCTGTAAGGACTTATCTTCGTCATCCTTCTTCAATCTGGATCTGCTCTTTTTGGTGATTCCTCTCACGAATTGCGAAAGTTTCCCTTATTCAATTAGGGCATGGATCTCATCTACTAGGATACGGCATTCATCCGTGTCATGGCCTCTTGACTTGTGGAACTCGCAGTGCTTGTTCATGTCCTTCCCCACAAACAGTTCAGGTGTCACCCTTGGATACTTGATGGATTCTTGTTGTCACTTTTTTGCACAGCTAGCAAGATTTCTCGCAAAGGAGCGATTAATTTTGGTCTATGTCTGGTGGATGACTGATCAAAGTAGTTCTCCCCTTTCTTCTTAGTTCATCGATCTTTAGGCCGAGTCCTTTCAGATGTCTTGTGTGGCCTATCGACCCCGTCTACTACAATTAGGTTCTTTGCAATGGTGATCATCTGGTCTAGCTTCTTTGGTTGCCTTTGAATGAGTTTCGCACGGAGTCTTTCGTTCCTCATGCCTTAAATCATGGCTTCCCTAGCGGTGATGTAGTACAGGTCTCGTATCTGTAGGCAGGCTTTATTGAATCGCTAGATGTATGAGCGAAGTGACTCATCCATCTTTTGAGTGATCTCGTTGAGAGTACGAGTGGTAGCTCCTACAGGGATAGAGCCAATGAATTACGTGCAGAACTTTTTCCTTAGATCAGCCCACGAATCAATAGACTCAGCCGATAGTGAGTCAAACTAGTAGGTTGCTGGGCCAATTAATGTATTGGGGAAGTTCCTGCAGGCATGTGCTTCTGAGGCGTATGCTAGGTCCATCTTGTTCTTGTAAGTTTGGACATGGTTCTGTGGGTCCGTGTCTCCGCTGTAGTTATCGATGAATGGTAGCTTGACTCAGGAGTTGAGTTGTTTCGCGAGGATCTCTGCACTGAATGGGGAGTCGAAAATTTCCAACAGTGGTTCTTGTAGAGAAATAGTGTAGCCGTTGAGGCCTTCCTTAAAAATCTTCTGGAACTCTGGGTTATCCCAATATCTAAAGTTCTTGGGCTTCGATTATGAGCCCAACGGTGGGGGCAGAGGAAGATAAGTGGAGTGGTTTAGACCTTGATATGAATCGCCTGGGTGAAAGAAGCCTGATGGAGTAGGTCCTTAAAGGTAGTGTGCGCCATATGCAGGTTCATTCACCGCGGCCCATTTTGCTTATCGCGCTCTTGACATATAAATTAGGTCCCTCCATGAGTGGACTTCCATGCTCCTGTCCGCGAAAGATACGTCAAGGTTGGCGTTGTGTTGAGCTGGTTGGGAACCACCTCCTACAATGATAGGACTCGGTGAGCATTGTGTGGCCCCACCGAGCAAGTGATAAAAGACCCATACTGCTGGGCATTGTGTGGCCCTTTGGGGGGAGCGTTATGTGGCTCATCTTAATTGGTATTGGAGGATCCTCCTGGGTGAGCGTTGTAAGGCCCGACCCAGTAAGCGACAGGGCAGATGAGAGCACTCGTATGGTGTAGCGGTCCACTGACCGTATGTCCAGCCATTCCTTCCTTCATCTTTCCAAACAGGTACCTTCACAGTTGATTTTGGTCTTCGAGGGAAACATGGTAGCGTTGAGCGAAGCTTTCAAAGAACACCATTTCGATTGCAGAGTTGTACCAGTGGTGTCACGGCAGAGTCCATGGCTGGAATCGTAGAGGATAGGGGCACCGCTGCAGTTGATTGGGAGTTGATCGCCATCCCTGAGTCATCAGCATTGTCGTTGGCCATTTGATTATGACTTTCATTGTCATCCATCTGGTTGGATTTTTTTTGTGTTCGTCAGAAGATAAAATTCGCGCCTGAGCAAGTAAATTTGTCCACGCTCACTGCACCACTGAAAGATTGGTCAAAGAAAGGGTTCCTTGAGCTAACCTACACAGGAAGAGAAAGGGTCTGCCTTCACTGCAGAAGATGGCTGCAAGACAGAAAAGACCGTCAAAGTGACTAGCTGTGTGAGCGGCGTAGCCTTTTGGATGCTTAAGTCAGCGACGGTAATAAAGAGGAGGCAAGTAAGTAAGTGAGTTCTAGGGTTTAGAATGTGATACCTGGGTATGGGGGTGGCCCCATATCTATAGTGACTGGTATCCTCGTTTCATCAAGAGTGTATTTCCTCTATTAGCGGTGAGGAGTCCTTATTAGCTAAGGATCCTACTTAGGCATGATTTCCTCTACAAGAGTTTTCTTCTTGTTTATCGGATTAGGAAAGGATAACATTCCTATTTATCTGTTTAGGAAGAGGAGTCATGACGTGACTCTATCTCCCATTTAGGCCGGTGAGACCGCATTTCTTCACTCGGATGGCCGGATGATGATCCGGCTGTGAGGCCGACTAGTGATATGACCTTGATGGTCTTCCATTCGCTATCTGTAAAATACTGAGTCAACACCACTCATTCACATCAATCACCATGTTTACTTGTGAAATGACTACAAAAATAATATCATCTACTTAACTATAAGTTGAGTAGGATTATCACATTTCACAACTCTTTTCCTCCATTTTGGACCATAGTGGTCACATGTATAAAATTTCCCCTTTTATATTATTGAAGGTTTTATTACTTTTGAGCTTTATAAATTAACCATAGAGAAATTCGTACCTTTTTCCTTAGTGAGGATTGGTCTCCATGGTGTTTGCCTCTGAGACTATCTCTTTCTCTTTAGTTATTCCGATCTCCTTCCAATTGACTTTATTTAGGCCAATGCAACTTTTGCTTACGAGCACCTTCATAATTTTATTTGGAAATTAAATATTCACAAATCTCATTAGCTTCAACTTTCAAAAAATAGCAACATTAAATTTAATTTTTTTAAATAAACAACTTAGCTTATAGTGGAGGAACAACTACTTTCATTTTCTTAAAGGAATTGGATCCCCATGCAGTAGCATAATTTTCCATTACGGAATTATCCTTCAAGATTGTTGGAAAATTTGCTCTTTAAACATAGTTACGGAGTTGCTTTCAAACTTGCAGGTTAATAGGCAACGCTTTTCTGATAAGAAACTATTGCAGAAACTTAGAAACTGGATCTGAGGTAACACTTCCAGAGGCAACACTTTCAGAGGCAAACTAATTTGGACTGGTCTGGACTGGTCTGGAGACAAACTGATCCGGACTGATCCGGAGGCAAACTAGATGAGAGGCAACCCTTTTCAGAAATAGTTACAATAGCTTTAAAACTGGACAAAAGGCAACGCTTTATTGTTAGAATCTATTGCAGTAGTCCGGATGCACAACTTAGGCAACGGTTTACTCAGATGAGGCAACGCTTTCTGCTGAAACCGAAAATGACCTTCAAAAGCTGTAAATAATGATCTTAACTACTTGGAATATCACTGAAACAATAAGAACAAACTTTTAAGTGTTAGGATGAGTTGAGTCGAATAGGAGGCTCTATCCTTAAAGGATACTTTATAGTTCCTCCCACGATTATACAACTCCTTCAAACTCGATTTGAGTTTGGGTATAGGAATCAGAAATGCTTATCATATCCAGAAAAGAGGGAGAGAGAAGAAAGTAAAAATTGGATTCTATATTCATATGGAAAAACCCACCAACCTTTTTATAGGTAATAAAATAGTTGTTATAAAACAATAAGTATGGTGTCTTAAAATCCATAACCGACGGGAGTTATAAAAACTTAATTAAAATATTACTGTTGAGAATTAAACTCACTTAAAACTCACTTTTATGAAGGAAATAGAGTTTGTAACTTCCATCAGAAACTATTTTGACCACAAGATATTTTCTTAATAAAAAATATCATGAAATTTATTCTTTTGAAAGTAACATAAAACTCTCATTTTTCCAACAATCTTCTCGTTGTGACTCATCCTCAAAGTCACAATCTTAGTCGATGTCTTACAACATCTATTTTCCTTGAGAGTCGTTGGATCATCCGTTAGACACATCTTTTATTCCGTTAGGCACATTGACAGGAGTCAACTCTACCAACTTTCTACAACTTTTCAGTCTTTTACACCTTTTAGACCCATACAACTTGCTTGTGTCACCTTGTCTGGTGACTAAAAGGTTTCTTCTCTCTTATTTTCAACTCACTTTTTGAAAATCCTCTTACTACTTTTTATACACTTCTGATCACCTATCTGTTTAGATTATGAAAAGTAGAGGCCTATTTTTAATATTTGTCTTCACGTGAGTTGATGCATTGAGATCTAAGCTTGGCTGTAGATGATGATTTCCTTCTCTTGTAAGCCATAATAGTCTTCCAAGATCCTTGGCTTCTGATCTTCTAGTCTTGTGTCTTGCTTCTGAGATTCAGAGTCTTCTGAGCTTGAATATCTTCCAAGTGCACAGTTTCTAATTTTTAGTTATCTTCAAAACTTGACTTATGGATTCCGATTCTTAGCTTCTGAGAATTCTTCTTCTAAGCTAAGTTCAACATAATACTATAGTAAGAATATAACACAATTACGTCAATTTGATAATATTATAAGATAGGTAGCTATAAGGTACAATGTTCTTATATTAAAATAGAATAACCTTATAACTATAGTACGGTAGTTGTGCAATAGTTATTCTATAGTTTCAAAAATCTAAAAAAAAAATAACATTATGGATCTAATTTTGAAGGAAAACATAAGGAAAACAAAACTCTATCGACCAAAACAAGAAAGAGAATTGTTGGATTGATATATGAGGTAAAAATGAAATTCGAAGCCTAGAAAAGTCGACTTTTGATAATTAATTTAATAGTTGGTAAGATGGTAATTATTTATATTAATAGGGTTTATGTGTGCATTTCATCTTGCAAGACTCTTATCTCAGTGGTTGATATTCTTTTTGTAATTCGGGATTTCATGAGTTTGAACCAATATATTTAGTCAAATGTTTGCTAAATGACCTAAGGATGTCAATGGGTCAGATATGGGTCCAATAAATCTTATTTAAGATGTAATGGATATAGATACAAAGGGGTTCATAACGAGATCTATAGATCTATTTTATATAGTAGAGTGATTATATGGAGCTTTAAATCCACAATTATAAAGAAATTACCTTCTTTTCCAAATAAATAGATATTATACATTATGTTCAATGTTCTCTAACAAGTTGTAAAAATTTTGATAGTACTTAAATTTTGGGATGGGGGCAAGGTATATATTTAGCCTAAATAAATTGATAATTAAAAGTGTCAAGCTTTTTTGAAAGTGAAAGACAACATTCTGCCCAAATAAATTGAAAAATGTGAAGAATTCATGTTGAAACCTGGGTCATTCGATTTGCAAATGGACTTTTAATACGAATTCCAATATACTTCTTTTCGTCCATGCCTATTACTACTTCTCAGGCACAATGGGCACATTATTAAGCATAAGGGCATTTATTAAAGCAATTGGGAGTAGTTGTCCAAACCCAGAGGTCACAGTTTACTTTCTTTTATTACTCATGTGGTTTACCGGAGCTTTGCTCCGACTACATCTATATCCGACCCGGGTTGCGCACCTAGCTGTGGTGGATGAGTATCTAATAAAGATTTCTTATCCCAGACGATCACCACTTCAGAGTTTACTTCAATGGTCTTCCAACCAACGATATCAATTCAGTGTTTCAAATAACTTCCTGATCTTTATAAAGAGGTTAGCGAACAATGAGATAATAATGGTTCAGTTTTAATAGCAGCCTATCGTGGCTCTTCTTATCCCAGACTTACAATAGCATACTTTGTTTATTCTACGTTCAGTTTACAATAGTCATCCATCTCTACAATACTAGTCATGAATCTCTATTTTTATATTTACTGTATCATGTGAAGTGTTTATAATGATACAATTCAGATAAAAGTACTTCTTTACCAGCATTTTACATACAAATCTGTATCTAAAGTGTTTGAAGTGAAGTATATCACATGATACAATTATTTTTGGGGCTAATACATCGAGACCCCCCCTATAGTTGTCCCTAAATGCCATTTATCCCTAAAACTTTCAAAAGTTCCGATTACCACCTTCACCATGGAAAATATGCACCTGTTTGCCTCCTGAAAGCTGACACGTGACATTCAGGGATTAAGAGGTGCGCTTTAAACAAGTTCATGGGTTACATGTAACTTTTGAAACATGGGGAAAATGGGGGTTCACGGACAACTAGAGGGAGATCTTGATGCATTAGGCCTTGTTTCTAAGATATATTACATAGAACTTGTTTGTAAAGTGTACTGAAAGTGTATCACTTGATTGATACAATCCAGATACAATTGTTCGAGATGGATTTTGACGTCTGACTTCCCTCCACATACCACAAGTTGCAAAATCCAAAAGCAAATCAATTTTGTACAATGTATTGAAATCATTTCAAAACTCAAGGAAAATTTTTCTTGTCATTGTATCATGTCACTTTCTCTGTGTCTTCTCATCGACTTGTTTCTCATATCATCATACCCACTTTGACTGACTGAGAATAAGCTATGCCTAGTTTTGTTTGGAACCAAGAGAAATGATGCTTAGCAATACAAATATTATACGTAAATGTCTGCTAACTTGGCACGAAAAGTAATGTGTCATCCCCAACTTTCAAGTGTTGCACCTACCCGTAAAGTTGATAAAACTGATACAGTTTGCCCCTCAATTCCACATGTCAAATTCTGATTGGAGAGAAAAATCAGAAAAATGGCATCTCTGAATAGTCAAACCAACTAGAAAATGACGTGTGGCATTGAATGGGCAAACTGTATTAGTTTTGCCAACTTTAGGGGTGAAGCGCAACACTTGAAAGTTGAGGGTGGTACTTGACTTTTAGTGTCATGTTTGGAGGCAACATATGTATTTAGCCTGGAATTGAGTTTGAAACAACCTAGGTAGCACGGAAACGGAAACTGAAACGGAAACCGAGAAACGCCATTTCTAAAAAATATAGGTTAGGAAACTGTGGGGAAACGTGTAAATAATGAAAATACATGGGTATATGTATAAATAAAAACAATTATAAACTTTCCATGAATATAATTTCATTCTAATATAAAATAGTGAAAAACTAAAATACTCTACACTTAAAATATATTTATTAGTTATGAAACAATTTTACCGTAAATATTTATAAACAAACACCTATCAAATCATATTCATCTCATTATGGTCACCTAGCATTTGAAAAATTCTAATTTTGAAATGATATATATATTTAGGGACTTATACAATAGATGCATAGGAAGTTTAGTTTTGGAATGAACCAAAATTGAGTCATAAGGTTGGAGGAATTTCTAGGAAACAGTTTCCGAAATTTGAAGAAACGAGTTTCTAACTTTTTTTAATTGCGGAAACTACCCGGAAACATTTTGGAGGGGTTTCCGAGAGTTTCTGTTTCCAAAATGCCGAAACGGCATGTCGCAGGAGTTTCCGAGCTTCATAGGAAACAACACAACAAATATCTTATATGCATACATACCTTTGAAATTTCTGGTCAACTGTTGGAAGAGGATGAAGCCAATGGCATGGATTCCAATGAATGCGATTCGGCAGAAACAGCTCGAGAAGCTTCCTTGTTCAATTTGTGATTATTATATGCAGCCACGCCAACAATCGCTACACACCAATTTAAAAAGAAAAGTGCATAAAACCAAGTTTCCTACTCTGGAAGAAGATGTTGCTACAAGCTATTTTTTTTACCAAAATACCTTTTTGGGTCATGTTCTATAATTTAAATGTCCTTTTGGTGTCTGACCTATAGATATTGTCTATTTGGTGTCTGATGTATTCATTTTTTGCCTATTTGGTGCATGACCTATTTACTTTAGTACATTAAGTGTCCATTTAACAACACACAAAAAGTGAAATACATATATCGTCATTTGGAGCATGGATATGTTTTGCTGATAATACATAGAATTGTCTACCCTCATTGATCCCTTGAGTTTTTGTACTAAAATTTGATATGTTGGGCACCAAATTGGGCAGAAAATGAATACGCATTTTCACTATATCGGATACAAAAAGGGCATTTGAGTTATAGAACGGCACTCAAAAAGGTATTTATATCGCTATTTTATACAGACTCACAGATGCCATAACCAAAGAGGTTTATGATGGTTAGCTTTGTATCAGCAAATAGAAGTGCAGACAGCAACACAACAACCCAATCCTTGACAACTCCAGCCACACGTATAGTCAATGCACTTGTATGTGAGATCACAAGGAACACAGACAGGTTTAGTGCGAAAGTACAGAGGGAGTTGAGTGTCAATACAAGAGGTTGAAAGTTCCAGGCATGTGCATCCATTTTGGGTTTCTCAAGAAAGATCCAAGGAATAAACAGACAAACAGCACTGCAAGAAAAGCCAACAGAAAGAAACAAAAGCCATTTTATGGACTTAGAAAGAATTAGAAAGGCTTAATGCATCACCCAACCCCCACCCCCCCCCCCCCCCCCCCCAAAAAAAAAACTTGTCCAAAAATGTCAGTTCCCACCTTAAACTTTCAAACTTGAATAAAGTGCACCATTTTTCGGACAAGCTCGGGGGGTGAATGATGCATTAAGCCAATTAGAAAAGAAATGCTTCGAAGACTAAAGAGAAGCATAGTACATGCCTGCAGGGACTAACATAATACATGACAGATATCGGGTTCAATTTCAGACCCTTTCTTTTCACTAGAATCTCCATGAAAATAAGTCTTAAGGCCTCTCCAACAACTCCACCCATCTGATACACAACTCCGATCCAACTGATATTAATCTCTCCATAAGAAGCCACAAGAACACCGAAGCTGATCACTGACATTATCAACAGCATTTTGCAGCTCATCATCTCAAGCCCAGCAGCTACTCCAAGAACAAAAACAGCCACTGGCACTGCACATCTCAATGATAATATTGAGTCAGTGCAGCTCATACTTTAGGAAAAAGAATCCCCAACTCCTACTTTGAAAATTAAAATTTACAAGCAAAATCTGGAATTGATCAAGATCATCTTATGTTATGTCAACCCCACCAAACAGGAGAAAGAAAAGAGGTAGTATTTAAAACTCTGAAGAAGAAAATATAGAAAGTTCATGAAAAATTAAGTTAAAGAATTGGAAGAAAATAATGACTTACTAACAGCTTTCAGCATTTGTGCAAAAGCCACAGAAATATAGAGGTAGGCAGTGTTTCCTAGCCAAAGAGTCATTGCAAAGGTGGCACCTATTGGAATAACTGATGTTGTATATCTATATAAATATAATCAGTGTAGGATAATAATCAATGCTTATATAATCACAATCCAAATAGATTGTTTGCATATGGAAACTACAAAATTTAATACTTACATTTCTAGAGTCATTCCGTCCTCAACTTTTAAAACCTATCAATAGTCCCCATATCAAACAATAAGTTGCAAGAGCCGAAAACAAATGTTCAGTGGAGAATAGACCTAACATAAAGTTAGATAAGTACCTTGAACACTTTAGTTAGTACAAAACATAAAACAGAAGAGAAGACCATGTGTAGAAGAGTCAAGCCAAGAGGATAAGGGAAGTTTATCTCCTTAGATGACAGAACCCACTGCAGTCATAATTTCCAGAAAAAGATTTTGCTAAGTAGATGAAAATTTTATATAGTAGTGATAATTAAAAAGATAAATCCAATAATTAATAAAATCACAAAGCCAAGGAAAAACCCTATTATATGTATTTATGAAAACAAAAATAGTATACATGCATTACGACAAACAAACAATATAAAAAGGCACTACTCCACTAAGGAAATGTGAGCTAGAAACTATAATCTTATGAAGTTTACATATGATTTACCATAACTATCTCCTTTCAAATCTTCTGATGTTTGAAGATATTCTACACCAGTTGTCATTCTGTACTAGACCAGTAATAGGTCTAGCAGAAGTTTAATAATGACAATCAATTACAGTTACTTCATTGCACAACCGAGGCCATTATTCACCATTCAAACCAAACAACTGCCAACTACATTATTGGAAGCAATCTTAAATTTGACAATCCAAGTACAACAAAACCCTAACTATTAATTATTTTCCCAAATCATAATAGCAGAACAAATTTCTTGGAAGTTAGGCACACTGTAATTGAAGGTTGAACCACATGTTAACTGAAAACTAGAAACATATTCAAATTCATAAGCTCAGAGAGGTGAAAAGGCTCATTGAATATTAATGTCAGAATTCAGAATCGGTAAGCAATAGTGTTGAATTAAAACGAAATACATAATTGTTCAAACATTTGTGGCACATTCAACCGATTGGAGCAGCGAATACAATACTACACCGAAAAGAACTGCAATCACTTCTAATTCAAATGATAAAATCTCTAAAAACACAGAAGAACAAATGCGTGAAACAAAGAAAACAGAAAGAATGAAGAAATGTTGACCTTGTTGAAGAAGATCTGGCCGCTAGACAAAGCTATATAAAGAATGATGTAAGCGTAAGTTACAAGTCTCGTCCGATCTGCCATTGCTCTGCTAAACTCAACCGCGAAAATTGAAAACTCTGATTTGGAGAGGGCAGAGAAATCTTGACGTTAACAAACCCGACTGCTTTAATTAAGAGCAAGCTAATAAAATATGTCCAAAATTGGTATCCTCTGGTCTCTTATTATTACTAAAATAATTACAAAATCCTTCCCCACCCTTCTACACGCCGCAGTTTTAGTTTTTCTTTAATTTATTTAATTTATTTTACTTATATTTTTTTTATTATTTATTTTTTAAATATATGGCTCTATAGTTTTTTATTCGTCTCTTTTTTATCTTCGAAATAATACTTATTATTATATTTTTTTTAATATTTTTTAAACTGTCAAATATCCAACAGATATCTAATAGAGGTCCAATAGAAATCAGTGAAACTATAAGATCTTGGATTCAAAATACTAGATAGATTTTTAATAGATCAAAACTTTAATAGAGACTTTTACAGATGTCTAAATATCAACTTCTAACTATATTTTCTAATAGAAATCTAGTAGATATCCACTAGATTCTCGATAGATGTCTAGTAAATGAGAAAACACAAGTTAAAAAACTAATTAATTTCATAACACAACAAACAAAGAAAAAAAATGAAGCAAGAGATCAATTGCAAATAAATCATCAACAAAATAATAAATTCAACTCCTGAAAGTCCACTCGTAACTCAAATATATATAATCAATTTGCTCAAATTCCACAACTAAATCAAAATAAGTTAAATAATACATGAATGCCCAATGTTAAAAGGTAGGGGACTCTCCTAAATTGTACTTGTAAAAAATTAGCATTGGTCTAAACAATAGTAGTTTATTAAGTTACAGCATAACAATGGATACAACGAAATTTTCAGTGATCTATTGGATATCTATCCATCATCTATTGGAAATCTATTAGATAAAAAAATGTCGAAAAGTCACAATGAATGTCATTTCAAAGATAAAAATAAGACGAACAAAAAACTCTACAGCGGCATGTCGAAAAAATAAACGGTTCAAGAGATAAATGAAAAATAAGGAAAAAAAAAATCAAAAGAACAAACAACATGACAATTGTGTAAATAGAATTGAAAAATGAGGAAGGTAAATAATATTTAACAAGCATGATAGTTTGGATTCAAATCTATTGTCCCCAATTGTGTGTGCCCTTCCATATCTCACATTCATATTTTGTTAAGTGTAATTTTTTCTTAATTGATTTTTTAATTTGAATTTTTCTTTCCTATTTTTCTGGTTCTCTCTCCTACTTGTCTAACACTTGGCAAAATCTAAATGGGGGACATGGAAGGAGACACACGATTGGGGATAACAGATTCAAATCCTGATAGTTTTAAATCTGTAATTAATTTGAAAAAAAATGCCCATCATGACAAATTTTCCTATATAAAATGATTAAAAAAATTAAATTTATTGAAAAAAAAATTGTTTCCAAACACATCCTTCATATTTTAAGATCTTTTTCACCAATACTACAACGTTCGCCTCCTTTGCCTCCTCCAGAGTTGCCTCTGCCACCACCATCTCCTCATCCACGTTCATCACCACTACTCACGAATATAACTATTTATCATTCAGTACCATGAATTCTTATTCATCATATGACTAAATAAAGCCATAGTTAAATTAAACTCTAATCTGGGTAGTATGCAAGCTTTAATTCCATTTACTAAAAGGCTCTATAACTCTAAGTTATAAATTCAGGATATACTATAAAATGCAAATCTTAGCTAAGATATAATTACTTAGGTCAGAAAAAGCTTTAAAAACCTAGTAATTAGAAACCACATACCAGTTGATACATGCTTTTACTTAGGCAGAGTGACTCCTTAGCACAAGCCTCTAAGTGTAGGATAACCTCTATGAGTATCCACATGAACCCAACTGACCAAAACCTCCTTGTAGTGGAAGAACATGAGATGAAAAATTCCAAATAGGAATAGGCTTCTAAAAATTTGATCCATGAGGATCAATAAACTTTGCAACCTCGGTATGAGAAACTTCGCTGAAGGATTGGCTCGAAGATTGAAGCTCAAGTGCAAATTGAAAGGGGGAGCGGATAACTTATTTATAGGACAAGGGGAGAAAAATCGATCCCCTTGTCGGTGGTGTGGTTTGGTTTATGCAAAAGCATATCCCATAAGTAGGTCAACCTGTGGAGCTCCATGCTACGTGGGTCAAACCCGCGTGAGCTGTAAGCTGTGTGTGCTGCATAAGGCATGCCCCTTACATGCTTGCCTTGTCCATGAGCCCAACTCGCAGGTGCCCATGTAGGCTGCATGGAAGCATTGCTATGGGCAGTGCTTGTGCAGCTCGCATGGGCGAGGCCTTTCGAGTCGGGTCGATCAGGTCAAGTTCGGATCAAACCTACTGGCGGGTCATAAATCGAGGAATTACAATCCACTGGGGTTTTTATGATTTTATGTAAATAATTTTAAAAAGATCCAAGAACCTAAATCCTTGGATTATAACTCAAAGCCGCCACCTAGATTAGCTCTTTTTAGGAATTTGGAATAGCATCATCTCCAAGAAAACAACACTAAATCATAATACAGAGATTCAGGTCCGGACAAACCATCTATTCATTACTTCGTCGATTAAATATTTTTTCTACTACCCACTTTAATTTATTTAATAACAATTGTTGCCTATGATTGATCTTAAGAAAGAGGATGATAAAATAGAGTTTATTTGATGCAAAACATACCACCTCAATGCGACCATGGCATCATAAAAATATAATTTAAACTTGTTTACTGTTGGAAACTGACAGTCAGATTGAACATGCATAAGAGGCATGGCGGAAATTCAAAATTTTGTCCCTATCCCCAGGAACTCCTATTAGTTGCATATAAATTAAATAAAGCCTTAACTAAATAATTCTCTGCCTAGGTTAGCATGCTAAAGGACTAGGCATACCATAATTCTAAATTATATCCTAGCATATTTATTTTATACTAAGCATGTTATAACTCTAAGTTATATCCTAAGCATAAAATAAACTAAGCATACAAAAATAACCTAAGCATAATTATTAACTCTAAAAACACTTAAAGAAAAAGAACTTACCAGTTGAAGCGAGCTTTTGCAGAACCTTTTTGCACAAGCCTCCAATCGTAGGATAGCCTCCATCAGTATCCACATGAACCCCACCAACCAAAACCTCCCCAGGAGGAAGAACTAAGAAGCTTCGAGTAGTTGCTAGACCACTCTAGAAGCCTCACCCAAAAAATATAAACTAGCGGTGCCCGAATAAATTCAGGCTCCACAAAAATAACTTGCTCAATTACCCGAGAGATTAATTATCTCGCTTAGGATTTATGCTTTGAGCTTAGTCCATTTTGAAAGGAAAGGGGACAGCCTATATATATAGGCTTGGGGAGCAAAAAATTGCTCCCCATCAGCGATGTGGGATGGGAATAATTCCCATCCCACATTTGACATTCCATACACGCTGCATGTGGGGCTTGCCTTGCATTCATGGGCTACCTTTGTACAGCCCATGAATATGGGCTGCCGCGAACCTTTCGGTGTATTCGTGCAACCAAACATTGTACAAAATATTTCATACTTTTTGGTTTTAACTTGCCAATGTAAAATACCCTTTAAATCCTTTCAAATAAATATTTATTTTTGACTCTAATATATTAGTTACCAGTCAAAATAAATTTCTTAGTCCAACCAAAATTGATCTAATCAATTATAATTTATTTATGACTCTAATTAATTAGTTACCAGTCAAAATAAATTCCTTGGTCTATCCAAAATTGATCTAATCAATTTTAACCAATCAAATAATAATCTAATTATTATTTAAGTTATATTTTTGTAATAGAATAAATCTATTAGTTCTTTACTTAGTCCGATGAAGGTCCAATGTGTGTGACCTTATAGGATCCCGAAGTATTGGGTTGTTAAGGCTTAACCAACCCTTGTTCTAATGGAACCATTGGCTCGATGCTCTAGACCATAAGTAGAACTCGATTACCTTAAACGACTGTAGTATGCCTCTAGTAAGGGTCTACCATCCCCTATTACTCGGAACGTCATTTATGCTTATGCTTTAAACTCGGTTAATGCAATAGTTATTCAGTGTGATAAATTCCTTCCATTCTTTAATATTAGTATCATCTAGTTTATAGGGTTCGGTTAAAGTGTTAACCCACTAATAGCGAGGTTGCTCCAAGCTATCCCAGTTATTTACTTATTACCGAAGTATATTGCCTTTTACTATAGTGTGTTTGACTAGAAACCATTTCTATCAAACACATACTCTGATCAGAGGTTTATGGCAATCATCACTTCAACAAGTGGCCAGGTACAACTCCTTAATATATTCGGAGCGATGGATTCTTTCCAGCTACTCAACTTACCAACATGCTGTCATCACTATACCTGTAATCACCCGTAGCACCTTAAATAAATTAGCGTATAGTAATGACCCAAAGTATAGCAATAGTACCACACAAGGTAACTAGCATCTCAAGTACGAGGACATTCGCAAAGCTTATTGCACAAAGATAAACACTAACACATTGATATATATACCAAGTGTTTATCTTACTGCGGTCTCCAATATATCTCCCAGATATATCCATGTGTCAAACTTAAGGCACCACATTCAGTCCTTAGGAGATTGACTGCTTGGACCCTTTCCAAGAAATTTGACCACATGCCAATCTTTCCATTTCATCAATATCCTTTCTTAATGAAACTATAACTAGGGATAGTTTAGACATAATCATAATTGCACATGAAGCAGGTTCCACCAAATATAGTCCAACTATAATTTCTCTGACTTCATGCTATGATATGTCAAGGACTTTTGCATACATCAATGAATATATATTTAACCAGCTTTAATATATATATATATATATATATATATATATATATATATATATATATATATATATATATATATATATATATATACAAGCATATTGATATAAACAAAAGATTAAATGCCTTTATTGATTAAACAAATTATTCATACTATTACATAATTAAGATATATCGCCCTAATTGCCTTAAGGGCATACATCATATCCAACAAACTCCCACTTGCATTAAGGCCAATTAGCCATATGTTTTAATCTATATGCTTTAACATGCTAGTCATGTTTGACTTGAGTCAATGGCTTTGTCACCATCCGCCAGGTTCTGATCAGTGGGTACATATTCTAATCTTATTATCTTAGCATCAACAATCTCCTTGATTATATGATACTTTCTGGATACATGTCAGTTTTTCTGATGAGACCGTGGTTCCTTTGCCTGAGCTATGGCACCATTGTTATCACAATATAAAGTAATTGGATCAACAGCATCAGCACTACACCGAGATCACCAATAAATCCCTTTAACCAGACAACTTCTTTTACTGCTTCGAATGCAGCAATGTATTCAGATTCCGTGGTTGAATCAGTAGTAGTTTCTTGCTTGGAACTCTTCCAACATACTGTCCCTCTATTTAACACATACACAAAACCTGACTGAGACTTAAAGTCATCCTTGTCAGATTGAAAGCTCGCATCAGTGTAACCTTTGATAGTGAGGTCACCTTCTCCTTAAATCAAGAACCCATCCTTAGTCCTTCTCAAGTACTTAAGGATTGCCTTGACGACCATTCAGTGCTTTTCACCTGGATCTGACTGATATCTGCTAGTAAAGCTCAAAGCCTAAGAGACATCCAGCCTAGTACATATCATAGCATACATGATGGATCCTATCACGGATGCATAGGGTATATCCTTCATGCACATTCTCTCTTGAGCTGTCTTCGGACACTCAGCCTTAGATAGGTTAATCCCCTTTGTCATCGGGAGATAACCTTTCTTAGAATGCTCAAGGTTGAACCTACTCAACACCTTGTCTATATATGTACTTTGAGAAAGACCTAACAGCCTCGTGGATCTATCCCTGTAGATCTTTATACCTAGTATAAAAGCTGCTTCACCAAGGTCTTTCATGGAGAACTTTCTTGACAACCATACTTTAACGTTTTGAAGAAGAGAAATGTCATTTCCTATTAGCAGAATGTCATCAACATACAGTACTAGAAAAATGACTGCACTTCCACTAACCGTCTTGTAAACACAAGGCTTATTTGCATTTGGACAGAAATCCAGTTCCCGGATTATCTGATCAAACCTTATATTCTAACTCCTGGATGCCTGCTTAAGTCCATAAATGGATCTTTGTAGCTTGCATACCTTTATGCCATTCTGAGATGTAGAACCCTCAGGTTGTGTCATATACACATCCCAGTCTAAATCTTTATTTAGGAATGCCATTTTTACATTCATCTGCCTGATCTCATAATCATAATGAGCAGCAATGGCGAGGAGTATCCTTATAGATTTGAGCATGGCTACCGGTGAGAAGGTTTCATCAAAGTCAATACCTTCCCGTTGACTATAACCTTTCACAACCAACCTTGCTTTATAGGTAATTACATTACCATCTATGTCTGTCTTCTTCTTGAAGACCCATTTGCACCCAATTGGTCTAACCTCTTGCGGTGCATCAACCAAATTCCAAACTTGGTTCTCGTACATGGAATCCATTTCTGATTCAATGGCCTTTTGCCATTTATCAGAATCTGAGCTTTTCATTGCCTCATCATATGTCCTTGGTTCATCATCCTCCATAAAATATAGTTCCTTATCATTAGTGATGATAAACCCATATCTTTCGGGACCCTTATGAACATGACCCGATCTTCACAATGATTGTGTTTTGACAGGTTGTTCTTGGATCACACTCTCTTGTGTATCTAGAACGGGGTCAATCAGTTGATTGTCTGTCTCTTTTTCTTGAACTTCCAGTTCAATATTGCTCCCACTGACTTTTGCAAGTAAGTGTTCCTTTTCTAAAAAGTGAGCATTCCGAGACACAAATACCTTTTGTGCTTCTGGTTGGTAAAACAGATATCCAATTTTTTCCTTTGGATATCCAATAAATAGACATTTATCAGCCTTGGCATTTAGCTTATCTGGCGCTATCCTCTTTACCATGGCAGGATAGCCCTATACTCTTAAGTGACTTAGTGATGGCTTTTTGTTACACCAACTTTCATAAGGTGTAAAATTAACTGATTTAGGGGGGACTCTGTTTAAGACATAAATCGCGCTCTCCAGTGCATATCCCCGAAAGGATTTACTAAGAACCGCATGGCTCATCATGGACCAGACCATATCTAATAAAGTCCTATTCCTCCTTTCTGACACTCAATTATGTTGGGGTGTATAAGGAGGGGTCCACTGCAGAACTATCCCATTTTCCTTTAGATAATCCTGAAACTCCTGACTTAAGTATTCTCCACCTCGATCCGATCGAAGTTTTTTAATACTTTTCTCAAGCTGTTTCTCTACTTCAGCTCTGAATAGTTTGAATTTTTCAAAACTTTCAGACTTGTGCTTCATTAAGTACAAATAGCCGTATCGTGAGTAATCATCAATAAAGGTTATGAAGTAGGAGTATCCTCCTAGTGCCTGAACACTCATTGGACCACACACATCAGTGTGTATAAGTTCCAATGTACTCGTGGCTCGTTCACCCTTTCCTTTAAAGAGTAACTTTGTAATTTTTCCTTTTAAACAAGGTTCACAATCACCATAAGACTCCAAGTCTATTGGGCCCAAGTCTCCATGCTTATGCAACTTAGTTAAGCGATCTCTGTTTATGTGGCCTAAACGGCAATGCCATAAGTAGAAGGAATTCTCATTATCTAATTTAACTTTCTTCACATTGTTTATATTAAAAACTTCTGTTTTAGTATCAAGAATATAAATGCACCTTTCAACATTCCATAACCATAAAGAATATTATTCAAACAAATCTAACAATTATTATTCGAAAATAAAATTTCAAATCCTTCTGCTGCTAAACATGCAATAGATATAATATTCTTAGTAACACTTGGAATGTAGTAACAATTATTCAAAACTAAAACAAGTCCACTTGGAAAAACAAGACTAAAGCTCCCTATGGCTAATGCAGCAACTCTGGCTCCATTTCCCACGCGTAGGTCCATCTCCCCTTTTGCAAGTTTTCTACAGTTCCTTAGTCCCTACACAGAAGTACAGATATGAGAACCACATCTAGTATCCAATACCCAAGTGGATTCTTACGGAAAAATAGCAAAGTTTTCAATTACAAACATACCTAAAGTAGATGCCTCTGTAGGCTTCTTCTTTAAATGCTCAGAAGTAGGAGCTTTACAATCCCTCTTCCAATGTCCCGGTTTCGCACATTGGAAGCAGACATACTTAGATGCCTTCTTTTCATTCTTCTTCTTACTGATTCTTTTCTTGGCACCCAGTGCATGCTTCTTCTTCTTAGAAGCCTTGCTTTTTTTAACCAATAGTAGAGGTTTCTGATCCTTCTTAATCTGAGGTTCTACTATTTCCAGCATGTTGATTAATTTAGGGATAGTTGAGTTAATCCTGTTCATGTAATAGTTAGTCACGAAGTTTGAGTAACTATCTCTCAAGGACATCAACACAAGGTCAATGCTCAAGTCATGATTCATCTTGAATCCCAATCAATTCAGCTTCTCAAGGTATCCAAAGAGTTTCAGTACATGCTGAGAGGCAGAGGTGCCAGCCTGCATCTTGGTCTTGAAAAGGAGCTTGGAGGTCTCATACCTCTCTATCATCTCCCTCTAAAAAAAGAGTTCTTTAAGATGGAGAACCATATCCTCCAAGGGCATGTTCTCCTGTTGTTTCTGAAGCTCAGGATTCATGGACCCCAACATAATACACATGGCAGTCTCACGATCTTTCCTGTGCTTCAACCAGGCATCATGTTCCATATGATCCTCAACATCAGGTTCTATAGGGAAAATTTCACTTAGGACATAGGCAATTCACTTGGATCTGAGAACTATTCTCACTGCTCGGAACCAATCAGAAAAGTTCAAGCTATTCAATTTGGTGTCAAGTAACATACGAAGATTAAAATTGGAAGCCATTTTCAACCTAAGATATAAGAAAAGAAAAGTGTTTAGATATTAGTTTAAGTACATGTATTTAATATGAGGACTTTTAATTAAATACATTTTCCTACTATTTTCTTCGAAATTTATAATAGCCCATTCTATTGAATTCGTGAATTTAAGCCCAGCTAAATTTTCTAGTAGGTAGCATCTATAACTAGTCTATTACAACCCCCAATTTTATGAGTCAAGTCATAATAGTAAGTCATAGTTGGAATCTCATTCCATTTGCATCGCATGCAATTGCTAATTCATTCAAGTTCCCTAATCCCAAGGGACGTGTGCTCTTATATTAGCATCTCCTTGAATATGTCTCAAATCTGGGCCTAGCCCCCAATTTTATGGTGGACTACCCCAGCTCTGTTAAGGCAGACCCTATCTCAAACTTTACAACCAATCAATGTGGACTAGAAGGAATGCTTTGCGTAGCACTTTGATAGCTCAAAGAGACCGTATTATAAATTTGAGTAAGGAAGACTACAACTTGCCTTAATATATTTACTTTGGGATTTTATTGGTGTTAAACGTCTCACCCAATCTTGGATTTTATCAGATGGACAAAATTATAATAACTTGTATTAATTCAGGGAATTTTAGAATTAATTTATAAGGTCTAACCTTAGGTGGGTTCAGCTCTTTATTATAATTATTCCATCAACCTAGATCATATGCAAAATAATTAACACTTTTATTTGTTATATTAATATTGCATTTCCTTTAAGCTTTTATTCAATAAATTTAATTTTTTTACTCTATTATAGAAACATATATAAGCACCATCTTATATACTAGAAATAAATTAGTTCATATTAATCCCCCGGTTGGTCAATTCAAATTGCACCGATATAGGTTCCCAGGTAGGAGAGGTGCCTTATGAGGAGTAGACACCAAGTCCAATCCTTAGCCAGAACAAATACGGGCTCAAACTTGAAGACCAATGGATTCTCTTGAACTAATAAATTTCGTTCTTCCAATTCATATAAATTGGGAGCATCTATAATCCATGTAATTTAAATAAATTATTGACACTTACATATTTGGAGTAAGTTGAGCAGGTTATTCAAAATTATTCATAACCATTTTCTAACCTCGAAATGAAAGGCACAAGTTTATATATATTGTTCCAAACAATTAAATAAACAGATCATTTCATTTAGAAAATAATATTTAGTTTGCTTCTAACTTAATTATGCACTAAATAGGTAGGCTCTGATACCACTGTTGGGAACTGACAGTCAGATTGAACATGCATAAGAGGCATGTCGGAAATTCAAAATTTTGTCCCTATCCCCAGGAACTCCTATTAGTTGCATATAAATTAAATAAAGCCCTAACTAAATAATTCTCTACCTAGGTTAGCATGCTAAAGGACTAGGCATACCATAATTCTAAAATATATCCTAGCATATTTATTTTATATTAAGCATGTTATAACTCTAAGTTATAACCTAAGCATAAAATGAACTAAGCATGCAAAAATAACCTAAGCATAATTATTAAGTCTAAAAACACTTAAAGAAAAAGACTTAATAATTAAAAGAGAAAGAAAAAGAACTTACCAGTTGAAGCATGCTTTTGCAGAACCTTTTTGCACATGCCTCCAATCGTAGGATAGCCTCTATCAGTATCCACACAAACCCCACCAACCAAAACCTCCCCAGGAGGAAGAACTAAGAAGCCTCAAGTAGTTGTTAGACCACTCTAGAAGCCTCACCCAAAAAATATAAACTAGCGGTGCCCGAATAAATTCAGACTCCACAAAAATAACTTGCTCAATTACCCGAGAGATTAATTATGTCGCTTAGGATTTATGCTTTCAGCTTGGTCCATTTTGAAAGGAAAGGGGACAGCCTATATATAGGCTTGGGGAGCAAAAAATTGCTCCCCATCAGCGATGTGGGATGGGAGTAATTCCCATCCCACATTTGACATTCCATACACATATAACGTGCTATGCACTGGAACCTGCTTCATGTGCAATTATGATTATGTCTAAACTATCCCTAGTCATAGTTTTATCAAGAAAGGATATTGTTGAAGCGGAAAGACTAGCATGTGGTCAACTTTCTTGGAAAGGGTCCAAGCAGTCAATCTCCTAAGGACTGAATGTGGTGCCTTAAGTTTGACACATGGATATATCTGGGAGATATATTGGAGACCGTAGTAAGATAAACACTTGGTAAATATATTAATGTGTTAGTGTTTATCTTCATATAATAAGCTTTGCGAATGTCCTTGTACTTGAGTTGCTAGTTACCTTGTGTGGTACTATTGCTATACTTTGGGTCATTACTATACACTCATTAATTTGGGGTGCTATGGGTGATTACAGGTATAGTGATGACAACACATTGGTAAGCTGAGTAGTCGAAAAGAATATCTCTCCGGATATATTAAGGAATTGTACCTGGACAATTATTGAAGTGATGATTGCCATAAGCCCCTGATTAGAGTATGTGTTTGATAGAAGTGGTTTTTAGTCAAACACACTATGGTAAATGGCAATATACTTCAGTAACAAGTAAACTACTAGGATAGGTTGGAGCAACCTTGCTATTAGTAGGTTAACACTTTAACCGAACCCTATAAACCAGATGGTACTAATATTAAAGAACGGATGGAATTTATCACACTGGATTACTATTGCATTAACCGAGATTAAGTCATAAGCATAAATGATATTCCAGAGTAATGGGGGATGGTAGACCCTTGCTAGAGGCGTAATACAGTCGTTTAAGTTAATCGAGTTCTATTCACGGTCTAGAGCATCGAGCCAATGGTTCCATTAGAACAAGGGTTGGTTAATCCTTAACAGCTTAATACTTCGGGATCCTATAAGGTCACACACATTGGACCTTCATCGGACTAAGTAAAGAACTAATAGATTTATTCTATTATGAAAATATAACTTAAATAATAATTGGATTATTATTTGATTGGTTAAAGTTTATTAGATCAATTTTGGATAAACCAATGTATTTATTTTGACCGGTAACTAATTAATTAGAGCCATAAATAAATTATAATTGATTAGATCAACTTTGGTTAGACCAAGAAACTTATTTTGACTGGTGACTAATTTATTAGGGTTAGAAAATAAATATTTGAAAAAGGATTAAAAGAGAAATTTTGCATTGGTGAGTTAAATTGGAAGGTTTGAGTGAGCGGGAGTACACCAAAAGGTGCACGAGCAATGCTGGGCATTGCTCACGGCAACCCATGAAAATAGGCTGCACATGCGCAGCCCATGATGGACTAGCCGCGAGCTGGGCTCGCGACATGGGCCGCAAGGCCCAACTGACAAGCAAGGCAAAGCCTGCAAGGGCTTTGCCTTGTAGCACATAGCATTCTATGCACACTGTGCGCAAGGGTCAACAAGCGGATCCCTTGGATCCGCGTGTATAACTCGTATGGGGATGGGAGTATTACTCCAATCCCACATCGCCTAAGGGGGACCAATTTTGCTCCCCCAAGCCTATATATAGGTTGTCCCCTCTCCTTTCAAAGTACACTATGTGCACGAAGCTCAAAGCATAAATCCTAAGCAAGATATTTTTCTCTCGGGTAATTGAGCAAGTTATTTTTGAGGAGCCAGAATTTATTCGGGCACCTCTAGTTTATATTTTCGGGTGAGGCTTCTAGAGTGGTCTAATAACTACTCACGGCTTCCTAGTTCTTCCTCCCGAGGAGGTTTTGGTTGGTGGGGTTCGTGTGGATACTCATAGAGGCTATCCAACGATTGGAGGCTTGTGCAAGAAGGTTCTGCAAAAGCACACTTCAACTGGTAATTTTTTTTCTTTCTCTTTTAATTAATAGGTCTTTTTCTTTGAGCGTTTTTAGACTTAATAATTATGCTTAGGTTATTTTGCATGCTTAGTTTATTTTATGCTTAGGTTATAGCTTAGAGTTATAACATGCTTAGTATAAAATAAATATGCTAGGATATAATTTGAAATTATGGTATGCGTAGTCCTTGTGCATGCTAGCCTAGGTAGAGAATTATTTAGTTAAGGCTTCATTTAATTTATATGCAACTAACTGGGGACAAGGACAAAATTTTGAATTTCCACCATGCCTGTTATGCATGTTTAATCTGACTGTCCTATGAAGTTGAGGGTATCACCACTAAGAAACCCTCTAATCAGTGGGATGAAAATGATTATAAGAAATTGCGTGAAAATGTAAATGCTATTAACATGCTTCATTGTGCTCTTAGTGTAGCAGAATTTAACATGATATCAAGATATGAAACTGCACAAGAAATCTGGCAGAAGCTTGAAGTGACCTGTGAAGGAACCAATATGGTCAAGGAAGCCAGGATTGATCTCCTCCAGCAAAAATTGGAAACCTTCAAGATGGAACCAAATGAGTCAATCAGTAGCATGAACAATAGATACACAAATTTGGTAAATGAAATGAAAACTTTGGGAAAGGAAATCACTAAAGAAGAAATGGTGAAAAAATCCTCCAAAGCCTCATAAAAGAATGGGATAATAAGAAGACTGCCATTAAAGAAGCCCATAATGTTAAGTTCTACAGCTATGATGAGCTCATTGGCAATCTCTTAACTCAAGAACTATCCCTAAAGAGATATAACCAGCAAGAGAAGAAGCCTGAAGAGAAAAGAAAGGAATTTCTCTCAAAGCAGATTCATCCGGATCAGCTTCCTCCAAAATAGAAAAGCATTCAAGGGAATCTCACTATAACAAAGAAGATATGGCTATGCTAGCTAAACAGTTCAACAGATTCCTAAGAAAAGAAGGAAGGAAAAGCTCCAGAAAATTTGATTCTAGAAGAAAGAAGGAAAGTTCATCCAGAAAAGACAAGTTCAGAAAAGCACCGAAAGAAAAGAAATATCCGAAGAAAGAAGTGGCTTGCTTCGAATGTGGAGAGAAAGGACATTTTAAATCAAAGTGTCCTAAAATAAAAAAGGACAAAAGATACAAGAAGAAGATAATTGAGGCCACATGGAGTGACAATGAGGAAAGCAGTACCTCAACTTCTATAGAAGAAGAAGAAACTGCAAATTGTGCATTCATGGCGATATCTGATCTGGAGGCAGAGCCGTCCGGAAGAAAAGCCTTCAAGCAAGTCACTGAGCAAATTGAAGAATCAGAGTCTGAGATAGCCAGTACTGAGATGAACTCTCACTCTAATTTTATAACTAACCTTGATCTTGCTAGAGCTTTAGGGATTGTGATCAATAACGTAAAGAAAAATGCAAAAGCCATAAAATCCCTTCAAAGCTAAGTGATAGAGCTCGCTGAAGATTTTGAAGCAATGGCTCAAGATATCAATCTCATAAGAGGCACAAAGCATATGGACACCATTGAAGAGAACTTTCTAAAGAATCATGTCCAGATACTGAGTACAATTGTGTTGAGGTTGGATAGAGAGATAACCTTGATAAAGGAAGCTGCCGGAAGAAACTCAAAGCTAGCTCATGGAAGAAAACTAGTATCATCAAATCAAAGAATGAATTTGGAGCCTTCAAAGACAAGGACTGTCTGGAGACAGCCTCAAGCATAAAAGAACTTAGAGCCTCAACATAGAAGACCTCAAGCTCAAAAGTATACAACCGCTCAAAAAGGAAAAGCTGTAGTAATATATGATTAGCAACCACTCAAATAAAGAAAGAATCATAGAGTGGAAATAGCTCCTCCAGCTAACTATCGGATTCAAAAAGAACAAGGAGAATCATCAATGTTTAAGGCTGGGTACTTCGGAGACTATGGAAAGGAAGATCTCAAAGGGATTGAGAGAAAGTTTGAACAGAGCAAGCCAATCTCCGGATGTAGGTTTTGTGGTAGAAATAACCATATGACTAAAATGTGTAGATTTTAAAATGGTTATTATGATGTTAATCCATGGCCAAAAGTGGTTTATAACCCGAGAGGACCCAAATCTAATTGGGTACCCAAACCCAGTTAATCTATTTTGTAGGTGTGCCTTAAGTCCACTGAAGATCAACAAACATGGTACATTAATAGTGGATGCTCAAGGTATATTACCGGTGATGAGAAAGCTTTCATCACTTTAATCCAGAAGAAATGCAGAAAAGTAAGCTTTGGAGACAATCAAAAGGGACATATCATTGGGTATGGAACCATTGGATCTGAATTAAAAATAGAAGATGTCTCACTAGTTAAAGGACTAAAGTTCAACCTAAATGAACCACGACATCGGTATTAGGATCATGGTACCATGATCTATCAATCACAGTACCGTGATTGAAATCAGAACACAGCTTACTGTTGGAAAACAATGATCTAGAAGAATCATATTAAGAACAAGCATCCATATCAGGTTTGTCAGAATTTCTAAGTCCAAGTAGAGCATCTGGATACATATTGAAGATAACAAATCCCTAAGTCCATGAAGGAAGAGCATCTGATTAGAGTATGGAAAGGAAATAAACTTCTAACACCATGAAGAACAACATGGGGAGAAAGAACTGATTGAAGAGCATCCGATTTAGGATTGAGTTTGAAGACATCTAGAAGACTCATCTCAAAACAAAGGCAATATTTCAGATATTTAAATTCCCTCCAAACATTGGTCTCAAGTCAAATAACCCTTTCTTCCTTGAAAAATGAAAAAGTGGTAGCTTACACAGATTTGATAAAAGGACATAACATCTTACTATGAAAGAGAAAAAAGTAACAGCCTTTTTAATCTAGACTAGTAGTGTAGCACGTGGAGCCCAAACAAAAGATAAATTCCCATAAAAGTTGGTTGTACACAAAAATCCAAACAAACGATTACTGACACCTTTTTGCATCAATCCCAACAATTCAAAATAGGTTAAATGATGTGTCTTGTGGATTGACCAATGGCTTCGGAAGCACCACTTCGTACCATATCAATAGTGAGGATTCAATTTTACTTCAACGGTACACAATGGCTACATTTATAATCAAAGCCTATAAAAGGGTTCACATGATGAGAAGGTGTTGGTCTATTTAAGAAAGCATTCCATTAAAAAATTCAATGAATTTTTAAGATCCCTCCAAGAACCAAACAACAAGAAATTTGTTTGTAATAACTCTCTAGTGAAAATGTAAACTTGAAGAGTCCAAAATCCCTCTTTGAAAAAGATATTTGTGAAATCTCATACTTGGGTGAGTATTGAGATTAGGACTTAGTTTAATCTAGGAAAGGTTTAAGTGGTATATCCATATGGGATTAAGCTTGAGCTTGGGTAGAGTTTGAGTGGTACATCCCACTAAAGAAGAGGACTCAGCCAGAAGTTGGTGCTTTTAGTGGTATATCCTACATCCGAAAGAGAGGCCATCATCCGAAAATAATGAGAAAGGACTCAGTTGAAGATTAGTGTCTTTGGTGGTATATCCTACATCCAGAGGAGAAAACATCTCTGGAGATAACTTTAAAGGCTTGAATTCCTACCATTGAAGGAATTCCACTAGTAGACTTAAGCTTAGAGGAGAAAACTCCGGGGATTGGATGTAGGCAGGGCCGAACCAATATAAACTCCTTGTGTTTAATTTTCTTTAATCTTTTTCCTTATTGCATTATATTTCATATCTGCATCATCCGGATTCCTTAACTTCGGACTATGATTAAACACATTACACAAGACTTTTATAAGTGTATAAATTTCGCAAAAAGGGTCATTCACCCCCTCTAACCCTAAATACATAAGCACATGGACCAACACAAACATAAAACAAAAAAAGTAGTTTCATGTTCGTTAAAAATAAAATGAGAACTTTTAGGGAGCGTACATAAGTGCCAGCTTTCCAATCACCATAAAAGAGCTCTTACCCGCTCAAAATATAATTAATTGACAAAAATTAAATTTAAATAGGATTTAGTTTCAGGTTATTACCTTGTGGAGTAAATTTCTTCCTTTTCAGTTTAGGAGCAATCTTGAAGAAGAGAACCTTGAAGAACCGGGAATGAATGAAAAGACACTCTTAAATGACCGTAAATAACAAAAAGATAAATTGAACAAGTCGATTCCTCTCACTGTTATAAACTAGAACAAATAAAAGTAGAAAACTCGGCAGAACTTTGCTTATTCACAAAAGAATTTTTAAGAGTACTTTTAAGTATGTTGAGTTGTGTTTTTTCTGGTGTTTGGGGGATCTATTTATAGAGTTCTTGCCACTAAAAATGGAGAGGAAAAGGAATTTAATTCAGAAAATATTTTTCCTAAAGAATCGATCAAAGTACCCCAATCGAGATCACGGTGCCATGATTTATGGGTTTTAGATCAGGAAATTTGGATTTAAAGTGGTGTACTAAATGGGGGAAAGACCACGGTATGCTAATCATGGATCACGGTACCCTAATCGATTAAGGTATAGTGAAAAAACTCACTTTTGGCTCTTTAAGAGGAATAGGATTTTTGTTCTTTGAGGCTCACTTCCGTAAATTAACTCATGAACCTAAAATGCAAGAATATCCAAGGCAAAATATAAGCCTTTCATCATCAACTAATGAATCATCAAAATTCCATGCTAATAGACTGCCCCTCGTAGAACATAATGACCAGGTTGTTAAATGTTTGTGTGACCAGAGTGCCCTAAATAGAGATAAGGAATACTTACCTGCTGATCTGAAGCATAATTATTGCTTAATTGACTTTTGTCAGAAACAAACATTTTTGCCCCTTTAATTAAGAATGATCATGTGAAGATGAACTATTGACTACTTGAACTTCTTTATTAAATTTAGGGTGATATGGGATACTTCATCATGATAAATAAGTCTGCTTAATGACTCCACTTGAAATAGCAAGGCCATTGAAGTTGATTTTGGCCTCTAAGAGTGATATCTGCTTCACCGCAAAGAAATCTGGTATGCTTAAGATTATTCAACTCAAACTGGTCTTAATGCTCAAGATTATTTCATCTCAAATTGGTCTTGGTGCTCAAGATTATCTCATCTCTAACTGGTCTTGGTGCTCAAGATTATCTCATCTCGAATTGGTTTTGGAGCTCAAGATTATCTCATTTCAAACGGGTTTTGGAGCTCAAGATTATCTCCTCTTGAACGGGTCTAGATGCTTAAGATTATCTCATCTCAAACTGGTCTTAGTACTCAAGATCATCTCATCTCAAACTAATCTTGGTGCTCAAGATTATCTCATCTCGAACTGGTCTTGGTTTGCTTCTTAAGAGTGAGATTCTTGGTTCACCGCGAAGGAATCTGAGGTGCTCAAGATTATTTCATCTCGAACGAGTTTAGGTTTGCTTCCTAAGAGTGATGTCTACTTCACCAAGAAGGAATCTGAGGTGCTCAAGATTATTTTATCTCAAATGGGTTTTGATTGGCTTCCTAAGAGTGATATCTGCTTCACCATAAAGGAGTTTAGGGTAGTGATCCGCTGGGGATGAAAAGTTGAATTATCTACTGAGGAATTCTAGGCTATCAAAATTCTAATTCACCTACTGGGGGTAAAATAATTACTGGAGAGAAAGATTGGATTATCGATAGAATTTGATCATCTACCTAGGATTAACCATAATCTTACTCGATTGGTTTTCTTAACAAAAAAGGACTGGATTATCTGTTGGGGATAAAACAAATGTTAGAACATTTATTTGTTGAAAAATTCTTATTTAGGAATCTTTTGGTCATGATGATTGAGCTTTGTTGTATTGGCCCTTGATTAAAGAGCAAATTTTTGCTTTGGTGAAGCGGATCACGCTACCGTGATCGAGATGATGGTACCGAATTCATTGATTACAGCATCGTGATTGATGAAATTCCAAAAACTATAAAAGGGGTTCTTTTCTAATTCAAATGTTACTTTACTCCAAAAACCGCAAACATAGCTCTTCTGCCTTTTCTCTCACGATTTCTTCAATTTTTTGACCTAATTTTACTATGTTTCACAAAGCTGGAGCCGAGAAGGCATGAGCCATCATCCAAGTAGAGTTGATGCCGATTCTATAGACTCATCACTTTCAATTGGACATCGGGAAAATATATTGCCTCGATTTGGATGAGAAGCACTAAGAGCTCGAGAGAGTTCAGGAGCCGAGTCTTAACTGCTGCCACTGCATCATGCATCTCACAGACCGGTTAGTAACTACAGATCATATCTTTTTCAATCTTCATTTTGATTTTGAATCAATTTGAACCTAGAATTAGACATTTAGGGGATAAAATATTTTCAGGAATAAGTAAATCACAATCAATTTTTTCTATGTTTGAAAAAAAAAATTAGCAAATGGAATTTACATGAACAAGACCAATTAATGCATTATAAAAAAACAAACATTGAAATCGAATGAAATTTCAAATGCATGATTGGTTAGATTTAGGGCTTGGAAAGTTCCCGATTAGTTAGAATTACCTAGATAACATGCTTTAGGCTTAGGATCTTAGATTTTTTTATGCTTTTTTGGATTTTTGGGAGAATCAAGAATTTAAACTGCTTTTTGGTGTGGTAATGCAATCAATTATGGTATCATGATCGAGATTGTGGTACTGCAATATTGATAGGGGTATCGTGATCTATCGATCACGGTACCATAATGCAGATGGCAGAAATGCCATTTTGCATATTTTCAAGCTTTCGATCATTTTTCATGACTTTTAGGTACTGTAACATGATTCTAACTATAATTTAATTAACTTAATCCCTCTATATGCATGAATACTAGTAATTAAGATACTTATAATGATCTTTGTCACTTTTCTTCTTATGGGAGCTTTTGAGGACTACTTAGGGATCTCTTTCCATTTATCGGGTTTAGTGGGATGCCATTACTGATGCTACATCCATCAAAGGATCCACAATGTTGGGTTTGAGGATTTGGTACTGAGTTTGAGGGGTAAGGGTCCCAAGACTTATATGGGGGCTCTCACCGTGTTGGTTGAGTGGTTGTCTAATGTGAGCCATTATTTCTACCTTCTAGTGGGCGAGATGACGATCACCCCATCAGATATGGGGCTATGATAGGACTGCATTTCACTGGTACCACCATACATTTTAATATGTATACAGACCAATTCCAGTTTGACATCCATATTTGAGCTCACGTAGAGAGGTTGTTGGGAGTGTGGATGGATGTTAGCCACCTCAAGTATGACAATCTGAAGAAGTTTTGGCTCACTCAGATGGATTTGACTTATGATCAACATGATTAGCATGCTCGAGCTTTCATCCTTACACTTCTGACCTCGGTTTTCTTCACGTGGGGTTTGAGCAGCATGCATTATAGCTTAATTTTAGCTCTTGAGGATCTATCTCAGGTCCTAAAGTTGAACTGGTGTACAGCTACCCTTGGCAAGCTACACTTTGGACTTGATGTGTGCGCTGGAGGGGATGAGAGAGAGGTGAAGGCTAGTCACCTCTTCATTCAAGTACAATTTTATTACTTTGTTGCTTTCATTCTCGCGTTTTTTCA
This sequence comes from Euphorbia pulcherrima, assembly GCA_947683365.1. Taxonomy (NCBI): domain Eukaryota; kingdom Viridiplantae; phylum Streptophyta; class Magnoliopsida; order Malpighiales; family Euphorbiaceae; genus Euphorbia; species Euphorbia pulcherrima. The sequence goes on along the minus strand of CANTUS010000004.1, from coordinate 61,165,411 downwards.
GTTTTTCCTTTCTTTCTTCTTCAAATCACCTTTGACTAATGCTTTTTCTTTTATGGTTGTTGTATTTTGCTGCAGATATGGGCCTTTGAGCATGACCTTCTACCCATGGCTGTGAGGACCGGTGATGCTGCTGAGGATGCCCCTGTGCTTAGCAAGTGGACACGTAGTTGGTCTAAAGTAACCAAAGGATCTTTTGACTTGAGGTAGATTTTGAGGAGCCTTACCTTTGAGTAGGTACATTCTTTTACCTATACTTTGAACACACATATTAGTGGAAACTGTATTTATGTGGTTTAAGTGATTTACCTCAACTGTGATCTCATTTCAGCTTTGCTAGGACCCATAGGAGGGCATTGCTCACTAGACTGTGGTTCAGATAGCTCAAATGGTGTATGATGATAGGTGCTTCCTTTTGGAGTACCCCACTTGTATCGAGTGGTACATGGGAGAGAGGGTTCGAGGCATTCGGACAGTGGCCTCTCTTGCATTAAGGTTGGTTCCCCCCGCTCCTCTAGCGGATCTCTTCTACCTATATCTTTTGGTGGATGCTGAGCGACATGTTGTTGTTGACGGGACCCAGTATATGGCTGCTTCTGTTGAGGGCTCATATCTTGAGTTCATAAGGCAGTTGATTCTCTATCTTGCTCTTCCAGTTAGTCCCACTAGGCCTTTTCAGATATCTCTTGGCCTCTACGCACATCTTTAAATGACTGGTTTTGAGCTTCATGTTTTGAATTTATAGGACCTCTCTTGTAAGAGGAGAAGCCAGGCCTCGAGTAGTAGCGTGGGTGGTATGGAGAAGGCTTTGACAGCTGCTGTAACTCCAGAGGCTCCAATGCAGGTACCTATTTTGCCAGAGGGCATGGTAGAGGGTCACTTATAGACTACTCTTGATACCACTTTCGTCATCATGATGGGAGTTGGTAGGCAAGTGACTCGACACCTGACCCCTTCTATCCATTAGGTGGTCTTTGCCCCAGTTGGTGCTACTCATGTGAGTTCCCTTCTTTCCTTTCTTTGCACTTTCTCCTTTAAAGGTTTGAAATATTCATTTCATTAGGTGGTCTTTGCCCTAGTTAGCGCTACTCATGTGAGTTCCCTTCTTTCCTTTCTTTGCACTTTCTCCTTTAAAGGTTTGAAATAGTCATTTTCTGAATGAAACTTTATATTTGTAGATCCCATGAGCTAAGGTGGAGGAGATTGCTAGGGGGTATCAGCCACTCGGGGATCTTCTAATAGCTCAGATGATCTTCATTGAGGTATGTATCTGTTTTTGTTATTATGTGATGCATGCAATATAAATGTCCCTAGTTTAAAATTTATACGATTTATGCATGATATGTTATGTATGACGTATTTTGCAGACTACTTAGGTGAGCTTAAGGAGCATCGTGTAGCTACTGAGGACTAGGCTAGGGTTGCCACTACTAAGGCTATATCGACGGAGGCAAAGGCACAGGACGCCATCACTCGAGCTAAGAGGGCCGAGGCTAAGGTGATGAAGTTGAAGAAGTCTTGCTCTAAATGGAGGAGTGAGCGGGGGATTCTAGAGGCGTCAAAGTCATCATCGAGCAGCTCAGGGACTGATGATTAGATAGAGGGAAATGATGACTTTCTCGATTAGATTAGGATTTACTCTTTTTTCTTTTAAAACATTCGGATAAATTTTGAACTTGTACATATACATTTTTTTATATATATTACAAATTTTGCTTTCACATGTCCCTTTTCTTGCTATATTACTGATTTTTTTGCCTGAAAACTAACTGAACTTTGAAATGATTATAGTACCCTAGTTTATTGGCCATGAACTAAGGGCATAGAGAGCAGTTGCCAAAAATCAATCACGATACTGCTATCTAGATCACGGTACTGTGATCTATATCAGATGTAACTTTTTGCTTTTGTTTCTCTTCTATTTCACTGATTATGGCTTTATTTAGCGATAGGCTTCAGAACTTTTTAATTCCTTTAGGAAAAGAGGACTAGGAAAAGCTAAAACCCTTCGGATTGTGGAATCTGAGGTTCTACATCAATCGTCCAGAAAATACCCCACTACTTCAAGCCACTTGCACTTTGTGGGATCCCATCGATCGAGTCTTTTGCTTTGTGAATATAGAGCTATGTCCATTATTCAAGGAGTTCAGTGCTCTTCTAGCAGTGTCATCCACAAGGCACATAGAGATAGTTATCCCTACCTTCTTCTTTGGGTCTACTATAGATCTGACAAGGCTTTTTGGCCTGGATTCAGTTGATGGATTTCTGACTCATGCTTCTGGGCCATCTGGATTTTATCTAGAGAGAGTGATGGAGGGGTGTACGAGTGACCCTAGGACTCACTTGGCCTGGCCCTCAATGGTTGCTATACTACTAATGAGTTAGTATGTTTGTGGGGCAGAGCATGGTGTTGTATCCTTTCTCCTGCTCTTGACTATCGATAAGCTAGCCAAGGGATCATCACCAACTGCTATTGCATTAGCTGAGACTCTCCTTCACTTGGATGCTGCTTCTCGGGATATAGACTTGATTAGGGACCATTTCATACTCCTTCAGGTAAGGGATGACCATTTCATACTCCTTCAGGTAAGGGATTCAATAATCATTTTATCACCTTTGATCAAATGCACTGTATTGACATGTTATTTCAGGTATAGATTCTAGAGAAGTGGGCATTGATTGCTCCTTCTACCAATATTAGCAAGTAAATCCCATCTCACTTTGCTACTCATGCCACTTGTGAGCCGACGACCCCCCGATCCCCCCCCAACCGCACGATAAGCTTTAATGCTCTTTAACGTGGGGCAAAGAAACAACGAGTGCTGTGAAGCATGCTAAGGGATGATCCTTATTTTAGCGTGATGAAAACAATAATGGAAAATGATGTTAATGTTGAAATTTAGTCCGATTTATGTGTTAAGGGATATGAGACTTGGAATCCCATATTTTAAGATAGAGTCGCCACCCGGTTAAGCTCCATCGGGAATTTAGGTACAATATTCCCACTGGGTGGTTGGACCGTACCTTAAAACAGAGATTCTAGGTTCGGATGATGTTGCTTACTTTTCAGTTTTTAAATCAAGCCGATTAGTTCTTATGCGATTTAATCCGATTATTGTTTGGTCTTTTCGATTTATATGCCATACATCACACAAAAAGCGATAAAATAAACAAAGCAAGAAAGTAAAATTATTACAAGGCTTTATGAATACTTATACATTTTTCTAATGCAAGAAAATAAAACGATAAAAAAATAAATGGGGCGAAACCGAGTTTTAACCGAGGTTACCCACTCGGACCTGGCTCTAAATGAGGCAAGAAATACGAGAGTAATCACAAATAAAGCATGGATGAATAAACGTGGGAAATAAACACATAGCATGAAGAAAATGATATTTCTGAATTTTTCGGGACAAAAACATAATTTTCGGGCATTAATTAATTATCTAACAACCTAAAAAGGGTGAAATAAATTAACTAAACATCCTAAAATCAGATTCAATATATTCAGAATATTTTTGGAATTTTTAGTTGGTAGAAATAATTTATTTAAATTTATTTAGCAAAAACACTATTTTTAAGCCATAAAAATGCATATTAAATTAAATAAAAATAAAATTAAAATCTAAAAATAGAATAAAGTAATATAAAAACAATTTCAGATTGTTTATGAATTTTCAGAAATTTTTCAGGTAAAAATCGGGGCTGAAAATGCATTAAAATGATCAAAACCTGGTCAAAAATGACAGAAACGGGGCCAAAAACCATAGAATAAGGCAAACAGGGACTATTTGGACATTTTTACTAGTAGGCTGACTCAGGGAGGTGGTAGGCCGACTCAGCGACATGGTAAGCCGACTCAACAAGGTGGCCTAGATGACACTCAGTCGGCCTTCGTCCCACTGAAGTGGTCTGCTGGAAAAAATGTCTAAACAAGCCGGAATCGACCTTTTTGTGCCTGAAAACCCAAGATTACTAAAATTTCAAGTCGTTTACTACACTGTTACAATAGATTCGGACTTAAAATGCTTAAACAATTTTGGTTTTTAACTTTATGAGGAAAAGAACCCAGAAAATCCGACAAAACAACGATTGGCCGCTTGAGCGACCCGTAGGCCGACTGAATGAAGTGGTAGGCCAACTCAGCGAGGCGGCCTCGGTGACATTCAGTCGGCCTGATGTTCGTCGGAACGGTCAGCCGGGGTTTTGGCAGAAAATCACAAAAAGGATGAAGAAAAGGGGCAAACGCCCGGAAAAAACAACAAAAAACGCAGCAACAGAAATAAATAATAAAAGAAATAGATTGGAACTCAGAAAGTTATCTAAAGGCCGTGAATCCACTCTTGAGACCCAAACCAGAAGTTTGGCAAGTTTTGTGACGGATTTGAGATGAAAACCTGACGAAACAATGATTTAGCAAGGGATTTAGTGATTTGAGAGGAAAAAGTCCCTAAATCCTATGTAAACCAATGTTTACCTAAGATTTCTAATAGATTTTAATGATTTAACCTAAGAGATTAAGCCTAATAAGATTTAGAAATCAAGAACCAAGTATATTGGCTTAGATTTTCCCAATATTATTAAACTTTTTCTCCCTAAAACCTTAGAATTCTAAGAATTTGATTCTCTTGAAAATCAGCCAAAAGAATCCCTTTTAAACTGATTTTTGATGGGTATTTATAGACTCTCCAAGTCTAAAATTTTGGAATTAATTCCCCAAACGTCAATATTTGATTGGAAAATCCTAAAACCCAACTTGGTGGCCACGAAAACCCAAAAAAGATCAGTCTACAAGTTCCCCAGGCTGGTCACATGACACTGCCAGATCTTGGCAGCGTCAAGCGACGCGGCCTGCCACGTTGTCCACGTGGTCCAGAGTGTGGACAACATGGCCTAGCACCCTGGCGGTGGTACCGACCACCGCTTGATCGGGGGGACCTAGGGGAAAAAAAGGCCAAGGGGCTCTGCTCGCCGGGCCTAAAACGCGAACAACCTATACGACGGTAACCCGAAAAGGGCGATTCTTGACATTCTAGAAAGCTTGAAGAGCGAAGAACCCAACAACATAAACGAGACTCACTGAAGATGTTTGAATTTTAAGGAAAAATTATGAAACAAATTACTATACGTGGGGGGAAAGGAAGCGATTAACATATTAAAAGCGATCCAATTATTATATTTAATCGGGGTCAAAGATCTCAAAATTGTCAATAAAGAACTTGCAAAATGTGATTTGACTCTAAAATCATGGAACAACTAGACCATAAAAGGTTAGAGCAAAAAGTCATCATTGTTCCGAAGGTCACCGAAAAGCCCGTGCTTAAAGGCTGCCCCTCGAGAGATTACCACTTGGCAAGCCATGTGTGATCTCACAAAAGAGCGAGGGATAGAAGGACATACCTGACACGTGGATTCTTAAACCGGTTGTCTTCTGGGATTGCCATAAATAGACCTATCAAGAACAAAATTTTGACTTGGATGATTTGATTCGGTATACCTGACATGCAGATTCTTGAACCGGTTGTCTTCTAGGATTGCCAAAAACAGACCTATCAAGAACAAAATCGACTTAGAGATTGATTAGGTGTTGCCTTCATTGCCCTAAATAGCTTTGGGATAGATTGGTTGGTTGCTTTGGGAAAAAGAGGAGTAAGGATTTCTTAAGGTGGTTGTCCATAAATGGTCATGGGACGCATCATCAACGGACCTATCAAGAATTAGAGATTGAATCGGTTGTCTACTGGTGGTTTGGGAATGCACCATCAATGAACCTATCAGAGGTGAGGCTGAATCGGTCATGTCGGAGACAAGGGGAGTGCCGAGAACACCGAGGGCTTCACAGAGAAATGTCGAGAACTTCTAATGAGTTCGGACTAGGATATGCATGGTTTGAATTGCCTGCCAGGAATATCAAATGAGATCTCTAGACTAGAATGCATACCAAGAACTTAATTGGAAGGTGCTGAGCACTTCTAACGAGGTCGAACTGAGACATACTTGGCTTGAATCGCATGCCGGGAATATCAAACGAGATCCCTAGACTAGAACGCACACTAAAAACTTAACTAGAAGGTGCGAAGCACTTCTAACAAGGTTAGACTGGGATACGCTTAGCTTGAATTGCATGCCGGGAATATCAAATGAGATCCCTGGACTAGAATGCACACCAAGAACTTAATTGGAAGGTGTCGAGCACTTCTAACAAGGTCAGACTGGGATATGCTTAGCTTGAATTGCATGCCGGGAATATCAAACAAGATCCCTGGATTGGAATGCATACCAAGAACTTAACAGGAAGTTGCCGAGCACTTCTAATGAGGTCGGACTGGGATTTGCTGAAAAGCGCCTAAGGAGACCGTTAGACTAAATGCATTGGGCCTGTCACAAAAATTTTGAGATATTAGAGAGAGACATGAGCTGCGCTTTTGTTGCTTAATTGATTTTACCGAGACAAAAATTTTTTCCCCTTCAATTAAGCAATAAAAATGAAAGAATGAAACCAAAATAAAGTTGAGATTTCCAAGAGTCCGGAGAGATTGTCGAAGCCGAGTGCTGAGTCTGGCTGATATGCCCCTTGGTATTTGTATTAAGGTGCCTCTAGGCATTTGCATTGAGGATCTATCGGGTTGGTTGTCCTTTTGAATTACTCTATAGTGTGCCTATCCAGAAGGCTTTAAAACATTAGTAAGCCATATAAATCGCGTTTTTATTGCTTAATTGATTTTGTGGAATAAAAATATTTTTGCCCCTTCAATTAAGCAATAAAAATGGAAGAAAAAGAAATAAGAGTTGAGATTTCCGGGAGGTCGAAAAAACTGCCAATTTTAAGCAATGAGGCTAGCTGATGTGCCCCTGGGAGAAATTCTATCTTTGAATGTAGGACAGAAGACAATTCTGAGATGCCCTTTGATACAGGCTCTTACTTGGGGGTTGAGCGTATAACCCGAGGATGTTTTTCCTTACTTTGTTTTTTATGGAATTCAGCATAGAATAATAGACATGAAAATTATGCATGAATGCATGAGATACTCGAACTAGTCATCTTCAAGCCGACAAATTAACTTCCTTGATCGACTTTGCTCAATTTGGGGAAAGATCGACTTGTTCGAAAAGGAAGGACACATGGAATTGTTTTGCAGTATGGACAAGACAAGAATGCCCCTAGAGGATGATTAGGGATGTTGTGCAGATTAGGAGAGAATGCCCCCGTTGGAGAACTAGGGGAAGCTGTAGCAAATCGACTGTAAATTGATTGCTGGATCAGGCATAACGGAGACAAAGGGAGTGCACAAAGCAAAGCTCAAGATTTTGGATAATGAACGACTGGACGCTATCACTAGCAATGAATTCTACCAAGTATGGCTTCGAAATATTAGGACGTTACAGACTCGAGATGCTCAGTCACGGTCGAGATTGGAGCGAACAGGGGTGGAGGATGAATTCGATTCCTTTGAATCTATTAGACCGGCGAACATATCCATGCATTCTGATGCTGATGGCGATGATGTAGATATCTCGATGTGATCGATGATAGTCGATAATCTTTGTTCAAATTGTCTTAATTTTTGCATAGACCTAGACATTGTGTCGGGCCTATTAGACTCGCTTTTATGTTCTAATTTTTGCTTAGACCGCCCTTTTCGGGTTTTCGATCCAGTGAACTATCTAGGCTTTTACGTAGACCTCAATTTTTTTCACTCTATCAGGATTTTTGCCTTTTGTCTTTGCTTTTATGATGGAATTGAGTTGACTGCACGAAATCCTATGTTTGACTTACTTGCAACATTTCGCCTTTAGGGCCTAATATATTCATTCAAGCACAAACATAAAGGATTTAGTTAAAGTGACATTTCCATTCGTTGAATTAAGTTTGAGTACATGATGATGATAATCATTTCTATTGACCCAAACTGTGGAGTTTACTAGCCCATGAAGGTTTTCTGGTCAACATACTCTCTTGGCTCACTTTACCCTGACTTTTGCCTAGACCGTCCTTTTTTGGATTTTCAGTCTAGCGGGTTATTCTTGCACCCTAACATTTACCTGACCAGTTTGTACCGATCAGTGGGATACACCCTAATTTTAGCCCGAACAGTGGAGGACCACTCGTCGGGTGATTGATATATGTATGTTTTTTATATGCTGCTTTTCTGGATTTGATTCTTTTTGGTTAGATATGATAATGCTTCTACCTATTTTGATTGATAGGGTTTACGAACTTGGTACCATTTGAAATCTTCATGCCCCTAGAACCGGGTATCTTTCGGATTATATTAGGTCTTTCCTAGCTCAGTCGGAACTTCCCCCTTGGGTTAGTGTTGGTGGGCTTTGCCTACTTTGGAATCTGATCGTTGCCCTTTGACAGATACTCGATGCTTGATGCGGTCGTTGTTCAGCCTTGCTATATGCTTTTGATATCTGAAGACCACTTAAGCTGCTCAGGCTGCACCTTAGTCTATGGGGGTCTCTTTGACACTGGACTCTCGGTTTTAGTTGTCCCACTAGCTCGTGGACAGTGTATAAAGATCTGCGATGCTTGGACCCAAATTTCTTGATCGATCAGGGGTTGCCCCTTAGGATGGAAATCCATCATTTGAAATGATGTGATGAGGTAGGCTGTACCAAGGGAAGATGCGTTTCTCGATAAACTTGGCCATCTTCTTGACGGTAATGTCTGTGAAAAGGGACGACTCCCCCTATGTTGATGAGGGTCGAATCTTGTAGATCATATGCATCCCCCTCTCCAAGAATGACCAAGGAGGAGAGAAACAGGGAAGGTTTGAGGGTCTAAGGGAATGGATAGGGGGAAAAGGCAATGTTGTATTGGGGGTGGGAATGTTGAGAATGGGTGGGCGAAGAAAAGATAAGCCCTAATTCTATCGAAGATCATCCAGCAATGCTCTTCCTCCATAATCGGTTGACACTTCTTCGGTAGTTTGCATATAGCTGTGATGCTAGCGATGGACCGATTGACATATCGGATCTATCTAAGGAAGGACTGAACTTCTTTTGCTGTTTCAGGCATGGGGATGAGATGCCTGGGAATCCGATGATGAACCCTGGGTGCCTAGGTATGACTAGGTGAAAGCGTTATCATGATCTTAAGCACTCGTTATCTCTCATTTTCTTTCAAAGGTTAGGTCATTAGAAAGTGGTTACCATTTTAGATTATCACCTGTACTCAAACTTATTTCAGTTAAAGAAACGTCATGAATACAGGACACATTATGGTTGTGATGAAATGAATGCATGGACCCATTGGGCGAAACATCAAACAGATAAGCAAAAAGAGAGAGTTTTTCATTAAATTAAAGTGCCTTAAAGGTAGAATTGTTCACATCAAAATACTAGAAACATAAAGAAAGAAAATTACATTATAGAAAAAAAATCCTCCACAGGCGGCGCTGGTAGAATAAGCACCCTTGGTAGCTTTCATTGGTGCATCGTCCAGGACAAAGTCCAAAACCTTTTCTTGCTTGGCTGATAATTTGTCTCCTTCATCTACTAGAGACCTCGCGGGATTCTTGTCAGAGTCGGCTGTAGAATTGGCTTCCATAATGGAGTTGGGTGAATCAAAAAATAGCATTGCCAACACAAAACCCTCAGTGAGACCGGAATTGATGGCGCTAACTCCATCATCAGAGCTCGGTGATGGCTTCTCCTCAGCGTGGGTCTTCCTCATAGGTACATCCATTTTTCTCTCTTACCAAGCGCCAAATAGCCATACAAAAGTTCCCTTTCTCTTCAGGTGTAGGAGAATGGTACTCACGAAGAGGGCTAAGCAGGCCTTTCTCTTGCAATTTGGCAAATATGATATGAAGAAGGAGCTTCCATGGAGACATAAATGCCTTCTGACTAGGGACCCGAGTGGGTGTGGTTTAGACTGCGAAAACACTCTCTTGATCAACAACTTGAACTACGGGAGTCTTCTCCCTAGTTGGGGCTAGAGCAACCTCAAAGGATTGAGAGTTGTTGCTCTTGAACCAGGGTTTGCCACTTGGCTTGCTAGCCCTTTCCTTCTCTTCCCGGCGCTCGATCCTCTCAGCCTTTTCAAAAACCGTTTAATAGGACTCAAAAGAGTTAGTCTCCATCTCTTTCTATAGGAGTGGGAGAGCCCCATCAAGCAATTTTGGATCATTTCTTTAAGGCTGAGCTTTTGTTTCAAGAGGACCTGAGTGGTCATCTATCGGTTGAAATAAGATTTGAAAGCTTCACCACGCTTTTTCTTGACTGCCTTAAGATGCTGAATTGTGGTCTCCATTGTAGAATTAAATCCATAATGGGCAATCAAAGCTTCAGATAGGAGTTTACAATCCAGGATTATGGACTCCAGAAAAGTATTATACCACTCGAGAGCAAGGCCTGAATGGGTACACTGGAACAACTTGGCCAGCACCTTATCCCCAATATTTTGGACATGCATAATTCGCTCATACATAACTATATGGGACTTAGGGGGGCCTTTGCCTGAATAAGCATCCATTTGGGGCATTGAGAAATTTTTAGGCACCCAATCATCACCTCTTACTTCTTCCCTATTCTTGCTTCTGTTCAAAATATGCCTGAAGAAAGGTGCCATTTTGGGCATCACGCTCGGAGGTTACATGACCTGGTCGCATGAAGATGACCTAAACTGAAAGGGCGGAGGAGCCGAGGTTTTAATTTGGGGGTGAGAAAAAGGATTTTGAGGGTGAGTGGCCTCTTTGAGAGTGACCACAAAGCTAGAGGGTGTGAAAACAGTCGGTCGTACCGAAGGAACAACAAAGGCAGTCGAGGGGACTGTCATCTAAGGAGTAAATCCCCCTGAGAAAGTGAGGAGAATAGGAGATTGGGGAATAGGCCTCGAGTGCATAGAGGGATAAAAACCAAAGATTGGTAGAGCAGGTGATAAGGATGGCTGAGAAGAGCTCTATCTAAACTGAAATTAGTTTTGCTGGAAAGGATGAATAGGAGGAAGCGGTGGTACCGAAAACTGATTTTAAACTAGCAGAGACTGAACTATCTCTCCCAAAGCTTGAAAAATAGGCCCCACTGGCCTCTGAGACTCTCTTTCCTCCCTGAGAGTGGATCTAACTTACTCTTGAATAGTGGGCCAAAACATATCTAACTGGAGGAACATAGCCATAGCATTAGCTAATTCGGAACCCAACTGAGATTCCCCTTGACCTTGAACCTGATAAGGGGGAGAGGGAGAAGGGGAAGGAGTGCTCTCACGAGGCGCATCATTCAAACGTGGATCAGACATGGTTGGAAGAGCAGATTCTAATATTGAACTTACTGGCTGACGGATTAAACGACAATCTAGATGCAACCAGAGAATACTGCGACAATGGGGACATCTGGATCTCACTGAGAAATTGGAAGATGATGAGCCCGAATCAAACCATGAATGTAATGAATGATCACATAATAACCCGAATGATGAATGCCATATATACGGGTGGTTTAGAGAGGTAGAGAGCAGAAGAGCTTATGATGCGAAGCTTAACCCCAAAATACATGAGATGTCAAATTCCTCGCTATTCCTAGCGAACTAGGTATAGGTCGTTGGGACTCAAACGATCTCAGGCATTTTTTTAAATCCCCCCTTCAAGCTAGGTGAGAATAGGGGTAAGCAAAAACCGAAAAAAAAGATCAGCTACAGGCGGCCTATGCATGAAGTGTGTATGCATGAGCACAACACAAGTAGCACACAAAAGCAAATAAACTTCTTCCAACCTTATGACTCTCGTGCAATGCCAATTTGTAGTCTAGGGGTAACTCTAGCGCTAGGAAACAGCAAGAGAGTATGCGACCTAAATCTAGATTGTTTCGGTGAGCCTAAAGGGAAGTTGCTATGGCTAGATTTATCATGGTTCATAGTCTCAAACTGCTGGTGTTGTGAACGACACTGTAGAAGGGTCTTATTTACCTTGATTCCGTGTAACTCAACCACTCCTCAAATGAGTGCAACCGCGGGAATTACACGTTGGTTGAAAGGACTGTTCCACCCACAAATATCCCCAATTACTGGCGGGCATGAGGTATACAAGTGAGCTTCACGGGGGTGATAAAGATGGCATCGTAAAACTTAGAATCTAACTAAGCGGTGGATCAAAAGGCATAGGAGATAAAGCATTGATTTAAAAATGATTTAGGCACATCATCAAAATCCTTTAACCAAAGTTGAAAACGAGAGCGATTTTTCAAATTTTAAGTTAAAGGAAGGTCCCTAGCAGAGTCACCACTGTGAGCCGACGTCCCCCTGATCCCCCCGACCGCATAGTGAGCTTTAATGCTCTTCGACGTAGGGCAGAGAAAAAATAAGTGCTGTAAAGCGTGCTAAGGGATAATCCTTATTTTAGCATGATGAAAATGATAATGGAAAATGATGTTAACGTTGAAATTTAGTCCGATTTATGTGTTAAGGGATACGAGACTTAGAATCCCGTATTTTAAGATAGAGTCGCTACCCGGTTGAGCTCCATCAGGATTTTGGGTACGGTATTCCCACCGGGTGGTTGGACCGTACCTTAAAACAGAGATTCTAGGTTCGGATGATGTTGCTTAATTTTCAATTTTTAAATCAAGCCGATTACATTTTAATAAACGTGACCTTAGTTCTTATGCGATTTAATCCGATTATTGTTTAGTGTTTTCGATTTATATGCCATACATCACATGGAAAGCGATAAAATAAACAAAGCAAGAAAGTAAAATTATTACAAGGCTTTACGAATACCTACAAATTTTTCTAATGCAAGAAAGTAAAGCGATAAATAAATAAACGGGCGAAACTAAGTTTTAACTGAGGTTACTAACTCGAACCCAGCTCCAAATGAGGCAAGAAATATGGGATTAATAAAGCATGGATGAATAAACGCAGGAAATAAACACATAGCAAGAAGAAAATGATATTTTTGGATTTTTTAGGACAAAAACGTAACTTTCGGACATTAATTAATTATCTAACAATCTAAAAAGGGTGAAATAAATTAACTAAACATACTAAAATCAAATTCAATATATTCAGAATATTTTTGAAATTTTTAGTTGGTAGAAAATAATTTATTTAGATATATTTAGCAGAAACACTATTTTTAAGCCATATAAATGCATAGTAAATAAAATAAAAATAAAAATAAAATCTAAAAATAGAATAAAATAATATAAAATAGTTTTAGATTATTTATGAATTTTCAGAAATTTTTTGGGAAAAAATTGGGGTTGAAAATGCATTAAAATGATCAAAACCGGGTCAAAAACGACAGAAAGGGGCCAAAAACCTCATAATAAGGCAAACAGGGACCATTTGGACATTTTTATCAGTAGGCCGACTCAGTGAGGTGGTAGACCAACTCAGCGACATGGTAGTCCGACTCAACGAAGTGGCCTAGATGACACCTAGTCGGCCTTCGTCCTACTGAAGTGGCCTGTCAGAAAAAACGTCTAAACAAGCCGGAATCGACCTTTTTGTGCCTGAAAACCCAAGATTACTAAAATTTCAAGTCGCTTCCTACACCGTTACAATAGATTCGGGCTTAAAATGATTAAATAATTTTGGCTTTTCAGTTTAGGGGGAAAAGAACCCAGAAAATCCGATAAAACAACGATTGGCTGCTTGAGCGACCCGTAGGCTGACTGAACGAAGTGGTAGGCCGACTCAACAAGGAGGCCTAGGTGACGTTCAGTCGACCTAACGTTCGCTAGAATGGTTAGCCGAGGTTTTGGCAGAAAATCACAAAAAGGACGAAGAAAAGGGGCAAACGCTCAGAAAAAACAATAAAAAACGCAACAACAGAAATAAATAACAAAAGAAATAGATTGGAACTCAGAAAGTTACCTAAAGGCTGTGAATCCACTCTGGAGACCCGAACTAGACATTTGGCAAGCTTTTTGACGGATTTGAGATGAAAACCTGACGAAACAATGATTTAGCAAGGGATTTAGTGATTTGTGAGGAAAAAGTCCCTAAATCCTATTTAAACCAATTTTTACCTAAGATTTCTAATAGATTTTAATGGTTTAACCTAAGAGATTAAGCCTAATAAGATTTAGAAATCAAGAACCAAGTATATTGGCTTAGATTTTCCCAATATTATTAAACTTTTTCTCCCTAAAACCTTAGAATTCTAAGAATTTGATTCTCTTGAAAATCAGCCAAAAGAATCCCTTTTAAACTGATTTTTGATGGGTATTTATAGACTCCCCAAGTTTAAAATTCTGGAATTAATCCCCTAAATGTCAATATTTAATGAAAAAATCCCAAAACCCGACTTGGTGGCTAAGAAAACCCAAAAAAGATCAATCTACAGGTTCCCCGCGCGAAGGCGGCACCAGCGACGCGGTGGGCCACATCAGCGGCCCGATAGGCCATGTCGCGTGATGCAGCCTAACCCAGGCAGCGTCACATGATGCAGCCATATCTAAAAGCCTGCATCATGTGACATGGCCTAGAAGCCTGTGTGAGCTATGCGGCTACCGTATGGCTGACGTGGCCTGCCATGTGGTCCACGCGGCCCGGAGCGTGGACCACGTAGCCTAGTAACCCGGCAACGGCGCCAGCCACCGCCGTTGGATTAGGGGGACCTAGGGAAAAAAGGCTGTGCTGGGCCCGAAATGTGAATAACAAACACGATGGGAACCCAAAAAGGGTGATTCTCGACATTCTGGAAAGCTCGGAGAGCGAATAACCCAACAACATAAACGATACTCGCTGAAGATGTTTGGATTTTAAGGAAAAATTGTGAAACAAATTACTACACATGAGGGGAAAGGAAGCAGTTAACATATTAAAAGTGATCGAATTATAATATTTAGTCGGGGTCAAAGATCTCAAAATCATCAACAAAGAACTTGCCAAATGTGATTTAACTCTAAAATCATGGAACAACTAGACCATAAAAGGTTAGAGCAAAAAGTCATCATCATTTCGAGGGTCACCGAAAAGCCCGTGCTCACACTACTACTACATCCTATCATCAAGATCTCGGCGTAGCTGAGTGGACTAGGATTTTGCAGGCATGTTCTGAGTGTCAGATTTTCTGGGTTTGCCCCTGGTGGTAGATTTTTGATCTGATCACTAAGTTGTGGTCTGATCGAGTGTAGTTACTAGGTTTACGGATGGTGACTTCTTATTCGCCGTTTAGATTATGTAGACAATATGGGGACACCCAGTACATTCCTACTTCTTTTTGTGTCACTGAGCCATTTGTATACCCATCTTACTGGCCTTCCATTATAGCTGAAAAGTGGGCTATTGCTACCCATTTTAGGGTTCTAAGATATGATCGCCCGAGTATTGTGGAGACTGACAAGTTTTATAGGGGATGGATTCCTGCTATATGAGTTCTTCTTACTTGTGGGGAGCATTTGACTACTAGCATTAATTGGAGCTGTCATTCGGGACAAGGTGGATTGGTTCCTGTTGGGGGGAAGAGGAGACGTTTGGTCTGATGATGTGATATGTGCTAGACTGAGCATTTTAGTTCTTATTTTTGCATAAGGAGTTACATTTGGATATTTCTCGACCTATCAAACTTTTATATGTCTTAATTTTTGCCTAGACCGCCCTTTTTGGGTTTTCAATCTAGTAGACTTTTCTCTCTTTATTTTCTAGCTTTTACATAGACCTATTTATTTTCACTCTATTGGATTATTTTGCCTTTTTCTTATTTAATGATTGTTTCTGAATTTCTTTGATGATATGGTTGCACATGGATAAAAGATAGAAAAAAAATGCATTTACTATTGGATATGATGTATGCCCATAAGGTAGTTAAGGCGATATATTTTAATTATGTAATAGTACGAATATTTTGTTTAATTAATAAAGGCATTTAGTCTTTTGTTTATATCAATGTGTTTATAAATATATTATGACTGGTTAAATATATTCATTGATGTATGTTTACAGAAGTCCTTGACGTATCATAGCATGAAGTCGGAGAAATTATAGTTGGACTATATTTGGTGGAACCTGCTTCATGTGTAATTATGATTATGTCTAAACTATCCCTAGTCATAGTTTCATCAAGAAAGGATATTGATGAAGCAGAAAGACTAGCATGTGGTCAACTTTCTTGGAAAGGGTCCAAGCAGTTAATCTCCTAAGGAACGAAGGTGGTGCCTTAAGTTTGACACATGGATATATCTAGGAGATATATTGGAGACCACCGTAAGATAAACACTTGGTATATATATCAATGTGTTAGTGTTTATTTTCTTGTAATAAGCTTTGCGAATATCCTCATACTTAAGATACTAGTTGCCTTGCGTGGTACTATTGCTATACTTTGGGTCTTTCCTATACACTCATTAATGTAGTGTGTCACGGGTGATTACAGGTATAATGATGATAGCACGTTGGAAAGTTGAGTAGTTGGAAAGAATCCATCGCTATAGATATATTAAAGAGTTGTACCTGGGCACTTGTTGAAGTGATAATTGCTATAAACCTCTGATCAGAGTATGTGTTTGATAGAAATGGTTTGTAATCAAGCACATTATGGTAAAAGGCAATATACTTCGGTAACAAGTTAATAACTGGGATAGGTTGGAGCAACCTTGCTATTAGTGGGTTAACACTTTAACCAAACCCTATAAACCAGATGGTACTAATATTAAAGAATGGAAGGAGTTCATCCCATTGGACAACTATTGCATTAACCGGGATTAAGTCATAAGCATACATGACGTTCTGAGTAATGGGGGATGGTAGACCCTTGCTAGAGGCATACTAAAGTCATTTAAGGTAATCGAGTTCTATTCACAGTCTAGAACCTCGAGCCAATGGTTCCATTAGAACAAGGGTTGGTTAAGCCTTAATAGCTCAATACTTCGGGATCCTATAAGGTCACACACTTTGGACCTTCAACGGACTGAGTAAATAACTAGTAGATTTATTCTATTATGAAAATATAACATGATAATAATTAGATTATTATTTGGTTGGACCAAGGACTTATTTTTGATAGGTGACTAATTAATTAGGGTCATAAATAAATTGGCTAAATTGATTATATCAATTTTATAAGCCAAGGAACTTATCTTTGATCGGTAACTAATTTATTAGGGTCAAAAAATAAATATTTATTTGAAAAGGATTAAAAAAGGAATTTTGCTACGGCGAGTTAAATTAGACCGAGAGTACAAAAGTATTTTTGTATAGGCTCCGGTGCGTGGGAGTGCACCAAAAGGTGCGCGAGCAATGCTAGGCATTACTCGCGGTACCCTATGAAAATGGGATGCACATGCGCAGCCCATAAGGGTTCACCGTGAGCTGAGCTCGTGGTATGGGCCGTGAGGCCCAGCTCGCATGCAAGGCAAGCCTGCAAGAGCTTGCCTTGAGGAACACACAACGTGCTATGCACGCTGTGTGGGCGGGCTGTGCTCCCGAGTCATGGTGATCCACAGGCATAACACTTTTGATGTGGGATGTGCATATTATGCATATCTTACATCGAAAGTGGGGGAGCAATTTTGCTCCCCTAAGCCTATAAATAAGCTCCTATGCTCCCTCTTTTCAAACGCACGAAGTTCAAAAGTAATTCCCACGATAAAGGTTATTTGAACAAGTTATATTTTGAGGAGCTTCATTTTATTCGAGCACCTCTAGTTTATATTTTTGAGTGAGGCTTCTGGAGTGGTTTAGCAACTACTTGAGGCTTCTTAGTTCTTCCTCTCGGGGAGGTTTTGGTTCGTGGGGTTCGTGTGGATATTCATAGAGGCTATCTTACACTTGGAGTCGTGTGCAAGAAGGTTCTGCTAAAGCACGCTTCAACTAGTAAGTTTTCTTTCTTTCTCTTTTAATTATGTCGTCTTTTTCTTTAAACGTTTTTAGACTTAATAATTATGCTTAGGTTGTTTTGCATGCTTAGTTTATTTTATGCTTAGGTTATAGCTTAGAGTTATAACATGCTTAAGTTATAACTTAGAGTTATAACATGCTTAGTATCAAATATATGTGCTAGGACATAATTTATAATTATGGTATGCCTAGCCTATGCATGCAAACCTAGGTAGAGAATTATTTTGTTAAGGCTTTATTTAATTTATATGCATCTATTAGGAGCTCCTGGGGACAGGGATAAAATTTTGAATTTCAGCCATGCCTGTTATGCATGTTCAATTTGAATGTCAGTTCCCAACATTTACCTACTTGCAAGTCTATCACACATTTAGGCAACATACATTCATAAGACATATAAAATCTAAGATTTAGCAAGAATGATGCTTTTATTGATTAATATTAAATTGATACAACTGTTGGTATATATTTTAATTGAAATGTCTCTCATTATTAGCTACCCTATGAAGGTTTTATACTAACGACTCTCATTTATTTTAAGTCTTAATTTTTCTCAAACCCCTTACATAAGTTTGATAAACTTTATTCATGCCTTAACTTTTGCTTGACCTGCCCTATTCGGGTTTTCGAATCGACAGGCTGCCCTAATTTTTGCCCAATCCACCCTTTTCATGTTTTAAAATTGGGGGGCTTTATTCTTTATTTTCTTTTTTTACACATGGTAGAGCTTGATCTTGTCCTGATTGACGGGTTCACAAACTTGTTGCCATCCATATCCACGATCTTGACTGCTCCTTTGCCTAGGATCTTCTTGATTCCATAGGGTCCTTCCCAATTTGGTTGGAACTTGGCCTTAGTGCCGGTGTTGACTTGTCTTAATTGCTTAAGGACTAAGTCTCTAGCTTTGAGAGGTTCATTTAGTTGTCTGACTCAGTTATTATAAGCCCTAGCCATACGTTGTTGGTACATCTGTAGGTGATCTATGGCTTTGGTCGTGCTTCATCTACCATGTTCAACTGCTCGAATCTAGCTCAGACCCAATCTGTTTCTCTTAGCTGTGGTTCTAAGGCAACTCTTAGTGAATTAATCTTAATCTCTACGGGAAGAACTACCTCCATCCCATATACTAATGAGAATAGAGTTTGATTGGTTGGAGTATGGGTGCTGGTTCGGTAACCCCCGATTGCGAAAGAAAGCTTGTCGGTCCAATCTCGATAGGTGATAACCATTTTGGAGTGGATTTTCTTAACCCCTTTGTTGGCTGCTTCAACTGCACTGTTAGCTTGTGGTCAATATAGAGATGATCTATGATGCTTGATGCCATACTTTTCAATCAAATCTGCTTTTTCTCCTTGAAATTGAACTCCATTATCGGACACGATATGATAGGGAATCCTATACCAAGTAAAAATTTGGCATTGAATGAACTTGGTATTTTCTTAGCTATAATATCGGTGAAGGATTCAGTCTCAACCCATTTGGAAAAGTAGTCCACTACCACGACGATGTATGTATGCCAATTTGTTGAGGATGGTCATATCTTGCCAATTATATCTATTCCCCACGCCGAGAATGGCCAAGGGGTTGACAAGCTTTGAAGCTCGATGGGTGGCAAGTGCGAGATTTGTCCATATATCTAGCATTCATGACACTTTTTCACTTCTTTGATGCGGTCGGCTGTCATCGTAGTCCAAAAATATCCCTATCATTGGATCTTCTTGGCTAATGCTACTACATTCTTGTGCGATCCATAATCTCCTAAATGAAATTTCCTCATAACTTGGGTAGCCTCTTCCTTAGTTAGACACTTAGGAAGCAAATCGTTGCTAGCTCTTTTGAACAAGTCATCCTCCACTAATCTAAATTGAGTGGCCAATCTTCTTAAGGTGGCTAGATTTGACTGAGATGCTCCTTCACGTACCACAGATCGTTTGAGATCTTCCCCACTACCATAGCCTCTTTGCTAGAGAAAGGAGTTTGTGAGCACGAAATTTTCCCATGCCCTTAGTGGATGATGAAAGATTGGCTCTATACTTTACTTTGTCCTGACATGTCAGATTTTAAATTGATTTATGGGAATTGGCCTCGAAAAAGTGCGTCTAGTCCCTCATACCCCTATGACAAACCCTGAAAACAGTCAAAAGGAGTACCCCTATCATCAATAGGGGTACCGTCATTGGTAGATAACTGTACCGTTATCCCCTGTAATGGTACCGGTATCTATTATTTCTCGATTAATTTTTACCAACTTAGTTCAAATTTCCTGTTTAAAATCAAACAATGAAAGTATCGTTGTCCCCTAAAATGGTACCGGTATCAATTTTTTTGGCAGAATATAATTCTAAATTAATTCAATTTTCCCGTTCAGTTGGGGAATTAATTATTCTACCCAATTTGGAGCCTCATTTTTCACTATAAATATGGGCCTAAAATCAGTTTTCATATATAATTCATAACTATCGAATCTATTATGCAAAATTAGTTCCAGAGAATTCCTATCACAGTTCTATTCAAATTATTTCTGAGTTTTTAGCAAGTTTGGAATAAAGAGTAGAATTCATTTTCACCTAGTTATTCTTTACCGGTTTTAACTCATCTTTTCCAAATCCAATCATTTTCCTCGAGACTATTTCCATTTCATTCCAAATCAGGGCCATCTCAGAATTTTTCGTGGCCCTGAGTAAAAAATAAAAGAGGGGCCCTTACGGCTTAATAAAATGAAAGAATGTTCAACAAATTCAATAACAAAATTTATATTTCACTATTAAGCAAAAAAAATTATTAAATTTGGTATATACATATATTTTTCGAATTATGATATAACCATTTGAAATTCTGGTTATTCGAGTATTTTTTAAAGCAAATTCCAATCAAATTTTTACAGAAAATATTATCAAAAATCACATTCTCGATATTTTTTTAGATAAACGAATACAATAATTTTAATTAATTCAAGGTATCATAATTTGAAAAATATATCTTG
This sequence comes from Euphorbia pulcherrima, assembly GCA_947683365.1. Classification (NCBI taxonomy): domain Eukaryota; kingdom Viridiplantae; phylum Streptophyta; class Magnoliopsida; order Malpighiales; family Euphorbiaceae; genus Euphorbia; species Euphorbia pulcherrima. The sequence goes on along the minus strand of CANTUS010000004.1, from coordinate 61,144,643 downwards.
AAATAATTAAATTAATATTTGCGGTGTTTTTAAATTCAAAACAATCTATCAAATTCTTGTACTCACTATATTATATGTACTTTTTTGCATTATCAATTTTAATTAAAGAAGTGAAACAAAAATTAAATATAAAAATTGGTTACTTGTGAGAATAGTGTATTTAGCAAATCAATCAAACTTTTTATATGCTTTAAGTAATATCAATTTGAAAAACAATAAATACTTAAAGCTCTTGTAAATTCTTATTTACATTGGAAAAATTGTGATATTAAACTAATAAAAGACATTTAAAAATTATATCTATTTTCCTGAATTAAAAAAATAGATCTAAATGTTAATATGATCAAATTTTTATGCTAATTTAGACCTTTTATGTGAATAGAATAATTAAAATTTATTTTTATATTAAAGATTTAAAAGTTTAGAAATAAAGTAAAATGTGTTTTAAAGTAATTATTAGCATAAAATAATTGTCAACTTTGAGCAAGAAAATAAATGTTTTGAACGAAAAAGGAGAAAAGAATGTAGATGAGGGGAATTGAACCCGCACCCAACAAACTACAAACCCTTGGATATGCCAACTCTCCAAAGCACATCTCACATTATGAGTTCATAACTTAATTTATATATATTAAGTTTTCTACTCATACTATACCAAACAAAAATACAAGGCCCCCGAAAACTTGGGGCCCTGAGAGGTCGCTCCACTCGCTCCCTCTTATAGCCGGCCCTGTTCCAAATATAACAATGGATTCACAACGAAAAGGTATACAATCTGAGACTAATATAATCATTTTAATTTATTTTCCATTTTGATTCATTAAATTTCAGTTCACGTTAAATTAATTGAATCAATCTCGTTACAATTAAATTTGATTATAGATCAATCCACTCCATTTATATTTCATTTTCACTTTCATTTTATGCTCCAATCCTAACTATAATTCATTTGACTCGAAATATAAATTATTTATGTTCCATAATATAAATTATTTATATTTCATTGTTATAATATGAATCGTCTATATTTCATTTCCATGATGTAAATGGCTTATATTTCTATTCTATAATATAATTGATCCACATCCTAAAATGTAAATAATCCATATTCCATTTCCAATAATAATTATGTCATATTTTATTTCCAATTTCATTTGTCAATTATATTCGATTTCCATTTTTCAATTATGTAAGTGTTTACGCTTTATTTTAAATTTATGTCATAATTAATTCATATTCATTTTTTTTCTTTTATGCTTCAATTTAATTTCTTAATTACATGTCATTTCTTTTCTCGTCATTTCTATTATTTGTCAATTTCATTTAATTATATTTGAGCGGGTAAGAGCTCTTTGTGATGATTTTGTTCGAGGGATTGGCTTTCAACCCCCGGTACACTTTTTTGAACACCCTCTATTTCCATTTCTTTCTTGATTTGCGAAATTTCTAGCCTTTTTTTAATTCCATCATCTTCCCAATTTTGGGATTTGCTAAATTTTATCACGACGCCATTATGCTGGAAGAACGACACGTGACCTTTGATACAAATGTTGCTATTATTCCCGGCCAAATGCATTTTTCTGTTTTAATCCCTTTTCTACAAGACAATTGCCTAGAATCAATTTGTTTCATATTATTTGTTATCAACATGTGATAATTGACATAATATGATGTCATGACCACATTGATGTGGTGTGTTTTGGCTAGAATAGCTTCTTTTTCTTGCCTTATATGTTAAAATGAATCTAGGTAATATGTTTGACATTTAATAAACAATTTTGGTATTTCAATTTAAATTGGCTAAACAAATTGAATAAGTAATTCATCCAGACTCGAATCTCAAAATTAAGGTATAGTTTTGTTCTTGGGATAGTGCTATACAAGAATTTCCTAGAAGAGCTGATCTAGGTGGCGACTCTATATTTTAAATTATGGATTTAGATCCATTAATCTTTTTTACATTATTTTGTAGATTCGATTTAGAAATTATTTTGTATTCTCTTCTACCAATTCTATTTATTAAAACCCACGGCTGAGTTACCAAGCTACCTCGGTTGCCTATAATTAATGCCTCGATTGTCCCAAAAGGAAAAGTTGCCTCGGTTGACCCTGATTGACCCGAAAAGTAAACGAGGCCTGCCTGCTCTCGAAAATGTTGTTCACTCGCTATAGGAACCCTGCTGGGGATCTTTTTCTAAAAAATCATTTAAAAGATTTGATGAATACCAAAAATTTGTTTAGCCAAATTAACCCAACATTGTTTATTTTATGCATCATATTCATTGTAGTAGTTAGATTCTTTTGCATTTTATGTCAGGATCACCTTGTTATTGACCGTGCTACTTTAGCGAACCTTCGCCTATGATTCTTTATGAGACATGGGCTCAGCTAGCTGGTAACAACTTATGACAGTATCATCAATATTCTTCATGGGAATTGGGATGCCATAATGTTGTGAGAGCCTTCTTCATCAACAACTCGATTACAAGCTTGCATGTAGCCTAGCAACTTCACCTTAGGACTACCCTATCACATTTAATAGTTTAGGTCATACTTTGTTGTCTATAAAGTTTTTAAGCCAAAACTAGATTTAAAAGCTTTACCCTTTGCATGGAGTAATAATGAGATGGGAGGTATAAGGTTGGAGGAATGATTGACATGTTTATGTTAACTAACCCCAATTGTTGTGCAATAAATGTTGCTATTGTGAGCGGACGGAATTTTACCTGCGAAGGTGCGCGTGCAGGCTCCTGCGGGCTCCTGGGTTTTTATGCAGGGAGCCGCTGCAGTTCGACCACGGGGCTCATTTACATTTTAGGATGCTTTGAAAATGGTACCATGGAACCCTTCTAGTGATAGGTCTTTAGAGAATTGTCTTGATGAAAACCTTATGGATTAAAGTAGGGTCAAACGCCCTATTTTATAAAATATAAGAGTTACCACCCGGTTTAGCTCTACCGAGAAATTACGGTATAACCAATTCGGGTGGGATTCCTATACCTATAAAGCAGAGATTCTGAGTCAGATAAAATAGTTACTTCTATATTTGATTCGAGATATATGTTTAATTTGTTTGTTAAAAATAATTTCCCTATGTCGTTTTTGTTTATGAAATTGGGAATGAATAATAATAAAATAAAGGGGTAAATGTTTATACCTTGGTGATGGATTCCTCTGCCTTGGATGTCCCAGATTATTTGATAGATATAAATGCTTATTTATATTAATGAAATAAAAATGAATGCAGTAAAAGTGGGATAGAATCCAATTACCCTCAGTTACCTTTCGAGTGTCCTGAAGGCCGGTATGTACTAGAACCGAATTCTTAAAGGATTAGGGGTGAAAACCTTGGGATCTGTGGAGACGATTTATAACTAAAGCCCATCAAGGATAATGGACTATACCTCGGTATAGTTGGTGTTTCAAGGACAATACAAGGAAGGTTTATAGCTAAAACCTGTTGACGATACTGAACTATAGTATCGGGATGGTGTTTAGGAAATAAGTCTAGGCCAATTTGTAACTAAAAGTTACCAAGAGATGGGTTCTATACTTGAGTAAAGTTTTGGAATAAAGTGAGAGATTTTTGGTATGGATTTGCTGCTTGAAGTTGTTGGAAATGAGCAGGGATCGCATTCTTTTTTATAAGAATTTTGGTAGCGTCGATTGACACATCTTGGGAGCATCGATCGATGCTTCTAGGTGGGTTGTAGCTTTGCTGAGTCATTACTAGACTTAGCATGTGTCCAAGAATCGTCAATCAATGCATCTAGGATTGTCAATCAACACATGTGTAGGTTTGATGAGTTATTGCTAGACTTGACACGTGTCAGCAGCAATAAGCATCAATCGACACATATAGAATCGTCAATCGATGCATATCTAACCGTTGAATTTTTCTAAAATTTTGATAGATGGTTCCTAACATGTAGAGATAATTTTGACTGTTGGAAATTTTATTTGGAGTTTTGGAGAAAATTTTGGCAAAGGCAGAAGTTCTAACAGGAAACTGCTGGTTTGAAGTTCTTTCCTTTAGGATACTTTGAGGATTGTTCAAGGGATTTTGGACAAGGAAAGAGACATTCGATTCATAGCACTTTTGACATTCGGGAACCTATGTGAATAGGTATTAATCATCATCAGGCCAAGTAGACTGTGCTCACAGGCTGCCCTTCACGTTTCAAAAGTTTCAACCATATGGGAAATTTTGCATATGCAAAGTGAGCGCGGTGAACAAAATAGGTGCTTTCATGTGTGGTATGTCACAGGGAGAAAGGTTCAAAAATAGTCGACATTACTTGATCGATAATTTTGAAAATTTTTTTTTGCCCCTTTGATCAAGAATGTTGACGAAAATCTTTTTTAACTTAAAATCCTGCTAGGGAAGAAATTGAAAATCAAAGAAGGTAATGAAAGGAAAAAATTCGTTGGGGGAAAAGATAATTAAGAGCATTTTTGTGCCCATAGTGACATGTTATAGTTTTACAAAAAAGTTGGTCCGCCAATTTTAAAACGATTTTGAGATGATGGAATGAGTAAGTATAGAATTATACTTACTTCTAGTGTTGGCCAAAGCCAGGACATTACATCTGTTGATGATTCTCTTTCTCTTTGAGGAGGCATTGTCAGCCATTGAAGACCAGTTTTCTCATCGGGGAGTGTGGCACTGTTAGCCACCATTGCATAGTTTGTCTCACAATCAAGTTGGGCACTGTCTTGCCACTATTGAGTAGTTTGTCTCACTATTGAGTTGTGCCCCGTCTTGCCTCCATTGAGTAGTTTGTCTCACAATCGAGTTGGGCACTATCTTGATACCATTGCATAGTTTGTCTCATTAGGGAGTTGGACACCGTCTACCACTATTGAGCATTTTGTCTCACTAGGGAGTTTGGCACTATCTACCACCAATGACCAGTTTGTCTCACCATTGAGTTAGGCACTATTTACCACCATTGACCAGTTTATCTCACCATCAAGTTGGGCACTGTTTATCACCAATGACCACTTTGTCTCATCAGCGAGTTGGGCACAGTCTGCCACCATTGAGCAGTTTGTCTCACCATCGAGTTGGGCACCATCTTGCCACCAATGAGAAGTTTTTCTCACCATCTAGTTGGGCACGGTCTTACAACCATTGATGACTAGTTTATCTCACCATCAAGTTGGGCACTGTCTGCCACCATTGACCTATTTGACTCACTAGTGTGTTGGGCACTGTCTGCCAACATTGAGTAATTTATCTCACCATTGAGTTAGGCACCATCTTGCCACCATTGACCAGTTTGTCTCACCATCAAGTTGGGCTCCATCTTGCCACCATTGGGTAGTTTGTCTCACCATCGAGTTAGGCACCATCTTGCCACCATTGACTAGTTTGTCTTAGCATCGAGTTAGGCACCATCAGTTTGTCTCACCATTGAGTTGGGCACTGTCTTGCCACCATTGAGCAGTTTGTCTTACCATCGAGTTGGGCATCGTATTGCCACCATTAAGCAATTTGTCTCACCATAGAGTTAGGCACTATCTTGCCACCATTGAGCAGTTTACCTCACCATCGAGTTGGGCACCGTCTTGCCACCATTGAGAAATTTGTCTCACTAGGGAGTTAGGCACTCTCTGCCACCATTGACCACTTTATCTTACCATTAAGTTGGGCACTATCTACCACCATTGACTAGTTTGTCTCTCTAGGGTGTTGGGAACTATCTACCGCCAATGACCTGTTTGTCTCACAATTGAGTTAGGCACTATCTTGCCATCATTGAGTAGTTTGTCTCACCATCGAGTTGAGCACTATCTACCACCATTGATTAGTTTATCTCACTAGAGAGTTGGTCACTATCTGCCATTATTGAGCAGTTTGTCTCATCATCGAGTTAGGCACTATCTGCCACCATTGAGCAGTTTTCACATCGAGCAGTGTGGCACTATCGGCCACCGTTGATATGTATTTGAGATTTCCTTTAGTAAAGATATGTGCAAGGTCTTTGATAGAGAATTACCTCCTCATATTCTATAGAAGTGGAAGGTTTGACGTTGATGTCGATGCATTATGTGGCTAGTTGCAAGGATTTCAAATGATTTCTTTAGGACCTGATTTTCGCCATTTCTATGTGGTGAGTTACCATGATGAATGGCTATGCCTTTATTTCCACATGTAGAGGTTATGCCTTAATTTTTGTCTGAACCGAAGAATAACATGCTATCATTTTCACCCTAATTTTTGTGTAAACCTCCTTTTTAGGTTTTCGATTTATCTGGTTGCCTTAACTTTTGCCTAGATTACCCTTTCGGGGTTTTAACCCAGCAGGCCCTTATTTTTTTTCTCTTTTTTTGACTTCTTTTTATTGGTGTTGACTTTCACCTTTCTCACCTTACGCCGGTTTACAAGAGAAGGTGAAATATTCTGGATGTACTTGTTTTTTTGCAAGCTTTATCTCTGATTCTTCTCGGCTGTCTTAGTCCTGCGCTGGACATCACTTTGATGTTTCATGCATGTGATGGTTTGAATTATGTATGAACATTGGTCGCGGGGACTAGGGTATATTATAGTCCCAATTGATGTGTACCAAGGGTACACGCTAAGTTATTTATGGACTAATGCATAGGGAGATCCTTTCTAACCTTATTACTCCATTGTGGTGAGTATCTTTCCTATGAGGGGGCTTTTCCTCTATTACCAACTGGGGGTAGATGAGGATGTACACTCTTTTTTGTAATTTTATGAAAAATCTAGGTACCCTTAGGGGAAGTTTCAAGGGTTATTTTGCTATATGCTGGGCTAAGTCCGAGGTGAGTTTGAAAAGGTCATCATGCCTTATGTACTTAAGCCCAAGAACCCTAGTCAAGTTCAGGAGCTCGTTTTCAACACTTAATATACTCAAACCTAGTGACCTTAGTCAAGCCAGCTAGATTATATTGTACTATGCACAACTGGTGTCTCCCAACTTTGTGCCCATATACGAACTTGAGTTAAGCTCTAGTGACACGTCATTGAGATAATTGGGGTTCTGGGTGGGGATATATGCAAATGTTATGCAGTAAATCAAAAATAAAGTTTGAAAATAAACATTTTTAACATAAATTCTTGAATCAAATACACTTACACTGTTTTATCTTAAATTGGTTTAAAATATTTTAGAAAAACCAATTCTGTAAAGATAATTCCCTAGTAGAGTCGCCACTGTGAGCGAGCGGACTTTTACCTATGACGGCGCGTGCGCGGGCTCCCAAGTTTTATGTAGGGAGCCACTGCAGTTCGAGCGCGGGGCTCATTTACAGTCTGGAATGCTTTGGAAAAGAGACCATGGGGCCCTTCTAGTGATAGGTCTTTAGAGAATTATCTTGATGAAAACCTTATGGATTAAAGTAGGGTCAAGACCCTATTTTATAAAATATAAGAGTCGTCACCCGATTTTGCTCTACCGGTAAATTACAATATAGCCAATCTGGGTGGGATTCCTATACCTATAAAGCAGAGATTCTGAGTCAGATAAAATAGTTACTTGTATATTTGATTCGAGATATATATGCTTAATTAGTTTATTAAAAATAATTTCCCTATGTCATTTTTGTTTATGAAACTGGGAATGGATAATAATAAAATAAAATAATGTAAAGGGATAGATGTTTATACCTTGGCGATCGATTCCTCTGCCTTGGATGTCCCAGATGATTTGATGGATATAAATGCTTATTTATATTAATGAAATAAAAATGAATACAGCAAAGGTGGGATAGAATCCAATTACCCTCAGTTACCTTTCAAGTGTCCTGAAGGCCGGTACATGCTAGAACTGAATGCTTGAAGGATTAGGGGTGAGAACCTTAGGATCTACGAAGATGATTTATAACTAAAGCTCGTCAAGGATAATGGACTATACCTCGGTATAGTTGGTGTTTCAAGGACAATATGAGGAAGGTTTATAGCTAAAACCCGTTGACAACACTAAACTATAGTATTAGGATGGTGTTTAGGAAATAAGTCTAGGCCAGTTTGTAACTAAAACTTACCGAGGGAAGGGTTCTATACTTGAGTATAGTTTTGGGATAAAGTGAGAGTTTTTTTGGTATGGATTCGCTGTTTGAAGTTGTTGGAAATGAGCAGAGATTACATTCTTTTTATCAGAATTTTGGCAGCATCGATCGATATATCTTGGGAGTGTCGATTGATGCATTTGGGGCAGTTGTAGCTTTGTTGAGTCATTGCTAGACTCAACACATGTCCAAGAATCATTGATTGACACATCTAGGAGCATTGATCAACACATGTGTAGGTTTGATGAGTCATCGCTAGACTTGATACATTTCAGCAGCAACAAGCGTTGATCAACACATATTGAACCATCACTCAATGCATATCCAACCATTGGATTTTTCTGAAAGTTCGACACATGATTCCTAACACACAATGCTAAATTTGACCATTGGAAAGTTTATTTCGAGTTTCTAAGAAAATTATGTCAAAGGCAGAAGTTTAGACAGGAAATTTTTGGTTTGAAATTCTTTCCTTTAGGATACTTTGAGGATTGTTCAAGAGATTTTGGAAAAGGAAAGAGACATTCGATTCATAGCACTTTCGACATTTAGACACCTACATGAATAGGTGTTAATCATCATCATGCCAAGCGGACCGTGCTCATAGCTGTGCTAAATGTTGCCATGTAGGGTGTTGCCATGTTACCTACTGCATCTGTTGATTCTACTACATCGTTATGTTCTTAGAGGTGTCACCTTTATATCTCAATCATTCATGCCATCACCTTTTCTAGAGGTGTCCCATTGATGCCTCGCTTGTTCATTACTTTTAGACTAGTTACATGCATCTCCAGATCATTGCCTTGGATACATTATATCAATGTCTTGATTAAGCCATTATCATCCCTAGAGATGTTATATTGATATCTCACCTAAACTCCAATGTTTTGATGCATTTGTCCAAACCATTATGTTGTTTGTCTCTAGAGATATCTCACCGCCGTCTCGCCTGAAGTGCATTTTTGCTCATGCATAGAGATATCCCACCGACATCTCAGCTTTCACCTATATGTCCTTGTATTATGCTACATCATGTATCACTCGAGTCAACCTCATGTCAATCTCGGGTCCTTGGACCCTAGCAAACTCCTACTTTCATTGCGATGTCTTATCGATATTGCACCCACTATATTTGTTTGAACCACGGTCGCATAACATTGTTTCATCATCATCGTTTTGTCTAGGTCTATATAACCATATCTACCCTATATTCTAAGGTCATGTCACCTTTTGTTTCTCATTAAAATCTTGGGGGAAGTTTTATTTCCTTATATGACTAATGAGTTTTTGTTTTGTGAGCACACTTCAGACATGAGTCTTGTCCGAGTCGCATTACATAACATTAACTACCTTTTGATAGCCTTATTCACATACATTCACTTAAAGTAGGTTCTTTATCCCATTCATTGGTTTTCTCTTAATTTGGAAGAGGATTGACGATCGACTAGTCTGAATTACCTCAAATCAAGTCTAAGTTCAGCCCAAATAGCTTCCCTTTCCAAAACTGATACTTTTGTGGAAGAAATTAGGTCAGTCTTTATTGACTTTTTGAAGTCTAATCAATTAAAAGACACGCTTAAAGACATGGTGCGAAAGATGGTGAAAGAAGTTATTGTTAGCACTTAGGTTTTCTGTGAGCAAGGAAAGGCTGAAGGCAAGCCCCTTCCGGTGGGTTTTATCATGTCTTTTCCATCACCATACTTTGGGAGTAGATCGCCGGATTTCCATCTGACTTGCTATGAGAACTTCATGAAATTGAAAGGCCTGACTGACAAATAGCTAGTGGTTATGTTTCCCTACACCTTAGAATGGCTAGCTGCTGAATGGTTCCAAGTTCTGCCTAAGTAAAGGGTGATTGGTCACAACTCTCGAGGGCTTTTTGGGACCATTTTTCATATAACCTTAAACCTCGAATTAACATTGGTGATCTGGTCTCTTGCAAGCATAGGGAGAATGAGGAATTCCGTAGGTATTATAAGAGGTGGATGGATTTAAGAGTCCTAGTGAATCCAATACACTCTTAGAAGATCCTGGTTGACATCTTGATCAATTGAACCTTGCCTAAAATCATAAAGGAACTTATGGCTAGAAGATTTAGTGAATTCAACGAAGTTTATAAAGAAACATTGACTCTTGAAAAGTACAGTATAAAGCAGGGAGATGACCATGGTGTTTCCCTATGGAAGGATGATCTTTTCGTCCTTCTCCGAAAGCTAAGAAAGGTTGGGATCTTGAATGGGTACCTTATGTTACTTCGAGAGCAGATAATGCTGGCAATTTTTGTGCTTACCATGTTGCTATAGGGCACCATACCAAGAACTGTAAGACACTTTTGACTGTTATAAAAGGGATCATAACGTAAGGGAAAATCATGTGCCCTACCCCAAAAGGAGACCGAGTCCTCCAAGCCTGCATAGCTTACAAGGAAAAGTTAGACATGGAATTCCAACAATTGTCAAAGTTACCTGAAGATGAGATGTGGAATGTATTCGATCAACAAATGAAGAAGCTTAGAAATATGAATTAATTATCCCTCCATCCAAGATCATTCATATTCCTAAGGGTTTTTGTTTTTACGGGTCTTTTTCTCCAGAGGCACACCTTTAGGAATACACGAGGTTCATCAAGATCTTTAATTTACATGTTACTCGTTAGCCTGGCAAATTCGCTATGACGCCTGGAGGCAAAGCATTTGAATGGCATGCGAATCCCCAATCTCAAAGCCTTTTTTTAGAAGATATGAGAAAAGCCTTCCTATCCTACTTTTCTAATTCTCCACCACCGAAAAAACCATAAGATGATACCCCATGGGAAGAGGAGCTGCCGCCTCAAGACCTGTCTATAATTGTGAATGAAGTAGTGGAAGTACTTGCTTTTCACAAAGTAGGGGATGATGCTGACAATGAGGGAGTTAATGGTAGTGAATCAATATATTCATTCATGATAGCTCACTCCAAAATTTTGGAAGGTCAAAAAGATCTGTCCAAATTTATCTTTGTTGCAACAGAGGAAGCTGAAGCAAGAGAAGAAGAAGAGCCATTTGGCTAGTTAGAGGATGATTTTCTTTTTCCTATTTTTGATGTGAACAATAAAGCCTATGAGGCTAATTTATTAATGAAAAAATAATCATTTTGCTTACTTGTTTGATGTCTCACCTAATGGCATTGTGCATCTATTTGAACATTCATATAATGTGTTTAGCATACATGATACTTCTATATATGAACTTAACTTGGGTATAAATGATTATCCTAAATTGGTATATGTTGCAAATGATTTGTCTCCCATAGAGAAAAATGAAAAAAAAAAGTCTTAAAAAGCATGTGATAGCGTTCGCTTGGTCCTACGAGGATATGCCAGACGTTGATCACGAAATAGCCGAACATAGAATTCTAACATATCCAAAGTTTAGACTAGTTAAGCAGAAACTCAGTCGTATAAGACCTGAATGGGCTGAGAAGGTTAAAGCCGACATATCCAAAAAAATTAAAGCCAAGTTCTTGGAAGTAGATGAATATCCGACTTGGATAGCAAATGTTGTTTTAGTAGTAAAAGAAAGATGGAAGAGTCCGGGTTTGTGTTGGTTATTGTGATCTTATTAAAGCCACACCTAAAGGTGATTTCCCATTACCACACATTGATGTTTTGGTTGACAGTGCAGCTAGAGCTGCCATGTATTCTTTCATGGATGGGTATTCGGTTTACAATCAGATTCTGAGGGACATTTATGATAAAGTTAAGACAACCTTCATCATTGAATGAGGAGTTTATTATTTTCGAGTTATTCCATTTGGGTTAAAGAATGTAGGGGCAACATATCAGAGAGTAGCTACTACTTTGTTGCATGATATGATTCACAAAGAAGTTAAAGTCTATATCGATGACATGTTACTGAATTCGTCAACCCGAGAAGAGCATCTGACTATCTTGGACAAATTCCTCACTAGAATCAAGCAATACAATCTCCGGCTGAATCCTACGAAATATGTGTTTGGGATTACATCTGGGAAATTGTTAAGGCATATTGTCAGTCAATGAGGTATCAAAATGGATCTCGACAAAATCAAGGCTATCCGTCAAATGACTACACTAAAAATAGAAAAAAAAGTTTGATCGTTCTTGGGTTCTTTACAATATGTTAGTAGGTTCATATCTCGACTTACTACAGTTTGTGAGCCCATATTCAAGTTGTTAAGAAAGCAGTAGCCAGTGGTATGGAATGATCAGTATTAGATAGCCTTCAATAGAATTAAGGCTTACCTTGTGAATCAACTTGTCCTTCAACCTTCGATATAAGGAAAGCCTTTGACTTTATACTTGGCCATTGAGGAAACATCAGTAGGGGCAATGCTGGTCGAAGATCATGAGGATAAGAAAGAGCACGCGATCTATTAACTCAACAAGAAGTTGTTAGAATATGAAAGTCGCTACACTATAGTAGAGAAAGCCTATGCTACTATGGTGTGGCTAACCAAGAAGCTGAGACACTACTTTCAGTCTTACCAGATCCAAGCTGTCTAAAAAGTTGGCCCTATGAAGTATCTGTGTGAGTCACCTACTTTGGCTAGGAAATTGTCAAGATGGTTGTTACTTTTGCCAGAATTTGATATTAAGTATATCGTAAAGAAAGTCATTAAAGGATGAGCCATGGCTGAATTTCTAGTTGGTCATAGAATCTAATTATGTGGAAAACTTGGAGTTTCCTAATGAACAGTTAGCCGTGGTAGAAGAAGCAAAATCCTTATGGACCATGTATTTTAATGGTGCAGCCAACAAACGAGGCACTGGACTTGGTGTTATCATTGTCTTTCCTCATAAAGAGATAACTCTATTGTCTAAATGCCCAAAATTTTCAATCACCAATAATGGGGCAGAATATGAAGCCTGTCTTTTTGGATTAGAAGCGCTCCTCACCGTTTGGGCATCTGATGTATCAATAGTAGGTGATTTAGCTCTAGTAATTTGGCAAGTCGTAGGAGATTGGGAGATCAAGGAAGAGTCACTTTGTCCTTATCTTAAAGTGGTTTGGGACCTAACAATAAAGTTCCCACAGTTTTTGTATCAACATGTGTTGAGAGAAGAAAATCAAATGGCATACTCACTAGAAACATTGGCTTCCATGTGGGAAAATCCTTAAGAAAGAACAATGAAACCTTTTATTATGCAATCCTCCAAGGCATCGTTATTCTATTGATAAATAATGGTAATAAGGTACACTGAAGAGGACCCCTAGTATTTTGATATAATTCAATTCTTGAGAGATGGCCGATACCTTGACGGTGCATCTTAGTTGGATCGTACAACACTGAGAAAGTTGCCAATTTAGTTTAGCATAGTTCATAGTGTTCTATTCAAAATAACTAGTGACAGGTTACTTCTTAAGTTCTTGATGAATAAAGAGGCTACTCATGTCGTGAGGGATGTGCATTTGGGTGATTATGGACTACATACGAACGGGATGGCTTTAGCAATGAAGATACAATGACAAGGTTATTATTGGACTACGATGATGGCTGATTCCATATCTGAAGTAAAAAGGTGTCATGAATGTCAAATTCCTGGCGTAGGGGATAGATATAATTAGCGAGATTTGTCTACTCGTTGGCCATTCTTAGCGTGGGGGATAGATATAATTAGCGAGATTTGACCATCCTTCAAAAATGGTCATCAATACATAGTAATGGCGATTGACTACTTTTTGAAATGGGTTGAGGCCGAATCCTACACCAATATTACCGCCAAGAAGATGGCTAAGTTTATTGAATGCCAAATCTTTGCTTGGTATGGGATCCCTCACCATATAGTTTCCAATAATGGGGTTCAGTTGCAAGCAGAAATGGTAGATTTAATTGAGAAATACAGGATCGAGCATCATAGATCATCTCCTTATCGACCACAAGCTAATGGGGCAGTTGAAGCAGCTAACAAAGCAAACAAGAACAAAATTATTGTCACATACCGTGATTGGGCTGACAAGCTTCCTTTTGCAATTTGGGGAGATAAAACAAGTGTGCGTACTCTGATGAATTAGACTCCATTCCCTTTGGTATATGGGATGGAAGTTGTTCTACTAGTAGAAATCAAGGTCAAGTCACTCAGGGTCTCCTTAGGACCTCAGTTGAAAGAAACAGATTGGGTTCGAGCCAGATTTGAATAATTTAAATACAATAGATGGGGCGCGATTGAAAGCTTTGGATCACTTGCAAATGTACCAGCAGTGTATGGCTAGAGCTTACAACAATCGAGTTAAATAACTAAAAGAACCGCTCAAAGCAGGAAACTTGGTCCTCAAACAATTGAGAAAAGTTAACACCAATACTATGGGTGAATTCTGTCCTTATTGATATGTTATCAAAAAGATCCTTGGTAAAGGTGTAGCCAAGATCATGGACATGGATGGCAATGAGTTCGTGAATCCCATCAATCAAGACAAACTCAAACACTATCATGTGTAAATAAAAAAATAAATGAAAAAATAAAGAATAAGCCCACCAATTTGAGAACCCAAAAAGGGGGAAGTGGGCAAAAATTAGGGCAGCCTGATGATTCGAAAACCTGAAAAAGGGCGGATCATGCAAAAATTAAGGCTAGTAAAGTCTGTTGGACCTATGTGGGGGATTCAAGCAAAAATTAGGACTAAATAGTTAAAAGTCGCTATCTATTAAACCGTAAATAGATAGTTAGCAATGGGAGACCTGTCATTTAAAATTGTTACCGACATTTGTAACCAATTTGAACTCATTCAATAAAAGTGTCGCTCTTGCTAAAATTCTCGTATGAATGTAATAATAAATGTATTTTGACGTGAAAGTGATTGATTCACAAGTTATCATGCGTTTCATTTTTTTCTATTCGCACCTTATTTCTCATATCGTGCTTACGCTCAATGTAAATAAAAATAATGGAAAGAAAAAGAAAAAATATAAATGAAAGAAATATTTCCAAAAAGCCAAAATATCCGATAGACTAAAAAGAGCAAGGTCTATGCAAAAGTCGGGAAATAAGTCCGCTCAATTGAATACCCGAAAGGGTGGTCTAGGTAAAAATTAGGACATATGCAGTTTGATAGGTTGAGAGCACAATATAACTCCCAATGGAAAAATTAGAACTGAAAATGGAAATGATGTATCAAAAGTCTAGTATGATCACATCGGATGTCAGCCTACACGTCTCCTCTTTGTCTTAGGAAGAATGGGTCCAAGGCCTCTAGAATAATAATACCAATCAGTACTAGCTGTCAGTTGTTCCTCTCGAGTGGGCAAGGTTTGAATCTCAGCTATCCAACCCTTGTACAGCTCATTAGTCAATACAATCCTCCTAGTTTCATACTTTAATCGGGCATATTTTGTGCATCTTGCCCATCTCTCAATGGGAATCTTCTGAACTTGTGTATATTTTCTGTATAACCTAGATGGAGAATATGATGTCACCATTTGTAAACTAAGTAACTATACTCCGTCCGGCGACATTTCTGGTAAGACATCTGAAATCTTTGACTAGGCGCAAACCCAACGGGTCTGGCTCTTGGCATGAACCTGCAAAATAGGGGTCCACTTAGCTAATGATAGCATTTGGTGACCTGATGTGGTAAAAGCACGGTTTGAGAAATTGGATTGGTTAGACTTCTTAATACTCCCTTGCGGTGGGTCCTTCAGAGCCCATTTCTCCAAAATCCATACCTCCAGGGAAACTTTTGTCTAAATCTAAATCTTTCTCTGAACCAAAAACAAACTTGGGAATTGCTATCTTCACTCATCGAGGACTAGGAATGTTTAAAATAGCACTGAATTCTTCAAACAGTGGGCATAGTTCTATACTACTCGAACGAAATACCCTGTCAATTGGGTCCCACAAAGCACAAATCGCTCCAAGAAGTATAGAATTCATAGAATCATCAATATAGTACCTAATATTCCATAATCCAAATGATTTCAATTTCTTCTAGTCCTATTCACCCAGAGTTTAAGGAATTGCCTCAGTTCTACACTATAGAAACCCATCGTTCGATTGAATTAGAAGAAATGAAGAAAACTATAGACTGTTGAAACAAATACCAGTATTGGTATTATCGACAGTAGTACCGCTATCTTTTTGCCTCCACCGTGATCTATACTATTCAGTCATGGACCTTTACAACAGGGGTACCAGTATTATAGAGTAGATCAGTTAATTTCATTATAAATATCAAGAAAATTGACAAGGAATTCCCAAAAATTTATTTCTATTCACTGGGACAAAATTTTGTACAGTAATAATATGTCAAATGTTCCAAAAAGAAGTGTAAATACTGAAAAATGGCTAATCTACTCTGAGCCATCTACAGAAAAGGAATCACTGGAGTCTAACACCTCAGATCCCTCAAGTTCTCTCAATGCTCTCTGCACGACTGAATCACTCAGCCACTTCGAGCAAAGGTTTCTCAAGAGCTCGGTCTCCACCATAGAAGCCTCAACTTTAGTAGTGGCACTCCTGGCCTCCTCCCCAGCTTTAGCCAATTTCTCGGTCATATCCTCCAAAGCTAACTACCAATCCAAACAAATCATGCATCATTCATTATAGAAATGATCATGCATCATACATAAATTATTTCAACAGGTTTAGGTACTTTACCTACATAAGGTGTCGCTAGGTAGAAAAGAGATCACCAAGAGACTAGTAGCCCCTAGCCAACTGCTCCACTGTAGCCCAAGGCACCTACAAATCAAAGCCAAGATCAGAATCCAGCAAAATTCTCAAAATCAAAGAAAACAAATTTTTAAAAAGATCAGAATCTTACATGAATAGTGTCAGCTGGCACAAACTCTAGCTGATGAGCTGGTCGAGGGAGTCCCCGGGTCACCTATCTATTGACTCCCATCATAATGACAAAAGCATTATCCATGGCCATCTGGATGCGACCCTCAACTTTCTGCATCTGGCTGATAAGTAGAGCCAGTAGCACCTGATCAATGGTAGGAGCCACCTGAGCTGTAGGGAGAGTCCCGCTACTACCTGAGGTCCTCCCTCTATTACGTGAGAGAACCTATTGAAATATAATATCAGACAAAATATACTAGCAAGAGAGTATGTTTATAAATCACAAGTTTGTACCCAAAGTGCCAGGAGAATGGCAGGAAAGGGAATCAACCTCGCCATAAAATCTATATAAGCACGCTTAGTAGTATCAGCCTGATATCCTTTGCCATACTACAAATTAGCCTGATACTCCTCCCCCACTAAATGAGGATAGAATAGATCAACTGGCTGATCAACAGGAACCACCCTGTCAGCAACATAGGCCATAGTCCTAAAGCCCCTCACCCTCTCACTCAGATACCACTCCAGGCACATGGGCCACTCCAGCATAAAGCGTTGATCATCGTGTAGCTCATAGGCAGCTATGACCAGACCCATATGGCTAGTGCCCTTCAATGGCTCTCGGCAAAGCTATAATGATGTACAATGTTAGGGTACAATTCTAAAAACCTTGTATCAATACAAATTCTACTAATTTCAATTTTAAATTTAGTGGATACCTGGTCAAGAGTTAGTCCCCATAAGTAAGCTCAAAAAGCAGCTGTCACTTTCATCTAAGACCGAGTCTAAGAGAAGAGAATAATCGCCCCTGGTGCAATCTCACCTACCAGCTCGGGTGGAGGAAGGACCTTATACTCAAAGGCCCAAATCTAATAAAATTAAAGCATTTTAATACCACAAGCATCACTGAAAGAAATAAAGTACAAGGGTCAAATTTAGAAAATACCAGAAGAAAGAGATAGCCGCACTTCAGCTCCGTCAGGTTCCCTCGGGTGCTAGTGTTGAGACCTAAGTAGAGCTGACCAAGTGTTGCTCGATACTAGTTCAGCTTGGGGACATGAGTTAGATCCACCAAAGCTGAAAGGAGCCCATAATGCATGTGGCTCAATCCCTATGGAAAGAGGACGATGGTAAGCAAGCTGTTGAGGAAAGCTCTGATGTACTACTTCCTCAAATCAACAATCAACTCTTGCTGCGTCAACTAGTGATCATGTAGCTTGGTATACTCTAAGCAACTAGAAGTGGGTCTCACACCTAACAATCTCTCCACATAATCCAAGACTGTCTCCTCTAGGTAGAACATATCAGCGTAGACATCGAAGTGAACTACATCACCTTAAAATGACAACCATGTCATCGCCACCATTTTAGAGGGGGTGATCGTCATCTCTCCAACCAGTAGGTGGAAGGTATGGGTGATATCCGAGCACCTCTCCATGAGCACTATCAAAGTAGCACAAGAGGTATGAGTCCCCTTCGGCTGGAGACTCTCCACCAGCTCACTAAATCTAGCATCTACTACTCCACAGTGCACCATGGTGTCAGTGATCTTGTGCCACCATTTTCGGCTCAAAGACAAGGATACTAATCCCTCTCTTGGATGATCCTACACAAAAAAAATCATCATAAGTATCTTTACTTGTCAGTTTCATGCATTTATATATGTTTACATGAGGCATTCTTCCATTTAGAATTACATTTAATAGTAGAAATACCACTATTGGTTTCTGGCACTGATACTGGTACAGATCTTTCCAATATTGGTATGGGCCTTATCAAGACCGGTAACATTATCTCATAATAACTGTACCACTATTGAAAGTGGTAGACGGTGAACAAATCCCTTTTCGCATAGAAAAATCCAAAAAATGTAAAAATGACTAAAATTGACATTCTGAGGCCTAGGATTTCATCATCTAAGGTTCTCTAACTACTCGAGAGTATCAATAAATCCTAAAATCTAACCAGGCATGCATGTTCCATCCAATTCAAGTTTATTTCAAAGTTTCTAACCTAAGGCTTTGAACTTTGAATCAAACGAGTTATAAATCATAAAATCAATCTACTAACTGGTCTATGTGAAGCATGAGACCTGTAGGCTTGATCAATAGTAGGCTAGAATCCCCGATTAAGCTCAAGATGCTTCTCATTGTCCTCAAGGCCATACACTCGAGCAACAGACATAACTCAAAGCTCTGAGTTAGGAATAGTGGCTAATAAAGTCTAAGGAACAGTCCTAGCATTCTTGGAACCCGCCTTGTGAAACATCATGACAAACGGAATGAAAATTGGCGCAAAATCAAGGTAAATAGGTCAAAAATCTGAATAGAACACAAGAGGCAAGTAAGTTTCTGTTTAAGGAGAATGGTGACATTTTTAGTTTTTGAAATTGTTGATGATGGTACAGGTTTAGCTTAATAGCGGTACCGACATCAATAACAGCGATATCGATGTCTAAACCCTTAGTAGATTTCTTTTAAATTTTCATACCAAATCTCTATTCAAAGCAAGTAAGGTAAATCACATTACTACCAGGGTATGACATTTCTAAAACAAAACCAAACTTTAATTTTTACCTTTGTAGAGATCATAGCTCCGGCAAATCTCTACTAGCTTGGTCCTAGACCATATAACCAATTTTTACCTCTATGGAAATCATAGCTCCGACAAATTTCCCCTGGCTTAGTCCTCGACCATACAACCATTCATTATCATTGTTGTAGAAATCATAGCCCCGACAAGTTTTTACTGGCTTGGTCCCGGACTATACGGCTAACTTTTTACCTTTATAGAGATCATAGCTCCATCAAATCTCTACTAGCTTGGTCCTGGACCATACAACCAATTTTTACCTTTGTAGAGATCACAGCTCTAGCAAATCTCTACTGGCTTGGTCCCTGATCATACAACCAATTTTTACATTTGTAGAGATCATAGCTCTGACAAATCTCTACTGCCTTGGTCCCTGACCATACAACCAATTTTACCTTTGTAGAGATCATAGCTCTAGCAAATCTCTACTAGCTTGGTCATTGACCATACAAACAATTTTTACCTCTATAGAGATCATAGCTCTGGCAAATCTCTATTGGCTTGGTCCCTGACCATACAGCCAAATTTTACCTTTGTAGAGATCATAGCTCCGGTAAATCTCTACTGGCTTGGTCCCTGACCATACATCCAATTTTTACCTTTGTAGAGATGATAACTCTGGGAAATCTCTACTGGCTTGGTCCCTGACCATACAACCAATTTTTACCCTTATAGAGATCATAGTTCCAGCAAATCTCTACTGGCTCCGTCCTTAACTATATAGCCAATTTATTTCCATTGATGCATTAATATTTTATTTCAACACTGACATTTTATTCCTCATAGAGTTATTGTCTTCTCCCTAACAAGGATACTTATCATTTCTTTACCCATACGAGTGGTATATTCTCAATGGATTCTCATCCTATATGGAGAAATAGACTTTCATTCTAAAGCAAAGTCAATCGAATAAAATCTCCCTCAGAGGCATCTCAAGTATGATCCCTTACCTTATTCCATACTCACTTTCACACGATCATGGAGACTCCGATCTCTTATATCCTACAAGGGGCATTCTGTGAGCATAAAATATTCCTATGCCCTTAGTCGATGATGAAAGATTGGTTCTATACTTTACTTTATCCTAACATGTTAGGTTTGAAATTGATTTATGGGAATTGGCCTTGAAAGAGTGCATCCAGTCCCTCATACCCCTATGAAAAACCCTAAAAAATTGTCCAAAGGAGAATGTACCCCTATCATCAATAGGGGTACCGTCATTGGTAGATAATGGTATTGTTATCCCCTGTAACGGTACCAAAATCTATTATTTCCCGATTAATTTTGACCGACTTAGTTCAAATTTCCTATTTAAAATCAGCCAATGACGGTACCGTTGTCCCTAAAAATGGTACCGATATCAATTTATTTGGCAGAATATGTTTAGACATGATGTATGCCCTAGAGGTAATTGGGGGATATATCTTAGTTAGTTTTACTTGAACAAATGAAGTTATATTAATAAAGGCATTCTTTTATTATATCAACGACTATGAAAATATATTATGACTGGTTCAGAATATATTCATTGATGTGTCTGCAAAAGTCCATGACATAATCATAGCATGAATTGCAAGGGCATAGTGGGACTATGTTGGTGAGAACTAGTTCGTGTGCAATTATAATTTGTCAAAATATCCCTAGTTGTAGTATCATCAAGACAGAAAATTGATGAATATGAATAGACTAGCATGTGTCATCATACCACTTGAATTTGATTAAGAGTAGCATATCGCATGTGCTAGAGGGTGGTACCTTGGGTTAACACATGAATGTATTCAAGGAGATACATTGGAGACTACTAAGAGATAACACTCGAAAATCTATATTATGTGTTGGTGTTTTAATCGTCTCATTGCAATAGCAATACAATTATCCTTAGACCTGAGATACTAGTAACCCTGTTCAGATGTTGCTATACTTTGGATTATACCTATACATTCTATAGATTGGATGATGCGGATAATTACAGGTATGTTGATGTCTGTCCGTTGGCAAGCTAAGTAGTCAAGATAGAATCTAACACTCCACTATAGCAATATAAGGGAGATGTACCTAGGCCATTTGTTAGAAGTGACACACTCATAAACCTTTGATTAGAGTATGAGTTGATAGGATGGTATCTAATCAACACATTAAATGGTTGAGTAGTGTACTTTCGCAGCAAGACTTAACTACTAGGGTAGCTATTATAGCTTACTAGTGGAGTAACACTTAAATCAAGTCCTAGAAACCAGATTGCACTTAATAGTTGATAGAAGGAGTGAATTATATTGAAACTATTACAGAACCGGGATTAAGTCATAATGCATGTGACGTTTCGAATATTGAGGGTCATATGCCTTTGCTAGATTGCCACTATAACCGATCAAAGTAATTGGAGTCCATAACGATCAGAAGCTCCGAGCTGGTCAATTCCTGAAGGGGATTGAGCCAGGTTAAACTTTTGGTGGCTCGATATTATGGGATCCTATAAGGTTACACACTTTGAGTTATGACCGAGATATATAAAGAACCGTTAGACTAGGTCTAATTTAGAAGAGCAAGGAAATATGGTTAGACCATATCATATTGGTTTGACCATTATTCATTGGTTGGATCAATGAACCTGATATATAATAAGGAGGTTAGAATAGTAAAAGGAGAAGTGGAAACACAAAATGAGCTGGGTTCGGGGAACCTGCGCGAGTGGATTTACACATGTACTATTGGACAGTACATGCACAAGATCTGCGCGCGGGAGAGTGCACAAGTGCACTATGGCTAGTAGGCCTTATGCAAGCGGGCTACCTCTGGTAGCCCGCGATACGCACTGTACAAGCCCGCATGGCCTACGCTCCTGTGCAGGCCACAAGCCTAGTGGGCTAGACTTGCACTCCAGCACAAGCCCAGCCACACTGCTGGCCGTCGGCCAGTAATGTTAGGGTTTAATTGGAGAGATTGCTCCCTAGTGTTTGGGTTAGACTGTACTTTTGGTTTTAATTAAATATACTTAATTGCCCTTTTTTATTTCAATTCTGATTGGTTGAGGATAGGGAATTTATTGTCCTTCGAATATTTCCTAACCACTATAAATAGAAGCCTCCTCCATTATTTTTCGTCCTGAATTTCATAAGCCCTCTCTTGCTCTCTTATTCTCTTAGTTGTTCTGATTCCTAAAAGTAATCCGTCAAAAGACGTATTTACTTAGAATAGAAAACAAAGGGAATTTCTTCTAGAATAAATTAGTAGGGAGGATCTAGCTATCTTCCGCTCTTTTATTGATTCTTCCTTTCTAGAAGGGTTTCGGTTGGTGGTACTCATGTGGACTATTTATAGAGGGCTTCTACTTTGGAGTCTGTGCACGTAGCTAAGGGGTCTTTCTATTGACTATGGGATTCACGCTTCAACTGTTAAGTGGTTAAATTATTATTAGGCCCTTTTAATGAGTGTTTATGACCTAGAATAATTTAAGACTAGCACTATTATTAATCATGCCATGCTTAGGAGATCCAAGGAACTAGATTAAATTTTTTGAATTTTTGCTGCGCCTGTTTTGATTGCTAAAACCCTTAATCTAGTCCAACAGTGGTATCAAAGCTTGCCTAATGCGATTGTATGATTGATTAGAAATATGCTAGGTCTGATTTTCTATGAAATATTTTTGAGTATGCTATGCCATGCCTAGGAATTTATTTGTTGCAATAGAAAATGTTGTGATAACTAGATTAAGTGTTGCTCAAACTTAGTAAGGGTATTTATCTAGGGATTAATAATGTTTCACTTGAAATTGTAAAGGCTTTAAATTTTGAATTATTTGGAATATTTCTTAAAATAGAAAAGAGTAAAATCTTTAATTTAATTAGTCTATGGTTAATTGAGTCAGAAGTGCCCCGTGTTTATTATGGCAAGGATTGGACTCGGCTGCTCATTTACTTCAAGGGGTCTTTGGTTCTAGATTCTAATTACCAAAGGGATTTTTTGAATTAGTTGATTTCTAGTATATTGAATTGGATTCATTATATGATTTTACAAATGAAAGTTTAAATTGTTGAATTAAAACTTATAGACATAGGTGCAAGAACTTAAACAATGAACCCCCTTGTTTGTTTTGCATGCTGTGTGGAGTCTTAGCATGGTGGAATGTTTATGAATTACCAGTTGAGCATGACCCCTAGGTTGGACCTACTAACTCCCTTTAGCATAGAATTAGCTATAGTTTTGTAATCATGTCCATGTATAAGTCATAGATTGGGTAAGATCGGTTGCACCAATAAATCCCTATTAAAATATTGAGACAAAATTAGCCTTCCTGAAAATCAAAGTGTGATTCTAGGCCTTTTCATTGAATGAATTGCTCATGCAAAAGCCTTCTTCTTTAAGATTGTCTATTCATATAGTTTGAGTTAGGGTTAAGTCTTAATCGGACTAGGTTAGTTGTCAGTAAAATCAGAGCTAATGCTAGGCCGGAGGCATCATTTGAGGAGTCATATAATTGGTTATGCACATCCTTTGGTTGGAACTCAAATGGATTAGCAATTGCATTAGATGCAAATGGACTGGATCCACCTATAGCTATTTAAGTTAGCCTGACTCGTGATAGCGGGGTTAGCTTAAATGAGTTATAGATGCTACCTACTAAGGAAATGGTTAGACCATGTTTCCCGAAAGACAATAGAAGGGGCTATTATGTTTTCGAAGTGAACCTTAAATAAAAAAGTAGGAATATGTATTTAATTAAAAGACCATAAATTAAATGCATGTACATGAACTAAGTCTAAAGCAATAATTCTTTTCTTATATCTAGGTTGAATACGTATCCTCTTAACAAAACAATAAAAAATCATCCGGTTGACAAAATCAAATTTAAAGGCTGGAACTTCATGGAGTGGTTCGAGGTGGTAAAGGTGGTTCTTGAGAACAATGCTTTGAGATATGTTCTTAATAACCCACGCCCTTAACATCCCGGTGCAAATGCCTTCGCTTGCAAAATTGATGATTATAGAAAGCATCAAAGAGACTATAAGTTAGTGAAATACTTGATGGTTGATGGAATGCTACCTAAATATCAGAATTTATGCTTAGAGGCAGACTTGGAGTCATTGCTTCAAAATCTCCCAAAACTTGGTGAACTGGAAAGTTTCATGCATTATGTGGGAATGGGAAAAGACTCTTCAGCATCTGAACTTGTTGTATGGGTGTATGAAACTTCAGATTAGCTAAAGAAATTTGGAATTAACTATAGTCTAGATATTTAAAAGGAATAGTTCTGAAAGGTCTACCTGAGAGGTATGATGCATTTAAATTAGAATTTGCCTTTAAGAGTCATGACTGTGGGTTATCTCAAATGATCGATATGCTCGAGCTAGTTGATATTCAATATCGAAATGATTTGGAGGATTGACTGGTTGCGGAAGACCTCAAGATCAAAAGGACGAGACGTTTACAAGTCAAAAGAAAACTCATGAAGGAGGCAGAATGTAAGAGAAATCATGTCAAGCTTAAGTCCTTCTCTGAAGTGAGAGTGGAACGGCTGATGGCTGCATTTTCTGAGCATAAGGAGATAAAGATGAAAGATGCTTATACTTCAGGTATGTTCATGATTGAAAATTTCACTACAGTTCCTTATAAGTCTACATGGGTATTAGATACTAGATGTGGTACTCATATCTGTACTTATGTGCAGGGGTTGTGGAATCGTAGAATGCTGGCTAAAGGAGAGTTGGACCTATGAGTTGGAAATGGAGCACAGGTTGCTGCATCAGCTGTAGGAACATATAGTCTCAAATTGCCAAGTTGGCTAGTTTTAGAATTAAATAAATGCTATTATATTCCGGTTGTTGCTAAGAATATTATTTCTGTTGCATGTTTAGCAGCAGAAGGATTTGAAGTTTTATTTAATAATAAAGATTGTCAAATTTGTAAAAATAGTGTTCTTTATAGCAATGGAGCTTTGATTGATGTCATATATGTTTTAAATACTAAAGTTGAAATTCTTAATATGAATGATGCTAAGAGATTGAAATTAGATAAAGACAAAGCATCTTACTTATGGCATTGTCGTTTGGGCCATATAAACAAAGCTCGCTTAACTGAGTTACACAAAGAAGGTGACTTGGGCCCAATAGAGTAGGAGTCTTATGGGGCATGTGAACCTTGTTTATTAGGCAAAATGATAAAGAAACCATTTAAAGGTAAAGGGAAACATGGCACAAGTACATTAGAAATAATACACACAGATGTATGTGGTCCAATAAATGTGCAAGCACATGGAGGATTTGTCTACTTCATATCTTTTATCAATGATTACTCACGATATGGGTATTTGCACCTTATAAGGCATAAATTAGATAGTTTTAAAAAGTTCAAAGACTATAAGAATGAATTTGAGAAACAACTTGGAAAGAATATTAAGGCACTACGGTCAGACCGAGGTGGAGAGTATTTAAGCCAAGAGTTTCAAGATTATCTAAGGGATAATGGAATATTACCCCAATGGACCCCTCCTTATGCTTCTCAATACAATGGTGTGTCTGAGAGGAGGAATAGAACTTTGTTAGACATGGTTTGGTCCATGATGAGCCACGCAAGTCTCAACAAATCCTATTAGGGATACGAACTTGAGAGCATAGTTTATATACTAAACCGTGTGCCCTCAAAATCAACTGATACAACACCATATGAAAGGTGGTATGGTAAGAAACCCTCTCTTTCTCACCTATGAGTTTAAGGATTTCTTGCCTGTGTTAAAAGGATAATGTCCAAAAAGCTGGGAGCTAGGGCTGACAAATGCTTGTTCATAGGTTATCCTAAAGAGATAATAGGATATACCTTTTAAGATCCTAAGGAATAAAAGGTGTTTGTTTCTAGGACTGCTTAGTTCCTTAAGAAGGAACATATGCTTGTAAAAGCTAGTGGGATCGACCCTGAATATAAGGTTCAAGTAGGCAAACAAGATGATCAATTGATAATTCCTACGCCTAATACACAATAGAGTGTGATCGAGGAACAACCTATTGCACAACAACCATTGCGTAGATCTAGTAGGGTTCCCAACGCTGATGAAAGATATGGATTTTTCAGCACGAATGATAAATGAATCAATCTAATGGAGGATGATGAACCTAAGACCTACAAGGAAGCAATGGAGTGATCAGACGCTTATAAACGGTTAAAAGCCACGAAATCAGAAATGGATTCTATGTATGAAAACCAAGTATAGGAATTGGTCGATGAACCTAATGAGGTTAGACCCATAGGTTGCAAATGGATTTTTAAGAAGAAAACTGACATGGATGGTAATGTAATTACCTATAAGGCAAGGTTGGTGGCAAAGGGCTATAGTCAAAAAGAAGGAATGGACTATGATGAAACTTTTTCACCGGTAGCCATGCTTAAATCCACAAAAATACTCTTAGCCATTGTTGCTCATTATGATTATGAGATCTGGCAGATGGATGTTAAAACCGCTTTCCTAAACGAAAACTTGGATCAGGATGTGTATATGATACAACCTAAGGGTTTTAAATCTTAGAATGGCTCGAAGGGTATGCAAGCTGCAAAGATCCATTTATGGACTTAAGCAAGCATCTCGGAGTTGGAATATAAGGTTTGATGATATGATCAAAGAGTTAGATTTTATATCAAATGCTTATGAGCCTTGTGTATACAAGAAAGTTAGTGGGAGTGTCATCATTTTCCTTGTGCTATATGTTGATGACATACTGCTAATAGGAAATGATATTTCTCTTCTTCAAATAGTTAAGTCGTGGTTGTCAAGAAAGTTCTCCACGAAAGACCTTGGAGAAGAAGCATTTATACTTGGTATAAAGATCTATAGAGATAGATCCAAGAGGCTGCTAGGTCTTTCACAAGATACAAACATAGACAAGGTATTGAGTACATTCAACCTTGAGCAATCAAGAAGGGGTTATCTTCCAATGTCTCATGTAATTAGCCTTTCTAAATCTGAGTGTCTGGGGACACAAGAGGAGAGATTGCGCATGAAAGATATACCCTATTCATCTGCAATAGGATTGATCATATATGTTATGGTTTGTAAATGGCCTGATGTCTCACATGCATTGAGAATCACAAGCAAATTTCATTATGATCTAGGAGAGAAGCATTGGAAGGTCGTTAAGAATATCCTTAAGTACTTGAGAAAGACTAAGGAAATGTTCTTAGTATATGGAGAAGGTGATCTCATAGTAAAGGGATTCACTTATGTGAGTTTTTAATCTGACAGAGATGACTACAAGTCACAATCAGGTTACTTGTTTATGTTAAATGGTGGGGCGACTGTTTGGAAGAGTTCCAAACATGATAAGACTGCCAATTTAACCACTTAATCTGAGTATAGTGCTGCTTTAGAAGCAGCAAAACAAGCAGTCTGGATAAAGAGATTTATTGGTGATCTTGACGTGGTGTCTAACATAGAGGATCCAATAGTAATATATTCTGATAACACTAGGGCTATTGCTTAGGCAAAAGAACCACGGTCTCGTTAGAGAAACAGACATGTACATAGAAAATATAACATAGTTCAAGATATGATAAAAGGTAAAGATATACAGATGGAATATGCACCCAAAGATCAGAACCTAGTGGATGGTCTGACTAAGTCTTTGACATAGATTAAGCATGACCAGAATGTCAATAGTCATGACTTAGGACATTGCCAATCTCTAGTGCAAGTGAGAGATTGTTAGACATGATGTATGCCCTAGAGGCAATTAGGACGATATGTCTTAGTTAGTTTTATTTATACAAACGAAGTTACATTAATAAAG
Source organism: Euphorbia pulcherrima (assembly GCA_947683365.1). NCBI lineage: Eukaryota > Viridiplantae > Streptophyta > Magnoliopsida > Malpighiales > Euphorbiaceae > Euphorbia > Euphorbia pulcherrima. The sequence continues at coordinate 61,116,447 of CANTUS010000004.1, read as the reverse complement.
GCATTCTTTTGTTATATCAATGACAGTGAAAATATATTATGGTTGGTTTAGAATATATTCATTGATGTGCTTGCAAAAGTCCATGACATAATCATAGTATGAATTACAAGGGCATAGTGGGACTATGTTGGTGAGAACTGGTTCGTGTTTAATTATGATTTGTCTACATATCCCTAGTCATAGTATCTTCAAGACTAGACATTGAGGAATACGGATAGACTAGAATGTGTCATCATACATCCTGAAATTGTTTCATAGTAGCATATCTCCAATGCTACAGGGTGGTACCTTAGGTTAACACATGAATGTATTCAGGGAGATACATTGGAGGCCGCTATGAGACAACACTCGGTAATCTATATTATCCGTTGGTGTTTTAATCGTCTCATTACAGTAGCAATACAAATATCCTTAGACCTGAGATACTAGTTACCTTGTTCAGATGTTGCTATACTTTTGATCATACCTATAGATTCTATAGATTGGATGATACAGATAATTACGGGTATAGTTGATGTCTGTCTGTTGGTAAGCTGAGTAGTCAAGATGGAATATATCACTCCACTATATCAATATAAGGGAGATGTACCTTGGCCAGTTGTTAGAAGTGACACACTCGTAAACCTCTTATCAGAGTATGAGTTGATAGGATGGGATGCTGATCAACACATGAAATGGTTGAGTAGTGTACTTTGGCAGCAAGACAAAACTAGTATGGTAGCTATTATAGCTACTAGTGGACTAACACTTAAACCGAGTCCTAGAAACTAGATGGTACTTAACAGTTGATAGAGGGAGTGAATTGTATTGAAACTATTGCATAACCAGGATTAAGTCATAATGCACGTGACATTTTGAATATTGAGGGGTCATATGCCTTTGCTAGAGTACCACTATGACCAATCAAAGTAATTAGAGTAACTAGCGGTCTGGAGCTCCGAGCCAGTCAATTGCTAAGTGGGATTGAGCTAGGTTAAACATTTGGCAGCTCGATATTATGGGATCCTATAAGGTCACACACTTTGTGTTACGATAAAGCTATGTGAAGAATTGTTAGACTAGGACTAATATAGAAGAGCAAGGAAATATGGTTAGACCATAACATATTGGTTAGACCATATTCATTGGTTGACCAATGAACCTGATAAATAATAAGGAGGTTAAAATAGTAAAAGGGGAAGTAGAAACACAAATAGAGTGGGGTTCGGGGAACCTGCGCGAGTGGATTTGCACATGTACTGTTGGACAGTACATGCGCAAGATCTGCGTGCGGGCTAGTGCACAAGTGCACTATGGCATGTAGGCCTTGCACGAGCGGGCTGCCTTTGGCAACCCGTGTGGCCTGCGTCCAGCGAGCTAGGCTTGCACTTCAGAGCAAGCCCAACCACACTGCTGGCCGCCGGCCAGCAGTGTTAGGGTTTAATTAGGGAGCTTGCTCCCCAAGCAAGCTTCCCAGTGTTTGTGTTAGACTCTACTTCTGGTTTTAATTAAATATACGTAATTGCCCTTTTTATTTTAGTTCTGATTGGTTGAGAATAGTGACTTTATTGTCCTTTGAATATTTCCTTACCACTATAAATAGAAGCCTCCTTCTTCATTATTTTTTGTCCTGAATTTCATAATCCCTCTCTTGCTCTCTTATTCTCATAGTTTTTCTTATTCCTAAAAGTAATCCGTCGAAAGATGTATTTACTTAGAATAGAAAACTAAGAGAATTTCTTCTAGAATAAATTAGTAGGGAAGATCTAGCTATCTTTCACTTTTTTATCGGTTCTTCCTTTCTAGAAGGTTTTGGTCGGTGGTGCTCGTGTGGACTATTTATAGAGGGATTCTACTTTGGAGTCTGTGCACGTAGCTCAAGGGTCTTTCTACCGACTACGAGATTCATGCTTCAACTGATAAGTGGTTAAATTATTATTAGGTCATTTTAATAAGTGTTTATGACCTAGAATAATTTAAGACTAGCACTATTATCAATCATGCCATGCTTAGCGATGTAGGGAACTAGATTAAATTTTTTGAATTTTCACTGCGCCTATTGCTAAAACCCTTAATCTAGACCAACAAATATAATTCTGAATTAATTCAAATTTCCCGTTTAGTTGGGGAATTAACTATTCTACCCGATTTGAAGCTTCATTTTTCACTATAAATAGAAGCCTAAAATTAGTTTTTCATATCCAATTCATATCTTAATCTATTCTGCAAAATTAGATCCAGAGAAATTCCTATCAAAGTTCTGTTCAAATCATTTCCGAGTGCTTAGCAAGTTTAGAATAAAGAGGGGAATTCATTTTCACCTAGTTATTCCTTACGATTTTAACTTATTTTTTCCAAATCCAATCATTCACCTCGAGGCTATTTCCATTTCATTCCAAATCTAACAATAGATTCACAACGAAAGAGGTATACAATCTGAGACTAATATAATCATTTTAATTTATTTTCTATTTGATACATTAAATTTCAATTCACTTTAAATTAATTGAATCAATCTTGTTATAATTAAATTTGATTATAAATCAATCCACTCCATTTGTATTTCATTTTCACTTTCATTTCATGCTCCAATCCTAACAATAATCCATTTGGCTTGAAATATAAATTATTTATGTTCCATAATATAAATTATTCATATTTCATTGTTATAATATAAATCGTCTATGTTTCATTTCCATAATATAAATGGCTTATATTTCCTTTCCATAATATAATTGATCCACATAATAAAATCTAAATAATTCATATTTTATTTCCAATTATAATTATACCATATTTTATTTCGCATTTCATTTGACAATTATATTCCATTTCCATTTTTTATTATGTAATTGATTTATGCTTCATTTTCAATTTATGTCTATGTCGATTTTAACTCTTCTTTTCCAAATCCAATCATTCTCCTCGAGGCTATTTCCATTTCATTCCAAATCTAACAACGGATTCACAATGAAAAGATATACAATCTGAGACTAATATAATCATTTTAATTTATTTTCTATTTTGATACATTAAATTTCAATTTACATTAAATTAATTGAATCAATCTTGTTATAATTAAAATTGATTATAGATCAATCCACTCCATTTATATTTTATTTTCACTTTCATTTCACGCTCCAATCCTAACAATAATCCATTTGGCATGAAATATAAATTATTTATATTCCATAATATAAATTATTCATATTTTATTGTTATAATATAAATTGTCTATGTTTCGTTTCCATTTCTTTTCTCATCATTTATATTATTTTTCAATTTCATTTAATTATATTTGAGCGGGTAAGAGCTCTTTATGGTGATTTTGTTCGAGGGATTAACTTGGAAGCACCGGTACACTTTTCTGAACACCCTCTATTTCCATTTCTTTCTTGATTTGCGAAATTGCTTCCCATATTTGCAATTCCATCATCTTCCCAATTTCGTGATTTGCTAAATTTTGTCACGGTGCCATTATGCTGGAAAATCAGCACCGTGACCTTTGACATCGATGTTGCTATTATTTTGGGCAAATGCAATATTTCTTTTTTAATCCCTTTCCTACAGGATAATTGCCTGGAATCAATTTGTTACATATTATGTTTTATAAGCATGAGGTAATTGAAATAACATGATGCCATGACCATATTGAGGTGGTGTGTTTTGGTTAGAACAGCTTCTTTTTCTCGCCTTATTTGTTAAAATGAATCTAGGTAATATGTTTGACATTTAATAAACAATTTTGGTATTTCAATTTAAATTGGCTAAACAAATCGAATAAGTTATTCATTCGGACCCGAATCTCTAAATTAAGGTGTATTTTCTTCTTGGGAAAGTGCTATACCAGAATTTCCTGAAAGAGTTGATCCAAGTTGCGACTCTATATTTTAAACTATGGATTTAGATCCATAAATCTTTTTGACATTATTTTGTAAATTTGTTTTATAAATTGTTTTTTATTCTCTTATATCAATTTTATTTATTAAAACCCCTGGTCAAGTTACCAAGTTGCCTCGGTTGCTTATAATTCATGCCTCAATTGTCCCAAAAGGAAAAGTTACCTCAGTTGACCCTAATTGACCCGAAAAGTAAACGAGCCCGCCCATGGCCGAAAACATTTTCCACTCAAAGAGTTCGCGAGGAATGCATGATTAACGGTTTCATGGGTCTTTCTTAAGGATTTTCCGATGTAGAAGCTAATATTGCTAAGGAATCGGCCATTTGTTTTTCTTCTCTAGGCACATGCTAAGATAGACATTGTCGGAATTTCGCTGATTGATCCCACATTGCTTGAAGATAAGGATGAAGTGACTCTTCTTTGATTTCCCAACTCCTACTACTAGACGGGTCACTAGAGCTGAATCACCCATCACTAGTACATTAGTTTCCCCTATTGTAAGAAGGGCTTCAAATCTAAACAAACAAGCTTCATATTCTGCCCCATTGTTGGTGACTAAGAATTCTAGGCATTTGGAAATTAGGATCATCTCATTATTGGGAGTGACAATGATAATACCTAGACCAGCGCCTCATCTATCAAATGCACCATCAAAGTACATGGTCCATGAGGGCTTTGCTTCTCATAGCTAACTATTCATCGGGGAACCTTAAGTCTTTTAAATAGTTTGATTCTAGGGGATGGCCTGCGAGGGCTTTGGCCATGGCTCTTCCTTTAATCACCTTTCATGTAATGTACTCTATGTCAAACTTAGAGAGTGAGAGCAACCATCTTGATAACTTTCCTGCTAGAGTAGGTGACTCACACAGGTATTTCATAAGATCAATCTTTGAAACTACTTGGATCCTATATGATTGGAAATAGTGTCTCAACTTCTTTTTGAGCCAAACCCCAACAGCATAGGTCTTCTCGACTATTGTGTATCGACTTTCATACTCTAACATTCTTGCTGAGGTAGTAAATCACTCGTTCTTTCTTGTCTTCATCTTCTTGGACCAATATTGCCCCTACTAACATCTCTTCTATCGCCAGATAGAGTATCAAGGGCTTACCGAGAGTAGGCGGTTGTAACATGGGTAGATTAGTAAGATAATCCTTGATTCTATCAAAAGCGATTTGGCATTGCTTATTCCGTTCTAATGGTTGCTTCTTCTTGAGGATTTTGAAAATAGGTTCACAAATGGTAGTAAGTTGAGAGATGAACCTACTAACGTATTGTAATGACCGAAGGAAGGATTGAACCTCCTTCTTGGTTTCGGTACTGGCATGTCGCGGATGGCCTTGATCTTATCAGGATCTACTTCTATACCCCTCTGACTGATGATGTGGCCTAACAGTTTGCATGTTGTGATGCCAAATATACACTTCTTTGGATTCAATCTCAAGTTGTACTTCTCAATTCTAGTGAGGAATCTATCCAAGATAGTAGGGTGCTCCTCTCGGGTTATTGATTTCACTAGCATATCATCAATGTAAACCTCGGCTTCTTTGTGTATTAAGTCACGTAGCAATGTTGTCATAGCTCTTTGGTAAGTGGCACCTACATTATTCAACCCAAATGGGGACCATACCCGAATCTCTGATCCAAAAGGTATGAGTCTCCCACCCAATGGGAACCGTACCAAAACTTTTTCCCAAGTAGACAACTTAGGTGGCGACTCTATCATTGGTATCAAGATTTGAGTCTCGATTCTTTTATTCATAAAATTGGTTGAAATGTGCAAACTTTAACTAAATGGTTTCATCATGCCTAAATCAATCAACCAATCACCCTAGTGGGCCCCACCGCAAGGCACCAAGGGAGACCCACTCGTCATCAACACTGTACAGTGGTAACTCTGCTGGGGATTGTAATCTTTTAACTTGCAAAATTTTGGTTCATTTTAAAAGCTTAAAAGATTATGATAAGCATCGAAAATCATTTACTTAATTTAACCCCTTTTTTTCATCATTTGGGATAAGTATTACACTCTATCTTCTCATCTCATTCTCTCTAGCTAGATGCGCTCTTCTTTTAGCACTAGATTAGGGTGCCCTATTTTCTGCAAACTTACAAAAGTGTCACTCTTGTCCTGCCAGGAATTGAGGACACTCTAGTGGGTGGAGCACTCATTGTCATCTCCCTCCAAAATGTGGCTTGGTGCGATGGGAAACCACTACATCAACTTCTGATATGTCCTTACACTATTCTTATTGAAAGCCATAGAATTTTACCTTCTAGGTACCCTTTCTTTGTGAGATTAAACTAAGGAAGAATACCCTCATAATTGGCGGTGAAATAACGACGGAACCGAATGCTTTGCATGTGTTGTGTTATTTTCTCTTGTAATTAACCCACCATGCATTGTTGTAATTTATGCACGCATACCACATCCCATGCATGTACTAATCTTTTGGTTACTACCTCAGTTCAAGGCAAGAACCAGCAATCTTACCCAGTCATCATCCTAGTCCACCCAATGGCTCAATTCGGTCAATCTATCAAGCCACCAAACCCAACACTACTCATAGCTAGCAGTGGGTCTCACATGCTTCATCAACAAGCCATTTTACAAGTTTTCCATAGTAGGAATTCGAGTCAATTTCCCAATTTTGTGGTTATTCCAAAGGGGACGACTCTCCTTTATTTTATGGGTTTACCCCATGGTATGACCCACGTCCAAAAGACTCATCCTATGACTCTCGATGACATTTCACCTTAGGAAAATCCTCTTTTAAAGCTCTTCAAGAAGCTAAGGAAGTATGGGTTGATTGATCATCTCCGACCATATGTTCAGCTAAAGCCTGAAGAAAGAGGCAACTTCTGTGTGTACCATGTCAGCTCCGGTCATCGACTGAAGTATGTGAAAGTCTCCTCAAAGCTATCGTAGTACTAATTGATGAAAGGAAGATTTGTGAACATAGGAGAGAGGGGATGAAATAGCCATGGACAACTCAGGGTTAGAAGAAGAGAAGGTATAGAAGCGCATCCTAGAAACCAAGAAAGCAAGGGAAGAACCCTCCATATTTGATCTTATAGCTATCAGGAAGTGGAGTGGGAAACCCATCCATGATTGTTTCCAAAGGTGGTTAACAGTCTTGGTAGCTTTTAAAAGGAAGCCTTACAAGAAAGAATTAGCTTATCGACTCATCTTTGGGTTATCTCCTCACCTCCACAAGATAGCATTCATGAAAGAATACAAGACCATTCTTGAGAGTTATGAAGCATACATAGAAGTGGAAAAGTGTTCCAAGAAAATGAAGGACAGTGACCTACGAAAGATTGAAGTAGACAAAGCCATCGATACCCTCACTACTTCAGTATATATCATATTATGCTTAGGGGAAAAGAAAAAGACACCTATTCAATAAGCCTTAAAGAACTTGGCCCAAGTCACAAGAGAAATCATGGACAATGTATCGGCCGAGAAATAGTTGCAAGATCTGGATCATGACCTAACTCACATTCTGATGAGTGACTAAGAAGACCTTTTGCCTATGGAGGATGACAATGCAATCATATGTAATGAAAATGATGTAGCCTTTAGGCATCCTAATGATAATGATAGTAATTTTGCTTACTTGTTTGATGGTTCGATTGATGGCACCATGCATTCATCAAACCACACACATAACATTTTTAGCATTCATGACATTTCATTGCATGACATTAATTTGGGTACTAAGGAAACTCCAAAAATGGCAACAATATCCAATAAATTAACCCTTATTGAAAAAAGAGAGATGATAAAAGTGTTTATAAAACAAGTTAACGCTTTTGCTTGGTCTTACAAAGACATGCCTGGGGTAGATTGCCAAATTGTTGAACATCGTATCTCGATTGATCCTAAGTTCAAGCCAGTTAAACAAAAGTTAGGAAGGTTACATCCAGAATGGGCTGACAAAATCAAAGCTGAAGTTGCTAGGTTACTAGAAGCCAAGTTCATCGAGGTGATCGAGTATCCGACATGGTTAGCAAATGTCATCCCAATTTGTAAAAAGGATGAAAGTGTTAGAATGTGCGTCGACTATTATGACTTGAAAAAGGCATCTCTGAAAGATGATTTCCCATTACCGCATGTCAATGTACTAATAGACAGTACTGCTAGAGCCGTGATGTACTCATTTTTGGATGGCTTCTTCGGATATAGTAAGATCCTAATGGACATTATCGACAAGGTGAAGACAACTTTCACCACAGATTGGGGGTATACTGTTATAAGGTAATGCCTTTTGGGTTGAAGAATGCAGGGACAACTTATCAAAGATTTGTGATAGCTTTGCTACATGACATGATCCACAAAGAGGTTGAGGTTTATGTAGATGACAGGCTAGTGAAGTCTAAGACTAGGGAATAGCATCCTGAGATTTTAGATATATTCTTGATAAGAATTGAGAAATATAATCTGCATTTGAATCCTAAGAAGTGTGTGTTTGGGGTGACTTCCAAAAAACTCTTGGGCCACATTTTTAGTTAGAGGGGAATCAAGGTTGACCCCGACAAGGATAAAGCTATTCAAGAAATGCCTATTCTTAGAATCGAAAGGGAAGTTAGGTCATTCTTTGGATCACTTCAGTACGTGAGTCAATTTATTGCCAAGTTAATAATGGTTTGCAAACCAATCTTCGAGTTATTGAGAAAGAAGGAGCCTATAGAATGGAATGAACAATATCAGATAGCCTACGATAAGATAAAAGATTATCTTGTGAGTGCTCCAGTCCTAAAACCTCTGATGTCTAGCAAACCATTAGTTCACTATTTAGCTATAGAGGAGGCATCTGTAGGTGCGTTGTTAGTCCAAGAACAAGAGGATAAGAGTGAGCACGCCATCTATTACTTGAGTAAAAAATTTGTTGGAGTATGAAACATGGTACACAATTGTAGAGAAGACATGTATGGTAATGGTATGGTTAGCTAAAATGTCGAGGCATTACTTCCAATCTTACAGAAATTCAAGAAGTTACCAAGGTAGACCCAATGAAATATCTTTGTCAATCCCCCACATTGGTAGGGAAACTCTCTCATTGGCTTCTGTTACTGTTTGAATTTGATATTGAGTGAAGGTCATCAAGGGGAGAGCAGTGGCTGAATTTTTAGCAAGTCAACCTATAAAGTCTGATTATGTGGAAAAATTGGATTTTCTCGATGAACGGTTAGCAGTAGTGGAAGTAGAGAAGGTCAAATGGATCATGTATTTCGACGGGGCTATAAATTTAAAGGGTGCTAGTCTTAGGGTAATCATCATTACGCCTCAAGCTGAGGTTATCCCACTGAGCAAACGATTGGAATTCCTAGTTACTAATAATGGAGCTAAATATGAAGCTTGCCTTTTCGGTCTAGAGGCTTTATTAAAAGTAGGAACAAAGGAACCAAGGGTAATGGGAGATTTCACACTAGTGATAAAAGCATGTTGTAGGAGAATGGGAAATCATAGAAGAGTCTCTTAGGCCATACGTGGAAGTGGTTTGGAATTTGTTAGTATGATTTAGTCAATGCTTCTTCTAATATATACCGAGGGATGAGAATCAGATGGCCGACTCTTTAGCTACCTTGGCCTCAATGTGGGAGGGAGAAGAGACTCAACCAATCTATCCGCTGGTAATAGAAATGGCTCATGCCCCATTTCATGAAAAAGTTTGAGTTATGACTGTAGAGGACCAAAAGGCTTGTTGGTACAACAACATTAAGAAGTTTTTGAAAGAAGGAGAATGTCCCGCAGAGTTATAAAGTTCAGATCATGTGACCCTCAAGAGATTGGTGACACAGTTTAGACTAGTTAATGAAGATCCCTTTAAAAGGATAGCTGAAGGTTCATTGTTAAGATGTTTGACAGAAGAAGAGGTAGAAAAGGTAATGACCTAAGTGCACTCAGGGGATTGCGGCCCATATATGAATGGGATGGCTTTGGTTAGGAAGATTCAAAGAATGGGGTACTTCTAGACCACAATGAATGCCGACCGTGATGAAAAAGTCAGGAAATGTCATGAATGCCAGATTTATAGGGATATATAATATTTACCCCCATCTAAACTTCACAATTTATCTACTCCTTGGCCTTTCTCGGCGTGGGGGATAGATATAATCGGTGAAATTCAGCCATCATCAACCAATGGACATCGATTGATCTTAGTCACGATTGATTATTTGTCAAAATGGTTAGACATTGAATCTTACAACAGTGTCATCGCCAAGAAAATGGCTAAGTTCATAGAGAAGCATATTTTTTTGCTCGATATGGGGTTTTGTACTACATGGTATCCGATACTAGGGTTCAATTTTAAGGGGCCACAACTAAATTATTTGAGAAGTTCAACATCGAGCATCACATATCTTCTCCATATAGATCATAAGATAATAGGGAAGTTGAGGCTGCCAATAAGTTGATCAAGAGGATTTTGTCTAAGACAGTGACTACCTATAAGGATTTGATAAACTTCCATTTATAGTTTCGGGATATAGAACTAGCATAAGGACACCCACTGATCAGACACCTTTCTCCTTGGTATATGGAATTGAAGCCATGTTACCTATCAAAATAGAAGTAAGATCTCTAAGAGTGGCACTCGAAGCTTGGTTGAAAGAGTTAGATTGGGCAAGAGCTAGGTATGAACAGTTGAAAGCAATAAATGAGAAGTGGCTCAAGGCACTTGACCATCTCTAGATGTACCAACAGTACATGGCTAGAGCTTACAATAATAGAGTCAGATACCCATAGCAGCCTCTCAAGGCGAGTGATCTAGTTCTTAAGTAGCTATGCCAAATTAACACTGACGCTAGGGGCAAGTTTAGGCCTAATTGGGAAGGATCGTTCGTGATTAATAAGGTCCTTGGCAAAGGGAGGAATAACTTATGGATATAGATGGAAATGAATTCGTGAATCTGGTGAATCAAGATAGGCTTAAGCATTATCATGTCTAGGTCATAAGAACTAAATCATAGAAAAGCAGCACAATGAATAAAAGAAATAAAGAATAAATCACCGAACGAGTGGTCCTCTATTGATCAGGCAAAAAGTAAGGTGCAAACCACTGATCGGTATCCCACAAATTGATTAGGCAAAAGTTAGGGTACTCCAACACAAATAAAGCTCGTTGAGCTGAAAACCTGAAAAGGTCGGCTTACGCAAAAGTTAGGTCATCGAGGGAAAAATGCCAGTTGCTTTCTGGAAAATCTATAGAAAGACCACTAGGCAGTAAAAGTTAACCATTAGAAGTTGCTACCATTGCCTATGTGCTTAAATTAATCTGATCAATGAACATGTTATAATTTGCTAAGAATTTTGGTCTTATAAATGCATGTATGTCTTTAGGTGAGATAATTGCAGATATGAGAACATCATTTTTTTCTCTGCATTTTGTACATCTTTGTTGTTATCTTTACTACGCGTACATTATTCAATAAAAGACAAAAATACTGATAAGCCACAAAAGAAGTAAGGTTTATGCAAAATTCGGAACACATCTGCTGGATTGAAAATCGAAAAGAGCGTTCCAGGCAAAAGTTAATATGAAAAGAAAAAGAGAAAAGAAATGACAGAAAAAGCATGCTGGATTGAAAACCCGAAAGGGCCGTCCGGGCATAAGTTAAGGTAAAGAAAAGAAAAGTCCACTAAACTGAGCCATCAAGGACAGTTCAGGCAAAAACCAGGACAAAAAAAGACATGAAGAGAATTGTTTGATAGGTAATCTCACACTGAGTGGCCTATACAAAAATTAGAACTCAATTCATAAGTGCTAGTTTCGTTATTTATGATAATTAGGACATCATTTGTAATTGCCATGTCTCACAACTAGGATTCCTTGAACTTAGTTCTCCTAGTATGATATAACAGGGTATCATATATCCCCAAAAGTGATAATTTTAACTAGGCAGCCTTGGTAATTCTGGAAAGTTGCATTTGGCCAGTTCATTGAGATCAGAAACTTGGAGTGTTCAACGGTTAACTCACTTGCTCATGGTTCATCCTAAATGGGCTTCATTGTTAATTATGTCAAAGGGAAACATCGATTTACAGACAATGATATTCAACGGTTTTAGTTCACAATAATAAATTTAACATGCATAAAGTTCAAAGCCATAAAAGTAGTCTGTAAATAGCATCCAAGTTTACATCAAAATAAGCCATGCAGGGCCAAAAAATGATAGATATCCCAAAAAAGGAAGTAAAAAGAGTGCAGCCTAATCTAAACTATTAGGGGGTCATGTCCCTGATGCTCATGTTGGGCCTCATCAGCTAGCAGATCCGCCAAGTCTATCATCACATGATCCCCTACCCCATCTTCAGCCACCTCAGCCTGCTGCTCCCCCTTCTACTCGGCTCCTATTGGCTGGGTCTCCAATGGCTCGACCCAATAACAAGAACCATGATATGTAGAATTGTATTAATTGGCCCTATCCTTTGTCATCCGGGCCAACTATCTCTGCAGCACCTCAGCCTCTGCCCGTGCTCATGTAGCCTCCTCTTTGGACCTCTCCAACTCCTCCTCTAGGGTCCTGACCTGCCTAGCCTCCGTAGTGGCCGCCCGCAACTAGTCCTCCAGGAACCTGGCTCGCTCCTCTAAAGCATCCAAGTCTTGAGCAAACTTGTCATGCTCTATAGCCAGCAAAGTCTACATGAAAATCAAAAGATCAGTACACATATATAAATGTCATGGCATGCATCATGCATAGTTTGTTAAAATTTTTGCAGGTAAATAGGGCCTACTGAAGCTAGAGCATCCTGAGCTAACAACAGATATCGAACAGAGAAGAAACCCCTCGCAATCTTCTCTGCCTTAGCCACAGTCACCTAAAAAGAGATCACATCAGTTCAAACCAGACAGTCCAAATGGTTATCATAAAAGTACTTGTAATGGAGAAAACCTTGTATGTGTAGAGTTGGATGGGGTAAACCGAATAGGCTGGACCAATTCCTCAAGCTCCTTGATAGCTCTCTTCCCTGAATTGTCGAGAAGTCAGAAAAAGGTGTCTAACTATATCCAGAGGACACCCTCTCTCACACCTCCAGCAATACGAGACTGCTTTATCGTTGACTCTAGGGCAACAGGGATAGCAGTTGCAGTGGCGGGCCTCTTCTATGTGGCAACGGAAGGCTATAATAATAAAATATTTGCATTCAGATTTGTGATCATTCTTAAAAAGCAATAAAGGAATTCGCAAAGTCCTAATTAAAAAATACCTGAGAGGAAGGAGTAGCAGACCTGGCCGAGCCCTTAGTACTCCTGACGACAAAGGGACCCATGTGATCACCCCTTAATCCACCCTCCTCCTCAACATCATCATTGCTATTGTCATCTCCCTAATGGAACTCGAGGGGCTGGTCATCATAGTGTATCCTCTCAAAGAGAGGAGGAAGGGAAGACTAAATGGATACAGTATAGGCACCCTCCACTGACATCACTCAAGCCCCCTCACCTAGTATGTATAATGCCTAGTCTATTGTAGGCATCAGATGTGGCCAATATACCCCCACGGGGATTGAGGGAGGCATCGGTCTCTCACCCACTGTACCCGTCCACCAGCTGCGGATCCTCTCACCTAAGTACCACTCTAAGGAAAGGGGAGACTCTAGTACGAACCGACGATCCTCTACTCTGGCTCACATCCGCTCGATATCCTCATAGATATGGGTCTCAAATAATCCATACAAAGCAAACACACTGTAAGTATCCTAACTTTGTAAATATAGTTTCTACTAATGGTTTATGGAAATGTAAAGCACAAGTTTGATGTGAAAAAGTTTACCTGGTCAGAGCATAACTAGCAGAGGAACTCCCTATACTTAGATAGGGTCCTGGCCTTCTAGAGCCAAAGTCTCATCCATCTCAAGACAATATGAGGTGTCTTAGGCTATCTCGGTAGGCCAGGCCTAGGGACAAGCCAATGCTCAAAAGCCCAAATCTACAAATCTTGTCAAAGCCAGTTGCAAGACAATTCAAATGAAGGATTAAAGCATAAAGGATAAGATGTTAGGATAACCAGCAAGATCAGGAGGCATATCTTGAGCTTGAACTAGTGGCCTCGAACACCGATGCCCAACCCATAGTATTACTATGCAAGAATAGCTCGATACCAGTTCTTGCCAGGCATGGCAATAAGATCCTCAATAGCTGACAGCAACCCATAGTTGAGGCAGTAAGAGTAGACAAAAAAAATAGTGGTGAGGAAGGTCAAAGAGGACCAAGCATACTGGTCCCTCCTCTCCTCAGCAATAGGGCTCAGCTGCCTAACCCAGTAATCATGCAAGTCCCCATACTTAAGCTTATCCTTCCCTCAAGGATAAAGCCCAAGTAGTCTCTAAATGTAGTCCCTCACCTCGTCCCGGTAGTGCTAGCGATCTGTATAGACATCAAAGTGGATGATGTCTCCTCCCCACCTCAGTTTGGTGAGCACACACACATCAGAGGGATTCCCTATAACTTCCCTAATCGGTAGGTGGAAAGTATGGGTCATCTCTGACCACCTCTCTATCAGAGCCAAGATAACACCTAGGGTAAGTGTCTCCAGCCCCTAAGGAATAGCTCGGACAATATTTGTGAAGCCAAAGGAGTCAATGTGGGTCAGTAGTTGGGTATCTCCTACTACCCATATCTCCTCATACCATTTTCTGTAGAAGCTCAAGGCTCCCACAGTCTTGTGAGAGAACTACAAGGATGAAAACACAATTTAACAGGGTAAGAATGTAGTGGGATAGTAAAAAATGAGAAAAAAGTCATCGAAAAAAGGATTTGGACTTTTTGTCCTTGAAGGAGGGACTTGTACGGGTCCGCCCCACTCGTACGGGTCTGCGTACGCCTCCCGTACCAAAAAGAGACCCGTACGGGTCCCACCCTACCCGTCCAAGTCCTTACGAGTAGTAAGTGCACCCAAAAATTCTAGAACAATCAAAATTCGACCAAAACTCAACCAAATCTCATCCAAATTAGTCTCAAAAGCATCCTAGACTAAAGTTACATGCACCAAGCTCTATTTCAACATCTAAAACACCCTAAATCATGCCAAAAATCAAGAAATTATGATAATCTCAAAACTGGAAAAGTGGGGAATCGAGTGAAATACCTAGAATTTTAAGGCGTGGGTATCATTAGAGGGAATCAGAGGCACTTCAGAAGTAGGAGTAAAGCCGAGAAATGAGTCCCTCTCATCAAAAGTGTAACCAATGGACGACATTCCCAAAGCTCCAAATTGCCCACCTAAGGCAAATCCTTGCATTTGAGAGAGAAACGACCGACCTTAGGAACCTTCTTGTGCATTTCTTTGATCGATCTTGAAAAAATTGCCAGAAATTTTAGTATTGGAGAGTTTGGTGTAGGCAAGATGTGAGAAGTTTGTGTCCGTTTTAAACCCCTCTGACTAGGACTCGTACGGGTCCCACTTCTTCAAATCCCTACCCGTATGGGTCCCAACCCACCTCTACTAGTCTTCTTTTGCCATCAAGGTTCAGTTTTTGAACCAAAACTCCATAAATGCACCAGGGGCACATCCAGTCCGGACTAGGGGCCAACCCCATTTCACTTAAGCTTCTTATTCTAGTTATTTAGGGGCAAAACCCCTAGTTCACCATAATTCTTGACCAAAGGGGCAAAATTTTTTGTTTGACACAAAAGTCAATCAAGAAGAAAGGTAAGCTACTTTAGATTAATTGTTGACATAAACAATTTTCATATGTAAGGAAGAAGTTCTCAGTAGACAATCATCTAGGAAGACATCTTCTTAGCAAGAAAGTCAACCAAGGGGAATCCCCTCACTCCCTAGCAGAGAAACCAGTCAATGGTATACCTCATCATCAAATACCCTAGGGGTACTCCCCAATAATAGAACCAATCAAGGGGCATTCCCTAAAGAGGCACCCTTTAGAGGGCATTCCATCCCTAAGCAATTGGGCCAAACCCGACATTTCTCGCATTCACTTTACATTTTATTTAGGGGTCAACCCCCATCACACATCTTTATTCTTAATTGAAGGGGAAAAAATTTTTGTTCACCACAAAGTCAATCAAGAATCAAGATGTGTCATCTCCAGTAGCAACACGTTTTTCTTGTCTCTTAACAAGTTATTCAAATTCCCTAACATGAGAGTCATCCGCCTTAGAAAAGGGATACACCAATATCAGTCGGGAGAGTCATGCGCTTTAGGAATGGAATATACCATCAGTTAAGAAAGTCGATCTGCCTTAGGAGAGGGATACATAACCATCATTCAGGAGAGTCATCCTCTTTAGGAAAGGGATACACCAGTAGAAGGAGAGTCATCCGCCTTAAGAAAGGGATACACCATACGAGGAGAGTCATCCACCTTAGGAAAGGGATACAGTAGCATCAGTCAGGAAAGTTGATCTGCCTTAAGAAAGGGATATGAGGAGAATCATCCACCTTAGGAAAGCGATACAGCAACAGAAGGGTCATCTGCCTTAGGAAAAGATACACCATCATCAGTCAGGAAAGTCAATCAGCCTTAGAAAAGGGATACAACAACAGGAGAGTCATCAGCCTTAGGAAAGGGATACACCATCGTCAGTGAAGAAAGTCATTCCAACTTAAGAAAGGGATACCAAGAGAAGTAATTCGCCTTAGGAAAGGGATACACCATCATCATTCAGGAAAGTTGATCCGCCTGAAAAAAGGGATACACACACCTTCCCTAGTGAAGTCGCCAAGGATACATGAGTAGCTAGGAAAGTCATCAACCTTTAGAAAGGGATATGCATTAATGAAGGAAAGTAATCCACCTCAGGAAAGGGATAAACACTGGCAAAGGAAAGTTATCTGCCTCAAGAAAGGGATATGCATCGGCAAAGGAAAGTCATCCACCTCATGAAAGGGATACACATCAACAAAGAAAAGTTATCCGCCTCAAGAAAGGGAAACCCAGGAAAGGAGTTCACCTCAAGAAAGGAACCCATCCATGTCACCTCCTTAGGTATAATTTCTAAACTCCTACTCGTATCATGAGATCATACAGATCCGTATCTATAGTGATCCCATGAGGCGCAGTCTGTAAGCACTAGATTTTAGATAATGATTTTCTTTACAGGTGTTATCCATTTAGAGTTGTTCCAACTACAGCAGAGAGAAGTTTGGCCAAGTTTAGAGACCTAACCTGCCCTTAGGGACCCATACAGGTCATACCCAGTGGTACAAATCTACTAGTTGACCCGTACGGGTCAAACCCTTTCACTCACCTAGGTGGGACCCATACGGGTCCTACCTGGACCCGTTTAGGTCCCATACGTGCCCAAATAGTTAGTTTGGTTAGAAAATCATGCCTATTTTTGGGAGAAATCAGTCATGAATGCAATTTATTATGTTTAGACTCGATTTCCCCCTATAAATAGAGGATTTTTACTTCATTTTAAATGGGCGACAATCGAAAACTAAAAAGAAGGAAGATAGGCAGCATTCCGAGTAGTTTTTCATAAGTTTAAGAAGGGTATAGTTGAGGTATAAGAGGTAGAGAATAGGGAGAAAACCCATTCCTTGAGGTTTTATCCACATTTTATTCATTTCTAACTTCGTTTATTAGGATTTAGGAGGGAAACTCTATCCACACAAACACTCGCCCAAATAGTCCTAAATTCACCATTTTAACATTGAATTTGGCTCCCTCTCTAAGCACATAGATCACTTCAAAGTGGATTCACAACATAAAGGTAACGCTTTTGAGTTTCAAAGAGACCCACACTCACTTTATTTAATTATTTGGCCTGTTTCTTCTTTTCTTCTTATTTTGGGTCTAGTCCTAACCCATATGAGCCTTGTTGGCTCCTAGTTGTCTTTATAAAGACTATGCAGATGTGTCATACTCGTATGGAAGGAAATCCCATTTCATTTCATTCTTCATCTATAAATCTACCATAACTCAGCTTTTTAGAAATGAGTTTCTACCTGGGTCCGTACAGGTTTGATCCCACCCGTACGGGTACTGACCCCTAGGGTAGATTCCCCGTTTCTTCTTTTTTTTGAATTTGTAAAATAAACCAATATCACAATATACCATGTGATTAGTTTCACTAATAATACGGTAAATCAACCCACAAAAGCTAATATGTGTTTTCATAACAAAATGCGCTAAAGACCTGTTATTTCTCTCAAATCCTAGAAGCCGTTCGGGCACTATCGATCGCAAAACTGTCATGCTAACACAATCACATTTTTCCTAATAAAATACTGATTTATGATGTGCCATAAACTATGCTAATCTTTCTAGATGAATGGGAATTAATTTTATTTTGTTTTATGACTTAGAACAAATGTATAGGTTCTTTTGCACTTCCCCCTTTCCCCCGGTTGTAATTTTTATTCCCCTATTTATTACTTGTGCTTTATTATGAACTGCTGAATTCATGAATCAAGTGTGAAAGAGTGTAGAAAAATAAGATTTCTGTAATAATTCCCCAAATGATGAAAAGATAACGGTTCTACTCATTGAATGTAATTTTGAATTAACTAAATGAGAAATAAGTGACTCATCCGATATTTGAATCTATAATGCAAAAGGTATGAGTCTCCCACTCAATGGGAACCATACCAAAACTCTTTCGCAAGTACACAACTTGGGTGGCGACTCTATCATTGGTATTGAGATTTGAGTCTCAATTCTTTTATTCATGAAATTGGTTAGAATGTGCAAACTTGAACTAGATGGTTTCATCGCGCCTAAATTAATCAACCAATGACCCCAGTGGGCCCGCCCCAAAGTGCCAAGGGAGACCCACACATCATCAGCACCTTACAATAAGACATCACATAAGTAAGAAATATTATTATAATTTATTGATAAATTGTCCTCATAAGCCTTATTGTTCACATCATAAAGACTAGGAATTGAAACCAAAACATCATCCTCATCCTCAATAGGAGTGGCAGAGATGGTAGCAGTGGTAGGTACATCTTCAAAGAGAATATTAGACAAGTCTTCATGGAGCTTCTTCTTATGACCTTGGTGAGCTTCTCTTCTTACTTAACCAGTTCTTTCACTAGGTTAGCAAAGGATTCTCCTAACGAACCATTGGGCTGCGTACCCAACTGCTTCTTCATGAGGTTAGCAAAAACATCGTTAATGAAGGAGATGGCCTTTCCCCCTCATAAGGTATCAGTTCTTGGGCCAAGGGAGTCTCTTCTTCATCTATTTCATCAATACAAAATTTCTTGGTAATGTCAAACACATCATTGAAGACCTCAAAACTGAGAATCAGTTCTCCCCCAATTTCCAATGGTTTTGCTTCTCCTTGATAGGCTGGTTCTTCGGCCCTCTTGTAGACACTGACTATGTAGGCTGAGTGTCAACACATATTCTTGGTGGCTTTCTTAGGGGTGAAGCCTAGACCCTCTTTGACCTTTTGAGAGTTGATCTTGGGGAGAGACGGGATCCCTTGAAGATTACTTCCTAGACCCTTGCCACGATTGTACCCCTTTCTAGCCATGTACTTTACTACCCATCAGGAATACTTCTTGATTCCCTCTTTTTTAGACTTAATGACCACTAACACATGGAAATCAATAAAGTTATTCCCCCCTCTAGCGGTGGCTACTACAACTAATTCTTCGTCAGCTTCTATAGTGATAGGATTCCCTTTATGGATAAATTTGACCTTTTGATGGATAGTGGAAGGTACTGCCCCTAGTACATGAGTCCAAGGACAACCCAACAGCAAAGAGAATATGATAGGAAAATCTAATACAATTAATGTAATAGAAGTCGTGACTTCCCCCACGATCAGTTCGGTTTTGAATGCCCCTTCGACCGTCCTCTTGGAAACATCATAAGCCTTGATGATGGTGCCTGACTTCTTCAACATGTCTTTGGAGAGGCCAAGGTGTGGCAAGATTTGGAGGGGATATAGATTCATAGATGACCCATCATCTACCATCACACATGGAACCATGAGATCAAATATTTTTACTTTGATGAATAATGCCTCGTTGTGCTTCATCCCCTCTTGAGATAAATTGGCGGGAGTGAAGGAAATAGGAACATAATTCTTTATGGAACTCCTCTATTGACAATCATACACATCTCTCCGAGGGAGGTTACAGGTACAACATCCATCTCTATCAACTTCTTCATGAGAGCCTTTCTATGAGCCTTAGATTCGATGATCAATTACTAGATGGTACACCTGGCTATAGTTTATTTTAGCTACTTGAGACAGAGTCTTCTTCTAACTCCTCTCCCACAGATGGCGGAAGGTCTTGTACATGTTTTGCCCCTTTGATTTGAACACCTTCTTAAACTCAAGCTGATAGATTCTTCCACTTTGAGTCATGTTCATAACTCTCCCATTTTGCACATACGAGATAAATCCTCCTTTGGTTTTTACAGGAAAGAAAATGTCATTCTTGGACTCATCACGATGGTCATTAAAGACTTTATTGAGGTCTATAGGGTCAATTAGACGGTTAAAAAATTGTATCCCTACCTGGAGAGCTGTTCACTTATCGATAAAAGAGATCAAGAGCTTTTATATCAATATTCCCTAAAGGGACTGCTTCTAGTGCCATCTTAAGTCTGTATTGCTCTTATTCACGGGTTTGCTTGGAGAAATTGATAAAGCACAAAGTCGGGCGTTGGGCAAAATTCAACCACCAAGATTGATTCTTCAATCACTATTTTGTTCCTCAATCGCTGGATAACATAAGCTTCGGCTAGACCAGACTGCTACATATTCACAGATTGAGTAAACTGGGGCAATGGATTACTCATGGTACTGGGCTTTGGTGCCAAATCTTTAATCTCCTTATCTTTGATGAGGGTCTTGATTACGGTTAGGAGAGCCTTATAGTTATTAGTACGGTGACCAACAACTACATAGTAAGTGTAGAAATTGCGAGCATCTTTCAATTTAGGCAGAACAAAAGGCAACAAACTGCTCAACAAGTTAAGTTTCCTCAACTTGCTAAAGAGAAAAGACAGATTGTCCTTCCATGGGGAGATGCCATGCCTATCTTCTAGAGGGAGTTGGATAGAAGCCACATCAGCCTCAATAGGGGTGACCACTCTGGTTTTAAAGGCAGCGTGAGTAGGTACAGATACTTCGGTGGGCATCCTATAACTAGCTGAAAATGGATGGTTGGTTACAGGTGGGCTCCTTTGTTTCTTTATAGTGGCTTGTCTTTCTATCTTCTTGTCAGTTTTGCAAACATCAGAATAGTTCTCATATTCACCTAAGGCCATATGATCTTAGTACCACGGTAGTGCACCATCTATCATCTTCGTAAACATCTCAGGCAGGCTGAGCTTACTACCTAACAAAGCTTGGGTGGACATCCAGTTCTTATAGTAAGATCGAAAAGTCTCCCCCTCTTTCTTCTTGACTTGTTCTAAGTTCTAAATGGTGATTTTCATCTTGGAATTAAACTAATAGTGTTCTTTGAAGGACTTGGAAAGCTTATCCCAATCTCGGCGAACATCATCGAGTTGAGTGGCAAACCACTTGGTGACTATCCTAGTTAAGGTGCATGAGATCATCTTGGCTAGCTAATTATTGGACAACCCCTTCATTCTTATCACATTCTCATAATTCCATATATAAACTAATGGTTGGCCTATTCCCTTGTAAGGAGGAAGGGAAGGCATACTAAAACCAAGTTGTAATAGCTCAAATCCATCTACAACTGAGGCCTTGCTTACCTTATCCCCTATGGAAAGCAACTACTTGAGCACAACATGGATTTTGGCAGTACCCCTATTAGTCTTGGGACCACCACTTTGATTATCCTTATCAAGCCCTTTCTTGACTTTGTTCTCTAGTTCTTTCTCGGGATTCTTTCCCAAGCCCTTATCGGTCGCCTCTTTCAAGGCATCTTTCACTAACAATGAAACCTGATCGCTGATGGTGTTCTTGAAATGATTGGACAAGAGAAAGTTAGTGAAAGTATCATTCGTTTCTCGTAGAAGGGCCTCGACATCGAAAGGAGAAGCCATTTTAGTGATCTCGAGAGAGCTTAGAGTAAACACAGAACTGAGTTGCTCAGACTGATCGGAACCTGACTCTAGCCCCAAACTTGAAACAAAACTTGTGATGATTTCACGCCCTTGATAAGAGAACTCAATAGTGAGAAATAGACGATCGTCGCCCCTGTACCAAGTTGAGATAGAATTACGGTCGGATTAGTCCATGCATGGGTTTTGGCATGGATGTAGGATGATGTGAGAATTAGGATTTATATTCTAGGTGTATGCATGTGAATATGGCTGCAAACGATGTGGTTAACAAGTATATGCATGGCTTGACATGGACTTGTATGTGCGATGTACTTACAAAAGAAACTCATTAGTTTGATAAAACAAAGCAAGAATATCCCCCAAGATTCCATGAGAGACCAGGGTAGGCTAGACACAAGGCATGATGTAGACTATATGTTTGATGAAGGTTAGACATCTAGACGAGTAGACTTAACATGACTAAGGCAGGGTTTGATACAGTTTGGGTGATGGGGTGTCCCTTATGCCTTAAAAAATGGGTGTGAGACATTAGTTAGACATGACATGTGCGATGTCTATGTGATATCGATATAGGGTGCTTTTTACTTGCTGAGGGTCAAGCTAACCTATGGTTCAACATGGTTAAACTTAACTCGGGTGAGTAAAGGGTCGGTTGAGACATCGGTGTGACATCTCTAAAGGCAGACAAAATAACTTCATATCGGGGATACAAAGGGATAAGGGTTCTAATAGAGATATTAGAATGACATCTCTAAAGGCATATGCTATAATGACATAACAGGGATGCGAAGGGATGAAGATTCAATCGAGACATCAAAGTTACATCTCTAAAGGCAGACAATATAACGACGTAGAGACAACATCAGTGGGATATCATCTCAAAGGGGCAGACTCCTAAGGATTACTAGGGGAAGTCTCATGGGAATCTTGAAAGATTTGATATCAAAACAAGACTAACATAATATGGCAAGTGGCATGTAGCATGGCAAGACGTAGTATAGTAACTCGTAGCATGGCAACATGTAGCATAGAAAAATAAGGGGTTAGTTAACACATATATGGCAAACAAATTCTTCCAACCTTATACCTCCCATCTCCTCATTACTCCATGTGTGGGGGGTAAAGCTTCTAAATCTAATCTTGGCTCTAAACCTTAAGATCCATAATAGACAACAAGGTGTGACCAAAATCTATTAAATGTGAGTTAGGTAAGTCCTAAGGGGAAGTTTCTAGGTTTTACTATATGCAAGCTTGAAGTCTGGGTTATTGATGTAAATAGTTTTAACAGCACTGGGTGCATCTTGGTCCCACAGAGGATTACAAAAATATGATATGCCTGTGAGTGGTACCCACTAGGTACCCTAGGTCCCATAAAGAATGTTAGAAGACACTTTTATGAATTAACCGGCTAATAATAGGGCATCCTTTCCTAAAATGCAAAATAATCTAACAACTGCACATGAATAATCGTATTAAATATATTAATGTTGGACAATGGCTAAGCACTTTAAATGCTCGTTGAGTCTTTTTAAAACCTTTTAAAAATAAGATTTTTGAAAAAAAATTAAATTCCCTAGCAGAGTCACCATAGTGAGAGGGCAAAGCCTTTCGAGTTGGGTCGATTGGGTCAAAGCTACTTGTGGGTCATAAATCGAGGCATTACGATCCACTGGGGGTTTTGTTATGATTTTATGAAAACAATTTTAAGAAGATCCAAGAACCTAAATCATTGGATTATAACTCAAAGTCGCCACCTGGATCAGCTCTTTCCATGAATTTGAAATAGCATCAGCTCCAAGAATACAACACTAAACCATAATACAGAGATTCGGGTCCGGATGAACCAGCTATTCATTACTTAGCCGATTAAACACATGTTCTACAACCAAATTTACTCTATTCAGTAACAATTATTGCCTACGATTGATTTTAAGAAAGAGGATGAGAAAATAGAGTTTATTTAATGCAAAACACACCGCTTCAATGCGATCATGACATCACAAAAATTTAATTTAAACATGTTTACATGGTATAAAATATTTACAGAATATGTGACAAACAATTCTTGGAGCAGAATACCCATTTGGACCTACCAATAATCGCGTTGGGTCAAAATACGAGATTTTGGGTATTCTGCCAAGAATGAATCACGAAACCGGTATTAGGATCACAATACCATGATTTGTTGAACACAGTATAGTGATCAAAATTAGAACACAACAAAGAAAAAACAAAACAAGCAGTTTCAAGTTTGGTAAAAATAAAATGAGAACGTTTAGAGAGCATACCTGAGTGCCAGCTTTCCAATCACCACAAAAGAGCTCTTACCCGCTCAAAATATAATTAATTGACAAAAATTGAATTTAAATAGGATTTACTCTCAGGTTATTACCTTGTGGAGTAAATTTCTTGCTTTTTGGTTTAGGAGCGATCTTGAAGAAGAGAACCTCGAAGAACTAGGAATGAATTAAAAGACACTCTTAAATGAATGTAAATAACAAAAAGATAAATCGAACAAGTCGATTCCTCTCATTGTTATAAACTAGAATGAATAAAAGCAGAAAACTCGGCAGAACTTTGCTAATTCATAAAAGAATTTTTGAGAGTACTTTTAAGTATGTAAATTTGTGTTCTTTTTGGTGTTTGGGGGCTCTATTTATAGAGTTCTTGCCACTAAAAACGGGTAAAAAATCATATGTTAAATAAAGAGGAAAAGGAATTTAATTCAAAAAATATTTTTCCTAAAGAATTAATCACCGTACCCCAATCAGGATCGCGGTGCTGTGATTTATGGGTTTTAGATCAGGAAATTTGGATTTAAGGTGGTACCTAAATGGGGAAAGAATCGATCGAGGTACCCCAATCATGGATCACGATACCGTGATCTATCAATCATGGTACCCCAATCAATTGGGGTATAGTGAAAAAACTCACTTTTGGCTCTCTAAAAGGAATAAGATTTTCGTTCTTCGAGGCTCACTTCTATAAATTAACTCAAAAACCTAAAATGCAAGAATATCCAAGACAAAATATAAATTTTTCATCATCGACTAATGGGTCATCAAAATTCTATGCTAACATTGCACTAAGGGCTTCCACGAGCACTTGTGAGCTCTGTAGTCCAGGCTGCTATATTGTTCTCCTGAAGCATATAAGGCTTATGGTGCCCACTTGCAAGGTCACTCAAAAATCATTGTTCCCCTTGTAATGTTCTTTAGTGCACCGATCAAACTACTAAGTGGTCCAACCATCTCATACTTTTAGTATAAACTCCATCTAATGAATGGTTTACTTGGATCGGTAAAATTCCAATGTGTATGGCATTATAGAAACCCATAGTATTAAGCCGTTAGGGATTAACCATCCCTAGTTCACATTTTACAAGTTATCCACTTCATATTTTAGATCGATATAGAATCCAATGACTTTGACCGATTGTAGTAATCCTCTTACAAGCTCAGTATTTGGAATGTCATGTACTTATGACTTACTCTTGGTTCTACAATAGTTAACCAATACGATGAACTCCTTCAATCTCATTATAGTACCATTTGGTTTATAGGGTTCAAATAAATGTGTTACCCTCTAATAATAAGGTTGCTCCAAGCTCTCCAAGTGTTCTACTTGTTACCAAAATACATTTCTCACCATAATGATGTGTTGACTAGAAACCTTTTCCATCAACACATACTCTGCTCTGATGTTCCCGAGTAATAGTCACCTCAATGAGTGGCTTGGTCCATCTTCCACTTCCATTGTTAAGGTCTAGATAGGTAGGTTTGAACATGCAAAGTAGGCATGGCGAAATTCCAAAATTTATCTAAGTCCAAGGATCTTCTAAGCATGGCATGATTGACAACTTAAACTAGTCTATAATTATTCTAGGTCTTAAACACTTACAAAAGCACATAATAATAATTTAACCACTTACTAGTTGAAGTGGGAATCCCAATGTTAGCAAAGAGACCCCTAGCTTGCATGCATAGACCCCAAAGTAGAAGCCCTCTATAATTGATCAATATAAGCACCACCTACTATAACCTTCTGGAGAGGTGTGAGCACTGGAATTTAACGGTCCTTCTCATGAAACTATGATGAGAGTGAGGTAATGCATTCTTGTACATGTGTTATCCACAAGAGGTGTTCCTACTTTAGTAGAGATGAGTTTCGCTAAAGTTTGGAGGCCTAGACTGCCTTTAGGGACCCGTATAGGTCAAACCTAGAGGTAAGGGTCTATAGAGTGGTCCGTATGGCTCCTCCCTCCGTACGGCTGCAAGGGACCAATACGAGTCCTACCAAGACCTGTACGAGTGTCAATCATGGCCAATTGAGCCTGATTGATTGCAATCATACCATATTTGGTATAAATCAGTCATAAATTGCTATCGATGTGTTCAGACTCAATTTTTACCTATAAAAGGAGGCCCTTGCTTGCATTTCAGGAAGAACAATTCCAATATCAAAATTATACTTTAGCCTTTTCATTTCTAGTAGTTTTTATAAGTAGTAAGCAAGGTATAGAAGGGGTATAGAAGTGATAAAATAGGGAGAAAATCTATCCACATAGGTTTTGTCTACAATTTATCTCATTCTAACTTTATATTAGGATTAGGGGAGGTTATGCCCACACAAACACTCACCAAAATAGTCATAAAACCACTTTCTTCATAATTTAC
Source organism: Euphorbia pulcherrima (assembly GCA_947683365.1). Classification (NCBI taxonomy): domain Eukaryota; kingdom Viridiplantae; phylum Streptophyta; class Magnoliopsida; order Malpighiales; family Euphorbiaceae; genus Euphorbia; species Euphorbia pulcherrima. The sequence continues at coordinate 61,089,907 of CANTUS010000004.1, read as the reverse complement.
CACTTTAGCTAGGCTCTCGATCAGCACTGGGACCACTTCAAAGAGGATTCACGGTGTAGAGGTACTATAAGCACTAGATTTTAACGGTGGTTCTTACGAAACGATTATGAGAGCTAGATAATGCAATCTTTCATAGGTGTTATCCATAAGAGGTGTTCCTACTCTTGTAGAGTTGGCTTTGGCCAAGCTCTGGAGACCTAGCCTGTCTTTAGACACCTGTATGGGTCACACCTAAGGTTTGCGTCCATACATGTGCCTATAAGGCTCTACCACCGCTGTATGCCCTTGAGGGACCCATACGGGTCATAGCTGGACCCCATGACCCCTACGGGTGGTAGTTTCAGCAAATCAAGCTAGGTTGATTACAATCACACCATATGTGGTTTCAATCATCCATAAATGGCATTAACTACTTTCAGACCCGCAGTTTTGCCTATAAAAGAGGCATTTTGCCTCACTTTCAAAAGGATTCAGATTTAAAAAAATTCATATAATATATTTTACTATTTTCCAGCAGTTTCCTAAGTAATAGAAATGGTATAGAAGGGGTACAGAAGTGATAAAATAGGGAGACAACCATTCCACATAGGTTTTGTCCACATTTTATCTCATTCTAGCTTCATATTGGGATTAGGGGAGGTTTCATCCATACAAACACACACCAAAATAGTCCTAAAACCATCATTTCCTTATCTACCACTTTGGCTAGACTCTCTCTTGGCATTAGGATTACTTCAAAGTGGATTTACAGCATAAAGCTACACTCCTGAGTTTCAAAGAGACTCACTTTCTATTTATTTTATATATATTTTCATATATATGGCTTGATTCATCCGTTAATATGCTTTGGGTCTGGTCTTGTCCCGTATGGGCCTTGTTGGCACCCATACGCCCCTATGGTGGCCGTATGGGAGTGCCATACCCATATGGAAGGAAATCCTATTTTATTTTGGTGTTTTTCAATAAATATGATTTAATTGGCTGAAAAGAGGTTTTGTTTGGTTCGAAGCAAAACCAATACGGATCCCCCCAGTAGCCGTACGGGTTCCCCTAACTTGTACGGATGCTGACACCTTAGACAAAATCTCATTTTCATGATAAATTGTAAAATGAACCTATCATCCCTATTTTCTATGCAATAATTTTCACTAATAATCTGATAAATCAACCCAAAAAAAGTTAAAATGTGTTTCCATAACAAAATACATTGAAGACCCATTATTTCTTTTTGATCCTAGAAGCCACCTGGGCACTATCAATCCCAAAAACTACCATGCTAACATAACCAAGTTTTCTAACAAAATGCTGAATTATGGTGTGCCATAATTGTGCTAACATTTTCATGCATACGAATTTATTTATTTTTGTTTTATAACTTAGAATAAATGTATAGGTTCCCTTGCAATTCCCCCCTTTTCCCCCAGTTGTAATTTTATTCCCCTTTTATTGAATGTGCTTTATTACAAATTTTAACCGCATGAATCATGTGTGAAAGAGTGTAGAAAAATAGGTTTTCCATAGTAATTCCCTAAATAATGAAAAGAAAATGGTTTAACACAACGAATGTAATTTTTGAATTAACTAAATGAGAAATAAGTGACTCATTTGATACCCGAATCATTGATCCAAAAGGTATGAGTCTCTCGCCCAATAGGAACCATATCAAAACTCTTTCCTAAGTAGGCAACTTGGGTGGCGACTCTATCATTTGTATCGAGATTTGGGTCTCGCTTCTTTTATTCATAAAAATTGGATAAACATGCAAACTAAACTAAGTGGTCTCATCACGCTTAAAAAATAACCAACCCCAAGTGGACCCCACTACAAGGCGCAAAAGGAAAATCTTTGCTCATTCATAGTGGTGACTCTAGTGAGGAATGTCATCTTTTAACTTGCAAAATTTTGGTTTGTTTTTTAAAAGCTTAAAAGATTAAGGTGAGCACCAAAAATCAATTAGTTAATTCAAACTTGTTTCTTTTCATTATTTGGGAAAATTATTACACTCATGTTAGTGCTTGTGAGGGTCTAAATAAGGTCAAAGGGGGAGTGAATGACCCTTTTTCACTGAATTGATAGACTTTTAAAAGTCCTAGTGTAGCGTGCTTGATTATGTTTCGGGTAAGATAGATCCGGATGATGCATATATGAATTATAATACAAATATGTAAAGTGTAAGAAAATCAAACACAATATTTTATCCTGGTTTGGGCTCGCCTACTCCAGTCCCTGGAGTTTCCTTCTTCCGAGCTTTTCCACTAGTAGATTCCTTTCCAACTGGTAGGAATCAAGCTTTGCAATTTGTCTCTAGATGGTAACCCCTTCCAGATATAGGATATACCACTAGAAGCACCAACTCCTAGCTAAGTCCCTTTGTCTTTAGTAGGATATACCACTTATATTTCTACCCCAAATCTAAGCTGAGTCCTACGGGGAGATCTTACTCAAAGCACCAACTTTAAGCTATATCCTAATCTCACTACTCACCTAAGTAGGAGATCTTTTACACTTTGGTTTTCTCAATGGTTTTGGTTTTGGTTTTGGAGTTCCTCAAGTTTATAACTCACTTGGGAATCCTTACAAATAGATTTGGAATTTTTTGATTCTTGGAGGGATGTGTCTATTGATTGCAATAGCGAATTCTCTTGTTAATGCTTTCTTGAATACAACTATCACCTTCTCAACTTATAAAGCTTCCCTTTATAGGCCTTCATCATAAATGTAGCCATTGTAGGTAGTTGAAACTAAATTTAATCTGCACCATTGATCAGGTAAAATGTGGCGCTTCCCGAGCCATTCATCAATTTGTTAGACTCAGATTTTGACCTGTTTAAATCCTTGGGATTTAGGCTAAAAAGTTATCAGTGATAATGTTCCTTGTATTTTAGTGATTCATCAACTTTTATGCCAATAATCTGGCGTGTGTGTACCACTCGCCTTTCTTATTAGTCTAGGTACAAAAGGTTGTTACCTTTTCTCTTTCCTGTGTCATTCCATTGTCCTTTCTCTGGAAAAGGCTAGCTATCTTTTTTATCTAGCTTGTGGGGAAAGGATCTTTGACTTGGAGACCAAAAGATTGGAGGGAATGTAATTTTTGAATTATTCCCTTTATCTTTAGATATTTAAGTCTTTCGGTTGTCTTTACACTTAATATCTCCGGACCTATCTTCTTTCGGATGCTAATACAATCAGTTCTTTTGGATGCTAATTTTGAGCGATTCAAAGTTTGTTTCCTTTCCAAACTTTAACCGAATGCTTCCAATGTGTGATTAGCCTTGTCTTTGATCAGATGCTTCCATTTGAATTTAGGAGATAACTTATTCTTACAAGTTTTTAAACTTATGGGTTTGTGTTTTCTTCAAACTTGATCTGGATAGATACTTGTCTATTTTTCTGAATCAATGTTCCCCGACAATCTCCCCCATTTGTTGGAAAGCAAAACTAGCCATATGGAAAAGGGGTTATATGAGCTAAGTATATTCTTGATACATAGTCATTTAAAGATTTTTACTCCCCCATATTCTAAGCATCCTAACTCCCCCAATATTTTTGAATTCTAGCTTCTAAGTATTCGAAGTACAATTACAGATTGTACTTAGAAGAACTTTTGAGTATAAGATTTTCACTATATATACTTTCATTGTTAATAATAGTTAACCTCATGAAGTTTCAGATTTATAATTATAGAAATATACAAGTGAAAAATAGAACTAGCTATTATAGATTTTTACACCATGAAAAGATAGGCATTCTTAGGATGATGGCTTCATTTATTGCTAGTTTTGGGTGACTCCTCCTTTTTCCCTTTTCCTTTGCCTCCTTTGGTCTTCTCCCTCTTTTTTTGCATCAGATTAGGGGTGTATTACCATATATGTGCGCTTGCCCAGCTTTTTTGCCATGCCTATGAGTAAATAGAATAGTCCATATTGCCTTGTAGGTGCTTGTTAAATAAGGGATCAACTGTTGCCGAAAGCTGGTTAAGTGGCCTCGTGGAATTCTAGAGTTCCTTATAAGATTTTCTTATTAAAGGGATCATTTTTAAGGCATGAGCTTGGTCCTCCTTATCAAAATATGGGAACATGCACTTGAGGAGAGTTTGACCACACTTATACCCGAGGAACCCAGTATGTCCTACTTGCTGGACTAAATTATGAACCACCAGAATGAGAAGACTATCCAGAGCAGAGGATGAGGATTCAAAGGAGGAGATTGATAGATTAGCCATACCTAATTTTAGCGAATCAATATCTTAGCAAATATCCCTTGGGACATTGTGGATGCTTGTGTTGAGCATTATGAGATCCTTGTGGAGAGCCTCTTAAAGGTTTTAATTAAGTCATTAGTTCCGGATGCATGGCTTCCACTGTCATCAATAATCTCATCCACTTGCTTCTTGAGCAGCGTAGGGAGGGCTTCATCTAGAAATTTTGTGAGCATTTCTTAGGTAGTTTGATGCTCCTCATTTAGCAGAGTAAGTCCGAAGGTAATATCTTTTCCTCCTTCTGCCACTACTCCAAGGATGATTTTTTCCAAGTTCTCAAACTTGCGGTCTATATACTCTTTAAGCTCAGTGGTAATTTTAGTAGAGGATAAGGTGATTTTAACCATTATGGTGGCGCAGTTGTTGGTTGTTCTAGTATGAGCCTGATCTGCAAAGCAATTTGCTACTGCTATATTTGCATTGATCTATTCAAGCACCGGAGTAATTTTTGATAGTGAATCTTTTGTAACTTGTTCCACTAAGGGATACCCTTGCACTCTCCTTTCAATGCTTTGCATAATCCCCTTGATTTCTCCCATCTCAGATTTCAAATCCGGAGCCAATGATTTATAAGAACTAATGCTCTCCATGGATTTGAGCTAAGAATAGATGGCTTGGATGGTTCTCTTGACATAGCTCTCCTCATGCCTCTCAACTGCCACCACTTATTAGATCATTTTCAGTGTACTGGTCAGTTTATTAGCACTTACTAGATTTTGTTTGGGAGTGAGCTACTTAGGTGGTTCTTCAGAGGAGGAAGTTTCCTCGAAATTGCTTCCAGAATTTTTAGGTCATGATGATGCTTCAGCCTTTTCTTGACTACTTTTATCTTCAGTAGAGTTATCTTCCTCTTGCTCCTCTTCCTCCGACCTTTTTCTCTGGAGTGGCCTCACCCTTGGATGCCACTTTGGAAGTGTGCTCTTTAGGACCCAGATGAGTTACCTCCTCCAGATCATTATGTTTTAGGTTAGACTAGTTATCCTCGGATGCAGTTTGGGTGTCTGCACCCAAGTTGTCATTTATCTCAACGACATCATCAACCGAAGTTTCATCATCAGCAGAAACATGTGGGAGAATGATTACTTGAGTGTCTTGTTGAGGTGTCTACACCCAAGTTTGATCTGCTTCATTTGGCCCCATAATACCACTATTCAGAAGAATGGAACTGTCCTCAGTCCCCCCTCCTAATGCCTATAAAGGACTTGCAATCACAATCATCTCTTATCCTGGAATGGTGGTACTATCCTCACCATTCCCTTTAATTGCCTCTTCAGGACTTTCTAGCTCTATAACTTTCGGATCTACATTCTGTAAATTATAAGAAAGAGGCCCTGATCTAGCTTGGAAGTTGAATAGGTCTTCATCCTAATACTTGGATTCTTTAAGAAGCTCCAAATCCTTTGGTGCTAGAAGGATTGGTGGACTATTTGAATCTGCTGCTCTGGATGAGCCTCCGGGTCCCTCCTTAGTTAACAGATTTATCTTTTGGTTATCCTGAACAATTAACATCATTTCAATAAATTGAGGGTCTTCCGAGAATATATTATCTTAGATTATTGGCCTCTAAGTGAACACTAAAAGCTCCTTTCCCTTTCCTAAATCAATCAGAGTGGCAACTTTGGTAGTTGGTTACGAGATTGTAATTTTGGCAGTGGCTTTCTTGATAAGGAGCTTTGCTCTTTCTTTTGCTTTTGCTGCTTTCAAAGCTTCTCTGAATGTCAATCCCCTCTTTCGGAGTTGTCATTTGGGTGCTGGTTCCCCATCTCTAGTTTCTTCACTGTCAGACCCATTCTTCTCTACTAGCATATCTTTTATGCCCCCCTTTTTATTGCCCTCTCTGATTGCAGCAGCAGTAACTACAATATTTTCATTTGCCTCTAATTTATAAACTGGTTTCCTTAATTTATTAGCCGCTTTAATGAGCCTTCCTCTCGGCTTCTTGGTAGGGGATTTGCCATCAATTGAGTTAAGGAAAGAGTGTCCTCATCTAGTTCCTCATCTACTGCTTTGACACTGAGTTTCCTTTGAGCTTTTGGCTCACTTATTCTCGGCTTCTTAGCTTCCGGTGCATTCTCCACTATGGGTCTTCTAGCCTTGCTCTTTTTCTTCTTTTCATCCCTTTGTCTAGTTGCTTTTTCCTCATCCCATGGTTCTCCGAAAGATAAATTCTTGAAGTTTTTCTCCAGAATGGCCTTCGCATCCATAGATTCTTCTTTCGTAACATTAATTCTGTGTTCTACCAATATTTTGGTGATGAGGCCTCCATAATAATACTTGTGCTATCGAATGAAGTGGATTAGAAGTACTAGCATGTTGACTATTGTGCTATCAATCTAGTACAAGATAACACAATATTAAAATGAGGAGACTATGGTGAGGGATCCCTTCTGGATGAGCACAAACTTTGCCAGCACAAATTGCAGAAATTTGGGGACATCGGGCCAGTAGGTGGAGAATTTATCTCCAAAGTATCTCTGAGGTAGCCACTTTAATGGTTCATACTTAACTTTTTGTTCATCTCCATCTGATCTCAATATTACTCCATCATTCTTCATTTTGAGACGAGTAACAAAGAATTCCAGAGTTAAAGTTATCACCTTTTCATCCATAGTTGTCTAGAGGGCGTCATAGTAGTTGTGAGCCCTAAGATTGTCAACTGCTTTACAAACCCCGAATAGGTGAGGTTATGTATGGTGAGGAAGTTTTTCAATCCCTAATCCCTAAGAAGCTAGTTGAATGAGTCAGTTGAGAATAAGTAGTTGTCTCCTAGATAATCTGCGGGGACACCGGTGTCTAAGGCAGTTTTCCTCACCGGAATGAAATCAGAGATTTTCCTTGAGGGAAGGAAGATTTTGGTTTGAGATTTTGTTGGTGCCATTTGAGAGATTGAAATTTTTTTTCGAATTTAGGGTTCCGAGTTTTGAATTTTGCAGAGTAACATTAGGAAATTACTTGCATGAAGAAGAAGAGGGATTTTCGGGGTTTTTTTATAAAATTCTCAAAGTGAAGGTATTATGGTAATCCAAACACCGTTAGTTTTGATTGGATTGATGATGTGGTATGTAAAGTTTATGAGAGAGGTAAATGCCGTTTAAATGGAGAATTAGAACAGTTTATTTTCCAAAATAAATGTTACGTTTGCCGCGTGTGGAATACCCAATAAACATTTAAAATTCAAAATGTGTGCAGTTACTTTTCAGCGCTTTTACTGCCATTTGTCTTTTTTGTCTGCTGAGCTAACATTATTCTCTTCCAAATCCAGAGTCAAAATTACTTCTTCTTTTCTTCTTGAATTTTTTACTTTGAAAAAGTCCAAGCTAATTCCCATTTTGCTTCCGGATTTTTCTTCAAATTGGATTGGACATTCCAAATGATTCCCTTAGCTTATTGAATTGATCTTTACTTAATGTCTTAGTAAAGATATATGCTCTTTGCTCATTGGTTGGAATGTATACTAGTGCAACATCTTTCTTTATTACATGATCCCAAATAAAATGATGCCTGATGTTTACATGCTTCATCCTATTATGGAGCACTGGATTCTTTGACACATCAATGGCACTTTTGTTGTCAAACATTACCTCAACACATTCGGATTGAACTCCATAATCCTCTAACTATTGCTTGATCTAAAGGAGTCGAGTTACACAACTTCCTACGACCATATATTTTGCTTCTGTGGTTCACAAGGCAATTGAAGTTTTCTTCTTGCTATACCAAGATACCAAGAAATCACCCAAAAAGTTACACCCTCTGGATGTACTCTTCCTCTCAAGAGTGTCTCTACCACAATCTGCATCAGTGAAGGCTTGGAGTGTAAAATTCCCATTACTAGGGTACCATAGTCCAACATCAGTGCTTCATAGGATATATCTAAGGATCCTCTTTACTGCCTTCAGGTATGAATGCTTAGGATTTGATTGGTATCTTGCAGAGTAGCAGACTGCATAATGTATGTCAGGTTTGCTAGCTATCAAGTATAGCAGTGATCCAATCATTCCTCTATAGAGCTTCTTATCAACTTTTTCTCCTTCACAATCCTTTGATAGGACTGTATTTGAACCCATGGGAGTAGACACTGGCTTGCTATTGTCCATTTCAAACTTCTTCAGAATTTCCTTGGTATACTTGGATTGATTAATGAAAATCCCATCTGGACTCTGCCTGATTTGTAGACCAAGGAAGAAATTTTGTTCTCCTATCATAGACATCTCAAACTCCTTCTGCATTTGAGTGCTAAATTCTTCTCACATTTTCTCATATGTTGCTCCAAAAATTATGTCATCAACTTAAATTTGGACTAAAATAACATCATCCTTCTTCTTCTTCTTGATGAAAAGAGTTGTATCTGCCTTGCCCCTGATGTACCCCTTGGATATGGGAAATGTAGTGAGTCTCTCATACCAAGCTCTTGGTGCTTGCTTCAATCCATAGAGGGCTTTCTTCAACTTGTATACATGATGCTTTGAGTCTTCAAACATCTTTGGCTTTTTGACATAGATTCTTCTTGAATGACTCCATTTAGGAATACACTTTTGACATCCATTTGGAACAATGTGAATCCCATAAATGATGCAAAAGCACATAGAATCCGGATTGCTTCCAATCTTGCTACAGGAGCAAAAATTTCTTCAAAGTCAATTCCTTCCTGCTGATTGTAGCCTTAGGAAACCAATCTTGCTTTATTTCTCACCACTACTCCGAATTCATCTAGCTTGTTTCGGAACACCCACTTGGTGCCAATGATTGACTTTCCTTTTGGTGGTGCCATTAGATCCCACACATCATTTCTGGTGAATTGATCCAGTTTTTCTTGCATGGCCATCATCCAGCTTTCATCTCCTTCTGCATCTTGGAATTTCTTTAGCTTAATGAGAGAGACAAAAGCAATATGGCTCATCATCTGGTAGAGTTGTCCTCTTGTTCTTACTGGATTTTGGACATCATCCAAAGTGGCTTCTATAGGATGATTTCTGTGAGTCCGAGTTTCTCTTTTAACATGGCTCATCATCCGATTGTTTGTTCCTCAACTACTTCAACTTCTTCTTGATTATCTATAAAGTTTATCTTATAGTGATTAAGATAACTTTGTGGAACTTCTGAGGTGAAATTGATTCCTTCATCTTCTTCCTTATATTTCTTGATCTAGAAGGAATATAGAATTTGCACTTGTTCCTTTTCTCCAATATTTTCACCTTCTGGAATTAATTCTTCCGGATTTGAGCTTCTTCTTCCTGTATGGTTAGTCTCATCAAAATCTACATGTATTGACTCTACCATAGTTTGAGTTCGTTTGTTATAGACTCTGTAAGCTTTGCTATGTGTTTAGTAGCCAAGGAAAATTGCTTCATCAGACTTAGGATCAAATTTTCCTAATTGCTCTCTATCATTTAGGATGTAGCATTTGCATCCAAAGGCTTTAAAGTACCCAATTTTGAGTTTTCTTCCTTTCCAAATTCCATATAGGGTCTTTTCTAAGGTCTTTCTAATGAGAGCTCTGTTTAAGATGTAGCATTCTGTGTTTACGACCTCTCCCCAAAAATATCTAGGCAAATTGTTCTCACTTAGCATTGTTCGGGCCATTTCAACTAAGGTTATGTTTTTCCTTCCAACAACCCCATTTTGTTAAGGTTTATGAGGAGTAGAGAAGTTATGCTCAATGCCCTTGGAGTCACAAAATTCAGCTAAGTGCTTATTTTTGAACTCACCACCATTATCACTCTGGATTACTGCAATGCTTATGCCCTTTTCTACTTCTATCCAGATGAATATTTTTGAGAATTGGTCAAAGGCTTTATCTTTGCTAGAAGGAATGTATGAGATGGAAGGGAAGCTTTTCTTATGCTATTTACCTAATTGACATCTAGTGCATATGTGATCCTTATCAAAACCTACCTTAGGCAAACCCAAAACCAATTCTTTTTAGGCTAATTTGGACAGGAGGTTCATGCTTACATGTCCCAACCTCCGGTACCGTAGCCATGATTCTTCTTCTATAGACACCAATCTTATATTCTTTTTCTCATTTTAGTGTTAACATAATAAACATTATTAACTCTAGGTGCATAAAGAATGAGTTGATTCGACTTACTATCATAGATTGAACATCCTCCGGAGTCAAAGGGGACTTTTCTTCCTTTATCACAAAGTTGTGCTACACTAAGTAGGTTAAACTTCAGTCCATCAACTAAAGAGACATCTTCTATCTTTATTTTAGATCCAATGGTTCCAGGACCAATGATCTATCCATTTTGATTGTCTCCAAAGCTTACTTTTCCACCTTTCTATCAGATTGAAGTGATGAATGCTTTCTCATCACCACTCATATGCCGTGCGCATCCACTATCAATGTACCATGTATGTCGATCTACTGTAGATCTAAGGCATACCTATAAAATAGAGTAAGTGGGTTTGGGTACCCAATCAGATTTGGGTCCTCTCGTGTTCTCAACCATTTCAGGCCAAGGATAAACATCATAATAACCAATTTTTAATCTGCACAATTTAGTAATATGGTTATTTTTCCCATAAAAGATGCACCCTAAGATGGGTCTGCTTTGCTCATGCTTCTTCTAGATCTTCTTGAGATCCTCCTTTCCATTGTTTCCAACATATCTAGTTTCTTGTATACTTGTCTGTTTAGAGTGTATCCAGAAGCTAGTTGGAGGTGCAACTTTTGCTTTGTAATTCTTTCTCTTCTAGGCAGGTTGCTCATTTGATACAGCCTTAGCTTTTCCCTTTTAAGCAGCTGTGAATCTTTGTGCTTAAGGCTTCCTCGGAGGTTTACTCTCTTTCTGATTTGATGGTCTTGGATTCTTTCTTTGTTGAAAAGGACCTAGTTTCCTTTCGGATGCTTCCTTCATCAGAGTTAGCTCCCTAGCTAACACCATCAAGTTAGAACTTAAGATTTGCACTTGATTTCCTAAGAAGTTTTCTACAACCATATCAATGTGTTTAGTGGATCTCATTAAGTTGACATCTTGTGCCAATGCTTCTCCATCTTCTAAAAGCTCCATTACTTGTGTTTATAGGGATTTGATAGCTTTTGTGTTCTTCCTCACATTTTTTATGACAATCCCTAAAGCTTTAGCAAGTCCAAAGTTAGAAATAGAATAAGAGTGAGAGTTTACCTCAGTGCTGGATGTTTCTAATTCTGATTCTTCAATTTGCACAGTATCTTGCTTAGATGGATGTCTTCTGGATCATTCTGCTTCCCGATTAGTCAGTTTTGTGAATGCACAGTTGGTAGTTTCTTCTTCTTTAGTTGAAGATGAATAACTGCTTTCTTTAATATTACTCCAAGTGGCCTCCATTGCCTTCTTGTGTTTCTTATCCTTTTTAAGCTTGGGCCATTTGGTTCAGAAGTTGCCTTTTTCTCCACATTCAAATTATGCAACTACTTTCTCCGGATCCTTCTATTCTTCTAGAGCTTTTCTTGTTCTTTCTCTTCTTGAGATGCCTTCCTTTGCTCTATTTGATTCATATCTCCTGGATCTTCTCTTATCCTTCTTCTTTAGGAATCTATCAAAATATCTAGCCAGCATAGCCATATCTTCTTTGCTATAGTTAGATTCCTTTGGCAGCTTGTCTGATCCGGAGGAGGCTGATCTGGCTGAATCTACCTTGAGTGCAATAGCCTTCTTTCTTTCCTTATGCTTTTTATCCTATTGGCTATATCTTTCCAAGGATAACTCATGAGTTAAGAGATTACCAGCGAGTTCATCATAACTATAGAAGTTTAAGTCATGAGCTTCCTCAATGGCAGTCTTCTTGTTGTCCCATTCCTTTGTCAAACTCCAGAGTATTTTCTTGACCATGTCTACTTTTGAGATCTCCTTCCCTAGCCTCTTCATTTCATTTACTAGATTAGTGTATCTAGTATTCATGCTGCTGATGGATTCTTTGGGCTCTATCTTGAAGGATTCTAGCTTCTATTGTAGTAGATCTATTTTGGATTCTTTGACATTGTTTGTTCCTTCATAGGTCACTTCCAGCTTCTGCCATATTTCTTGTGTAGTTTCACATCCGGATATCCTATTAAACTCAACTGCACTAAGAGCACAATGAAGCATGTTAATAGAATTTGCGTTTTCATGCAATTTTTATAATCATTCTCATCCCATAAACTTAAGGTTTTTCGGGCAGTTATACCCTCTACTTCATGAGTAGGCTCATATGGGCCATCTTTAATAGCCATCCATGCTTGCATGCTTTGTCTTGAATGAAGTTCTTCATCTGATTCTTATAGAACATGTAGTGTTCACCGGTGAAGAGTGGAGGATGGGTAATAGACATACGCTCAGGAAGGAGTTGTGAGTTTTAGAAACTCATTTTGATACTTAGAACAAAATTTAGACCTTTAGCTTGAGATTGTTAGATCTGTAGTTTTGAGCACTCGCTCTAATACCACTTGTTGGTTCATGTGAGGGTCTAAATAAGGTTAGAGGGGGGTGAACGACACTTTTTAATGGAATTGACAGACTTTAAAAAGTCTGTGTGTAGCGTGCTTTATTATGTTCCACGTAAGGTGGATCCAGATGATGCAAATATGAATTATAATGCAAATATGTAAAGAGTAAGAAAATCAAACACAATATTTTATACTAGTTCGACTTTGCCTACTCTAGTCCCCGGAGTTTCCTTCCTCTATGCTTTTCCACTAGTGGATTACTTTCCAACTGGCAGGAATCAAGCCTTACAATTTGTCTCTTGATGGTAACCCTTCTGGATGTAGGATATACCACTAGAAGCACCAACTCCTAGCTGAGTCCTTTTTTTTTAGTAGGATATGCCACTTAGATTTCCACCCCAAATCTAAGCTAAGTCCTACAGGGAGATCCTACTCAAAGCACCAACTTTAGGCTATATCATAATCTCACTACTCACCTAAGTAGGAGATCCTTTACACTTTGATTTTCTCAACGGTTTTGGTTTTAGTTTTTCAGTTCGTCAAGTTTATAACTCAATTGGGAATCCTTACAAACAGATTTGGTTTTTTTTAATTCTTGGAGGGATGTGGTTACTGATTGCAATAGCAAATTCTCTTGTTAATGCTTTTCTGAAAACAACCAGCACCTTCTCAATTCGTGAAGCTTCCCTTTTATAGGCTTCCATCATAAATGAAGCCATTATGGGTTGTTGAAACTGAATTTAATATTCACCATTGATCAGGTAAAATGTGGCACTTCTAGAGTCGTTGATCAATTCATTAGACTCAGATTTTGACAGGTTTGAATCCTTGGGATTTAGGCTGAAAAGTTGTCAGTGATCATTTTCCTTGTATCTTAGTGATTCACCAACTTTTACGCCAGTAATATGGAGTGTGTGTGCCACGCGCCTTTCTTATTGGTCTAGGTACAAAAGGTTGTTACCTTTTCTCTTTCTTGCGTCATTCTTTTGTCCTTTCTCTAAAAAATGCTAGCTGTCATTTTTATCTAGCTTGCGGGGAAAGGATCTTTGACTTGGAGACCAAAAGAACGGAGGGAATGTAATTTTTGAATTATTCCCTTTGTCTTTAGATATTTAAGTCTTTCGGATGTCTTCAGACTTAATATCTCCGGATCTGTCTTCTTTCGGATACTAGTACAATTAATTCTTTCGGATGCCGATTTTGAGCGGTTCAAAGTTTGTTTCCTTTCTAAACTTTAACCGGATGCTTCCAATGTGTGCTTAGGCTTGTCTTGGATCTGATGCTTCCATTTGGATTTAGGAGATAACATATTCTTATAAGTTTTTAAACTTATAAGTTTTTGTTTTCTTCAAACTTCATCCGGATAGATACTTGTCTATTTTTCTGGATCATTGTTTCCCAACAACTCTATCTTCTCAACTCCTTCTCTTTATCTAGAAGTGCTCTTCTTCTAAAGTAGTAGGTTAAGGTTCCCTATTTTTCCATAAAGCTTGAAAAGGTGTCGCTCATGCCCTACTGGAATTAAGGACGCCCTAGTGGGTAGAGCACTCATTGCCACCTCCCTCTGTGAGGCTTAGTGCGATGGGAACCTACTACATCAACTTTCGTTAAGTCCTTACACCCTTCTTATTGAAAGCCTTAGAAATTTTACCCTCTAGGTACATTTTCATGTGAGATTAGATTAGGTCTCCCATTGTTATCCTTGTGGTACTCAAAGGAAAATACCTTCAAAACTAGCGAGAAGACTAAGGTTGGAAGAAAACACTTCTTATGTGTTGTATTGTATTTCCTTATATACTAACCTCACTATGCATTATTGTTCATGACTCATGTGTAACGAAATTCATGCATGTACTAATCTTTTGGTTGCTACCAAAGTTCAAGATAAGACTTGGTAACCTCATCCAACTAGCATATCAATCCTCACTCTAGTTCACCCAATGGCTCAGTTTAGTCAGTTAGTTTGGTCAGCGAACCCAATGACCCTCACAGCTGGGGGTGGACTCCATCTAATCAGTTAGGAGGCTATTCCACAAGTTCACCATAGTAAGGGCCTAAGCCAGTTTCCTAGCTTCATGGTCATGCCAAAGGAGACAACCCTCCCCTATTTAACGGGTTTACCCTACGGTATGACTCACGACCAAAAGTTTCACCCTATGACTCCTGATAACATCTCACCTTGGGAAACTCCTCCTTTAAAGCTCTTCAAGAAGCTAAAGAAGTATGGGTTGATTGAGCACCTCCAACCGTTTCTTCCACAAAAGCCTGAAGAGAGGGGGCACTTTTGTGTATACCATGTTAGCACTAACCATCCAATAAAAACATATGAAGATCTCCTCAAAGCCATCATCACCCTGATCGATGGAAGGAAGCTATGTGAGCTCAATTAAAGAGGAGAGAAAATAGCCATTATCAACTCAGGTTTAGAAGAAGATGTGGTATGGAAACACATATTAGAATCAAGAGGTTTAAAGAAGAACGGTCAATAATGGATTTGATGACTATCAAGCAGTGGAATAGGGAGCCCCTTCATGATTATTTTCAAAGATGGTTGACTGTCTTGGTAGATCTTAAAAGGAGGCCATACAAGAAAGAGTCAGATGATATGTTCATTTATAGGCTACATCCTTATCTCTGCAAAATAGCATTCGTGCCAACACATAAGACTATTACAGAGTGTTATGAAGAGGCCTTAGAAGCAGAAAGAGAATTTGAGATAGTGAAAGCCAACAACCCCTTGAAGACTGAAGTAGACAAAGCTATCGATACCCTCTCCACTTTGATGTAAACCATCCTGTATTTAAGGGATGACAAGAAAACAGCCATCCAATAAGCATTGAGAAACTTAGCCCAAGTCACAAGAGTCACCATGGATGATGTGTTGCCTGAAGAACAGTTGCAAGTTCTGGACCGCGATCTGACCCACCTCTTGATGAGTGACCATGAACACCCTCCACCTATGAAGGATGGTAATACAATCATATGTAATACAATTTGGACCGTAATTTGATGTTTTTCCTGATGGCACCATGCACTCATCGGACCATACGCATAACATTTTTAGCATTAATGATGTTTCATTGCATGACATTAACTTGGGTACTATGGAAAATCCAAAAATGGTCACGATAGCCAATGAGTTAACCCTTATCAAAAAATGAGAGATCATAAAAGTTCTTAGAAAACACATAAATACTTTTGCTTAGTCTTACAAAGACATGCCTGGAGTAGATTGTCAAATTGTCGAGCATCAGATTTAAACTGATCCTAAGTTCAAACTAGTTAAGCAAAAGTAGAAGAGGCTACATCCAAAATTAGCCGATGTGAGGGGACGATTTCTTTTGCACCGACCCCTTTAAGAATCAGGGTGAGTGGGAAAAACAATGCACGATGAAGTGAGCCGAAGGAAATCCCTCATTTAAGCGTCAGGAAGGATATTGGTTGAAATGATGTTAAAGTTGAAATTTAATTCCAATTAACTATTAAAAGATACGAGATCAAAATCCCGTATTGTAAGATAGATTTGTCACCTGATTAAGCTCCTCCAGGAATTTTAGGTATGATATTCCCATCAGGTTGTTAGACCATACCTTAAAGTAGAGATTTTAAGCTCGGATGAGGTTGTCTGAGTTGAAGATCAACCACTTACTTCTTTTGATAAATTTCGAACTCCTCTATGCTTTATACTTTAACTTTGACTATTCGGTGACTGACTTTTGGTTTCCTTTTGCAGATGTGGACAATTAAGCACCAATTCATCCCTAAACATCACTTGTGAAGGCAGCTTGAGATAGCTCACATCATCTCAAAGTGGATGGGTCCCTGGCAACAGAAAGCTGGGACTATATCTGATTACCGGGAGTACATTCACTAGCTGAGCTCTGACCAGGTAAACTTTCAAACCCGATCCTGTATTTGCAATTCAGCAATCCATAAATAGCAAATTGTATGTATGAAGTTAGGGTCCTTATTGTACTTTTTGGCCATATGCAGGTTGTTCGTGACCCCTGGGATTATCTGGTCATCCACAATGAGATTGAGGAGATGCGACGGGGCATGGATGACCATCGGTTCATGCTAGAGTCACCCCTCTCACTAGAGTGGTACTTTGGTGACTGAGTTTGCGGCTAGTGGACTAGCTTGGTAGTTGAGAGGCCCATCCCTACATCCATGCTTGAGGGGGTGTATTGGCCTCACCTAATGCCCGAGATGGACCAGGGGTTGTATCTTTTGGGTGAGGGGGCCTACGTGCTATCGGTCGAGGGGTCCTACCTAGATTTCATCCCAGATTCACTCATCCAGCCATACCCTAGGATCCATCTAGATGATAAGGTTCTCGAGTTCCACTATGAGGAGGATGATAGTGATGATGATGATGAGGACGGTGACGGACATGGGGTTGACCATGGGGGCCCTTTCATACACCAGACCGAGGGTCTTCCTAGACCTGTTGCTTCTTCCACCCGAGAACCTTTTCAGCTCAACCTTATAAATTTCTACACTTTCACATTTACTTGCATGACCTGAGAACCTGATAATCTCTGAATTGTGATGCATCCTTCCGCCTACAAGCGGAAGAAGATTGCTGCTGCCACTTCTATTGGGCCGGTCGCCCATACTCCTACTAGGCTGGTTGCCCTTATTCCTGCTGGGCTAGCTAATTCTGAGCTGCTGGCAAAGTGTGCTAGAGTTGTTGGGGGTTTTAGGGAGGGCACCCTCCAGACCGATCTAGACTCCACTTTCGGCCTCCTTGACCACTCGGGGAAGCGTGCTGCACGTGGGCTTGATGAGTCAGTCTATACTATCTGCTTCACTCCTCCTAGTGTGACCCATGTAAGTCTTCTTACACTTGACTTTCGACTTATACCTTTGTTATACATGTGAGTTATGTTCTTAACTGACTTGATTGGTTCTTTAGAGGTGTCTTTGGCTTAGGCAGAGAGGATAGCCTGAAGCTATCTCTTGACCCAAGATATGATGTTGGCACAAGATGCCCTAGCTATGGTAAACTTCATTTTCCTGCAAAATTTTAACACACCAAGCATGCATGCTATGATATTTACATATGTGTACTAATGTCATGATTTTTATGTAGACCCTGATGGCAATGGAGCGTGATAAGTCTGCCTGGGACCTAGATACTTCTTAGGATCGAGCTACCTTCATGAAGGAGTAGCTGCGGGTGGCCACCATAGAGCTGGATCGGATTTTGGTTTTAGAGGCAGATCTGGAGAGGGCCAGGAGAGAGGTAGCTTAGGCTAGGGCCGAGGCTGAGGTATTGCAGGCATAAATGACTTGGATGACTGAGAGCAGGCGGACATTGGAGCCATTCGACTCTTCCTCAAAGGATGATCGCTTTGCATGCTGGGTGGCACCGGTAGTGACCCACCGAGGTGAAGCCAAGAAAGAGGTGGAGCAGTAGGTTGAGGTAGCTGATGCTTTTGCTGGGGGTGCTGCAGGGAGCTCGAGGATTGGAGTGCCTAGTCTTCCTGTTAAGGATGCTGGCATGACTAAGGACAATGTGACAATTGATATGGATGACCCACTAGCGAATACACATGATCAAACTCTGGATGATCGCCTGGGACAAATCCCTCAGTAGCTTAGATTATGATGTGCTTTTTACTTTCTAGATATTTGACATTTCTAACCCTACATGGCTCCTTTTGGTGTAAACTTGGATTGGTACTTTTGCTATTTAACTTTTATGCATGCTGAACTTTTCCTTCTTTCTAAACTAGGACCATTTAAATATTGCTGTCTGTAAACCCATATTGCCACTCAACGTAACTAATAATGAAGCCCGTTTAAAGTGTTTTATGAGTAAGTGAGTTAACCATTGACCACTCAAAGTTCCTAATCACAACGAACTGACCTAAGATAACTGACAAGAATTACCAAGCCTGGCTGGTTGAAATTAGCAATTCTAGGGATATGTGCTAGTCGTGTGATTTCACAGTGGGAGAGCTGAGTCCAAGGGATCCCAACTGTGAGACATGACAATTACAAATGATGTTTTGCAATATGAGTGCAATAATAAACTAGCATTTTTAAATTGAGTTCAAATTTTTTGTATAGGCCACCCAATGTGAGATGACCTATCGAACATTTGTTTTTATTTGTTTTTGTCCTAATTTTTGCAGGAACTGTCCTTGACAGCTCAACTCAGCGGACATTTCTTTTTCTCTTTTCTTTGCCCTAACTTTTGCCTAGATCGCCCTTTTGGGTTTTAAATCTAGGAAGATTTTCTTTCTTTTTCTTTTGTCTTAACTTTTGCCTGGACTGCCCTTTTGGGTTTTCAATCTAGCAGACATTTTCCAAATTTTGTATAGGTCTGATTTCTTCTGTGGCCTATTGCTATTTTTGTCATTTGTTGAATAATATACGTGCAGTAAAGATAACAACAAAGAGCAGAAAATGAAGAGAAATATTGATGTTCACATACTTGCAAATATTTCACCTAAAGAAATGCATGCATTTATAAGACCAGAATTCTTAGCAAATCATAACATGTTCATTGATGAGATTAATTTGAGTACATAGGCAATGGTAATAATTTCCATGGTTAACCCCTACTGCCTACTGGTCTTTTTACAAATTCTCCAAAAAGCAACTGACATTTTTCTCTCAATGCCGTAACTTTTTCCTAAGCCGCCCTTTTCGAGTTTTTAACTTAGCAGGCTTTATTTACATTGGGGTACCTTAACTTTTGCCTGACTGGTTTCTAGAATATCGATCAGCGGGTTGCACCATAATTTTTTCCCGAGCAGTAGAGGACCACTCGCTGGGTGATTCATTCTTTATTTCTTTTATTCATCGTGCTACTTTTTTGTGATTTAGTTCTTTTGACCTAGACATGATAACTCTTTAGCCTATCTGGATTCACAAACTCATTTCCACCCATGTCCTTGAGTTTGATTCCTCCCTTACCAAGGACCACAATGAACGATCCTTCCCAATTAGGCCTGAACTTGCCCCTAGCGTCAGTATTGACTTGGCATAGTTGTTTGAGGACCAAATCACCTTCCTTGAGGGTTGATTCGAGTCTCTGACTCTGATGTTGTAAGCTCGAGCCATGCACTACTGATACATCTATAGGTAGTCAAGTGCCTTAAGCTACTTTTCATCTATTAAGTTAAACTATTCATACCTAGTCCTTGCCCATCCGACTCTTTCAATCGAGCTTCGAGTGCCACTCATAGAGATCTTACTTCTGTTTTGATAGTCAACACATCTTCCATTCCATATACTAAGGAGAAGGGTGTCTGATTAGTGGGTGTCCTTATACTGGTTCTATACCCCTAAACAACAAATGGAAGTTTATCAACCCAATCCATGTAGGTAGCCATTGTCTTAGATAAAATCCACTTGAACAACTTATTGGCAGCCTCAATTGTCCCATTAGCTTATGGCCTACATAGAGAAGATCTGTGATGCTCAACGTTGAACTTCTCAAATAATTTAGATGTAGCCCTTGGAAACAGAACCCCATTATCGGAGACCATAAGGTGCAGAACCCTATATCGAGCAAAAATATGCTTCTTTATGAACTTAACAATTTTCTTGGCGGTGATACTGGTGTAAAATTTGGCCTCTACCCATTTTGAAAAATAATAAACTGCGACTATGATGAAACGATGTCCATTGGTTGATGATGGTAGAATTTCACCAATTATATCTATCCCCCACACCGAGAAAGGCTAAGGAGTAGATAAATTGTGAACTTCGGATGGGGGTAAATGCTTTATATTCCCATGAATCTGGCATTCATGACATTTCCTAACTTTGTGAACTCAGAAGACATTCATTGTGGTCCAAAAGTACCCGTTTCTCTGAGTGCACCTAGGTCATTACATTTTCTGCCTCTTCTTCTATCAAACATCTCAATAATAAACCTTCAGCTATCCTTTTGAAGAGATCCTCATCTACTAGTCTAAAATGTGTCGCCAATCTTTTGAGAGTCATACAATCCGAACTTGATAACTCTCCGAGTGTGAGCACGGTCAGTCCCACGCCTGATGATGTCTAAGACCTTTTCAGGAGATGCAAAGCCAGTATTGACAAAGGACCACATTTCACCCAAACTATAAAACTCCTTTGAGGAAAAAGGATTTTGACATCCTAGGCCTGAGTGACGATCAACACTAATTGAACCCCACATTACGTTGATCGATGCTATTCTATTATAATGATCAATGGTTCCACCTGTCAATTTCTTTGATGACTCATCAAACCTACAACCATGACTCAGCAAGGCTATCACCACCCAAATTGCATCAAACAATGCATGCCTGTTATGTCGATCGACGCTCATAGGGGAATCTAGACCTGATGACTCAGCCAAGCTATTTTGACACCCATCATATCGATCGACACTGCCATATGTGTTGATCGATGATCCTAAAATTTCTATAAAAGGAAATTGCTCCCAGCATTTCCAAGGTAATCAATCAACAGAAATAGCAAGCACAAGCAAAAGTTTGAGCAATCCCCTCCTTAAAATCCCTTGTAGTATAGAGCTTATATCAAAAATATCCCAAAAATATACCAAGGTAGAGAAACCCTTCTTTAAAATAGCTTTTATCTAAAAAGCTACCCACTCATTCCCAAACACTCAAATAAACCCACTGCAAAATTCCTAGATGTTATCTCCACAGAAATCTTGAAGAAAACCAAATCGAATAGGGTCTTAGTCAGTACCGGGCCTTCCTTTCATCCTGCAACAAATGAATGGTAACTAAGGGTCAAAGTGTTATTTTCAATCATGCATATTGGGCCCACACTCCAAGGCCTAGGCCCGCAAAGGTCATATCTCCCTAACTCATCTCTTTTGCTTATTAAAATAACGAAAGATTTCTCAAAATATGATTTATCTAAATTCAAATGGCAAGTAACTATTTCATCCGGAACAAGATTCTCTCTTTTATATGTATAGGAATCTTGCTTGGATAAGCTATACCACCAATTTCTTGGAAGAGATGATCCGAGTGGCAGCTCCAATATCCTATAAAATAGGGACCCTGCTCCTATAATAAAAAGGCTAATACCCTAAGGAGTGCTTGACCCCTTTGTCTTGTTGGAAATGCTAAGTATGTTCACATATACATCAAGCCCCACGCTTTAGCGGCAACTCCCGCATTAAAACCCAAGAGTCCCGCGTTACTCGTGCTAATCCAATCGACGACCCATAACAAGTCTACAAAAAGCTCCACCTGCTCACAATGGTGACTCTGCTGGGGATTATACTCTTTTATAATTAATTTTCCACAAAATCAATTTAAGATGAAATAATGAAAGTCATTTGAATTTGGAATTATTAGGGTTTACTGGATAGCATCTACATATGTCTACACCCAGAACCCTAGTGTTCTCAATCATGTGTCACTAGAACTTGACTCAAGTTCGTGTAGGGGCACAAAATAGGGATACACCAGCCGTGCATAGTATAATATAATCTAGTTGGCATGATTAAGGCCACTAGGTTTGAGTATATTAAATGTGGAAAATGGGCTCCTGATATCGATTAGGGTTGTTGGGCTTAAGTGCATAATGCATAGTTACCATCAACTGTAACCCTATTGGACTTAGCCCAGCATATAGCAAATACAGCCCTAGAAACTTTCCCTAGAGATACCCAATGATTTTCTTAAAATCATAAAAGAGAGTACGTCCTCGCCTACCCCAGGCTTGTAATATAGGAAAGACCCCCACCTAAGAAAGATACTCACTATGATGGAGTAATAATGTCAAAAGGGAAAAAAAAGTACATGTTCTAACAGTGTGCCTGTTCAAACATCCTATGCACCGCTAACTACGATTTACGTGCAGCCATCACATAAGATAGCCATATCATACAATTGGACCATCGCATATACCCCTGGTATTAAGCGATACGACCTTAGAAAAGCCACTCCTAGAGCCCACCATTGCCCATACCCTTGGTATTAAGCGATATGATTATGGAAAAGCCACTCCTAGAGCGAACCATTGCGCATACCCTTGGTATTAAGCAATATGACCTTAGAAAAGCCGCTCCTAGAGCGCAACATCGCACATACCCTCAGTATTAAGCGATAAGACCTTAGAGAGGCCGCTCCTACAACGTACCATTACGTATACCCTTGGTATTAAGTAATACAACCTTAGAAAAGCTGCTCCTGGAGCGCTCCATCACACATACCGCTGGTATTAAGTGATAGGACCTTAGAAAAGCCACTCCTAGAGCTCAACATCACACATACCATCGGTATTAAGCGATACAACCTTAGAAAAGGCGCTCCCAGAGTGCACCATCACGTATACCCTTGGTATTAAGCAATACGACCTTAGAACAGCTGCTCCCAGAGTGCACCATTGTGCATACCCTTGGTATTAAATGATACAACCCTAGAAAAGCCTTTCTAGAGCACACCACCATCACACATACCCTTGGTATTAAGTGATACAACCCTGGAAAAGCCACTCCTAGAGCGCACCATCACACATACCCCTGGTATTGAGCGATACACAAAGGATAACAGCAATCCATATTGTAGGCAATACACATACATCGCATAAATATGCATGCACCATAAAAACCATGCTAAAAATGCCCGTAGGCTTGTGCGTCATGCACATGATCATGTACTCACCTATTTTCATTTTAGCTCACCAAAAGTTGCCTGTGTTGGCACCCAAAAAGAAACAGCCTGAGAGAAGAGCCCTTAAGGAGGCAAATTCTGATGATCCCACCCTCGCAAAACATAGTAATGAAATGGCCGATAACCACAAGGCAATGCTCAAACCCGTATAAGATACGATCCTTTCTGAGGATTTCGTTAAGAAATTTGAAGCTATCATTAGTAACATGAGAGCACCAAAATTTTGGGGTTCAATTTAGGTGCTAAAGCCACAGAGATTGAGAAGAAATTATTTGGTTTTAAAGAAATGCTCCCTAAGCTGAAACACATTACGGGACCCTCCAACACTAAATGCATAGATCTGCAAAAGTTTGAGCTCTCAATCCCAAAGCCGCTACCCGCTAATTTTGTTATGCCCTATGTCCCACCATTTGATGGCACAGGTTCCCCCGAAGCCAACATTGAGGGGTACTTATGCATCATGATGAGTATGGGCATTCTCGAAGTCCATCAGGTGAACTTATTCCAAACAACCCTAAGAGTTCCAACTACTAATTGGTATATGACGATGTCCAGCCAAGTAAAGTCTAGCAGGTAGTTTCTCAGTACCGCCTTCATTGAGAATGATGCCTACAATGTCAGGGTGGAAATGACCTTACAGCACCTAGAAAGGGCCTGACAGGGTATTAAGGAGCCATTTGATGCTTGTTACCATAAATGGGTCATAGTTCAATCACTGGTGGGCGCTGCCCCAAAGATGGATGACCTAGTTATCAAACTGGTGGAGGGATGTAATCCCAAATTTTGCGAAGAAATTAAAATGAAGAAATTCCATCCTTTCGGTGTTGTTGTGGAATATGCCAAAAGAATTGAGAAGTATGGTGAGGAAGAGCGCATTAGGCAGGAAGAGGCAGCCTATCATATGAAAATTAAGCCGTAAGATAGGGTGGCTCCCCTAAAATCCTACCAGCAAAAACCTTCCTATACCAAGAGGGAAGAGAAGAAAATTGTGGTCGTCAGTGCCGCAATTAATCCATCACCGCCTCAGCCAATCTCACCATGGACTAAGTCACTTTCTAATATATTCACTAAGCTAAGAAATTATAGGGGCATGCAAAGCTTAAAGCCCTTTGTACCAACATCCCCGGCTGATAGAGACAACTTTTATGCGTATCACGTGGTAAAAGGGCATAAAACTAATGAATGTTTTTGACTACTACGGGATCTACAAAAGATCATCTAAGAAGGGAATTTAGAGGAGCCGGACCGTAAGCCAAGTACCCAAAATAACCCACTTCCGTGCTTCGAATCCCCTGTCAATGCTATCCTTCTCCATAAAGACAATACTAGTGGGAGAAATAACACCCAGTTTGATCCTTGCTTCGGGATAAATGATATCGAGTGGCAACTAACAAAAATAGATAGGGTTGACACCTATGCGAAAGAATTTTCTAAGTCAGGAAAACTCACGGCTTTGGTAATAGAAAGACTCTAGTATGAAGGGGACACCGATACATTCACTTTCTTGGAGAAATTCTATGACCTCCTAGAAAAATACGATGTCCCACCCTATGGTATGGTCATTGCTTTTCCCATACATCTCATGGGGGATGCAATGGATTGGTACCTTTCCATGTCGCCTAAACAATTGTGGGATTGGGTAGAGCTAGAACACCCATTGTTGGAAACCTTCCCTAGCGACAGACTCATGGTAATCCAAGAGTTCCTTAATAAGGGCAATCAGGTAATATATCTTCTAGAACACGAAGAGGCTACCATACCCGAGTGGTGGCAATCAAGCAAGGCTGCTGTAAAACTAGCAGACATAAGGGTTGTCGACCTTATAAGTATCAAAGATGATGGAATTGAGGTAGGACTCGATCTCGCTAGCCTCCTTGATTCATTCTGATAGCTTAGTGGCACCAAGGCCCCGACCCTACTGGCCCCGTTCCTCGATGACAAAGTTTATGACTCCTACAATGGGCTGCTAGTCAAATAGTATTGGGATCTTTTGGCCTTAAATGCAAGCCTAGCACGTACCTTCGCAAGTTGTGACTCTTTAAACTTAGTATTAAGCCGGGAGTTGGTTATTAAAAGTACAGCTACATCTCAGCCTCAGAAAGATGAAGCTAGGTCAGATCTCTATGAGACGCTATTCTTCAATGCCATTTCGCTTGACAAAGAAGAAGAATGGGGATTGGATAATCAGGACGAGAATCCTTGCTTTAATGATGACCCTATATTCAAAGAGATGCACATGATTGAAAGAGTATCAGCTTATGAAGAAGAACTTGGATCATGAGGCCTCCTCTATATAACCTATTGGGAAGGAAATGAGAATAGGGTTTATGGAAACTCTGACCCAATCAAATTCTTGAGATGGTTCCTCCTAACTCTTGAGCTATATGACATCAGTGCCTAGAGGCATCAATCCTATTTCCTATGTTTCTAGTCGGTCAAGCATAAGCTTGGAATTTTCGAATCTTACCCCACTGACAATGGGATTGGCCATTAATATGCCAGAAATTCATCCAAGAGTTCGCTCCTCACATGCCATTCTTCAGGAACGACGATGGATCCTACTCTTGGGTCCTCCCGCCTTCCCCAGAATGCATACGCTTCAGGCCTATTTATAAAAGATATGAAAGCATGCCTGAAGACGAAACTTTACATATAATCCGTCGCACTACCATTACTATCCTCATACGATGTGAGGAGACGTTGAGCCCACACATATTTGAGGAATAAGCGCCCCACCTAAACCCTCACTTTGAGATAGGGGAAAGCAACAGGAATCCCCACGTAGGAGATCCTTTGAGTGAAGTAGCACCCCTAGAGCCACCTCAGTATACCCATCCTCGGCCTGAAGGTGACCAAGGATACTTAGGCAATAGAGAGTTTGCCCATGTTCCAAGAGGGCATGCCCAATCGGCCCCATACCCTGTAAGGGGAATAGAGTTTAGGGGCATCTCAAGCCACAATGAATTAGCCCTATAACTAGAGGACATGGCATACCCTAGCTTCATGAGAAGCAGACCAATATCATATGGTGTGATTACCACAGAATTACGATGGGATGACGATCTTGATTATCCAAGTGGACATGTCAGGATAACCCCAACTAATCCATAATTATGGGCACTAGAGCTAGTACGCGTCTGGGATCCGCCACCAAAGGGATCACAGACCCTCAACCGTCACCTATTCCTAAGTCCCTATGCTCTCGATTAATAAGAGAAGAGCATAGGGAATCATGGATGGATCACCTACAGAAATCAACTCAATCGGGATTGGACGCCCAACCGAAAGACTAGTTCTCCAAAAGAATCCAATAAGAGAACAGGAGACCCCCGCGATGGAGGAGACATTAGTCTGATGCCACAGTCGTAGTTAATGCAATGGCATTCACGAGTATCCAAGATGACCAAAGATTTTATAGAAGACTCAAAGTGGCCCAAAAATCTGCAATTGCTTGGGAAGATACCCACCGGACCATTCTCTTCCCTGAGTTGTCACCAGAACTCGGATATGATGGGAGTGGGCATCCTCGGATCTACCTCATAATATTCACCAAAGTAATGAATTCAAGGTATTAACATTATCACCATTGGCCAGAGATCTTTGGCACCACTCTTGTAGGGAGAGCATTGCAATGGTACAATCAGACTTGGAATAATCCTGCCACGCACCGCTATTGCTACTTTTGGGGCATCCTAAGCCAAGCTTTCCTATACTATTTTACCATGGAAGAGCTAGATGAGGGACTGAGGGGCAACCCTCCCAAAATGGAACCGTACCCAAGGGATGGACCAGCAGCCTAGGCTTATCCATTCTTCACAACGGTACCCCATTTAAAAATAGTGGAAGTACTGGATGTATTGGTCTTAGCTCACTCTTATGTTGTTAACATAATCAAGGGGATTGAACCATAAGCACACGTGATAGATGGAATACTCTGAGCAAACCCCGCCATAGCATTACTAACGAATATACATGGCGGGCTAAAAGGCGGAAAGTCCCCAGCCCCATGCATTGATAGGCCCGTAGGGCTAAAAGACATCCCACTTGAAGAAGATTTTAATGAGTTTGTAGTGTTTGAGCCCGAGGGTACTCCCCAAGAACGACAGGAGTGCATCAATCATGTTACTAGAAAGTGGGAGAATTTATCAGCCTCAGGTCCAAGTTAATCCTCACCCTGCATATATTCCACTAGTAGTAAACCCGACGAAGGGAGTGGGCATGCTGATAGTTAAACAATTAATAAACACCCCTGTCAAGAAGAGTATTTGGGATCTCTTATGGGGATCCTAGACACACAAGAGAGCCATCATGCTAAACTTGATGGAAATGGAGGCACTAACACTAGCCTCGCTGGCAGAAGTGTATGCCTTGATCGGACGTGGGATCCCTGTCGAATCTCCTGACATTGTCTTCTCTAAGGCGGACCTGCCAAATGACGGGCTACACCATAATCGGGCTTTGTACTTAAAAATTGAGATACTAGATCGAGTAATACCATGTGTCATGGTGGATGATGGCTCTGCACTCAGTGTCTGGCCTCGAAAGATTCTACCAATCCTAGGGTTGAATGAAGGGATGCTTAAGAAGTTTGGAATGGTTATGAAAGCATATGAGAACTTAAAATGGTCCGTCCTATAAGCCTTTAAGGCAATAGTGAAGGTTGGGGAAGTTGAGTCCCTCACAACTTTCACCGTCATAGACATCACGATCACATTCTCCTTGCTACTCGGTTATCTGTTGTTTCATACGCTCGGGGGTGTCCCTTCCACCTTGTACCAAAAGTTGAAAATCCCCTACAACGGGTAGATTGTAATCCTTGAGGTCGACAAGGAATCTACTATAGCTGCCATACGCCCAACCCTAGAATACATAGATGAATTTCTAACAGCCACCATAGGGAAAGATGAAAAACCAACCCAATGGTTTGAATGGGTAAGAAACTACATGGACCAGCACTTATCCCTAGGAGCTGGCCTCGGAGCACAAGAACAAGGCCCCCTAGAATTTAAATTGGCAATAGGCTCCTATAGGCCCTCTGCGCTCGATTACAAGGGCAGGAGCCAATGAAGGGTTTGGTCTAGAAGGTGCCAGATGTTAGAAATCTTTGTTCGTCCTAAGGAAATCCTTTACCAAGGCGAGCTCGAGCCAATTAAGACCAAAGAAGGAGAAGTGCCCAGCTTTGAGATATTCTCAGACATCGTAGGCTTCAAAGGCCCCACTCGCTCTACTAATTATGAGAAACAAACTAAGAAAAGGAAGACCTTGTTCGAGGAGGAAGCCCTCAAGAGGCAAAAGATGATGAACCAGTCAAGTGTTGAAGAACTAGCAGTAAGGTTAGCTAAGCTAATGGAAGCCCACCTTGAAGACAAGAAGACGAAGTTAAAATCGCAAAAAGGAGAACCTACAGAGGAAGAAGTCCAAGGTCAAAGTCGCGATCTCTAGTAGCAGGGCAGCGATTCCAAGTGAGGAAACTACCATCCCAGAAGTAGATAATGATGCTTCAATTTCTGATTTCTTTGAGCTTAACAACTTGTATTGTGAAAGTGTTAATGAAAATAAAATGAATGATTTCGCTTACTTGTGTGATGCTTTTGATTTCATGCATTCACCTCACCATTCGTTGAGCATTTTTAGTATTCATCACACCCTTACAAAAGAAATAAATTTGGGAACCGAAGATGACCATTAGATAATATCAATATCTAATGACCTGAATCCCGAACTTGAGACAGAATTAGTAAGAGTGCTGAAATCGCACGTAAAAGCATTCGCTTGGTCCTATAACAACATGCCTAAAGTCAATGGAGCCATTGCGGAACACAAAATTCCTATCGATCCGAAATTCTGATTGGTTAAACAAAAGCTACAAAGATTGTGACCTGAGTGGGCAGAAAAGGTCAAGGAAGACTTAACGTAGAAAATCAAAGCTAAGTTCCTAAAAGTTATAGAATACCGGAAATGGTTGGCCAATATAGTACCAGTTGCAAAGAAGGATAGGAGAGTCTAAGTTTATGTTGACTTCCGTGATCTCAACAAAGCTTCACCAAAGGATGACTTTCCCCTACCACACATAGATGTACTAATCGACAGTACAGCCCGGGCAGCCATGTATTCCTTCATGGACGGCTTATCGGGATATAACTAGATATTGATGAATGTTATCGACAAATTTAAGGCAGCCTTTATCACAAAATGGGGTGGTCCACTACTATAAAGTCATGTCATTCAGACTCAAGAATGCACGGGCAACCTATCAAAGGGCAGTCACCACTTTACTCCATCACTTAATCCATAAAGTGTTCAAAGTATACGTGGATGATATGTTGGTAAAATCGCCAACCCCCGAAGAGCACCCTGCTGTGCTCGATCACTTCCTCACCCGGGTAGAGAAGTACAATTATGACTTAACCTATAGAAATGTGATTTGTAGTGACCTCCATAAAATTGCTAGGTCACATTGTTAGCCAACAAGGCATAGAAATAATTCTTGATAGGGTGATGGCAATCCTTGATATGCCTCCGCCTAAGACTGAGAAAGAAGTTCAAAGTTTTCTTGGGTCCCTATAGTACCTCAGCAGGTTTATTGCAAGATTTACCACTGTCTGTGAACCCATATTCACACTCCACAAGAAGTAGTAACCGGTTCTTTAGAATCTGCAATGCTAAGAAGCCTTCGATAAGATCAAGGCCTACTTGTCTAACCTGCCGGTACTGAAACTGCCTATGCCGGGTAAACCTTTTATTCTATACCTAGACATTGAAGAAACCTCTGTAGGGGCAATGCCTATACAAGAACACAAAGACAAGAAAGAACATGCCATTTATTACCTCAGTAAGAAACTCTTGGAGCTGCCATGGTATGGTTAATTAAGAAGCTTAGACATTACTTTTAGTCCTATAAAATCCAGGCCGTTGCAGGGGTAGATCCCATGAAATACCTTTGTCAAGCATCCTTCCTAGCTGAAAAATTATCCTGATAGTTGTTAATCCTATCCGAGTTTGACATCGAATACGTCACCAGAAAGGTGATCAAAGGAAGGGCCATGGCAGAATTTCTGGCCAATCAACCTTAGGAAACCAATTACATTGAGAACCTTAAGTTCCCGGATGAACAGCTAGCCATAATAGTGAATGAACCCTGGAGATGGATCATGTTCTTCGATGGGGCGGTGAACCGTAAGGGAGCTGGTCTAGGAGTCATAATTATATCCCCTAAAAGAGGGCTAATCCCGCTTTCCAAAAGATTAGAGTTCCCAATAACTAACAATGGAGCTGAATACAAGGCATGTCTATTTGGCCTAAGCTCTCTGCTCACCATAACCGCAGAAGAAGAAAAAGTTGTGGGAGGCTCTGCTCTTATCATCAAGCAAGTAATAGGGGATTGGGAAGTAAAGGTAGAATGACTTCGACCGTACCTTGAATCTGTATGCATAAAGGTGTCCCCCTTCGGGAAATTCAAATTTTGACATGTGTTGCGGGAGGAAAATTAAATGGCAGACTCACTAGCAACCTTGGCCTCCATGTGGGAAAACCCTAAACAACAGCACATGAAACTAATAATAGTGGAAGTTGCACACAGTCCATACTATCTCGATTCGATCACACAAATCTCCACCAAACAAGAACCCTAGTACGGTGACATATTTTAGTACCTCAAAAGTGGGACCTTTCCTATAGAAGCTATAGACGCTTACAAGACAACCTTACGGAAGTTGGCCGTTCATTTTAGGCTCATCAGGGGGCAATTATTTTGGATATCCTCTGACGGAATCCTCCTCTAATGCTTGGGACAAGCGAAAGCTGACAAGGTCATGTAAAAAAGACACGCATAAACATGTGGTCCTCATATGAACGGAGTAATGCTAGCTAAGAAGATACAATGAATGGGTTACTTCTGGCTGACCATGATAGCTGAGTTCACGCACCTAGTCAAGAAATGCAATGAATGCCAAATGCATGTAACATCAGTCACTTACCACCAATCAAGCTGCAGCACCTAGCCACGCCTTAGCCTTTCTTAGCCTAGGGCATCGACATCATAGGAGATATCAGACCATCATTAACCAATGGCCATTAGTTCATCATAGTAGATGTTGACTACTTCTCTAAATGGGTTGAAGTCAAATCCTACACTAGAATCATGACTAAAATGATGGCACAATTCGTTTAGAAACACAACTTTGCACGATATGGCATGCCTCATCATGTGGTATTCGATAATGGGGTACAGTTTTAGGGAGAACCCACAGATCTACTGGAATGATACGACATTGAACATCATCGATCATGCCATATTAGTCTCAAGCCAATGGGGCGGTGGAAGAGGGCAATAAAGCCGTTAAGAAGATTCTATCCAAAATGGCAGTTAACCATTGAGATTGGGCCGAACTTCTCCCTTACTCCCTCTGGGGCTATCAAACCAGCATCGAAACCCCAATGGGGTAGATGTCATTCTCTTTGGTATATGGGATGGAAGTAGTTCTTCCTATAGAAATCAAAGTCAAGTCACTTCATGTGGCACTCGAGCCAAAATTACATGAAGACGAGTAGGCCAGATCACATTACGAAACGCTTAACACCATCAATGAAAGGCACCTAGAAGTACTTAATAGTCTGAGAATATACCAACAATGAATGGCCCTGGCCTATAATAATTGGGTAAGGAAGATCAATATGCCTCTTAAAGCTAATGACCTCATGTTAAAATAGGTCAAAGCTATTTATAGCGACCCTAGGGGAAAGTTTCGTCCAAATTGGGAAGGTCCATATGTGGTGAAACGAGTTCTTAGTAAAGGAGCCGTAAAGATCATAGATATGGATGAAAACGAGTTCATAAATCCCATCAATCACAGACAAGATCAAAGCATATTACATTTAAAAGACCAGTTTGAGACAGGAAAATCAAGCTGAAAGTCATCATCTTCATAAAGTCGTGAACATTAAAAGTGAAGGTTGTAAGACGAAATGAAATACGTTAAGGAGAAGCATGCATACATAGCATCCAAGCTTGAAACAAAGTCAAGGTTGTATTATGAAAGCTTAAAAATATAAATTAGTGGCTAGGACCTGCCATGTGATGACTATAACGGCAAGAAATTTCTAGCCTATCTGCTCCAGTAGGCACCACCTTAATGGCATAGAGCCACCCCAAATAGATCTCATCAAGCAACTCTCCCACCTCGAACGAATGTGGGCTGGACATAAAGGCCTCCAGGGCCTTATAGGCGGGGGATGAATGTATTCAACCATGGACTGAGGACGGCCGTATTATTGCATCAAGCGTTTCGAGAAGTAGTACGATATCTTCTCCATGCCCAGCATCTGAACGCTCTGGAGAACAGTTCGGGTGGTCACCTCATCAATTTTCCACTAGGGGCAAGTCCACCTAATGTCCCTTTCAGTTAGCCTCTACAGGAAATACACCTATTAAGGTAAGGGTTAATTCATATAAGAGCCAGGTTACATTCCTCGACCCTAAAAGTCCTTAAGGGTATAGGAATCTGCCAATCCAGCTAGTACTCTAATGACCTTCAAATGCTCCACAGCCATATTTGCCATAATATAAACCCATCAGCGGGTCATTGCTAGTAAAAGTTCATGACAATAATAATAAAATGGTTAGTATACCTGAAGGAGGAGCCTAATTCCTCTCACCATTACGTCCTAGTCTTGATGAATGAAGTCCATGTAAATGAAGGTAATAGCTAGGACCACGGCCATGGGTGATGATCCCTCTAGAGTTTTTTGGATCACATAAACTAAACGAGGACTATAGACCCCGGTGGAGGATTCACACAGAAAACCTCCCATCAGCAGTATGGCCATGAGAGGTACCCAGCTCTGATGACTGGTAAGAATGGAAGAACATACTTCTAAGGCCACTCCTAAAATCAATCCAGGTTGCTCGGGGTTGGTAGACACGATTGTATTCCTCTGACAATAAGAAAGTCTTAGGAAATCCACATGATGCTACTCCATAGCGACACTATAATCAGGCACCACAATGTCCTGGTTGTAAGAAATGTCCACTATGGCACAGAACTCTTCATAAAGTAGACGCAACTCTTGGGTGTTGAAGCGGAACACATGGTCAAGGGGATCCCACAAACTTATGACACTTCACAAAAACACATCATCCAGAATGACGTTGTAATAGTGCCGCATGTTGAAAACGTGCCCAACCTAGAGCTGATTCCAATCAGCTGGACTCAGAATCTGGAGATAGTCCGTTAGTTGGGTCTTGAACCTATCCATGCCGATTTGATCATCGCTCAACAAAGGCAATGATAGATCATAAGATCAATACCAACTGCATAAGAAGAAGATCATCTTCAGAGAAAGAACATCAAATCAATGAAGCTAGCATGTCAAGACACTAAAATAAATCATCCATACAAAAATAAATAGGGCCTCAAAGGACCCACCAATCCCCAAAAAGAAAATAATAAAGGGGAAAAAACACGCCCAATGCAACCATCAATTGTACTGGATAAAATTGCCGCGCAGGGCCACAATAAAAAATAAATGTATATATACACCAAGCTAAGGCCTAACTATCATATCCTAAATTGCCCAAATGAATGGGGGCCTCCAAGTCTGCTTGTAGTACCACAATGCTATCTCTAACTCCCTCCTAGACCCTTAGGCCGACAAGGTTTAAAAAGGCTGCACAATGAAGGGGCGGGTGCAGACGGCGGAGCCGGTGGAAACTAGGAAGCATCCCTACAAAACCAGCCTGGGCCGAATAATCGAGCATGTAACCCTGCACTTCATAACCAGAAGGATGCTGGGCATATGCCACTAAATGAGCCTACCCATACTGGTCATACCTTGAAGGTCCTGCCGATGGGGGCACCCTGTAACCAACTCTAAGTTGGTCCACTTCTACATTCAGTGCCTGAACTATAAATATTTCACACGCACATAAGCACTCATCTATGCGTATTTACTAAAAAATAGAGGGAATGAATAGACTTGTCCGATCTTACCGCAATTGTGAAATTATTCCCCAGTATGATATTTTAGAAATAAAAAAGCAAGTGCCCATCCCTTTCGCTATCTTCTCTCGGCACCTGACAAGAAAAGCAAATCAGATTAGCACAAGCCAACGATAATAGCAATATGCACAATAAACTCACATGAGTCACATGGCGAGGCATAAAAGTCATGTCCACCCTAGTCAAGTCATCCGCACTGAAGGGAGGAAAGTAAACCGATGGCTCGGGTTGATAAATGTGTAACCCCATAGGAACCTAATAATCTTGATAACCCGTGATGTGGGAGGGGGCATCGCTCGACGTATGTGGAACCCTTGCCCTTTTTCCCTTTAAATCAAAAGGAGATTAACACTCAGAAAAATAAATGAAAAAAAGGGAAAGAGCAAGTATTTAAAGACACACCCCCTGAGATGGAGTGTGGTCCTCCGAAGGCCAGCCAAGCAAACACTCGGTCATAAAATTAGGATACAGGCTAGCCTCGCCAAATAACTCCACAGTCTCACCATCCCCTTTTAGGGTATCAAAATTCTCGGCTAACCCTATCCAGAATAGCCACCTCAGGAGCTCAGGCGACACCAGTCTCTCCTCCAGAGGTATATCACATTGAACCATCCTTCCCCCTAAATTCCACTCGAGAAAGGAAGGAATTTCCAGTTTTAGTTGTTTTGTCACCAACTCCCAAGCAACCGCTATAACCTTGTTCTGGCCAGAAGCAACCCCCACAGAGCATGAATGATCTACGAACACGTGCATCATTAGTAAACACCGCATAAAAGAAATAAAATCCAAATTATTGGAAGACTTACTTTATTGAAAGTAAGATTCCTAATCCTTCTTTCAGCTTCAGCAGAATCCAAGTTCCCCTAGGCACTAACCAAGCCGAGAGATGGGGCAAGTAAGAAATATCTTTTCGAATCTTAGCCTTTTTATCCAAGGGAGAATCCCTTTCACAAAGCCCTAAATCTGCAAGAAAATGAAACAAAAGTCAACATATGACTCGAACCCATATGTAAAATATTTCTCAACAAATTACCTCAACAATGAGTTTCGAAGATTTTAGCTCCAAAGTATGCTTCCTAGCGCAATGATCGAGGGCTAAGTATAGCTGTCCTAGTGCAACTCTACCCCAAGTCATCTCCTCAAACTTCACCAAATTCACCAAAGAGCCCAAAAGATTCAGGTTTAGGGCCGAATTACCAATAGGAAATAAGGTATTAGTCAGGGCATACAATATAAATTACGGGAAAATTGCCCTCGAGCTTCGGCACCCTCAGGCGCCTGATTCCTTGGGGACGACCAAAAAGTATACAAGTTGTAGGCAGAAATTTCCTTGCTAACACTAGTGAAACCTAGATATTTTAGCACAGGGGCACGATCATAATTGCCCATATTTATGGCGCAGTTAAAGTGAATAATTTCCCCATCAAGACGCAGACCCGTAATGGCGGTAAAGTCCAGCAGCATAATAGTGTACTCCCCGCATGGCAAATGGAAAAGTATGGGTCGAGTCCGACCACCTCTTCAAAATTGATGACAAGACTACGTGAGTATAACAAACAAGCTTCAACGAAATGAATCTCTCAATGAATGCACTAAAACCTGAGTCATCCAGAATCCTCTTCACTTTAGGGGAAAGAACTCCCCTCCAAGAGACAAGATCCAAAAAGTTGCCCGCGCCCCGATGGTCAGCTTTCTGAAAATACAAATAGGAACCAAATCAAAAGGTTGCTTATAGTAACTAAGCATCTAAAAATTTCCTACCTAAAGTCGTGCTTATAGTTATTAAGCACAAGTCACCAATGTTTACCAAAAAATATCTGCTTATAGTTATTAAGCGAAAGTCCATTAAGCCACCTAAAAATCGTACCTTATAGCTATTAAGGACAAAACCGTCGTTAAAGTCACGCTTATAGCCACTAAGCACAAATGTCCAAAGCAAGCTTATAGTTACTAAGCTATAGTCAAATACGGGAATTCCTAAGGCATCACAAGGCTTATAGTCATTAAGTCATCCTAAAAAGTTCCCGAATTTCGCAAAAATAGCAGCAGCATATGCACAACTTGACATCACAGATTATCTCATGGGCTGTAGAAAGCTCCAGAACACTCAAAATCGTGAAAAAACAAGCTTTCAAGAACACAAGTGTCATCAACACTAAGGAGCATCGATCAGCATATCCTAAAGAATCATAAGCATCGATCGACACTAAGCCTAAAATTCCTGAAGTTACAGAATGTTATGCCTGCAATTTATAGCGATATAGGACCAACATCACATTCAATAGAACATATATCATCAAAAAATTCCTAAAAAGCGTGCCAATTCTAGAAAGATTAAGAGATAGAAATTTATCGGAACACAAGAGAGGTGACACTCGGGCTTGAGAATGAGAGGGATAATAGTGCCTCTATGCACGCCATGGAATATCCACCTCATGGAAAGCCTTCAATTATCTTCTATGCCTGAAAAGGGGATTTAGACCATCTCCCCATGAATATCTACCTCCATCACTGATGTAGGAGCATGAGTTCGGTCTATGGATGTCACAATTTTCATCCACATCATAATAGACGAAAATCGAATAAAGATCGGGAGGAAGGAAAGTGTGAGAAGCCCCAACATTGCTTCTCTTTGGAAAAGAAAACGCAGAAAGGAGGAATTGTAGTATGAGGAGTGTTCAATTTACAGAAAATTATAGAATTTATAGAATTCTCAATTGCGTCGATCGACACAACCCCTATGTGTCGGTTGATGCAATCCTTAGCGTGCCTTTTAATGTCTGCAATAGCTATAATTCAAACATTCAGAATTCAAAGGGCTACATCGATCGACACAACCCCTATGTGTTGATCGATGTATATTTAAAAATGAATTTTTTTTCTGCTTTTCCAGGATAAAATTGCAGTGCCAATTGAGTCCTAATTTTGAAAATTGCATTTTCCATCATGAAAATCATTTTCTAAAATACTGGCGGACCCAATAGTTTTAAAATAGCACACCATGGGAATCAAAATGATTTTCCAAAAAGTTTTCAAAACCCATCAAACATTAATTGATCGAAGGGGCAAAAATCTATTTTTTTCAAAGATTTGGTCGATCAAATAATGTTGACTAAATTCCCGTAAAATCAAGCTCACTTTTTACTCAACGAGCTCACTTTGCGTATGAAAAAACTTTACCTCCGTGGTATAAGTTGCTGTATGCGAGGGGCAGCCTATGAGCATAATCCATCCTAGACTTGATGATGTCCACGACCATTTCAGGAGATGGCAAGCCAGTACTGACAAAGGACCATGTTTCACCCAAACAACAAACCCCTATGAGGAAAAAGGATTCTGACATCTTAGGCCTGAGTGGCGATCGACACTAATTGATCCCCACTTTGCATCGATCGATGCTATTCTATTCTGACGTGTCAATTTCTCTGATGACTCATCAAACCTACAACCATGACTCAACAAGGCTATCACCGCCCAAATTGATTCGATCTACGCATGCCTATTATGTTGATCGACGCTCATAGGGGAATCTCAACTTGATGACTCAGTAAAACTATTCTGACACCCATTATGTCAATCAGCACTGCCATCTGTGTTGATCTATGCTCACAAAATTCCTATAAAAAGAATCGCTTTCAGCATTTCCGAGGCATTTAATTAATGGAAATAGCAAGCACAAGCCAAAGTTCGAGCAGTCCCCTCTTTAAAATCCTTTGTAGTATCGAGCCTATACCAAAAATATCCCAAAACTATAGTATAGAAACACTTCTTTAAAATAGCTTTTAGGTAAAAAGCTACCCACTCATTCTCAAACACTCAAATAAACCCACTACAAAATTCCTCGAGGTTATCTCCCAAGAAATCTTGAAGAAATCCAAAGCGAACGCAGTCTTAGTCAGTACCGGGCCTTCCAGTCATCCTACAACAAATGAAAGGTAACTGAGGGTCAAAGTGTTATTTTCAACCATGCATTCTTAACAACCTCACGAGCTCATCTAGTCATGTCGGGCCCATACTCTAAG
This sequence comes from Euphorbia pulcherrima, assembly GCA_947683365.1. NCBI lineage: Eukaryota > Viridiplantae > Streptophyta > Magnoliopsida > Malpighiales > Euphorbiaceae > Euphorbia > Euphorbia pulcherrima. The sequence goes on along the minus strand of CANTUS010000004.1, from coordinate 61,051,580 downwards.
GGCTAGGCTCACAAAGGTTGTAGGTCCCTAACTTATCTCTTTTGCTTATCAAAGTAAGGCCTAATGCATCAACATCATCCTTAATGTGGCCCAAAAATCCTGCTGCCTCCCTAAACTTTGAAAGTGTCCCCGCAGCTACCTCAACTTTCAAAAGCTGCACCACTTTGCTCCCTAACTGCCACATGTCAGCTTTTGATTGGACAGAAAAAATCTTACAAAATGATATCTTTGAAAAGTCAAACCAATAAGAAGCTGACATGTGGAATTCAGGGAGGAAAATGGTGCACTTTTTAAAAGTTAAGGTAGTTGCTGGGACACTTTCAAAGTTCAGGGAGGCAGTAAGATATTGGTACAAAGTTGAGGATGTTGTTGCTGCATTAAGCCTTAAAATAACGAAAGATTACTAAAAATATGATTTATCCAAATTTTAAAGGGAAGTAACTATTTCATCTGGAACTATAATCTCTCTTTTATTGGTATAGAAATCCTGCTCAGATCAGCTATACCACAATTTTACCGGAAAAGCTAATCTAGGTGGCGACTCTAATATCCTATAAAACAGGGACCCTACTCCCACAATAAAAAGGCTAATTCCAAAAGGAGTCCTCAACCCCTTTGTCCTATTAGAAATGCCAAGTATATTCACACGTACATCGAGCCCTGCGCTCTAGCGGTGACTCCCTATTTTAAAACCCGGGAGTCCAGTATTGGCCATGCCAAAAATGAGTCTACAAAAAGATCTACCCACTCACACCGAGACATTCTCCCTCTTTTAGAAACCTTTTAATATTGTCATACCAACAAGCCTTTAGCTCCTCCATAGTCATATCTTAAAACTTCTCATGAAATGAGGAACGAGCAATTTTTATTACCAGCAGACGAATGGGTTAAGTTTCTTCTCCATCCTACATTAAGGCCTAGGTAGCCAAAGATTCGGCCATCTGATTCCGATCCCTCGGTATATATTGGAAGAAACACTAACTGAAATATACTGACAAATCCCAAACCGCTTCCACGTATGGCCTGAGCAACTTTTCTTTGATTCCGCACTCCTGTACAACATGCTTTATAACTAGTGCGAAATCTCCCAGCACCCTTGCTTCTTTTTGCTCCTACCTTTACTAGGGCATCAAGACCGAAGAGACAAGCTTCATGTTCGGCTCCATTATTGGTGATTGGAAATTCCAATCATTTGCTCAATTGGATAACCTCACCTTGAGGCATAATGATGATTACCCAAAGACCAGCACCCTTTCGATTTATAGCCCTATCAAAATACATGATCCACTTGGCCTTCTCTACTTCCACTACTGCTACCTGCTCATCGAGAAAATCCAGGATTTCAACATAATCAGACTCTATGGGTTGACTTGCTAAAAATTCAGCCACTACTCTCCCCTTGATGACCTTCTTTTTGAAATACTCAATATCAAATTCGGATAGTAAAAGAAGGTAATGAGAGAGTTTTCCTGCCAATGTAGGGATTGACAAAGATACTTCATTAGGTCTACCTTGGAAACTGCTTGAATTCTGTAAGATTGGAAATAATGCCTCAACTTGTTGGTTAACAATACCATTGCAGTACACATCTTCTCCATAATTGTGTATTTTGTCTCATATTCCAACAACTCCTTAACAGAGTAGTAGATGGCATGCTTGCTCTTATCCTCTTGTTCTTAGACTAACATCGCACCCACAGATGACTCCTCTATGGCTGAATAGAGAACTAATGGTTTATAGGCATCAAAGGTTTTAGGAATAGGGGACTCATAAGGTAAGCTTTTATCTTATCAAAGGCAATTTGGTATTGCTCGTTCCACTCTATCAGCTACTTCTTTCTCAACAACTTGAAGATTGGTTCACAAACCGTTGTCAAATTGGCAATAAAGTGACTCACGTACTGAAGTGATCCAAGAAATGACCTGACTTCTCTTTTGTTTCTAGGAATAGGCATTTCTTGAATAGCTCTAACCTTATTAAGGTCAACCTCGATTCCCCTCTGACTGACGATGTGGCCTAAGAGTCTTCTGGAAGTCACCCCAAACACAAACTTCTTTATATTTAAACTCAGGTTGTACTTCTTAATCCTCGTCAAGAATTTTTCTAAAATCTCAGGATGCTCTTCCATTGTGTTAGATTCTACTATCATATCATCTATATAAACATCAACCTTGTTGTGGATTATGTCGTGTAGTAATGCGGTCAAGGCTCTTTTAGAGGTTTCCCCCATGTTCTTCAATCCAAAAGGCATTACTTTGTAATAATATTCTCCCCACTCTGTAATAAAAGCTGTCTTCACTTTGTCAATGATATCTATTAAGATCTGATTGTACCCAAAGAAACCATCTAAGAATGAATACATTGCAGCTGTGGCGGCAATGTCTACTAGTACATCGATATGTGGCAATGGGAAATCATCTTTTGGAGATCCTTGTTCAAGTCATGAAAGTCGACGCACGTTCTGACTCTTCCAACCTTTTTAGGGACTGGGAGACCATTTGCTAACCATGTCGAATACTCAATTACCTCAATGAACTTAGCCTCTAGTAATCTAGAAACTTTGGCTTTGATTTTTATTTTATCAGCCCATTCTGGATGTAACCTCTTTAACTTTTGTTTGACTATTTTGAACTTAGGATTGGGTGGGATATGATGTTCAAAAATTTGACGATCTACCCCAGGCCTATCTTCGTAAGACCAAATGAAAGTGTTAACCTGTTCTCGAAGAAATATTATCATCTCTCTTTTTTTCAATAGGGGTTAATTCGTTGGATATTGTTACCATTTTTGGAGTTTCCTTAGTACCCAAATTAATGTCATGCAATGAAATGCCATGAATGCTAAAAATGTTATACGTGTGGTCTGATGAATGCGTGGTGCCATCAGGCAAAACATCAAACAAGTAAGCAAAATCACTATTATTATCAATAGGATACCCAAAGGCTACATCATTTTCATTACACATAATGGCATTTGTCATCCTCCATAAGCGGAGGGTCTTCTTGGTCACTCATTAGGATGTAGGTTAGGTCGCGTCCAACATTTGCAGCTGTTTTTCGGTCAATACATCGTCCACAGTTTTTCTTGTGACTTGGGCCAGGTTCTTCTAGGCTTCCTGAATAGGTGTCTTCTTCTTATCCCCTAAACATAGTATGGTATAGAAATAATCATGGATGGGCTCTCCACTCCTTTGCCTAATAGCTATAAGATCAATTAAGAATGGTTCTTCCCTTACTTTCTTGGTCTCTAGGATGTGTTTCCATACCTTATCTTCTTCTAACCCTTAGTTGATTATGGCTATTTCCTCCCCTCTTCTCTTGGGTTCATAAATCTCCCTTCTATCAATTACTACCATGATAGCTTTAAGCAGACATTCGCATACTTCAGTCGAGTGACCGGAGCTGACATGGTGCATGTAGAAGCTTCCCCTTTCTACTAGCCTTGGCTGAACATATGGGTTAAGGTGATGAATCAATCAATACTTCTATAGATTTTTAAAGAGCTTCAAAAGAGGAGTTTCCTAAGGTGAGATGTCATTGAGAGTAATAGGACGAACCATTTGGTTGTGAGTCATACCATAAGGTAAACCACTGAAAAAGGGGAGGGTCGTTCCCTTTAGCATAACCATGAAATTAGGAAACTGACACGAATCCTTCTATGGCGAACTTGCAAAACAGCCTCTTGACAAAGCAGGTGAGACCCATTATTAGCCGTGAGGAGCACTGGGTTCACTAGCTAGACAAACTAACCAAATTGAGCCATGAGGACTGGTTGAAATTGCCGATTCTTACATTGAGCTGAAGTAGTAACTGAAAGATCAGTCCATGCATGGAATGTGGTATGCATGCTCAATTTACAACAATGAATGGTGGGTTAATTACAAGGGAATTTACAACACAACATATGTGAGGCGTATACTCCAACCTTATCCCTCCCGCTGATTCTGAAGGTATTTTCCTTTGATTACTATAAGGATAATAAAGGGCGACCTAGTCTAATCTCATGGGAAAAAGGTATCTAGAGGGGTAAAATTCTAATGCTTTCAATAAGAAGGGTGTAAGGACCTAACGGAAGTTGATATAGTAGGTTCCCATCACATCAAGCCTCTTTTCAAGGGAGATGACAATGAGTGCTCCAACCACTAGAGTGTCTCCAATTACTAGGGGGCGTGAGTGACACTTTCATATTGATGGAGAAATGGAACCTGTTAGAGAGGAAAAAGGGCAGCTAGTCTTTCTAAGTCATAAGTCTTTTATCTCTCTCTTTTCCTTTTACACCGATTTCTATGGAAAAATAGGGCACCTTAATCTAGTGGTAGAAGAAGAGCGCATCTAGCTAGAGAGAATGAGATGAGAAGATAGAGTGTAATAATTTTCCCAAATGATGGAAAAGAAAATGGGTTGAATTAAGTAAATGATTTTCGGTGCTCATACTAATCTTTTAATCTTTTTAAATAAACCAAAATTTTGCAAGTTAAAAGATTATTCCCTAGCAGAGTCACTACTGTGATGTGACGAGGATGTGTGGATCACCCTTGGTGCCTTACGGCGGGGTCTACTGAGGGGTCGTTGGTTTAGTTTAAGTGTGATGAAACCATGTAGTTCAAGTTTGCACATTTTAACCAATTTTATGAATAAAAGAAATGAGACCAAAATCTTGAAACAAATGATAGAGTCGCCGCTCAAGTTGTCTACTTGGGAAAGAGTTTTGATATGATTCCTAGTGGGCGAGAGACTCTTACCTTTTGGATCAGAGATTCGGGTATCGGATGAGTCACTTATTTCTCATTTAGTTAATTCAAAATTACATTCGTCACGTAAAACCATTTTATTTTAATCATTTGGGGAATTATTACAAAAATCCTATTATTCTACACTCTTTCACACTCGATTCATGCATTTACAATTTACAATAAAGTGCAAATAATAACTGGGGGAATAAAAAATTACAGCCTAGGGAAAATGGGGGAATTGCAAAAGAACCTATACATTTGTTCTAAGTTATAAAATGAAACAAATAAATTTGCCTACATCTACAAAGATTAGCACAATTTACGACACATCATAAGTCATCATTTTGTTAGGAAAAATGCAATTATGTTAGCATGGCGATTTTGCAATCGATAGTGCCCAGATGGCTTCTAGGATTAGAGAGAAATAACGGGTCTTCAGCGCATTTTGTTATGAAAACACATTTTAGCTTTTGTGGGTTGATTTATAAGATTATTAGTGAAAATGATCGCATGGAAAAGGGTGATGTTAGATTTATTTTAAAGGTTAAAAAAAGAGGAACTTTGGGTTCTGCCTAGGAACCAGTACCCCCAAGCGAGTGGGACCCCGTACGGGTGCCAATGAGGATTCGTACGGGTATGGGAGACTCGTACGGGTCCTGTCTATCCCTGGATAGAACTTAAGCTTAACAAACGAAATAGATTTGTAAAGAAGGAGCAGGATATGGGAAATAACGATAAAATAAATGAGATGTGAGTCTCTTTGAAACTCAAGAGCGCACCTTAATGACATGAATCCACTTTGAAGTGATCCCTACACCGAGAGACAGTCTAGCCAAAGTAGATGATGGAATGGTGGATTTAGGACTACTGAGGGGAGTATTTGTGTGGACAAAACCACCCCCAAATACTATTAAACGAAGATAGAATTGAATAAAATGGAGACAAAACCTCAAGGAATGGGTTTTCTCCCCATTTTATACCTTTTATACCTCATCTATACCCTTTCTATACCTACGAAAACTGCTAGAATTTCTATATAAATTGCTTGATATTATTTTTACTTTTGCTCCTCTAAAAATTAGGCAAAATCCTCTATTTATAGGACGAAATCGAGTCTGAACGCAATAAATTGCATTCATGACTTGATTTCTCCCGAAATGGGCATGATTCCTTGCCATTCTACCTATTTGGGCAAACATTGCACTAGTATGGATGCATGGGACCCGTACGGGTCCTGGTGTGTCCCATACAAGTCCCTCCCACCCGTATGGGGCTGCAGAACCGTATAGGTCAACCCATGGACCTGTACCCCAAAGTGTGACCCATTCAGGTCCATCCCACCCGTATGGGGGCCACGAAGCTGTACAGGTCAACCCATGGACCCATACCCCTAGGTGTGACCCGTATGGGTCCCTAAAGGCAGGCTAGGTCTTCGAAACTTAGCCAAACTCAACTTTACAGCAGTAGGAACACCTCTAATGGTTAACACTTGTAAAGAAATGCATTATGTAGCTCTCATCATCGTTTCATGAGACATTCCGTTAAAATCCAATGCCCACACCTACTTCATGTACAATTATGATTATGTCTAAACTATCCCTAGTCATCGTTTTATCAAGAAAGGGTATTGATGGAACAGTAAGACTAGCATGTGGTCAACTTTCTAGGAAAGGGTCGAAGTAGTTAACCTCCTAAAGACTGAATGTGGTGCCTTGAGTTTGACACATGGATATTTGTAAGATATGTTGGAGACCATAGTAAGATAAACAGTTGGTATATATATCAATGTGTTAGTGTTTATCTTCATGCAGTAGCTTTGTGAATATCCTCATACTTGATATGCTAGTTACCTTGTATGGTACTATCACTAAACTTTGGGTCATACCTATTCACTCATTAATTTAGGGTGCTACGGGTGATTGTGGGTATAGAGATGATAGCACGTTGGTAAGCTATGTAGTCAAAAAGAATCCATTGCTCTGGATATATTAAGGAGTTGTACCTATCAGCTTGTTAAAGTGATGATTACTATAAACCTCTAATTAGAGTATGTGATTGATAGAAATAGTTTCTAGTAAAACACATTATGGTAAAAAGTAATATACTTCAGTAATAAGTAAATAACTAGGATAGCTTAGAGAAACCTCGCTATTGGTGGGTTAACACTTTAACCAAATCTAATAAACCAGATCGTACTAATATTAAATAATTGAAGGAGTTCATCGCATTGGACAACTATTATATTACCAGGATTAAGTCATAAGCACAAATGACCTTCCAAGTAATGGAGGATGGTGGACCCTAGCTAGAGGCGTACTATAGTCATTTAAGGTAATCAAGTTCTATTCACGATCTAGAACATCGAGCCAATAGTTCCTATAGAATAAGGATTGGTCAAACCTTAAAAGCTCAATACTTTAGGATCCTATAAGGTCATAGACATATAACTTTCATTGGACTAAGTAAGGAATTAATAGACTTAGTCTATTACGAGAATATTAAATGTATAATGGTTAGACCATTACCTAGTTAGACCTGTATATTGATCAGTAAATAATTTTATTAGGGCCATAAATAAATTAAAGTCTTGATTGAATGATTAGATCATTTTCTTGTTAAGACGGGAATTTATTTTAACCAGTAACTAATTATATTAGGGTCATAAATAAATTTAAGTGTTGATTAAAATAATTAGATCATTTTTTGGTTAAGCCAAGAATTTATTTTGGCCAGTAACTAATTTTATTAGGGTCATAAATAAATTAAAATGATTAAATTATTTTCTAGTTAAGCCTGTAATTTATTTAGGCCGGTAACTAATTTTGTTAGGGTCGTAAGTAAATTAGAAGAATGGAGGATTAAAATAGAACTTTGCCACGGACCTACGAATTTATTTATAGGATCCAAACATGTAAAACGGCCAGCCCAAAAGGGGTTTGCCGCAAGCTGGGCTTGCAGTATGGGCAGCAAGCCCACATGGAGCTTGCCTTGCAAGCAGCTTGGCCGGCAAGCCAAGCATAAGTTTGTCGCCCAAGCTAATGGGTAGGATGGGGTTTTTCCCCATCCAATAACTTAATGAGGGGAGCTCTCCCTCTCCCTATAAAAGGAGCTATCTCCCTGCTCATTTTAACACACCAACATCTCTTCTCTCCTCTCTCTAGTATTATATTTGAGATTTTTCAAATAATTTTCTAAACTAACTAAGAGGGATTTCTTTAATATTTTTAGGTTGGCGTTTTGCTATGGTCTAGCAGCTACTCAAAGCTCTGCAGTTCTTCTTCATTTGGAGATTTCAATTGGTGGGGTTTGTGTGGATACTCATAGAGGCTATCCTACACTTGGAGGCTTTTGTAAGAAGGTTCAGCTAAAGAACACTTCAACTGGTAGTCTTTTGTTTATCTTTTTAATTATTAGGTCTTTTTCTTTGAGCATGTTAAGACTTAATAATTATTATGCTTAGGTTGTTTTGCATGCTTTAGTTTATTTTAAGCTTAGGTTATAACTTAGAGTTATAACATGCTTAGTATAAAATATATTTATGCTATGATATAATTTAGAATTATGGCATGCCTAGCCTATGCATGCTAAACTAAGTAGAGATTTTATTTAGTTAAGGATTTAATTAATTTATATGCAACTGATAGGAGTTCTTAGGGACAGTGGATAAAATTTTAAATTTCTGCCATGCCTGTTATACTTGTTCAAAGTGACTATCAGTTCCAATCAGTAGTATCAGAGCCAGCCTATTTAGTGCATAATTAAGTTCGAAGCAAACTGAATTTTATTTTCTATATAAAATGGTTTAAAATTTATTAAATTGTTTGGAACAATAGATGAACTTAGGCTTTCATTTCAAGGTTAGAAAATAGATATAAATAATTTCGAATAAGTCTGCTCAACTCACTCAAAATTATCGAAGAGTCAATAAATTATACAAGTTATAAGGGTTATAGATGCTTTTAATTTACATGAATTGGAAGAACAAAATTTATTAGTTGAAGAGGATCCATAGACTTCGAGTTTGTTACCGCGTTTATTCTAGCAAGGATTGGACTTGGTGTCTGCTTTTCATTAGGCACCTCTCCTACCTGGGAACCTATGGTGTCTACTTTTCATTGGACACCTCTCCCACCTGTGAACCTATATCGGTGCAACTTGAATTGACCAAGAGGGGATTAAATATGAACTGATTTATTTCTAGTATATAATGTGGTGATTATATTTGCTTCTATAACAAAGTAAAAATATAAAATTATTGAATAAAAGCTTCAATGAAATGCAACATTTATAACAAATAAAGAATGTTAATAATTTTGCATATAATCTAGGTTGATGGAATAATTATAATAAAGAGCTTGAACCCACCTAAGGTTAGACCTTATAAATTAATTCTAAAATTCTCTGGATTAATATAAATTATTATAAATATTTCCATCTAATAATTCCTAGATTGGGATAGACGTCGACCACTAATAAAATCCCAAAGTAAATATATTAAGGCAAGTTATAGTCGTCCTTACTCAAATTTATAATACGGTCTTTTTCGACCATAAAAGTGTTGCGCAAAGCGTTCCTTTTCATCTATATAGATCGGTTATACAAATTGAGATAGGGTCTGCCTTAACAGGACTGGGTAGTCTACCATAAATTTGTGGGCTAGCCCTAGAACTGAGACACGTTTAAGGAGACACTAATATAAGAGCACACGTCCGTTGGAACTAGGGAACATGAACAAATCAGCAATTGCATGCGATGTAAACTAAATAAATGGCTTGACTCATAAAATTGGGGGTCATATTAGACTAGTTGTAGATGCTGACTACTTGGAAATTTAGCTTGGCTAGACTTCCCGAATTCAATAGAATGGGCTATTGTAAATTTTGCAAAATGGTAGGACAAATGTATTGAATTAAAAGTCCTTATATTAATACATGTATTATATATATACTAAAATCTAAATAATAATTCTTTTCTTATATCTTGGTTGAAATCTTTATTTAAATACAATATTTGCATTGAAGACTAATTTTGATTAGCTCTAGCTTCAAGGGTTTGTTTAGACATGTAAGGATCTTTCTCAAAGCATAAGTCTTGGCCCATACACTGTATGAGCCCAACACTAAGCAACATGATGCAACCACTTCTACTTTGCGTAAGAATGTTTGTATTGCTTGAAGGAAACTAGGATACAACATCTTGGTGGTTTTTAAAATCCCTATTACCATATGTAAGTAGTTGGCAGGAGAGAGGGATAACATCAAGTCGGATGTTAGAATACACGTTACCTTAGCTATAAGGGCATCATAAAATCATGGACTTGAAAGTCTATATCTTTACATCTTAGAGAAAGGATTTCCTATAGTGGAAGATTTGAACCAAAATATTTTTGATGGAAATTGGTGGACCAATTAGTCAGAAATTTAAATGGTTCATATCTCAAAGAAGTAAAGGGACACATGGTGTCTAGTTTTGAAGCAGGATGGAGCAGAGTTAAGAGAAAAGTAAAAGGAGTACTGAGAATTTTTTCCAGAAGACAAAATGATTTTTTTCAATATGAAATATTGGAATCAAGATCTTCACTTTAATATGGAATATTACAAATAATATCAAAATGGCTAGAGTCTCATAGCATAAGAAGAGGAGGCTAAAGCTTCCACTTAAAGATGTTTAATACTGAGAATTTCTACATCTCAAGGGAATTCTAAATTAGTATGGAATATGTAATTAGAATGATGTATCCATTCGGAGGTATATATATTGTTGATAAGTAGAGGTTTGGCAAAAGGAGAGTTGTACCTGCGGAAAATCATTAGCGCTTGCTGGCTACTGATGATGTAGGAACTTAAGATCTCCATTTGACTGAATTTGTAAAAGGACAAAATTCAATTATCATTATAAAATATTATTTCCTACTCCATAGCAGATGGAATTTTATTCCAATTTGATGAAAGGTGTTATCAAAGTTATATATTTTGTAATTACAAAATCACATTCTCAGTATAAATGATGCAAAGAGAAAATTAGATAATGAGAAATCTTTCTACTCATGGAACTATCGTTTAGGCCATATAAATAAAGAACTCTTAACTAAGTTATACAAGCATGGAGACTTAGGCCTAATAGACTTGGAGTCTTATGGTGATTGCAAACCTTGTTTAAAAGGAAAAATGACAAAGTTACCCTTTAAAGGAAAGGGTGAACGAGCCACGAGTATAGTGGAACTTATACATACTGATGTGTGTGGTCTAATAAGTGTTCAGGAACTAGGAGAATACTCCTACTTCATAACCTTTATTAATGATTATGGTTATCTGTACTTGTTGAAGCACAAGTCTGAAAGTTTTGAAAAGTTCAAAATATTCAAAAATGAAGTAGAGAATCTACTTGAGAAAATTAAAGCACTACAATTTGATCGAGGTGGAGAATACTTAAGTAAAGAGTTTCAGGATTATTTAAAAGAAAACGGGATAGTTCCCCAATGGACCCCTCCTTATACGCCCCAATACAATGGAGTGTCTGAAAGGAGAAATAAAAAATTATTAGATATGGTTCGGTCCATGATGAGCCAAGCAGATCTCAGTAAATCGTTTAAGGATATGCACTAAAGAGCGTAGTTTATGTATTAAGCATAGTGCCCTCTAAATTGGTTGATTTTACACCTTATGGAAGATGGTGTAATAAAAGGCCATCTATGAGTAACCTAAGAGTATGGGGCTATCCCGCTATGGTAAAGAGGATAGCATCAGAAAAGTTGGAAGCTAAATCTGACAAATGTCTATTCATAGGATATCCAAAGGAAAGTATCGGATATTTATTTTACAAACCTAAGGCACAGAAAGTATTCATATCTCGGAGTGCTCACTTTTCAAAAGGAACACTTATTTGCAAAAGTTAGTGGAAGCAACCTTCAACTGGAAGTTCAAGAGGAAGAACAACCTATAGAAACACAATCATTCCAAAGATTAGGTTATATTCATAAAGGTCCCGAAAGATATGGTTTTACCATCATGGATGATAGGGAATTATATCTCATGGAGGATGATGAACCAAGAACCTATGATGAAGCAATGAAGAGCTTATATTCTGATAAATGGCTTAAAGCCATGAAACTATAAATGGATTCCATGTTCGAAAACCAAGTTAGGAACTTGGTTGATGCATCGGAAGAGGTTAGACTTATCAGGTGCAAATGGGTCTTCAAGAAGAAGACTGACATGGATGGTAATGTGATTACCTATAAGGCAAGGTTGGTTATGAAAGGTTATAGTCAATGTGAAGGTATTGACTATAATGAAACTTTCTCACCGGTAGCCATGCTTAAATCCATAAGAATACTCCTCGCCATTACTGCTTATTATGATTATGAGATCTGGCAGATGGATATCAAAACAACATTCTTGAATGGGGATTTGGACCGGGATGTGTATATAGAATAGTCTGAGGGTTTTACATCTCAGAATGGCTTGAAGGTATGTAAACTGTAAAAGTCTATTTATAGACTTAAGCAAGCATCCAGGAGTTGGAATATAAGGTTTGATCCGACAATCCTTGAACTAAATTTCTATCCAAATATTAATGATCATTGTGTTTACAAGAAGGTTAGCGGGAGTGCAGTCATTTTCTTAGTATTATATGTCAATGACATTCTACTAATAAGAAATGACATTTCTCTTCTTCAAAAGTATTAAAATATGGTTGTCAAGAAAGTTCTCCATGAAAGACATGGAGAAGCAACATTTATACTAGCTATAAAGATCTATAGAGATAGATCCAAGAGGCTGTTAGGTCTTTCTCAAAGCACATATGTAGATAGGGTACTAAATATATTCATCCTTGAGCATTCTAAGATAGGTTATCTCCCAATGACAAAGGGGATTAACCTATCTAAGGCTGAGTGTCCGAAGATAGCTCAGTAAAGAATGTACATGAATGATACATCCTATGCATCTGCGATAGGATCCATCATGTATGGTATGATATGTACTAGGCCAGATGTCCCTCATGCTTTGAGCTTTACGAGTAGATGACAATCAGATCTAGATGAAAAACATTGGATGGACGTCAAGGCAATTCTTAAGTAGTTGAGAAAGACTAAAGATGAGTTCTTCATATATGGAGATGGTGGCCTCACAATTAAAGGTTACACTGATGCAAGTTTCCAATCTAGAGGGGTAGTATGCCAGAAAATTTCCAAGAAAGAAACTACTACTAATTCAACCATAGAGTCTGGATACATTGCTGCCTATGAAGTAGCAAAAGAATCTATCTAGTTAAAAGGATTTATTGGTGTTCTCGGAGTGGTGCCTGAGATTGTTAATCCAATTACTTTATATTTTGATAACAATGGTGCTATAGCTTAAGCAAAAGAACAACGGTCTCACTAAAAATAGATATGTATCCAGAAAGTATCATATAATTTGGGAGATTGTTGATACTAAGATGATAAGATTAAAATATGTCCCCATTGAACATAACCTCATGGATGGTCTAACAAAGCCATTGACGCAAGTCAAACATGTCCAATATATGAAAGCATATTGATTAAGGCATATGGCTAATTAGCCTTAGTGCAAGTGGGAGTTTGTTAGATATCATGTTTCCTTTAAGGCAACTAGGGCGATATAGCTTAATTATGTATTAGTATGAATAATTTGTTCAATTAATAAAGTCATTTAATCTTTTCTTTATATCGACATGTTCACATATATGATGACTGGTTAAAATATATTAATTGATATCTATGTATCAAAGTCCTTGACATAAATATAGCATGAAGTGAGAGATATCATAGTAGGACTATATTTAGTGAGACTTGCTTCATGTGCAATTATGATTATATCTAAACTATCCGTAGTCATAGTTTCATCAAGAAAGGATATTGATAGAATAGTAAGACTACCATGTGGTCAACTTTCTTAGAAAGGGTCCAAGCAGTCAACCTCCTAAAGATTAAAGGTCGTGCCTTCAGTTTGACACATGGATATATCTGGAAGATATATTAGACACCGCAGTAAGATAAACACTTAGTATATATATCAATGTATTAGTGTTTATCTTCATGCAGTAGCTTTGCGAATATCCTCGTACTTGATATGCTAGTTACCTTGTATGGTACTGTCACTATACTTTGGGTCATACATATTCAATCATTAATTTAGGGTGCCACGAGTGATTATAAGTATAGTGATGATGGCACATTGATAAGCTATGTAGTTGGAAAAATCCATCGCTCCAGATATATTAAGGACTTGTACATGGCCGCTTGTTGAAGTGATGATTACTATAAACCTCTGATTAGAGTATATGATTGATAGAAGTAGTTTCTAGTCGAACAAATTATGGTGAAAAGTAATATACTTTGGTAACAAGCAAATAACTGAGATAGCTTGGAATAACCTGGCTATTGGTGGGTTAACACTTTAACCAAACCCAATAAACCAGATGGTACTAAGATTAAAGAATGGAAGGAGTTCATCACATTAGACAAGTACTACATGAACAAGGATTAAGTCATAAGCACAAATGATTTTTTGAGTAATGGGGGATGGTGGACACTTGCTAGAGGCGTACTATAGTCGTTTAAGGTAATCGAGTTCTATTCTCAGTCTAGGACCTCGAGCCAATAGTTTTAATTGAATAAGGAATGGTTAAACCTTATTAGCTCAATACTTTGGGATCCTATAAGGTCACACACATAGAACTTTCATCGGACTGAGTAAAAAATTAATAGAGTTAGTCTATCACGAGAAAATAATTGTACAATGGTTAAACCATTACCTAGTTAGACTAGAGAATTTATTTTGACCTGTAACAAATTTTATTAGGGTCATAAATAAATTAAAGTATTGATTAAATGATTAGATCATTTTCTGGCTATGCCAGGAATTTATTTTGATCGGTAACTAATTTTATTAGGGTCATAAAAAAACTAAAGTGTTGATTAAAATGATTAGGTTATTTTTTGGTTAAGCCAAGAATTTATGTTGACCGGTAACTAATTTTATTAGGGTCAGAAATAAATTAAAATGATTAAATTATTTTCTGGTTAAGCGAGTCATTTATTTTGGCTGGTAACTAAATTTATTAGGGTCATAAATAAATTAGAAGAAAAGAGGATCAAAAGAGAAATTTTCTCTGGACCTATGAATTTATTTATAGGACCCCAGCACGTAAAAGAACCATCCCAAAAGGGGGTTGCTACAATCTGGGCTTACGACACGGGCCACAAGCCCATGAGGAGCTTGCCTTGCAAGTGTCTTGGGCGCAAACAAAGCATAAGCTTGCCGCCCAAGATAAGGGGTAGGATGGGGTTTTTCCCCATCCAAGAATTTAGTGAGGAGAGCTCCCCCTCTCCCCACAAAAGGAGCTCTCCTCCTCCTCATTTCAACACACCTACATCTCTTATGTCCTCTCTCTAGTATTATATTTGAGATTCTTTAAATAGTTTTCTCAATTAACTAAGAGGGATTTCTTTAATATTTTTGGGTGGGCTTTTTGGAGTGGTCTAGCAGCTACTCAAAGCTCTGCGGTTCTTCCACATTGGGAGGTTTCAGTTTGTAGGGTTCGTGTGGATACTAATGGAGGCTATCCTAAGCTTGGAGGCTTGTGTTAGAAGGTTCTGTCAAAGCACACTACAACTGGTAAGTCTACTATTTCTCCTTTTAATTATTTGGTCTTTTTCTTTAAGCATTTTGTGTCTTACTAATTATTATGCTTAGGTTTTTTTGCATGCTTAGTTTATTTTATGCTTAGGTTATAACTTAGAGTTATAACATGCTTAGTACAAAATATATTTATGCTAGGATATAATTTAGAATTATGGTGTGCCTAGACTATGCATGCTAACCTAAGTAGAGAATTTAGTTAGTTTAGGCTTTAATTTATTTATATGCAACTGATAGGAGTTCCTAGGGATAAGGGACAAAATTTTGAATTTCCTTCATGCCTGTTATATATGTTCGAAGTGACTATCAGTTCCTATCAGTTTATACATTAAACATGCATGTAGATTTAACTCAAGCATTACATGGGACTATTTTGGAACATTGTAGTTTCCCCTAGCCTTGGCATCGGTTTTGCTTACATCTTCACAAGTATTGCTAGTGGAGTTTCGAAGTTTGTTTCGGAAGACGGTTTTAAGATTGAATATTTGCCTTGTTGTAGTCATCCTCTTTGAGCTGAGAGGGCGTGATCGACAATTGAGGTCTTTGAATTTGTTCGATGTCGAGATCATTCTCGTTGTTGAGGAAGTTGGACAACATTCGACCTTCTCGTAGGGAGCCGAATGGTGTTTATCTTCATTCTTGAGATGATAGACGATTTTCATTCATTTTTTTATTTTATTTTTTTGTTTATTTGGTTCTAATTTTTGCATAAACTACCCTTTGGGGTTTTTAGCCTATCAAACCTGTCTTAACTTTTGGCTTGACAGCACTTTCAGGTTTTCAATCCAACAGATATATTATTTTTGCATAGACCCTCCTTTTCGGATTTTCATCCTATCTTCTTTTCTTTTTCTTTTTCTTTAATAATTATGGTGTTATGTAGCATGTACAAGCATGTGAGATTCACATGTAGAATATAAAGATGTGCATAAATATAAGAGATACAAGTAAATGCAAGTTCCCATCTACTTGCAATTTTCACTGTGTAGACATGAATACATTCATTTCAACATGCAACATATGTTTTGGCCGAAATTATGCTACATTTAATGAAATCAACTTGGGTACAACCGGTGGTATACACTCGTGACATTGAACCTATATTGTTGACTATCCTATGAAGGTTTTATAGCTAACCCCTCACTAATACTCTGATATTTGTTCAAACCATGCTATTTTCAGTTTGACAAGCTATCATTAATTTTTGTTTTTGTTTTTGCCTTAATTTTTTCCCTATCACAACTTGGGCTCTATATCGGAAGGCTACTTTTATTCCATTTTATTTGTTTTTATTGCTTGTGATACCATTCAAAAAGTTTTATTCGAAAGAGCAGAGGAGTTTGTCTCTCACTCGACCTCGAGGTTCGTTACTTTCCTCTCCTTCAAAAGGAATCCTTTTTCTTGCTCAAAGCAGTACTAGAATTTTGCCCCAACTCTTGTCAGTATCTTGAAGAGGTGTTAAGTTGTCATTGTATCTCTTCTTTCTTGGTTGGTAGGGGAACAGTGAGTTTCCCCTTGTGATTTATGATGATTGCTTCTTTAGCAAATCTTCATGAAGTGCTATTGCCTTGGCTTTTGTTGTCATTTCAGAGATTTGGAGAGTTCCCTTTGCTGGTTGGTAAAAATTTGTAAGAGATGGATTCTTTTGATGATCGTATCTTCAGTGAGCCATTCCTGAGGTTGCTCACTATAGGATTTTAAGTTCTTAATGACTTTGAAGACAATGGTGATTGACATGATTGCTTTGAGCCTTTTTCCCCCTTAGGTTTTGTGATGAAATTGGCAAAGTTCTTGTTTCATCTTTCTCATGTCCTTGTTCACTTGCTATCCTAACAAGAACTCCATTCTTATCAATAAGCTTTGGGTTGATGAGGCTTCATCATTCCCCATGTATGAGTTCATTAAAGGAGGAGAATGTCACCACAAGCTTTGTTGTATTATCATTTTTTTCTCTCTCCTTTTTTCTTATAGAGGTTCAAGTCATATCGAATGGATACCACTTTGAGGTTGTTCAATTATACCCAAGTTAATTTCATGCGATGATATACCATATGCACTAAAACAACATTTGCATGTTAAAATGAATGTATGGAGTCATTAAATAAAACTCAAGAAAATAGATAGAAAAGATGTACAAGCAATGGTATTAGTTTTATCGACCTAAGGGGTTGAATTATTAAAAGGAATAACACTAAAAGAGAAGAGTGAGTGTTGCCTTTGGACATGGATTCTTTTCTTCTCAAGAGACCTAAATGGCTGAGAGACGCTGGTCATGTCAAGTGGAAGGACTCTTTCATGATATAGTCTTGTTTTGGTCTACGTGGTTGTTCACTTTGAAGTTATGTTTGTCTTTTGGCTTCATTGCCCCTTGAAGAAAGAATCATGACGAACTGAAGTCGGAAAGTGGATCATTATTTATTATCCTTGTTCTATTATAGCATATCACGCTAGGTTATGTTGCTAGATGTTTCTCTAAGATTGTTGATTGAAGTGGGATTTGTCTCGAGTTAATTGTTTTTCAAAACTTTATCTAATGGATGACTCAACATCATCGTGCTGAAGTTTGGAGCTTGACATTGTTAAACCGAAAGAAGAGAACAAGCATTTCTTGGTACAATCCTTCTACATCTACTCGAAGATTTAACTCAAATGAACCATAACTCAATCCATGGTGTTCGACACCTTAAGACCCAGACCCAAGTGTGTCGACAAGGCTGGTGTGTCATCTTTGTAGCATCTACTTCTTCTCATTGCGATGTGCATGAGCAAGTCAAACTAAAGGATGGCTGTGTACATAAAAATTAAGACAGTGGGTGTAGTGCTCAAAACAACAAACTAAGTTAGTATTAGCATAAAATCAGAGGATACCCAGGGAATGCATGAATGATGCATAAAGTGGTCACATATGCCCATACATATGGACAAGGATGTGTGATGTCAATGTGGCATCTCAAATGAGCGGTAAGGGGTGATAGCCACTCATCTACCGAATGAGGTCTAAGAGTGTTCAATACACTAGGGTGTTAAACACGCGATGGAGATGGTTGTACTGCCATACACTTACGTTGATGATATCGATGTGATATCAAAGGGATATTTGTGAATGAGGGTAGTGACATGGTGATCACACATGGGGATTCAATTCTCACATGAGACTAAATCAAAGCAATGCATGCAGCCATGCGAGCTTGGTACATGGACAAAAGTGACATCGACGTGACGTCGGGGCCCATAAATAGGGTGAAATGGTCGCGTGTTACATGACACAGAAAAAGGTATTGACATTGGTCGGGTGTCAAAAGTCATGATGTTCGTGAACCTATCTCCTACCATGAAGCATTCCGAGGGTATCCAGAAAACATAAAAGTAACTTAAAGGAGAAATGAAAAAGCAAGATAGTTCTACTTACATACCTTTTACATAAAATTAGACGTCAAAGTCGGTGAGGTCGAGATACATGTGAACATGTGTGATGTGTAAAAAAATAAAGTATATACATAATTACAAATTTTATTATGCCACATAATGAATGATATGTATGCATGATATGTGTATGGTATGGATGTATGACTTTATTTGTAGCAGCGGCGGCTGACTGTGGTGTGAAATGCATAGGAATCTCCTTGTTCTTCAAGTTTTATTGATTTTGATGGCTTGACACTCTTTACAAAATACTGGAGAGTTTGTTTGGATATAGTATCGGTTAAAGACAACCCCTTGCATAAGATGACTTATGGACTAGATAAAAATTAGGCTTCGAACGGCTGTAGACATATTCGAGTTGAACCTTGAGTAATTCGAGTTTGAGATCCCCAAAATGGCTGATAACTTGCCAAATGGTCTCAAACTTAAATGATTATGTATTGACTAATTCTAAATTAGATGAGTTTGGGATGACCATCTTCAAACTAATCAATTTTGAAATGGCAAAAACAAAGCTAAACAGACTAGCTTCGAACTGGCTAAACCCGAGCTGCTCAAATTGGGTCTACCTAAGTTGGAGTTATGTAACCATAAGATGCTTGCATTTGATCTAATAGGGCATAAGTTGGTTGATTCTGATCTAATTACACCTGATGCCCTAAATCGATCTCAAATGGCTTCTACTTTGATTATCATGCCTAGAGGCTGCATGACCTGGTTGTGTGATTGATAATCAGCCACTAAACACATTGGCATAGGAGTGTTGGCATTTTGATGATGATGATGTGGGTACCTCACCCTTCAGGCAGAGTATATTCATTCAAGCACAAACATAAGAGTTCAGACATTTTCCATGAAATGATTTAAGTTTGAGTACATAACGATGATAACCATTTCTATTGACCTTGACTCTGGTGTTAACTA
The DNA here is from genome assembly GCA_947683365.1 of Euphorbia pulcherrima. Taxonomy (NCBI): domain Eukaryota; kingdom Viridiplantae; phylum Streptophyta; class Magnoliopsida; order Malpighiales; family Euphorbiaceae; genus Euphorbia; species Euphorbia pulcherrima. The sequence goes on along the minus strand of CANTUS010000004.1, from coordinate 61,031,837 downwards.
ACCTATACAGGTTTTCTACCCAACATCTCTCTCATTGCTCACTTTTTACCCTACCTTTTGCCTAGACCAAACTTTTTGGGTTTTCAGTCCAGCGAGCGATCTTTATACCCTAACTTTTGCCTATTTGGTTTGAGAATACTAATCAGCAAGGTGCACCATAATTTTTGCCTGAGTAGTAGAAGACGACTCGACGGGTGATTGATTTATTTATTTTTTCATGTGCCACTTTTCTAGATTTGATTCTTTTCTATTATATATGATAACGCTTCAACATGTTTCGATTGATTAGGTTTGCAAACTCATTACTGTCCATTTCCATAATCTTCATGCCTCTTGTACTAATTACCTTTTTATCATGTAAGGTCCTTCCCCATTCAGTCCGAACTTACCCCTAGGGTCGGTGTTAGTAGGCTTCATTTGTCTTAGGTCATGATTGCTGGCTCTTAAAGGATACTTCCAATGCATGACACAGTTTTTATATGCCCCTGTCATGCATTTTTGATACATCCAAAGATTGTCCAAAGTTTTCAAACGTTGCTCATCCATGGTGCTAAGTTGCTCAAATCTCGCTCTTATCCATTTGACTTGTTCCAACTTAGATTCCTGAATGACTCTCGATGATTTTCATTTTGGTTTTGACTGGTAAGACAGATTCCATTCCCTAAACAAAGGACAAAAGTGTTTGGTTCATAAGAGTCCTTATACTTGTTCGGTACCCCCAAAGAGCAAATGGAAACTTGTCAGCATGCACTGAACCAATTAATTCTACTCAAGTGGGATGAGATTGCTAAAAGGAGAAATGGTCTTCGAGAGGATCTTCTTAATTGATTTGCTTGTGGTTTTAATTGCTCCCTTAGCTCATGTTCTATGGGGTGAAGTCCTTTGGTGCTCAATCCCATACTTTTCAAATAAGTCGGTTGTTGTCCCTTGGAATTAAACCTCATTTTCTGAGATGATGCGATGAGGCAATCCATACTGGGTGAATATGTGTTTCTCTATGAGCTTGGCCATTTTCTTAGCGGTAATATTGTATAGGATCTAGCTTCCCCCCAGTCGTGAAGCAATTCACTGCTATGATGATGACACAGTGTCCATTGGTTGATGAAGTCTAAATTTCACCAATTATATTTATTCCCCATGCTAATAATGGCCAAGGAGCAGGTAAATTTTGAAGCTCGGTAGGTAGAAGAGGCAAGATAATGTTTTATTGGGGGTGGGAGATCGAATAATGGGTGGGCTTAAAAGGTAAGCCTTGATTTTGTGGAAGGCAATCTAGCAATCTCATCCCACAAAATAGGCCGACGCTTCTTCAGTAGCTTGAAAATAGGTTCTTGCATAGTAGAGAGGCATGCGCTGAACCGACTAAAATGCTATATTGACCCAATAAAACACAAAACTTCTTTCACTATTTTAGGCGCGAGAATGCGATGCTTGGCAATCTAATGATCCAGTCTCAAGAATGTCTAGGAACAACTAATTGGAAGTGTTATCACGATCTTTAAGCACTTTTACTATCTCTCTTTTTCTTTCAAAGGTAAGGTCATTGGGAATGGTTACCATTTTAGGGTTATCATCCGTACTCAAATTTATTTTATTAAAAAAAACACCATGCCTACTAAACACATTATGGTTATGATCAAATGAATGCATGGATCCATTAGGTGAAACATCAAGCAAATAAAATCGAAGTCTTTCTTTTAAACTAAATGTCTTAAAGGAAGAAATTGTTCAAATCTAAACACTAGAAAAAGGAAAATTACATCATAAGATAGTCATCCTCCACAGACGGAGGGTCTTGATTTATAGTATGAGTAGAGTTGGCATTCTCATTAGCTTTCATCGGCGTGTCTTCCAGGTCGAGACCTAAAACTTTCCCTTATTTGTTAGATAGTTTGTCTCCTTCATTTGCTAGAGACCTCGAGAGTTCCTTAACTTTCTATAGTGCTCAACTTTCTAGCCAGCAGCTCCATTTTTCCTTCTCTTACCAAGCGCTAGACAGCCCTACCCAAAGGCTTGCATTGATTTATTTTGTGCCCTACCTGAACATGATAGCAAAAAAAAATTCTCTTTTTCCTAGAGTGTAGGAGAACATTATTCGTGAAGAGAATCAAGCTGATCGATCTCCCTTACCTTGGTAAAAATGTCGCCAAGAGGTAATTTTCATGCAGATACGAAGGCATTCCGATGAGGGACTACTTGATTGCTTAAATAACCCTTTGCATAATGACTTGAACAATCTGAGCCTTGGCTTTGGAGCAGATGGTCCTAATGAGGTCTTGCAGCCCACTACCTCTTTTAGGTAAGTCAGAATTGGTGATTCTTGCTTGGTTGTCAAATATTGGCAAGGGGCTTCTCACTGTGTCTTCTGATTCTACCATCCTTCCTTCCCTTACCAAATGGTTGATGGCTTGAATTAGAGCTTGACATTTGTCAGTTTGTTGACCTAGTTGAACATGATATGCACAAAAGTTATGTTTCTCATCTTCCCTAGGGGCTATGCTCGCAAAGAGTTTTGAGGACGCTGACTTCCCTTATTTCGATAAGGATTACACTGAGGGGAAATTTCATGGATTTGTAATATCCTCAGGGTTATTGCTTGGTTGGATGGCGATAGCTACGACCGGCGCCAGAATGCTCATCTAAACTACGTGATTCGACTTGCTTGCTTACGAAACCATTTCCCTCATCAAGGCCTGAGATGGGATAGCACGTGATTTGTTACAATTAATTGTTGGATGCTTGTTGAAGTGTTCAAAAAAACATTCTCCACTTCCCTTAGGCTTTCCTTTCTATCCTCTTTCAGTACTAAAAAGCAACAACTTACATAGAAAAGCTTCCACTTCGAGTGTCATCCCCAGAGATTGCATGATCTGGTCGCTAGACTTAGAAATCGTTAATTGACGCAAGAGAGTTTCAACTTCAGGTGTCATTCTTGGAGATTACATGACATGGTCACAAGATAGGAGTTGTACCATATTGGAATGCTGTAGGAAGTGATGAAGTCTCAACTCGAGAACTGACTTGCAAATTAGGATCGAAGGGTGGTGTGGGTAAGTGGTTCCCCACAGAGCCACAAGAAACTTGTTAGGAACATGAGTAAGGGACATCATAGGCATTAAAGATGGCACGAATCCGCTAGAAGGTGTGGTCATCTGAGGAGTAAAGACTCTCGAAAAAGAAGGGAAATTGAATCCTTGGTAGTTGACCTCGTGTCTTAGGTTGGAAAAGAAAATGTTGAGGGAGCAAAAGGTGACTTTGGCTGAGATGAATTCTGATTAGGTTAGAATGGACTCGATTGGGACTAGACGGGTAGAATTGACCAAGCTGGTTGAAACTGATCTGGGGTCACTTCGGTCAACTGAAGCTGCTTCAAACTAGCAAGAAAAGTAAGCTTGGAGTTTGACCAAACTGAAATACGCTCAGGGAAAGCTGAAAAAATAGAACTAACTATGGTAGCTGCATAAACTATACTGGACGAAATATTAACTGAGTCTGTTGAACGATAGGTTGAATCTAACCCAACCCATTTTGAGCGATCTCTGGCTATCCTTGAGCTTGAATAATAGACCCTGATGGCCTCTAAAAATCCTCTCTTCCCCCATAAAAGCTTTGATAGAAGCCTCAACTTGTCCTTCAATTACATCTCAAAACTGGTCAGATTGGAGAAACATTGTCATAGCATTGGCAACATAGAGTTTAAGGATTGTTTATTCTAACTAGGTGGAAGAGAAGGTGCATAATGAGGTGGTCCCTTGCTCGGAGCCTTATTTGATGGAAACCCTGATATGGTTGGATGATCGCATTCAAAAACAGACCTTAGAACTAAAGAAGGACGATCCGAATGGTGCTTTAGTCTTTGCTAAACTGGAGACTAATGATATCTTCACTTAACCTTTAAACCATGAACCAATCAGCCCACTCCTAAATAGTGAATAAGATGAATGGTATATTGATTTATTTGAATTGATGCATGTTTACATATACACAAGGTGGTTTAGAGAGACAGAGAACATAAAGGCTTTATAATGTGAAGCTTATCCCTAATATACATGAGACACATGTATCCCTCTCTATTCTTAGTGAACTACATATGGTTCATCAGGACCTAAATGATCTTAGTCATATTACTAAATTCCCCCTCAAGCGAAGGGAGAGTAGAGGTAAGTGAAAGAATAAAAAGTGAGGCCGCAAGTGGCCTATGCATGGATGTCGCATGAATGATCACAACACAAGTAGCACACGATAAACGATATCACTTCCAACCTTATAGCTCCCGCGTAACACCACTAAAAGATCTGAGGTTAACTCTAATGGCAATGAACAGCAAGAGAGTATGCGACCTATTTCTAAGACGTGTGTTTTTTTATAATTCCTAAGGGGAAGTTGCTATGGCTTATCTAACGTGGTCGTGGTCTTAAACTAGTTTTTGACGTAGAACGCTCTTGTTTACATTGGTCACATTTTACTCAACCTCTCCTCAAATGAGTGCGACTGAGGGAGTTACATGTTGGTGGCAACGAGTGATCCACTTACTAGGTACCCTTAATTCCTAGTAGGACATAAGCGATACTTTGTTAGCTTCACGGCTGAATAATGGGCACCTTAACCTAGTATTCTAATCTATGTAATGGACAAAAAAAGGCACAAGAAATAAAGAAGTTTTCATTTAAAAATGATTTCGACACTTCATCACATCCTTTAACAAATTTGAAAAAGAAAAGAGTTTCAAATTTTAAGTTAAAAGGACGATCCCCAGCAGAGTCGCCACTGTGAGGGGACGACATTTTTTTGCGCTGACCCCTTTGAGAATCAGGGTGAGCAATAAAAATAAAGCGCGGTAAAGCGAGCCGAAGAAAATCCCTCCTTTTAAGTGCGGGGAAAATTATTTGTTTAAATAATGTTAAAGTTGATATTTAAGTCCAATTAATAGTTAAAAGATATGATATCAAAATCCCGTATTTTATGATAGAGTCGCTACTCGGTTAAGCTCCACCGGGAATTTTAGGTACGATATTCCCACCGGGTGGTTAGACTGTACCTTAAAGTAGAGATTCTAATCTCGGATAATGTTGTGTATTCTTCATTTAATAAATCAAATCATTTATTTTCATAAAAGTATCTTTAATTCTTATGTGATTTAAATCCTACTAATTTAGAATTTTTGGTTAATATTATCCATAAATCACACGGTCAATCATACAAAAGTGATAAAATAATCAACAAGTAATAAGTGCGGGAAATTAAAATTATTACAAGGCTCTACAAAATTCCTTTACATTTTTAAACAAGGAAAATAAGATACTGAAGGGCCAAGTCAAGCCTCAAACGAAATTAGCATTGAGAACCTGGCTCAAAATGAGATAAATCACCCATAAATACACGTAAACAAGCCATAAATAATTTCCAATTAAATATTAAATTTATTTAATGAAAATCCATTTATTTTGAATTTTAAGATGACAAAACCCCGTTTTAAGCCAAAATTAATTATTTAATAATTTAATTCATTAATAAACAATATTTAAAATTAATTTTTGATCAGTTACAAAATTTTCCAGGCTTTAATCAGTGAGAAAAACATGAAAAAGAACAAAAAAGGATGGAAAAACTAACAAAAAAGGGCTTAAAAACACATTTGGGTCAGCATTGCTCTAGGTGGTGGCCACCGCCACTACTGCTCCTGTAGTGCCGCTAGAGGTGTGGCGGTAGCGGCTGGAGAGGTGGTGGTTGTGGCTGACACCTCTATCAATGCCGACCAAATGTATTATTAATTGGAAATCGAGCATTTTTACACCCATAAACTAGAAACCACTGAGATTTAAGTCGATACGAACATTATTTCAGTAGATTTGGACTTAAAACACTCAAAATGATGTTGATTTCACGGATTTGGGAGAAAAGAACCCAAAAATCTAAAAAATTACCGGGACGTCTACAAGAGCCACGACTGCCATTATTGGCTCTAGCGGCGCCGCAACTGGTGCAGCAGTGGTGGCTGGAGCTATAGCGGTGGTGCCTACTATTGTAGCAGTTTTGACTATTTCTTTCAACTTCTAGAAATGTCGAAGGAAAACCGGAAAAAATGCCCCAAAAACACCAAGAACACCAACAATAAGCAAGAAAATTAACTAAAAATTATTGGAACTCATTAATTGTACCTTTAGGTCGAAAATCCACTATTTGAGACTCGAATCAACCCTTGGCGAGATCCTTTTTTATGGTTTTGAAGATTTGGGTAGTATTCTAGAAAATAGTCTCTAAAACCTAGTAAATTCAATTTTAACCTATGATTTCTGACCGATTTTACTTATTAAACTATGATTAAGCGAAAGAACAACTAAGAATCGAGATTAGGGAATATTAAACTTAGATTTCATGCTTTTCTTAAGCTTCCTCTCTCTAGTTCATAAGCTTTCTCTCACTTATCCTTCGTTTCTCTCAAATCATATTTTTCCACCCAAAATTGGGAGAAAAAAGTGCTTAATCTCTCTCCAAACAAGTCTTTTATACTCTCTATCCAAAAAATACACTGACTTTGTGTGTAATTTCGTGGAAATTATGCAAACCAATCATGAGAGGAGAGAGAAAACTAGATGGGCATGGCTCAGATGAGCCCGTTCTAGCGGCACCGCTATCACTATGGTGGTATCGCCACTGCTACTGCTATAGCAACACCGCCAATCCTGTAGTGGTCACCATAATAAGAGTGGCAGTGCCCACTACCAGTGGTAGCAGTGGCAGCCATGGCGCGGCTGCCAACATTGAAGCAGCCTCGCCGACGGCTCCTAGCCGATGAGGGATGAGAGAAATTCTAGATTTTATGAATTTTAATATTTCAGAGATTTTACTAAATGCAATTTTGTCCAAAATCATCAAAAGGGAGTATTTGCAAGTGTATTTCAAACTAGGAAAATAGGACGACTCATCCTAAAATGTCCATGCTTTTCTTACTTCTCTGAGTCCTTGATTGATCCTTTGCCTTGAGGATATTATTGTCTTGTTCTTCTTTGATAAAGGCCTAAATTGCTAGTGAATTGACTAGTAACCAAACTTTTGAAGCTCTATATTACAGAAAGACTGGCTTAACTAAGATCGACGAGTACTACCAAGATTTGGATGAGATCCATACATTTTTTATAGGCTCATATAGGTTTATATGGATGTCTATACTTCTTCGCAATAGTGATTTGATTAGATGAGATTCATTCTTTGCACATTATGGGGGTGTACTTTTTAGGTGTCGAAACAGTAACATTGCGCAAGCTGGATGATGCTAGTGGAAGCACTTTGCGCTTTTAATTTGAGTTCTAAATTTTGTATAGATCGCTTGATGTTTGCTTATTTTTCTTTCTTTCTTGTCTTAACTTTTAGCTGGACCGCGCTTTCGGGTTTTCAATCCATAGGACTTTTCTTTCTTTTTCTTTGCCTTAATTTTTGCTTGGACCGCCCTTTCAGGTTTTTGATCCAGCAGGATTTTCTTTCTTATCTTAACTTTTGTCTGAATTGTCCTTAGCGGCTCAATTCAACAGACTTTTCTTTCTTGTTAGGTCTTAGTGGTGTCCACATTGTAGCATGGTGTAAGTTAGATGATGCTAATGGAAGCATCTAGCACTTCGAATGATGTGTGCTATCAAATAGCTTCATAGTGAGAAAACTAAACTTGAGGGATCCCAACTGTGAAACAGTGCTATTACAAATAATGCTTCAAGAACAAAAGCAAGAGCATAATACTGGCGTTTTTGAATTGAGTTCTAACTTTTGCATAGACCGCTTGATGTGATGTGATCTATCGAACTGATTTTGTATTTTTCTTTTTTGCTTTTTTTTGTCTTAACTTTTTCCTGAACTATCCTTGGCGGCTCAGTTCAACAGACTTTTTCTGACTTTTTCATAAGCCTTATTACTTTTGTGGCTTATCGATATTTTGTCTTTTGTTGAATGATACACGCAGTACAGATCATAACAAAGAGCACAAAATGTAGAGAAGAAACTCATGTTCACATACTTGCGATTATTTTACCTAATGACATCCATGCATTCATAAGACTAGGATTCTTAGCATATCATAACATGTTCATCGATGAAATCAAACTTGAGTGCATAGGCAATGGTAATAGTTTCCAACGGTTAAACCTTACCTACTTTCTGGTCCTTTTACAGATTTTCCAAAAAGTAACTAACGTTTTTCTCTTGATGCCCTAACTTTTGCCTAAGCTACCCTTTTCGAGTTTTCAACTTAGCGAGCTTTATTTTTGTTGGAGTACCCTAACTTTTGCCTGGCTGATTTATGGAATACCGATCAGCGGGCTGCACCCTAATTTTTGCCCGAGTGGTAGAAGACCGCTTGCCGGGTGATTTATTCTTTATATTTTTTTGGCGTGCTGCTTTTTTGTGATTTATTTCCTTTAACCTAGACTCGATAGTGCTTAAGCCTTTCTTGGTTCACTAGATTCACAAACTCATTTCTATCCATATCCCTGAGCTTAATTCCTCCCATACCCAAGATTTTCTCAACCACAAATGGCCCTTCCCAATTAGGCCTGAACTTGCCCCAAGGATCAGTGTTGACTAGGTGTAGCTATTTGAGAAGTAGATCACCCGCCTTGATGGGTTGCTTTGGGTAAGCTTGGGCCATTTAGTGTTAGAATGAACATGTTTTTCTCTTTTATAAAGGAGGAGGTCATATTATTGTGGGGAAGGTTTGGGATCATTATGTAGGGTGAGGGATCTTCTTTCTTTTGAACAAAAGGAGAAAGCACTTTCGGAGGAATATTTTAATGGGAATATAGGTCCAAGGGAGGTAATACATTGATAAGAAATGCACATTTTTTGGATGTGATGGTTTATCCTTTTGAATGTTTTGGAAGAGCATTGGATTTAAGCTTTCATCAATTTTGGATTTGTGTTGTAAGATCACTTCCTTCGATGGTGTTTTTTGATGTGGAGTATGTCTTCCCTTTTTTTTTCTTTTTGGGCTCTTGGTTTTCTTTCTTAGTGATGTGTATTTTCCTCCCCCCTTATGGAAAAATATGAGCAAAGAGCCAAGGCTATCATGTTTGCTATGCACTTTTCACCTCTCTTTTTTTGTGGTAAGTTTTAACCATTGAAACCTTATGTCATTGCAATGTAATCAAATTCAATTTCTTTAATAAACATGATGAAATTTATAAGAATGTTGATTTTATGAGTGCATGATATCTTTTAGAATGAAATACTAAAACATGATGTGAATCCATCAATTTATTCGTGATGTGCTTTATAAGTGGCATTGTGTTGCATCAAAACTCTAGCAACATTAAAAGGTTACCTCATCCTTGAAATCATCCTCCATATAGGGAGGGTCTTCATCTTCAATCATGGTAGGATCCAACGATGAATCGGTAGCCTCCTAATTCTAAGCTTCTACTTGCATTGGCACTAGATTCTTTATGCTTCGCCAATGTACTCCAATTCCTCAAATATTTCCCACTTTTCAACCTTTTCGGGGATCCAAATTTCCCCTCTTGCGTCTTAGACCAGAGGTGAAAGGTGTTGAGGATTTGTAGTCACACTAAAGGGTAGACCTGTTGGATGCTGGAAGGCCATCCCCTTAGGCGAGGCTACGTAGTTGGGACCTTGGCTAGAACCCCCAAATTGAAACACTAACAGCATAAATCCTTGGCTAGGATGAATAGGCTGACTGGCAGCTGGCAGAAACCATACCCCCTGAATCATACAGACCAACTCAACCAAACGGTTTGAACTTATTAGTTGATGAACTACTAAGAGTCGGAGATAGATATTCAACCCGTGATAAACTGAATTCGATTGAGTAGAAACTCAAATACGGACCAAATGAACATGAGATTGGTGCAAAGCTTTGACTCTTGCTCAAGTGGGAACCAAACGATCAATACATGCATGGGTTTGATTTATGCATTAGACATGTATAATAATGCATGGTGAGGTTAATATACAATGATAGAGTGCATATATGATAGAGTGTAATAATTTTCCCAAATGATGAAAAAGCAAACGAGTTAAATTAAGTAAATGATTTTCTGTGCTTATCTTAATATTCTAGGCTTTTCAAAAACAAACTAAAATTTTGCAAGTTAAAAGATTATTGTCCCCAGCAGAGTCGCCACTGTGAGGTGTTGATGACATATGGGTATCCCTTGGAGCCCTGGTGAGAGGCGGGGCCCACTAGGGTGGTTGATTAATTTAGGCGTGATGAAACCTTTTTAGTACAAGTTTGCACAATTAGCCAATTTTAATGAATTAAGAATTGAGACCCAAATCTTGATACAAATGATAGAGTCACCACCCAAGTTGTCTACTTGAAAAAGAGTTTTGGTATGGTTCCCATTGAGCGGGAGACTCATACCTTTTGGATTGAAGATTCGGGTATAGGATGAGTCACTTATTTCTCATTTAGTTAATTCAAAATTACATTCACCGAGTAAAACCATTTTGTTTTCATCATTTGGGGAATTATCACAGAAGGTCTATTTTTCTACACTCTTTCATGCATTCAACAGTTTATCATAAAGCACAAGTAGTAAAAAGGGGAATATAATTACAACCGAGGGAAAATGGGGGATTGTGAGTGAACCTATACATTTGTTCTAAGTTATAAAACGAAATAAAAATAAATTCCCCTGCATCCACAAAGATTAGCATAGTTTAAAGCACATCATAAGTAAGCATTTTATTAGGGAAAAATGTGATTATGTTAGAGTGGCAGTTTTACGATTGATAGTGCCCAGACGGCTTCTAGGATCGGAGAGAAATAACAAGTCTTCAACATATTTTGTTATAAAAACACATTTTAACTTTTGTGCGTTGATTTAACGGATTATTAGTGAAAATGATCACATGGAAAATGGTGAGTTGATTGATTTTAACTAGTTTAAAAATGAATTATGGGTTCTGCCTGGGGGTCGGCACCTGTACTGGTGGATGGGACCGGTACGGATACCGAGAGGGATCAGTATTGGTATGGGGGACCTATAAGGGTCAAGTCTGGTCCTGGGCAGAAATTCAGTGTGATTTATAAGGCAGATTTATGGAGAAATGATGAAATAAAAATGGGATTTCCTTCCGTATGAGTGTAGCGCACCAGTTTAGTGTCTGTAAGGACATAAGGTGCCAATAAGGCTCATATGGGTTAGGACCAGACCCAAAGCAGGAATAAAAGAACATATAAAATCGAATAGATGGAGAGAGATAAATAAATTATTGAGATGTGAGTCTCTTTGAAACTCAGGAGCATTACCTTTATGTTGTGAATCCACCTTAAAGCGATTCTAATGCCGAATGGAAACTTTGTCAAAGTAAATGATGAAATGATGGATTTAGAATTGTTTAGGTTAGAATTTGTGTGGACAGAATCTTCCCTAATCCTAAATATGAAGTTAGAAAGGAATAAAATTTGGTTAAAACATATGTGGAATTGTTTTCCCCCTATTTTATAACTTCTATACCTCTTCTATACCCTTGCTATAACCTCAAGAACTTGCTAGAATTATTTCTCTAAAGTAGTATTTGCTTTCTCTTACATTTTCTCAGCTTTGCTCCCCATGAAATGTGAAGAAATGCTTCCTATTTATAGGGAAAATAAGTATGAACGCATTAAATGGCTTATTTTATACGTTTATGGTGGATTATATTCGTTTATGGCTGATTATATTCGTTTATGGCTGATTATATTCGTTTATGGCTTATTATATTCGTTTATGGTAGATTATATTCATTTATGGAAGATTTAGGGCATAAAAACTGACTTTTTGGGCGTCTCGAGGACCAGTACGGGTGGCCTAGACCCGTACGGGTACCCCTAGTACCAAATTGGGCAATTATGGAAGTTTTTAGACCGGCACAGATTGGTAGGACCCCTATGGGTCCGACCGGTCGACCCACACCATACGGACTGATATGGATCGGTCCGACTAGTTTTGCCAAAAACCGCCCAAAACTGCCTAAAATCGACCGATTTTGATTGGTTTTGACCATTTTAGACCTTTTAGGGCTTAGGTACGAGTTTTATAAGGTTTAGGTTTGACAAAGCTTGACCAAACTGCATTGAAATCACTCCAGGTAGATAACACCTATAGAAGGATGCATTATATAGCTCTCATCATTATTTTATGAGAAGGATCATCAAAATCCAGTGCTCACACAATTCAATCGGTGGAGTTTGATTTCGTGGAAAATCTGGACTTTCTAGATGAGTAGTTATAAACAGTAGGAGTAGAGAAGGCCGAATGGATTATGTACTTTGATGGGGTCATGAATAAAAGGGGTGCTGGTCTTAGGGTAATCACCATTACGCTTTAGGGCGAGTTTATCCTGTTAAGCAAGTGCTTAGAGTTCCCAGTCACCAATAATGGAACTGAGTACGAAGCTTGTCTCTTTAGTCGCGATGCCCTATTGAAGGTAGGATAAGGGAACCAAAAGTAATTGGGGATTCAACATTAGTGATAAAGCATGTCGTAGGGTAATGGGAAATAAAAGAAGAGTCGCTCAGGCCATATGTGGAAGCAATTTGGAATTCATAGGTGCAATTTAGTCAATGTTTCTTCCAGCATGTACCGAGGGATGAAAATAAGATGGCCTATTCATTGGATACCTTAGCAACCATGTGGGAAGGGGAGGGGACCCAACCCATTCATCTTTTGGTAATGGAAACCTCTCATTCCCCATTTCATGAAGAAATTCAAGTTATGACCATGGAAGAACACAAAGCTTGTTGGTACGTCGGCATCAAGAAGCTCTTGAAAGGGGGAAGATATTCCAAATGACTATCGAGTTTAGATCGCATAGCTATCAGGAGGCTAGCAGTACAGTTCTGGTTTGTAGATAGAGTTCTCTTTAAAAGAACCGCCGAGGGATTATTTAAGAAGCCTGACAGAAGAAAAGGTAGAGAAGATAATGAGCCAAGTACATGTGGGGGATTACAGTCCATACATGAATAGGATGGCTTTGGCTAAGAAGATTGGAGAATCAGGTATTTTTGGACCATAATGAATGTCGACTACGTCGAAAAGGTTAAGAAATGTCATGACTGCCAGTATCATGGGGATATAAAACATTTATCCCCATCTAAACTTCACAATTTGTCTACTCCTTGATCTTTCTCAGCGTGGGGGATATATATAGTTGGCAAAATTCACCAATCATTAGCCAATGGACACTGATTCATCAAAATTGTAATTGATTATTTTTCAAAATGGGTAGAAGCTGAATCCTATACTAGTATCACCATCAAGAAGATGGCTAAGTTCATAGAGAGACACATTTTTGCTTGATATGGGATCTCACACCATGTGGTTTCTAATAATGAAGTACAGTTTCAAGGGGCTATAACTGAATTATTAGAAAAGTTCAACAACGAGCATCACAGATCCTCTCCATATAGACCACTAGCCAATGGGGCAGGTGAAGCTTATAGCAAGTCAATCAAGAAGATCCTATCCAGGACAATAGCTACCTACAAGGACTGGGCTAATAAACTTCCATTTGCAGTTTTGGGGTACAAAACCAGTATGAGGACTCCCACCAATCAGACGCCTTTCTCCTTGGAATATGGAATGAAAGCCATGCTACCTGTTGAAACTGAAGTAAGATCTCTATGTGTGGCACTTGAAGCTCAGTTGAAAGAGTCAGTTTCGGCAAGGGCCAGATTTGAACAATTGAATGCGATAGATGAAAAGCAGCTCAAAGCACTTGACAACCTACAAATGTACCAGCAGCGTGTGGCAAAAGCCTACAACAATAGAGTCATATACCTAAAATAGCCTCTCAAAGCGGGTGATCTAGTTCTCAAACAGCTATACCAAGTCAACACTCATACTAGGGACAAGTTTAGACCTAATTGGGAAGGACCATTCATGATTAAGAAAGTCCTTGCCAAGGAGGAATCAGCCTCAAAGACATGGATGTAAATGAGTTCGTGAATCTAGTAAATCAAGGCAGGCTTAAGTGCTATCATGTCTAGGTTAAAAGAAATAAATTACAGAAAAGTACCACACCACAAAAAAATAATAATAATTACCCATCGATTGGCGATCACTATGCTAGTCGGGCAAAGATTAGGGCACCCCAATGCAAAAATAAAGCCCGCTAAGTTAAAAATGTCAATTGCTTTTTGGAAAATCTGTAAAAGGACCAGTAGGTAGTAGGGTTAACTATTGGAAATTGTTACCATTGCCTATGTACTCAAGTTAATTTCATCAATAAACATGTTATGATTTACTAAGAATGATGGTCTTATGAATGCATGCATGTCTTTAGGTGAAATAAACGCAAGTATGTGAACATCAGTTTTTTCTCTACATTTTGAGCTCTTTGTTGTTATTACTGTATGTGTACCATTCAACAGAAGACAAAAATATCTATAAGCCATAAAAGAAATAAGGTTTATGCAAAAATTGAAAAAAGACAGCTCGATTGAGCACGCCAAGGACAGTCCAAGTAAAAGTTAGGAAAAAAAGAAAAAGAAAAAGAAATAAAGAGAAAAGTAAAAAATATATATAAAATAATAGTTCGATAGATCATCTAACACTGAATGGTCTATGCAAAAATTAGTACTCAATTCAAAAACGCCATTATTTTGCACTTATACTTATTTCTATTCTAAAGCATCATTTCTGTGAGCGGGCGACCTTTTCCGCGCGGCCGCGTGAGAGGCGGGGTGCAGGATAATGAGCACTATGAAGTGTGTTAAGGGAGAACCCTCGATTTAGAGGTGTGATGAAGAATAGACTGATTAAAGTGATGTTGAAGTTGAATTTAAGTCCAATTTAAATGTTAAAAGATACGAGACCCAAAATCCTGCATTTTAAGATAGAGTCGCCACCCGGTTCAGCTCTACCGGGAATTTGGGTACAACATTCCCACCAGGTGGTTAGAGCGTCCCTTAAAACAGAGATTTTGAGTTCGAATGATGTTGCTTACTTTTCATTTATTAAATCAAACCATTTATATTTTAATAAAGGTAACTTAAGTTCTTATACGATTTAAATCCTCCTAATTAGAGCTTTCGGTTATAATATCCATACATCACACAACGCAACATGCAAAAAGCGGTAGATAAATTAATTATTACGTGGCTTTACAAATGCCTATACATTTTTCTAGTGCGGAAAAATTAAGCGAATAAATAATGAAAGACCAAAATCGGGCCTCAACCGAACTCACCAATACTGAACTGGCTCCAAAAATAATAAACCACACACAAATAATCACAAATAACACCAAAATAATTATAGGGCAGAAAATTAAATGAAAACAAGAGAGAAAATGATTTTTTAGAATTTTTCGGGGCTAAAAACACATATTTTTGGGTATTTAATGATTATCTAAGCAACCTAATAATTAATTAAATAAACTAAACAGCCCTAAAAGTAATTAAGATATTTTTGGATTTTTATTTATGATAAAAAGATTTATTAAGAATTTATTTGGTGAAAAAGTCAGTTTTAAGTCATTAAATAGACATTCAACCAATTAAACTGTAAATAAAATAATTCAAGCAGATTAAAAAATTAAATTAATTCCATATTGTTTATGATTTTTGAAAAAAAATTTTGGGTGAAAATCAGGGTAAAAAACGCAAGAAAACAATAAAATAGGACCAAAAACACAAAACAGGGACCTTCTAGCATTTTTGCCAGTTTGACCGTTGTGGTCGCCATCTAACCGCAGCCGTGCCAACAGTTAGATGACCACCGGAGCAATCATGCCAGAAAAATGCGAAACGGACAAAAATTGGTATTTTTACTCCCGAAGACTAAAGTTTATCGAAAATTTAAGCCGATTCCACCATATTGTAGTAGATCTAGACTTAAAATGATGAAATAACTTGGATTTTTTGGCTTTGGTACAAAAAGGAACCCAAAAACATCAGGAAGGATGTTTGCAAAAATACCAAAGGAAAAGGGGATAACCACCTAAAAACACCCAAGATAGCAGCAAAATGATTAAATATATTAAGTAAAAGAGATTGGAACTTTGTTTTGTTACCTCTAGGCAGTGAATCCACATCTTGAGAGTTGAATCGGACGTTTGGCAAGCATTGTGATGAATTTATGATGAAAGTTCGACGAAACAGTGATTGAATTAGCGAGGAGCTTAGTCACATTTTTTGGTATTTTTTTGGGGAAAAGTCCCTAAATCCTATTTAAGTCTATTTTAAACTGCAATTTCTACTTGATTTTAGTGTTTAGAGTAAAAGATCGAGTCTAATAACGCTTAGGAATCCAAATTAATCAGATTTTCATGGCTTTATGAAGCTTCCTCTATCTAAAATGTTAAGAACAGTTATATGTGAATTTCAATCTCTCCATTGGTAAAGAAAGTCACGAATCAGGTGATTTAATGGGTTTATATAGACTTTACTCACACCAAATAACCCAATTGGTCGTTAGAAATGTTAAATTTCCCGAAAAAATTGAGATTATCCATTTCAAAGGGAAAAAGATGAACTGACGACCAACTTAGGGACCTATGCAACTGTTGAACTTTAACCATTGTCACGAGAGCGGTGAACCGCGTAAGGGGCTCGATGAACTGCGCTAGAAGGTGGTGAATCATAGAAGGGGTCGCGGTTAAATACTCCAGGGACGTGGTTCACTGATGTGGCCACATTGTGGCCTCGCGCAGCGAACCACGCAAGGGCGCGGTGAACTATGCCAGTGGCACGGTGAACCACGCCAGGGATGCGGTTGACTGTGCAAAGAGGTGTGGTTTACCGTGCCACCATGGCTGTTCGCCGCGCCGGTGCCACCGCCGAATGTAGCATTTTTTAGTTCTTTTATGAATTCATTAATTTTTGGTAATTAACCGATGATGAAAAATGAAACGATTAAAGTCCAAAATCGACAAAAGAGTACTTTCCAAACGCGATTCGACTTTGAAAATTAGGACAACGAGCCCATAAAAAGTTTAGAGCAATAAGTCATTATCGTTTTGTGGAACACCGAAAAGCTCGTGCTCATAGGCCACCCCTTAGAAGATTACCACTTGGTGGGCCAAGTGTGATGTCATGAAAGAGCAAGGGATAGAAGGTAATACCTGAGGTGTGGATTCTTGAACCGGTTGTCTATTGGGGTTGCCATCAACAAACCTATCAAGGACAAGGTTGACATAGAGACTTTGATTCCGTGTTACCTTTGACCCCTAAATGGATTTGAGCCTTTTACAGAATCGATTATCTATTGGTGGTTTGAGGGTGCACAACCAATGGACCCATCAAGATGGAAAAACTAAATTGGTTGTCCACTAGGGGTCTAAGGATGCACCATCAATGGACCTATCTGACTGAAAGATTTACCGAGAATGTCTGAAGAGACCGTCGGACTGAAAGATTTATCGAGAATGTCTAAGGAGACCATCAGATTGAAAGATTTGCCGAAAAGATCTGAAGAGACTATCGAACTGAAAGATTTTCCAAAAACTTGTGAGGAGATTGTTAGACTGAAAGATTTGCCAAAAATGTCTGAGGAGATCGTCAGACGGAAAGATTTGCTGAAAACATCTAAACAGACCGTCGGACTGAAAAATTTTCCAAAAATGTCTAAGGAGATCGTAGGACTAAAAGATTTACCGAAAACGTCTGAGGAGATCGTCAGACCGAAAGATTTGCCAAAAATATCTGAATAGATCGTCGTACTGAAAGATTTTCTAAAAATGTCTGAGGAGATCGTTGGACTAAAAGATTTGTCGAAAGCATCTGAGGAGACCCTTGGACTATAAATGATATGCCGAGATCATCAAGGTTTCCATTGGAAAAACATTTGAGTTTTCTTCTAGACTGCCATATGGTGCACCTGTCAAGGAAATTTTGAGATGTTTGTAAGTGATATGAGTGCACTTTTGTTGCTTAATTGATTTTGTCGAGACAAAAATTTTTGCCACTTCAATTAAGCAATAAAAACAGAAGTATGAAACATAAATTGAGTAGAGATTTCTGGGAGTCCGGGGAAACTGCCGAGGTTGAGCTATAGCTCGAGGATGCTTTTCTGGGCTTCACAACCTGTAGAAAAAGAGTGAACATATTTACAAATAATATGCATGTATGTTATGAATGCAAGAGTTGTGTGAGCACTGGATTTTCACGATCCTTCTGACGAAATGATGATGAGAGCTATATGATGCATTCTCTTACAAGTGTTATCCATCAGATGTGTTCCTACTGCTATAGAGTTGAGTTTGGCCAAAGTTCATGCTTTTCTGGGCTTCACAACCTGTAGAACAATAGATAACATATTTACAAATATTATGCATGTATGTTATCAATGCAAGAGTTGTGTGAGCACTAGATTTTCACGATCCTTCTCACGAAACAATGATGAGTATATGATGCATTCTCTTATAGGTGTTATGCATCAAAGGTGTGCCTACTACTGCAGAGTTGAGTTTGGCAAAAGTTTGGAGACATAGTCTATTCTTAGGGACCCGTACGGGTGCTGCCTAGTGGTACGGATCCACAGGCGTACCTGTACTGGTCATTTCCTTCTGTACACCTGGAGGGGACCCGTATGGGTCCTCTTGTTGCTTGATTAGGCTTTATGGAAGGAGTTCCTTACCTACTTTGGGAGAAGGCATGTCATTAATGTGATTTATTGAATTCAGACCTCATTTCCCTTTATAAATAGGGCCCTTTCCTCACCTTTTCAACACAGACAACACATACACAACATATACTATTGAGAAATTATATTAGAATTCTAGTAGTTTCTATAGGGATAGAAAGTGTATAGTTGAGGTATAGGAGGTATAAAATAGGGAGAAAAAACCCATCCTTTAAAATTTTGTCCACATTTGATTCATTCCTAGCTTCATTTATTAGGATATGGGGCAGGTTCTGTCCACACAAATACTCACCCAAATAGTCCGGAGATCTCCAATTCGTCATCTACTTTGGTTAGACTCTCTCATAGTAAAGGGATCGCCTCAAAGTGGATTAACGCCTTAAAGGTAACGCTCCCGAGTTTTAAAGAGACTAACATCTCAGTTATTTTATCATCATTCTCTGCCTCTTCTATGCTATCTGTTCTTTTATTCTTGTTTTGGGTATGGTCTTAATCCATATGAGCCTTGTTGGCACCTTATGCCCTTAGGGATATTTAATTGGTGCACCATACTCATACGGAGGGAAATCCAATTCTTATTTCATTTTTCCTCAATTAATCTTTTTTTCATATCAAACTGAGTTTCTGCCTAGGACCAGACAAGACCTATACGGGGTCCCCCATACTCATACCGATCCACCCCGGTAGCCACATGGGGTCCCACCCTCCTGTAGGGGTACCGGCCCCCAGGAAGAACCTAGAACTCATTTTTAATCGGTTACAATCAATCCAACACACCATTTTTCTTGGGATCATTTTCACTAATAATCCGGTAAATCGACCAACAAAAGTTAAAATGTATTTTTATAACAAAATACGTTGAAGACTCATTATTTCTCTCTGATCCTAGAAGCCATCCGGGCATTATCGATCGTAAAACCACCATGCTAACATAATCACATTTTTCATAATGAAATCATGACTTATAAGATTATATAAACTGTGCTAATCTTTATGGATGCAGGGGAATTTAATTTTTTTTGTTTTATAACATAGAACAAATATATAGGTTCTTTTGCAATTCCCCCCTTTTTCCCTCGGTTGTAATTTTTATTCCCCTATTTATTGCTTGTGCTTTTATTGTAATCTGTAAACGCATGAAATAAGTGTGAAATGTAGAAAAAAGGATTTCCGTAATAATTCCCAAATGTTGAAAATAAAACGGTTTTATGCGGCGAATGAATTTTTGAATTAACTAAATGAGAAAAAAAGTGACTTATCCGATCCCCGAATCTCTGATCCAAAAGGTATAAGTCTCCCGCCTGATGGGAATTGTACCAAAACTCTTTCCCGAGTAGACAACTTGGGTGGCTACTCTATCATTTGTATCAAGATTTGGGTCTCGATTCTTTTATTCATTAAAATTCTAATTATGCAAACTTGAACTAAAAAGGTTTCTTCTTCATCATTTGGGAAAATTATTACACTCTATCTTCTCATCTCCTTCTCTGTTTAGCCAGACATGCTCTTCTTCTAGTACTAGGTTAGGGTGCCCTATTTTATCATGAAACTTACAAAAGTATCACCCATGCCTGCCAGGAATTGGGGACACTTTAGTCGGTGGAGCACTCATTGCCATCTCCCTCCAAAAGAGGCTTGATGCAATTGGGACCTTCTACATCAAACTTCTGATATGTCCCTATACCATTCTTATCAAAAACCTTAGAACTTTACCTTCTAGGTACCCATTTCTGTGTGAGATTAGACTAAGGAAGAATATCCTCAGAACTAGTGGGAGAAATAAGGACGAAATCGATTGCTTTACATGTGTTGTGTTACATTCCCTTGTAATTAACCCAACCATCCATCATTGTAATTTATTCATGCATAATGCATCCCATGCATGTACTGATGTTTTGGTTACCTCCTCAGTTCGAGATTTGACAAGTTTCCTCACTCTTAAGCTCATCCATGGATCAATTCGGTCAGTCTATTCGGCCAGCGAACCCAACGCTCCTCACAGCCAATAATGGGTCCCACTTAATTCGTCAAGAGGCCATGTTGCAAGTTCACCATAGCAAGGATCTAAGTCAAATGCTCGACTTTGTTGTTATGCTAAAGGGTACAATCCTCCCCTATTTCATGGGTTTACCCTATTATATGACTCACGACCAGAAGGTTCATCCTATGACTCTCAATGATATCTAACCTTAGGTTACTCCTTTTTTGAACCTCTTCAAGAAGCTGAAGAAGTACAAGTTGATTGATCATCTCTGACCATACTTTCAGAGATGGTTAACAATCTTGGTAGCTTTTAAAAGGAAACCTCATAAGAAGGAGTTAGTTGATCGATTCATCTTCAGGGTATCACCTCACCTCCACAAGATAGCATTTGTGAAATCTTACAAGACCATTTTTTAGAGCTACAAAGTCGCCATAGAGGCAGAAAAATGTTTCATCGAAATGGAAGACAGTGTCCGATCATAGATTGAAGTGGATAAAGCTATAGATACCCTCACAACTTCAATATACACCATATTATGTTTGGGGGATAAGAAGAAGACACCTATTCAGGAAGCCTTGAAGAACCCGACCCAAGTCACAAGAGAAACCATGGACAACGTATTAATCGAGAAATAGTTGCAAGATTTAGATCACGACCTGACTCATATCTTGATGAGTACCAAGAAGACACTCCACCTATGGAGGATGATAATGCAATCATATGTAATGAAAATGATGTAGCCTTTGGGCATCCTGATAATAATGATAGTGATTTTGCTTACTTGTTTGATGTTTTGCCTGATGACACCATGCATTCATCTGACCAAACACATAACATTTTTAGCATTGATCACACTTCATTGTATGATATTAATTTGGGAACTAAGGAAAATCCAAAAGTAGTAACTATATCCAAGGACTTAACTCCGATCGAAAAAAGAGAGATGTTAAAAGTTCTTAGAAAACATGTTAGCGCTTTCGCTTGGTCCTACGAGGACATGCCTGGGGTAGATCGCCAAATTATTGAGCATCATATCTCAACAAATCCTCAAACCAGTCAAACAAAAGTTAAGAAGGATGCGTCCAAAATGGGCCGATAAAATCAAAGCTAAAGTTACTAGATTATTATAGGCTAAATTTATCAAAGTAATCGAGTATCCAACATGGTTAACAAACGTTGTTCCAGTCCCTAAGAAAGATGGAACAGTTAGAATGTGTGTCGACTTTCATGATTTAAACAAGGCCTCCCCAAAAGATGATTTTCCACTGCCACATATCGATGTACTGATAGATGGTACTTATAGAGCCGCAATGTACTCATTCTTAGATGGGTTTTCTGGGTACAATTAGATCTTAATGGACATCATCAACAAGGTTAAGACAGCCTTTTGGGTTCAAGAATGCAAGGGCAACTTATCAAAGAGCCGTGACAGCCTTACTGCATGACATGATCCATAAAGAGGTTGAGGTTTATGTGGATGGCATGTTAGTAAAGTCAGAGACTAGGGAAGAGCACCCTAAGATTTTAGAAAGGTTCTTGACCAGAATTGAGAAATACAACATGCATTTGAATCCGAAGAAGTGAGTGTTTGGGGTGACTTCTGAGAAGCTCCTAGGCCTTATCGTAAGTCAACGAGGGATTGAAGTTGACCCTAACAAGGTTAAATCTATTAAAGAAATGCCTATTCCTAGAATCAAAAGGGAAGTCAAGTCATTTCTTGGATCGCTTCAGTATGTGAGCCATTTTATTTCCAAGCTAACAATAGTGTATGAGCCAATCTTTAAGTTGTTAGGAAAGAAACTGCCGATAGAGTGGAATGAGTAATGCCTGATAGCCTTCAATAAGATAAAGTCTTATCTCATGAACCCCTAAGTTTTAAAACCTTAAATGCCCGGTAAGCCGCTGATTCTCTACTTAGCCATAAAAGAGTCGTCCGTAGGGACAATGCTAGTCCAAGAATAAGATGATAAAAGTGAGCATGCTATCTATGACTTGAGTAAGAAATTGTTAGAATATATCGTAAAATACATGGTAGTAGCGAAGACATGTACAACAGTTGTATGGTTGACCAAGAAGTTAAGGCATTACTTCTAGTCCTACAAAATTCAAGCAATTCCAAAGGTAGACCTAATGAAGTATCTTTGTCAAACCCCAACATTGGTAGGGAAACTCTCTCATTGGCTCCTGTTATTATACGAATTTGATATCAAGTATGTCACAAAGAAGGTCATTAAGGGGAGAGTAGTGTCTCAATTTTTAGAAGTCAACCCATAGAGTCTGATTATGTTGAAAATCTGGATTTTCTCGATGAACAATTAGCAGCAGTGGAAGTAGAAAAGGCCGAATGGATCATGTATTTTAATGGGGCTATAAATCGAAAGGGTGCCGGTCTTGGGGTAATCATCATCACACCACAAGGTGAGGATATCCCGGTAAGCAAGCGATTGGAATTTCCAACCACCAATAACAGAGCCAAATATGAAGCTTGTCTCTTCGGTCTTGATGCTCTTTTAAAAGAAGGGGCAAAAGAAGTCAGGGTGATGGGAGATTCTGCACTAGTGATAAAGCATGTTTTAGGGGTATGGGAAATCAAGTAAGAGTCTCTCAAGCCATATGTGGAAGCAGTTTGGGAGTTGTTAGTACAGTTCGGTCAATGCTTCTTCCAATATATACCGAGGGATGAGAACCACATGGTGAATTCTTTAGCTACCTTAGCCTCAATGTGGGAGGGAGAAGAGGCTCAACCCATACGTTTGATCATAATAGAAATGGCTCATTCCCCATTTTATGAGAAGGTTCAAGTTATGACCATCGAGGAGAAAATTTTTTTTTGGTAAGATGACATAAAAAGGATTTTAAAATAAGGGAAGTGTCTAGAAGGGTCATCAGGTTTAGATCGCCTGACTCTTAAAAGGTTAGCAACACAATTTACACTAGTTGATGAGGATCTCTTCAAAAGTACAGTTGAAGGTTTATTATCGAGATGTTTAACGAAATAGGAAGTAGAAAGGGTAATGACCCAGGTACACTCAGGGGATTGCGGCTCGCATATGAATGTGATGGCCTTGGCTAGAAAAATTCAGAGAATGGGGTACTTCTGGACCACGATGAACGTCGATTATGTGAACAAGGTGAGGAAATGTCATGAATGCCAAATTCATGGGGATATACAGCATTTACCCCATCTAAACTTCATAATTTATCTACTCCTTAGCCTTTCTCGGCATGGAGGATAGATATATTCGGTGAAATTTGGCCATCATCAACCAATGGGCACCAATTAATCATAGTTGCAGTTGATTATTTTTCAAAATGGGTAGAGGCCGAATCCTACACTAGTATCATTGTCAAGAAAATGGCCAAGTTCATAGAGAAGCATATTTTTGCACGATATGGGGTTCTGCACCAAGTGGTATCCGATAATGGAGTTCAGTTTCAAGGGGCCATGACAGAATTATTTGAGAAGTTTAATGACGAGCATCATAGATATTCTCTATATAGGCCACAAGCTAATGGGGCAGTTGAGGCCACCAACAAGTTAATCAAGAAAATCTTGTTAAAGATAGTGGCTACCTATAGGGATTGGGCTGATAAACTTCCATTTCCAATTTGGGTTATAGAACAAGTATAAGAACCCCAACTGATCAGACACCGTTCTTCTTTGTATATGGAATGGAAGCTATATTACCGGTCAAGACAGAAGTAAGATCTCTAAGAGTGGCACTTGAAGCCCAATTAAA
This sequence comes from Euphorbia pulcherrima, assembly GCA_947683365.1. NCBI lineage: Eukaryota > Viridiplantae > Streptophyta > Magnoliopsida > Malpighiales > Euphorbiaceae > Euphorbia > Euphorbia pulcherrima. Next base: position 61,007,538 of record CANTUS010000004.1, on the reverse strand, counting down.
AGAGTCAGATTGGGCAAGGGTTAAGTATTAGCAGTTGAACATATTAGATGAAAAGTGACTCAAAGCACTTGACCACCTATAGATGTACCAGCAACATATTGCCCAAGCTTACAATAATAGAGTCAGATACCCAAAGTAACCTCTTAAAGTGGGTGATCTAGTTCTCAAGAAGCTAAGCTAGGTCAACACTGATGCTAGGGGCAAGTTTAGGCCCAATTGGGAAGGACTGTTCATTTTTAAGAAAGTCCTTGGCAAAGGAGGAATAAAGCTTATGGATATGGATGGAAATGAGTTCATGAATCCAGTGAATCAAGATAGGCTTAAGCGTTATCATTTCTAGGTCAAAAGAATTAAATCACAAAAAAAGCAGTGCAAAGAATAAAAAGAAATAAAGAATAAATAACCCGATGAGTGGTCCTTTATTGCTCAGGAAAAAATTAGGGTGCGACCTGTTGATCGGTATTCCGCAAACCGGTTAGGCAAAAATTAGGGTACTCCAATGCATATAAAGCCTGGTAAGTTGAAAATCCGAAAAGAGTGGCTTATGCAAAAGTTAAGGCATTGAGAGAAAAATGCTAGTTGCTTTTTGGAAAATCTGTAAAAGACCAGTAGATAGTAGGAGTTAAGCATTGGAAATTGTTTCCATTGCCTATGTACTCAAATTAATTTCATCAATGAACATGTTATGATTTTGCTAAGAATCTTGGTCTCATGAATGCATGCATGTCTTTAGGTGAAATAATCACAGATGTGTGAATATCAGTTTTTCTCTACATGTTATGCCTCATTGTTATTCTTTTCACTGTACATGTTGACCAACAAGAGATGAAATTGCCTATAAGTCACAAAAGAAATCATGCATATGCAAAGTTCAAAAAAAGTCTGCTGGATTGAGCCGCCAAGGACAATTCAGACAAAAATTAAGACAGTCCACTGGAATGAAAAATCAAAAGGGCAGTCCAGGAAAAATTTAAGACAAAAAAAGGGCTCACGGGATCGAGTACCCAAAAGGGCGGTCCTGGCAAAAATTAAGGAAAAGAAAAAGAAAGAAAAAGCCTGCTGGATTAATAAACCCAAAAGGGCGGTCTAGGCAAAAGTTAAGGCAAAAAAATAAAGAGAAAGCTTGGTGGATTGAAAACCCAAAAGGGTGGTCTAGGCAAAAGTGAAAGTTCAGAGAAAAAGAAAAAGGAAAAAGCCCGCTAAACTGAGCCGTCAAGGATAGTTCAGGCAAAAATTAGGACCAAAAAGAAATGAAAATATATGTTCGATAGGTCCTCTCGCATCGAATGGCCTATGCAAAAGTTAGAACATCGCTTAGTCCCCTCACTATGGAATCAATTGATAGCACTTATCCCGAAGAGTGTTAATTTCAAACTAGCAAGATGTGGTCTCATTGTCAGCCATGCCAAGAAGTAATACGGGTCCGTAAGCAGCAGTATTCCATGGTCTTAATTCGGGAAAAGAAAAATCAACATGCATGATGTAAAAAGTACCAATCCGAGTTTACAATAAAGTAAGCCACGCACGGCCCAAAAAGTATTAAATGTCCAGAAAATAAAAAGTGAATATCAATCTAAGCTACTAGTGGATCCTGTCCCTAGAGATCCTCTAGAGCTTGGTCCTATGTGTCTTCCAGCAGGTGATCCATGTTGATCTTCACATGGTCCTCAGTCCCTACAACACCCTCAGCAGCAGCATCAGCTCCTCCAACAGGCTAGTCCACCTCTTGCTCAGCTACGCCCCTCTGAGTAACAACATTCTTGGACTCAGAAGAAGTTGAATCTGGCATCTGTCTATCCTTGGTCATCCTCGCCATCTAGCACTACAACATCTCTATCTCGGCCCTCGCCCGGGTAGTCTCTGCCCTAGCCTGGTTAGCCACTTCAAAAACCTGGGTATCTCCTCAAAAGCATCCAACTCCCGAGTGGACTTACTGCACTCCATGGACAGCAGAGTTTGCAATAGAAATCATTAGATCAGTACACATGCATAAATTTCATGGAAGGCATCATGCATAGTTTATTAGCCTTTATAATTAAAAGAAACTTACCGAGGTAAGTGCATCCTGGGCCAATAACAGGTCCCACGTAGAAGAGTAGCCCCTAGAAATCCTCTCAGCAAAAACAATGGTCACCTGAAAGACAAAGTCACATTAGGATGAGATATTCTAACCAGTCACTATGAAGGATAAGATTAAAGCGAAAAATTCCTTACATGGTTAGAGCTAGAATGGGTGAAGCTGATGGGCTGGATCGACTCCTCGAGCTCCTTACTAACCTGCTTCCCCAAATGATCGAGGAGCCGGAAGAAAGCATCCAACTCTGCTTGGAGGACTACCTCTCTCAATGTCCTCAAAGTGCAGGATCACTTCGTTGGTGGATCAGGAGCAACAGCAGTAGTAGGCCTCTTCTGTGAGGAAGCGGGAGGCTGTAGTAATAAAATATTACACTCAGGATCACAATCAATCTCAAGGAATAATAAGGTATTCACAAAGGCTAAGTTAGAAAGATACCTAAGAAGAAGGGGTAGCAGACCTAGCTGGACCCTCAACACTCCAAACTATAGAGGGACCCCCATGATCGCCCCTTGAACCACCTTTGTCACCATCACCATCACCATCACTATCATAATCATCATCATAATCATCATCATCACTGTCACTCCAGTGGAACTCAAGAGGGTCATCCCCATAGTGGATACTCTCACTAGGGGGCAGGAGCAATGAATACATAAAATTAGCTTAAGAGCCCTCTATAGATAACACTCGAGCCCCCTTGCCTAGCAGGTACATTCCTTGGTCTGTCCCTAGCATCAAATGAGGCCAAAAGACACCCGCTGGGATCAAGAGAGGGATCAGTCTCTCTATAATGGAATTGGTCCTCCACCCTCAGACCCGCTCACTAAAATACAACTTAAAGGAGATTGGCAACTCCAGGATAAAGCGGCAGTCGTCTACGCTAGCCTACATCCGTTCAATGTCCCCATAACCATTCGGCGTATCCCACTAGTCTCGATTGACCTGCACAAAGCAAATGCACTATAAGTATCACAACCTCGTAAATATAGGTTCTACTAATGGTTCATTGAAATGCAAGATATAGATTTAGCATGACAAAAATTTACCCGATTAGAGCACAACTAGCAAAGGAACTCCCTATACTGTGCTATAGTCAAGGCCTAGCCCTGCCAAGGCCCCATCCACCTAGATATAATGTGCGGCATCTCATGCTGCATGGGCAAGCCTGATCTGGGGATAAATCGATGCTCAAAGGCCCAAATATGCAAGATAAAGTAAAGATTAGCTGCAACACAGTTCGAATAAAAGCTTAAAGCATAAAAGATCAGTTCAAGAATTACCAGTAGGATAAGATGGCAGATCTTGAGCTTAGACTACTAGCCTTGAACGCCAACATCTAGCCCATAGTACAATTATGCTAGGATGGGCTGGCACAAATTCTTGCCTGGCATAACGGCAAGATCCTCCACAATAGAAAGCAAACCATAGGTGAGGTTTCTTGAGCAAACAGGGAAGAATATGGTAGTGAGGAAGGTCAGTAGGAAAGATTGGGCATACTGGTCCCTCCTCTCCACAGCAATACAAGTCCCTATACTTGAGCTTATCTATCCCTCCTGCATGGAGCCCAACCAATCTCTCTATATAAGCCTTCACCTCAGGCAGAGAATGACATCTATAGACATAGACATCGAAATAGATGATGCCCCCACTCCAAGCTAATCCCATCAAAGCACATATGTCCGAGGGAGTAATGGTGACCTCCACGATTGGTAGATGGAAAGTATGGGTCATCTCTGACCACCTCTTTGCTAAAGCTAAAATAGCGCCTAGGGCCAATGTCTTTAGGGCCTGAGGGATGGCCTTGATAGTGTCACTGAACCTAAAAGAATCTATATGGGCCAATAGCTTGATATCCCCTGCGGTATGGATCTCCTCGTACCATTTCCTATAGAAGCATAGGGTTCCCACAATCTTATACTAAAACTACAAAGATAAAATTACAGTTCAACAGGGTTAGGATACAACGAAAAAACCAGATTCTAAAAAAGAATTGCAAAAAGCAAAGAAGTCAGCATTCTGTCCCTGAGGACAGGACCTGTATGGGTAAGCTCCACCCGTACGGGTCCCTATAAGGCTCCCGTACTAAAAATGGCACCCGTATGAGTCCTCCCTCACCCATACGGTCGATGCAAATAGTAGCATCGTTCAAAAAATTCTAAAAATCCAAAATCAACCAAATTCAACCAAAACTCATCCAAGACTATTCTAAAAGCATCCTAGGCTAACGTTACATGCATTAGGCTCTATTCCAAGCTCTAAAACACCCTAAATAATGCAAAAAATTGAGAAATTTCAAAAAACTCAAAAATGGAAGAATAAAAAAATGGAGAATTATGGAAAAACCTGGAGTATGGAGACATGAATGTCAAGGGAAGGGATCAGAGGCACCTCAGAAGTGGGAGTAAGTCCCAAAAATGAGTCTCCCTTGTGAAAAGGGTACCTGACCGAACCCAGGAATTCCCAAAGCTCTGAATTGCCCACCTAGGGCAAATCCTCGCGCTTAATGAAGAAACGACCAGTCTTTGGGTTCTTTTTATACATTTTGATCAGTTTTAGGAAGAAAAAAGGCGGAGATTGCAAAATGGAAAGTTTTTGTGTAAGGCAGGATATGAGGTGTCTGATTAGCTTTTAAACCCCTCGAAAAGGACCCATACGGGTCCCACCCACCCTGTATGGGTCCCATTCTTCAAGCTCGCCACCCGTACTAGTCTTTACCCACCCGTATGGATCCTCTCTTGTCATCTAGGGGAAGATTTTAAACAAGCACTGCTCGTAGCACCAGAGATGCATCCAGTCCAAACTCAGGGCCTACCCCACTTCTCCTAAACTTTATATTTCAGTTATATTAGGGGCAAACCCCCCAGGTCACCTTTATCCTTGATTGAAGGGGCAAAAATTTTTGTCTTTACAAAAGTCAATCAAGAATCAAGGTGAGCCATTTTTGAATTGATCGCTAACTGGGATAATTTTTGTGTACGGGGTTCACCCTAGCGCAGGAAAATTCTCCCCAATAAGTAAATCTTACAAGGAGGAAATTCCCCAATAGAAAAGAGTTTACTAAAGAATATTACTCTACTCCCCAGCAACAAACTTAACCAGGGGGCACCCACCACTAATCTAAGGGCATGCCTTCACCACCTAGGGGCATCTCTTTGCCAATCCAGGGGCATTCCCCATTCCGCAGTGGCGGAATCTGTCAACCAAAGGTCATCCCCCATTATCAAGCCCTTTAAGGGGCATTCTTCGAGCGGCACCCTTCCACGGGGCATTCCATTCCAAAGTGATTAGGCCAAACCTGACATTTCTCGAACTTATTTTACAGTTTATTCTAGGGTCATCCTCTCATCCACACATCTTTATTCTTAATTGAAGAGGCAAATATTTTTATTCATCACAAAGTCAATCAAGAATAAAGATGCATCTACTTAAGTAATGACTAACTCGGTGTTTGATTGTTGTCTCTTCATAGGTCATTTGAAATCCCAGCAGGAGAGTCATCTACCTTAGGAAAGGGATACATAATCTGTAGGAGAGTCATCCGCATTAGGAAAGGGATACATCATCAGCAGGAGAGTCATTGGCCATAGGAAAGGGATACATCATCAACAGGAGAGTCCTCTACCTTAGGAAATGGATATAGCATTAGTCAGGAGAGTCATCTGGCTTAGGAAAGGGATACACCATCCAGGAGAGTCATCCACCTTAGGAAAGGGATACATCATTAGCAAGATAGTCATCCAACTTAGGAAAGGGATACATCATCAGCCAAAAGAGTCATCCACCTTAGGAAAAGGATACATCAGCCAAGAGAGTCAGTCTGCCTTAAGAAAGGGATACACCACCTTCTCTAATAAAGTCACTGGGGACAAGAACCATTAAAGGAAAAGTCATCCGCCTCAAGAAAGGCATATGCATTGCCAAGGAAAGTCATCCACCTCAAGAAAGGGATACATATTGGCAAGGAAAGTCATCCGCCTCAAGAAAGGGATAAACAATGGCAAGGAAAGAGGTTTGCCTCAAGAAAGGAACTCACCCATGTCATCACCTCAGGTATGATTTCTAAACCCTTGCTCACATCGTGAGATCATACAGATCTGTATCTTTAGTGATCCCACAAGGGGCAGTCTGTGAGCACTGGATTTTAATGATCCTTCTTATAAAATGATGATGAGAGCTATATGATGCATTCTCTTGCAGGTGTTATCCATTAGAGATGTTCCTACTACTGTAGAGTTGAGTTTGGTAAAAGTTTGGAGACCTAGTCTACCCTTAGGGACCCATACGGGTGCTGCTTGGTGGTATGGATCCACTAGCAGACCCATATGGGTCATTTCCTTTTACACACCTGTGGGGGACCCGTATGGGTCCTTGTGGACCTGTATAGGCGGGTCCCCACCCATATGGATCCTCTTGTTACCTGATCAGGCTTTATAGAAGGAGATCCTTGCCTATTTCGGGAGAAGGTAGGTCATGAATGTAATTTATTGCATTCAGGCCTCATTTCCCCTATAAATAGGGCCCTTTCCTCACCTTTTCAACATAGAAAACACATATACAACATATACTATAGAGAAATATATTAGAATTGTAGAAGTTTTCATAAGGATAGAAAGGGTATAGTTGAGGTATAGGAGGTGTAAAATAGGGAGAAAACCTATCCTTTGAGATTTTATCCACATTTTATTCATTCCTAGCTTCGTTTATTAGGATTTCGGGGAGATTTTATCGATACAAATATTCACCCAAATAGTCTTAAGATCTCCATTTCATCATCTACTTTGGCTAGACTCTCTCATAGGGAAGGGATTGCCTCAAAGTAGATTCACATCGTAAGGGTAATACTCTTGAGTTTCGAAGCGACTCACTTCTCAGTTATTTTATCATTATTCTCTGCCTCTTCTATTCTATCTGTTCTTTTATTCTTGTTTTGGGTCTGGTCCTAATCCATATGAGCCTTGTTGGCACCCCATGCCCTTAGGGATATTAAATTGGTGCGGCATACACATATGAAAGGAAATCCCATTTTTATTTCATTTTCCACCATTAATCTGTTATCATATCGAATAGAGTTTTTGCCCGGGACCAGACAGGACCCATACGGGTCCTCCATACTCATATTGATCCTTCTTGATAGTCTTATGCATCCCACCCACCTCGTACGGGTCCCACCCACCTATATGGGTCCTCCATACCAGTATCGGTCCTCCCCAATAGCTGTACAGGTCCCACCCACCCATACGGGTACCGGCCCCCATGTAGAATGCAGAATTCTTTTTTAATCGGTTAAGATCAATCCAACTCACCATTTTCCATCCGATCATTCACTAATAATCTAGTAAATCAACCAACAAATGTTAAAATGTGTTTTTATAATAAAATACGTTGAAGACTCATTATTTCTCTCCGATCCTAGAAGCCGTCCGGGCACTATCGATCGTAAAACTGCCATGCTAATGTAGTCACATTTTTCCTAATGAAATGATGACTTATGAGATGCTGTAAACTATGCTAATCTTTGTGGATGGATGGGAATTTATTTTTTATTTTATTTTATAACTTAGAATAAATGTGTAGGTTCTCTTGCAATTCCCCCATTTTCCCCCCGGTTGTAATTTTATTCCCCTATTTATTGCTTGTGCTTTATTGTAATCTATAAATGCATGAAACGAGTGTGAAAGAGTTTAGAAAATCAGATTTTCATAATAATTCCAAATATGATGAAAACAAAACGGTTTTACGCAGTGAATGTAATTTTGAATTAACTGAATGAGAAATAAGTGACTCATCCAATACCCAAATCTCTGATCCAAAAGGTATGAGTCTCCCGCCTATGGGAATCATACCAAAACTCTTTCCCAAGTAGACAACTAAGTAGATAGCTTGGGTAGCGACTCTATCATTTTTATCGAGAGTTGGGTCTCGATTCTTTTATTCATTAAAATTGGCTAATTATGCAAACTTGAACAAAAAAGGTTTCATCACGCCTAAATCCAACCAACCCCCACTAGGCCCCGCCTCTCACCAAGGCGCCTAAGGAGACCCACACATCATCAACACCTCATAAGCTATTTGGGCTGATCATCTTCTAAATGGCTTGATCACTTTCCTTGGTTGACTTATTCAATTTGGATGCATGCCATGAGAGAGAATACAAGGAAATGCATTGTCGTATAAATTAGGTGGGAATGACCCGGGTAGATGGCATGCAAATCAGGTGGTAATGCCCTCGATGATGAATTATGGAAGTTACGGTGTACATGCGAGGTTCATGTAGCTGGATATTGAAGTTGAGGGTGACCGCACCCTATTACTTGTGTTGTCGGAGGTGAGTCAGCTGCTTAATAATTGCTAGACTGAGCATATCGAAGATAATAGGAGCATGAAGCGAAACTTAATATTCTGGATAACAGACAGTTGGACACTGCCACTACCAATGAATTATACCAAGGACAGTTTTTGAGGATTCGAGCCTCAAGGACCCGAGATGATTGGTTGTAGTTGAGATTAGAGTGGACACATATAGAGAATGGATTCGAGCCCTTTCGAGTCCATAAGATTGCAGCGGATATTCAGGCACTATGATGACGATGAAAATACTGTGGATATCCCGATGTGATCAATGGCAATTTTTTACCTCTATTTTTATTATCTTAATTTTTGCATAGACTCGAACATTGTGATGGGCCTATCGGACTTTCCATCATTTTACTTTTATGTCCTAATTTTTCCTGGACTACCCTTTTTGGGTTTTCAATCCAGTGGATTTTCCCTAGCTATTGCATAGACCTTGCTATTTTCAGCCTATTAGGATTTTTGCGTTTTATCGTTCTTTTCTTTTGAGCAATTGGGCCGAATGCACGGAACCCTACATTTAACTCAATTGCAACATTTTGCCTTTAGGGCCCAATAAATTCATTCAAGCATAAACATAAGAGTTCAGTAAAAGAGATATTTTCATTAATTGAAATAAGTTTGAGTACATAATGATGCTAACCGTTTCTATTGACCTAAACTCTACCTTTAACTAGCCTATGAAGGTTTTCAACCCAACATGCTCTCTTAGCTAACTTTTACCCTAAAATTTGCCCAAACCATCCATTTCAGATTTTCAGCTAGGCGAGTCGATGTTTGCACCATAACTTTTGTCTGAATGGTTTGTGGAATACCAATTAGGGGGTTACACCCTAATTTTTGCCCGAGTAGTAGAGGACCACTCGACGGGTGATTAATTTTACTTGTTTTTATTTAATGTGATGCTTTTCTAGATTTGATTCTTTTTGGTTAGACATGATAACGTTCAACCTATTTTGATTGGAAGGGTTTATGAGCTCATCACCGTCGATAATCATGCCCCTTGTATCGAGTGCTTTTCTGATTATACGAGGTACTTTCCCAATTGGACAGAACTTCCCCCTCGGGTTGGTGTTGGTAGGCTTCACTTGCTTTAGAATCAGATCAATGGCCTTTGACAGGGTACCTCTGATGCTTGACTCAGTTGTTTTTGGTTCATGTGCTTGAGGCGTCTAGAGGGTCAGTTGAGGTATTGGGCTATTTGAACGTCTTGTTCGTCCATTCAGATTCTTCCAATTTGGATTCTAGCGTGGTTAAAGCTTTCATCTCTATTTTTGTCGGGTGCACGACTTCTATTCCATGGACAAAAGAGAAAGGTGCTTGATTTGTAGGAGTTCTTTCACGTTTTTGACATATTCAAAGGGCGAATGGTAGTCCATCATCTTAATCTATGTATCTTGTCGTATTAGTCTTTGAGAGAACCATCTTGATAAGCTGGTTTACAGCTTCGGTTGCCCCACTAGCTTATGGTCAGTGAGGTAAAACCCTATGATGCTTGGTTCCATATATCTTGATCGAATTGGTTATTTCCCTAAGAAACTGAAACCTTATTAATTGAGATAAGGTAGGCTATACCCTAGAAAAGACGTGTTTCTCAATGAACTTGGCCATCGTCTCGACGGTAATGTTAGTGTGAGGGTTGGTTTTTCCCCTTTTGAGAAGTAACATGCCCCTACGACAATGAAGTAGGGTCCATTTATTAATGAAGGTTGAATTTCACTAATTAAATTTTCCCCCATGCTGAGAATGGTTAATGAGGAGAGAAATTAGGAAGCTTCATAATTGTAAGGGAATGGATATTGGTAAGGATCAATGGTGTACCGGGGTGGGAATTTCGCACGGCAAACGGCTCTGACGACACGATGAACCGCGCACCTTTGCGTGGTTCACCGTGCCCTTTTGCGGTTCACTGCTCGTGGCTACAATGTGGCCACAACGCTGAACCACTCTGCTAGCATGGTCAACCGCACCCACTTGTTCAGTTCACCGCGAACTAGCGTGGTTCACCATGCCCGTGATAGTAGTTGAAGTTCAACCATCGCACGGGTCCCTGGGTTCATCGCTAGTTCATCTTTCTCTCTCTAAAATGGATAATCTTAATTTTTTCGGGAAATTTAAACTTTCTAAGGACTAATTGGGTTATTTGGAATCACCTGATTTAGGACTTGTTTGCCAATGGAGAGATTGAAATTCACATTTTAGGGTTCTTAGCATATTAAAGAGAGAGAGCTTTATAAAGCCATGGAAATCTGATTAATTTGGATTCCTAAGCGTTATTAGGCTTAATCATTTAGTCTAAACACTAAAATCAAGTGGCAATCGCAGGTTAAAATGGACTTAAATAGGATTTAGGGACTTTTTCCTGCAAAATACCAAAATCCGTCATTGAGTTCGTCGCTAATTTTGTCAATGTTTTGTTGAACTTTTGTCACAAAGCTTGCCAAATGTCCGGTTCGAGTCTCAAAATGCGGATTCAGGGCCTAGAGGTAACAAAACTGAGTTCCAATCTCTTTTACTTAATTTATTTAATCCTTTCAGGTGTTTTTGGGTTCCTTTTTGTCCCAAAGCAAGAAAATCAAAGTTATTTGGTCAGTTTAAGTCCAGATCTATTGCAATATCGTGGGAATCGGCTTAAAATTTCGGTAATCTTGAGTCTTTGGGTGTAAAAATACTGATTTTTGTTTGTTTGGCGTTTCTCTGGCATGATCGCTCTAGTGGTCATTTGACCTTTGCCATGACAGTGGCCACTGCTGCAACAGTAGCGGTCGTATGGCCACCATAGCGGTCAAACTAGCAAAAATGCCAAAAGGACTCTGTTTTATATTTTTGGCCCTGTTTTATCATTTTCTTGTGTTTTGACCCCGATTTTCACCCAAAAAATTTTGCAAAAAAAACACGAACAATCTGGAATAATTAATTTTTTTAATCTGCTGGAAATATTTTATTAACTATTTAATCGGTTAAATGTCTATTCAATGGCTTAAAAATGGTTGTTTCTATAAATAAATTCTTAATGCATCTTTTTATCGTAAATAAAAATCCAAAAATACTTTTTAAATATCTTAATTAATTTTAGGGTTGTTTAGTCTATTTAATTAATTATTAGGTTGCTTAGATAATCATTAAATACCCAAAAGATGTATTTTTAGCCCCAAAAAATCCTAAAAAATGTTTTTCTCTCTTATTTTGATTTAATTTTTTGCCCTATAATTATTTGGGTGTTATTTGTGGATATTTGTGTGTGGCTTAATATTTTTTGAGCTGGTTCGGTATTGGTAAGTTTGATTGAGGCCTGGTTTCGGTCTTTTATTATTTATTCGCTTTATTTTCCCACATTAGAAAAATGTATAGGTATTCGTAAGGTCATTTAATAATTAATTTATCTTCTTTATTTACAACTTTTTACATGTTGCGTTGTGTGATGTATGGATATTATAACTGAAAACTCTAATTTGGAGGGTTTGTATCACATAAGAACTAAAGTCACCTTTATTAAAATGTAAATGGTTTAATTTAATAAATGGAAAGTAAACAACGTCATCCGAACTTGGAATCTCTATTTTTAGGGATGGTCTAACCCCCAGGTGGGAATATCATACCCAAATTTTGGGTAGAGATAAAATGGGTGGCCACTCTATCTTAAAATGCGGGGTTTCGGGTCTCGTATCTTTTAACATTTAAATTAGACTAAAATTCAACTTCATCATCGCTTTTATCAATCTATATTTTTATCACGCCCTCTAAAACGAGGATCAATCCTTTGGCTCACTTCACTACGCTTATTTTTCCATCGTATGGAAAAAGGTCCCCCGCTCACAATTTTAGAGTGGGGATCCCTCGAACTCTATTCCCCCACTGTGTAGTCGCACGATAACACACATGTCTCATGCCTAAAGCACTAATCTTAATCAACCAGCCTTGGTAATACTTGTCAGTCTGAATTAGGTCGGTTTTATTATGATCAAGAACTCTGAGTGTTCAACGGTTAACCCACTCCCCTATGATGTGCTCCAAACAATCCTCATGTTGTATTGTATCAGTTTATTCCATTTATAGTCACCGTCAGGGTTCTATAAGAATGTCATTTTTTTAGGGGACATGCCAAAGGGCAACATGAACCAATAAACAACAAGATTCAGTAATTTTAGTGTAGAAAAGGAAAGTCTGGACAAACATAAGGTAAAGCATAAATGTTTTAAATAGCATGAATGTTGAAAAGTAATCCACACAGGGCCGAACATATCTAAAAAGGAAAATGAAAAAAGTCCTAGTCTAAGTTACTAGAGGATCTTGAACCTGAGGCGGAACCTAAGGCTGATCATGGGCATCCGAGAGTAGGTCCGAGTCATTAAACATCATCTGATGCTCTACTATAGTAGCACCTTAAATAGAAATAACGCCAGTTGCCTCAACAGGTATGGTAGGGACTGTCATCTTGGTACTCTTAGCCTGGATCCTCAGTCGGGTCCACAGTCGACTCATCTACCACCTACTCACCCTCCGCATCCCTAGCTAGCTCATCTACCTACTGCTCAACCTCATCCTCCTCCTTGATAGCCCAAGCACCCATTGGCTCCACCCTAAATGCAGAACCACCATCCTCTGATCAAGATCAGACAGCTCTAGGGTCACCCTACTCTTTATAAGCTAGGTCAGTTGTGCCCGCAGCACATCAGCCTCCGCCCTCTCCTAAGTAGCCTCCACTCTAGACATCTCTAGCTCTTCCTCTAGTGGCCTAACCCTAATCAGCCTTAACAGTGACCCTTTACAACTGCTCCTCCAACAACCTAGCTCACTCCTTAGAAGTATCCAAATCCTAAGTAGACTTGTCGTTCTCTATAGCCAATAAGGTCTGCAATGACAATCAAAAGATAAGTACTCAACTATAAATATCATGGCATGCATCATGCATAGTTTTTTTAATTTTGCATGTAATAAAAACTTACTACAAATAAGGGATCCCGCGCCAGTAGCAGGTACTATATGGAGAGGAAGCCCGTCACAATACTCCCTGCCTCAGCCATGGTCACTTGAAAAGGAAATCACATTAGTCCAAATCAAACATTTCATGCAATCAACATAAAGAAGTAAGCTTATGAGTCAAGCTTTCTTACTTGGGTGGAGCTGGATGGAGCGAGCGGACAGTGTGGACTGACTCCTCGAGCTCCCTGAAAACTTGCTTCTCTAAATGATTGAGCTACTGGAAAGAAGAATTAAGTTCTATCTAGAGGACCCCCTATTATATCATCCTAGAAGTGCGAGACCACTTCACCAATACCTCAGGGTTAGCAAAGGCAGCAGTAGCAGATCTCTTTTATGTTGGAGCGAAAGGCTACAATATAATTCATGGCAACTTAGGTTCATAACAATTTTAAAAAGCAATAAAAGAATTCATAATGATTGGGTTAAGGGAATACCTAGGAAGATGAAGTTGCAGGCCTAAGTAGGTGATCGATGCCCTAGACTAATAAACTGCTGAAATGTAAAGTAGGTTTAAGACATGAAATATTACCCGATTAGAGTGTAGTTGGCGGAAGAACTCCTTATACTCAGCCACTGTCCCTAACTTATGCTGTTAAGGCCCCATCCACCTAGCTATGATGTGGGGAGTCTCAAGCTATCTAAACTGGCCCAATCTAGGAATAGACTGATGTTTGAAAGCCTAAATCTACAAAACAAATCAAAGTCAGTCGCAAAACAATTCAAGAAAAAGGCTGAAGCAGAAAGAGAAGTTTAAGAATTACAAGAAGAAGTAGGTAGCTGAGCTTGAGCTAAACCAACTAATCTCGAACCCCCATGTCCAGACCATGGTATAACTGTGCCAGAATGGCCCAACACCAGTTCTTACCTGACATGGTGGCAAGATCCTCTACATTATAGAGCAAGTTATAGTTGAGGCTACTGGAGTATATCAGGAAGAAAACGGTGGAGAGGAAGGTTAGTAAGAAGGACTGATCGTACTGATGCCTCCTCCCCTGGGTAACCAAAATCGACTATCCTACATAGTAGTCATACAAATCTCCATACTTGAGTTTATTTGTCCCCCAAAAAAAAGCCAAAGTAACTGCTCCACGTAGGCCATCACCTCAAGCCTAGAGTGCCGTTGGTCGACATAAACATTAAAGTGTATAACATCTCCCTCCCGTATCACCCTGGTAAGCATACACATGTTTGAGGAAGTGATAATGACCTCCCCGATTAGCAGGTTGAAAGTATGGATCATCTCTGACCACCTCTTAGTGGGTGCCGATATGTAGGCTGGGGCAAGGGTCTTTGGTGCCTCTAGAATGGCTTGAACGGTATCAAAGAAACCCAAGGAGTCCATGCGAGACAACAGCCCGATGTCCCCTACGGTACATATCTCCTCGTACCACTTCCTACAGAGACTAAGGGCTCCCATAGTCTTGTATAGGAACTGTAAAGAAAAAACATCAGTTTAACAAGGTCAGAATACAGTGGACAAGTCAAAAACCAGAAAAGAATTACAAAAATATGAGAAGTGGACATAATATCTTGGATTATTGTACCCATACGGAAGCCCTAGACCTTTACAAGTGCTCCAAGTGCACCCGTGTGAAAAATGGGGCTTGTACAAGTCCCCTATAAATAGTAGCTTCGACAAAAAATTACTAAACAAGCCATTTTCATCCAAATCCTCCCAAATCTCAATCCAAACTATCCTAAAAGCTTCCTAGACTAAAGTTGCATACATTAGGCTTTATTCAAGGCTCTAAAACACTCTAATTCCATCCAAAATTGGTGTGATCTGGTGGGGTTCTGATGGAGTACGCGGGGTGCGGTGCGTGGGGCATTTTTGATCCGATTTGTGAAAATCCGATTTGTGTAAATATAGTGCCTCTTTCGTAATAAAATTCTTGATATTATTAAAGAGAAAATTATCTCCTTATTTTTAACGTAAACTTATTAAGTGTTAAAAACATGGCTTTTTATAAGTAAAAAATGTGATTATATTGAGAAATATATTTTCACATCTTTATTAAGAAAATATATTTTTAAAATAAATTTTTTTACTTTATTTGAAAATAGAAATAGAGTTGCCACCCGGTTCAGCTCCATCGAGAATTGTGGTATACTGATCCAAAGTGGAATTTTTATACCGAAGAGAAAGTGAAATTCTGAGTTCGGACATGATAGGTATCCGTATTGTTCAAATCAATTGAATAAATTTTGGAATTTTGGAATTTGTGGTAATTTTTGCATTACAATGGCTTTATTTAAGAAACAAATTCGAGAAATAAAATAGGCATTATAACGGCATAACAAATTGATGTTTTCTACCTAAATTTTGGCAGAGTAACGGCAGCATTTGGGTTTCAGCCTAGAAACTCAGATAGAGTTTCCTCACATTCTGGATGTTTGTCCGTACTTGTGAGCTTAATTACACATATTATAGTTTAAGGGGGTCCAGTGGCTCACTTTACCAGAGAAATGAAATGCAATATGAATAATAAAATAATAAATATGAATTTTAATGAATTTTAAATTTGGGCTTGGAGACAATTACCCTCAGTTTACCTTTTCCTCTGTCCAGGATGACTTGAGAGCCTGTGCATGATCGAAGTTGTCACAGGTTGTGATTGGATTGGAAAATAGGTTCAATTCAAGTTATGGCTACAATCTTGGATTATTCTTAGGAAATGAGGGATTTTTGAGAGATTAAGTCATTTTTAGACTGAAGATCACTGTGAGATCTTGATCTAAAAAGATAAAGAAGTGAGTTTATACCGAATATTGGCGATAAAGCTTGGATTTATGAGTATTTCGACAGAGTTTTGGGGATTTTAGGACTCCTTAAAAAAGGGGGCAAAATATGTTTTTTACCATTTGTTGAAAATGAGAGGGGAAGTCCTATATTTATATTGAAATGGTAATTAGCTGGCAGCCTAATTACCTATCTGATAAAATCTACTTTCAATCCCATAAATCCTTACCAAATCTCGGTAAGATTTGATATTTTTACTGTAGATAGGTAATTACCTGACGGGATGATTACCCATGTCTGACCAAATTTTGACTTTTTAATTTTCAGTAGAAAATGCTGAATCGAAGCTTCCTTGGAATGTGGATTTTTGAATTTTGGATTTCGGATGGTAATTTGGTCCTTTTTGGCTCTTTTGTCTGGTCGCTGAATGAAATAGGCATAATTTCTCATCGAGCCAGAACTGATATGTGTTAACAGTTTGCCCCTTAAATACATCAATTTCGTGCTAGAAATTTTGTCGTATGCGAAACAAACAAAACAGTATGTGTGGAATGCAATGAGTTAAAATATTTTTAATCGATAAATTTTGAAAAAAATATATTTTCCCCTTCGATAAAAAATTTATTAATTAATTGCATGAGATTAAAACCGACTGAGGGTCGAAATAAATATTTTCGGTTGCTTAATGCATGACTATGTAATAACAGCTTTTAGCTTCGTTCGTTTTATAAACAATGTAGAAAATGGATCAAATATGCAAAAATGTGAAAAAAAGTTAAAATATATGTAATTAGCCGGTGGGCTAATTACCTATACAACGGTAACTTTTGTAGCCATTACGCGTTTACGCATTCAATGCATAAACTCGTGACAGCTGGCTAGGCAATTAGCCCGCCGGCTAATTAAGCATGTAATTAGCCTGGCGACTAATTGTCTGCAGGGTATATAAGTAGCTCTTGGGTCTTCATTTTCCTCTCACCAAAAATTCTTCTTCTCTTCCCTTTGTATTTTTTGCTTCTTTTCTTTGAGAATTTCTGCTTCCATGCTACTTTTGGCAATGATTTCTCTGATTTTCTTCCAATTTTTGCCCCTTCTACTCCAATTTTGTGGAGTCTCCATGTGGTACAAGCTTTATAATACCCACCTAGATTTACCAGTTGTTTAAGTGATTACTCGCAACGTGGTTATTGATGGCAAGCAAGTGGAACTCTCTGAACTTCTTGCCGAGGCATTGTACATGCTTCCTTTAACTCGGGAGTATCACGAGATCGCTCATGGGGATTTTATTCCGCCTGCTTTAAAGCCCTCCGATCATCTTTCTCGGATTTTAGTAAGTCTTACGACCATTATTATATTATTCAATTTTTTATTACCATGCTATTATTTGTTATTTATTCATTTATTATCATTATTTATTTTATTGCTTTTTAATTATGGCATGAATTTGTTAAATGCAATGACTTTCGATAATCGTGTGATTTATTGGTGTGTCATTAGTGTACATGCATTATTTTTGTAGGTTACTAGCCATGAGGGCAGCAGTATTTCCCACTTTTACAAGTCGTACGAGGTATTGTCTCCTGGTGCTAAACCCATCATTTACAAGATGTCTTTAGGGAGGATGGTGAGGAATTGCAACTATGTGAGGTACCGCAGGTATCCGTTCATCCCAACTGGTACTTCTACCCATATCTTGAGAAGATGGTCTGACACTACCCATACTTTTCATTTCCATTGTGGGGAACACACTATCACTCTGCTGGATTACTACGCCATCACAGATCATCCCTTCCATGGTAACGTGATTAACTTTGATGGCTATTTCACTTATGATAGCTTCAGTGTGGAGACCATTGAGGCTTTGATTGGCTATTCTAGGGATAAGCCCGAGCGATTTTCTTGTGAGAAACTAATGACCATTTAGACTACTAGGGATAGAAAGCACTGGACTTCTACTTTGTCTTGGCTGTGTTTTCCCACTAGGGGTTCGATTGTTAATCTCCACATTCTGCCTACTTTGATCGATCCAACCCACTTTAATGTGTATGCCTGGGGCCGAGCTGCATTAGGTTATTTGTATTGGGCCCTTGATCGGTGTGTGAGGAATAGGATTGGCAAGTTGAAAACTTGTCTCCAAATTGTCTACGTAAGGGTCTGACTCCCTTTTCTCTCTTTATGAGCATTCTCGCCTATCTTTTGACATTCTGGCTTTCATTGACTGTTTGCAGATCTGGTTTTTTGAGATAGGAATCTTTCGAGGACCAAGCTAGTGCAAAATGGCAGCTATCCATTTTATCATCGTCTGCGACAATACTGGTGTGGTTAGGAGATTGAGTCTCCTTCTTCTCTTTCTATCCTCCTTCGCACCCTATCTCCGGAGCAGGTACACTTCTCAGTATTTTTTATTTTCTCCCTTTTTCCATATTTGCCACAATCATTGTATTGATACTCGGCTTCTTTTCCTTTCAGATCAAGACTCAGCCCTAGGGGCACGAGCTTCATTGCCCGGATGTTATCAGGTTGGCTGGGGAATTCATGAATACCTAGTTTATTATAGAGACTCCCTTCTCCTTAGACTTGTATCTCGGGGAGCGTATCCAAGGATGGCATCTTCCCCCTAGTATGCGTTATATCCCTCATGATGTGCCTCAATGGATCTTTTGGCCTCACAATTTCACCTGACTTTGTGTGATTGGCCTCGAATGGCATATCCAGTGCTTTCTTGGAGCGACTCGGGGGGCGTAA
Organism: Euphorbia pulcherrima; assembly: GCA_947683365.1. Classification (NCBI taxonomy): domain Eukaryota; kingdom Viridiplantae; phylum Streptophyta; class Magnoliopsida; order Malpighiales; family Euphorbiaceae; genus Euphorbia; species Euphorbia pulcherrima. Next base: position 60,988,642 of record CANTUS010000004.1, on the reverse strand, counting down.
GGAGTTTTTTCGTTTGCAACTGCTTTGATGGCCAAAGGTAGACCCTATTCCCATCGATCCTTAGCCAAATGTTCATAACCCTACTAAGGGCGACGCTCTTTCCACTTCTGCCCCTAGCGGGTGAGCTAGATCGAGTTCACCTAGGACTGTCTGGATGATGATATCTCTTTTTCATTCACTCAGATCTCCTTCTCGTTTTCCAATTTTTATGCTTAGTGAGACTAATTTTCCCCTGCTTTGACACTTCTACAGGATCACCAAGGTTGGAAGACACCTGGGTCCACTTCCACCCATTTTGGGAGTTCTTCAGCTTCATCAGCTCTACCTCAGAGTTTGGTGATGATGGAGGGAAATTAAGGATTCTAGTATCAGCCATCCATGTTCTTGATGTACCATCCATGTTCTTGATGTACCATCCTGAATTGGGTACTTACACGCAAGTGATTCAGCCTTACTTGGACCCTGAGCATCTGATGCCTTTCTACCCGGCTGGAACTATTCATGTGTGATCTTTTGGCTTTTCTTTCTTAGATCATGCCAATTTTGACTCATTTCAATCTCTTTCTTTTCCAGGTGCCTATTGCTAATAGCATCTACAACTGGGGACACATCCAAGGGCAGCAGCGGTTTTTTATGAACAAAAATTGTTGCATGGTGGTATATCTATTACTTTATTATTTTAATTATGATGCATGGTATGTCATGAAATGCATATGAATGATTCATATTAAAATGTTGCAGCTAGAGATATAGCGACTTCAAGCTCAGTTGGGGATGGTCCAGGCGGATGACTAGCAGTAGCCTCAGCATGGACACAGTGATCCCTCGGGGTTCTTTACATAGGGTGGTTACCCTTCTCCGTCGTCTTTTGATCCCAACCATTTGAGTTTAAGCGGCGGGCAGCAAATAAGCTTTCTATTTGCCATTTTTTTTCTTTAGGTCATTTGGAGATCCTTTTCTTCTATGAAAACATTTTTTATTTATAAAAGAATTTTGCATAATTTTTGTGTTTTGTGCTTTCTTCTTTTATCGATAATCGAGTTTATTGGGGTAATCTACCAGATATTGGCAGATTGCCTAGTAAACTACATCCATTTTTGTGCAGATTTGAATACTTATTTGAAGAACTTCGATGGTTAGGAATGTTTTGAGTTTTGCGATTTGTTGCATATGGGGGAATATTATCGCATCTTTGTCAAGGATAATGTGATCTAGGATGTTGTCAGGTTCTGGGATCCTATTGACAATGTGTTCCGATCTGGAGATCATGGTCTGTGTCCCTTGCATGAGGAATTCTATGGACTCCTGAGATCTTCAATTAACATGCCTCAAGCCATTTCGATGCATCGTCTTGAGTTTTTTGATCTATTAATAAACCATTTCCAGTTGCAACGATTTGATAGGTGTCGGTTCATTTACAACAAGGGCTTGATGTTAGACGATACTTTTGACTTAGTTAGGAATCTTACTCCTAATGACGCGAGTTGGCTTCCACTCATTTTTGTACTTTTGCTCAAAGTCTTTCTATATGGGGCTCTAACTATAGTTTGCAGCTTTGCCTTCTTGACCATCATTGATTAGATGCTAGAGGGAAAATCTCCCATCGTAATGAGTTTGGCCGAGACACTGTTCTTTGTGTGCTCTTCCTGGAATGGGACTAAAGCTACTACTAAGGGTAGCAAACTCCTCCTTCAGGTACATTTTATTCGAGCCTTTCTTTTTCCATGAACAGCCCTTTTGAGTTTTCAGTTCATTAGGCTTGCCTTAATTTTTGCCTAGATTGCCTGTTCAGGTTTTCAATCCACCAGGTCATTCTTCTTTTTTCGTATTATTATTCTTTTTTTCTTTTTCTTATTTTTGTAGCTTTAGCTTTTAGGCCAGCTTTCAGTATTGTATGTTCCCACGAGCATGGATTATCAACCGAAGGCCTATTGGGCACAGGGCCCCTTAGTTTGCATCGACGACGGTTCTCGTAGAGACTTTATAATCAAGGAGTGGATTGAGTTTATGGGGAGTCGAGTGGTTGAGGACATCTATTAGGTTTGCCCTTGATGTGGAATCATGCATGTGACTACTGACATTGCTAGAGATGGCATAGTCCTCATTCGTCTCTCCGAGATTATCACCTACTCTCCCAATCGCTTGTGCATGAAGTATGGTCATCCTCAGTGGTTTCTGACATCCTTGTGCACTCTCCTTGGCTCTAAACTTTCCTATACTCGGGTTTATTATCGTGACATGAGGTGGATCAATTATTCTCAGGTGGAGGTGAACTATTCTGTGCCTTTTAACATCCATTCTCTATGAGACTCCGTGGTTTCTTAGAAATCATTGAGCTTGTCATTGTGTGTCTTTTGTCTTTGTAGGAGAATAAAGGCTTCAGACCTCATTGTTCACCTTTTTCATTTCCATTTCCTGTCTGTAATGCACTTTATGTGTAATAAAGATAAAAAATGCTATTTGAATACATGTTTTATTAAACGATTCACTATTTCCATTTAATGCACTCATGCAGTATTTTTAACATGAATAAGTTATTATAAAAGATATTATTTAAATAGGAAGGGTAAATGGTAATTATTCTAAAGAAATGTCCATCGTTGCCTAAGGTTCCAAATGGATTTTACCCAAGGCCTCACTCTTTTATTTTGGGGTTTTTATTTTTGCCCAAGAGACCTTACTAGCTCTTGACAGACATCCATTTTTTTCTTTTTCTCTTTTTTTACACGAGATAGCGCTTCAGCTTGTCACAATTTACTGGATTTACAAATTCATTGCCATCCAGAACTGAGATTTTGACTGCCATTTTACTAAGAGTCTTCTTTACTACGTATGGTCCTCCCCAGTTTGGTTGGAACTTCCCTCATGCATCCGTGTGCATCTTACAAGATTGTTTTAAGACTAAATCACCTGTCCTTAAGGGTTGATCCTATCGTTTAACTTTACGATTGTAAGCTTTTGCCATGCATTGTTGGTATAATTATAGATTCTTCAATGCAGTTAATTGTTTCCCATTGATTAAAGTCAATTCTTTGTGCCTTGCCTTTGCCCATTCATCTTTGGGACGTCTCACATCAAGAGTTATGAGCAAAGGTTTGATCTCCATTTCAACGGGCAACATTGCCTCCACCCCGTAGATGAGAGAAAAAGGAGTTTAACCCATAGGATTTTTTACACTGGTTCTGTATCCCCATAAGGCATAGGGCAAATGGATGGCCCAATCTCGGTATTTGGTAATCATTTTGGAGAGGATCTTCTGAATGGCCTTATTAACTGCTTCTACGGCTCCATTGGCTTGAGGGTGATAGGGTAAAGAGTGATGATGCTCAATTCTATGCTTCTCAATAAGATCAGTTGTTTCTCCTTAGAATTGTATACAATTGTCACTCACTATATGATGAGGAATGCTATATCTGGCAAAGATATGTCATTGAATAAATTGAGCCATTTTCTAGGCCGTGATTCTCACATATAATTCTGCTTTAACCCATTTGGAAAAGTAATCGACTGCCACTATGATGATGCGATGGCTGTTGGTCGAAGATGGTCTTATTTTGCCGATGATATTAATGCCCTAGGCTAAGAACGACAAAGGCGTCGTCAAATTTTTTAAGGTCGTTGGGGGCGTTGACTCACATCTCTATATATCTGACAAGCATGGCAAGTCTTTACTTCTTGAATATAGTCAGCTAGCATAGTTAACTAAAAATATCCCATTCTTTGAATTTACTTTGCCATCATGATGTCGTTCATATGCAGACCGCAACCTCCTGAATGTACTTCTTTCATCACCTTCTCTGCTTCTTGTTAAGTCAAACATTTCAATAGCAAACTGTTAGTTGACTTCTTGAATAGATCTCCCTTGATTACACAGAACTACACAGTGAGCTTCCTGAGCATATTCATGGTGAAATCTGTAGCTTCGGTTGGAAATTCACCATTCTCAAGGAATTTGACAATGTTAGAGTACCAGGGATCTTCCTTATCCATGGCACCCTCTATTTCATGGACGTAGTATGTAGATTGGGTTGTTTCCATAACAAGGGGTTTGTTGGTTGTTTTTGAGGCCCTTCCTATATGAAGGCTAAAGTGGTGAATGCATAGACCATCTGGCTCTCCTCTCAAGGCATATGACAAAATTTGTATTCATTGAACATTGTGGCTTTCCCTGGGTAAGGTTTGAGAGATTCTTCCTTTAGTTCCCAATCTCTAGTGACATGCTTAATGACCAAAGCTAAACCACTAATAATTTTAACTTTGTTCGCTCTAAGAGTGACCAAAGCAGACATTCTTAATAAGTAGGCCTTATATTCTACCCTGTTTTTGTTAGATATGATGTATTCCTTAGAGGCAATTAGGGCAATATATCTTAGTTAGTTTTATTTGCATGAACAATGTTATAGTTATAAAGGCATTCTTTTGCAATACGTACTATGACTGGTTTAGAAGATATTTATTGATGTGTTTGAAAAAGTCCATGAATAATCATAGCACCTATTGCAAGGGCATAGTGGGACTATGTTGGTGAGAAGTGGTTCATGTGCAATTATGACTTGTCTAAATATCCCTAGTCATAGTATTATCAGGAGTGGACATTGATGATACGGTTAGACTAGCATGTGTCGTCATACCTCTTGAATTTGATTAAGTGTAGCATATCTCCGGTACTAGAGGGTGGTACCTTGGGTTAACATAAGATTGTATTTAGGAAGATACATTAGAGACCGCTACGAGACAACACTCGGTAATCTATATTATGTATTGGTGTTTTAACCATCTCATTGCAATAACAATACTAATATCCTTAGACCTGAGATACTAGTTACCTTGTTTAGATGTTGCTATATCCTGGGTCATACCTAAGCACTCTATAGACTAGGTGATATGGATGATTACGGGTATAGTTTATATTTGTCCGTTGGTAAGCTAAGTAGTCAAGACGGAATCTATCACTCCACTATAGCAATATAAGGGAGATGTACCTTGGCCATTGGTTAGAAGTGACACACTCATAAATCTCTCATCAGAGTATGAGTTAATAAGATGGGATCATGATCTACACATGAAATAGTTGAGTAGTGTGCTTGGGTAGCAAGACTAAATACTGGGGTAGCTTTATTTAATTTCTGATAGGTTGAGGTTAGGGACTTTATTGTCCTTTGAATAATTCCTAACTACTATAAATAGAGGCCTCCTCGTTCATTATTTTTTGTCCTTACTTTTATACTACTTCCCTGGCTCTCTATTATTCTCTTAGTTGTTCTGATTCCTAAAAGTAATCCGACGAAAGCAGTATTTACTTAGGATAGAAAACTAAGGGAATTTCTTCTATAATAAATTAGTTGTCCATAATACCGAAGCTAATGTTGGGCTGGAGGCATCATTTGAGGAGTAATATAATTGGTTATGCATGTCCATTGGTTGGAACTCAAATGGATTAGCAATTGCATTAGATGCAAGTGGACTAGATCCTCCTATAGCTGTTTAAGTTAGCTTGACTCGTGATAGCGGGTGTTAGCTTAAATGAGTTATAGATGCTACCTACTCAGGAGAATGGTTAGACCATGTTTTCCAAAAAACAATAGAGGGGCTATTATGTTTTCGAATTGAACCTTAATAAAATATTAGGAATAGGTATTTAATTTAAAGACCTTAAAAATTAAAAGCATATACAAAACTAAGTCTAAGCATTTAATTTTGTATATGCATTTAATTTTTAAGGTCTTTAAATTAAATATCGCATGTTTTGATAATTTTATTTGACTGGCTCTAGCTTCAAAGATTTTATTTAGAATTGTGAGGATAGTCCTCAAAGCCTAGGGCTTAGCCCATATACGATATGAGCTCAATACTAAAAAATATGATGCAAGTATTTCTACCTCGAATAGAAATGTGGAAATTATATGAAGGAGACAAGGATACAACACCTTAGAGGTAGTTAAGATCCATGTTACCTTATGTAAGTAACATGAAGGAAACCAAGATACAACACCTTAGAGATTGTTATGATCCATGTTACCTTATGTAAGTAGCTTGAAGGAAATAAGGATAAACATCAAGTTAGATGTTAGGATCTACGTTACCTTAAGTAGCGGAAGCATCATGAAATCGTGGACTTGACAGTCTATGTCTTTACATCTTAGAAAGGATTTTCCAACGGAAGGAGAAATAATTCAAGGGTATTCTAAGGATGTAATGGGACACGGGTTGTCCAGTATAGAAGTAGAAAAGAGCAAAGTTATGAGAAAAACGAAAGGATCCTAAGAGCTTTGTTTTGGAAACAAAGTAGTTGTTTCAATATGGGATATCAAAAACACAATCTTCATTTAAATATGAGATTGACAGGATTTTTTGTCATAGCATGACAAGAGAAGGTTTTGGAAACTTCCACTTCAAGGTGTTATAATTAAGAATGTTCTACATCTCTTGGGGATTCAACATAGATATGGGATATCAAGTGTGAGAATCACATATCTATACAAAGGTGTAGGTATTGAAGAGAAGTAGAGGATTAGCAAAAGGAGAGTTGTACCTACGAGATATCATTCAAGCTTGGAAGCTGCTATTGATGTAGGTACTTAAAATGTCCATTTGGCTATTTTATAATAAGGACAAAATTATTGTTATACTTCTATGAATATTGTGTCCTGCTTTACACCAGATGGAATTAATTTCAATCTGATAAAAGATGTTATCAAAGATTATGAAAAATATTCTGGATAGAAGTGTAATGAAAGATATTTTGTGATTACAAAAGCATATGCTCAATATTAACCATGCTAAGAAAAATTAGATAAAAACAAGTCATCTTACTTATGGAATTGTCATTCAGGCCATATAAAAGAAACCCGCTTAACTAAGTTACACAAAGGTGATAACTAGGGCCCAATAGACTGGGAGTCTTATGGGGCATGCGAACCTTGTTTATTAGGCAAAATGACTAAGAAACCCTTTAAAGGTAAAGGGAAACGTGCCACAAGTACATTGGAAATAATACACACAAATGTATGTGGTTTAATAAATGTGAAAGCACATGAAGGATTTGTCTACTTCATATCTTTTATAAATGATTACTCACGATATGGGTATTTAAACCTTATGAGGCACAAATCAGATAGTTTTGAAAGATTCAAAGACTATAAGAATGAAGTTGAGAAACAGCTTGGAAAAAATATTAAGACACTACGGTCAGACCGAGGTGGAGAATATTTAAGCCAAGAGTTTCAAGATTATCTAAGGGATAATGGAATATTACCCCAATGGACCCCTCCTTATACTCTTTAGCATAATGGCGTGTCTAAGAGAAGGAATAGAACTTTGTTAGACATGGTTTTGTCCATGATAAGCCAAGTAAGTCTCATCATATCCTTTTGGTGATACGTACTTGAGAGCGCAGTTTATTCCCTGAAAATCAGTTGATACAACACCAGACGAGAGGTGGTATGGTAAGAAACCCCTCTTTCTCACCCAAGAGTTTATAGATGGCCTGCCTCTATTAAAAGGACAATGTAGGACAAGCTAGGAGCTAGGGCTGATAAATGGTTGTTCACAGGTTATCCTAAAGAGACAATAGGATAAACCTTTTATGATCCTACAGAATAAAAGGTATTTGTTTCTAGGACCGCTCAGTTCCTTGAGAAGGAACACTTACTTGCAAAAGCTAGTAGGAGTGACCTTGAACTTGAAGTTCAAGTAGGCAAATAAGATGATCAACTGATAATTCCTACGAGGAACAACCCGTTACACAACAACCATTGCATACATCTGGTAGGGTTCCCAACACTTCTGAAAGATATAAATTTTTCATCATAGATGATAAACATATCTTTTTAACAGAGGATGATGAACCTAAGACCTACAAGGAAGCAATGGACTGCCTAGACTCTAGTAAATGGTGAAAAGCCATGTAATTAGAAATGGATTCCAAGTATGAAAACCAAGTATAGGAATCGGTCGATGCACCTGATGAGGTTAGACCTATAGGTTGCAAATGGATTTTCAAGAAGAAAACTGACATGGATGGTAATGTGATTACCTATAAGGCAAGGTTGGTTGCAAAGGGTTATAGTCAAAAAGAAGTAATTGACTATGATAAAATCTTTTCACCGATAGCCATGCTTAAATCTATAGGGATACTCTTGGCTATTGTTGCTCATTAAGATAATGAGATCTGGCAGATGGATGTGAAAACAGCTTTCCTGAATGAAAACTTGGATCGGGATGTATACATGATACAACATAGGGGTTTTACATCTCATAATGGCTTGAAGGTATGCAAGCTGCAAAGATCCATTTATGGACTAAAGCAGGCATCCAGGAGTTGGAATATAAGGTTCGATGAAACGATCGAAGAGTAAGATTTTATATCAAACTCTTATGAGCCTTATGTATACAAAAAATTTAGTGGGAGTGTAGTCATTTTCCTTGTGTTGTATGTTGATGACAAACTACTAATACGAAATGACATTTCTCTTCTTCAAATGGTTAAGTCATGGCTATCAAGAAAGCTCTCTATGAAAGACCTTAGAGAAGCAACATTTATACTAGGCATAAAGATCTATAGAGATAGATCCAAGAGGCTGCTTACATAGACTAAAGCTCTCTATAAAAGACCTTAGAGAAGCAACATTTATACTGGGTATAAAGATCTATAGAGATAGATCCAAGAGGCTGCTTACATAGACTAGGTATTGACTAGGTTCAACCTTGAGCAATCAAGAAAGGGTTGTCTTCCAATGTCTTATAGAATTAACCTTTCCAAATCTGAGTATCTGGGGACACAAGAGGAGAGATTGCGGGTGAAAGAAATACCCTATTCATCCGCAATAGGATCTATCATATATGTTATGGTATGTACAGGGCTTGATGTCTCACACGCATTGAACATCACAAGCAGATTTCACTATGATCTAAGGGAGAAGCATTGGAAGGCCGTTAAGAATATCCTTAAGTACTTGAGAAGGACTAAGGAAATGTTCTTAGTATATAGAGGAGGTGATCTCACAGTAAAGGGATTCACTAATGTGAGTTTTCAATCTGACAGAGATGACTATAAGTCATAATCAGGTTACTTGTTTATGTTAAATGGAGGGGCGGTTGTTTGGAAGAGTTCCAAACATGATACAACTACCAATTCAACCACTTAATCTGAGTACATTGCTGCTTTAGAAGCAGTAAAACAAGTAGTCTGGATAAAGAGATTTATTGGTGATCTTGGCGTGGTTTCTAACATGGAGGATCCAATAGTAATATATTATGATAACACTAGGGCTATTACTCAGGCAAAAGAACCATAGTCTCGGCAGAGAAACAGACATGTACACAGAAAATATCTTATAGTTCAAGATATGATAAGAGATAAAGATATATAGATGGAATATGTACCCAAAGATCAGAACCTGGCGGATGGTCTGACCAAGTCTTTGACACAGATTAAGCATGACTAGCATGTCAATAGTCATGGCTTACGACACATAGCCAATTGGCTCTGGTGCAAGTGGGAGATTGTTAGATAAGATGTATGCCTTAGAGGCAATTAGGGCACTATGTCTTAGTTAGTTTTGTTTGTATGAACAAAGTTATATTTATAAAGGCATTCTTTTGTCATATCAATGACTGTGAAAATATATTATGACTGGTTTAGAATATATTCATTGATGTGTTTACAAAAGTCCATGACATAATCATAGCTCGTATTGCAAGGGCATAGTGGGACTACATTAGTGAGAACTGGTTCATGTGCAATTATGATTTGTCTAAATATCCCTAGTCATAGTATCATTAAGAGTGGACATTGATGATATGGATAGACTAGCTTGAGTCATCATACCTCTTGAATTTGATTCAGAGTAGCATATCTCCGGTGCTAGAGGGTGGTACATTGGGTTAACACATAAATGTATTCAAGGAGATACATTGGAGACCGCTATAAGACAACACTCGGTAATCTATATTATTTATTGGTGTTTTAATTGTCTCATTGCAATAGCAATACGAATAACCTTAGACCTGAGATACTAGTTACCTTGTTTAGATGTTGTTATATTTAAGGTCATACCTAAGCACTCTATAGACTAAGTGATATGGATGATTACGGGTATGGTTAATGTTTGTCCATTGGTAAGCTGAGTAGTTGAGACGGATTCTATCACTCCACTATAGCAATATAAGGGATATATACCTTGGCCACTTGATAGAAGTGACACACTCGTAAACCTCTAATCAGAGTATGAGTTGATAGGATGGGATCTTGATCAACACATTAAATGGCCGAGTAGTGTGTTTTGGCAGCAAGACTAAATACTGGGGTAGCTATTATATCTACCATTGGACTAACACTTAAACCGAGTCATAGAAACCAGATGGTACTTAACAGTTGATAGAAGGAGTGAATTGTATTGATACAATTGCAAAACTAGGATTAAGTCATAATGCACATGACGTTTCAAATATTGAGGGGTCATATGCCCTTTGCAAGAGAGCTACTATGACCGATCAAAGTAATCGGAGTCCACAATGGTCTGGAGCTAAGGGCCAGTCAATTCCTAGAAGGGATTGAGCTAGGATAAACTTTTGACGGCTTGACATTATGGGATCCTAGGAGGTCACGCACTTTGAATTACGACCAAGCTATATAAAGAACCGTTAGACTAGGTCTAATCTAGAAGAGCAAGAAGATATGGTTAGACCATAATCTATGGTTAGACCATGATATTGGTTAGACCAATGAAGCTTTTTAAATAATGAGGATAAAATAAATAATGGGAAAATTAGAATTGAAACTTAGCGAGATTTATTAATATTAGATGTTGAATAAATCTGCGTGAGTGGGCCTATAAGTGTACTGTGGGATAGTACATGGAGAGGCCTGCACATGGGCCATTTGGTAGCACTATTTGGAATAGTGTTGCACATAGGCCATAGGGTACGTGCAAGAGGGCTGCATTTTGGCAACCCGCAATGCGTGCATGCATAAGCCCAAAGGGCTGCACAGGCTCACAGCCCTTATAGGCTTGCGCTACGGGCCGTAGTGCGCAATGGAATGTTTGTTGCATGGAGCGTAGCCAATGATGGATTGTGCTACCAGCGGGCCTGCACGCCAGCGTGGGCCCATGCGCAGATGCACAAGCCTTGTGGGCTTACGCTCCTACACAAGCCCACAAGGGACTGCTGGCTGGCCAGCAGTCTCCCAGTCCAATTGGGAGCTTGCTCCCTAAGCAAGCTCCCAGTATTTGAGTTGTGTTCTAACTCTACCAAGGTTAATTAAAATAACCTATTTTCCCTTTTTATTTTATTTCTTATTGGTTGAGGTTAGGGACTCTATAGTCCTTTGAATAATTCCTAACAACTATAAATAGAGGCCCCCTCCTTCATTGTTTTTCATCCTTAATTTCATACTCCTTCTCTTGCTCTCTATTACTCTCTTAGTTGTTCTAATTCCTAATAGTACTCCATCGAAAGACGTGTTTACTTAGAATAGAAAACTAAGGGAATTTCTTCTAGAATAAATTAGTAGGGAAGATCTATCTATCTTCCACTTATTTATCGGTACTCCTTTCATATAAGATTTTGGTCGGTGGTGCTCATATGGAGTATTTATAGAGGGCTTCTACTTTAGAGTCTGTGCACGTAGCTAAGGGATCTTTCTACCGACTACGGGATTCACGCTGCAACTAATAAGTGGTTAAATTATTATTAGGTCCTTTTAATAAGTGTTTATGACCTAGAATAATTTAAGACTAGCACTATTATCAATCATGCCATGCTTAGGAGATCTTGGACACTAGATTAAATTTTTAAATTTTTGTTGCATCTGTTTTACTTGCTAAAACCCTTAATCTAGACCAAAAGTTATTTATGGTGAGAAATTCTAGTCGCTTAGATAGAGGTATGAGCGCTCCATCCGACGTGATGATGATAACTCCCAAGCCAGCTCCTCGCTTTTTAATGACACCATCGAAGAATGTGGTCCATTTTTTGGGATTTTTCATAGTTGTTGCAAAACATGTGTCAAGGATTCTAGGTTCTCCAATTCCCCTTCCTCGAGTGGTGGATTCACTACAAATTCAGCCACTGCTCTTCCCTTGATGGTCTTCTTAGTGACATACTCTATATCAAATTCTGACAGTAATAAAAGCCAACTTGCTAGTTTTCTAGTTAGCAAGGGTGCCTGGCATAAATACTTTATTCGATCCACTTTGCAACAGCTTGGATTCTGTAAGATTAGAAGTAATGTCCGAGTTTCTTAGTAAGCCAGACTATGGCGGCACAAGTTTTCTCAACGATGGTCTATCGAGTCTCGTACTCTAGCAATTTCTTGCTCAGATAATAAAATGTATGTTCCTTCTTATCTTCATGCTCCTGAACCAGCATAGCTCCTATAAATGTTTCTTCTATTGCAAAATAGAGAATGAGTGGCTTTCTGAGAATTGGTGACTTTATCACAGGAGGGTTCATTGGGTAGGCCTTGGTCTTGTCAAAGGCTTCCTCAGATTAGTTGTTCCATTCTATTTGTTGTTGCTTCCTTAAGAGCTTGAATATAGGCTCGCACATGGTAGTTAACCGCGCTATAAAGCAGTTGATGTACTATATGGACCCCAAGAAACTTCTTACTTTTTTCTCTGTTTTTAGTACATGCATTTCCCTGATAGCGTTGGTCTTATCACGATCCATTTCTATGCCTCTTTTGCTAACCACGTGACCTAGCAATTTGCACAATGTGACACTAAATATGCCCTTCTTTGGGTTGAGATGGAGATTGTATTTCTCAATTCTCATGAGGAATCGCTTTAACACCGTTGGGTGCTCTTTTGGCGCAGCGTATTTTATAAGCATGTCATCCACGTAGACCTTAACTTCCTTATTGATCCAATCATGTAGTAATGTCATGACTGCTCACTGGTAGGTTGCCCTGGCATTTTTGAGTCCAAAAGGCATCACCCTAAAACATTACATTCCCGATTCTGAGATAAATGTAGTTTTGAACTTGTCTATTATGTTCATAAGTATCTGGTGGTAGCCAAAGAACCCATCCATAAAGGAATACATGGCTGCTCTAGCCGTGCAGTCTACTAGAACGTCAATGTGTGGCAACGGAAAGTCATCTATAGGGGTAGCTTTGTTCAAGTCCCTAAGGTTGACACAAACTCTGACGTCACCATTTTTCTTGGGCACAGGAACTACAATATATAGGAAGTTGGGATACTATACGACCTCCACAAAATTAGCCTTGATTTGTTTGGCTACTTCTACTTTGACCTTTTCTGCCCATTCTAGACGCATTCTCCTCATTTTTTACTTTATTGGACATATCTTCGGGTCTATACGAATCTTTTGTTTAGCGATGTACCGATCAAGTCCTGGCATGTCCTCGTCAGACCAAGTAAAGGCTAAAACGTGATTTTTTAGTAATTTTATTAATTCTCTCTCTTGCTCGATGGGCAGTTGATTGGAAATGTATATCATTTTTGGATCATCTTCCGTATTTAAGTTAATTTCCTTTGTAATATCATTATTAATGTTAAAGATGTTGGATGAATGCTAGAATGGATGCATGGAATCCTAATAAAAACCACAATCCAAATAAGCAAAGTTCTTCATCTTATCATTATCATAAAATAGATTATTCATTTCAAACATATTGGAAATGAAATCAAAAGACTCATCTTGATTAGTAGGGTCTGGCTTTACAGTGAATGATTCTTCCATAGCCGCTGGCTTCAGTAGGATGTCCTCATCATCTTCCTCTTCTACCTTTGCCTTGCCCTTCATGACCTTGACCATGTCCACGACGGATGGGCTCAATCAGCTTCCCTTGCTCCTTGCTTCCTCCACTATCTTGAGTTATGCTTGGAAGTGTTTGGTTAGAGTGTCAAGGATTTCCTCTTCTTTGCTTGGCTTTTTGATCTTCTTTGGGTTCACCTGTTCATCGAGCTTGGTCTGATCGAGAATTGCCCATCATCGGGTAGATGACCTGCTTTCTTCATCATACAACTAATAGAACTTTTACTGTGCTTGCCATAGTCGACAACATCTGAGAAAATCTCAAATCTCGGAACTCTCCTCCCTTGGTGAGTAACTGGTTCAGGGGTTCCATTGTAGAATATGGGATAAACTTCTCTCAAGTCTAGACTTTGGATCCGATAGCTAGCCCGAGCTAATTCATTTTCTAAATGAATTCTCTCCATGATGTATTCCCGAGAAGGTTCTTGACCCTCATCTCGGATTTATATTAATAAAGTGCTCACTGTCTAAGTCAATGTCTATAAAGTCTCTAGAATCATCACTTGCCATAGACCATTAGGTGCCCAGGGAGTTGTGTTCTAAGGACGAGGCATATCTCTCAACACCATCATAGTCGACTGTCATGCCATTAGGAAATGGAGCCTCATATTTGAAATCCCCTAACATGTTGTTTAACTCGTCATCTATAAAGATCTCAGGTTTGTACCCCTGATTATCCACTTCGCTTTCATATTCATGATCTGACTCATCAGAGTCCTCGAATTCTTCTACTTCTTCATCTAAATCATCAAAAGGTTGTGGTTCATTCATTGATTCAAAGACCCAATTTTGCACATACTGAATTGGCGTATCGTTATTAGAATCTTCCTCTGGATCTTCCTCAAGGTCTTCCTCCAGGTCTTCCTCATGGTCTTCCTCAGGGTCTTCCTCTGGATCTTCTTCAGGATCTACTTCTATTGCATTCCCTACTGCATTTACTCCAGCCTAAACTCCTTTATAGCTATGTAAAGGTCGGATATCATGCCCTACATACTAGTGAATGTCTCCTCTACATGAGCACCATATGCTGTAATGATTGCACGGATCCTTTCAAATGGGTCGCATAGCTCGATGCTTACTTGGTTCCTGCGGTTCATTTTCGATGCCATATCTGCACGGGGTTCGGTGGATGTGTCTTGTGTTACCTTATCTAGGCTAATGCTAAGATACCTTTGCTGGTCCTCGTGATTACACTTGGCTTATTTAGGATCATACAGCTCTTGACCTCCCAGGCGTGTCGTCCCGGAAGAACTCCCAAATTCAAATAGATTCGTTCCAACTTAGTTGGGATACAAGTAATCCGGGGGAGTATACGTGGGGGGCTGAGGAGGAGGAACATCCTGCCAACTAGCATTGCGTTGATCTACTTGAGGAACCAACCACCAGCAATGCGCGTCCAGGTGCGACTGAGGAGCCGTGAAGTAATGGAGGAAGGATCTCTCCATATAGTACTAGTTCCAGTGGCCTTCCATTGGCATTGCAGTGTACCAATCCATAGTTGGACCTTCCAAAAAGTGAGGGAATTAGGTGCAAAACCTATCATGGCAATCCCTCGTTCATGTATAAATAGGAGGGATCATTCTACATGCTCATTCGGGTAAGAATCTCCTTAAAATATGAGGTGTGGTGACACTTGATACTCGCCTAGCCCTTCTCTCCTCATTCTCAAGCCATATTGATCAGCCATGTAGATGATGTCTGTGACCTAGCGACCTTTTTCCACCCATTAGGACCACTTGAGACGCATATCACAGGGGTAGAAAATAACGATCGCTGTGCAGCGTGCTAAGGGAGAACCCTTATTTTAGGCATGATGAAAATAATGGAGAAAGCGATGTTGATGTTGAATTTAAGTGCAATTTAGGTGTTAATGGATACGAGATTTGAAATCCCATATTTTAAGATAGAGTTGCCACCCGATTAAGCTCTATCGGTAATTTAGGTACGATATTCCCATCGGGTGGTTGGACCGTACCTTAAAATAGAGATTCCAAGTCCGGATGATGTTGCTTACTTTTCAATTTTTAAATCAAACCATTCATATTAATAAATGCGACTTTAGTTCTTATTCGATTCAAATCCGGTTATTGTTTTGAGTTTTCGGTTTATATGTCATACATCAAATGAAAAGCGGTAAATAAATAAAGCAAGAAAATAAATTATTACATGGCTTTACAAATACCGATACATTTTTCTAAGGCAAGAAAATAAATAAAGCGATAAATAAATAAACAGGCGAAACTGGGTCCTAACTGAGCTTACCAAATCGGAACCGGCACCATACGAGGCAAAATGTATGCGAATAACCATAAATAATGCAATAATAAATAAATGCGGAAAATAAAGGAAACAAAGGATAAAAGCTCATTTTTGGATTACCCAGGGTGAAAATACAATTTTTGGGTATTTAAATAAGCATCCAAACAACCTAAATATAAATTAAACAAACCAATCAACCCTAAAAATTAGATATTTTACTTACAGTATAACTTTGGATTTTTATATAGTGGCAAAAATATTTATTGGAATTTATTTAATTAAAAATACCATTTTTAAGCCATTAAAAAAAGATTTAACCAATTAAATATTTAATAAAATTTAAAATATGTTGAAAATTAATTTAAAATCAATTACAGATTATATATAATTTTTCCAAAAAATTTCGGGCAAAAATCGAGTTAGAAAATGCAAAAAAATAATGAAAAAAGGACTAAAAACAAAATAGGGGCTTTTTGGCATTTTTGCCCATCCAGATGCTGTAGTGGGACTTGAGATTCTGCAGTGGTAGCCTAGGATGCTGCTACGTCGGAGCATCTCAAAACCCACCGGATCATCTGGCTTAGGATACATCAAAAAGTTCGGAAAAACAACTAAGAACAGCCAAATAATGAAAAATATTGAATAAAAAGAAGATTGGAACTCAGTTTTGTTACCTAGAGGCCGTTAATCTGTATTTTGAGACTTGAACCGATCATTTGGCAATCTTTGTGATGAATTTATGAAGAAATCTGACGAAACAGTGACAAAAACAGCGATGAACTTGGCGATGGAATTTAGTGATTTTTGAGGATAATGTCTCTAAATCCTATTTGAGCTCGTTTTAACTTAAGATTTCTAATTAATTTTAGTGATTAAGCTAAAAGATCAAGCTAATTAAAACTTACGAATTCGGATTAACTAGATTTCTCTAGTTTTAAATGGCTTTCTCTCTCTAAAGCCTAAGGATTTCTAAACATTTAATTCAGTTCTTAATTTGGTAAAAATTCCTTCAATTAATAGTTTAGTGGGTTTATATAGACCTAACTCACTCCAAAAAACCAATAAGTCCCTGAAAATGCAAAGATTCCCAGAAAAATTGAGAAAATCTGAATTTAGAGACAGAAAGACAAACTGTCGACGAACATACAGAGCTCGCAGAGCGTCTCGGGCCGAGATGCTGCAACGAAAGTGTCTGGCATGGCGAGATGTCGCGCCCCACCGTGAGATACTGCAATTGCAGCATCTCAAGGAATGGTGGTACATCTTGGCGATGTGGCCACGCACACCGAGATGCAGGGGCGTGGTGCATGACCCCATCGCTTCTCGCGCCACGCTGGAGCGCCTCGGCACTCCGACGGTGGCACCGCTGTGGACAGGCGACGCCGGCAAGGGTAGGGATTTTTTTTCTCCTTTTTTCTTTTTTAATTTTTTTGTTATTACTTTTTATATCATATTTTGAAATTTTTGAAATTTTCAAGCGCCTATTTAAATAAATCGGTTAAGGGAGCCGATCGGCTAAAATCCCAACTTCATCACGAGAATACTTGCCAAACATAATTCAACTCTGAAATAGTAGAATAATAGGCCAGGTATTAGGTCCGAGCAAAATGTCATCATCATTCCACGGGACAACGAAAAGCTCATGCTCACAGGCTGCCCCTCAAGAGATTGCAACTTAGCGAGCCAAGTGTGATCTCATGAAAGAGCAAGGGATAGAAGGTTATACCTTATGTGACCGGATCTCGAGCCGGTTGTCTACTGGTAATTTGAGGATGCATCATCAACGGACCTGAGGTAATAGAACTCCGAGTCAGTTATCTACTAGTGGTTTGGGAATGCACCATCAACGAACCTAACAGAGTGGAGGCTAAATCGGTTGTCTACTGGTGGTTTGGGAATGCACCATCAATAGTCCTATCAGAGGTAGAGGTTGAACTGGTTGTCTACTGGTGGTTTGGGAACGCATCATTAACGGACCTATCAGATTGAGAGGTTGAATCGATTGTCTACTGGTGGTATGGGAACGCACCATCAACGAACCCATCGAATGTAGAGGTTGAATCAGAATTGGTGTAGAGGTTGAATTGGAATTGGATGTCTACTGGTGGTTTGGGAATGCACCATCAACGGACCTCTTGGGAATAAAAATTTGAGAAGGTAGTAATCGTCGTAGATTGCATTTTTAAAAATGCGTTTGATATGTCCAGAAGTTTTAGAAAACCATCGTTAGGTTAATTTTGCAATAGTCGCATCGAGGTGCCCCGAAAGGACCGAGAGCTGCGCTGTGGTGCCCCTTGCAGGTCGAAAGCTGCATAGGGGTGCCCTAAAAAGACTTTCTAAATTTTAGATTCTAGATCTTTGGATCGATCGTCCATTAGAATCGTCGTATGGCGTACTATCGAGGTATCCATTGGGTCTAGCTAATATGCCCCTTGGAGAAATTCTGAGTTCTAATTTTAGGATCCATCGGGTTGGTTGTCCATTTGGGAATACCACATGGTGTACCTGTCAAGGTAGTTTTGAAGCATTAGTAAATGATATGAGTGGCATTTTTATTGCTTAATTGATTTTATGGAACAAAAAAATTTTGCCCCTTCAATTAAGCAATAAAAATGGAAGAATGAAATATAAATTGAGATGAGATTTCCAGGAGTCCGGAGAAACTGCTAAGGCCAAGCGCCGAGTCTGGCTGGCATGCCCCTTGATACATGTATTTGTTTGAAGGTCGAGCGTATAGCTTGAGGATGCTTTTCTGTGCTTTGCTTCGTACAGAAGTCTGTATAGGACAACAGTCATGACATTTATGGATGTTATGCATGGATGCATGAGCTGCTTGGACTGATCATCCTTCACATCTGAGCTACATGACTGCTGGGCTGATCGATTTTGCTTAACCCAGTTGCTTGCTTGATTAGCTTATCTGACCCGGCCTCTTGCTAGGAGAGAGGACAAATGGAAAAGCGTTGCGGCACAACCAAGATGAGAATGCCCCTAGCGGAGAATTAGGGATATTACATATATTAGGTAGGGATTCCCCTAATGGATAAGTAGGGAAGCTGCGATGCAAACACTAGGCTAGTGCGGTAGGATATCAATTTTGAGTTAGAACACCTGAATTTTGTGCTGCTAGTACGATAGGTGATAGAAGGCTCCTCACTAGCTAGTCAAAGCGACAAGCCGACTGTAAATTGATTGCTGGATTGAGCATGTCGAAGACAAGGGGGTGCATGAAGTGAAGTTCAAGATTCTTGATAACGAACAACCAGACGCTATCACTACCAATGAATTCTACCAAGGATGATTTGAGGAGATTGTAGACTCAAAATGCTTGCTTGTGGTCAGACTGGAGTGGATACGCGCAGAGGATGAATTTGAGCCCTTCGAATCCATCAGATCGAAGGATGTATTCAGGTACTCTGATGACGATGACGATAATGCAGATATCTCGATGTGATCGTTGGCAGTCATTTATCTTTGTTTCGATTATCTTAATTTTTTCGTAGACCTAAACATTGAGATGGGCTTATCAGACTTTGATCATTTTTCTTTTATGTCCTAATTTTTTTCTGGACTTCCCTTTTTGGGTTTTCAATCCAGCGAACTATCCCGGCTTTTGGATAGACCTCGCTTCTTTTCAGTCTATCATAATATTTACCTTTTGTTATCTTTTGAGGAATTGGCTGACTGCACAGAACCCTACATTTGACTTACTTGCAACATTTCGCCTTTTGGTCCCAATATACTCATTCAATCACAAACATAAAGGATTCAGTAGAATGTCATTTCAATTAAATGAAGTAAGTTTGAGTACATAATGATGATAACCATTTCTATTGACCCAAACTCTGGTTTTAACTAGCCTATACAGGTTTTCTGGCCAACTCGCTCTTGCAGCTCACTTTACCCTAACTTTTGCCTAGACCGCCCTTTTCGGGTTTTCAGTCTAGTGGGTTATTCTTGCACCCTAACTTTTCCCTGATTGATTTGTAGACTACTGATCAGCGGGATACACCCTAATTTTTATCCCGAGCAGTAGAGGACCACTCACCGGATGATTTATTAATTTTTTTATTTATTAATATTATTTTTTTTTTATGTAACGCTTTTCTGGATTTGATTCTTTTTAGTTAGATATGATAACACTTCAACCTGCTTTGCTTTAAAGCGTATACGAACTTATTACCATTGATAATCATGCCCCTTGGATCGAGTACTTTTCTTAATACGCGAGGTCATACCCAATCTGGTTGGAACTTCCCCCTTGGATCAGTGTTAGCGGGCCTTACTTGGTTTGGAATCAGATCGTTGGCCTTTGACGGTACCTCTAATTATTGACTCGGTTACTGTTTGGCCTCACCATGTGCTTTTGATACATCTGAAGACTACTTAAGCTTTTTGTACCGCACTTTAGTCCATGGCGGTCTCTTTGACTGCAACTCTTAAGGACTTCGTCTCGGTTTTGGTTAGTAGCACCGTTTCGATTTTGTAGGCAAAGGAAAAAGGTGTTTGGTTTGGGAGAATTCTGATGCTTGTTTGATACCCTCGAAGGGCGAATGGTGGCTTATTGGCTCACCGGCTGTATCTTGTGGTAGTTTTGGAAATAAACTTCTTGATAGACTGGTTTGTGGCTTCAATTTCCTCATTATCTCATTGTCTGTGATGCATAGCCTTGCGGCACTCGGTTCTATATTTCTTGAACAAATCAGTGGTTGCTCCTTGGGACCAAATGTCATTTTCTGAGACCAAGTGGTGAAGTAGTCCATACCAAGTGTGCAACGCAGCTTCCCTAATTATCCACCAGGGGCATCCCCACCTAATCTACGTAAAATCCCTAATTCCCTGCTAGGGGCATTCTCATCTTAGTCGTACTGCAACACTTTTCCATTTGCCGTCTCTCCTAGCAAGAGCTCAGGTCAGATAAGTCAATCAGTCAAGCTACTAGGTTGAGCAAAATTGATGAGCCCAGCAGTCGTGTAGCTCAGTTATGGTAGATGATCAGCTCATGCATCCATGCATCCATGCATAATATCCATATAATGTCATGTCTGTTGTCCTATACTGACTTCTACAGGAAGAAAAGCATGGAAAAGCATCCTCAAGCTATACGCTAGACCTCCAAATAAATGCCCATATCAAGGGGCATACCAGCCAGACTCGGTGCTCGGCCTCAGCAGTTTCTCCGAACTCCTAGAATTCTCATCTCAATTTATATTTCATTCTTCCATTTTTATTACTTAATTGAAGGGGCAAAAAATTTTTGTTCTACAAAATCAATTAAGCAATAAAAGCGCCACTTATATCATTTACTAATGCTTCAAAACTACCTTGACAGGTACACCATGTGGCATTCCCAAATGGACAACCAACCCGATGGATCCTAAAATCATAACTTAGAATTTCTCTAAGGGGCGTATTAGCTAGACCCAATAGGTACCTCGATAGTATGCCGTATGGCAATTTTGATGGACAATCGATCCAAAGATCTGGAATCTGAAATTTAAAAAGTCCTTTTAGGGCACCCCTATACAACTTTCAACCCGCCAGGGGCACCGCGGTGTAGCTCTCAGTCCTTTTGGGGCACCTCGATGCAACTATTGCAAAATCAACCTAACGATGGATTTCTTGGACTTCCTGAACATCTCTAAACTCGTTTTTCTCAATATTCCATTTTTATTGCTTAATTGAAGGGGCAAAATTTTTTGTCTTGACAAAATCAATTAAGCAATTAAAAATGCAATCTACGACGATTACTAATGTCTCAAATTTTTATTCCCCAAAGGTTCGTTGATGGTGCGTTCCCAAACCACCAGTAGACAACCAATTTAGATTCAACCTCTACACCAATTCTGATTCAACCTCTACATCTGATGGGTTCGTTGATGGTGCATTCCCAAACCACCAGTAGACAACCAACTCAACATCTACATCCGATAGATCTATTGATGGTGTGTTCCTAAACCACCCCTAGACAACCGATTTAACCTCTACCTTCGATAGGCCTGTTGATGGTGCATTCCCAAACCACCAGTAGACAACCGATTCAGCCTCTACTTTGATAGGTCTATTGATTGTATGTTCCCAAAGCACCGGTAGATAACTGGCTCGAAGTTCTATTGCCTCAGGGTCATTGATGGTGGATCCTCAAACCACCAGTAGACAACCGGCTTCTGATCCCGTCACCTCAGGTATAACCTTCTATCCCTTGCTCTTTTGGTAGCTCACACTTGGCTTGCCAAGTGGCAATCTCCCGAGGGGTAGCCTGTGAGCACGGGCTTTTTGGTGTCCCGTGGAACAATGATGATGTTTTTCTCAAACCTAATATCTTGCCTATTATTCTACTATTTCAGAGTCGAATTACGTTTGGCAAGTATTCTCATGACGAAGTTGGGATTTTAGCTTATCGGTTCCCTTTAACCGATTTATTTGAATAGGCGCTTTGAAATTTCAAAAATATCAAAATATAATATAAAAAATAATAACAAAAAAATTAAAAATGAAAAAAAGAGAAAAAACCCATGCCTTCGTCGATGCCGCAATCCGTGGAGGCACCACCGTCGGAGCGCCGAGATGCTACGACAGGGAACGTGATGCGGTAGGGGCCCATGAGACACGCCCCTTGAAGTGTCTTGCACCGCGCCCCGCATCTCGGCGCTCATGGTCATGGTGTGGCCACGTCGTCGAGGCGCGCCACCGCACCTTGAGACGCTGCAATTGCAGCATCTCACGAAGGGGCGCAGCGTCTGTCTGTCTCTCTCTGAATTTGGATTTCTTGATTTTTACAGGAATCTTTGCATTTCCAAGGACTAATTGTGCTATTTGGAGTGAGTTAGGTCTATATAAACCCAGTAAACCATTAATTGAAGGGCTCTTTGTGAAATTAAAAATTGAATTAAACATTGAGAAATCCTTAGGCTTTAGAGAGAGGAAGCCATTTAAAACTTGAGAAATCTTCTTAATCTGAATTCTTAAGGGTTAATTAGCTTGATCTTTTAACTTAATCACTAAAATTAATTAGAAATCTTAAGTTAAAGCTAGCTTAAATAGGATTTAGAGACTTTATCCTCAAAAATCACTAAATTCCATAGCTAAGTTCGTCTCTATTTTCGTCACTGTTTCGTCGGATTTGTCACAAACTCATCACTAAGCTTGCCAAACGATCGGTTCAAGTCTCAAAATGTGGATTCACGGCCTCTAGGTAACAAAACTGAGTTCCAATCTTCTTTTTGTTCAATATTGCTCATTATTTGGTTATTCTTAGTTGTTTTTCTGGACTTTTTGACGTTTCCCGAGCCAGATGCTCCAGTGGGTTTTGAGATGCTCTAACGTAGCTTGAGATGCTGCAAGTGCAGCATCTCAAGTCCCACTACAGCATCTGGATTGGCAAAAATGCTAAAAAGGCCATGTTTTATGTTTTTGGTCCTTTTTTCATTGTTTTCTTGCGATTTTTACCCCGATTTTTGCCCAAAAAGTTTCTCAAAATGATATATAATCTGTAATTGATTTTAAATTAATTTATAACCTATTTAAAATTTTATTAAATATTTAATTGGTTAAATCTTATTTTAATGGCTTAAAATAGTATTTTTAACTAAATAAATCCCAATAAATCTTTTTACCATAATATAAAAATCCAAAACTATTCTACAAATATAATATCTAATTTTTAGTGTTGTTTGGTTTATTTAATTAATTTTTAGGTTGTTTAGATGCTTATTTAAATACCAGAAAATTATGTTTTAACCCCCAAAGATCTAAAAATGTGCTTTTATCCTTTGTTTGCTTTATTTTTCGCTTTTATTTATTATTGCATTATTTATGGTTATTCGTGTATGTTTTGCCTTGTATGGAGCCGGATCCGATTTGGTAAGCTCAGTTAGGACCCAGTTTCACCAGTTTATTTATTTATCGCTTTATTTATTTTCTCGCATTAGAAAAATGTATAGGTAGAGCTTAACCGGGTGGCGACTCTATCTTAAAATACGGGATTTCCAATCTCGTATCCATTAACACCTAAATTGGACTTAAATTCAACATCAGCATCGCTTTCTCCAATATTTTCATCACGCCTAAAATAAGGGTTCTCCCTTAGCACGCTTCATAGTGCTCGTTATTTTCTACCCCCGTGCTACGCCTCTTACGTGGCCTTTGCGGGTGGAAAAAGGTTGCTAGCTCATAGTGGTGACTCTGCTGGGGATTTCCTTTTAACTTAAAATTTGGAAAATCGCTTTCATTTTCAAAAGTTTGTTAAAGGATTTTGATGATGTGCCTAAATCTATTTTAAATCAAAGCTTTATTTCTATGCCTTTTTTATCCACCGCCTAGCTAGTTTCTAAGTTTTAAGGTTCCAGTATTTCACCCTCGTGAAGCTCACTTGTATACCTCATGCCTGCTAGGAATTGGGGATATTTGTGGGTTGAACACTCATTTTAACCAACGTGTAATTCCCACGATCGCACCCATTTAAGGAGTGGTTGAGTTACACGGAATCTAGGTAAATGAGACCCTTCTATAGTATCATTCCACGATACCAGCAGTTTGACACTACAAACCGCAATAAAACTAACCATAACAACTTCCCATTAGGCTTTCCAAAATAATTTAGATTTAGGTTGCATACTTTCTTGTCATTCCCTAGCGCTAGAGTTAACCCCAAAATCCAAATTAGCATTCCACGGGAGTTAGAAGGTTGGAAGAGGTTTATTTGCTTTCGTGTGCTACTTTTGTTGTGCTCATGCATCCACACTTCATGCATAGGCCGCCTGTGGCTGACCTTTATTTTTTATCCTCGCTTACCTCTACTCTCCCCTCGCTTGAAGGGATAATTCAACAAAATGCCCAAGATCGTTTGAGTCCCGACAACCTATATTGAGTTCACTAGGCACAGCGAGGAATTCATATGTCTCTCGTATTTTGTGGTTAAGCTTCACATCATAATCTATTCTGCTCCCTAACTCACTAAACCACCCCCGCATGTATTGTTGGGAACTGACAGTCAGATTGAACGTGCATAACAGGCATGCCGTAAATTCAAAATTTTGTCCCTGTCCCCAGGAACTCCTATTAGTTGCATATAAATTAAATAAAGCCTTAACTAAATAATTCTCTACCTAGGTTAGCATGCAAAAGGACTAGGCGTACCATAATTCTAAATCATATCCTAGCACATTTATTTTATACTAAGCATGTTATAACTCTAAGCTATAACCTAAGCATAAAATAAACTTAGCATGCAAAATAACCTAAGCATAATTATTAAGTCTAAAAACACTTAAAGAAAAGGACTTAATAATTAAAAGAGAAATTAGAAGACTTACTATTTAAAGCGTGTTTTAGCATAACTTCGTTACACAAGCCTCCAAAGTAGGATAGCCTCTATGAGTATCCACATAAACCCCACCAACCAAAACCTCCCAATGAGGAAGAACCAAAGAACCTTGAGCAATTGCTAGATTGCTCCAAAATTCCCACCAGAAATATATATTCTAGAGATTCAAGATCCACTAGAATTTGGTGCGAATTGGAATAGGGAAAGGAGCTCCGGTTAATGCAATAGTTATCCAGTGCGATAAATTCCTTCCATTCTTTAATATTAGTACCATCTGGTTTATAGGATTCAGTTGAAGTGTTAACCCACTAATAGCGAGGTTGCTCCAAGCTATCCCGTTAGTTTACTTGTTATCGAAGCATATTGCCTATTACCATAGTATGTTTGACTAGAAACCATTTCCATCAAACACATACTCTGATCAGAGGTTTATGTCAATCATCACTTCAACAAGTGGTCAGTTATAACTCCTTAATATATCTAGAGCGATGGATTCTTTCCGACTTCTAAGCTTAGCAACATGTTGTCATTACTGTACCCATAATCAACCGTAGCACACTAAATTAATGAGTTTATAGTAATGACCCAAAGCATAGCAATGGTACCACACAAGGTAACTAGCATCTCAAGTATGAGTATATTCACAAAGCTTATGGCATGAAGATAAACACTAACACATTGATATACATACCAAGTGTTTATCTTACTGCGGTCTCCAATATATCTCTCAGATATATCCATGTATCAAACTTAAGGCACCATCTTCAGTCCTTAGGAGATTGACTGATTGGACCCTTTCCAAGAAAGTTGACCACATGCTAGTCTTTCCGCTTCATTAATATCCTTTCTTAATGAAACTATGACTAGGGATAGTTTAGACATAATCGTAATTGCACATGAAGCAGGTTCCACCAGATATAGTCAAACTATAATTTCTCTGACTTCATGCCATAATATGTCAAGGACTTTTGTATATATACATTAATGAATATTTTTAACCAGCTATAATATATATACATAGAAACACATTGATATAAACAAAAGAACAAATGCCTTTATTGATTAAATAAATTATTCGTACAGTTACATAATTAAGATATATCGCCCTAATTGCCTTAAGGGCATACATCATATCCAAAAAACTCCCACTTGCACTAAGGCTAATTAGCCATATGTCTTAATCCATATGCTTTAACATGTTGGTCATGTTTGACTTGAGTCAATGGCTTTGTTAGACCATCCACGAGGTTCTGATTAGTTGGTACATATTCTAATCTTATTATCTTAGCATCAACAATCTCCCTGATTATAGGACATTTTTTGGATACGTATCTAATTTTCTGATTAGACCGTAGTTCCTTTGCCTGAGCTATGCACCATTGTTATCACAATAAAAAGTAATTAGATCAACAGCCTCAGGCACCACACCAAGATCACCAATAAATACCTTTAACCGAATAGCTTCTTTTGCTGCTTTGTATGCAGCAATGTGTTCAGATTTTGTGGTTGAATCAGCAGTAGTTTCTTGCTTGGAACTCTTCCAGCATACCGCCCCTCCATTTAACACATACACAAAACCTGACTGACACTTAAAGTCATCCTTGTAAGATTGAAAACTCGCTTTAGCGTAACCTCAAATTGTGAGGTCACCTTCTCCATAAATTAAGAACTCATCCTTAGTCCTTCTCAAGTACTTAAGGATTTCCTTGACGGCCATCCAGTGCTTTTCACCTAGATCTAACTAATATCTTCTCGTAAATCTCAAAGGCTGAGAGACATCCAGCCTAGTACATATCATAGCATACATGATGGATCTTATCATGGATGCGTAGGGTATATCCTTAATGTGCATTCTCTCCTGAGCTGTCTTCGGACACTCAGCCTTAGATAGGTTTATCCCCTTTGTCATCAGGAGATAACCTTTCTTAGAATGCTCAAGGTTGAACCTATTCAATACCTTGTCTATATATGTACTTTGAGAAAGACCTAATAGCCTCTTGGATCTATCCCTGTAGATCCTATACCTTGTATAAATGTTGCTTCACCAAGGTCTTTCATGGAGAACTTTCTTGACAACCATACTTTAACGTTTTAAAGAAGAGAAATGTCATTTCCTATTAGTAAGATGTCATTAACATACAATACTAGAAAAATGGCTGCACTCCCACTAACCTTCTTGTAAACACAAGGCTCATTAGCATTTGGGCAGAAACCCAGTTCTCGGATTGTCTGATCGAACCTTATATTCAAACTCCTGGATGCCTGCTTAAGTCCATAAATGGATCTTTGTAGCTTGCAAACCTTCAAGCCATTCTGAGATATAAAACCCTCAGGTTGTATCATGTACACATCTCGGTCTAAATCCCCATTTAGGATTGATGTTTTTACATCCATCTGCTAGATCTCATAATCGTAATGAGCAACAATGGCAAGGAGAATCCTTATAGATTTAAGCATGGCTACCGGTGAGATGGTTTCATCATAGTCAATACCTTCCCGTTGACTATAACCTTTCACAACCAAACTTGCTTTATAGGTAATTACATTACTTTCCATGTCTGTCTTCTTCTTGAAGACCCACTTGCACCTAATTGGTCTAACCTCTTGCGGTGCATCAACCAAATTCCAAACTTGGTTCTCGTACATGGAATCCATTTCTGATTTCATGGCTTTTAGCCATTTATCAGAATCTGAACGTTTTATTGCCTCATCATATGTCCTTGGTTCATCATCCTTCATAAGATATAGGCCCTTATCATTAGTGATGATAAACCCATATCTATTGGGACCCTTATGAACTCAACCTGATCTTCACAATGATTGTGTTTTGATAGGTTGTTCTTGGATCACACACTCTTATGTATCTAGAACGGGGTCAATCAGTTGATTGTCTATTTCTTCCTCTTAAACTTCTAGTTCAATATTACTCCTACTGACTTTTGCAAGTAAGTGTTCCTTTTCCAAAAAGTGAGCATTCTAAGACACAAATACCTTTTGTGCTTTGGGTTGGTAAAACAGATATCCAATTATTTCCTTTGGATATCCAATGAATAGACATTTGTCAGCCTTGGCATTCAGCTTATCTGACGATATCCGCTTTACAATAGTAGGATAACCCCATACTTTTAAGTGACTTAGAGATGGCTTCTTGCTACGCCATCTTTCATAAGGTGTAAAATCAACTGATTTAGAGGGCACTCTATTTAAAACATGAATTGTCCTCTCCAATGCATATCCCCAAAAGGATTTACTAAGATCTACATGGCTCATCATGGACTTAACCAGATCTAATAAAGTCCGATTCCTCCTTTCTGACACTCCATTGTGTTAGGATGTATAAGGAGGGGTACACTGGGGAACTATCTCGTTTTCCTTTAGATAATCCTAAAACTCCTGACTTAAGTATTCATCACCTTGATCCGATCGAAGTGTTTTAATACTTTTTCTCAAGTTGTTTCTCTACTTCAGCTCTGAATAGTTTGAACGTTTTAAAACTTTCAGATTTGTGCTTCATCAAGTACAACTACCCATATTGTAAGTAATCATCAATAAAGGTTATGAAGTAGGAGTATCCTCCTAGTGCCTGAACACTCATTAGACCACATACATCAGTATGTATAAGTTCCAATGTACTTGTGGCACGCTCACCCTTTCCTTTAAAGGGTAAGTTTGTCATTTTTCCTTTTAAACATGGTTCACAATCACCATAAGACTCCAAGTCTATTGGGCCTAAGTCTTCATGCTTATACAACTTTGTCAAGCGATCTTTGTTTATGTGGCCTAAATGACAATGCCATAAGTAGAAGGAATTCTCATTATCTAATTTAACTTTCTTCACATTGTTTATATTGAAAACTTCTGTTTTAGTATTAAGAACATAAATGCCACCTTTTAACACTTCATAACCATAAAGAATATTATTCAAATGAATCTGACAATTACTATTCAAAAATAAAATTTGAAATCCCTCTGCTGCTAAATACGCAACATATACAATATTCTTAGTAACACTTGGAATGTAGTCACAATTATCCAAAACTAAAACAAGTCCACTTGGCAAAACAAGACTAAAGTTCCCTACGGCTAATGCAGCAACTCTGGCTCCATTTCCCGTGCATAGGTCCATCTCCCCTTTTACAAGTTTTTTACAGTTCCTTAGTCCCTGCATAGAAGTACAGATATGAGAACCATAACCAGTATCTAATACCCAAGTAGATTCATGTGAAAAGTAGCAAAGTTTTCAATTACAAACATACCTAAAGTACATGCCTCTGTAGGCTTCTTCTTCAAATGCTCAGAAGTAGGAGCTTTGTAAATCTTGTTCCAATGATACGTTACATTGGTCATAGACATACTTACATGCCCTCTTCTTCATTTTAAACCCTTTAACTACTCCTTTGGTGACAGAATCCTCCGGGCATTTTCTAGAGAATGTTTGTTTGTAGACTTTCTTGAAACTTCTTTGCTTTTGGCATTGAATTTTCTTAATGCATCAACAATTTATGGGAAAGTATAGTCTTGAACTTTGAAGCATTGTTCCTTTACTAAATCAGCGTAGCTGATGGGTAAACAGGATATCCAATCCTAAGATTGACCGACCGAAGATCCCAACAATTCCAATTTCTCAAGGTATCCCAAGAGTTTTAGTACATACTGAGAGGCAGAGGTGCCAGCCTACATCTTGGTCCCGAAAAGTAGCTTGGAGGTCTCATACCTCTCTGTCCTTTCCCTCTCCGAAAAGAGTTCTTCAAGATGGAGAACCATGTCCTCCAAGGGCATGTTCTCATGTTGTTTCTGAAGCTCAGGATTTATGGACCCCAACATAATACATATGGCAGTCTCACGATCCTTTCTGTGGTTTAACCAGGCATTTTATTCCACATGATCCTCAACATCAGGTTCTATAGGGAAAATTTCACTTAGAACATAGGCAATTCCCTCGGATCTGAAAACTATTCTCACAGTTCGAAACCAATCAGGAAAAATTCGAACCATTCAATTTGGTGTCAATTAACATACGGAGATTAACATTGGAAGTCATTTTCAACCTAAGATATAAGAAAAGAAAAGAGTTTAGATCTTAGTTTAAGTACATGTATTTAATATAAGGACTTTTAATTAAATACATTATCCTACTATTTTATTCGAAATTTACAATAGCCCATTCTATTGAATTCGGGAATTTTAGCCCAACTAAATTTCCTAGTAGGTAGCATCTATAACTAGTCTATTATAACCCTCAATTTTATGAGCCAAGTCACAATAGTAAGTTATAGTTGGAATCCCATTCTATTTGCATCGCATGCAATTGCTAATTCATTCAAATTCCCTAATCCCAAGGGACGTGTGCTCTTATATTAGCATCTCCTTGATCTGGGCCTAACCCCCAATTTTATGGTGGACTACCCCAGCTTTGTTAAGGCAGACCCTATCCTAAGCTTTATAACCAATCAATGTGGACTAGAAGGAATGCTTTGCGTAGCACTTTGATAGTCAAAAGAGACCATATTATAAATTTGAGTAAGGAAGACTACAACTTGCCATAATATATTTACTTTGGGATTTTATTGGTGTTAAACGTCTCACCCAATCTAGGACTTTATCAGATGGACAAAATTATAATAACTCGTATTCATTCAGGGAATTTTAGAATTAATTTATAAGGTCTAACCTTAGGTGGGTTCAGCTCTTTCTTATAGTTATTTCATTAACCTAGATTATACGCAAAATAATTAACACTTTTATTTGTTACATTTATATTGCATTTCCTTTAAGCTTTTATTCAATGAATTTAATTTTTTAATTTGTTATAGAAACGTATATAAGCACCATCTTATATACTAGAAATAAATTTGTTCATAGTAATCCCCGTTGGTCAATTCAAATTTCACCGATATAGGTTCCCAGGTAGGAGAGGTGCCCTATTAGGAGTAGACACCAAGTCCAATCCTTAGCCAGAACAAATACGCGCACAAACTTGAAAACCAATGGATTCTCTCAAACTAATAAATTTTGTTCTTCCAATTCATGTAAATTGGAAGCATCTATAACTCATGTAAATAAATTATTGAAACTTGTATGATTTGAGTAAGTTGAGCAGGCTTATTCAAAATTATTCATAACCATTTTCTAACCTTGAAATGAAAGGCACAAGTTTATATATATTGTTCCAAACAATTAAAATAAACAAATCATTTCATGTGGAAAATAATATTCAGTTCGCTTCTAACTTAATTGCGCACTAAATAGGTAGGCTCTGATACCACTGTTGGGAACTAACAGTCAGATTAAACATGCATAACAGGCATGGCGGACATTCAAAATTTTGTCCCTGTCCCCAGGAACTCCTATTAGTTGCATATAAATTAAATAAAGCCTTAACTAAATAATTCTCTACCTAGGTTAGCATGCAAATGGACTAGGCATATCATAATTTCAAATTATATCCTAGCACATTTATTTAATACTAAGCATGTTATAACTCTAAGCTATAACCTAGGCATGTTATAACTCTAAGCTATACCGGGTGGCGACTCTATCTTAAAATATTCATGTTTATTTATTTATCGCTTTATTTATTTTCTCATATTAGAAAAATGGACAGGTAGAGCTTAACCGTGTGGCGACTCTATCTTAAAATACGGGATTTCCAATCTCGTATCCATTAACACTAAATTGGACTTAAATTCAACATCAACATCACTTTCTCCATTATTTTCATCACACCTAAGATAAGGGTTCTCCCTTAGCACACTTCACAGTGCTCGTTATTTTCTACCGCCATGCTACGCCTCTCACGCGGCCTTTGCGGGTGGAAAAAGCTCGCTAGCTCACAGTGGTGACTCCGCTGGGGATTTCCTTTTAACTTAAAATTTGGAAAATCGCTTTCATTTTCAAAATTTGGTTAAAGGATTTTGATGATGTGCCTAAATCGCTTTGAAATCAAAGCTTTATTTCTTATGCCTTTTTTATCCACCGCTTAGCTAGTTTCTAAGTTTTAAGGTTCCAGTATTTCACCCTCGTGAAGCTCACTTGTATACCTCATGCCCGCCAGGAATTGGGGATATTTCTGGGTTGAACACTCATTTTAACCAACATGTTATTCCCACGATCGCACCCATTTGAGGAGTGGTTGAGTTACACAAAATCTAGGTAAATGAGACCCTTCTATAGTATCGTTCCACGATACCAGCAGTTTGATACTACGAACCGCAATAAACCTAACCATAACAACTTCCCCTTAGGCTTACCAAAATAATTTAGATTTAGGTCACATACTCTCTTGTCGTTCCCTGGCGCTAGAGTTAACCCCAGAATCTAAATTAGCGTTCCACGGGAGTTAGAAGTTTGGAAGAGGTTTATTTGCTTTTGTGTTCTACTTGTGTTGTGCTTATGCATAGGCCGCCTATGGCTGACCTTGATTTTTTATTCTCGCTTACCTCTACTCTCCCCTCGCTTGAAGAGGTAATTCAACAAAATGCCTGAGATTGTTTAAGTGCTGACGACCTATACCGAGTTCACTAGGCATAGCGAGGAAGTCATACGTCTCACGTATTTTATGGTTAAGCTTCACATCATAAGCTCTTCTACTCCCTAACTCTCTAAACCACCCCCGTATGTATTGTTGGGAACTGACAGTCAGATTGAACATGTATAATAGGCGTGGCAGAAATTCAAATTTTTGTCCCTGTCCCCGGGAACTCCTATTAGTTGCATATAAATTAAATAAAGCCTTAACTAAATAATTCTCTACCTAGGTTAGCATGCAAAAGGACTAGGCATACCAAACTTCCAAATTATATCCTAGCACATTTATTTTATACTAAGCATGTTATAACTCTAAGCTATAACCTAGGCATGTTATAACTCTAAGCTATAACCTAAGCATAAAATAAACTAAGCATGCAAAACAACCTAAGCATAATTATTAAGTCTAAAAACACTTAAAGAAAAGGACTTAATAATTAAAAGAGAAATTAGAAGACTTACTAGTTAAAGCATGCTTTAGCAGAACTTCATTACACAAGCCTCCAAAGTAGGATAGCCTCTATGAGCATCCACACGAACCCCACTAACCAAAACCTCCCGATGAGGAAGAACCAAAGAACCTTGAGCAATTGCTATATCGTTCCAAAATTCCCACCCGAAAATATATATTCTAGAGATTCAAGATCCACTTGAATTTGGTACGAATTGGAATGGGGAAAGGAGCCCCTATTTATAGGTGGAGCAAAGGATCCACCTAATTAATGTGGGATGGGTAAATACCCATCCTGCCCCTTGGGAACACGCGGATCCTATGGATCCGCGTGTTGCCCAAGGCAACCCGGCTTGCCGCACAAGGCAGGCTCATATGAGCCTGCCTTATCTGGTGAGCTGGGCCTCACGGGCTTTCCCGCGAGCCCCGCTCGCGGAGGCCTGTCTTGGGCTGGGCAAGTGCTGCACATGCAGCGCATGCTCAGCCCAAGCCGCGTGCCCACTCAAGCGGGCCTTGTGTGGCATGAGGCCCACAAGTGCACTATGCACTCATGTGGCCTTTTTCTTTATAGTCCCCACAAGTCCTTTCGGGCCCGTGGGTCCTATGTGTGCTGGGTCCAACCCTCGCCTTGGCAATTCAATTTTCTTTGGCTCCCTTTTAATTAGCAACCCTAATAAAATTAGTTACCAGTCAAAAAACTCTTAATTCCAATCAAACATTTATATTATGACCCTAATAAATTAGACGTCGGTTAAAATAAATTGCTTGGTCTATCCAAAATTGATCCAATTAATTTTAACCAATTAAACAATAATCCAATTATTATTTATATTATATTTTTGTAATAGATTAAATCTATTAGTTCTTTACTTAGTCCGATGAAGGTCCAATATGTGTGACCTTATAGGATCCCGAAGTATTGAGCTATTAAGGCTTAACCAACCCTTATTCTAATGGAACCATTGGCTCGATGCTCTAGACCGTGAATAGAACTCGATAACCTTAAATGACTTTAGTACGCCTCTAGCAAGGGTCTACCATCCCCCATTACTCGGAACGCCATTTATGCTTATGACTTGATCCCAGTTAATGCAATAGTTATCTAGTGCAATAAATTCCTTCCATTCTTTAATATTAGTACCATCTGGTTTATAGGGTTCGGTTAAAGTGTTAACCCACTAATAGCGAGGTTGCTCTAAGCTATCCTAGTAGTTTACTTGTTACCGAAGTATATTATCTTTTACCATAGTATGTTTGACTATAAACCATTTCTATCAAACACATACTCTTATCAGAGGTTTATGGCAATCATCACTTCAACAAGTGGCCAGGTACAACTCCTTAATATATCCGGAGCGATGGATTCTTTTCGACTTCTCAGCTTAGCAACGTATTGTCATTACTGTACCCATAATCACCCATGGCACCCTAAATTAATGAGTGTATACTAATGACTCAAGTAAGAGGATATTCACAAAGCTTATTGCATGAAGATAAACACTAACACATTGATATATATATACCAAATGTTTATCTTACTGCGGTCTCCAATATATCTCCCAGATATATCCATGTGTCAAACTTAAGGCACCACCTTCAGTCCTTAGGAGATTGACTGCTTGGACCCTTTCAAAAAAAGTTGACCACATGCTAGTCTTTCCACTTCATTAATACCCTTTCTTGATGAAACTTTGACTAGGGATAGTTTAGACATAATCAAAATTGCATATGAAGCAGGTCCCACCAGATTAAGTCAAACTATAATTTCTCTGACTTCATGCTATGATATGTCAAGGACTTTTGTATACATACATCAATGAATATATTTAACCAGCTATAATATATATACATAGAAACACATTGAAATAAACAAAAGAACAAATTCCTTTATTGATTAAATAAATTATTCGTACTATTACATAATTAAGATATATCGCCCTAATTATCTTAAGGCATACATCATATCCAACATGTATGGAATTCATCACTTAAATATTTATGTTATCATCCATCTTATTCATGGTTCAATTTAGGCTAATCATCTTCCGGTTTCTCTAGCTAGGTCGAGACATCCTCGTTGCTGCAGTCCTCTTTGATTTCGTCTTAATCACCGTTTGATTCGCCGACCAATGAGTTCAGTGTCAGAATTAGTTCTTCCAACCATGTCTGGTCTGCATTTGAATGATGCACCTCATGAGAGTACTCCTTCCCCCTCTCCTTCTCCACCTTATCAAAGTCAGGGTCAAGGTCATTCTCAAATAGGTGTAGAGTTAGCCAATGCTATGGCTCAATTTCTTCAATCTGATCTCTTTAGAAATGCCATCCAAGATCAGGTTCGATCAGCTCTTAGAGAAGAAAGGAGTGTTCATGGAGCATCTGGGTCATTTTCTCAAGCTCAGGGACAGTTTGAGATTATTCAAAATGGAGCAATCCAGAATGATTTAGGTCAGAATAGTGTGGGTCTAGTTTCATCAGTTAAGGCTCCGCCTATCTTTCATCCGGTACCACTTGTCTGACCTATCCAATAAAGCCAGTTTTAGTTTGGTCAGAGTTCCTCTCAGCCACCGTTGTCCTTTATTCCGCCAACCTTAGGCTTTCCTCCTTTGCACCCGAGGCCTTCCCTTACAGCTCCTGCTTTCCCCGCTTTCCCCTCTAGCTCCTTCAAGTAGTTTTACCCTTCCTCCGATACCCCCGATGTCATTTACACCCTCTCCTCCTAATTTCACAATCTCCCCAAAGGGAACTGTTTATCCCTTAAATCCTTTCACTCCTAACTTTCAAGCTCATCCCCAAGTTAAGGTTTCGGCTCCTCCTCTGCCGTTTTAATTCAGGACATCCTCGATGCACAATGACCAGGTCACACAGCCTCCGGGTATAACACTATGCGACTAGGTCACGCAGCCTCCAGGCATGACACGCTAAATGTCTGCATTCATTACACAGCTTCTGGGTAAGAAGGAAGATAGGGAAGAGGTGAGAGATGAAGATCGGGTCCTAAAGAACTTTTCAATGCCTCGTATAGAAGTGTACTCCATTGAGGGACCTCCCAAGTCCCACAATGGGATATACGAATGGATTATGCGTGTTTGGAAGATTGGGGACAAAGTTCTTGCTATGTTCTTTTCATGTACTCTATCAGGGCCAGATCTCAAGTGGTAGAATACTCTCCTGGAGTCAACAATCCTGGATTGAAAAATCCTTTCAAATGCCCTGCTTGGTCACTATAGTTCAATACCGCCATGGAAACAACTATCCAGCATCTTGAAGCCTTCAAGCAAAAGTAAGGTGAAACTTTTAAGCCGTACTTCAATAGGTGGATGGCCACTCAAGTTCTATTGAAGCAAAAGCTCAATTTAAAGGAGATGATCCCGAAGCTTTTAGACAGGGCTCTCCTGGTTCTTTGTAAAGAGATGGAAATCGATTCTTTTGAGTCATATCAGAAAGTTTTTGAAAAGGCCGAGAAGATCGAGCTCTGAGAGGACAAGGAAAGGGCTAACAAGCCAAGCAGCGGCAAACCCTGGTTCAACAAAAGAAACAATTCTCAATCTTCCGAAGTTACTCCAGTTCTGACGAGGAGAAGGCAGCTGCAGTTCAAGTCATCGCTCAGGAGACTGCTTCTGCAGTCCAAGCCTCACCGGCCTGGATACTTGCTAAAAAAGTGTTCGTGTCTCCATGGAAGCTCCCTCTTAGAGTTCTGTTTTCCAAGTTGTTAGAGAAAGGCATGCTTACCTCCCTTCGTGAATATCGTGCTCCTACACTCGAGGAAAGAGGAAATTTTTATCGCTATCATGTGCAGAAGGGGCACACAATAGATCAATGCAGACCTCTAGGAATAGCCATTTAGCGCTTAGTGAGAGAGGGAAAAATGGCTCAACCATCTAGAAAGACCGATTCTGAGGAGACACCATCACCAAACTCGTGCAATGAGGTAGGTGCGATCAATTCTAGTCTACCTAAAGAATTTGCGTTGGCCATGGTCCTCTCCAGTTTAGTTGGCGTCGTTATGCTAGCCAATTCTACTGCCAAATCTAACAAGGAGCACGTGAGGTCTCTAGTGAATGAAGGAGACAAGTCATCAGCCGAGCAAGTGAAAGTAGGGGTGTTCATCGGTCGGTTCGGTTGAATAACCGAACCAAACGGAATGCATCGAAAACCAAAAAACTTAAAAAATATAAACCAAAACCGAACCAAAAATAAAACATAATCGAACCGAACCGACCAATTCAATTCGGTCGATTCGGTCGATTATTTTGATTTTTACCTTTTTATAATTGATAAATATTTTAAACTATGAATTAGTATTTAAAATTAATAAAAATGTATAGACGTGATAATAATTAACAAAATGATATAAAATTCTCACAGAATGATTCGGTAAATGCTTATTCTGCTGTGTATGTGAGTTAATGAATACTAGAAATACTAATAGGAGTATGCATCTATTTAAATAAATTAATTATGTTGCAGTATATATAGTTTTTTTAGAGTTTTATTGTTTAATTGGTCGGTTCGGTTATATCGGTTATTTTTTAATGAAAACCAAATAAACAAAAAATATATAGAATTAGGAACCAAAACCGAACCATTGAAACCGAAAAACCGAACCAAAAAAAACCGAAATTCATCGGTTTGATCGGTTATTTTGGTTAGGTTCGGTTTTTGAACACCTCTAAGTGAAAGTTCTGGATATCATCCTGGACGACATGCCAATGAAAGCTACCGAGGATACTTAATCTACCAACTCTACCAATCAAGACCCTCCGTCTGTGGAGGATGACTATTCATTTATGTAATTTTCTTTTTCTAGTATTTAGATGTGAACAACTCTGCCTTTCAAGGCATTTTAATTCAATGAAAGACTCTCTTTTTACTTATCTGCTTGATGTTTTGCTCGATGGATCCATGCATTCATTTTATCATAGCATAACATGTTCAATATTCATGACGTTTCTTTAATTGAAATAAATTTGAGTACAGATGATAATCTAAAATGGTAACCCTTTTCTATTAATCTCACCTCTGAAAGAAAATGAGAGATAACAAGTGCTTCTTTGTCAGAAAACCAAGCATCACCTTCTAGATATCCAGAATAGAACAAGAAGCTCGATCCTTCCCCAGATAGATCAAATATGTCAATCGGTTCATTGTCGGCCTCATGTCTGTATGCAAACCAATTTTTAATCTACCGAAGAAGCATCGGCCAATTATGGAGAAAGTGCATCGCCAGATCATATTCAACAGAATCAAGGCCTACCTTTTATTCGTCGACCCATTCTCTAAATTCCCACTGCCGATAAACAATTTATTCTTACTCGTCTCCCAATCCATTCCAACTCCACAACCCTTCCCCGTTTCTCTCCTCCTTGGCCATTCTCGGCGAGGGGGACACAAATGATTGGCGAGATTCGACCCTCATCAACAAATGAACGATGCTTCTCAACATAGGGGGGAAGTCGAGTCTTTCACCGACATTACCGCCAAGAGGATGTCCAAGTTCATCAAGAAATGCATCTTCACCTGGTATGGACTACTTCACCGCTTGGTCTCAGAAAATGAGGTCGGTCCTAAGGAGCAACCACTAATTTGATCAAGAAATATGGAACCGAGTGCCGCAAGGCTGTGCCTCAAAGACCACGAGATAATGGGGAAACTAAAGCCAGAAACCAATCTATCAAGAAGTTTATTTCCAAGACTACCTTAAGATATAGCGATTCAGCCAATAAGCCACCATTCGCCCTTCTAGGGTATCAAACAAGCATCAGAATTCTCCCAAACCAAACACCTTTTTCCTTTACCTACAAAATGGAAATCGTGCTAGTAACCAAAATCGAGACAAAGTCATTAAGAGTCGCATTCAAAGAGACCCCCATGGACTAAAGCGCGGTTCAAACGACTTAAGCAGTCTTCAGATGTATCAAAAGCATATGGCGAGGCCAAATAGCGATCTAGTCAATCATCAGAGGTACCGTCAAAGGGCAATGATTTGATTCCAAACCAAGCAAGGCATGCTAACACTGATCCAAGGGGGAAGTTCCAACCAGATTGGGTAAGACCTCGCGTATTCAGAAAAGTGCTCAATCCGAGGGGCATGATTGTCAATGGTAATGAGTTCGTAAACCCTATCAAACAAAGTAGGTTGAAGCATTATCATATCTAACCAGAAAGAATCAAATCCAAAAAAGCGGCACATAAAAAAATAAAAATAATAATAACTCACCCGGCAAGCGGTCTTCTACTGCTCGGGCAAAAATTAGGGTGTATCCCTCTGATCGGTATTCTACAATGTCATCAGGAAAAAGTTAGGGTGCAAGAATAACCTGCTAGACTGAAAAGCTGAAAAGGGTGGTCTAGCCAAAAGTTAGGGTAAAGTGAGCTGCGAGAGCGGGTTGGCTAGAAAACCTATATAGGCTAGTTAACACCAGAGTTTGGATCAATAGAAATCGTTATCATCATTATGTACTCAAACTTACTTCATTTAATTGAAATGACATTTTACTGAATCCTTTATGTTTGTGCTTAAATGAGTATATTGGGTCTAAAAGGCAAAATGTTGCAAGTAAGTCAAATGTAGGGTTCTGCGCAGTCAGCCTAATTCCTCAAAAGATAGCGAAAGGCAAAAATCCTGATAGACTGAAAAGACACGAGGTCTATGTAAAAGTCGGGATAGTTCGCTGGATTGAAAACCCAAAAAGGGCAGTCTAGGAAAAAATTAGGACATAGACGAAAAATAATCAAAGTCAGATAGGCCCATCTCAATGTTTGGGTCTATGCAAAAATTAAGACAATCAAAACAAAGATAAATGATTGCCAACGATCACATCGAGATATATGCATTATCGTCATCATCATCAAAGTACCTGAATACATCCTCTGGTCTGATGGATTCAAAGGGCTCAAATTCATCCTCTGCGCGTGTCCACTCCAGTCACGACCGCGACCAAGCATTTCAAGTCTGCAATCTCCTCAAACCATCCTTGGTGGAATTCATTAGTAGTGATAGCGTCCAGTCATTCATTATCCAGAATCTTGAACTTCGCTTCATGCACCCCCTTGTCTTCGACATGCTCCATCTAGCAATCAATTTATAGTCAACTCGCGGCTTTGACTAGCTCGTGAGGAGCCTTCTATCACCTATCATACTAGCAGCACAAAATTCACGGGTTCAGTCTCAGCCATGATATCCGGCCGTACCAGCCTACTGTGTGCATCGCAGCTTCCCTAATTATCCACCAGGGGCATCCCCACCTAATCCATGCAAAATCCTTAATTCTCTGCTAGGGGCATTCTCGTCTTGGTTATGCCGCAACACTTTTCCATTTGTCATCTCTCCTAGAAAGAGGTCGGGTCAGATAAGTCAATCGGGCAAGCAACTAGGTTGAGCAAAATTTATGAGCCCAGTAGTCGTGTAGCTCAGTTGTGGTGGATGATCAACTCATGCATCCATGCATCCATGCATCCATGCATAATATCCATATAATGTCATGTATGGTGTCCTATACTGACTTCTACAGGAAGCAAAGCACGGAAAAGCATCCTCAAGCTATACGCTAGATCTCCAAACAAATACCCATATCAAGGGGCATACCAGCCAAACTCGGTGCTCGCCGTAGCAGTTTCTCCGAACTCCCAGAAATCTCATCTCAATTTATATTTCATTCTTCCTTTTTTATTACTTAATTGAAGGGGCAAAAAATTTTTTTTCCACAAAATCAATTAAGCAATAAGAATGCCACTTATATCATTTACTAATGCTTCAAAACTACCGTGATAGGTACACCATTTGGCATTCCCAAATGGACAACCAACCCGATGGATCCCAAAATCAGAACTCAGAATTTCTCCAAGGGTCATATCTGCTAGACCCCGATGGATACCTAAATAGTATGCCCTACGGCGATTCCGATGGATGATCGATCCAAAGATCTGGAATCCAAAATTTAGAAAGTCCTTTCAGGGCACCCCTATGCAGCTTTCGACCTGCCAGGGGCACCGCGGCGTAGCTCTCGGTCCTTTCAGGGCACCTTGATGTGACTATTGCAAAATCAACCCAACAATGGATTTCCTGGACTTGTCGGACATCTCTAAACTCATTTTTCTTAACATTCCATTTTTATTCCTTTATTGAAGGGGTAAAATTTTTTGTCTTAACAATAACTTCTCAAATTTTTATTCCTTAGCAGTCCATTGATGTTGTGTTCCCAAACCACCAATAGACAACCAATTACGATTCAACCTCTACACCAATTCCGATTCAACATCTACATCCGATAGGTCCGTTGATGGTGCGTTCCCAAACCACCAGTAGACAACCGATTCAACCTCTACCTCCAGTAGGCCCGTTGATGGTGCGTTCCCAAACCTCCAGCAGACAACCAATTCAACCTCTACCTCTGATAGGTCCGTTGATGGTACGTTCCCAAACCACCAGTAGACAATTGATTCAGCCTCTACTCCAATAGGTCCGTTGATGGTGCATTACCAAACCACTAGTAGATAACCGACTCAAAGTTATAAGGCCTCAGGTTCGTTGATGGTGCATCCTCAAACCACAAGTAGACATCCGGCTCGAGATCCCTTCACGTTAGGTATAACCTTCTATCCCTTGCACTTTTGTGAGATCACACTTGGCTCGTCAAGTGGTAATCTCCTGAGGGGCAGCCTGTGAGCACGGGCTTTTCGGTGTCCCCGCGGAATGATGATGACGTTTTGCTCAGACCTAATATATGCCTATTATTCTACTATTTCGGAGTCGAATTATGTTTGGCAAGTATTCTCGTGATGAAGTTAGGATTTTAGCCGATCGGCTCCCCTTAACCGATTTATTTAAATAGGCGCTTTGAAATTTAAAAAATATCAAAATATAATATAAAAAATAATAACAAAAAAATTAAAAGAGAAAAAAATCCATGCCCTCGCCGGCACCGGCGCCGCCATCCGCGGTAGCGCCACCTCCGAAGCGCCAAGAGGCTCCAGTGGGGCGCGAGAGGTGCCCCCTAACGCGTCTCAGCCCAGGATGTTACGCGGGCTCTGTCTGTCCATCTTTCTCTCTTCAAATTTGGATTTTCTCAATTTTTTTGGGAATCTTTGCATTTCCAAGGACTAATTGGGTTATTTGGAGTGAGTTAGGTCTATATAAACCCACTAAACCATTCATTCAAGGACTTTTTGCCAAATTAATAACTAAATTAAACATTTAGAAATCCTTAGGCTTTAGAGAGAGAAAGCCATTTAAAACATGAGAAATCTGGTTAGTCTGAATTCTTAAGGGTTAATTATCTTGATCTTTTAGCTTAATCACTAAAATTAATTAGAAATCTTAAGTTGAAACGAGCTTAAATAGGATTTAGAGACTTTTTCCTCAAAAATCACTAAATTTTGTAGCTATTTTTGCCACAATTTTGTCTAATTTCATCACAAATTCATCACAAAGCTTGCCAAATGACCGGTTCGAGTCTCAAAACGTGGATTCACGGCCTCTAGGTAACAAAACTGAGTTCCAATCCTCTTTTTATTCAATATTGTTCTTATTTGGCTGTTCTTAGTTGTTTTTCTGGACTTTTTTACATTTCCCAAGCCAGATGCTCCTGTGGGTTTTGAGATGCTTCGACATAGCTTGAGACGTTGCAGCTGCAGCATCTCAGGCTACCACTGCAGCATCTTAAGTCCCACTAGAGCATCTGGATTGGCAAAAATGCCAAAAAGCCTTGCTTTGTGTTTTTTTGTCCTTTTTTCATTGTTTTCTTGCGTTTTTTACCCTAGTTTTTGCCCGAAAATTTTTTGAAAAATTATATATATTCTGTAATTGATTTTAAATTAGTTTTTAACCTGTTTCAGATTTTATTAAATATTTAATTGGTTAAATCTTCTTTTAATGGCTTAAAAATGGTACTTTTAACTAAATAAATCCCAATAAATCTTTTTACCATAATATAAAAATCCAAAAATATTATGTAAATATAATATCTATGTTTTAGGGTCGTTTGTTTTATTTAATTAATTTTTAGGTTATTTAGATGCTTATTTAAATACCCAAAAATTTGTGTTCTAACCCCGAAAAATC
Source organism: Euphorbia pulcherrima (assembly GCA_947683365.1). Lineage (NCBI taxonomy): Eukaryota > Viridiplantae > Streptophyta > Magnoliopsida > Malpighiales > Euphorbiaceae > Euphorbia > Euphorbia pulcherrima. The sequence goes on along the minus strand of CANTUS010000004.1, from coordinate 60,945,238 downwards.
AAAAAATGTGCTTTTATCCTTTGTTTGCTTTATTTTCCGCATTTATTTATTATTGCATTATTTATGGTTATTTGCATATGTTTTGCCTCGTATGGAGCTGGGTCTGATTTGATAAGCTCGGTTAGGGCCCGGTTTTGCCCGTTTATTTAATTATCGCTTTAATTATTTTCTCGCATTAGAAAAATGTATAGGTATTTGTAAAGCACCGTAATAATTTTATTTTCTTGCTTTGTTTATTTACCGCTTTTCGTGAGATGTGTGGCATATAAACCGAAAACTTCAAACATTAATCGGATTCAAATCGCATAAGAACTAAAGTCGCGTTTATTAACATAAATGGTTTGATTTAAAAGTTGAAAAGTAAACAACATCATCCGGACTTGGAATCTCTGTTTTAAGGTACGGTCTAACCACCTAGTGGGAATATCGCCCTAATTCCCGGCAGAGCTTAACCGGGTGGCGACTCTATCTTAAAATACGGGATTTCAAATCTGGTATCCATTAACACCTAAATTGGACTTAAATTCAACATCAACATCGCTTTCTCCATTATTTTCATCACTCCTAAAATAAGAGTTCTCCCTTAGCATGCTTCACAGCACTCATTATTTTCTAGTACCGTGCTATGCATCTCACGCAGTCCTTGTGCCTAAATCACGGGGATTTCCTTTTAACTTAAAATTTGGAAAATTGCTTTCATTTTCAAAATTTGGTTAAAGGATTTTGATGATGTGCCTAAATCATTTTTAAATCAAAGCTTTATTTCTTATGTCTTTTTTAGCCACCACTTAGTTTCTAAGTTTTAAGGTGCCATTATTTCACCCTCGTGAAGCACACTTGTATACCTCATGCCCGCCAGGAATTGGAGTTATTTATGGGTGGAACACTTATTTCAACCAATGTGTAATTCCCCCAATTGCACTCATTTGTGGAGTGGTTGAGTTACACAAAATCAAGGTAAACGAGACCCTTCTACAGTATCGTTCCATGATACCAGCAGTTTGTGACTACGAACCGTGATAAACCTAACCATAACAACTTCCCCTTAGGCTCACCAAAACAATTTAGATTTAGGTCGCATACTCTCTTGCCATTCCCTGGTGCTAGAGTTAACCCCAAAATCCAAATTGACGTTGTGCAGGAGTCATAAGGTTGGAAGAGGTTTATTTGCTTTCGTATGCTACTTGTGTTATGCTCATACATCCACACTTCATGCATAGGCCACATATGGCCGACCTTTATTTTTGATTCTCGCTTACCTCTACTGTCCCCTCGCTTGAAGAGGGAATTTAACAAAATGCCTGAGATTGTTTAAGTCCCGACGACCCATTCCTAGTTTGCTAGGCATAGCAAGGAATTCATACGTCTCACGTATTTTGTGTTTAAGCTTCGCATCATAAGCTCTTCTACTCCCTACCTGTCTAAACCACCCCCGTATATATGGCATTCATCACTCAAATATTTATGTTATCATTCATCTCATTCATGGTTTGATTCAGGCTGATCATCTTCTAGTTTCTCTAGCTACATCGAGACGTCCTCATCGCCACAGTCCTTTTTAGTTGCGTCTTCATTGCCGTTTGGTTCACTGGCCAATGAGTTTAGTGTCAGAATCTATTCTTCCTACCATGTTTGATCTACATTTGAATGATGCACCTCATGAGTGTACTCCTTCCCCTTCTCCTTCTCCGCCTCATCAGAGACAGGGTCAAGGTCAGTCTCAGATAGGTGTAGAGTTAGCCAATGTTATGGCTCAGTTTCTTCAATCTAATCTCTTCATAATAGCCATCCAAGATCAGGTTTGATCGGCTCTTAGAGAAGAAAGAGTGTTTAGGGACCATTTGGGTCATTTTCTCAAGCTTAGGGACAGCTTAGGATTATTCAGAATAGAACAGTTCAAAATAATTCGGGTCAGAATAGTTTGGGTCAGGTTTCGTCAGTTTCGGCTTCGCCTATCTTTTATCCAGTACTACATGTCTGACCTATCCAATAGAGCTAGTTTCAGTTTTGTCAGAGTTCCTCTCAGCCACCCTCGTCCTTTGTTCCTCCAACCTTTAGCTTTCCTCGTTTGAACCTAAGGCCTTCCCCTCTAGCTCCTTCTTTCCTCGCTTTCTTAGGAGGATTTACTCCATAGATGACTATACCTTCAAGTGGTTTTACCCTTCCTTCGACACCCCCAATATCATTTACACACTCTCCTCCTAGTTTCACGATCACCTAAAAGGGAACTATTTATCCCCTAAATCCTTTTGCTCCTAACTTTCAAGCTTATCCCCAAGTTGAGGTTCAAGCTCCTCCTCTATCCTTTCAATTTAGGACATCCTCAATGCACAATGACCAGGTCATGCAGCCTCAGGGCGTGACACCATGAGACTAAGTCAAGCAGCCTCCGGGCATGACACCTAAAATGGCAGCATTCTATAAGTAGCTTCTGGGTAAGAATGAAGATATGGAAGAGGTAAGAGATGAAGATTGGGACCCAAAGAACTTTTAAATGCCTCGTATGGAAGTGTACTCCAGTGAGGGACCTCCTAAGTCCCACATCATGATGTAGGAACAGATTATGCATGTTCAGAAGATCGGGGATAAAGTTCTTACTAAGTTGTTTCCCTGTACTCTATCAGGGCCAGCTCTTGAGTGGTATAATACTCTCTTGGTATCAATAATCCTAGATTGAAAACTCCTTTTTGAGGTCCTGATTGGTCACTATGGGTTCAATACCGCCATGGAAACAACTATCCAACATCTTGAAGCCCTCAAGCAAAAACAAGGCGAACCTTTTAAGTTGTACTTCAATAGGTGGATGGCCAGTCAAGTTCTGTTGAAGCAAAATCTCAGTTTAAAGGAGATGATCCCAAAGCATTGAGTCATATTAGAAAATTTTTGAAAAGGCCGAGAAGATCGAGCACTGAGAGGAGAAGGAAAGGGCTAACAAGCCAAGCAGTGGCAAACCCTAGTTTAACAAGAGAAAGAATTCTCAATCTTCCGAAGTTACTCCTGTTTTGACAGAGGAGAAGTCAGCCACAGTTTAAGTCATCGCTTAGGAGAATGCTTCCATAGTCCAATCCGCACCTTCCCGGATGCCTACTTAGAAAGCATTTTTGTCTCCATGGAAGCTCCCTCTTAGTGTTCTATTTGCCAAGTTGCAAGAGAAAGGCATGCTTACCTCCCTTCGTGAATATCGTGCTCCTACACCTGATGAAAGAGGAAATTTTTATCGCTATCATGTGCAGACGGGGCACACCACAGATCAATGTAGACCTCTAGGAATGGCCATTTGGTGCTTAGTGAGAGAGGGAAAAATGGCTCAACCAGCTAGAAAGACCGACTATGAGGAGAAACTATCACCAAACTCGAGCGATGAGGTAGGTGTGATCAATTCTGGTCTACCTAAAGAATTTGTGTTGGCCATAGTCCTCTCTAGTTCAGCCGGCGTTGTTATGCAAGCCAATTCTACTGCCAAATCTGACAAAAAGCTATTGAGGTTTCTAGCGAATGAAGGAGATAACTCATCAGCTGAGTAAGTGAAAGTTCTGGATATCATCCTAGACGACATGCCAATGAAAGCTACCAAGGATGCTTAATCTACCAACTCTACCAATCAAGACCCTCTGCCTGTGGAGGATGACTATTCATTTATATGATTTTCTTTTTCTAGCATCTAGATGTGAACGACTTTGCCTTTTAAGGCATTTTAATTTAATCAAAGATTCTCTTTTTGCTTATCTTATTGATGTTTCGCCCGATGGGTCCATGCATTCATTTTATCATAAGCATAACATGTTCAATATTCGTGACGTTTCTTTAACTGAAACAAATTTGAGTACAGATGATAATCTAAAATGGTAACCCTTTTCTAATGGCCTCACCTTTGAAATAAAATGACAGATAACAAGTGGTTAAAGATCATCATAATGGTTTCACATGGTCACACCTAGCCACACTTAAGGTTCTTCGTCAAAAAACCGAGCATCACCTTCCAAATACCCAGAATAGAACAAGAAGCTTAATCCTTCCCTGGATAGATCAAATATGTCAATCGGTTCATCGCCGGCCTAATGTCTTTATACAAACCGATTTTTCAGCAACCGAAAAAGTGTCAACCAATTGTGGAGAAAGAGCATTGCCAGATCATATTCAACAGAATCAAGGCCTACTTTTTTTCACCTACCAATTCTCCAAATTCCCACCCTAATGAACCATTTATTCTTACTCATCTCCCAATCCATTCCAACTCCACAACCCTTCCCCGTTTCTCTCCTCCTTGGCCATTCTCGGCGAGGGGGACACATATGATCGGCGAGATTTGACCCTCATCAACAAATGAACGTTACTTCTTAATATATAGGGAAGCCGAGTCTTTCACCGACTACTGCCAAGAGGATGTCTAAGTTCATCAAGAAATGGATCTTCACCTATTGTGGACTACTTTACTACTTTGGTCTCAGAAAATGAGGTTCAGTCCGAAGGAGCAACCACTGATTTGATCAAGAAATATGGAACCGAGTGCCGCAAGGCTGTGCCTCACAGACCATGAGATAATGGGGAAACTAAAGCCACAAACCAGTCTATCAAGAAGTTTATTTCCAAGACTACTACAAGATACTGCGATTGAGCCAATAAGCCACGATTCGCCCTTCGAGGGTATTAAACAAGCGTCAGAATTCTCCCAAATCGAAGACCTTTTTCCTTTGCCTACAAAATGGAAAACGTGCTACTAACCAAAACTGAGATGAAGTCCCTAAGAGTCGCAGTCAAAGAGACCCCCATGGACTAAAGCACTATTCAAACTGCTTAAGTAATCTTTAGATGTATCGAAAGCACATGGCGAGGACAAATAGCGACTGAGTCAATCATCAGAGGTACCTTCAAAGGCCAACATTCTGTTTCCAAACCAAGCAAGGCATGTTAACACTGATCTAAGGGGGAAGTTCCAACCAGATTGGGTAAGACCTCGCGTATTCAGAAAAGTACTCGATCCAAGGGGCATGATTATCAATGGTAATGAGTTCGTAAACCCTATCAAACAAAGCAGGTTAAATTGTTATCATATCTAACCAAAAAGAATCAAATCTAGAAAAGCAGCACATAAAAAAATAAAAATAATAATAAATAAAAATAATAATAACTCATTCGAGTGGACCCTGCCACAAGGCACCAAGGGAAAATCTTTACCCGTTCACAGGTACGCTCCTAAGTCTCAAAGAGACTCACTTTACATTTATTTTTCTACCATTTTATTCTATTTTGCTTGATTTATCTGTTAAACTACTTTGGGTCTGGTTCTGACCTATACGGGGCTTGTTGGCACCTATACGACCCCATGGTGGTAGTATGGGTGTGCCATACCCTTATGGAAGGAAATCCCACTTTGCTTTGTTTATTTTCAAAGATCTACTTTAATTGGTTGAAAAGGAGTTTCTGTTTTTGTCCAAATAGGGCCTATATAAGTCCTCCAAACCTATATAGGTCATCCCTAGTAACCATATGGGTCCCCCATACTCGTATAGTTGCTGAAACCCCAATTATAATCTCATTTTCAGGTATATAAGTAAAATGAACCTAGTGTAACTTTGAGCACTGGATTTTGACAGTCCTTTTCATGAAATGATAATGAGAGCTAGATATTGCATATCCTTTACATGGGTTATCCACTAGGGGTGTTCCTACTATCGCAGAGTTGAGTCTGGCCAAGTTTCGGAGACCTAGACTGCCTTCATGGACCCATACGGGTCATACCTAGGGGTACGGGTCGTACATGTACTCGTATAGCCCCACCACTGATGTTTGCCCTTGTAGGACTTGTACAAGTCCCACCCAGACCCGTATAGGTCCTCCCCACCCATACAGGTGCTGCCTTTGGCCAATTTGGCTAGTCTAATTGCAATCACACCATATTTGATTCAATCAGCCATAAATTGTATATAGTGCATTTAGACCTGCTTTTTCTCCTATAAATAGAGGCATTTTGCCTCACTTTCAAGGTGGGATCCAATAAGAGATAATTAGAGAAGAATTAATATGTTATATTTTACTATTTTTCTATCAATTTTCTAAGTAATAAAAAGGGTATAGAAGAGGTATAGAAGTGATACAATAGGGAGAAACCTTTCCACATAGGTTTTGTCCACATTTTATTTCATTCTAGCTTTATATTAGGATTGGGGGAGGTTCTGTCCAAACAAACACTCACCAAAACAATCCTAAAATAATGATATCCTCATCCATCACTTTGGCTAGACTCTCTCTCAACATTGGGATCGTTTCAAAGTGGATTCACGGTGTAAACATCCCCTTCTGAGTTTCAAAGAGGCTCACTTTCTATTTATTTCATTATTTATTTACATATATTTGCCTTGATTTATTTGTTAATCTATTTTTGGGTCTGGTCCTGACCCATATGGGTCTTGCTGGCACCAGTTCGCCCCACGGTGGTTGTGTGGGTGTGCCATACTTGTTTGAAAGGAAATCCCATTTTATCCTGCTCTTTCCTCACAGATCTATTTTAATTGACTGAAATGAGATTCTGTTTGGGTCCAAATAAGTCCCATTTGGGTCCCTCCAGTAGCCATACATATCTCTTACCCGTACGGGTGCTGGCTTCCTAGGCAGAAAATCATTTTCATAACAATATATAAAATGAACCTAACATCACCATTTTTCATGCAATTAGTTTCACTAATAATCCGGTAAATCAACCCACAAAAAGTTAAAATGTGTTTTCATAACAAAATACGTTGATGACCCATTATTCCTTTACGATCCTAGAATCTTCCCAAGCAATATTGATCGGAAAACCGCCATGCTAACATAATCACGTTTTCCTAACAAAATGCTGACTTATAATATGTTGTAACTGTGCTAACATTTTCATGCAAGCGAATTTATTTATTTTTTTCTATAACTTAGAACAAATGTATAGGTTCCTGTGAGCACTGGATTTTAATGGTCCTTCTCACAAAATGATGATAAGAGCTATATGATGCATTCTCTTGCAGGTGTTATCCATCAGAGATGTTCTTACTGCAGTAGAGTTGAGTTTAGCCAAAGTTTGGAGACCTAGTCTGCCCTTAGGGGCCCGTAAAGGTCCTGCCTAGTTGTACGGATCCACTAGAGGACCCGTACAGGGTCATTCCCTTCCGTACGCCTGGGGGGAGGACCTGTACGGGTGTCTTATTGCCTGACCAAGCTCTTTTAGAAGGAGATCCTACCTATTTTGAGAAAAGGCAGGTCATAGACGCTATTTATTACGTTCAGACCTCCCTTTACCCTGTAAATAGGGCCCTTTCCTCTCCTTTTCAAAAGGGAGAGAGCAATATACAACACATACACATATATTATAGGCAAATTCTAGCAGTTTCTATAGGTATAGAAAGGGTATAGTGGAGGTATAGGAGGTATCAAATAGGGAGAAAACCCATTCCTTGAGGTTTTTTCCACATTTTATTCCTTCCTAGCTTCATTTATTAGGATTTAAGGAAGGTTTTATCGACATAAATACTCACCTAAATAGTCCTATTTCAATATCTACTTTAGCTGGACTCTCTCAACAGCAAAGGGATCGCCTTAAAGTGGATTCACGCCATAAAGGTAACGCTCCTGAGTTTTAAAGAGACTCACATCTCAACTATTTTATTATTATTCTCTCTCTCTTCTATTACATCTGCTCTTTTATCACCTATTTTTGGTCTGGTCCTAACTCATATTATCCTTGTTGGCTCCTCGTGTTCTTGGGGATACTAAACTGGTGCCCATACTCATAACAGAAGGAAATCCCATTTTTAATTTATTTTTCATCCATTAATCTACGTATTAAATCAAACAAAGTTTCTGCACGGGACCAGACAGAACTCGTACGGGTAGCCCATACCTGTATCGATTGTCCGTGATAGCCATATGGGTCCCACCCACCCGTATGCATACCAGCCCTAAGAAGAATATAGAATTCATCTTTAAATGGTTAAAAAATCAATCTAACACACCATTTGCCATGCGATCATTTTCACTAATAATCTAGTAAACCAACCTATAAAAGTTAAAAAGTGTTTTCGTAACAAAATATGCTGAAGACCAGTTATTTCACTCTGATCCTAGAAGCCATCCGGGCACTATCGATTGTAAAACCGCCACGCTAACATAAGCACTTTTTTCCTAATAAAATGTTAACTTATGATGTCCTATAAACTATGCTAATTTTTGAGGATGCAAGGGAATTTATTTTTATTTTGTTTTATAACTTAGAACAAATGTATAAGTTCCCTTGCAATTCCCCTATTTTCCCCTTGTAATTTTTATTCCCCCATTTATTGCTTGTGCCTTATTGTAATTTGTAAATGCCTGTAGTGAGTGTGAAAGAGTGTAGAAAAATAGGATTTCTGTGAAAATTACCCAAATGATGAAAATAAAAACGGTTTTATGTGGTGAATGTAATTTTGAATCAACTAAATGAGAAATACGTGACTCATCTAATACCCAAATCTCTGATCCAATAGGTATGAATCTCCCAACCAATGGGAACCGTACCAAAACTCTTTCCCAAGTAGACAACTTAGGTGGCGACTCTATCATTTGTATCGAGATTTGGGTCTCGATTCTTTTATTCATTAAAATGGGCTATTTGTGCAAACTTGAATAAAAAAAGGTTTTGTCACACCTAAATCCAACCAATCCCCAGTGGACCCCGCCTCTCACACATGCACCAAGGGAGACCCATACATCATCGACACCTCATAGTTCCCTTGCAATTCCCCCATTTTTCTCCAGTTGTAATTTTATTCCCCCTTTATAGCTTGTGCTTTATTACAATTTGTAAACGCATGAATCATATGTGAAAGAGTGTAGAAAAACATGTTTTCCGTAATAATTCCCCAAATGATTAAAAGAAAATGATTTTACGCAACAAATGTAATTTTTGAATTAACTAAATGAGAAATAAGTGACTTATCCAATACCTGATTCTCTAATCCAAAAGGTATGAGTCTCCCGCCCAATGGGAATAATAAAAAACTCTTTCCAAAGTAGACAACTGGGTTTGGCGACTCTATCTTTTACATCGAGATTTGGGTCTCGATTCTTTTATTCCTAAAACTTGGATAAACATGTAAACTGAACTAATTGGTTTTATCACGTTTAAACAATGAATAACCTTAAGTGGACCCCGCCGCAAGGCACCTAGGGAAAGCCATATCTTTTCGCCCCGAGAATTTCACAATGGCAACTCTTCTAATCTTTTAACTTAAAAATTTTGGTTTGTTTTTTTAAAAGCTTAAAAGATTAAGATGAGCATCGAAAATCATTTAGTTAATTCAAACCCATTTCTTTTCATTATTTGAGACAATTATTACACTCTATCTTCTCACCTCCTTCTCTCAAGCTAGATGTGCCTCGTAGAGTAGGATGAATGGCCCCAAGATTTAAAGTTACTTCATACACATTTTAAGATTTATCCCTGATAGATGGTTAAAGATGTAACCAGTCCCAGAATATTCGATTTTAAGTCAACAAGTTTCACATGAGTTTCTGGTTAATGAACACATCAACGGACAACGGATACAATTTGTCATAGGCACAAGTCAAATACATCTAAAAAAAGAAAGTCATAATTTTTTTTTTTTGAAGAATTGTATTTGAAGAGGCTAGGTATTGAACCTAGGACCTCCCACCACTAATTTTCATAATTTTTTTATTGAAATAACAAATTTGAAATTCAATTCAACTCCATAAGTCCAAAACAAACCGCGTACTAAACATTTTAGCTTTTAAAAAATAATAAGGAATGTTTGTTTGATTAGGCTATTATTAGTAGTTTAATAATTACAAGTGCCCGCCCTGGAGTGGTTCAACGGATGCCATTGTCGATGGCTCATAATTGCAAGGGATCCAATTTTTTTAAATTTTTTATTATATAAAAAAATTAAATTTTGTTGTTGTTATTAATAAAAAAACTCTAAACCTTTTAACCATAATATAATAACATAAATTACAATTTTATGATGTTTACTCATTTAATTTTTTTAGTTCCATTTTCTAAAATAATTGGATATAATTAATTTTCTTTTTAGTTCGTTATCAAATTATATATTTTATTTTATAATTAGATTCTAAAGGTATTAATACTAGTGGTAAAATGGCTAGTTGAACCCTAAAATTTGAAAGTTTCATCCTTAAAAAAACATGTCTTAATTATACATGTGTCGAAATTATGAGAACAATTATCCTGTAATTTTCTTACAAAAATATATATTATTGGACTTTTTTTTATTAAAAGAGCCCAATTTATTAGCTTCATATGTCATTTTACCTAGAGCCCCAAAAATGTCAGGACCGGACCTGATAATTACCATGAAATATAAGTTAATCGTTGACTTAAAGATTTAATATTCAGAAAACACAAGTACAAATGTTTGGTTTGCTTTTAATTTGTTTGTGTTATGTATTACTCCTTACTTTTTCTTCTTACTTACTATGTGTATAACATATATATATTTTGTTAAATAAATCAGTCCATATTTAATTTTTTTGGTCAATTTAAGCTGCACCGATATAGGTTTCTAGGTAGGAGAGGTGCCCAATGAGAAATAGATGCCAAATGCAATCCTTGCCAGAACAAACACGGACACAAGCTCAAGGACCGTGGATTCTCTTGAACTAATAAATTTCGTTGTTTCAATTCATGTAGTTTGAAAGCATCTATAACCCTTGTAACTTATATAATTTATTGAGTTTTGATATTATCTTGTGTAAGTTGAGCAAGACTCATTCTAATTATAAATATTCATTTTCTAACCGTGAAATTAAATTCTAAGTTCATCTATTGTTCTAAACAATTAATAAACTCTATATCATTTCATATAGAAAATAAATTTCAGTTTGGTTCAAACTTAATTATATATGCACTAAATAGGCAGGCTCTAATGCCACTTTTGGGAACTGACAGTCACTTTGAACATGCATAACATGCATGGCGGCATTTCAAAATGTTGTCCCTTGTCCCTAGGAACTCTTACAAGTTGCATATAATTAATTAAAGCCTTAGCTAAATTAATTCTCTACCTAGGCTATCTTGCATAGGCTAGGCATATCATAACTCTAAGTTATATCCTATCATAAATATTTTATACTAAGCATATTATAAATCTGAGCAATAACCTAACCATAAAATAAACTAAGCATGCAAATAATAAACTAAGCGGAATTATTAAGTCTAAAAAATGCTTAAAGAAAAAGACCTAATAATTAAAAGAAAAATTTACCATTTGAAGCGTGCTTTAGCAGAACCTCCTTGCACATGCCGCCAAGTGTAGGATAGCCTCTATAAGTATCCACACAAACTCCACCAATCGAAACCTCCCAATTAGGATGAACCATACAGTTTTGAGTAGCTGCTAGACCACTCAGAAAGCCACCCGAAAATATAAATAGAAGTTCCCAAATTACTGAAAAATTTAGGCTCCTCAAACTATGATCTGTGAGGATGAAAAAGTCTTTCTATACCGGTTCAAGAATCCTCAATAAAGATCCCCAAAAATTAGCTAGAAAGGCTCAAGCTGAAGTGCATTAAAAGGGGAAAAGGGGGTGCCTATTTATAGGCTTGGGGAAGCCAAATGGCTTCCCTATCTCCGATTGCACATCCAACATGCGCATTTGACCCACGAGGCTTGGATCCCCATGGGTTTAACTCACATGCACAGCATGCTTAGCATATTGTGCAAACACAAGCTCGGCTTGCGAGGAAGCCCGCGCTAAGCTATAGCAAGCTGGGCTTGCACCCTCATTAATAATTATTTATTTATGACCCTAATCTAATTAATTCTTGGTTAAAATGAATTCCTGGTTGTGATATGTTATGGTTGAAAATATGTGAATTTCCCTTGGCGCCTTGCGGTAGGGTCCACTAGGGTTTGTTTGAATTAAGTGTGATCGAACCATTTAGTTCAAGTATGCACATTTTAACCAATTTTAATGAATAAAAGAACTGAGACCCAAATCTCGATACAAATGATAGAGTCGACACCCAAGTTTTATACTTGGGAAAGAGTTTTGGTATGGTTCCCATTGGGTGGGGGACTTATACCTTATAGATCAGAGATTCGGGTATCGCATGACTCACTTATTTCTCATTTAGTTAATTGAAAATTACATTCGCCGCGTAAAACTATTTTCTTTTCATCATTTAGGGAATTATTAAGGAAATCCAATTTTTCTACACTCTTTCACACTTAATACATGCGTTCAACAATTTGTAATAAAGAGTAAATAATAAAGGGGGAGTAAAAATTACAGCCAGGGAAAATTAGGGAATTGCAAGGGAACCTATACATTTGTTCTAAGTTACAAAACAAAATAAATAAATCTTCTTGCATCCACTAAGATTAGCACAGTTTATGGCACATCATAAGTCAACTTTTTTGTCAGGAAAAATAGGATTATGTTAGCATGGCAGTTTTTTGATCCATAGTGCCGGGGTGGCTTCTACGATCGAATAGACATAATGGTTCGTGAGTTGATTTACCGGATTATCAGTGAAAACACATTTTAACTTTTTGTGAGTTGACTTATCGGATTATTAGTGAAACTGATCACATGGCAAATGGTGATGTTAGATTTATTTTACACATTAAAATAGAAACCAATATTATTCCTAGGGGACTAGTACTCGTACGGATGGATGGCACCCATACGTGTACTAGAGAGGACCCCACAGATATGGGGGATCCATATGGGTCATGTTGGGACCCCAAACAGAACCTTAGTTAAGGTTTAAATAAAGCAGATTTATGTAAAAAGAACTAAATGAAAATGGGATTTCCTTCCATATGGGCATGGTGCACCATTTTAATATCCCTAGGGATGTAAAGGTGCCAACAAGGCCAGTATGGGTCAGGACCAAACCTAACATAGATCAAAGGATAGATCAGGACAAGTAAATGAAAATGATAGTAAAATAAATGAAAAGTGAGTCTCTTTGAACTCAGTTCGTACCTTTACACCGTGAATCCACTTTGAAGTGATCCTAATGCCGAGAGAGAGTCTAGCTAAAGTAGATGAGGAAGTGGTGATTTTAGGACTATTTTAGTGAGTGTTTGTGAGGATAGAACCTCCCCTAGATCCTAAATATGAAGCTAAAAAGGAATAAAATTTGGGCAAAACCAATGTAGAATGGTTTTCCCCCTATTTTGTAACTTCTATACCTCTTCAATACCCTTTCTGTACCTGTGAAAAATAGCTGGAAAATAACAAGTGTGTATATGATATTCTTTATTGTTCTCCCCTTGAAAGTGAGGCAAAATGCCTCTATTTATACGTGAAAATTGAGTCTTAACCCAATAAATCACATTTATGATTGATTTTCTCTGAAAATGGTATGATTGCAATCAAATCTATCTAATTACATGCGAGAGGGACCCGTACGGGTTTTTGTGGCCCCGTACGAGTCCCTCCCAAGTGTGTGGGAGATATGGGTCATACGGGTTAACCTGTGGATCCATACCCCCAGGTGTGACCCACATGGGTCCTTAAAGGCAGTCTAGGTCTCCAAACTCTAGCTAAACTCATCTCTACCGTAGTACAAACACCTCTAATGGACAACACCTATAAAGGATTGCATTATCTAGCTCTCATCATTGTTTCATGAGAAGGACTATTAAAATCTAGTGCTCATAGATGGCCCCTCATGGGATCACTACAGATATTGATCTATATAATCTCACAATATGAGCGAGGGTTTAGAAATCATACCTGAGGTGATGCTATGGGTGAGTTCCTTTCTTGAGGCAAACTTTTTTCCTTGGTGTCCTTTTCTTGAGGCAGATGGCTTTCCTTTGTTGTACGTATCCTTTTCTTAAGGCGTATGACCTTACTTTGACTAGTATCCCTTTCCTAAGGTGGATGACTTCTCCTTATATCCCTTTCTTAAGGCAGATCAACTTTCTTGGGTGATAGTGCACCCCTTTACCTAAGGTAGATGACTCTCCTACTGATAGTGTATCCCTTTCTTAAGGTAGATGACTCTCCTGCTGATGGTGTTTCCCTTTCTTAAGGCAAATGACTCTCCTACTGATGGTGTATCCCTTTCTTTAGGTGGATGACTCTCCTATTGTTAGTATATCCCTTTCTTAAGATGGATGACTCTCCTGCTAACAACGTATCCTTTTCTTGAGGTGGATGACTCTCATGCTGGGGAATTTTGAGTTACCTGTCAAGAGATAATAATAATGTTGAGTCAGTTACTGCTTGAAATGGCACATCTTAATTCTTGATTGACTTTGTGGTGAACAAAAATATTTGCCCTTCAATCAAGAATGAAGACGTGTGGATGGGGGTTGGCTCTTAAATGAATTAGAAACTAGGTTTAGAAATGTTAGGATTGGCCCAATAAGTTTGGTCTAAAATGCCCCTTTAATGGTGCCGGGCTGGGGGGTGCCCCCTAGAATGGATGCGCCTAAGGTGTCGGAAGATGGGGGGATGTCCTTTGACTGATTCTATTGCTTGGGAATGGAATAATTGCCCTTGGTTAATTTTTTTGCTAAGAAACCATGGGGTGTCCTTAGGCAAATTTCCTTACTAGGGAAGTGTCTCCTTGAGTGACTTGTTCATCATGGAAATTTCCTATGCTCGAGTGAATCATTGTTGCGGGATGGTTGATTTCTTTGAAAAATTGATTTGCCCCTAAGATTTGGGACCCGTATGGGTGGGGAGGAGGTATACGGGTGGGCTACTAACTTTTTGGGTACCCGTACGGGTGGTGCAGACCCATACGGGTGCGTCGGGGCAGTTTTAAAAAGCCGAACAGTCCCCCTCATTCCCACCTTTTCCAAAACTTCCTAATATCAAATTTTGCCAAATTTCTTCCAAAAATCCCATAAAGATGTATAAAAAGATTCCTAATGCTTGCCATTTCAATCTCAAATTCAAGGAATTGCCTCGGGTTGGCAAATCGGAGCTCCGAAGGTGCCCAGTTTCTCTTGGATATGCATTTCGAGAGACGAATCCTTTTCTTGGCTTTACTCCTTCCTTGGAAATGCCCCTGGTGCCTTCTCCTTCCACTCACCCCTCTGAACTCCAAGTAAACGAATTCCAATTCTTATTTTCCAATTTTTCCCAATTTTGAATTTCTTTGATTTGACATGACTTTATGGTGTTCTGGCAACTAAAATAGAGCCTACAACATGTAACTTTTTCCTAGGGAACTTTTGGAATTGGCAAGATTATGATTCGATTGAGTTTGGATGAATTTTGGCTATTCGGAAATTTTTTTGCGAAGTGGCCAATTTGTAGAGGACCCATATGGGTCTCGTTTTTCATACGAGTGGGAGACTGGTATTCATATGGGTTTGGCTCACCCATATGGGTACCAATTTCCAGGACAAAATGTCCAAAACTCCTATTTCTGCAACTTTTTTTATGATTTTTGGCTTGTCCACTACATTCTAACCCTATTGCACTATTGTTTTGCTTTTGTAATTCCATTTCAAGACCATTGGGGCTTTGAGCTTTTGCTGAAGTTGTATGAGGAGATCCACACTTTCGGGGATGCTGAGTTGCTGACTTGGATTGATGCCTTGGGTTTTTTGCATATTGTTAGAGCCATTCTTATAAGGCTGAAGACCCTTATGCTTGTTGTGATTTTTGCTTTACCCGAGCGATGGTTGAAGATGACCCATAAATTCCACTTTGCAATTCGGAAGGTTAACATCACCCCCTCAGACATTAGGCATTGATGGGGCTGGCTTGGGGTGGATAGATCATCTACTTCAACATTTATGATGACTATTAGCATTAATGGGCTGAGGTGAATGATTATGTAGAGTGACTTCTTGGGCTTCATCCTGGCGAGAAGGACAAGCTCAAGTATGGGGATCTTTACTCTTACTGACTGGCGCAGCTAAGACCAATATGTCAGGTCCTTCCTTTTGACCCTTTTGTCCACTGTCTACTTTCTGACCTACTCAAGTAGCATCAACTATGGGTTGATGTCCACTGTGGAGGATCTCACCAACATGCCTAGTAAGAATCGGTGCCCGGCCCTCTGTGCTCATCTGTACTATGGCCTGGATGTTGGCATTCGCGGTCAGCAATTTAGGCTAAAGATCAGCCTTTAACTCCTAATAAATCTTAAACTTCCCTTTGTGTTTTCCCTTTAATCTTAACTGCTTGGGCCACTAACTTTGGTTTTTTTTACAGATATGGGCATTCGAGCATCACTTAATCCCCAGGCCTGGCTTGCCTAAATAGCCTGAGATGCCCCACATCATTATGAGATGGATGGGACCTTAGCGGTAGAAGGCTAGGACTATAGCTGATTACTGGGAGTACATCTGCCAGTTACGCTTTGACCGGGTAAACTTCTAAACCTAAACCTATATTTTCAATTTAACAAACTACTAGTAGTAAACTGTATTTACAAAATCAAGGATTCTTACAGTGCATTTGGCTATATGCAGGTCATTCTCAATCAATGGACCCACTTGGTCATCTATAAGGAGATCGAGGAGATGTGGTAGGGCATGGATGATCGTCAATTCATGCTGGAGTTAACTCTCTCACTTGAGTGGCACTTTGGTGAGCAAGTTTGTGACTAGCGGACTTGCATGGTAGTGGAGAGGCCCATCCCTCCACCCGTACCTGCGGGAGTCTACTGTCCCCACCTGATACCTGGGATAGATCAGGGGTTTTATCTTTTGGGTGAGGGGGTCCACATGATGTCGATCAAGGGGTCATATCCAGATTCTATTGAGGCCTCACTTTTCTAGTCATGCCCAAGGATCCATCCAGATAATAAGGTTCTCAAGTTTCATTATGGAGAGGATGGTGACGATGATGATGATAAATTTAGGGGTGACCATGGGGACCCCTTCATTTGCAGGATCGAGGGCATTTCCAGGCCTGCTACTACTTCTACTCGATTAAACTTTTCAACTCAACCTTGTAAAATTTTATACGCTTTTAAATTTTCTTGTATGAGCTTAGGACCTGATGATTTGTGAATTGAAATATAGTCTTTCACCCCCAAGCAGAAGAAGACTGATGATGTTGCTGCTCCCGTCGGGCTTGTAGATCCAGAGCCATTGGTGAAGCGAGCAAGAGCTACCAGGGACTTCAGGGAGGGAGTCCTTTAGGCTGATCTGGATTCCTCCTTCTGGCTCCTCGATCACTCGGGGAAGCATGTTGTACATGGGCTCGAGGAGTCAGTCCATGCCATTCACTTCACACCTCCTAGAGCGACCCATGCAAGTCTTCTTACCTTTCACTTTCAATTCATGTCCTTGGATTGTCATTTGGATTGATTTGGTTGATCTCTATAGGTATCTATGGCTGAGGTGGAGAGGATTGCTCGGGGATTCTCCTCAACCCCGGACCTGATGCTGGCATAGGATTCTCTTGCCGCGGTAAAATTTATCTTCTGGCAAAATTTAGTAAACTATGCATGATGCATGCTATGATATTTACATATTTGTATTGATCCTCTGATTTTCATGCAGGCGCTGCTAGCCATAGAGCATGACAAGTTTGCCTGAGACTTGAAGACTATTCAGGATCAGGCTAGCTTCATAGAGGAGTAGCTGCGAGCAGCTACTGCAGAGCTGGATAGGATCCCTATGCTGGAGGTGGATCTGGAGAGGGCTAGGAGAGAGACGGCTTAGGCTAGGGCTGAGATAGAGGTGTTGTAGGTGTAGCTGGCCCCTATGACTGAGAGCAGGTGGACACCAAATCCATCCAATTCTTCTTCTAAGGATGATTGCTAGGCATATCAGGTGGTGCTAGTGGTGGCCCAAGTGGTTGGAGCTGAGCAGGAGGTGGAGCTGCGGGTTCGGGTGATCGGTGTTGTGGCTGAGGGTGTTATAGGAGGTTTATGGGTCAAGGTGGCTCATTTTCCTGCTGACAATGCTGACATTGCTGAGGATCACATGATGATTAACATGGCAGACCTATTGGCAGACACTTAGGACCAGACTTAGGACAGGACCATCTAGTAGCTTAGACTAGGATTGCTCTTACTTTTTGGATATTTGACATTTTCAGCCCTGCATGATGTAAACCTACATGTTATTTACACTGATACTTTTATTGCTTTACTTGTTGAAATTTCATTATCTGCACTGAGACCACTAAATATTGTTGCTTGTAGACCCACACTACCCCTTGGCATAACCAACAACAAAGATTGTTTAGAGTACCCAATAAGCAAGTGAGCTGACTGTTGAATGCTCAAAGATCCTGATCACGATGAACTGACCCAATTTAGACTGACAAGCATTACCAAGGTTGATTGTTTTGAGATTACCACTTCAGATGGCATATGCTATCATACGACTACAAAGAGGGGAACTAAGTTTGAGGGATCCTAGCTGTGAAGTCCATAATGCAAATGATGTCTGAAAATAACAAGAACAAGTGCAAAATACTAGTGCTTTTCAAATTGAGTTTTAATTTTTGCATAGGCCATTCAGTGTGAGATCACCTATAGCACATTTTCTTTTCTTATTTCTTTTTTTGTCCTAATTTTTGCCTGAATTGTCCTTGGCAGCTCAATCCAGCAAACTCTTCCTTTCTTTTTCTTTTGTCTTAACTTTTGCCTAGGTCGGCTTTTCAGGTTTTCAACCCGGTAGACTTTTTCCAACTTTTGCATAAACATCATTTCTTTTGTGGCTTATCGATATTTTTGTCTTTTGTTGAATGGCATATGAGTAGTAAAGATAACAACAAAGAACACAAAATTTATAGAAAAAACTAATGTTCACATACTTGCAATTACTTCACCTAAAGACATGCATGCATTCATAGGACCAAGATTCTTAGCAAATCATAACATGATCGTTGATGAGATTAATTTGAGTACATAGGCAATGGTAATAATTTCCAATGGTTATCCCCTACGGCCTACTGGTCCTTTTACAGATTTTCTATAAAGCAATTGAAATTTTTCTCTCGATGCCCCAAATTTTGCCTAAGCCGCCCTTTTCAGGTTTTCAACTTAGCGGGCTTCATTTTTGCGTTGGGGTATCCTAATTTTGCCTAATATGTTTGTTGAACACCAATCAGCGGGATGCACCCTAATTTTTGCCTAAGTAGTAGAAGACCACTCGTCAGGTGATTTATTTTTTATTTCTTTTATTTGTTGTGCAGTTTTCTATGATTTATTTCTTTTAACCTAGATATGATAACGTTTAAGCCTATCTTGTTTCACTGGATTCACAAACTCATTTCCATCCATGTCCATGAGATTGATTCTTCCCTTGCCAAGGACTTTCTTGATCACAAATGGTCCTTCCCAATTAGGCCTGAACTTGATCCTGGCATTAGTGTTGACTTGGAGTAGGTTTTTGAGAACCAGATCACCCAACTTGAGGGGTTGTTTTGAGTATCTAACTCTATTGTTGTAGGCCCGGGCCATTACCTGTTGGTACATCTATTAGTGGTCAAGTGCTTTAAGTTACTTCTCATCTATCGCATTCAACTTTTCATACTTAGCCTTTGCCAAATCCGACTCTTTCAACTGAGCTTCAAGTGCCACCCGCAGAGATCTTACTTTAGTTTCAATAGGCAATATAGCTTCCATTCTATACACCAAAGGAGAAAGGTGTCAGATCAGTGGGAGTTCTCCCACTGGTTCTGTATCCCCAAACTGCAATTGGGAGTTTATCAGCCCAATCCCTATAAGTAGCCACCATCTTAGACAGGATTCTTTTTATCAACTTATTGGCAGCTTCCACTGCCCCATTTGCTTATGGTCTATATGTAGAGGATCTATGATGCTCGATGTTGAACTTTTCAAATAACTCAGTGGTGGCCCCTTGAAACTAATTATTGGAAACAACATGTTGTGGAATCCCATATCTTGCAAAAATATGCCTCTCTATGAACTTGGCCATTTCATTGGCGGTGATACTAGTATAGAATTCAGCCTCTACCCATTTTGAAAAATAATCAACTGTGACTATGGTGAATCGGTATCCGTTAGTTTATGATGGCAAAATTTTGCTAATTATATCTATCTCCCATGCCGAGAAAGGCCAAGGAGTAGACAAATTGTGAAGTTTGGATTGGGGTAGATGCTTTATATACCTATGAATTTGACATTCGTGCATTTCTTAACTTTTTCAACGTAGTCGGCATTTATTATAGTCCAAAAGTACCCCATTCTCTGAATCTTATTAGCCAAAGCCATCCCATTCATATGCAGGTCATAATCTCCTAAATGTACCCGATTCATCATCCTTTCCACATCTTCCTCTGCTAGACTTCTCAACAACCCTTCGATGGTCCTCTTGAAGAGATCCTCATCTATTAACCTGAATTGTATCACTAATCTCCTGATAGTAATGTTATCCGATCCTGACAATTCTTTGGAGCATCTTCCCTCTTTTAAGAACTTCTTAATGTCATCGTACCAAAAAGCCTTTTGCTTCTCTACAGTCATAACTTGAGTTCTCTCATAAAATGGGGAATGAGAAGTTTCCATCACCAAAGAGAGGATGGGTTGGGTCTCCTCTCCTTCCCACATAGATGCCAAGGTAGCTAATGAGTCGGCCATCAGGTTCTCATCCCTCAGTACATGTTAAAAGAAGCACTGACTGGATTGCACTGATAAGTCCCAAACTGCTTCCATATATGGTCTGAGTGATTCTTCTTTGATTTCCCACTCCCCTACAACATGCTTTATCACTAGTATGAAATCACCAATTACTTTTGCCTCCTTTGCCCCAACTTTTGAATAGGTCATCAAGACCAAAGAAACAAGCCTCATACTCGACCCTATTATTGGTGACTAGGAAATCCAGTCGTTTCCTTAATGGGATAACCTCACCTTGAGGCAGAATGATAATCACCCCAAGACTAGCACCCCTTTAATTCATGGCTCCATCAAAGTACATAATCCATTTGGCCTTCTTTACTTCCACTATTGCTAACTACTCATCAGGAAAATCCAGATTCTCTATATAATCAAATTCTATGGGTTTGATTGCCAGGAATTCAGCCACTGCTCTTCCCTTGATTACTTTCTTCGTGATATATTCAATATCAAACTCAGACAACAAGAGAAGCCACCGAGAGAGCTTTCCTGCCAATGTGGGGGGCTAATAAAGATACTTTATTGGGTCTACCTTAGCAACTTGTTGAACTTTTTATGACTGGCAGTAATGCCTTAAATTCTTAGCTAACCATACCATCGCGGTGCGTGTCTCATACTCCAACAACTTCTTACACATGTAATAGATAGTGTGCTCAGTCTTATCATCTTATTCTTGGACTAGCATTACACCTATAGAAGAATCTTCTATGGCCGAATAAAGAATTAATGGCCTACTGGGCATCAGAGTTTTCAAGATTGGGGTCTCATGAGATAAGCCTTTATTCTATCAAAAGCTATCTGGCACTGCTCATTCCGTTCTATCAGCTGCTTCTTTCTTCAAAACTTAAAGATCAGCCCGCAAAATATTGTTAGCTTGACAATTAATTAACTCACATATTAGAGCAATCCAAGGAATGACCTGACTTCCTTTTTTGGTTTTAGGAATAGGAATTTCTTGAATAGCCCTCACCTTATCGGGGTAAACCTTGATTCCTCTTTGACTGATAATATGGCCCAAGAGTTTCCTCGATGTAACCCCGAATAAGCATTTCTTTGGATTCAAATGGGGGTTGTACTTCTCAATTCTCATCAAGAACCTGTCTAAGATCTTAGGATGTTCTTCCCTCATATTAGACACTACCAACATGTCATCCATATAAACCTCAACCTCTTTATGGATCGTGTCATGCAATAGGGAAGTTACAGCCCTTTGATAGGTTGCCATTGCATTCTTTAACCCAAAAAGGCATTACCTTGTAACAATATAATCCCTATTCTGTAATGAAAGTTGTCTTAACCTTGTCAATGATATCAATTAGGATCTTATTGTACCCAGAGAAACCATCTAAGAATGAATACATCACAACTCTGGCGATAGTATCTATCAGCACATCAATATAAGGTAATGGGAAATCATCTTTTGGAGATGCCTTGTTCAAATCTAGAAAGTCAACACACATCCTAACCTTTCCATCTTTTTTTAGAACAGGAACCACATTTGCTAACCATGTTGGATATTCAATTACCTTAATGAACTTAGCCTTGAGTAATTTGGCAACTTTGGCTTTGATCTTGTCAGCCCATTCTGGATGTAGTCTCCTCAACTTTTGCTTGACTTGTTTGAATTTGAGATCGATGGATATACAATGCTCGGCGATTTGATGGTCTACACCAGTCATGTCTTCATAAGACCAAGCAAAAGCGTTAACTTGTTTTCGAAGAACTTTTATCATCTCTCCTTTTCTATAGGGGTTAAATCATTGAATATTGTCACCATTTTTGGATTTTTTGTAGAACCAAAATTAATGTCATGCAACAAAATATCATGAATGCTAAAAATGTTATGTGGATGGTCTGATTAATGCATGGTACCGTTAGGCAAAACATCAAACAAGTGAGCAAAATTATTACTGTTATTATCATTAGGATGCCCAAAGGCTACATCATTTTCATTACATATAATTGCATTGTCATCCTCCATAAGCAGAGGGTCTTCATGGTCAGTCATCAAGTGGCGAGTCAGGTCGCGGTCCAGATCTTACAACTGTTCTTCGGTTAATAAATCGTCCATGGTGTCTCTTATGACTTGGTACATATTTTGCAAGGCTTCTTGGATGGGCGTCTTCTTCTTATCCCCCAAGCATAGGATGGTGTACATCGAAGTGGTGAGGGTATCAATGGCCTTGTCTACTTCCATCTTTGATGGGTCCTTGGCTTCCATCATCTTAAAATGTCTTCCTACCTCTACAGTTGCTTCATAACACTAAGGAAGGGTTTTCTTATATGATTTCACAAATGCTACCTTGGGGAGTTGAGGGCATAGTCTCAAGATGAATCGATCGGCTAATTCTTTCTTATAAGGTTTATTTTGGGAGTCACCAAAATAGTCAACCACCTTTCAAAGTAATCATAGACGGGTTCCTCATTCTATTGCTTAATGGAAACTAAATCCCTTATTGACGGCTCTTCCTTAACCTTCTTGATTTCTAGAATGTGTTTCCACACCTTATCTTCCTCTATTCCTGAGTTGATCATGGCTATTTTTTCCCCTCTCATCCAAAGCTCATATATCTTCCTTTCATTAATCAAGACATTGATTGCTTTGAGGAGATCTTCATACACTTTTGTTGGATGACTGGGGCTAACATGGTACACACGTAAATTCCCCCCTCCTCAGACTTGGTGGAATAAATGGCTAGAGATGATCAATCAACCCATACTTCTTCAACTTCCTAAAAAACCTCATAAGAAGAGTTTCCTAAGTCGAGATGTCATCAAGAGTCCTAGGATGAACTCTCTGGTCGTGGGTCATACCATAGGGTAAACCTATGAAATAAGGGAGGGTTGTCCCCTTTAGCATTACTACAAAATTGGGAAACTAGCTTGGGCCCTTACTGTGGTGAACTTGCGAAATGGCCTCTTAATGGAGGAAGTGAGACCCACTACCAGTTGCGAGGAGCGTTAGGTTCACTAGCTGAATAGACCGACCGAATTGAGCCATGAAGACTGGATGAAGTTGCCAACTCTTGCCTTAAACTGAGGTAGTAACCTAAAGATCAGTACATAAATGGGGTTGGTTATACATGCGCGATTTACAACAATGCATGGTGAGGTTAATTACAAGGGAAAATACAACATAATACATGTAAAGCGTGTCTTCCAACCTTATCCCTCCCGCAGATTCTAAAGGTATTTTCCTTTGATTACCACAAGAATAATAAAGGGAGACCTAATCTAATCTCATTGGAAAAAGGTACCTAGAGGATGAAATTTCTAAGGCTAAGGGTGTAGGGGCGTAATGGAAGTTGATGTAGCAGGTTCCCATCGCATCAAGCCTCTTTTGGAGGGAGGTGACAATGAGTGCTCAACCCACTAGGATGTCCCTAATTTCTGGTGAGCATGGGTAACATCTTCATAAGTTTCACGGAAAAATTGGGCACCCTAACCTAGAGCGAGAAGAAGAGCACATTTAATTCTAGAGAGAAGGAGGTGAGAAGATAGAGTGTAATAATTTTTCCAAATGATGAAAAAGAAAACGGGTTGAATTAAGTAAATGTTTTTTGGTGCTCATCTTAATCTTTTAAGATTTTAAAAAACAAACCAAAATTTTGCAAGTTAAAAGATTACATCCCAAGTAGAGCCGCCACTGTGATGTGTCCTGGTCGAAAATATGTGGATTTCCCTTAGCGCCTTGTGGTGGGGTCCACTAGGGGTTTGTTTGATTTAAGAGTGATGGAACCATTTAATTCAAGTTTGCACATTTTAAACAATTTTAATGAATAAAAGAACCGAGACCCAAACCTCGATACAAATGATAGAGTCGCCACCAAGTTGTCTACTTGGGAATGAGTTTTTTTACGGTTCCCAATGGGCGGGAGTCCTATACATTTTCGATCAGAGATTCGGGTATCAAATGAGTCACTTATTTCTCATTTAGTTAATTCAAAATTACATTCGCGTAAAACCGTTTTCTTTTCTTCATTCAGGGAATTATTACGGAAATCCTATATTTCTACACTCTTTCACACTCGATACATGCGTTCAACAATTTGAAATAAAAAGTGCAAATAATAAAGGGGGAATAAAAATTACAACCAGGGAAAATGGGGGAATTACAAGGGAACCTATAAATTTATTCTAAGTTATAAAACAAAATAATTAAATTCGTCTGCATCCACAAAGATTAGCACAGTTCACGGCACATCATAAGTCAGCAATTTTGTTAGGAAAAATGTGATTATATTAGCATGGCAGTTTTGCGATCGATAGTGCCCGGGCGGCTTCTAGGATCGAATAGAAATAATGAGTCTTCAATGTATTTTGTTGTGAAAACACATTTTAACTTTTCTTGGGTTGATTTACATGATTATTAGTGAAACTGATAGCATGGCAAATGGTGATGTTGGATTTATTTTGCAGATTAAAATAGAAACCAATATTTTACCTAGGGGACTTATACCCATACGAATGGGTGGCACTCGTACGAGTACTAGGGAGGACCTGTACGGGGTATGAGGGATCTGTATGGGTCATGTTGGGACCTCAAATAGAACCTTAGTTTAGGTTGAAACAAAGCAGATGTATAGAAAAAGAACTGAGTGAAAATGAGATTTCCTTCCATATGGGTATGGTGCACGATTTTAATATCCCTAGGGATGTAAAAGTTCCAACAAGGCCCATATGGGTCAGTACTAGACCCAACACAGATCAAGGGATAGACCAGGACAAGTAAATGAAACTGATAATAAAATAAATGAAAAGAATATCTCTTTGAAACTCAGGAGGGTACCTTTACATCGTGAATCCACTTTGAAGAAATTCGAGTGCCGAGAGAGAGTCTAGGAAAAGTAGATGATGAAGTGATGATTTTAGGACTGTTTTTGTGAGTGTTTGTGCGGACAGAATCTCCCCCAGATCCTAAATATGAAGCTAGAAAGGAATAATATATGGGCAAAACCAATGTAGAATGGTTTTCCCCCTATTTATAACTTCTATACCTCTTCTATACCCTTTCTATATCTATGAAAATCAGCTGGAAATTAACAAGTGTAGTTTATGTGATATTCTTGATTTTGCTCGCCTTGAAAGTGAGGCAAAATGCCTCTATTTATAGGAGGAAATTGAGTTTGAACGCAATAAGTCATATTTATGACTTATATTCTCTAAAAATGGTATGATTGCAATTAAATCTGTGTAATTACATATGAAAGGGACCCGTATAGGCGGGGCAGACCCAAGTGGAACCTGTACATGTCCCTCACAAACGTATGGAAGATATGTGCCATACGGATCAACTTGTGGACCCGTACCCCTAGGTGTGACCCGCACGGGTCCCTAAAGGCAGTCTGGGTCTCTAAACTCTGGCTAAACTCATCTCTGGTGTAGTAGGAACACCTCTGATTGAAAACACCTATAAAGGATTGTGTTATCTAGCTCTCATCATTGTTTCATGAGAAGGACTGTTAAAATCTAGTGCTCACCTGGTCCTACCAAATAATGTTCTAACCATTACTAACTTATATTCTCATAATCAAAAAAGTCCGCGAATTCTTTACTCAGTCCGATGTAAGTCTAATGTGTGTGACCTTATAGTATCCCAAAGTATTAACTTGTTAAGTCTTAACCAATCCTTGTTCAATAAGAACAATTGGCTTGAGGTTCTAGACCATAGTTAGAACTTGATGACCTTAAATGACTGTAGTGTGCTTCTAACAAGGGTCCACCATTCCTCATTACTCAAAACGTCATATGTGCTTATGACTTAATCCTAGTTAATGCAATAGTTGTCCAATGCGATGAATTGCTTCCATTCTTTAATATTCATACAATCTGGTTTATTGGGTTCGGTTAAAGTGCTAACCTACTAATAGCGAGTGTGAGCACTAGATTTTAACGATCCTTCTCAAAAAATGATGATGAGAGCTATATGATGCAATATCTTTCACGTGTTATCCATCAGAGGTGTTCCTACTACTACAGAGTTGAGTTTGGCCGAAGTTAGGAGACCCGGTCTATCCTTAGGGACCCGTACGGGTGCTGCTTGGTGGTACGGATCCACTGGCAGACTCATACGGGTCATCCCTTCCATATGCTTAGAGGGGACCCGTACACGTCCCCTAGTACCTGTACGGGTGGGACCCCACCCATACGGGTACTCTTATTGCCTAAACAGGGTCTTTTGGAAGGGAATCCTTTCCTATTTGGGGAAAAGGCAGGTCATGAACGCGATTTATTGCGTTCAGACCTCCTTTCCCCTATAAATAGGGCCCTTCTCTTCACATTTTCGACACACATTTTTTCATACAAACATTATACTAAAATTTTAGCAGTTTCTATAGGTATAGAAAAGTTATAGTAGAGGTATAAAAGGTATAAAATAGGGAGAAAACTCATCCTTTGAGGTTTTATCCTCATTTTATTCATTCCTAACTTCATTCACTAGGATTTAGGGGAGGTTCTGTCCACACGAATACTCACCTAAATAGTCCAATTCCATCTACTTTGGCCGGGCTCTCTCAATAGTAAAGGGATCACCTCAAAGTGGATTCACATCGCAAAGGTAACGCTCTTGAGTTTCAAAGAGACTCACGTCTCAGTTATTTCATTATTACTATTGCATGTTACTTCTATTATATCTGTTGTTTTCATTTCTTATTTTAGGTATGGTCCTAATCACTATGAGTCTTTTTCGTACCATATATCCCTAAGGATATTAATCTGGCGTGCCATACTCATATGGAAGGAAATGCCTTTTTTTTGCCACCAAACTATTAATCTGTAATCTGTAATCTGTAACTTAATTGGACTGAGTTTCTATCTGGTACCATACAGGACTCGTATGGGTACACCATACCTGTACCAGTCATCCCTGGTACCTGTATGGGTACCCCCCCATCCGTACAGGTACTAGCCCAAAGATAGAACCCATAACTCATTTTCAATTGGTTAAAAATAAATCCAACTCACCATATGCCATGCGATCATTTTCACTAATAATCTGGTAAATCAACCCGCAAGAGTTAAGATGTGTTTTCACAACAAAATGCTCTAAAGTGTTGATTTATGGTGTGCCATAAACTGTGCTAACATCTGTGGATGCAGGGGAATTTATTTTAATTTTTATTTTATAAACTAGAATAAATGTATCGATTCTCTTTACAATTTCCCCCAATTTTTCGTGGTTGTAATTTTTATCCCCCCATTTATTACTTGTGCTTTATTGTAATTTATAAATGCATGTAGCGAGTGTGAAAGAGTGTAGAAATAGGATTTCTATGATAATTCCATAAATGATGAAAACTAAAACGGTTTTACACGGTGAATGTAATTTTGAATCAATTAAATGAGAAATAAGTGACTCATCCGCTGCCCGAATCTCTGATCCAATAGGTATGAGTCTCCCACCCAGAGGGAACCGTACCAAAACTCTTTCCCAAGTAGATAACTTGGGTGGTGACTCTGTTAATTATATCGAGATTTGGGTCTCGATTCTTTTATTCAGTAAAATTGGCTTATTGTGCAAACTTTAACTAAAAATGTTTTGTCACGCCTAAATCTAACCAAACCCCCAGTAGGCTATGCCTCTCACACGCAGGCGCCAAGGGAGACCTATATGTCATCGAAACCTCACAGTGGTGACTCTGCTGGGGACATAATCTTTTTACTTGGAAAATGTTGGTTTATTTTAAAAGCTTAAAAGATTAAGATGAGCACTGAAAATCATTTAATTAATTCAACCCACTTTTGTTTTAGGAAAATTATCACACTCTATCTTCTCATCTCCTTCTCTCTTTAGTTAGATGCGCTCTTCTTCTAGCACTAGGATAGGGTGCCCTATTATTTCCGCGACACTCAAAACGGTGATACCTATGACCGCCAGGGATATTGGGTACACCTTAGCGGGTGGAGCACTCATTACCATCTCCCTCCAAAAGAGGCTTGATGCGATGGGAACCTTCTACATCAACTTCCAATATGTCCGCACACCATTCTTATCGAAAGCCATAGAATTTTACCCTCTAGGCACCCTAATTTACTTGTGAGATTAGACTAAGGAAGAATACCCTCAAACTCGATGGGAGAAATAAGGACGGAATCGATTGCTTTAAATGTGTTGTGATTTGCCCCCCCTATGCATCATTGTAATTTATGCATGCATACCACATCTCATGCATGTACTGATCTCTTGGTTATTACCTCAGCCAAAACCAAACCTCAAAGGGAAAAAGCTTGGTGGCAATCTCAGGTCTGTTTGACTCACATCCCGACTCTTACAGTACAGTTAAGGGTTGATCCACGTCAGTCCCCGGGTATTTCGTCCAGCAGTCAGTTTAGTCTGGTTGATCTTTCTGCCAATCATCCTAAGGAAATGTTTCACATCTTGACTCTAGATGGCTAGATTAATGTTGAGGTTGAGAATGTTGCTACTGAGGAGGAGGCAGATGCATAGAGGACTGAGATTAGGTTGGAGATCGCAAATGCCATCTCAAAGTATTTGGGAAGTGATCAGTTCTTGGATTGAATGAATGATAAGATGATAGCCACCATCAGGGTAATCATGACCAAGGAGAGAATGGCCAATACTCTTGTCAATGCTCCAACAGTGAATGCAGCAATCAGTGAGCTGGTATCGTGATTTACTCATAATCCATTCACTCAATTTTGATTGATGTCAGTACAGACTCATGGGAATTCTTCCAATCAGTTTGGTCAGTTGGGTTCTGTAGGTCCATTTGATTCAGCTAGCTTGCCATTCAAGTCAGTAGGTACAGTGGCCCCTCCGATCGTCAGTCAGTTTACACAACCTAGTCAGGGGTTTGTGCCACCGCCATTTCAGTTTGGGACATCTAGTCCGATCCTTAATTTTGTGGTCACACCTAAGGGAACAGCCTTTCCTCAATCTATGAGTTTACCCTTGGTTGCAATCACTTAGTCAGAGAGATGATCTTTATCCTTAGAATTGTGTGACCTACTTCAAAAATTGCTTGCTGCTAATCCTGGCTCCCAACCATTCATCCACGCAGCTAGAGAGGAGGATTGGGTCCCTAAAAACTTTAGTATGCCTAGCATAGTAAAGTATAAGGGAACTAGTCCACCTCAATCTCACATCACCAAATATCAGAGGGTTATGAGAATCAGGAAGTTAAGTGACAAGGTCCTACTCGAAATGTTCCCCTACACCTTGAAAGGTCCTGCTATCAAATGGTAAAACACTATCAGACGAAGTGATTAGAAACTAGAAAGCTTTATCGGAGGCTTTCATCGAGTAGTATGGTTTCAATACCACCATTAAAACTACCATACAAAATTTAGAGGCTATCAAGGAGGCCCCTAATGAGAAGTTCAAACCCTACTTCGAAAGGTGGATGGCCACTCAAGTTCTATTGAAGGATAGGCTAAGTCTCCCAAAAATGATCGTAAAATTGATGGATGGTGCCCTACTTGCTTATCGTAAGGTTCTTGGTATGGATAAGTTCTCTAGCTACGTTGAGTTCTTTCAAAAAGCTAAGAAGTGGGAAAGGATCGAGGAAATAGAAAGGGTATGTATTGGCTAAAACTTGGTTCAAAAAGAATGACCCTTCAGCCCCCAGCCCAGGCTTCTAAGTCAAAATTTAGTTTTGATCCTAAAATAGTAGTTGTACAAGAAGAATTCGTCGCAGTCCATACCATTGAAGACAGGATTGCCCCCTAGAAAGCATCCCTGCCTACCATCTTTACTAAGTTGAGGGTACTTGGCCTCCTTCAGAGTATCAAGCCCTATATACCACCCAAACTGGAAGATAGGGATCCGTTTTGTGCTTATTACATCAGTAAGAGGCATCGTACCGATGCCTGTAGGAATCTACTTGATGCTATTCATGGTCTGATTAGGGATAAGAAGATTCAGGAACCTGAGCTTACACCTAGTACCATGAATAATCCCCTGCCAAATTTTGAGAAACAAGTTGTAGCTGTCGAATTAGGCTTAACCTCTTATCATGTCTTTAATATGATCTCGCAAGCTAATCCTATTGTTCACTCAGTAGTGGCCTTACCTGATGAGCCAATCCCCATTGACATCAATGTATTCGAGTTAGAAGGAGTACATGATGAGGAGGCTATGTCGGTGTAACCTGTATCAATTGATATCGATGCTTATATATTGGAGAATGAGGAGCTCAAAGGACCAACCTTGGTGGTAGAAACTTCTAAAGGGAGAAGTTATATGAAAGATGGAGTGTTGCATGTCACTCGAAGTAAAAGGATTCCTCCTTATCCTCTCCTAAGAAGAAGAAGGGGCAGAGATGTAGATATCCGGGTCATTCCAAGTATTAATCAAGGTCCGATCTTCACACCTGTGATTGAAACCCAAACTTCAGCCAGCAATGAGAAGAAAGATTCAAAAGTCAGTCCTCTCATCCAATAATTGCAAGTTACACATGCTAAGTATAGCATCTGGCAGCTTCTCATTGACTCTGAGGATCATTGCAAGGGTCTGATAGAAAAATTATTGAGTATGGAAGCTATGCCATCTACTACTCTGGTTGAAGTATTCTCAGTTATCGGGGGGTCTCCTCCTGATTAGATTGAACCCATCAAGTTCTATCCATTAGACCTCACAGTTGAAGGAAGAAAGCATAACAAGGCACTCTTCATTAGGGTGCAAATCTTTGATCGTTCTATCACGTGTGTTATGATGGATGATGGTTTCACCCTCAATCTCTGCCCTTCCAAGATTCTTCCTCACTTAGGGCTGGACAAATCCATTTTGGTGAAGTCCAAAAATGTTATAAGGGCATATGATGATTTCAAAGCTGAAGTTATAGTCGGGGAAGTGAAGTCCAAGGTTCTGTTCACTATTCTCAATATTCTCATCACTAACTCATTACTGTTGGGTCGACCTTGGCTCTATGCATTAGGGACTGTCCTTTACACAGTTCATTAGAAAATTTAAGCTCACCCATAATGGCAAGTTAGTCACCATTGATGTAGATGAACCGTTTGTCATAGCAGCCATAGAAGCCAAGTAAAAACAATCCAGGGTGGCTGTAGCTCACCAAGCCACAAAATTTTTTAGTTAAGGGGTACATGTCACTCAAGATCGAGAAAATTATGATGAAGCAGGGCTAAGTAAAGGGTAGAGGACTCAGAAAGAATTTGCAGGGAATGTTGGAACCCCTCTTACCCCTTCCATAGCCATTCAGACTTGGTTTAGGGAACCGTCCAAGTGCCAAAAAATCCAAGCCTCAGTCCTGCCTCATGATAGGAGCTGAAATCAAGCAAGGGGAGTTCACAAGTGAAGAGGAACCTATCAAAGTTAGTGGGAAGAGGGTCCCTAGTTTTGAGATCTTTAATGATTTATATCATTTCAAGAAAGGCTGACTGATTGAAACCTCAGTTTCTATGGAAGCATGTGGGAATGCTGAAGAAGATGAAATAAATGAGGCAATCAAGTCCGTCACCAAAGCACTAGCAGTACTTATGAGGAAGAATTGGAAAACAAATGAGAAAGGAAATCCCATCAATAAGGCTGTCAAAAACCTAGCAAGAGCGATGGCCAAAGAAACACAACCAAGCTTGCATGCCAGGGCTACCAGTTTAGCTGTCAATCAACAAGGCCCTCCGCCTGTGGAGGATGATTCAAATGATGTAATTTGTAATGTTGCAAACATTTTTTATGCAAATAATGCTGCTTATAAGGCATATAATGAATAAGTTATAAGCATCAGCATCTTTATTTTTAACATGTCATGAATAAATTAATGAATCTTTCATTCACATTTCACTCGAGTATTTTATTCTAAGTACACCATGCACTCATAACAACAACATTCTTAAAAATATCGTCATATTCATTAATGAAGTTTACCTTGAGTATAACACAATGGTATAAACATCCAATGGTTAAAACCTATCATCAAAAGAGGGATAAAGAAAAGTGCTTAACAAACATGATAACAATTAGCCTACGATCCTCTTTCTTTACGAGGGGAGAGTACAAACGCACGCATCATCAAGAAAGAAGACCAAGAAGACTCATAAAAACACCGACAGTGGACTAGCTCTGAAAAGATAGAGAGGTCATATTAGGGCACAAAATGCCCAAGTGCTTCAGAAGCTCTAAAGGGAAGCTGATCATAAGTCAATCAAGAAGATTTTGTCCAAAACGGTGGCTACCTATAGAGATTGGGCTGATAAACTTCCATTCGCAGTTTGGGAGTATAGAACCAGTATAAGAACTCCCATCGATCAAATACCTTTCTCCTTGGTACATGGAATAGAAGCCATGTTACTGGTCGAAATAGAAGTAAGATCTCTAAGAGTGGCACTTGAACCACAGTTAAAAGAATCAGAATGGGCAAGAGCCAGGTATGAACAGTTGGATGCAATAGATGAAAAGCTGCTCAGGGCACTTGACCATCTCCAGATGTACCAATAGCATATGGCGCAAGCTTATAACAACAAAATCAGATACCCGAAACAACCTCTCAAAGTGGGTGATCTGGTCCTCAAGCAACTACGTCAGGTTAACACCGATGCTAGGGGTAATTTCAAGCCTAATTGGGAAGGACCATTTGTCGTGAAGAAAGTACTTGGTAAAGGAGGAATCAAGCTTATGAATATGGATGGAAATGAGTTCGTGAATCTAGTAAATCAAGATAGGCTCAAGCATTATCATGTCTATGCCAAAAGAATTAAATCATAAAAAAGCAGCACAAAGAATAAAAGAAATAAAGAATAAAACACCCGGCGAGCGGTCCTCTACTACTCGGACAAAAATTAGGGTGCAGACTGCTTATTGGTATCCTATAAATCGGTCATGAAAAAATTAAGGCACTCCAATAAAGCCTGCTAAGCTGAAAACCCGAAAAGGGTGGCTTAGGCAAAAGTTAGGGCATCGAGAGAAAAATGTCAGTTGCTTTCTAGAAAATCTTTAAAAGACCAGTAGGCAGTAGGGGGTAACCATTCAAAATTGTTACCATTGGCTATGTACTCAAATTAATATCATCAATGAACATGTTATGATTTTGCTAAGAATCTTGGTCTTATGAATGCTTGCATGTCTTTAGGTCAAATAATTGCTGGTATGTGAACATCAATTTTTCTCTACGTGTTATGCCTTCTTGTTGATTGTATCCTTGAGCAAGTAGCCTTGCCTTATTCCTCACTACTATTCCGGATTCATCAAGTTTGTTCTAGAACACCTGCTTTGTGCCAATGATATATTTTCCTTTTACTGTGGGACTAGATCCCATACATCATTCCTTATAAATTGATCCAGATATTCTTTTATAGCCATCATCCATCTTTCATCTCCTTTCGCATCTTGAAATTTCTTTGGTTCAATGAGAGAGACAAAGGTAGCATGGCTCATCATCTTGTTGAGTTGTCCTCTGGTTCTAACTGTGTTTTGGACATTGTCCAAAATGGCTTCAATTGGATGGTCCCTACGAGTCTGAATCTCGCTTTAAAGTTCTTCATGAAGTTGTGGTCTTCTTCTGGTCCTTGTCCATCATTAAAGTTAATTTATTCAACATGGAGATTTTCTGGTGGTGGATCTTCATTGAAGTTTATTTGATCATCCTCTTCTTTATACTTCTTTATTTGAAAAAAATCTTGAGCCTTTGTTGGTTCTGCTTCATTTGGAACTATATCTTTGGATCTTGACTTTTCTTACCTGCATGGTTAGTCTCACCAAAATCTACATGTATTTACTCTACCATAGTTTGAGTTCTTTTGTCATATACTCTATAAGCTTTGCTATGTACTAAGTAGCCAAGAAAAATTGCTTCATCAGATTTAGGATCAAATTTTCCTAGTTGCTCTCTATCATTTAGGGTGTAGTATTTACATCCAAAGGCTTTGAAGTACCAAATTTTAGGTTTCCTTCCCTTCCAGATTTTATATGGGGTTTAATCTATGGTCTTTCTAATGAGAGCTCTAATTAAAATATAACATGTTGTGTTTACGGCCTTACCTCAGAAGTATTTAGGCAATCTATTCTCATTTAGCATTGTTTGAGCCATTTCAACTATGGTTCTGTTTTTCCTTTCTATAATCCTATTTTGTTGAGGTGTATGAAGAGTAAAAAATTTGTGCTCAATGCCTTTGGATTCACAAAATTCAACAAAATGCTTATTTTTGAATTCTCCTCCATTATCACTCCGGATGCGTGCAATGCTTATGCCCTATTCTACTTCTATCTGGATAAATATTTTAGAGAAATGGTCAAAGGCTTCATCTTTGCTAGCTAGCAAAGCTATCCAGGCATAGAGAGAATCATCATCCACTATAGTGTATTCTCTTCTTCCTAAACTCATTGGTTTGATTGGCCCAAAGAGATCAATATGCAAGAGTTCAAGAACTCTCTTGGAAGGTATATAGGAGATGGAAGGGAAACATTTTCTAGTTTGTTTACCTAATTGACATGCAGTGCAGATATGATCCTTATCAAAAGCAACCTTAGGCAGACCCATAACCAATTTCTTTTTGGCTAGTTTGGACAGGAGGTACGTGTTAACATGTCCCAACCTCTGGTGCCATAGCCATGATTCTTCTTCTTTAGACACCAAGCATATATTCTTTTTCTCATTTTTAATGTTAACAGAATAAACGCTATTTACTTTAGGTGCATAAAGAATGAGTTGATTGGACTTACTATCAATAATTGAGCAGCCTTCGGAGTCAAAGGTGACTTTTCTCCCTTTATCACAAAGTTGTGCAACACTGAGCAAGTAAAACTTCAGTCCATCAACTAACGAGACATCTTCTATCTTTTATTCAGATCCAATGGTTCCATGCCCAATGGTCTATCCCTTTTGATTGTCTCCAAAGCTTCCTTTTCCACCTTTCTTCAGGGTCAAAGTGATTAAGGCTTTTTCATCACTAGTCATGTACCTTGAGCATCCACTATCAATGTACCATGTTTGTTGATCTTTAGTGGACCTTTGGCATACCTGTAAAATAAATCAAGTGCGTTTGGATACCCAATCAGATTTGGGTCCTCTTGGGTTAATAACCATTTTAGGCCATGGATTTACATCATAATAACCATATTTAAATCTACACATTTTAGTAATATGGTTACTAGCTCCACAAAACTTGCATCTAGCAACTGATTTGTTCTACTTAAGATTTTCTTCAATCTTTTTAAGATCCTT
Organism: Euphorbia pulcherrima; assembly: GCA_947683365.1. Lineage (NCBI taxonomy): Eukaryota > Viridiplantae > Streptophyta > Magnoliopsida > Malpighiales > Euphorbiaceae > Euphorbia > Euphorbia pulcherrima. Next base: position 60,909,526 of record CANTUS010000004.1, on the reverse strand, counting down.
CTTCCCATAGTCTTTGGAGTATCCTACTTTTGATAGATCCAGACTTGATTATTTAGATTGGATCCATAGTTGACTAAAGGAGCTATTTCCACTCTATGATTCTATCTTTGCTTGAGTGGTTGTTGATCATAGACTACTACAGCTTTCCATTTTTTAACAGCTATATACCTCTGTACTTAAGGCTGCCTCCAGACTTTCTTTGGATTTGAGGGTCCTAGTTTTCTTCTAGGATCTGACTTTTGATTTCTTCTAATAGCTTCATGGAAGGTTAGTTATTTGTCTAACCTAAACACATTTACACTTAGTATTTGGAATTAATTCTTCAGGAAGTTTTCTTCAACAGTGTCTATATGTTTTGTGCTTCTTATGAGATTGATATCTTGTGCCATAGCTTCAGTATATTCTGTTAGCTCTAGCATTTATCTTTAAAGGGATTTGATGGCTTTGATGTTTCTTTTTCCATTGTTGATCACAATCCCTAAAGCTCTAGGAAGATCAAGGTTAGAAATAGAGTTAGAGTGGGAGTCTACTTCTATACTTGCTGACTCAGACTTTGATTCATCAATTTGCTCAGTGACTTGCTTTGATGTTTTTCTTCCTGGCTGATTTTCTTCGAGATTAGTCAGTGCTATGAATGCATAGTTGGGAGTCTCTTCTTCTTCCTTTGTAGAGGATAAGCTACTACTTTCTTCACTGTTGCTCCAAGTGGCCACCATAGCCTTCTTTTTGTACCTCTTTTCCTTCTTCAGCTTGGGACATTTTGGTTTGAAATGTCCTTTCTCTCTACATTGGGTTAGAAATCTCACAATTCATATCATTTCTCAAGGTGACATCTTTGCACTCCTCCCTTGGATTAGGCTCCGTATTGCTTGGTATTACTCCTTTGGTTTTAGGGGTAATAATGGTGGTAAGTTGTTGGAATTGTGTTTCCAAATTTAATAGAGGCTTGTGTTTGCTTCATGAATTGCATCATCATTTCCTTCATTTCCTCAATCTCAGATTTCTTTGATTGTTGAGATGGGCATGGTTGCTATGTAGCTTGGTGTGGTTGCTGCTGTGGAAAGTTTCCTTGTTGTTATTGGTAAGGAATTTGCTTATTTTGATTGCTCCACATGAAGTTGGGGTGGTTGTGCCATCTTTGATTGTAGGTGTTTGAATAGGGGTTGTACCCGAGGTTGTTCCCAACATAGTCACATTGCTCTTGATTGAGAGGACTATCACAGTTAATGTTCCTGTGGTTGCCCCCACAGAAATCACAACAACTTATGCATTTAAGATTGCTGAGATGTTTTGTTTGGCAAGCTATTTTAAGATTAGATCCACCATTTCACATCATTTGGAGATAGATTATGACTCTTCATGATTGCTTCTTTCTTCACTAACTGAATGCCATTTATAGCTAGTGTTGACTATGTTGCATATGATGTATTCCCTTAAGGCAATTAGGGCGATATATCTTAATTATGTAATAGTACGAATAATTTATTTAATCAATAAAGGCATTCGTTCTTTTGTTCATATCAATGTGTTTCTATACATATATATTATAGTTGGTTAAAATATATTCACTGATGTATACAAAAGCCCTTGACATATCATAGCATGAAGTCAGAGAAATTATAGTTGGACTATATTTGGTGGAACCTGCTTCATGTGCAATTATGATTATGTCTAAACTATCCCTAGTCATAGTTTCATCAAGAAAGGATATTGATGAAATGGAAAGACTAGCATGTGGTCAACTTTCTTGGAAAAGGTCCAAGTAGTTAATCTCCTACAGACTGAAGGTGTTGCCTTAAGTTTGACACATGGATATATTTGGGAGATATATTGGAGACCGCAGCAAGATAAACACTTGGTATATATATCAATGTGTTAGTGTTTATCTTCATGGAATAAGCTTTCCGAATATCCTCATACTTAAGATTCTAGCTACCTTGTTTGGTACTATTGCTATACTTTGGGTCATTACTATGCACTCAATAATTTAGGGTGCTATGGGTGATTACGGGTATAGTGATGTCAGCACGTTGGTCGGTTGAGTAGTCGGAAAGAATCTATTGCTTTGGATATATTAAAGAGTTGTACCTGGCCACTTATTGAAGTGATGATTGCCATAAACCTCTGATCAGAGTATGTGTTTGATAGAAATGGTTTCTAGTCAAACACACTATGGTAAAAGGCAATATACTTTGGTAATAAGTAAATAACTAGGATAGCTTGGAGCAACCTCGCTATTAGTGGGTTAAGTATTTAACCGAACCCAATAAACCAGATGGTACTAATATTAAAGAATGGAAAGAATTTATCGCACTGGATAACTATTGCATTAACCGGGATTAAGTCATAAGCATAAATGACGTTCCAAGTAATGGGGGAAGGTAGACCCTTGCTAGAGGCGTACTACAGTTATTTAAGGTAATCAAGTTGTATTCACGGTCTAGAGCATCAAGCCAATGGTTCCATTAGAACAAGATTTGGTTAAGCCTTAATAGCTCAATACTTCGGGATCCTATAAGGACACACATATTGAACCTTCATCAGACTAAGTAAAGAACTAATAGATTTATTCTATTACGAAAATATAACATAAATAATAATTGGATTATTATTTGATTGGTTAAAATTGATTAGATCAATTTTGGATAGGCCAAGGAATTTATTTTGACCGGTAACTAATTAATTAGAGTCATAAAAAAATTATAATTGATTAGATCAATTTTGGTTGGACCACGAAATTTCTTTTGACTGGTGATTAATTTATTAGGGTCAGAAAATAAATATTTGAAAAAGGATTAAAAAGGGGAATTTTGCAATGGCGAGTTTAATTGGACCGAGTGTACAAAAGTATTTTGTACAGGCTCAAGTGCACGGGAGTACACCGAAAGGTGTGCAAGCAATGCTGGGGATTGCTCGCTCCAGCCCATAAAAATGGACTACACATGCGCAACCCACAAGCAAGGCAAAGCCCACAAGGGCTTTGCCTTGCATGTGCTCACAGCATGCACGTTGTGTGCACATGGGATGGGAGTAATTACTCCCATCCCACATCGTTCAAAAAGGGGGAGCAAAATCCTCCCCCAAGCCTACATATAGGCTGTTCCCTTTCCTTTCAAATTGTACCAAGCTCAAAGCATAAATCCTAAGGGAGATAATTAATCTCTTAGGTAATTGAGCAAGTTATTTTTGTGGAGCCTGAATTTATTCGGGCACCGCTAGTTTATATTTTTAGGTGAGGCTTCTAAAGTGGTCTAGCAACTACTCGAGGTTTTTTAGTTCTTCCTCCTGGGGTGGTTTTGGTTTGTGGGGTTCGTGCGGATACTGATAGAGGCTATCCTACGATTGGAAGCTTGTGCAAAAAGGTTCTGTAAAAGCACACTTCAACTGGTAAGTTCTTTTTCTTTCTCTTTTAATTATTAAGTCTTTTTTTAAGTGTTTTTAGACTTAATAAATATGCTTTGGTTATTTTTGCATGCTTAGTTTATTTTATGCTTAGGTCATAACTTAGAGTTGTAAAATGCTTAGTATGAAATAATTATGCTAGGATATAATTTGGAATTATGGTATGCCTAGTCCTTTAGCATGCTAACCTAGGTAGAGAATTATTTAGTTAAGGCTTTATTTAATTTATATGCAACTAATAGGAGTTTCTGGGGACAGGGACAAAATTTTGAATTTCCCCCATGCCTCTTATGCATGTTCAATCTGACTGTCAGTTTCTAACAGTGGTATCAGAGCCTGCCTATTTAGTGCATAATTAAGTTAGAAACAAACTAAATATTATTTTCTAAATGAAATGATTTGTTTATTTAATTTTTTGGAATAATATATATAAACTTGAGTCTTTCATTTCAAGGTTAGAAAATGGTTATGAATAATTTTGAATAAGCCTGCTCAACTTACTCAAATTATACAAGTATCAATAATTTATTTAAATTACATGGGTTATAGATGCTCCTAATTTACATGAATTGGAAGAACGAAATTTATTAGTTCAAGAGAATCCATTGGTCTTCAATTTTGTGCCCGTATTTGTTCTGGCTAAGGATTGGACTTCGTGTCTACTCCTTATAGGGCACCTCTCCTACCAAAGAACCTATATCGGTGCAATTTGAATTGACCAACCGGGAGATTAATATGAACTAATTTATTTTTAGTATATAAGATAGTCCTTATATATGTTTCTATAACAGAGTAAAAAATTATATTTACTGAATAAAAGCTTAAAGGAAATGCAATATTAATATAACAAATAAAAGTGTTAATTATTTTGCGTATAATCTAGGTTGATGGAATAATAATAATAAAGAGCTGAACCCACCTAAGGTTAGACCTTATAAATTAATTCTAAAATTCCCTGAATTAATACAAGTTATTATAATTTTGTCCATCTGATAAAATCCTAGATTGGGTGAGACGTTTAACACCAATAAAATCCCAAAGTAAATAAATCAAGGCAAGTTGTAGTCTTCCTTACTCAAATTTATAATACGGTCTCTTTGGGCTATCAAAGTGCTACACAAAGTGTTCCTTCTAGTCCATATTGATTGGTTGTAAAGTTTGAGATAGGGTCTGCCTTAACAGAGTTAGGGTAGTCTACCATAAAACTGGGGGCTAGGCCCAGATCTGAGACATATTCAAGGAGATGCTAATATAAGAGCACATGTCCCTTGGGATTAGGGAACTTGAATGAATTAGCAATTGCATGCGATGCAAATGAAATGGGATTCCAACTAAGACTTACTATTATGACTTGACTCATAAAATTGTGGGTTGTAATAGACTAGTTATAGATGCTACCTACTAGGAAATTTAGCTAGGCTAAAATTCACGAATTCAATAGAATGGGCTATTGTAAATTTCGAAGAAAATAGTAGGAAAATGTATTTAATTAAAAGTCCTCATATTAAATACATGTACTTAAACTAATATCTAAACACTTTTCTTTTCTTATATCTTAGGTTGAAAATGGCTTCCAATTTTAATCTCCGTATGTTACTTGACACCAAATTGAATGGCTCAAACTTTTCTGATTGGTTCCGAGCAGTGAGAATAGTTCTCAGATCCGAGGGAATTGCCTATGTCCTAAGTGAAATTTTTCTTGTAGAACCTGATATTGAGGATCATCTGGAATATGATGCCTGGTTGAAGCACAGGAAAGATCGTGAGACTGCCATATGTATTTTGTTAGGGTCCATGAATCCTGAGCTTTAGAAACAACATGAGAACATGCCCTTGGAGGACATGGTTCTCCATCTTGAAGAACTCTTTTCGGAGAGGGAGAGGACAGAGACGTATGAGGCCTCCAAGCTCCTTTTCGGGACTAAGATACAGGCTGGCACCTCTGACTCTCAGCATGTACTGAAACTCTTGGGATACCTTGAGAAGCTAAATTGATTGGGAGTTGAGATGAATCATGACTTGAGCATTGACCTTGTGTTGATGTCCTCGATAGATAGTTACTCAGGCTTCGTGACTAACTATTACATGAATAGGATTAATTTAACTATCCCTGAATTAATCAATAGGCTAAAAATAGTAGAACCTCAGATCAAGAAGGATCAGAAACCTCTACTGTTGGTTGAAAAAGGCAAGGCTTCTAAGAAGAAGAAGTAGTCACTGGGTGCCAAGAAAAGAATCATTAAGAAGAAGAATGAAAAGAAGGCATCTAAGTATGTCCGCTTCCATTGTGGGAAACCGGGACATTGGAAGAGGGATTGCAAAGCTCCTACTTCTGAGCATTTGAAGAAGAAGCCTATAGAGGCATCTACTTCAGGTATGTTTGTAATTGAAAATTTTGCTACTTTTCTGCGAGAATCCACTTAGGTATTAGATACTGGTTGTGGTTCTAATATCTATACTTCTGTGCAGGGACTAAGGAGCTATAGAAAACTTGGCAAAGGAGAGATGGACCTATGCCTGAGAAATGGAGCTAGAGTTGCTGCAGTAGCCGTAGGGAGCTTTAGTCTTGTTTTGCCAAGTGGCCTTGTTTTAGTTTTGAATAATTGGTACTACATTCCAAGTGTTACTAAGAATATTATATCTGTTCCATGTTTAGCAGCAGAAGGATTTGAAATTTTATTTTCGAATAATAATTGTCAGATTCGTTTGAATAATATTCTTTATGGCTATGGAATGTTGAAAGGTGGCATTTATATTCTTGATTCTAAAACAGAAGTTTTCAGTATAAACAATGTGAAGAAAGTTAAATTAGATAATGAGAATTCCTTCAACTTATGGCATTGCCGTTTAGACCACATAAACAGAGATTGCTTAACCAAGTTGCATAAGCATGGAGACTTGGGCCCAATAGACTTAGAGTCTTATAGTGATTGCGAACCTTGTTTAAAAGGAAAAATGACAAAGTTACCCGTTAAAGGAAAGGGTGAACGAGCCACGAGTACACTGGGACTTATACACACTGATGTGTATGATCCAATGAGTGTTCAGGCACTAGGAGGATACTCTGACTTCATAACCTTTATTGATGATTACTCACGATACGGTTATTTGTACTTCATGAAGTACAAGTCTGAAAGTTTGAAAAATTCAAACTATTCAGAGCTGAAGTAGAGAAACAGCTTGAGAAAAGTATTAAAACACTTCGATTGGATTGAGGTGGAGAATACTTAAGTCAGGAGTTTCAGGATTATCTAAAGGAAAATGGGATAGTTCCCCAGTGAACCCCTCCTTATACACCCCCACACAATGAAGTGTCAGAAAGGAGGAATAAGACTTTATTAGATATGGTCAGGTCTATGATGAGCCATGCAGTTCTTAGTAATTCCTTTTAGGGATATGCACTGGAGAGCGCGGGTTATATCTTAAATAAAGTGCCCTCTAAATTAGTTGATTTTACACCTTATGAAAGACAGTGTAACAAAAAGCCATCTCTAAGTTAGTTAAGAGTATGGGGTTGTCCTGCCATGGTAAAGAGGATAGCATCAGATAAGCTAAATGCCAAGGCTGACACTTACTTGCAAAAGTCAGTGGGAGCAATATTAAACTAGAAGTTTAAGAGAAAGAGACAGCCAATCAACTGATTGACCCCATTCTAGATACATAAGAGAATGTGATCCAAGAACAACCTATCGAAACACAATCAATGCGAAGATCAGGTCATGTTCATAAGGGTCCAAATGGATATGGGTTTATCATCACTAATGATAAGGAACTATATCTTATGGAGGATTATGAACCAAGGACATATGATGAGGCAATGAAAAGCTCAGATTCTGATAAATGGCAAAATGCCTGAAATCAGAAATGGATTCCATGTACGAGAACCAAGTTTGGAATTTGGTTGATGCACCGCAAGAGGTTAGACCAATTGGGTGCAAATGGGTCTTCCAGAAAAAGACAGATAAGGATGGTAATGTAATTACCTATAAGGCAAGGTTGGTTGCGAAAGGTTATGGTCAACGGGAAGGCATTGACTATGATGAAACCTTCTCACCGATAGCAACACTCAAATCCATAAGGATACTCCTCACCATTGCTGCTCATTATAATTATAAGATCTTGCAGATGGATGTAAAAACGGCATTCTTGAATGGTGATTTAGACCGGGATGTTTATATGACACAACCTGAGGGTTTTACATCTCAGAATGGCTCGAAGGTATGCAAGCTTCAAAGATCCATTTAATGGCTTAAGCAGGCATCGAGGAGTTGGAATATAAGGTTTGATCAGATAATCAAGGAACTGGATTTCTGCCCAAATGTAAATGAGCCTTGTGTTTACAAGAAGGTTAGTGGGAGTGCAGTCGTTTTTCTAGTATTGTATGTTGATGACATTCTGCTAATAGGAAATGACATTTCTCTACTTCAAAATCTTAAAGTATAGCTGTCAAGAAAGTTCTCCATGAAAGACCTTAGTGAAGCAGCATTTATACTAGGTATAAAGAACTATAGGGATAGATCCAAGAGGCTGCTAGGTCTTTCTCAAAGTATATATAGAGACAAGGTATTGAATAGGTTCATCCTTGAGCATTCTCAGAAAGGTTATCTCCCGATGACAAAGGGGATTAACCTATCTAAGGATGAGTGTCCGAAGACAGCTCAAGAGAGAATGCGCATGAAGGATATACCCTATGCATCTGCGATAGGATCCATCACATATGCTATGATATGTACTAGGTCGGATGTCTCTCAGTCTTTGAGCTTTACAAGCAGATATTAATTAGATCCAGGTGAAAAGCACTGGATTGCCGTTAGGGCAATCCTTAAGTACTTGAGAAGGACTAAGGATGAGTTCTTGATTTATGGAGAAGGTGACTCACTATCGAAGGTTACACTGACGCGAGTTTTCAATCTGACAAGGATGACTTTAAGTCTCAGTCAGGTTTTGTGTATGTGTTAAATGGAGGGGCAGTATGCTGGAACAGTTCCAAGCAAGAAACTATTGCTGATTCAATCATAGAATCTGAATACATTACTGCATGCAAAGCAGGAAAAGAAGCTGTCTGGTTAAAGGGATTTATTGGTGATCTCGGTGTGGTACCTGAGGCTATTGATCTAATTACTTTATATTGTGATAACATTGGTGCTATAGCTCAGGCAAAGGAACCACGGTCTCATCAGAAAAATAGACATGTATCCAGAAAGTATCATATAATCAGGGAGATTGTTGATGCTAAGACAATTAGATTAGAATATATACCCACTGATCAGAACCTCACGGATGGTCTAATAAAGCCATTGACTCAAGTCAAACATGACCAGCATGTTAAAGCATATGAATTGAAACATAAGACTAATTGGCCTTAGTGCAAGTGGGAGTTTCTTGGATATGATGTATGCCCTTAGGGCAATTAGGGCAATATATCTTAGTTATGTAATAGTACGAATAATTTATTTAATCAATAAAGGCATTTGTTCTTCTGTTATATCAATGTGTTTCTATACATATATATTATAGCTGGTTAAAATATTTTCATTGATGTATACAAAAGTCCTTGACATATCATAGCATGAAGTCAGAGAAATTATAGTTGGACTATATTTGGTGGAACCTGCTTCATGTGCAATTATGATTATGTCTAAACTATCCATAGTCACAGTTTCATCAAGAAAGGATATTGATGAAACGGAAAGACTAGCATGTGGTCAACTTTCTTGGAAAGAGTCCAAGCAGTTAATCTCCTAAAGACTAAAGGTGGTGCCTTAAGTTTGATACATGGATATATCTAGGAGATATATTGGAGAGTGCAGCAAGATAAACACTTGTTATATATATCAATGTGTTAGTTTTTATCTTCATGCAATAAGCTTTGCGAATGTCCTCATTCTTAAGATGATACCTACCTTGTTTGGTGCTATTGCTATAATTTGGGTCATTACTATGCACTCATTAATTTAGGGTGCTACGAGTGATTATGGGTATAGTGATGATAGCACATTGGTAGGCTGTGTAGTCGGAAAGAATCTATCGCTCTGGATATATTAAGAAGTTGTACCTGGCCACTTGTTAAAGTGATGATTGCCATAAACCTCTGATCAGAGTATGTGTTTGATAGAAATGGTTTCTAGTCAAACACACTATGGTAAAAGGCAATATACTTCGGTAACAAGTAAATAACTAGGATAGCTTGGAGCAAACTCGCTATTAGTTGGTTAACACTTTAACCGAACCCAAAAAACCAGATGGTACTAATATTAAAGAATGGAAGGAATTTATCACACTGGATAACTATTGCATTAACCAGGATTAAGTCATAAGCATAAACGACATTCCGAGTAATAGGGGATGGTAGACCCTTGCTGGAGGGTACTACAGTCGTTTAAGGTAATTGAGTTCTATTCACCGTCTAGAGCATCGAGCCAATGATTCCATTAGAACAAGAGTTGGTTAAGCCTTAACAGCTCAATGCTTCAGGATCCTACAAGTTCACACACCTTGGACCTTCATCGGACTAAGTAAAGAACTAATAGATTTATTCTATTACGAAAATATAACATAAATAATAATTGGATTATTATTTGATTGGTTAAAATTGATTAGATCAATTTTGGATAGGCAAGGAATTTATTTTCACCGGTAACTAATTAATTAGAGTCATAAATAAATTATAATTGATTAGATCAATTTTGGTTGGACCAAGAAATTTATTTTGACTAGTGACTAATTTATTAGGGTCAGAAAATAAATATTTGAAAAAGGATTAAAAAGGGGAATTTTGCATTGGCGAGTTTAATTGGACCGAGAGTATAAAAGTATTTTGTATAGGCTCAAGTGCGTGGGAGTACACCAAAAGGTGTGCGAGCAATGCTGGGCATTGCTCGCGGCAGCCCATAAAAATAGGTTGCACAAGCACAGCCCACAAGCAAGGCAAAGCCCATAAGGGCTTTGCCTTGCATGTGCACATAGCATGCATGCTGTGTGCACATGGGATGGGAGTGATTACTCCCATCTCTCATCGTTCAAAAGGGGGAGGAGCAAAATGCTCCCCCAAGCCTATATATAGGTTGTTCCCTTTCCTTTCAAATTGTACCAAGCTCAAAGCACAAATCCTAAGCGAGATAATTATTCTCTCGGGTAATTGAACAAGTTATTTTTGTGGAGCCTGAATTTATTCAGGCACCGCTAGTTTATATTTTTGGGTGAGGCTTCTAAAGTGGTCTAGCAACTACTCGAGGCTTCTTAGTTCTTCCACCTATAGAGGTTTTGGTTGGTGGGGTTCGTGTGGATACTGATAGAGGCTATCCTACGATTGGAGGCTTGTGCAAAAAGGTTCTGCAAAAGCACGCTTCAACTAGTAAGTTCTTTTTCTTTCTCTTTTAATTATTAAGTCTTTTTTAAGTGTTTTTAGACTTAATAATTATGCTTCGGTTATTTTTACATGCTTAGTTTATTTTATGCTTAGGCTATAACTTAGAGTTATAACATGCTTAGTGTAAAATAATTATGCTAGGATATAATTTGGAATTGTGATATGCCTAGTCCTTTAGCATGCTAATCTAGGTAGAGAATTATTTAGTTAAGGCTTTATTTAATTTATATGTAACTAATAGGAGTTCCTAGGGACAGGAACAAAATTTTGAATTTCCGCCATGCCTCTTATGCATGTTTAATCTGACTATCAATTCCCAACAGACTAGCTTTTCAATGAGCTTATAGAGCTCCTCCGGGGCAAGCTCTTCTGGATCTCCATTGGCTGCAGATTCAATTTGGATTTTATGGGCATTTTTCAACCCATTGTAAAAATTTTGGATTTGCATCCATATGGGAATTTGGTGGTTTGGCACTCTCCTTAGCAATTCTTTGTATCTTTCCCATGCTTCGGAAAGGGATTCATCTGGTTGCTACGAGAAATGAGTGACCTCATCTCTGAGTTTGATTTCTTGCCTCGAGCGAAAGTACTTTGTGAGGAATGCTTGTGCCAACTGATCCCATGTTCTTATGGAACCGGCCTAAAGATTTTTCAGCCAATATTTAGCTTTATCCCTCAGAGAAAAGGGGAATAGCTGCCTAGTGATTATATACTATATTCTTTGAGTGTTTGCTTTGGTCGGGGCAAGTTGACCTCGCCTTCTCCTTCTTGGGGTCCATTGCCATTCGGAGGAATGGTTGCATCAACCATTCTTTGTTTTATGAGCCTTCTTCTCACTACTCCACTTAATCTACGGCAATTTCTTTCAATTTCTGGATCTACTAGATTTAGTGAACGACCAGCTTAACGTATACAACAATGATTATATCGAATAGACAAATTCCTTCACAAATGGCAACACATAGATTAAATGTACCAATTTACAAACAAAATCCAAATACTTCAAATGTTGCTCCCCGACAATGGCGCCAAAAACTTGTTGGTTGCCTAAGTAAAGTGATCTAGCAAGTGCACTAGGTCATGGTTTGTAGTATGGGACAAGCATAAGGTCGTATTCCTCAAGGGGCAAGGGGAATAATCTAAACTAAGATGTAAATTAGTGAGTTTTAAAATGATACAAATTAATTTGAGTAAGATGCTTAAAAGTAAAATGATTGCAGAAAGTAAAGTGATTGCTCTGAATGGTTACTCCCAACAATATTAGAACGGGGAAAGCAGAGCCAACAAGCAGTCAATCATGGTTAACAACTCCCTTAGTTTATCTTAACATATTTTTTGGACTTTGATCTAGGTTTCTTGTTCTAAATTACCAAATGCAGCTCTCAACTCGTGTTTAGTTTCTTAAAGGTTAACTTATAGGTTTCCTTTCACAATTGTCCCCTTTAGCACTATCCAGGAACCTCTCAGTTAGTTAGGATATGTGTGTCTTATGTTTTTATTCCATGTTAACAATTCTCCATCCTAGTTCTTCATGTTACACTAAGCATAAGTTGATCAAACTTATGAGATATTAAGTACAAACATAAAATAATCAATTATAATTAAAGTTAGGAATAAAAGAAGAGGAGCGATGATACCATGATTAGCCTATCATGCTTGTTGGTTGTACTTGGGTCGGCTTTAGTTACTCATAATAATATAGATACAACTCAAAGAAGTTCTGGAAATGATAAACCTGATATATATATATATATATATAAGGTTTTTACAGAGATAAGTTGTGAAAGTAACCAATCAAAAGCATGCCTCTTATGCGAGGCTTTGATCCTAATATATAGTGGCAAGTGGGTCTTTCTAGAGATGCCACTTGCCCAAAATGATGATTATATCAGTAAATCATCCAATCAAACAGTTCTAGCAGGTTTAATCTTGCAAGGAATGTACACCACTTGCTAAATAATCTATTACAAAAAGACGAAATGCACCGCCCTACAAGTGGGAGGTCTTCCACCGGTTCAAGCAAAGCATCTTTCTATAAGCTTTATATTTCTGGTCTTCCTTCATTTTTTTCTTAGGTTTGGGCTTCTTTCTCTAGGCCAGGTTCACTTTTGTGATTGCCCTAGCCAGTTTCCTGCTTACCCTGACCAGTCTCGTGCTTACTCTGCTTTGTTTCATGATTGCTTTGCTCAGTTTCTAGCTCTTTCGAGGCAAGCAAGAGTGTTTCTAGGGGATTCCTGTAATTGTACAAAAACACCAATAAATCACATAATTTTCCCACACAATTGATTATTTTATTGCTAAATTATTAGTATTTTCTTGGTATAAATTACTCTTATCAATCACCCAGTCTATAGAGTGCTTAAGTATGATCCAAAATATAGCAACTCTCGAATAAGGTAACTAGTATCTCAGGTCTGAGGATATTCGTATTGCTATTGCATCAAGACAGAACACCAATACATAATATAAATTGTCGAGTGTTGTGTCATAACAGTCTCGAATGTATTTCCCTAAATACATTCATGTGTTAACCCAAGGCACCACCCTTCAACACTAGAGATATGCTGCTTGAATTAGATTCAAAGAGTATGGCGACGCATGCTAGTCAATTTGTATTCATCAATGTCCATTCTTGATGATACTATTACTAGGGATATCTAGACAAATCATAATTGCACATGAACCAATTCTCACCCAACATAGTCCCACTATGCCCTTATAATCCATGCTACAGTTTTATGAAGGACTTTTGCAAATACATCAATGAATATATTCTTAACCAGTCATAATATATTTACGCAGTCATCGATGTAACAAAAGAATGCCTTTATAACTTGTTTGTACAAATTCAACGAACTAAGATATATCCCCTAATTGCCTCTAGGGCATACATCATATCTAACAATCTCCCACTTGCATTAGAGCCAGTTAGCCACATGCTTTATGCCATAATGATTAACATGCTGGTCATGCTTAATCTATGTCAAAGGCTTGGTCGGACCATCCACCAGGTTCTAATCTATGGGAATGTATTCCATCATCATATCCTTGTCCTTTATCATATCTTAAACTATATGATATTTTCTGTGCACATGTCTATTTCTCTGATGAGACTGTGGTTCTTTTTCTTGAGCAATAGCCCCAATGTTATCACAATATATCACTATTGGATCTTCATTGTTAGTCACCATGCTAAGGATCACCAATAAATTTATTTATCCAAATAGCTTGCTTTGATGCTTTCGAAGAAGCAATGTACTCAAATTCTATGGTTGAATAAGCAGATGTATCCTGTTTGGAACTCTTCCAAACAACTGCCCCTCCATTTAACATAAACAAGTAACCTAACTATAACTTGTAGTCATCTTTATCAGATTGGAAACTTGCATTTGTGTATCCCTTTTACTGAGAGATCACCTCCTCCATATACCAAGAACATTTCCTCAGTCCTTCTCAAGTACTTAAGGATTTTGTTAATGGAAATCTAGTGCTTCTCACCTGTGTCAGATTGAAATATGCTTGTGGTGCTCAATGCATGTAAGACATATGGTCGTGTACATAGCATACATGATAGATCCTATTATGGATGCATAGGGTATTCTACTCATGCGCAATCTCTCCCCTTATGTTCCCAGACACTCAAATTTAGAAAGGTCAATTCCTTAAGACATTGGAAGATAACCCTTTCTTGATTGCTCAAGGTTGAACCTGGTCAATACTTTGTCTATGTAAGTATCTTGCAATAGACCTGACAACCTCTTACATCTATCTCCATAGATCTTTGTACCTAGTATAAATGATTCTTCTCCAAGGTCCTTTATGGAGAAATTACTTGACAACCACAATTTAACTATTTGAAGAAGAGAAATGTCATTTCCTATTAGTAGTATGTCATCAACACACAATACATGGAAAATGATTGCACTCCCACTAACCTTCTTGTATACACAGGGCTCATAAGTGTTTGATATAAAATCCAAATTCTTGAACGTATCATCAAACCTTATATTCCAACTCCTGGATGCCTGCTTAAGTCCATAAATGGGTCTTTGCATCTTGCAAATCTTCGAGCCATTCTAAGATGAAAAACCCTCAGGTTGTACCATATATACATCCCGATTCAGGTTTCCATTCAGGAAGGAGGTCTATACATTTATTTTCTAGATCTCATAGTCATAATGAGCAGCAATGGCCAGGAGTATCCTATTGGATTTAAGCATGGCTACTGGTGAAAAGGTCTCGTTATAGTCTATTCCTTCTCGTTGACTATAACCTTTTGCAACCAACCTTGCCTTATAGGTAATTACATTACCGTCCCTATCAGTTTTCTTCTTGAAAACCCACTTCCAGCACATGGGTCTAACTCCATCAGGCTCATCAACCGATTCCCATACTTGGTCTTCAAATGTATCCATCTCTGATTTCATGGCTTTTAACCATTTATTAGAATCCGAGCTCTTTATTACCTCCTTATAGGTCTTAGGTTCATCCTCCTCCATTAGAAAGATATGTTTATCATCCATGATGGAAAACCCATATCTTTTGGGAGCACTGGGAACCGTACCATATCTACGCACTGGCTATTGTATAACATGTTATTCCTTGATCATACTCTCTTATGTATCAAGTATAGGAAGAATCAGTTGACTACCTTGTTCACCTACTTAAACTCTAAGTTCAAGGTCGCTCCCACTAGCTTTTTCCCACAAGTATTCCTTCTCAAGGAATTGAGCGGTCCCAGAAACAAGTACCCTTTGTTTCTCAAGATCATAAAATGTGTATCATATTATCTCTTGAGGATAACCAATGAGGAATCACTTATCTGATCTAGCTCCAAGCTTATCTGACATTGCCCTTCTAACATAGGTAGGATATCCCCAAGCTCTTAGGTGAGAAAGAGTGGGTTTCTTACCATACCACCTTTCATATGGTGCAGTATCAACTGATTTTGAGGGCACACAATTTAGGATATAAACTGTGCTCTCAAGTGCGTATCCCCAAAAGGATTTGCTAAGACTTGTTTGGCTCATCATGGACAAAACCATGTCTAACAAAGTTTGATTCCTCCTCTCAAACACACCATTGTGCTAAGGAGTATAAGGAGGGGTGGTCCATTAGGGTAATATTTTATTATCCCTTATATAATCTTGAAACTCTTGGCTTTAATATTCTTCACCTCAATTTGTTCGAAGTGCCTAAATATTCTTTCCAAGTTGTTTCTCAACTTTATTCTTGTAGTCTTTAAACTTTTCAAAACTATCCGATTTGTGCCACATAAGGAACAAATACCCATGCCGTGAGTAATCATCGATAAAAGTTATGAAGTATACGAATCCTCCATGTGCTTGCACTTTTATTAGGTTACATAAATCTGAGTGTATCAATTCCAATGTACTTGTGGCATGTTCCCCTTTTCCCTTAAAGGGTTTCTTTGTCATTTTACCTCTCAAACAAGACTCCCAGTCTATTGGACCCAAGTCACCACTTTTATGTAACTTAGTTAAGCGGGTTTCATTTATATGGCTTAAATGACAATGCTATGAGTAGGATGATTTGTCCTTATCTAATTTCTCTTAGCATGGTTAATATTGAGAATACGCTTTTGTAATCACAAAATATCTTTCATTATGCTTCTATCCAGAATATTTTTCATAATTTGATAACATCTTTTATCAAATTGGAATCAACTCCATCTGCTGTGAAGTAGAAAACAATATTCATAGAAGTATAACAATAATTATGTCCTTATTACAAAATAGCCAAATGGAGATTTTAAGTTCCTTCATCAATAGCAGCTACCAAGCTCTAATGATATCTCATAGGTACAACTCTCCTTTTCCTAATTCTCTACTTCTCTTCAATACCTATACCTTTGTATAGATATGTGATTCATACACTTGATATGCCATATCTATGTTGAATCCCAAAGAGATGTAGAACATTCTCAATTATAAAACCTTGAAGTGGAAGTTTCCAAAACCTCTCTTCTAATGCCATGAGACAAAAGCCTTTCAATTTCATATTTAAATGAAGATTGTGTTTCCAATGTCCCATATTGAAATAATTACTTTGTTTCCAAAACAAAGTTCTCAAGATCCTTTTGTTTTCTCTTAACTTTACTCTTTCTTGCTTCTATATTGGACAATACGTGTCCCTTTATATCCTTAGAATAACACTGAATCAATCTTCCTTCCTTGGAAAAATCCTTTCTAAGATGTAAAGACATAGACTTTCAAGTCCAGATTTCATGATGCTTCAAATGGTTAGGGTAACATAAATCCTAACATCTAACTTGATGTTTATCCTTGTTTCCTTTAAGCTACTAACATAAGGTAACATGGATCTTAACAACCTCCAAGGTGTTTTATCCTTGTTTTCTTCATGTAATTCCTGCATTTCTACATGATGTAAAAATATTTGTATCATGTTGTTTAGTATTGGGCTCATATGGTGTATGAGCCAAGCCCTAGGCTTTGAGGACTATCCTATATTTCTAAACAAACCCTTGAATTTGGAGCCAGTTAAATATAGTTATCAATGCAAATGTTTATGTTGGAAGTAAAGATTCAAACTAAGATATATGAAAAGAATCAATGCTTAGACTTAGTTTTGTACACGCATCTAATTTTAAGGTCTTTAAATTAAATACATTTTCCTACTATTTTAATAATGATTTTTGAAAACTCAATAGCCCCTTCTATTGACTTTTCAGGAAACATGGTCAAACCATTTTCCTTAGTAGGTATCATACATAACTCATTGAAGCTAACGTCCATTATCATGAGTCAAGCTAACTTAAATAGCTATGGTTGGATCTTGTCCATTTACATCTAATGCAATTTCTAATCCATTTGAGTTCCAACCAATGTACATGCATAACCATTTATATGACTCCTCAAATGATGCCTCCAGCCTAACATTAGCTCCGATACTACGGACAACTAACCTAGTCCGGTTATGACTTAACCCTAACTCAAATCACATGAACAGACGGTGTTAAAGAAGAATGCATGTAGTACATGAGCAACTCATCAATGAAAAGGCCTAGAAGCACATATTATGATTTAGGAAGAATAGTTCTATCTTAATATTTTAATGGGGATTTGTTGGTGCAACAGGTCTCGCCTAATGTAGGACTTATACATGGACATGATTATGAAACTATAACTAATTCCAGGCTATAAGGAATTAGTAGGTTCAACCTAGGGGTCATGCTCAACTGGTTATTCATAATCATTTCATCATGCCAAGACTCCACATATATAGCATGCAAAATAAACAAGGGTGTTCATTGTTATAAGTTCTTGCACCTATGTCTATAAGTTTTAATTTAACAATTTAAACTTTCATTGTAAAACCATATAATGAATCCAATTCATTATACTAAAAATCAACTAATTTGTAATAGTCCCTCTTGGTACTTAGAATCTAGAACCGATGGAAATTACCAAGTAGGAGAGGCCCCCTTGAAGCAAATGAGTAGCCAAGTGCAATCCTTGCCAGAACAACCATAGGGCCTTCTGACTCACTTAACCATAGACTATTTACATTCAAAATTTCATTCTTTTGTAATTTAAGAATTATTCCACTTAATTCAAAAATCAAAGCATTTACAATCTTAAGTAAAATATTGTTAATTCTTAGATAACTACCCTGACTAAGTTTGAGCAACACTTAATCTAGCTATCACAATATTTTCTATTGCAAGAAATAAATTCATAGGCATGGCATGGCATACTCGAAAATATTGCATAGAAAATTAGACCTAGCATATTTCTAGTCAATCATACAATCGCATTAGGCAGGCTCATGATACCATTGAAGGTCTAGATAGGCAGGTTTGAACATGAAAAGCAGGCAATGCGAATTTCAAAATTTATCTA
This sequence comes from Euphorbia pulcherrima, assembly GCA_947683365.1. NCBI lineage: Eukaryota > Viridiplantae > Streptophyta > Magnoliopsida > Malpighiales > Euphorbiaceae > Euphorbia > Euphorbia pulcherrima. Next base: position 60,890,872 of record CANTUS010000004.1, on the reverse strand, counting down.
AGTCTAAGGATCTCCTAAGCATGGCATGATTGACAACATGAACCAGTCTATAACTATTTTAGGTCTTAAATGCTTATAAAAGGACCTAATAATAATTTAACCACATACTAGTTGAAGCGTGAATCTCAATGTCAGCAGAGAGACACCCTAGCTTGCTTGCACAGACTCCAAAGTAGAAGCCCTCTATAATGGATCCACACGAGCCCCACTGACCACAACCTTCTAGAGAGGGAGAACCAAAAATTTATTGGAAGATAGCTAGACTTCCTAATTAATTTATTCTAGAAGAAATTTCCTTGATTTTCTAATTCAAATTAAATACGTCTTTCACCGGATTACTTATAAGAATCTTGAACAACCAAGACAAGAAAGAGACAAGGGATGAAAAATAAGTGGAAAGGAGAGCTCTATGTATAGTGGTTAGGGAAAATCAAATGGACAATTTAATCCAATCCCTAACCAATCAAAATTAAATAAACAAGGGAATTTAAGTTATTTAATAACTTAAATAAAAGTAGGAATCAACACAAGAACTGAGGGCTTGCTTAGGGAGCAAGCTCCCTAGTCCATAACCAACACTGCTAGTTGGCGGCCAGCAGTGTGGTTGGGCCTGCATAAGAGCGCAGGCCTTGCGGTCTGTGCAACCCGCTAATGGCGCTAGTGGCCCATGCTCTATGCAGCACAAAGGCTCAAGGCCTATGCATCTTGTACAGGCTGCAACGCAAGCCCATTGTGGGTTGCGCACCTCCGTAGTCCACTTTGGGCTCGCACATAGCGCATCGTGGGCTGCCTAGTGCAACCTACTTTTGCATGGCCTATGGGCCCATATGTAGCACTGCATATGCACTACTGCATTGGCCCGCTCGAAGACATGTACTGTCTAACAGTACATGTGCAAGTCCACTCGCGTAGGTTCCCTAAACCCAACTTTAAACTTTTGTTCCTTCTTCCCCTCTTTATTTAACCTCTCATTATATTTCGCCTCACTAATCTAACCAACGAAAATTGGTTTGACCTATTAAATGGTCCAATGATTATTTACTCTTCTAGATTAGACCTAGTATAATAGTTCTTTATATTGCTCGGTCGTAACTCAAAGTGTGTGACCTTATAGGATCCCGTAATATCAAGCCACCAAAGTTTAACCTAGCTTAACTTCCTCTTCAGGAATTGACTAGCTCGAAGTTCCAGATCGTTGTAGATTTTGATGACTTTGATCAGTCATAGTGGCTCTCTAGTATAGGGCATATGACAACCCAGTATTTGGAATGTCACGTGCCTGTGACTTAACCCCGGTTCTGCAGCAGTTTTAATATAATTCACTCCTTCTATCAATGGTTAAGTACCTATTTTCTTGGGCTCGGCTTAAGTGTTAGTCCACTATTAACCTTAGAGGCTACCCTAGTAATTTAGTCTTGCTGCTAAAGTACACAACTCAACCATTTTAATGTGTTGACTAGGAACCCGTCCTATCAATGCATACTTTAATCAGAGGTTTACAAACGTGTCACTTCTAACTAGTGGCCAAGGCACAACTCCATTATATTATTATAGTTAAGAGATAGATTCCTTATTGACTACTCAGCATACCAACGAATAGATATTTATTATACCCGTAACCACCCATATCACCCAGTCTATAGAGTGCTTAAGTATGATCCAAAATATAGCAACACCCAAACCAAGTAACTAGTATCTCGGGTCTGAGGATATTCGTATTGCTATTGCATCAAGATAAAACACCAACACATAATATAGACTACTGAGTGTTGTCTCATAGCAGTCGCTAATGTATTTCCCTAAATACATTCATGTATTAACCCAAGGCACCACCCTTCCGCACTTGAGATATGCTGCTTGAATCAGATTCAAGGAGTATGATGACATATGCTAGTCTATCCGTATTCATCAATCCAATAATGATGATACTATGACTAGGGATATTTAGACAACTCATAATTGCACACGAACTAGTTCTCACCGTACATGGTCCTACTATGCCCTTACAATTCATGCTATGATTTTGTTAAGGAATTTTGCAAACACATCAATGAATATATTCTTAACAAGTCATAATATATTTTCACAGTCATCAATGTAATAAAAGAATGTCTTTATAACTTGTTTGTACAAATTCAACTAACTAAGATATATCACCCTAATTGCCTCTAGAGCATACATCATATCTAACATATTGTTCTAGGGAGTGATGGATCTCATCCGATTACTCAGCTTGCCAATGTACATGTGTCACTATTTTTGTAGCACCAGTAGCATCCCAAAGAACTATTTAAGATGACCTAGAGTATAACAGCAGGCTTATGCAGGGCAACTAGCATCTCTAATATGAGGAAATTCGTATTATTACTGCAATAAGATAAACACTAACACACATATATAAGGATTGAGTGTTTATCTTATAGTAGTCCTAAAATATCTCTCAAATACATTAATTTCTTAACTCAATGCACCACCTTCAGCCTCAGAGATGAGATGCTTAGATCTAATTGAAGGAGTAGGTATACACATGCTAGTCTACCCGCTTCATCAATGTCCAGTCTTGATGAAACTTTGACTAGGGATATTTAGACATTATCATAATTGCACATAAGAAAGATCTCACACAACATATGTTGGATATGATTTATGCCCTTAAGGCAATTAGGACATATATCTTAATTATGTAATAGTACGAATAATTTATTTAATCAATAAAGGCATTTATTCTTTTGATTATATAAATGTGTTTCTATATATATATATATTATAGCTGGTTAAAATATATTCATTGATGTATGTATACAAAAGTCCTTGACATATCATAGCATGAAGTCAGAGAAATTATAGTTGGACTATATTTGGTGGAACCTGCTTCATGCGTAGTTATGATTATGTCTAAACTATCCCTAGTTATAGTTTCATCAAGATAGGATATTGATGAAACGGAAAGACTAGCATGCGGTCAACTTTCTTGGAAAGGGTCCAAGCAGTTAATCTCCTAAAGACTGAAGGTGGTGCTTAAGCTTGACATATGGATACATCTTGGAGATATATTGGAGACCGCAGCAAGATAAACACTTGATATAAATGTCAATGTGTTAATGTTTATCTTCATGGAATAAGCTTTGGGAATGTCCTCATACTTGAGATGCTAGTTGCCTTATGTGGTACTATTGCTATACTTTGGGTCATTACTATACACTAATTTATTTAAGGTGCTACGGGTGATTACGGGTATAGTGATGATAGCACGTTGGTAAACTGAGTAGTCGGAAAGAATCCATCACTCCGGATATATTAAGGAGTTGTACCTGGCCACTTGTTGAAGTGATGATTGCCATAAACCTCTTATCAGAGTATGTGTTTGATAGAAATGGTTTCTAGTCAAACACACTATGGTAAAACGCAATATACTTTGGTAACAAGTAAATAACTAGGATAGGTTGGAGGAACCTCACTATTAGTAGGTTAACACTTTAATCGAACCCAATAAACCAGATGGTAGTAATATTAAAGAATGGAAAGAATTTATCGAACTGGATAACTATTGCATTAACCGGGATTAAGTCATAAGCATAAATGACGTTTCGAGTAATGGGGGATGGTAGACCCTTGTTAGAGGCGTACTACGGTCGTTTAAGGTAATCGAGTTCTATTCACGGTCTAGAGTATCGAGCCAATGGTTCCATTAGAACAAGGGTTGGTTAAGCCTTAACAGCTCAATACTTCGGGATCCTATAAGGTCACACATATTGGACCTTCATCGGACTAAGTAAAGAACCAATAGATTTATTCTATTACAAAAATATAACATAAATAATAATTGGATTATTATTTAATTGGTTAAAATTGATTAGATCAATTTTGGATAGACCAAGGAATTTATTTTGACCGGTGACTAATTAATTAGAGTCATAAATAAATAATAATTGATTAGATCGATTTTGCTTGGACCAAGAAATTTATTTTGACTGGTAACTAATTTATTAGAGTCAAAAATAAATATTTATTTGAAAGGATTTAAAGGGGATTTTCCATTGGCGAGTTCAAACCGAAAAGTATGAAATATTTTGTATAAAGTTCAATTGAGCAGAATACACCGAAAGGTGCGCAAAAACTGCTAGGCAGTGTTTGCGGCAGCCCTTGTTCATGGGCTGCACAAAGGTAGCCCATGAAATGGCCAGTGCGAGCTGGGCTCGCGTCATGGGCCGCGAGGCCCAGCCTATGTGCAAGGCAAGCCCACAATGTGTGCTTGCCTTGCCACATGCAGCGTGCTATATACGCTGCATGTACATGGGGCACACGCGGATTGGATCCGCGTGTGCAACCCGTGTGGGATGGGAGTATTACTCCCATCCCACATCGCTGATGGGGAGCAAATTTTTACTCCCCAAGTCTATATATAAGCTGTCCCCTTTTCTTTCAAAATGTACCAAGCCTAAAGTATAAATCCTAAGCGAGATAATTAATCTCTCGGGTAATTGAGCAAGTTATTTTTTAGGAGCCTGAATTTATTCGGGCACCTCTAGCTGATATTTTTTAGTGAGGCTTCTAGTGTGGTCTAACAACTACTTGAGGCTTCTTAGTTCTTTCTCCCGGGGAGGTTTTGGTTGGTTGGGTTCTGTGGATACTGATAGAGGCTATCCTACGATTGGAGGCTTGTGCAAAAAAAGGTTCTACAAAAGCACGCTTCAACTGGTAAGTTCTTTTTCTCTTTTAATTATTAAGTCTTTTTTTAAGTGTTTTTAGACTTAATAATTATGCTTAGGTTATTTTGCATGCTTATTTTATTTTATGCTTGGGTTATAACTTAGAGTTATAACATGCTTAATATAAAATAAATGTGCTAGGATATAATTTGGAATTATGGTATGCCTAGTCCTTTAGCATGCTAACCTAGGTAGAGAATTATTTAGTTAAGGCTTTATTTAATTTATATGCAACCAAATAGGAGTTCCTGGGGACAGGGACAAAATTTTGAATTTCCGTCATGCCTCTTATGCATGTCAATCTGACTGTCAGTTCCTAACAGTGGTATCAGAGCCCCCCTATTTAGTGCATAATTAAGTTAGAAGCGAACTGAATATTATTTTGTAATTGAAATGATTTGTTTATTTAATTGTTTGGAACAATATATATAAACTTGTGTCTTTCATTTCAAGGTTAGAAAATGATTATGAATAATTTTGAATAAGCATGCTCAACTTACTCAAATTATACAAGTGTCAATAATTTATTTAAATTACATGGGTTATATATGCTCCCAATTTACATGAATTGGAAGAATAAAATTTATTTGTTCAAGAGAATCCGTTGGTCTTCAAGTTTGTGCCTATATTTGTTCTGGCTAAGGATTGGACTTGGTGTCTACTCCTCATAGGGCACCTCTCCTACCTGGGAACCTATATCGGTGCAATTTGAATTGACCAACTGGGGGATTAATATGAACTAATTTATTTCTAGTGTATAAGATGGTATTTATATATGTTTCTATAACAAAGTAAAAAAACTTAAATCTATTGAATAAAAGCTTAAAGAAAATGCAATATAAATATAACAAATAATAGTGTTAATTATTTTGCATATAATCTAGGTTAATGGAATGTTTATAATAAAGAGCTAAACCCACATAAGGTTAGACCTTATAAATTAATTCTAAAATTCCCTGAATTAATACAAGTTATTATTTTGTCCATATGATAAAATACTAGATTGGGTGAGACGTTTAACACCAATAAAATCTCAAAGTAAATATATTAAGGCAAGTTGTAGTCTTCCTTACTTAAATTTATAATACGGTCTCTTTGGGCTATTAAAGTGCTACGCAAAGCGTTCCTTCTAGTCCACATTGATTGGTTGTAAAGTTTGGGATAGGGTCTGCCTTAACAGAGCTGAGGTAGTCCACCATAAAATTGGGGGCTAAACCCAGATCTGAGATATATTCAAGGAGATGCTTAATATAAGAGCACACGTCCCTTGGGATTAGGGAACTTGAATGAATTAGCAATTGCATGCAATGCAAATGGAATGGGATTCCATCTATCACTTACTATTATGACTTGACTTATAAAATTGGGGGTTGTAATAGACTAGTTATAGATGCTACATACTAGGAAATTTAGCTGGGCTGAAATTCACGAATTCAATAGAATGGGCTATTGCAAATTTTGAAGAAAATAGTAGGAAAATATATTTAATTAAAAGTCCTCATATTAAATATATGTACTTAAACTAATATTGAAACACTTTTCTTTTCTTATATCTTAGGTTGAAAATGGCTTCCAATTTTAATCTCTGTATGTTACTTGACACCAAATTGAATGGCTCAAATTTTTCTGATTGGTTCCGAGCCGTGAGATTAGTTCTCAGATCCGAGGGAATTGCCTATGTCCTAAGTGAAATTTTTCTTGTAGAACCTAATGTTGATGATCATGTGGAACATGATGCCTGGTTGAAGCACAGGAAAGATTGTGAGACTGCCATATGTATTATGTTGGGGTCTATGAATTTTGAGCTTCAAAAACAACATGAGAACATGCCCTTGGAGGACATGGTTCTCCATCTTGAAGAACTCTTTTCAGAGAGGGAGAGGACAGAGAGGTATAAGACCTCTAAGCTCCTTTTCGGGACCAAGATGTAGGCTAGCACCTCTGCCTCTCAGAATGTACTGAAACTCTTGTGATACCTTGAGAAACTGAATCGATTGGGATTTGAGATGAATCATGACTTGAGCATTGACCTCATGTTGATGTCCTTAACAGATAGTAACTCAGGCTTCGTGACTAACTATTACATGAATAGGATTAATTCTACTATCCCTAAATTAATCAATATGCTGAAAATAGTAGAACCTCGGATCAAGAAAGATCAGAAACCTCTACTATTGGTTGAAAAAGGCAAGGCTTCTAAGAAGAAGAAGCAAGCACTGGGTGCTAAGAAAAGAATCAGTAAGAAGAAGAATGAAATGAAGGCATCTAAGTATGTCTGCTTCTAATGTGGGAAATCGAAACATTGTAAGAGGGATTGCAGAGCTCCTGCTTCTGAGTATTTAAAGAAGAAGCCTATAGAGGCATCTATTCAGGTATGTTTGTAATTGAAAACTTTGCTACTTTTCTGCGAGAATCCACTTGGGTATTAGATACTAGTTGCGTTCTCATATCGGTACTTCTGTGCAGGGACTAAGGAACTATAGAAAACTTACAAAAGGGGAGATGGACCTACGAGTGGGAAATGGAGTCAGAGTTGCTGCATTAGCCGTAGGGAGCTTTAGTCTTATTTTGCCAGGTGGACTTGTTTTAGTTTTGAATAATTATTACTACATTCTAAGTGTTACTAAGAATATTGTATCTGTTACGTGTTTAGCAGCAGAGGGATTTGAAATTTTATTTTCAAATAATAATTGTCAGATTCGTTTGAATAATATTCTTTATGGTTATGGAATGTTGAAAAGTGGCATTTATATTCTTGATACTAAAGCAGAAGTTTTCAATATAAACAATGTGAAGAAAGTTAAATTAGATAATGAGAATTCCTTCAACTTATGGCATCGCCGTTTAGGCTACATAAACAAAGATCGCTTAACCAAGTTGCATAAGCGTGGAGACTTGGGCCCAATAGACTTGGAGTCTTACGGTGATTGCGAACCTTGTTTAAAAGGAAAAATGACAAAGTTACCCTTACAAGGAATGGGTGAGCAGGCCACAAGTACATTAGAACTTGTACATACTGGTGTGTGTGGTCCAATGAGTGTTCAGGCACAAGGAAGACACTCCTACTTCATAACCTTTATTGATGATTACTCACGATACGGTTATTTGTACTTGATGAAGCACAAGTCTGAAAGTTTTGAAAAATTCAAACTATTCAGAGCTGAAGTAGAGAAAAAGCTTGAGAATAGTATTAAAACACTTCAGTCAGATCGAGGTGGAGAATACTTAAGTCAGGAGTTTCAGGATTACCTATAGGAAAACGGGATAGCTCCCCCAATGGATCTCTCCTTATAAACCCCAACAGAATGGAGTGTCAGAAAGGAGGAATCAGACTTTATTAGATATGGTCAGGTCCATGATGAGCCATGCAGTTCTTAGTAAATCCTTTTGGGGATATGCACTAGAGAGCACGATTTAAGTCTTAAATAGAGTGCCCTTTAAATCAGTTGATTTTACACCTTATGAAAGATGGTGTAACAAAAACCCATCTCTAAGTCACTTAAGAGTATGGGGCTGTCATGCTATGGTAAAGAGGATGGCGTCAGATAAGCTAAATTCTAAGGTTGACAAATGTCTGTTCATTGGATATCCAGAGGAAATAATTGGATATCTGTTTTACCAACCCAAAGCACAAAAGGTATTTGTGTCTCGGAATGCTCACTTTTTGGAAAAGGAACACTTACTTGCAAAAGTCAGTAGGAGCAATATTGAACTAGAAGTTCAAGAGGAAGAAATAGACAATCAACTGATTGACCCCATTCTAGATACACAAGAGAGTGTGATCCAAGAACAACCTATCAAAACACAATCATTGTGAAGATCAGGTCATATTCATAAGGGTCCCGATAGATATGGGTTTATCATCACTAATGATAAGGAACTATATCTTATAGAGGATGATGAACCAAGGACATATGATAAGGCAATGAAAAGCTCAGATTCTAATAAATGACTAAAAGCCATGAAGTCAGAAATGGATTCCATGTACGAGAACCAAGTTTAGAATTTGGTTGATGCACCGCAAGAGGTTAGACCAATTGGGTGCAAATGGGTCTTCAAGAAGAAGACAGACACGGATGGTAATGTAATTACCCATAAAGCAAGGTTGGTTACGAAAGTTTATAGTCAACAGATAAGTATTGACTACGATGAAACCTTCTCATCGGTAGCCATGCTTAAATCCATAAGGATACTCCTCGCCATTGCTACTCATTATGATTATGAGATCTAGTAGATGGATGTAAAAATAGCATTCCTGAATGGGGATTTAGACCGGGATGTGTATATGACACAACCTGAGGGTTTTACATCTCAAAATGGCTCGAAGGTATGCAAGCTACAGAGATCCATTTATGGACTTAAGCAGGCATCCAGGAGTTGGAAGATAAGGTTTGATCAAACCATCCAGGAACTGGATTTTTGCCCAAATGCAAATGAGCCTTGTGTTTACAAGAAGGTTAGTGGGAGTGCAGTCATTTTTCAAGTATTATATGTTGATGACATTCTGCTAATAGGAAATGACATTTCTCTTCTTCAAAATGTTAAAGTATAGTTGTCAAGAAAGTTCTCCATGAAAGACCTTGGTGAAGCAGCATTTATATTAGGTATAAAGATCTACAGCGATAGATCCAAGAGGCTGTTAGGTCTTTCTCAAAGTACATATATAGACAAGGTGTTGAATAGGTTCAACCTTGAGCATTCTATGAAAGGTTATCTCTCGATGACAAAGGGGATTAACCTATCTAAGGCTGAGTGTCTGAAGAGAGCTTAGGAGAGAATGCGCATGAAGGATAAACCCTATACATCCGTGATAGGATCCATCATATATGATATGATATGTACTAGGCCGGATGTCTCTCAGGCTTTGAGCTTTACGAGCAGATATCAGTCAGATTCAGGTGAAAAGCACTGGATGGCCGTCAAGGCAATCCTTAAGTACTTAAGAAGGACTAAGGATGAGTTCTTGATTTATGGAGAAGGTGACCTCACTATTAAAGTTTACAATGATGCGAGTTTTCAATCTAATAAGGATGACTTTAAGTCTCAGTTAGGTTTTATGTATGTGTTAAATGGGGGGGGCAGTATGCTAGAAGAGTTCCAAGCAAGAAACTACTGCTGATTCAACCATGGAATCTGAATACATTGCTGCATGTGAAGCAGCAAAAGAAGCAGTTTGGTTAAAGGGATTTATTGGTGATATCGGTGTGGTGCCTGAGGCTGTTGATCCCATTACTTTATATTGTGATAACAATTGTGCCATAGCTCAGGCAAAGGAACCACGGTCTCATCAGAAAAACAGACATGTATCCAGAAAGTATCATAGATGCTAAGATAATAAGATTAGAATATGTACCCACTGATCAGAACTTCGCGGATGGTCTGACAAAGTCATTGACTCAAGTCAAACATGACCAGCATGTTAAAGCATATGGATTAAAATGTATGTCTAATTGGCCTTAGTGCAAGTAGGAGTTTGTTGGATATGATGTATGCCCTTAAGGCAATTAAGACGATATATCTTAATTATGTAATAGTATGAATAATTTATTTAATCAATAAAGACATTTTTTCTTTTGTTTATATCAATATGTTTCTATATATATATTATAGCTGGTAAAAATATATTCATTGATGTATGTATACAAAAGTCCTTGACATATCATAGCATGAAGTCAGAGAAATTATAGTTGGACTATATTTGGTGGAACCTGCTTCATGTGCAATTATGATTATGTCTAAACTATCCCTAGTCATAGTTTCATCAAGATAGGATATTGATGAAATGGAAAGACTCGCATGTGGTCAACTTTCTTGGAAAGGGTCCAAGCAGTTAATCTCCTAAAGACTGAAGGTGGTGCCTTAAGCTTGACACATGGATATATCTGGGAGATATATTGGACACTACAGCAAGATAAACACTTGGTATAAATATCAATGTGTAGTGTTTATCTTCATGTAATAAGCTTTGCGGATGTCCTCATACTTGAGATGCTAGTTGCCTTGTGTGGTACTATTGCTATACTTTGGGTCATTACTATACACTAATTTATTTAAGGTGCTACAGGTGATTACGGGTATAGTGATGACAGCACGTTGGTAAACTGAGTAGTCGGAAAGAATCCATCGCTCCGGATATATTAAGGAGTTGTACCTGGCCACTTGTTGAAGTGATGATTGCCATAAACCTCTGATCAGAGTATGTGTTTGATAGAAATTGTTTCTAGTCAAACACACTATGGTAAAAGGCAATGTACTTCGATAACAAGTAAATAACTGGGATAGCTTGGAGCAACCTCACTATTAGTGGGTTAACACTTTAACCGAACCCAATAAACCAGATGGTACTAATATTAAAGAATGGAAGGAATTTATCGCACTGTATAACTACTGCATTAACCGGGATTAAGTCATAAGCATAAATGACGTTCCGAGTAATGGGGGATGGTAGACCCTTGCTAGAGGCATACTACAGTCGTTTAAGGTAATCGAGTTCTATTCACGGTCTAGAGTATCGAGCCAATGGTTCCATTAGAACAAGGGTTGGTTAAGCCTTAACAGCTTAATACTTCGGGATCCTATAAGGTCACACACATTGGACCTTCATCGGACTAAGTAAAGAACTAATAGATTTATTCTATTACGAAAATATAACGTAAATAATAATTGGATTATTATTTGATTGGTTAAAATTGATTAGATCAATTTTGGATAGACCAAGGAATTTATTTTAACTAGTAACTAATTAATTAGAGTCATAAATAAATAATAATTGATTAGATCAATTTTGGTTGGACTAAGAAATTTATTTTGACTGGTAACTAATTTATTAGAGTCAAAAATAAATATTTATTTGAAAGGATTTAAAGGGGATTTTGCATTGGCGAGTTAAAACCAAAAAGTATGAAATATTTTGTACAAAGTTCAGTTGCGCGGAGTACACCGAAAGGTGCGTGAACACTGCAAGGCAGTGTTCGCGGCAGCCCTTATTCATGGGCTGCACAAAGGCAGCCCATGAAAAGGGCAGCGCGAGCTGGGCTCGCGGTATGGGTCGCGAGGCCTAGCCCCCGTGCAAGGCAAGCCCACACATGCAGCGTGCTATGCACGCTGCATGTACACGACCCATGTGGGATGGGAGTACTCCCATCCCACATCGCTGATGGGGAGCAAATTTTTTGCTCCCCAACCCTACATATAGGTTGTCCCCTTTTCTTTCAAAATGTACCAAGCTCAAAGTATAAATCCTAAGCGAGATAATTAATCTCTCGGGTAATTGAGCAAGTTATTTTTGAGGAGCCTGAATTTATTCGGGCACCTCTAGTTTATATTTTTGAGTGAGGCTTCTAGAGTGGTCTAGCAACTACTCGAGGCTTCTTAGTTCTTTCTCCCGGGGATGTTTTGGTTGGTGGGGTTCGTGTGGATACTGATAGAGGCTATCCTACGATTGGAGGCTTATGCAAGAAGGTTCTTCAAAAGCACGCTTCAACTGGTAAGTTCCTTTTCTCTTTTAATTATTAAGTCTTTTTTTAAGTTTTTTTAGACTTAATAATTATGCTTAGGTTATTTTGCATGCTTAGTTTATTTTATGCTTAGGTTATAACTTAGAGTTATAACATGCTTAGTATAAAATAAATGTGCTAGGATATAATTTCGAATTATGGTATGCCTAGTCCTTTAGCATGCTAACCTAGGTAGAGAATTATTTAGTTAAGGCTTTATTTAATTTATATGCAACTAAATAGGAGTTCCTGGGGACAGGGACAAAATTTTGAATTTTCGCCATGCCTCTTATGCATATTCAATCTGATTATCAGTTCCCAACAACATAGTCATTGTGCTTTCTATTTCATGCTATCATATGTAAAGGACTTTCGTTACACATATATCAATGAATATGTTTTAACCAATTATAATATATTTAACACAGTCATTGATATGAACCAAAGAGAAGCCTTTATTAATTATCCAAAATCAATTTGTATAAGTATAAAATGAAGACATATCGCCTAATTTGTCTTTAGGACATACATCATCTCTAACAGATCGAAATATTGTGCTCACCCCGATAAACCAAGTAAATTGTTGCTATGTTGACTGATTTCGTTTTCTTCTTTTATGTTCTTCCTTTAAAGATTTGCTTCAATGAAATCATAAAGAATTGGCTAGTAATTGTAGGGTTAAATCACTACAATTTAATTAAAGATCCTTTTCAATCTTACTTCTACGGTTTAAATATCAGATTTCTCAGTTTTCATAACATGCAAATAGGAAAAGTACAAAGAATACAACCATAATGTCTACGTAATATACAATGCAAACTATATATAATAATAATGCACATATTTATACTTTCAACACAGTAACATAAATTCTAGTAACTTTTGATGTTTGGGATAATGTTGTTTCCTAATGAAAACAGAATTACATAAAGAAAAATGACTAAAAGCCCTTTCTGGTCGCTAGACACCTTATACCTCTTTGGATCCGGGCTTTTTGCAATTTGCTAATTTGATACATGATACATAAAAATATGGTACATATTGTTCATTTGGAAGCTAATTTATAGTAAATCTAGTACATTGAATATGAAAAGACACAAATGTATTAAAGTTTCATATGTCAACCAACTCGGAAATTATAGAGCACCGGGTATTTTGTACCATTCCCACTTAGTGATCAAAACGTAGCAACTTTTTATATTATAATAGTAAAAAGTGGCTATGTGTTAGTTAATTAGTGGGAATGATACAAAATATCTGGTTCTCTGTATAAAAACCTAACCGGGAAATTGGTACAAGGCATATAACCAATTGTCTTACTCAAATATAATTACATCAAAGAGGATTATTAATCCAAATATTAGGCATACCAACTTCAGACTGGAAGCTTTCAGAACTTGGAGATCCATGTTGAAGAAAATCATTGGAATTTGAACCCATGCTGGTATTAAGAGGGTAATTCAAATAAGCTTTAATAAATTTTTGATCGTGATGAATGTGATCTATAATAGGTAAATGTGGATCAAATTGTGGGAAAATGAGGTTATTGGTTTGGTTGGGAGAGAAAATGGAGAAGCAGGGCACTTGCTCATGATTATGATGTAATAACTTATTGGGTTGAGTTTGGTCAAAAGTGATGTAAGAATCCATTAATGCCGGAAGTGTTCCTGTTCTACCTCTTGTTTCATCATCATTGTTGTTGCTACTACTTGGCCTCTCTATTGCTTCTCTGTTCTTGTAGAACACTCTGCATAGAACCCAATCCTCCTGCATATGCATATACTACTATCATGACACTGTCTCACTTAAAAGTTTAAGATTAAAGTCGTAGCTTTTGTATTACTCCAAATACTCTCCAACACACACGAATGCTTTTTGGGCTTGAAGCGGGCAGGACCGACCGTAAACATAGACAAAGAGTGCGACGGCCTAGGACCCACGGTTAAAAGGGCTCATATTTTATAACTATGTGTATTGTACATAAGTTTTAAAAAATATATGAATTTATTCAATGCAAATAAGTTCCATTATTAACATTAAGAAACATTAAAATTGTACTATTTCAATTTTATATAAAAAAAACAATCAAATGGGTTGTATTTCTTATTTTGCCTAGGGTGCTCAATTGTTAGGACCAGCCTCAGAAGCGGTTGCAACACATCCCCACTTAACCTTGTATTCAATTTCATTCGAAAAATGGAACTGACCCGACTAGAACTTCTAACCTCTAAACATAAGAAAACGTCCTTATCCTACATCTCCAACAACTGCAACTTTATAAATTCTATTCTTAATGCTAAACTAACCTGTAAAATTTTGTAATTTGAAATTTAACCAAATTTGATACACTTATGAGGCTGCTCTATTGAAAATCTGTTGTAGTAGATTTGGTTTGATATAAATGGGGGGAATTGTGTTGAAAAGACAAATGTACTAGATTTTCATGTTTGCTAATATGGAAGTATTCAAATATCTATTGAGTGAGAATCTATACCTTTAGAATAGACCTAAACACGGGTAAGTGAGAAGTAAAGCCTATCCAAGCCAGCCCTTCATGAAATGAGTTTGAACTAGCTAATTGGATAATAGGCTTAGATTGGTCCGAATCCGTAGTGGACCGAATGATATAAAGGAAAAAAATTTAATGATGGGTCGGACTTGGGTTTTGACTCTTCTGCAAAAGTTAGACCCGATCTCAACTATTATATTTTACAACTTGGAGCGGGCTTACACCACAAATTTTTTAAATGGGAGCGATTCCGCCCATCCCGTGGCCAGGTCAACTCTAGACCAAGTGACATATAATCTTTCTATTATAACACGTAATTATTTTTTCCTAAGAGTGGAAGTATGGCAATTCATTTCAGTAATTTGTCAATCAAACTAAAAATACACTGAAAAAGGTCAAGCACTAACATTATTGATGGTGGCTATGGGTTTGGACTTTGGACATCTAATATATATATATATATATATATATATATATATATATATATATATATATATATATATATATATATATAAATCACGATGATAGTATAAGATCCTCATTAAATAATGAATTTGGGATTTATCATCTTAGGTAAGCAATTAGCTAACCTAATGTTTTTCATTTATTTTATGATTAGAGAATGAACAGAAATTGCGTTTCAAAAGAAGACAAAACAAACATCAAAGTCAACAAAAATATTAAAATGCAAGATGCACCATGATATGGTAAAGTGCACTAGTATTGTTCGAACCTTTTTCCTCAAAAAAAATATATACAAAAAACTATATCAAATCTTTAACAATTGAAATAAGTAAGAACTTGTATCAGAAAAACAATTTAATAAAACAAAAAGAATATCCTCTGAGTTTTGTTTTCTTTAGTCTAAAGATTGATGATTGGCCTAGTCAGACCACAATTTGCTTAAGAAACCAATTTAGAGGCTTTCAATCAATTTGTATTCTATGAGAAATTATATCATGACATATTAAAATAGTTATATCATATGATTCGTTATTACACTTTCAACTTGATAATAAATACTAAAATGTCATTAAACGATTGATAATATGATTTCATGACATTTCAGGCCAGACATAAGTAAGTTTAGCTATATATTACAAGTTATACAAATAATATCCTACATTTTACCTATCAACTCGAATTTTGGATAAAATAATGATCAACCAATAAATAAGCAAAATTTGATAACAAATAAAATACGAAAAAATACCTTAAGAGGAGAAAGTCTCGAGGAGGAAAGAGGAGGTTCGATGCGAAATTCGTGCATAACCCAATCGGTTTTTTTGCCTTTAGGAGCTCGACCTTGATAGAAAACTAAAGTTTTTCTCATGCCAACAATACTTCCTTTTTTAACAATCGATCTGTCTTTTCCGGTTGCTTTCCAATACCCCGAACTTGTTGCTCGATTTGTTCTTATCCCCGTTGCATATTTCCTATCCCTTTGGCTATAAAAATACCACTCTTTTCCCCCTACACATGCTTTTTCTGTATAAATTTTTTTTAACTAGTTAACAATAAAATTTAGAAAATATAAATCACTAAATACAAAAGATTTTTATAATAACTTAAATTGATTCTTTTAATAATTAAGTCAAGTGGTAAAATAGCATCTCTAAACACAAAAAGTCTGGATGCTACAAGAGGTTTAGAAGAAGCCTTATGTACGGTTTGACCACAGCGACCATAAAAAAAAGTAAAAAACAGCTAAAAAATCACATGGAAGTAGCTTAAAAAAAGTGTTTGCTGAAGGGGTAAATTTAAAAAAAAGTATTATGTAATTTTATTTATTTATAAAATAGGGTATGAGAAATTTTTTCTTATATAAAGTAAAGTCTGTGATTTATAACCGTTAGCAAATGAGGGTTTTTTCGTCCATTCCATCAATTAAACTAATGTGACAAATGGACCGAATAGAAGGTGAAGAGAAAGGTGTGAGTTTTCCATTTTACCCCTTACAACATCAGCTTAATTAACAAAATAGACAAAAAAACCCTTATTTACTAACGGTTACAAACCTAAGATCCCTCTCATACAAAAAAACCATTTATTGTATCTCATTTTACAATGCCCACTGAAAAATACCAAATAGGTAGGATGTGGTTAAATGGTCAATCTAATGAAAATTAATGGAGAATTAGTGGGAGTTTTCTATTGGTGGGGATTTTCCTTGTTCAATTTCTTTTTAAAAAATTGGGGAGCCTTATATTAGTTATTTTTTTTGAAAAACAGCCTTATATTAGTTATATTTTGAGGTTTTTTTAATATATTTATACATGTCAAATTAATATTACTTACGTGTCCTGCATCTTTTAGATTTGAAACAAGAATTGGGATCCTTTACTGTCCAGTATGAATTATAGAGTAAATTTGGGAAAACATGTGCCCCACAATGAAGAATGAATGGCTCATATTTTATCTAGCTTTTTTAACAAAAAATTGCATTTTCACTCTTTCTTTCACAACTTCACTCTATTGTAAAGGGTTCATTCAGAAAATCACAGTCCTTTAAACAAAGGTTCCAACAGGTGTGGAAAATTTATTGCTTTTAATTAAATATTTTTTATTACATTGATTGAATTTTAAAGTGTTGATTCTTAAGAGGTGATATAAAACATTCCTTGAAGGATATAGTTAGAGACTGGGAGTAAGCATATCCTCACTCACAAATGGGTCATATATCATGGACACTTTTTTTTTAGAGATTTAACTTTAATTGCATTTTACATCTATTTTTTAGAGTTCTAATAATATTTCAAAGGTATATATTTCAAATTCAATTTCTATTTATACTAAAAAAATTTAATGCAATATGTTAATTTTACATGCACATGTACATTACATCTAACAATTCTTTTCGTTCTTTCTACAACATTGTGTTTGCATTTTCCTTTGTTCTGCAAATATTTTGCGCCAAGTGTACTTCGGGCGCGCGTCTCGGCTCAGGGATGCCTTGGCCTTTTGCGCTTCAGTGCGACTTGTGCACTCTAAGTCAATTGTCTCTAGTATCTTGGTTCTACATGTTATTTACCATTTCTGTTGTGGTATGTTTTTTTAAATAAGGAAAAAAAGATCAATTATGTTAATAACTGTACATTAAAAATAAAGATTTGAAGTATTAGGTATGGTGGTGTCATCGGCTCTCAAGTTGGTCCAATGCTTCATCTCTGTTAGGCGAATAGGGGACTGGATTTCATCAATGGATTTGGTAAAGGGAGAAATAAAATACTAATATTAATATTAAAAAATAAGTATTTATAAAATAGAAATTACTTATCCATGTATAATATGATAGTGATGGTATGTACAGATGCGTGTGGTGGGCATTAGGTTTATGAAATTCATGACTTTTAGGTTTGCTTTTATATTATCTCAATGGCTTTCCTAACTTTTGGTTTTGGACCATTCCCATAAGTGTCAATATCCTCCATAACTCTTTGAATTTGTATTTCATTTTTTATTTTTATTTTACTCTTTTGACCAAAACTATAATAATATAGCTTATATTTTTCTATGGAGTAGCTAACATGGCTTATGATTAAGGAAGTATTTAACTCTTAAAATTATACTCAGTGTAAATTTTAAGGTGAACTTCATCAAATATTATTTGTTAGAAAAACACCTATTTTCATATTTATCAATTATGTGAGAAAAACACCTAGTTTTGTTAGAAAAACACCTATTTTTCATATTTTTCAATTATTTTTCATATTATTTTTTTATCATTATATTTTCGGAATTTGTAATATTCACCACTTAATTTTTCAGCACTTAATTTTCAGTTTTAATAAAACTATTTAGAGAAAATTTAAAATTTCCCTCGAATTATGTTAGAAGAGAATGTCTGTTTTACTTTTTTTTTCATTTTCTTAATTTCTAATAATAATAATTATTATTTATGTAAAAAATCCAGTAATAACAAAATCAATAACTAATCTATTTGTAAAAGAAAACATTTTATACACGTTGCATAATATAACTGAATAACAAGGATAAAAAAACGTAACAATCAGAGGTTTGATTAATTAAAAATTTACTTTTTGGTAAATTGGATTGAAGTTTGAATTACTTAAACACCTTTTGTATGACTATGGCTATTCAAAAAAAAAAAATTACATGTCCTCAATTTGATATTCACTTTCATGTCCTCTATTTATTTTTTTTGACACGTGGTAATATTTATTATTGTTTTATTAATTTTCAAATTTACATTCCTACTTTTTATCATATCTTTCCTACAAACTTGCCACATATCAAAAATATATGAGAGACATAATAGGATACACCAGATCGGAGATATGTGATTTTTTCCCGCTATGTAGATTATGAATTGAACTCATTATTTAGCTAAAATAATGAACTAATTTCCTTAATTCCAACTGTCTTAACAACTAATATTATCAACTTTACCATCTCACTAAAAATAAAATTTGAAAACCAAATGAAAATGTAAGATAATTTCAAAAATATGTAGCTAGTGATTATTTCTTATTACATGTAGAAAACATCAACTAGAGAACAAATAAAAAAATCCTACATATTTTAATAATTTACATTAGTTTCCAAAAATAAATAAATTAAACCGCATTTAATATTTTCCTTTTCTAAGCATTTACTACTCATTTCTATGTTTGACATTTTTCTTTATTATTAATATTTGAGAGTGAGATATTTTTATTTTTAAATTTATTTCATTGGATTTATATTAATATCAAACAAAAACTCACTCCACCTTATTTAAATGTGAACTCAAATTTATAATTTATAAGATTCACAGTTTGAGGCTCCACTAGGCTAAATCTTTCAACCTCAATTTCTTAAACATATTCGTACTTTATCCTATGGGAGGAAAGTTTATTTTCGTAATTGAGAGTACCAGAATTTGAGTGTGGATAAATACTATTATTACTTTATTCTATTAAGAATTGAATGTAAAATAAATTGAAAAGAATTTAACTAATATCCCTGAATAAAGTATGGGGTTATTAAAAGATGATAAAAAAAACTAACTTTCCAATAAAACTGAGATTACTCACAAATAAAATATTGTATACAATTAAAAAAAATTTGTCCTAAAAGGTAAAAAGAAAGTATAAAGTAGAAGAGAAAAAGGGAACAAACCAGGAATATCCCAAGGCTCACACTTGTTGAGATCAACTTCCAACAAAAGAAGAGAATCAGAATGATTAATTTTGTTGAGCAAATAATCACAAACAAGTTCTTCATCTCTTGGATGAAATCTAAAACCAGGTGGCAGTTTTGCCTCCACCATGCTTATGCTTATGCTTATGCTTTTGTTGCTCATCTTACTTTCTTTCTCTATTGATAATTCTCTCTAGAGAGAGAAAGACACTCTACTATTTGTAATATTGTTATGCCAATTATGACAATCCACAGAGCCCGCCTTAGCCAATATTTATACACCGCTAATTCACTTACCAAAAAAAAAAACCAGCTAATTCACTACGGCCGAAAAGTCAACCACTTATGTCATACACTATACAACTATAACATTATTATTATTATTATTATTATTATTATTATTATTATTATTATTATTATTGTTGTTGTTATTGTTATTATTATTTAAGATAAAATATTTAATCTAAAATCCTCTTCAACTATTTCTAAACTATTGTAATAATTCCTTAATTTTATCATTCAAAATAAGTCCTTATGTTATTAAAAAATATTTTTATTTCTTTCTATTTGTTAATAATTTAAGAAACAATAATTTCTAATAAAGACTTCTAAAAACCTCTATATTTTTTTCCGTAATTTTAATATATTTGTGGGGTCTTCTTATAAGCCTTATAATGTACTCTTCTGATTTCTATTACAATAATTTACCTAAAATTATACTATCTCTGTCTATTTAGTATTTTCATTTTTTTTATTTTTATTAATACATTGTTTTCAATTTTTTTTTCAAATTTCCTCTTTTATTAAATAGGAGAGGGAATGTATATTGATGAAATTATACGATAGAAATTAAGATGAAAGAGATTTTTAGTATAGAAATAGAAAAGATAAATTAATCTTTTTATATTGTGATAAATTTTTTGTTAGTATTACTGAATATTGTAAGAAAGAAAAATAAAAAGGAATATATATTTTTCACTAAAATTATACATTTTTATATAAGTCATTTTAGTAAGAAAAAAATGTTAAAACATCAAGTTAACTAATTTTGAAAAAGGCAAAACACCTAAATGCAGTAGTTTGATAAAAATAATTTCATCTAAACTTTTATTAAATTATCAAAATATCTCAAAGCAAAATACAACAAACTTAATTACTTTTTATATCATCATTATACGCTCTTAATGACTTTTCATACATCGTTACACAAGTTCATGCGTTTTAGGTTTTTATTTTTAATTTTTTTTACTTATTTTACATTTATCTCTCAAATCGTTCATTTTTTTGATATGCCGCTGCAGAGTTTTTTGTTCGTCTCATTTTTATCTTCGAAACACCATCCATTGTGATATATTTTTTCCAAAATAATTTTCGAACTGTTATATATCTCTTATAATTCTAATATAAGTCTTTTTGTATTTGCAATGCTCATTAAACTGTCATATATCTGTTATAAATCTATTATAAAACTGTTATAAGTCTAAAATAAGTTCGTTATAAGTCTAATAGAAGTCTCTTTGTATTTGTAATGCTTATTGAACTATTACAGATCTAATATACATCTGTTATATATCTGTTATATATGTGTTAAAATTTTAATATAAGTCTTTTTGTATTTGCAATGCTCATTAAACTATTATACATCTGTCACAAAATCTATTATAAATCTGTTATAAGTCTAATATAAGTTCGTTATAACACTATTATAAGTCTCTTTGTATTTGTAATGCTTATTGAACTATTACATATCTAATATACATCTATTATAAGTCTAATATAAGTTTCTTTGTATTCGGAATGTTTATTGAAACCATTGCATATCTAATATAAATCTATTATAAGTCTTTATTATATAACAAAAGCGTGCGCTTTTTAACGCTTTCTACTCCCCCTATGCTTTGTCTTAAGAAAAGCGCAAACGGTGCGCTTCGCTGCGCTTTTGCGCTCCAAGTGCAAAAGCGAGCGCTTTTGACAACTATGCGTCTGCTACAAGCCTGATAAATGTCTAATACATGTGTCTGATGAAATATATAACAGATTTATAACATATTTGTATTAGATATGACTACTATAAAATTGTTTGACAAAATCTGTATGTTTTTTTTGTATCTGTTACAAATCTATTATAAATGTGTTATATATCAGTTATAAGCCTAAAATAAATATGTATGTATGCTACAAGTCTAATAAAAGTCTAATACATGTGTTTGATGAAATACATAACAGATTTATAACAGTTTTGTATTAGATGTGACTATTATAAAAGTGTTCGGCACGATTTGTATGTTTCTGCTATAAATCTAATATAAATGTGTTATATATCTGTTATAACAGATGTATATCAGTTTAATGAGCATTGCAAATACAAAAAAGACTTGTATTATTAGACTTATAACATATTTATAACAGATTTATAATAGTTGTATATTAGATATGTAATAGTTCAATAAGCATTCCAAATATAAAGAGACTTATATTAGACTTATACCAAACTTATATTAGACTTATAACAGATTTACAATAGATTTATAACAGATGTATAACAGTTCAATGAGCATTGCAAATACAAGGAGACTTATATTAGAATTATAACACATATATAACAGATATATAACAGTTCGAAAATTTTTTTGGAAAAAATATATAACAATGGATGACGTTTCGAAGATAAAAATGAGACGAGGAAAAAATTGTAAAGCGGCATGTCGAAAAAATGAACCGTTTGAGAGATAAATGCAAAACAAGCCAAACAAATTAAAAAAAACCCCCAAATCGGATGGGATGTGTATATGGCGTATAAAGGTAAAAAGGGAAACTTAAAATGGTTAGAAAGATATGATTTACTTATTGAGTTATTTTGGTATTTATTTTGGGCAAATGAGTCATAAGTGATAATTTCCCTTTTGAAAAATGAAACGGGCAATATTTAGTCAGTATTCGGTACTTGGGAGGACAAAAACGCTTGTCAAATATTTTTTAACATGAAATTAAAACAGATAATGTAATTGAATTGAACGCTTTTTTTTTCTTTTTAAGGAAATGGATGTTATATTATAATCACACCATAAAACGGGCAACACAAGTCGGGGGATTTGTAAGCCAAATTCCCGTTACCTTGTCAAAATAAATTGTTCGAGCTAAAGAATGAGCGACCATACTATCGTTTCTACCAACCAAATTGAAAGTACATGAGCTAAAGAATTTGAGACTAACTTACAATCTGAAACAAGAGAGACAAACAAAGAATAACCCCAAATGTCATTTACCAAAGCATCAAATAAGACACTATTATCAATCTCCACAATGATATGAGTATATTCGAGTTGCTTCAACCATGACAATGCTTCTCGAACTGAATAAGCTTCTGCTTCTACCACGGAGATGAGCAACGGCAACGGGCCTGCCTTAGCTGCTAGGAAAGTTCCACTTGATCCACGAAAAACACATCCAAATGAAATGTTTTCACTATCGTTGAACAAAGCTGCATCACAATTACGTTTAATAAAAGGAGCGTCAGGAGCTTGCCAATTAATAGCGACGTTAGTTGCAGCCCCAAAATGAGCACATGGATCATTTATTTGCTGAAGAAGAGGCGTGGATAGGAGCTGCTGAATATTAGGACTAAATAAATCATTATTTACATGTTGAGGTTGTAATACTGGATTCATTTTTAAAGCCACAACCCATTGAGCAAAAAGGCTTTGTGCAGTCTTACTACCGATCTTGGTTGCGAATAGATTGCGATCCAAATCACCTTATTCCGAGCATTCCATATCGCCCACAACAAGAAGCATACACGCTGCAAGAAAATAGACGACCTGCATCTTAACCATCGAGCAATTACATCATTAGTAGAGCAGTGCATAGCTACAGGGAAGTTAGGGTCAAAGCATACCCAAACTCTCTAGCAAAGCTACAATAAAAAAAAGTGTATGATATTCATTTTCCAAATCCATGAAACACATCAGGCACCCTCCATCATCTACCACTTGTTTTGGAAGCAAATTCATTCTAACCGGAAGACAATTTGACAAAATACGCTGATAGCAAGGCCTATAAAACCCTAACACCAACAAGGCCCACAAAGCCAATTCAAGGAACTTGCCCACCAAGCTAAGGGGACAAGAACACATGTCAATCATCCAGACATTCCTTAACCTCCAAGGCCGGACACGTGACAACCATCCAAGGGACACTACCCCTATATAAGGAATAAGGGCACGTATCCCCAGGTAACTTAACACATATAACCTACCCCTTTTAGTAACGTCTACATCATCCCCCCACGCCACTAACTTGAGCGTTGGAGAGGCCACGTCGGACATCCGACCTGGCCCTCTATAGATGCTGTCTGTGCAGGTATCTCGATCTAGGAAGCACCGAGCCGATCCTGTGTCCCGAGTCCCACGACATCAAGTTTGTGCAGTGAGCGTGGATCGAACACAGCGACCCGATTTATTCAGTTCAAAGAGCCTGCATCTTTCTCTTTTACGTTCTCATAGTTGGTAATGGAAGATTCAGCAAGGAAAAAGACAGCCCTGAAGCCAACATCGATCAAGGACGACACAAAAAAAGCCCAAGGGTCGACAAGTGATTTCGCAACACCCCCAAAGCCGGTTGACACATCGGGCAACGAAATCGAGAATATCGTGATAGGGCAGGAGTTCGATGCTCAGATAGAAGCAATGGTGGAAAAGCCCGACGCCTCGGACGATATTAAAATATTGGCGATAATGACAAAGCAAGTCATGTACAAGATGAGCCACATGGAACATTCGGTGAACACCTTAAATGTGCAACGCATGGCCAGAGAGGGTGAGGTCATTAACCTAGAGCGGAGAGCAGCGACATCGGCCCAATCTGGATACACCTGAAAAGGGTTTCACAACCTCAAGAGGTGTCTGATGTACGAATGAAGCCAAGAAGACAGTGCTCTTTCAACCCTCACGGCCTCGGATCATCAGCCCGACATAACTTTGCAATCAGCAATAACTCCACTAGAGCATTTGGAGACACCTACGATGGGCAGACCTTAAACTTCGTTAGAATGGAGTAGATCAGCTTATATAAAGGAAGCTTGAATCCTCACTTAATATGCTGATCAAAGATAGCAAATGCATCGGGGGCGACATATCCATCCTATCTTCTAGGGTCGAAATGGTCCCGTACACACCGGGGCAACCAGCTAGCATAACCCCATTACAGTTCTCAACCAAGTCCTGACTGACCGATGTAGGAGTACACACCATAGCTTTTGACAACGTCGCTATGGATTTGGGAACATTGTTAAAAGGTTTAGGATTTATTACCTTTAGGTCAAGGTATGATGGAGAAAAAATAGTCTCCTCAGTGTACGCTTCCGCAATTTGCTCTTCCGATCGAAAGTTGTACGACCTATCAGAATCTTTGGACGTTCGACCATCGGCCGGGTGAGGACGATGTCAATCATAGAAAACTTGAAGAGGAGGCACAAGAATTGGGATGATCATAGTAGGATGTACTGACAGAAGAACCGATGCAGAAGTAGAGCCCGAGGCGGCGGTCGGGGCGCTGGAGGACGAGGATGTCAAACCGATCAAGGCGGCATTTAGGATATCCATCTTAATGAAAAAACAAACTTATCGATGCTACAAAAAGCCGACGTAAGATGAGTAGAGCAAAAGACAATGAGAAGAGCGAGAAATGAGGGAGGAGGAGTTGGCTCCGCTATATATAGAGAAAATGAGCGGCAAAATTCAAAATATAGCCTCAAAAATTGAACCGTTAGGAAATTATGACCTAAAAAAGCCTAAACAACTGTGTGTCCAGCACGCTGAAGTCAGAAAGATGCGTATGGAACTAATGCATAAATAAATACACCAATCAGAATGCAAGTAAAGAAACTATAGATCGGCCTTCTACAAGGGAAAGAGCCTACCAATAACTTTAAAGTAAGCAGTGAAAGCCAATCGATGCAATATAAAAGCACAACTTTATTCATAGAACATAAAACTGAGCTCACAATGGCTGAGCCCATAGCCTTGGTATGACCGACGACTACATTCACAGAATGTAAAACCGAGCTCACAAGGGCTGAGCTCGTGGCTAACAAAAAAGAAAATAAAATACCACCAGAATGCCTAGGGGAAGATTCCGAGTGGTAAAAAATGGAGAATTGGAGGAGGATATCAGGCTAAAGAGCCGACGGTGGTGGAAGCCCTAGAAGAACAAGGAGGCAAAGGAAGTACCTTTTGCCAAGGTGTGTAACAAGGAAGGTTCCGATAACACCCCCGCCGACTTTTGGACATTACGTCATCCCCTGGGCAAAGCCCACCACACTACATCCTCCCTTGGGCAAAGAAAAGTCTTCAAGCAGACCCGTTGACTCGGTGTGCAAACCGTTTGGAGGTCGATGACCGATCATCCAAACATTGCAATGCATGATCAATCTACCAGATAGGGAGGAAAGGAACGATTCCGATGAAAACACTAGTGAGTGAATAATGAGAAACAATAGTTTACCCCACCCCTATTTATAGGAGTAGAGAGAGTACATGCCTGCAATTAATGACAATGAATTCTAAGGCATTGGGAACATGCAAAAACAACTGACAGTTAGCAGTCAAACACTCATCTTAGAAAAATTCAAACATTTTTTCCCGTCCAAACTTCAGTTGACAAGGGGGATCCCCGACCAATGTATAAACCCAAAGATCGGTCATCACACCTTCCGATGTGAAAGGTGTCACTTTAGAACCCCGCCTCCAACCAAAAGCTAAGATGCTACTCGAACCCTAAAGAGTTCAAACCGACCTAAGGGGGGACATCTCTGGAACCAGAGACAAAATATGACGACGCATTTTGTCTCCTTAAGAAGGTTGAACCTCCTAAGAAGCAACTCAAACCTTAAAGAGTTCGAACCGACCTGAGGGGGGACATCTCTGAAAATAGAGACAAAATTCGATGATGCATTTTGTCTCGACCATCTTCAAAATCTCGAAATGGATCCACCATTAGCATATGAGGCCGAAGGTCGACCCTAAAGAGTCTACACTGACCAAGGGGGGACATATGATAGCAAGGCATATAAAACCCTAACACCAACAAGGCCCACAAAGCCCACTCAAGGAACTTTCCCACCAAGCTAAGGGGATAGGTACACATGTCAATCATCCAGACCTTCCTTAACCTCCAAGGTCGGACATGTGGCAACCATCCAAGGGACACTACCCCCTATATAAAGAATAAGGGCACATATCCCCAGGTAATTCAACACACACAACCTACCCCTTTCAGTAACGTCTAGATCATCCCCCCATGCCATACTAACTTGAGCATCGGAGAGGCCACATCGGACGCTCGACCTCGCCCTCTAATGAGCTATTGTTTGTACAGGTATCTCGATCTAGGAAGCACCAAGCCGATCCTGTGTCCCAAGTCCCACGGCATCATACGCCAAATGAGAATTTGAATTTTCGAAGGCAAATTTATTGCCCATATTCGATTCCAAGGTAAAATGCTAGAAGTGTGAATAGAAGTTTGTCTCATTGATAAAGAGCGACAAACACTTTTAATGGAAAAATACCTAAACCCTCTAACTGCCAATATAGATTATATTCACGGTTCGATAAAGCGCGACAAACACTTTTAACGGAAAAAATACCTAAACCCTCTAACTGCCAATATGGATTATATTCACGGTCCTATAAAGGTAAATTGGTAGCTAAAATATATTTAGTTTCCACCTCAATAAAATGTGTTCGAATCGTGCTTATATTCTAAGAGCCATTTTCATTCAACCACGAAACCTTCTTATCATACAAGAATTGCTCATCCCAACCAACCAACTGAACTCATTGTGCCTGGTTAATCCACACATCTCAAGTGATATAAACCGAAGTAACAAGACCTACTCGCCATCAAACTTGTGATTTGAAGAAATCTAAACGAAAAAAATACTCCTCCAAACATAGTTAGGATTGTCTGTTAATTTTGCCTGAAAGATTTACCCATTCTTAAAATATTTGGTAGAAAACACAAGGCTTATCAGAGAATTTGGAAACTCTAAGAATCACCATAACTATTTACATAACAAAGTAGAATTAAATTCCATCAAGTTCCTAAAACCCATTCCTCCCATTTTATCTGGTCAACATAACAATTCCTACCTTTACCAATTGATTCCCCTTCAAACTATATTTTGTGAACCCCACCGAAATGAATTCAACATCTTATGGATAGCATCACAAAGATTCAATGGTAATCGAAAAACTAACATAATATAAGAGGGAATAGATCGCAATACAGATTTAACTATAACTTTCTTTCCACCCTAGCTAAGTTATTTAACTCGCCATGAATTGATTCGGTTCCATATTCGATCTCTAATAAAACAAAATGAGGCCATTTTACTTTAGCCTATCATCATGGGAATTCCTAAATACATAGTAGCGGATTGAGTCAATGAAATCCCAACAAAATCACTAATCATCTGCTTGTAATATTTATCCAGATTTGCACTAAACAAGACAAATGGTTTTTGAAAATTTATCTGTTGACCTGAGGCTTTGTCATAAACGCCAAACCATGAGAAAGTCATTCCGACAATGTGGCTCAGAAAAATAGAAAAATATCATCAGCAGAAAAAGACATGAGAAATTGGAGGAACCAATTGAGATACCTTACAACCACGAATGAAGCCTTCCGATTCAAATTTAGAAAAAAGAGCAGAGACACCTTGTGCACAAAGAATGAATAGACTAGGAGAAATAGGATCCCCTTGACATAGTCCCCATTTAGGAATAACTTCACCAAATTGCCTTCCACTAGAAGAAAATGAATAGCAAATCGAGGAAATACACATAAGCATCCAATCCACCCATTGTTTTGAAAAACCCATCTTAAATAGGGTAGTCGTTACATATGGCAATTCAATCCGATCATAGGCTTTAGACATGTCCAATTTCAAAGCTACGAACCCTTTTTCTTCTAATATCTTTTTATATAGATAAAGTCCCACTTCGTAAGTTACCATAACATTTTCAGTTATCAATCTACCACGAATGAAAGAACTATGAAATTTGGATACAATGTCATTCAAAACAACCTTTAGTCTATTTGCCAAAACCTTAGAGATAACTCGATATAACACATTGCATAGAGCAATTGGTCTAAAATCTAAAATTCGGGATGGATCAGTAATCTTAAGAATTAACACAATAGTTGTAAATTTTATCATGTCAGGCATCACTACAAAAACCAAAATATCATGAACATAAGAAAAGAGATCATCACTAATAGTGTTCCAAAAGGTTTGGTATAAACCTAGATTAAAACCATATGGACCTGGGGATTTATCTGGATGCATTGAAAAAACCGCAGCTCAAACTTCATCCTTTGTAACTAGCCTATACAACTCCTCATTTTAGAAAGATGATACTCATAAGGTAATTCAATCCAAAATTCCCAAATGCTTTCTGAAATAGAACATTGAAATAGTCTATAATATGTTCATGAAGATCACAATCCCAATCCAATCGATTACCATATTGATCAACTAAGAATTTTATATTGTTCATCTACCAGAAGCAAAAGCGTGGAAGAAACGAGTATTATTATCCCCATTATGTAGCCACCTTACTTTTGCTCTTTGCCTCAAATATAATTCCTGATACAATGATGCCAATTTAGTCTAAGCTTCTATATACAACAACCTGGACTGACTATCAAAACCCCTTCTAGCTCGTGATACTTCATCCCTATATTTCTTAATTTGTGAATGAAAGTGATCAACATCCTAACCACTCCATCCCTATAAGGGTTGTGTTAATCTTCCAAAAGTATCTTCAATTGATGCCCTCTCATATGAGTTCTAACATTGGCAAACTAAATCTTGACATTCCTTTCTCATTCTCCATTCATTATTAAAACAAAAAATTTGATTTCTCGGAACTCGCTCAGACACCAAAGATATATATAAAGCTGAATGGTCACTAGTAGCCATATCAATATGCGTCACCATGTAATTAGGAAACATTTAAAAGACTGTGTCATTTGCCAATCCACGGTCTAGTCTTTCTCTCAACATAACTCTTCCATTCCTAGTTCATTCCCACATAAATGGAAAGCCGTTGAGGCCCATATCTGAAATAGAACAATCCTCTAATGTTTGTTAAAATTGAATAATGCCATTCTATGAACGGGCCAGTCCAACGTATTTTTCTGAAATATCCAATAGCTTATTTAAATCTCCAACAACTAGCCAAGGCTCATAACCTCTAGAAGCTAGAGGTGACAAAGGTGCCTCTTCAGTTGACAGTAAAAACTCATAAATCTCCAAGTAAACTCATCAACCGTAATTATAATATCGATATAGGATAAACTATAGGTCTGCAATATCACCGAACATGAAGAATTCCACAATATAGCTAAACCACCACCTGAATGTTAGCAGCGAATTTCCATTGTAAATACAAGAAAAGGACGATAATAGGCTACCATATCTTTTAACTCCTGAAGTTTTTCGGGTTGGCCTAACCTGTGGCAATTCCAACATAAGATTTTGTTGGTCCATGTGAGGGGTGATCTAGGAGTCAGCGGGGGGGGAGGGGGGGAATTGACTCCTTTTCAAATTTTGATGTGAAATAATTAACTTTTTGATTAACTGATTTTAACTTTAAGAGTTGATGCAAGTTTATTTAGGAAATGGTGTTCGTTTACTATGATTATTTTACTTGGTTGCAGGATATAGACAATATAAAGGCACAAGTAAATAAATGCTTATGCAAAGTAAAACAAACATAAAGTTTTTATACTGGTTCGACCCTGCCTACATCTAGTCCCTAAAGTTTCCTATTCCGAGATTAAATCCACTATATAAAGCTCCTTCTGAGGTAGAGAAGCCTTTACAACTCTGGAATCCTTTGCACGCACAGAGTACCCTTCTCTCAATGCTTTTGACTCCACAATCTGATAGTACCCTCCTCTTAGATTCTTGTATCTCATCAACTTCTCCAAGTTGTGAATAGGGTTGAAGACCTCAGTACTCCTACTTAGTCTGTTATGACTCAGTCTATTAAGACTCAGAAGCTCGCCAAGTCCCCCTTGCCTAGCTTTTGATCACCTTCTTCTTCAGTAGACTGATTAAGGATTTGTGCTCTTGTACTTTATTATGAAGTAGCACTTACAAAAGATTTAAAATGTATTATTTAATTGAGCTTTTGTATTACAAATGTATAACAAAATTGTTTGCTTTGATGAATTTTATACTATTTTGATTTTGAAGTGTGCACTTGGGAAAATTGCTCTACACTTGATGGTTGTAGATAGAGGGTTATTTATAGTCTCAATGTTGAATTTGATCATTGATGCATGCCTAATAGAGAGTTCTTTTGACCATTGTAATTTGACCAGTACATTCCTTAGGATGGCTATATTCTGAGGAGCCTTTTTACAGTTTTCTTTAGAGCAACTTCTTCCTTTGTGACCGTTGGACTAGTTGTTAGACTGAGATCGGTCTTCCCGTTAGATGTGTACAAACTTGGTCAGCTCTATCCGTAGTTTGACTTTTGCAAGTTACATCATTTTGGTACTTACGGCTTTATATATGTCAGGTGTTAGGTGACTAAAAGTACTTTTCTGCTCTTGTTTATCAACTCACTTTTATAGAGGTGTCTTATCCCTTTTAGCGAAAGTCAGATAGCTAACTTTATAGGTTAGTAGAGATTAAGAAATCCATTCTTGGGAAAGATGGAATCACGTGACTTACCTAGGGATTATCAATTTCTCAGAGCTTTTACTTGATTCTGAGAACATTGATTCTTTTTATCTCTAATGTAATAACCCTCTAAGTGTGTTTACTCCTTAGTTGAGGTGGACTACTTCTGATGCAGTTGATTGAACTTCTGGTATGCTTGGTTTTGAGGAATCTTTGGTGTTTCTTAGAGCCAGTTTCTTAGTGCCCTTTTTCTTGCATTCCCTTCTTCTAACATATGTATCTTTTGTTTGATCATTGTCCTTGTAATTGATCCATCAGACTTTAAGATGCGATGCCCTTGACTCTAAGATCTTCTTATATCCTTTAAACTCTTCACTTGAATATATCCTTTCTCTTGAGTGATGAGTTTTGATCGCGTTTGTAGTGGATTTATCTTTTGAAATCTTTACTTCTGAAGTAGTATATTTTTCCTATGAGCTGATGTATCTTCTAATATGTTTGTCCTTTGGTGATTTCTTTACAGAGTTTGTTTTGACTTATTAGCTTCTGAGCTTGGGAGAGTCTTCTCTTTCTTGTGATGTGAGGTTTGCAAGGAGATATCCCATTAACTTGTGTTAACCAAGAATCATATCCTTCATGGTTTCTCTGAGCTTGATCTACTCTTGTGAGCACAACTTCTAATCTCTTTTAACTTTTATCTTTGATCGATGTAGTGAGTGCAACCTTTTAACAATTCTTGGATCTTCTTGACTCTGATGAGATCTCCTTCTGAGCTTAATCCAAATACTTTTATTATCTCCTGATCTCGATCCTATACTTTTGTTATCTTCAAAACTTTTAATTTGGATCTTCTGGATTCTAACGAGGAATGCCTCTGAGCCAGATCAAATAATCTCCCGCATTTTGATGATAACAAAAACCTACAAAGATAAAAGTTAAACTTGACATTCAAGATGTCAGTTTATGTTAGCTCCCCCATAATTCATGTCGAAATTTAAAAGTACAAATAGTGATCATACTAAGAAGCAATAAGATCTTTTTACTTATTTCAGAGTCAACACTGAGTTAACTCATCATAAAGATACAAGAACAATAAAGATCTATAAATATTACAAAAAGTCATCTAATCTAAGAATATCTACTACTTCTTCTGGCACTTTTGTTCCTTATCTTCTTGAGGGGATTAGAATGCCTCTGAGGCTTTTCTCTTTGCCGCTGTGCTGGCACTACTTTTCTCCCCCTTTTTCATATCAACAAAAGATCTGTCAGTAAGTATAGGGGTATATGAAACCATGTTCTTCTATAGTTTTGCTTGCTCTTGTCAAAAGTTGGAAACCCTCATTTTATGGTAATTTATTGCTTTCTTACAATGTCCGAGCCTCTTTAATAAAGTTTGTGTAGGACTTATGTAGCTCAGACGCCGAATTTCTTGAGGGGATAGGTGATTGAAGATTCATTTTGCTTTCTCCCTTGATTTCACTCTTCAGACATTTGTAAATAGTATAGATTCCTTGTTGTCTCATCATGATGTTGTATGTTAGATGGTTATGCAAGGCTCGAAGGGGAGCAATTACTCTAGGTTCTGACTTCATTGACATAAGTCTCATCTTCTCCTCAATTCCCTTAATACTTGCCTTTAGGCGCTCTTCTGATTCCGTGATTGCCTTTTTCTTTCCTATATATACATCTGATGCAATCTTGATTAGCTCTTCTCTTACTTTCTAGCAAACTACATTATTCTTATGCTTGAGCCTCTTATTCTGAAGCAGGTTTCTGGCATATCGAGACATTGAGCAATAGGCTTGGAGTGTGAGTAATCTCCTCTTTTTGTTTCTAACAATCCTCTTCTTTTTATTATGGCTGCTCTATTTTTCTAATCCCTGAGATATTTATGGAGTCTCAAACTCTGACATTTTTCTCTATTTTCTGAGCTTGCTGTCTCGATGGGCTCCTATAGTTCATTCTCATCGTATTCTGTATCTTCTTCTAATGGCTCATTTTCAGCAATCCCTTTGAGTTTTTAAGTCAGTTCTTCATTGGTTGGAGACATTTTCACTAGTAACTCAACCTCTCTTTTGTTAGCCATGATGTTGATGTTTGATTGTTTTCTTTCGTATGGGAGATCTTTGTGCCTGTGGATTGCCTTTTTGACTTCATCATTGCTTGCCTGTATAGCTAAGCTAAGCTAATGATCTTCATAATCTTTATCCTTGGGCTCATCATCCCTTCTCACAATGGCTACTTCTCCCTTCTTTGCCTTTTGCTTCTTTAGCCCCTTCTGAGCTTTTTTTGGAGACTTTTGAATGTTTTGTTCTGAAGCTCCTCTTGTTAATCCATATTCCCTAGTGTATTCTCTTCTCAAAGGAATAAGGCCTAAGTTGTTGCCTCCTTCTTTTGACTCACTGTTGGAGGATCTTACCAGCTTTCTCTTAGCTGATTCCTTAGAGATTCTTCTTTCAATTCTCCTCATTTCCCTCATGGAGAATTCTATAGGTTCTTCCTTAATGGCTTCTATCTAAGAGGCCTGTTGTTGAGCTAGATCAAGCATCATGACAAGCCTAGCTTCTTGCGTCATTACACTCCTACTTCTAAGGATTGCCTGTGGTTCTATATAGTGCCTCTGAGGACTCTTCCTTCTGACACTATGATGCTTTTGGGTTGGCTTGGCTTCTAAGTTATCTTTAGTGCAAAGAAGTTGGATTTAGAAATTTTGGTATAAGGCTTCTTCTTCTCAGAACCAAAATCTACTCTAGCTTTTCTAAGGATCTTTATCACCAAACCTCTCTTGCTGAACTTATTCAACTCCATGTGTAGAAGAATAAGAACAAGAAGGTTTATCTCCTTCATCTGTACTAGAAACTGCACAATGCAGTGTTCTAGTGTTGTCATCAAGTTTAGATCTTTGGCTTCTAAAGCAGTAATTTAGCCAACGTGTATTGTACATATCTATGGCCTTTTTCTAGCATCGGAGCACTCAGCTTGCCATTCCATCCTTTGGGAAATCCAAACTTCCTGTTATATTTTGGATGGGGCTTTTCTCCATTTCCCTTTTCTCTTAGGATTATGCCAGAATTTGGCACTCCAATGATTTCTTCAATAAGCTCTAGAGTTACATTAATTGGCCTTCCCTTCACTTTTGAGATGATGATATTGGGATTTAGGGATGATTCAGTATATTCTTATAGAATTCAATTATTGAGTCAGGGTATGTTGGTTGGTATATTTGTACCCATTTTTGCATCTTCTAGGTTGTTATGATGTTGGAGAGATGAGCTATTGTTAGCGCAAACCTATCAGAGAATGATGGTTGTGGGTCGAATTTTGTGGGATTATTCTTGAATTGGACATGTTTGGTTTGTGCTTGGGGATTTTTGGTTATTGTCATGACTATTCTTTTGAGAGAAACAATTGCAAAGGTTTTTGGTAATGTAAAGTGGAAGAAGATGGAGTTCATAAGTTTCTATAAACCTTGATGGGAAGTTTTTGAGGGGTTTTTGGTCATCTTGCTTCACAACTATTACGGTTTTGGAATAAACCGTTTAATATTGATAAGGACTTTATGGAGTTAATAAGGCTGTAATATGAATCGTTTTCCCATTTTTACAACTGTCACTTTTTACTCTTAGTTTGATTGCACATTTTGAAATTCATAATGATGTGGCAGGAAATGGCTTGACCTATTTACAACGTGTCGGGTTAAAAGTATTTTTAAGAGCTCTCCTCTAAGGCTAGAGTTTCCTTCTAAGCTCTTTTTCTTCTGATAAACCCTTTGTTTTTAATCAGCTTTGTTGCTTTGAGACTTGTGAGATGTTCACAGTTCTCAAGCTTCTCTTTCTATTGAGCTCGAGACACTTGGGTACCCAAACCCTTTTGGGTAATTTCTGTGACTCTGAGGCATTCTTGATTGACCATGCTCCTTCTTCTAAGGTAGCTTCCAATGTGGTTCTTCTTAAATCTTTCCCTTGATCTTGTGCCTATGCTTATGAGGTTTTATGACTATTTCCCTTAGAGTTCTTTCTCTAGAGTCCAACTTCCATATGCCCTTCTTGATTCCTTCTAGCCAGAGATCCTTCTCCTTTGCATTTCCTACTAGGATTCTGATTTCTTCTGCTATGGCATCATCATCTTCTTCAAGATAATTTGCCCTCATTTTTAGCCTGAGCATCTGCCTCTCATTTCCATGCTCTATGGCCTCAATCTGCTTAAATATCTGCAAAACATCATTATTTGCAATAAATCACAAGTTTCTACCTCTGAGAAACTTTTTACTTAAGAGGTAGTTGAATCTTTAGCAATGAAGCATAGGTGATCTTCATCTTCTGAGTTTTATTCTGAGTCAGAATCTTCCTCATCACTTTAGACAAAGAAATTTTTTATTTTCTTCTAAAAATGCCCCTTTGATTTCTCCTTTTTAGTTTTGGATCTTCTAAAAACGGTTGCATTGGAGTTGTCATCCTTCTAAGACATTCTTTTATTAAGATATGGATGAGATTTGAGGTCTCTTCATCATTAGTATCATCCCCTGATGACTCTTCCTTCCTCAGCATCTTTCTTTTGAACTGCAGAGTGAAGTTTCTTAGCTCTTCATCTTTTGAGTTTGCTTCTGAGGAATTATATTGTCTCAATAATCTCCTTTTGTTGTTTAGAGAAGAGTCTTCTTTTGAGCTTTCATCCTCTTTTGAGGATATCCCCGGGAGAACCATTAGTATCTTTTCCTTTTCCTTGAGTATCCTCTTTTCTTCATGAGATTTTAGAATCATCTAATGAGTGATTAAGGATCCCATAAGCTCATCATAGCTTAGTTTGGAAAGATCTTGAGCTTCTTCTATAGCAGTTTGCTATGTCTCCCATTATCTGGTGAGACTTCTGAGGTTTTTCTTCACTTCCCTTCTTTTGAGAATCCCTTCCCCAGCCTCTTTAGTTCACTTGTGATGTTAGTGAATGTAGAGTTTATGATGGATATGGATTCACCATCCTCCATTTCAAAGAGCTCATATTCTCTTAGCTTCTGGTTTATCCTTGACTCCTTCACCTTGTCATTCCCTTCATAGGTGGCTTCCAGCTTTCTCAAGATTTTTTGAGTTATTTGACAACATGATATCATGTTGAATTCTACAGCATCTAAAGCGCAATGAAGCATGTTAATTGCAGCTGCATTACTCTGATATCTTTATCATTCCATTTTTCTTCATGTTTAGGAAGCACTTTCCTCTTTTTAACCATAGTAGCTCTATAGGGCCCATTAGCAATTGCTAACCATGCATATATGTCTTTGGAGTGTATAAAATGCATCATGCGATTCTTCTAAAAGGCATAGTTCTGGCCAAAGAAATGAGGGGGCTTATTTATACTCAATCCTTCTGGCAAGAGTTAAGTAGTTTCGTTCATCACTCCTAGGAGAAGTCTTTCACATCTATAACCCATGGGGATTTTTTCACTCAAGATAGTCAAGTCTATTGAATTTAAGTGAGCTAAGCTCTAGTTTATCCCTGCAGGGGGTGATCTCGTAGTCAGGGGGGTTGATTGACTACTTTTTAAATTTTGATGCCAAATAATAAACTTTCTAACCAACTTAATTTAAATTTGAGAGTTGATGCAAGTTTATTGATGAATTGGTGTTGATTTACTGTGATGATTTTACTTGATTGCAGGATATAGACAATATAAAGGCACAAATAAATAAATG
Source organism: Euphorbia pulcherrima (assembly GCA_947683365.1). Classification (NCBI taxonomy): domain Eukaryota; kingdom Viridiplantae; phylum Streptophyta; class Magnoliopsida; order Malpighiales; family Euphorbiaceae; genus Euphorbia; species Euphorbia pulcherrima. The sequence continues at coordinate 60,853,635 of CANTUS010000004.1, read as the reverse complement.
CTTATGCAAAGTAAACCAAACACAAAGTTTTTATTCTAGTTTGGCCCTGCCTACATCCAGTCCCTGGAGTTTCCTACTCTGAGCTTAAATCCACTATATAAAGCTCCTTCTGAGGCAGAGAACCCTTTACAACTCTAGAATCCTTTGCACGCATAAAGTACCCTTCTCTCGATGCTTTTGACTCCATAATCTACTAGTACCCTCCTCTTAGATTATTCTATCTCAACAACGTCTCCAAGTTGTGAATAAGGTTAAAGACCTCAGTACTCCTGCTTAGTCTGTTATAACTCAGTCTGTTAAGACTTAGAAGCCTCGCCAAGTCCCCCTTTCCTATCTTCCGATCACCTTCTTCTTTAGTGGATTAATTAAGGATTTTTTCTCTCATTGTCTATTATCAAGTAGCACTTAAAATAGATTTAAAATGTATTGTTCTAATCCAACTTTTTATTTACAAATAGTTTAATAACAAAATTGTTTACTTTGATGAATTTGGCACTTTTTGATTTTGAAGTGTGCACTTATTGCTCTACACTTGATGGTTTTGTGGATAGAGGCTTATTTACACTCTCATTACTGAAGTTGACCGTTGATGCACACCTAAAACAGAGTTCTTTTAACTGTTGTAATTTGACCTATACATTCCTCAGAACAACTATATTTTGAGTTGTCTTTTTATAGTTGTCTTCAAAATGACTTCTTCCTCTGTGGCCGTTAGAGTAGTTGTTAGACTAAGATCAATCTTTCCGTTAGATGTGTCCAAACTTGGTCAGTTCTATCTGTAGTTTGACTTTTGTAAGTTACACCATTTTGGTACTTATGGCTTTACATGTGTCAGGTGTTAGGTGGCTAAAAGTACTTTTCTGATCTTTTTTGTCAACTCACTTTTATAGAGGTGTCTTATCTCTTTTCGTGAAAGTCAGATAGCTAACTTTATAGGTTAGTAGAGATTAAGACATCCATTCTTGGGAAAGATGGAGTCACGTGACTTGCCTAGGGATTATCAATTTCTCAGAGATTTTACTTGATTCTAAGAACATTGATGTTGTCATTCTATTTATCTCTAAAGTAATAAACCTCTAAGCGTGTTTACACCTTAGTTGAGGTGGACTACTTCTGATGCAGTTGATTGAACTTCTGGAATGCTTGGGTCTGAGGAATCTTTGGTGTTTCTTAGAGCCAGTTTCTTAGTGCCTTTATCTTGCATCAGAAGGTAAGAACCTTTTTTACTTAGACCAATAGCAAGGCGTGTGGAGTCCAAACAAAAGACAAAGTTGTATAGAAGTTGGTAGAGCATAAAAAGCCAAAGAAATGACATCTGACAACTTTGTTACTCCAATCCCAACAAATTCAAGCGGGACATTTATTAGGTCTAACGAAAAGATCAATGACTCCAAATGCACCATTTCATATCTAAGCAATGGCTACATTTATGATCCAAGCCTATAAAAGGGAAGCTTCATAAGTTGAGAAGATGCTGGTTGATTTGAGAAATCTATATCCTTAAAAAATTTGCTATTCAATCAGTAAACACAATCCCTCCAAGAACCAATCATTTAAAATCAGTTTGTAAGAATTCTCAAGTCAAGTTATAAACTTAAAGAATTCAAAACCCATCTTTTTAAAAAAGATAATTGTTGTAAAATATCATACTTAGGTGAGTATTGAGATTGGAGACTTAGCTTAAACTAGAGAGAGTTTAAGTGATATATCCCTAAGAGAAAAGGATTCAGCCAAGCTTGAGTTAGTTTGGTGGTATATCCCACTTCCGGAAGAAGAGCGATTCTACAGAGACAACTTGTAAAGGACTTAGCCAAGATTGGATAGCTAGGTGGTATATCCTACATCCGAAGGAGAAGAAATCTCCGGAGGTAGCTGTAAAGGCTTGATTTTTGCCCGTGAAAGAAATCACACTAGTGGATTTAAGCTCGGAGGAGGAAACTTTGGGGACTGGATGTAGGCAGGGCTGAACCAGTATAAAAATTATTGTGTTTGATTTCCTTTGCTTTAAAGCTTTTACTCTAAGTGCTTTTTATTTCATATCTGCATCATTCGGATTAACTAACTCCGGATCATATGAAACACGCTAAATAAAGATTTTTTGAAAAGTCTAATATTTTGCAAAAAAGGTCATTCACCCCCCTCTAACCCCAATTATACTAGCACAGAGACCAATAAGTGCTATCAAAGCAAGTGCTCACAACTAAAGACTTAACAAACTCGAGCTAAAGGTCTATATTTTTATTACATAAATAAAAAATAAGTTACTAGAATAATAACTCACAAATCCTTCTAGAGGGTATGTCTATAACCCGTCCCCCCACTCTTAACTGTGAACACTATACGTTCTAGAAGAACTGGATGAAGAATTTCATTTAGGTCTAAAGCATGCTAGCATGGATGGCCATCAAAGATGGCCCATAAGTCCCTACCTATGAGGTTGAGGGTATCACCACAAGGAAACCCTCTAATCAATGTGATGATAACGATTATAAAAAGTTGTGTGAAAATGCAAATGCTATCAATATGCTTCAAATTGCTTTGAGTGCAGCTGAATTTAACAGGATCTTAGGCTACGAAACAGCTCAAGAAATTTGGCAAAAACTTGAAGTGACCTATTAAGGAACAAACAAGGTTCGGGAAGCCAAGATTGATCTCCTCTAGGAAAAGCCAGAAAACTTTAAGATGGAACCATAGGAATCCATCAGCAACATGAATACTAGATACACCAATCTAGTAAATAAAATGAAGAGACTATGAAAGGAGATCACTAAAGAAGAGATAATGAAGAAAATCCTCCGGAGTCTGACCAAAGAATGGAACAACAAAAAGACTGCCATTGAGGAAGGTCATGACCTAAAATTTTATGGTCACGATGAACTCATTGGAAACATGTTAAGCCAAGAGCTATCCCTGGCAAGATATATCCAAAAGAAAAAGAAGCCTGAAGAGAGGAAGAAAGGAATTTCTCTCAAAGTAGATTCCTCTGGAATAGAAAGGCGGTCAAGGAAATCTCCTTTTAAAAAGGAAGAAATGGCCATGCTGTCAGAAAATTCAAGAGATTCATAAGGAAGGAAGAGAAAGGGTCAAGGAGAAATTGCAGAACGTATGACTCCAGATGAAGGAATGAAAGCAGCTCCAAAAGGGAGAAACACAGAAAAGATCCAGAGGATAAGAAGGATTTAGAAAAGGAAATGGCCTGCTTCGAATGTGGTGAGAAAGGACATTTCAAAGAAAAATGTCATGTGCTCCAGAAGGAAAAGAGGCACAAAAGAAAGGCAATGGTGGCCACCTAGAGCAATAGTGAGGAAAGTACCAGTCCATCATCTTCAGATGAAGAGGAGACTGCAAATTGTGCATTCATGGTACTAATTGAGCCAGAGGCAGAACATTCTTGAAGAGGAACAACTCAGCAGATCATTGAGCAAACTGATGAATCAGAGTATAAGTCAACTAGTACAGAGGTAACTAATCTCATTTCAAACAATGATCTTGGTAGAGGTTTAGGGATTGTAATCAACAATCTAAGGAAGAACATCAAAGCCATCAAACTTCTTCAAAGACAAGTGATGGAGTTAATAGAAGGCGCTGAATCTATAGGATACGATATCAATCTCATTAGGTCTACAAAGAACTTTGAGGATGTTAAAGAAAACTCCATAAGGTCCCAAGTTCAAATACTCAGTGCTAATCTATTTGGGCTTAAGAGGGAAATAGCCTTGATGAAGGAAGCTGCTGGAAGAAATCCAAAGCAGGCTATGAGCGGACAACCTTTTTCCACCTACAAGGACGGCGTGAGATGTATAGCATGGGGGGTGGAAAATAACTAGCGCTATGAAGCGTGATAAGGGAGAATCCTTATTTTAGACGTGATGAAAATAATAATGGAAAACAATGTTGATGTTGAATTTAAGTCCAATTTGCGTGTCAAGGGATACGAGACTTGGAATCCTGTATTTCAAGATAGAGTCATCACCCGATTAAGCTCCACCTAGAATTTAGGCATGATATTCCCACCGGTTGGTTGGACCACACCTTAAAACTGAGATTCCAAGTTCGGATGATGTTAGTTACTTTTCAATTTTTAAATAAAAACGTTTATATTTTAATAAACACGACTTTAGTTACTATGCGATTTAAATCCGATTATTATTTGGAGTTTTCGGTTTATATGCCATACATCACACAAAAGCGGTAAATAAAGCAAATAAACTAATTATTGCAAGGCTTTACAAATTCCTATACATTTTTCTAATGCAGAAAAGTAAATAAAGTGGAATAATAAAGCGAATAAAGAGATACCGAAATCGAGCTTCAACCGAACTTACCAACACCGATATGGCTCAAAACACGATAAATAAATCATAAATAATCACAAATAAGGCACAAATAATTAAAGGCAGAAAATAAAATTTTATTATGGAGAAAAACATTTTTTAAGAATTTTTAGGGTTAAAAGGCATTTTTTAAGCATTTAATGGTTATTAAATCAATTTAAATGATAAATTAAATAAATCAGATGAAAATTAAATTAAAAATATTCCAGAATTTTTATGATTTTTAGAAAATATTTTGGGCAAAAATCAAGGTAAAAAAGTAAGAAAACGGCCAAAAACGACTGAAAATCAAATTTCAGCGGTCGATGCTATGGCGACAGCTTTGACCGCCGCCGCTATAGCCTTGACCGCTATAGCAGCAGCGGTGGAGGCTATAGTGGCGGCATTCGAGGCTGTCGTTATAGCCTTGGCCGTTGAGATTTGTTTTTGAAGGGGGAATCGATGTTTTTACATCCATAAACTCGAAATCATTGAAGTTTTAAGTCGTAATGAACTATATTTCAACACATCTACACTTAAAACACACAAATAATGTTGATTTTATGGATTTGGGTAAGAAAATACCCAAAAATCGCAAGAAATAAGGAGATCTCTATAGGGGTAGAGTTCACCTCTATAGCCATAGCCTTTACCACTGTAACATTAGCGGCCAAGACTATAGGGATAGAAGTGAAAGCTATCCCAATAGAGGTTGGGTTATTTTCCGACGATTTTCTAAGAACACCAAACTGAAACAAAGAAACAACACCAGAAACACCAAGAGGGTCAAGTCATGCCAATCACGTGTGTTCCCCTCGCTGAGAATGGTCAAGGAGGAGAGGAATGGAAGATAGTGGAGGATATAGTATATTGGGTGTCGTTAATGATCAAAGGTTTATCGAGGTGGGAGCGTTGAGAATGGGTGGGCGAAGAAAAGGTAAGCCAGGATTCTCTCGAAGACGATCTGGTGATGTCCTTTCTCCATAATCGGCTGACGCTTCTTCCATAGTTTGAAACTAAGTTTGCACATAGACATGAGGCTAGTGATGAATTGATTGACATTTTGGATCTATCCAAGGAAGAATTGATCTTCTTTTTCTCTTCAACGTCTCGGAGGGCGATGCTCAGCAATCTGATGATGGACCTTGGGTGTGGCTAGGTGTGACCAGGTGAAAGTGTTATCATGGTCTTTAAGCACCTATTATCTCTCTTTTTCTTTTAGAGGTTAGGTGATTAGAAATGGCTACCATTTTAGGTCATCACATGTACTCAAATTTATTTCAGTTTAAGAAATGTCGTGAATACCGAACACATTATGCTTATGATAAAATGAATGCATGGACCCATCGAGCAAAACATCAAATAGATAAGCAAAAAGAGAGCCTTTGATTGAATTAAAATGCCTTAAAAGTAGAATTGTTCACATCTAAATACTAGAAAAAAGATAATCACATAATAGATAGTCATCCTCCACAGGAGGAGGGTCTTAAGTTGTGGTGCTAGTAGATTAGGCATCCTCAGTAGCTTTCATTGGAGCATCATCCAGGATGAGATCCATAATTTTCACTTGTTTGGCTGATGACTTGTATCCTTCCTTTTCTAGAGACCTCGCACGATTCTTATCAGATTTGGCAGTAGAGTTGGCTTGCATAGTTGTGTCGGCTGAACTGGAGAAGACCAAGGTTAATACAAATTCTTCAGGGAGACCGAAATTGGTCGCACTCACTCCACCATTAGAACTTGGTGATGGTTTCTTTTCAGTGATGGTCTTTCTAGCTAGCTGATCAATTTTCCCTTCTTTTGCAAGGTGCCAAATGGCCATGCCCAGAGGTTTGCATTGATCTGTTGTATGCCCTACCTGAACATGATAGCGACAGAAATTCCCTTTCTCTTTAGGTGTAGGAGACCGGTATTCATGAAGAGGGCTAAGCATGCCTTCTCTCGCAAGTTGGCAAATAGGACATTGAGGGGAGCTTTTACAGAGATATGAACGCTTTCTGAGCCAGTGTCCGAACAAGTACAGCTTGAACCGCGGAGGCATTGAGTTGAATTGCGAGAGCTTTATCTTTAGAACAGATGGCCCTAATGAGATCCTACGGACCGCTAACTTAAGGAAGTGGGGGTGAATCCTGATGGTTAAATGCTTTTTTAGGCTCAACTATCTTTCCTTCCCTTATCAAACGGTCAATGGTCTAAATCAAAGTCTGGCATTTGTTAGTGCGGTGGCCTAGTTTGACATGATACGCACAAAAGTTATACTTCTCCTCTTTCTTAGGGGGTCTACGCTCGTGAAGGGTTCTGAGGAGGTCATGCTCCCTTAAGGTGGCTAAGATTACACTGAGGGGTAATTTCTATGGACTTGTAATATCTTTGGGGTTATTGTTCAGCTGGGTAGTGGTAACTATGATCAACGCCTGAGTGATAGTCCGAACTTGAGTAGATGATCCATGATTCAACTTGCTAGCTCATGAAAGCTTCCCTTTCTCCTCGGCCCGAGATGGGATAGCATGTGGTCCATCACTCTCTTTGAGCTTTGCTTTTTGACCTTTTTTAGAACTAAAGAGTAGGAACTTATGCAGTAGAGCCTCCATTTCGTGTGTCATGCCCGGAGATTGCATGACCAGGTCTCTGGATGGATGGGGTATGCCAAACTGGAATGGTAAAGCAAGCGATGAGGTTTCGACATGAGTGCCAACCCATAGATTAGCATTGAAGTGGTTTTGTGGGTAAGTAGTCCATCTCAAAGCAACAATAAATTGAGTAGGAGAAGGAGAAAAGGGCTTTGGAGGCATCTGAGGTTCAACTAAGCTCTAATTCAGTTAGAATAGACTAGACCATGACTGGACGGTGAAATTGACTGAGCGGGATGAAACTGATCTGGGGTTACTAGGGTCAATAGAAATTGGCTCACACTAGTTAGAAAATCAGGCTTGAACAGTCTGGGTTGGATAAGTGAACACGGGCGATTGAGATTACGCAACATCCTGACCAAACTAAAATGGGACCGGCAAAGGTCAAATTGGCTATTGCACACACTGAATCAGCTGATTTGGCTAGATAGGCAGGAGCGGCGGAGCTGGAAACTGAGGCTAAATAGGCGGAGACTAACTAGACACATTCTAAGCGACTTATATCTGTCCTTGAGCTGGAATACTAAACATCAGAATCCTTTGGACACCTCTTTTCTCTTCATAAATTGCATGAACTGAATCTTGGATCTGCAACTGAATTACATCTCAGAACTGATCTAATTGGAGAAACATTGTCATAGCATTGGCGACTTGGGAACTCAATGTAAACTGACCCCCTGATCAGGCGGAGGGAGAAGAGAGGAAGTACCCTCGGATGGAACCCCATCCACTGTAGGCAAATCAAATATAGTAGAAAAATCAGATTCCAAAACTGAGCTTGAAACAAAATTCGGACCCATAGAATAACGAACTAGAGGATGACCGAGTTTGACGGTAGTAGTGCCTTAGTCTAACTCTCTCTAAAGCCAGAAGATGATCTGCCCAAATCAAACCATGAATGAAATGGATGATTACATAATAATCTGAGTGATGAATGCCATATACACGGGGGTGGTTTAGAGAGGTAGAGAGTAGAAGAGCTTACGATGCAAGCATTAACCCTAAAATACGTGAGACGTGCGAATCCCTCGCCATGCCTAGCGAACTAGATATGGGTCATCGAGACTCAAACGATCTCAGGCATTTTGTTAAATTCCCCATTCAAGTAAGGGGAGAGTAGAGGTAAGTGAAAACTGAAAAGAAAGGTCGGCCATAGGCAGCCTATGCATGAAGTTCCTATGCATGAGCACAACACAAGTAGCACACAAAAAGCAAATAAACCTCTTCCAACCTTATGATTCCCGTGCAACATCGTTCAAAAGATCTGGGGGTAACTCTAGCGCCAATAAATGGCAAGAGAGTATGTGACATAAATCTAAATTGTTTTGGTGAACCTAAGGGGAAGTTGCTATTGGTAGAGTTATCGTGGTTTATAGTCTCAAATTGTTGGTATAGTTGAATGATACTGTAGAAGGGTCTGGTTTACCTTGATTATGTGTAACTCAACCACTCCTTAAATGAGTGCGATCGCAGGAATTATACGTTGGTTCAAACGAGTGATCCACCCACAAATATCTCCAATTCTTGGGGGGTATGAGGTATAAAAGTGAGCTTCACGGGGGTGAAATAACGACATCTGAAACTTAGAATCTAACTGAGCGGTAGATTCAAAAGGCATAGGAAATTAAGCATTGATTTAAAAAATGATTTAGGCACATCATCAAAATCCTTTAACCAAGTTTTTAAAATGAAAGCGATTTTCCAAATTTTAAGTTAAAAGGAAATCCCCAGCAGAGTCGCCACTATGAGCGGATGACCTTTTTCTACACGCGAGGATCGTGTGAGATGCGTAGCTCGGGGGTTGGAAAATAACTAGGACTGTGAAGTGTGCTAAGGGAGAATACTTATTTTAGGAGTGATGAAAATAACAATGGAAAACTATCTTGATAATGAATTTAAGTACAATTTGAGTGTCAAGGGATACAAGACTTGGAATCCCGTATTTCAAGATAGAGTCGCCACCCGGTTAAGCTCCACCAGGAATTTGGGTACAATATTCCCACCGGTTGGTTAGACCGCACCTTGAAACAGAGATTCCAAGTTCGGATGATGTTGCTTACTTTTCAATTTTTAAATAAAAAACTTTTATATTTTAATAAACGCGACTTCAGTTCTGATGTGATTTTAATCCGGTTCTTATTTGAAGTTTTCGGTTTACATGCCCTACATCACACAAAAGTGGTAAATAAAGCAAATAAAATAATTATTACAAGGCTTTACAAATTTCTATACATTTTTCTAATACGAAAAAGTAAATAAAGCGGATAAATAAAGCGAATAAAGAGAGACCAAAATCAGGTCTCAACCGAACTTACCAACACCGATATGGCTCGAAACACGATAAATAAATCACAAATAATCATAAATAGGGCACAAATAATTAAAGACAGAAAATAAAATTTTATTATTGAGAAAAACATTTTTTCGAAATTTTTAGGGTTAAAAAGGCATTTTTAAAGCATTTAACGGTTATTAAATCAATTTAAATGACAAAATAAATTAATAAATCAGATTAAAATTAAATGAAATATATTCCAGAATTTTTATGATTTTTAGAAAATATTTTGGGCAAAAATCGAGGTAAAAAACGCAAGAAAACGGCCAAAAAGGACTTAAAATCAAATTTCGGCGGTCAAAGCTATGGCGACAGCTTTGACCGCCCCCGCTATAGCCTTGACCGCTATAGTGGCAGCGGTGAAGGCTATACTGGCGGTAGTCAAGGCTATCGTTATACCCTTGGCCATCGAGATTTGTTTTTTAATGGGGGAATCAGTGTTTTTGCATCCATAAACTCGAAATCATTTAAGTTTTAAGTCGTAATCAACTATATTTCATTAGATCTTGACTTAAAACACACAAATAATGTTGATTTTATGGATTTAGGTAAAAAAATACCCAAAAATTGCAAGAAATAAGGAGACCTCTATAGGGGTGGAGTTCACCTCTATAGCTATAGCCTTTACCGCTGTAACAGTAGTAGCCAAGGCTATAGGGATAAAGGTGAAAGCTATCCCTATAGAGGTCGGGTTATTTTCCGACGGTTTTCCAAGAACACCAAACAAAAACGAAGAAACAACACCAAAAACACCAAGAACAACAACAATAAAGCAATAAAAAAGAGTAAATAGATAAGGGAACTCAGTTTTGTTACCTTTAGGCCGTGAATCTAACTTTGGAGACTAGAACTGGACGTTTGGCAAGCTTTTAAGGATTTTCAGATGAAATAGTGATGAAATCAGTGACGAAAATAGAGACAGATTTTTTAGGCCGTATTTGAGAAAAAGTCTCTAAAACCCTATTTAATCCATTTTAACCTATGATTTCTAATTGATTATAGTGTCTTAGCTATGAGATTAAGCTAAAGAACAACTAAGAATCGAGATTAGAGGATATTAATCTGGATTCTATGCTTTTCTAGAGCTTTCTCTCTCTTGTTCTTTATTTTCTCTCTCTAATGATTTCTAATCCCAAATTCTAGAGAAAAAGTCCATTAATCTCTCTCCTAGATGGGTTTAAATACTCCCACACTAAAAAATACTCCGACTTGGGTGGATTTTCGGGGAAAATACATGGCCCAATTGAAGAGGAGAGAAGGAAATGAAGTGGCACGGCCAAAAAATGGCCGTACCAAACCCATCGCCGGCGCCGCCACTACTATGGCGGCGGTGGTCACCGCTGGAGGGCAAGCCGCCACCGGCGGCAACGGTTACAACAACTGCAGGGAGGGGAGCTAGGGTTTAGGTCATTAGAGTTAGGCTAATTAGGGTTTCTTGGGGGCAGAATTTACTTCCGACACTAATAACTTTCATTACGGTCATCCAACTAAGGTAATTCTTGACATTCCGGAAAGCTCGGTGATTCTAGAATCCAACGATATAATCAAGACTCACTGAAAATGATCGAATCTTATAGAAAATTGCAAAACAAATTACTGCACGGAAGCAAAAGAAAATGGTTAATTATAAATACATGGGAATGATATTTAAGTGCGGCCAAAGGTCCAAAATCATCAAAAACGTACTTGCCAAATGTGATTTGACATATAAAGAATAGAATAACTAGTCCATACAAGGTCAGAGCAATAAGTCGTCATCGTTCCAAGGGTCACCAAAAAGCCCATGCTCACAGGCTGCCCCTCGGGAGATTATCGCTTGGTGAACCAAGTGTGATCTCATGAAAGAGCGAGGGATAGAAGGTTGTACCTGAGATGAAGGAACCTCGAGTTAGTTGTCTACGGATGGTCGGGTGATGCATCACCAATAGACCTATTGGAGGTAGGAGATTCTTTGAATCGGTTTTCTACGGACATTGACCTATCAAATGTAGAAGATTCTTTGAGTCGGTTGTCTACGGATGGTCGGGGGATGCATCATCAACAAACCTATCAAAGTTAGAAGGTTCTTTGAGTCGGTTATCTAAGGACCGTCAGGGGATATGTCATCAACTGACCAATCAAAGGTAGAAGTTTCTTTGAGTTGGTTGTTTACTGGTGGTTTGAGGTCACACCATCAACAAACTATAGGGAAGGCAAATCTGAATTGGTTATCTACTGTAGGTTTTGAGCATGAACCATCAATGGAACTATGGGGAAGGCGAATCTGAATCGGTTATTTACTGGTGGTTTTGAGGATGCACCATCAACAGACCTATGGGAAAGGCGAATCTGAATTGGTTGTCTATTGGTGGTTTAAGGATGCATCATCAATAAACCTATGGGGAAGGTGAATCTGAATCAGTGTTCTACTGGTGGTTTGAGGATGAACCATCAATGGACCTATCAAGAAGGCAAATCTGAATAGGTTGTCTACTAGTGGTTTGAGGACTCACCATCAACGAACCTATTGAGAAGGTGAATCTGAATTGGTTGTCTACTGGTGGTTTTGAGGATGCACCATCAATGGACCTATGGGGAAGCTGAATTTGAATTGGTTGTCTACTGGTGGTTTGGATGCACCATCAACGGACCTATCGAGAATAAAAATTTGAGAAGTTAGTAGTTGTTGTGGATTGAATTTTTAATTACTTAATTGATTTTGTTACGACAAAAATTTTTGCCCCTTCAAGTAAGCAATGAAAATGGAATATTGTGAAAAAAAATGAGTTAGAAATATTTGGGAAGTCCAAGAAATCCATTGTTAGGTTCATTTTGCGACTGTTATATTGAGACGCTCTTGGAGGGCTGAAAGTTGCATTGTTGTGCCCCTGAAGAGCTGACAGTTGCATGGAGGTGCCCCTAGGAATTTGCATCAAGGTGCCTCTAGGAGAAAATTTGAGTTCTAATTTTAGGATCCATTAGGTCGGCTTTCCATCTTGATCGCCACATGGAATACCTGTCAAGAAAGTTTTAAAGCATTAGTAAATGACATAAGCTGCGTTTTTATTGCTTAATTGATTTTATGAAACAAAAATTTTTTTGACCCTTCAATTAAGTAATAAAAATGGAAGAATGAAACATAAATTGAGTTGAGATTTCCGGGAACCAGAAAGAAATAACCGATCGGAGGGTTTTTCCCCTAGCTAAAAGGAATATTCTAGAGAATATGCTATGCACTAAAGGACAAAAAGGAATATATTCCTTTTTATTCAAAAATCCACATTTCTTTTCTTTTCCTTTCACTCTTCTGCATCTTCTTTTCTTTTCTTTTGCTTGATATTTTCATTCTTTCATTCTTTCTTTCTTTTCTTTATCTTTTGTATCTTTTTCTAATTTTATACGACCATAAACGGATTCGATTTCCTTTTTATTATTCCAAAATGATCAAGAGGGGATCCGGTGGGATTGACCATAGTTCCTTGTGCGTGATCAACCAGGGTTTGCGTGCCCTCTTAGTCGCCTAAGCATATGGACTTCGCTGAGAAGACAAGTATTTGGGGTATACTCCTTACTCGCAATCCCGGATGTACTTAAATTTGCATGGGCATGCCTCACTTCTTCAGGTAATCCATCAAAACTCAATTAAAATTCAAACTTTGCACTTTATGCTCATGGCCTAATTTCGAATTCTTAGACATTTAGGCTTGGATTTTTGGCGGAATTGTTGATAAATAGGGTTTAGAATTGCTTTAGGATTGTTTAGGAACTAATTTGGGCGAATTTGGACTAGAATTTGGTTGAGGAATTTGGATTTTTCAAGAGAGGAAGCTAGGAGAAGGCTTGGGGCCAATACCGTTGCCACTACTATAGGGGCAGCGGTCACCGCCGCCGCTATAGCGGTGACTGCTGCTGCTATAGTGGTGGATGCCATCATGGCGGAGCCATCACCAGCAAGCCAGAAAAAGATTCAGGAGGTGCTACCCCAACTAGTTTTTTGTTCTGAATCTGATTTTCATGTCGAAATTCAGTTCTGAGGTGACCTAGGTGCTAAAAATTAGCTTTCTTTGTCTAATTTGCATAATTATCTTCCGCTTTGCTTTTCTTTTGGTGCTAACCCTACACGTTTAACATTTTGCAGACCCAACATTGCAAGACGATGGGATTTATGAGCCGTTGTGCAAAATGGTGGGCAAAAATAAAGGCAAAGGCGCAGTCGACCCGGGGCTTCTCTCTTGTTGAGGCGATCATAGCTACAAGTTTGGTTCCAGAGATAGAGGTTTTGCCAACGGGGCTTAAGCCTATGAGTTAGATGGTCATGGCATGCCTGATTAAGCGATGGAGCAAGACCACCCACACATTTCATTTGCTGGTTGGGGAGCTGACTATTACCCCTTCCGATGTGGCGATGATGACAGGTTTTTGATGGTGGAGGCGAGTGAACCACTTTGACTTATATCTCGACCGCTTTCATGATCACCAGCCTCTCAGGCTAGAGTAGAGGCGCTCCTTGGGGTTCCTCCCCCAAGGAAAGATAGGCTCAATTATGCTGCTCTTGAGACATATTAGACCCATGAGATCGACATTAGTGGCAATAGATTAACTCAGTATCTCTGATCTTTCATCATCACACTGCTCACTACCTTGTTCTTCCCCCTCTTCCTTGAGCATGGTTACTATAGGATTGCTCAACGCTTTTGAGGATATGACCATTTTTTAGAGTGGAATTGGCCTCTGGCCATACTCGGGCAGATGTATTACGCCCTCAATTTCTCGGCCCACAGGGATACTGGCAAGTTTAAGGCCGGTGCTTTCTGGATTCGGGTTAGAAATCTCACCCACTAGAAGTCTAAATTAATTATACTGATGGTACACTGACTTTGTCATTCCTTTTGCAGGTATGGGCATACGCACATAGGGTCATCCTACCGCCCGGGTTGGATGGTCAGCCCCCGAATGGTTCTTATTACATAGCTTGGTGGATGGTTGGGTGGAAAGATAAGGACACCCATGGGCACACTTGGTATAGGGAGTACCTGAGGCAGCTCTACTGACATTGGGTAAATGAATCTATTCCTACACATTTACTTCAAACCATTAGCTCAAAATTGTATGAATAAAAGGAGAGATACTTACAGTGATTTGTTTTATTTTGCAGAGCCATGGAGAGGATTATTGTATTATGATCATATCAGAGAGATCCAGAGAGAAGTTGATGGTCGACGAGGAGTAGATGGTTATCATTTCGTACTTGAGTGTCCCCAGAGTCAGGAGTGGTATTTTAGGGAGCGCATCTAGAGATGAAGGACCAGTGTTACCCTCTAGAGGAGAGTTTCGCCCGATGTGCCAGTAGGTACATTCTGGCACCACTTTATGCTTGCGAGGGAACAAGCAAGATATATGGACGATGACCAGGAGAGAGTGCCATTACTCAAGCGAGATTATGCTGCTCATCTAGATCATCTTATTCCCGCTTGCCGGAGATTGTCCGCACTTGACAAACCCAAGATTTTCAAAGATGATGGCATGATGGCTGAGGGCAGTGATGGGTATGGCGATAATGACGATGATGATGATGAGCCCCCTTTAGAAGGTGAGGGCGGCGACATAGCCATGGATCAGGATGGTGTACCCTTTGATGTTTAGGAACTTACCGGTCCTGGAGCTTTCTTGCCCCAATGAAAGAAGGTACATCTTGACTATCAAGGATTCATTCCGACTTTCCAATGAGAACCCTTATTATCTCACTACTTTGACTGATGTTTGACTTGCAATTTTTCAGGCTTCTCGCAAGAAGAGAAGAGGGATTGGTGGTGCTAGCCATAGTGCCCCAGGAGATACTTCACAAGGACTATAGTTCTAGCCTGAGATGGGTTCCACGGAGATTCCCCACATAGGGGGATTCCGCCTCATAGATTTGTCGAGGGGGTCATGGGGAACAAAATGGAGCGAGAGCTAGGAGTTTTGAGCTGGCCAGGGGTGCATGAGGTTAAGCGCATCAAGGAGACTACCTTGCCCATTTTCTTCAGTCCTCCCAATACCACTCATGTATGTACCCTTCTGATTATAATAGATTGTTGTCCAGCAATGGTTATCGGCTTGATATTATTTTTAATATGCAGGTACTTATCTCTAAGGCTGAACGCATAGCTTGGGGATATTTTTCGATGAGAGATGTGGCCCTAGCCCAGGATTCCATTTCCAGGGTAATTGATTTCTTTCTCATTCTGGCAAGAAGAAAAACTGATAACATATATAAATATTATAAATGTATGCAGGATGCATGATTTATTGGGGCTGATTATATTTCCATGACTAATGATGTATGTAGGTCTTCATCGCATTAGAGCAGGACTAAGCCCAGACCAGCAAGGAGGGTCGAGTGCGTGCCGAGAGAGAGTTGGTAGAATACTAGAGCCAGATGGCATTCAAGAGAGCTAAGTATACGGAGGAGAGGGCCAGCATGCCCAGGAGATGGCATAGCTCAGCGATTAGGCTCAGAGGTTGTAGATTCAGAGAGACAATCTCGAGGCCCAACTCAGGGGGCAAGGTCGAGGCCTGGATGCTGGAGGTGATGGTCGGGGCTTTATGGTTGATACAAGGCAATTTGGATCTTTAGGTCTTATTCATGGTGCCATAGGGATGAGAAAGGTGTCTTTCACGAGGACTGTAGTTCGCCCTGAGCCTTCATCCGAGCTTGCATCATGTCATACTTTTGAGGGGGATACCACAGAGGGTGAGGAGAGTGAGGATGACAACGGGACAGGATACATCCGATCTGATTATGATAGGGAGGATTTACAGTTGTGGTGATCGAGCCACTAGATTGATACACTTTGCACTAGCTTGCTGCTCTTTAGATACCTTGATGACTATCTTTTCCTTTTCTTGCTGCATTCTAGTGTTCACCTGATACATTGGTGACTTGATACTTTGGATGTTTTACTTGGTTTGACTGACGTGATTGCTTGCTTGCATTATTGATTGCTTTATCTGATCGCTAGATGGATGCTAGGTGCTGTAGATGGTTGACTAGGGGAGAGAATATATGGAAATGGTTTGCGACACGAATAAGACAAGAATGTCCCTGGTGGAGGATTATTATTTTCTACACACCCTCTCGCTTGCATAAACAATTATTGAATTGAATGTATCAAAGAGAAGTAGGAGCATAAAGCGAAGTTCAAGACTCTAGATAATGAACGGTTGGACACTATCACTACCAATGAATTCTACCAAGGATGGTTTCGGAAGATTAGGACCTTGTAGAATCGAGATCCTCAGTCACGGTCAAGATTAGAGTGGACATGTATAGAGGACGGATTTGAGCCCTATGAGTCCATCAAGTTGCAGAAGATATTCAGGCATTATGATGATAATGACAATAATGCGGGTATCTTAATGTGCTCGATGGCAGTCATTGATTTGATTTGGTTGTCTTAATTTTTGCATAGACCCAAACAATGTGCTGGGCCCATCAGACTTGTTTATTTTGCTTTTATGTCCTAATTTTTGCCTCGACCACCCTTTTTTTGTTTTCAATCCAGTAGACTTTTCCTGGCTTTTGCATAGACCTCTATGTTTTCAGCCTATTAGGATTTTTGCCTTTTGCTATCATTCTTTTGAGGAATAGGGTTCACTGCACAGAACCCCACATTCGACTTACTTGCAACATTTCACCTTTTGGACCCAATATATTCATTCAAGCACAAATATAAAGGATTCAATAAAATGACATTTTCATTAAATGAAGTAAGTTTGAGTACATAATGATGATAACCTTTCTATTGACCCAAACTCTGGTTTTAACTAGCCTATGAAGGTTTTCCAGCCAACTCGCTCTTGTAGCTCGCCATACCCTAACTTTTGGCTAGACCGCCCTTTTTGGGTTTTCAGCCTAGCGGGCTATTCTTACACCCTAACTTTTGCCTGATCAGTTCGTAGAATACCGATCAGCGGGATACACCCTAATTTTTGCCCGAGCAGTAAGGGACCACTCGATGGGTGATTAATTCATGTATATTTTTTATGTGCCACTTTTCTGGATTTGATTCTTTTGGTTAGATATGATAGCGCTTCAACCCATTTTGATCGATAGGGCTTACAAAGTCGTTACCATTAATAATCATGCCCCTTGTGGTAAGGACTTTTTGATTATGTAAGGTCTTACCTAATCTGGTTGGAACTTCCCCCTTGGACCGGTGTTAGCTGGCTTTGCTTGCTTTGGAATCAGATCATTGGCCTTTAACGGTACCCCTAACATTTGACTCAGTTGTTGGGCACGATTGTTGTTCGGCCTCGCTATGTGCTCCTTATACATTTGAAGACCGTTTAAGTCATTCGAATCGCACTTTAGTCCATAGGGGTCCCTTAGATTCCGACTCTTAAGGGCTTTATCCCGGTTTTGGTTAGAACATGGTTTCCATTTTGTGGGCAAAGGAAAAAGGTGTTCGATTTGGCAGAATTCTGACATTTGCTTGACATCTTCAGAGGGTGAATGGCGGCTCATTGGCTTAATCTTTGATATGTATGGTGGTCTTGGGAATGAATTTCTTTATAAGCTGGATTGTGGCTTCGGTTGCCCCATTACCTCATGGTCGGTGTGATGAGGATCTATGATGTCCAAACCCATATTTTCCGATCAACCAGGGGGTTGCCCCTTGGAGCTGAAACTGATTTTCTGAGACCAAGTGATGAAGTAATCCATACCAGGTGAAGATGCATTTCTCGATGAACTTGGATATCCTCTCGGTGGTAATGTTGGTGAAAGACTCAACTTTCCCCTATTTTGAGAAGTAACCTACCCCTAAGGTGATGAAGCAGTGTTCATTTATTGATGAGGGTCGAGCTTTCCAATCACGTGTGTCCCCCTCGCCGAGAATGGTCAAGGAGAAGAGGAATGGAAGATAGTGGTGGACATAGTATATTGGGTGTCTTTAATGATTAAAGGTTTATCGGGGTGGGAGCATTGAGAATGGGTGGGCAAAGAAAATGTAAACCAGGATTCTCTCAAAGACGATCTGGTGAAGTACTTTCTCCATAATTGGCTGACGCTTCTTCAGTAGTTTAAAAATAAGTTTGCACATAGATGTGAGGCCAGTGATGTACCAATTGACATTTTGGATCTATCCAAGGAAGAATTGATCTTCTTTTTCTATTCAACGTCTCGGAGGGCGGTGCTCGGCAATCTGATGATGAACCCTGGGTGTGGCTAGGTGTGACCAGGTGAAAGTGTTATCATGGTCTTTAAGCACCTGTTATCTCTCTTTTTCTTTTAGAGGTTAGGTGATTAGAAATGGTTATCATTTTAGGTCATCCCATGTACTCAAATTTATTTTAGATAAAGAAACATTGTGAATACCAAACACATTACGCTTATGATAAAATGAATGCATGGACCCATCAGGCGAAACATCAAATAGATAAGAAAAAAGAGAGTTTTTGATTGAATTAAAATGCCTTAAAAGCAGAATTGTTCACATCTAAATACTAGAAAAAAGAAAATTACATAATACATAGTCATCCTCCACAGGAGGAGGGTCTTGAGTTGTGGTGCTAGTAGATTAGGCATCCTCAGTAACTTTCATTGGAGCATCATCCAGGATGAGATCCATAACTTTCACTTGTTTGGCTGATGACTTGTTTCCTTCCTTTGCTAGAGACCTTGCGTGATTCTTGTAGTAGAGTTGGCTTGCATAGTGGTGTCGGCTGAACTGGAGAAGACCAGGGTTAATACAAATTCTTCAGGGAGACCAAAATTGGTCGTACTCACTCCACTATTAGAGCTTGGTGATGGTTTCTTTTCAGT
Organism: Euphorbia pulcherrima; assembly: GCA_947683365.1. NCBI lineage: Eukaryota > Viridiplantae > Streptophyta > Magnoliopsida > Malpighiales > Euphorbiaceae > Euphorbia > Euphorbia pulcherrima. The sequence continues at coordinate 60,834,573 of CANTUS010000004.1, read as the reverse complement.
GATGGTCTTTTTAGCTGGCTGATCAATTTTCCCTTCTTTTGCCAGGTGCCAAATGGCCATGCCCAGAGGTTTGCATTGATCTGTTGTGTGCCCTACCTGAACATGATAGCGATAGAAATTCCCTTTCTCTTTGGGTGTAGGAGACCAGTATTCATGAAGAGGTCTAAGCATGGCTTCTCTCATAACTTGGCAAATAGGGCATTGAGGGGGAGCTTCCACAGAGATATGAACGCTTTCTAAGACAGTGTCCGAACAAGTGCAGCTTAAACCACAGAGGCATTGAGTTAAATTGTGAGAGCTTTATCTTTAGAACAGATGGCCCTAATGAGATCCTGCGGACCACTACCTCAAGGAAGCGGGGGTGAATCCTGATAGTTAAATTATTTTTTAGGCTCAACTATCTTTCCTTCCCTTATCAAACGGTCAATGGTATGAAACAAAGTCTGGCATTTGTTAGTGCGGTGGCCTGGTTTGACATGATACGCATAAAAGTTATACTTCTCCTCTTTCTTCGGGGGTTTATGCTCATGAAGGATTCTGAGGAGGTCGTTCTCCCTTAAGGCGGCTAAGATTACACTGAGGGGTAATTTCTATGGACTTGTAATATCTTTGGGGTTATTGTTCTGCTGGGTGGCGGTAACTACGATCGACGCCTGAGTGATAGTCCAAACTTGAGTGGATGATCCATGATTCGACTTGCTAGCTCGTGAAAGCTTCCCCTTCACCTTAGCTCGAGATGGGATAGCAGTAGAGCCTCCATTTCGGGTGTCATGCCCTGAGATTGCATGACTAGGTCTCTAGATGGATGGGGTATGCCAAACTGGAATGGTAAAGCAGGCGATGAGGTTTCAATATGAGTGCCAACCCATAGATTAGCATCAAAGTGGTTTTGTGGGTAAGTAGTCTAGCTCAGAGCAATAATAATTTGAGTGTGAGAAGGAGAAAAGGGCTTTGGAGGCATCTGAGGTTCAACTAAATTCTAATTCGGTTGGAATAGACTAGACCGTGACTGGACGGGTAAAATTGACCAAGCGGGATGAAACTAATCTGGGGTTACTAGGGTCAATGGAAATTTGCTTAAATGTATGGCTTGGAGTCTGGGTTGGATAAGTGAACACGGGCGACTGACATTGGGCAACATCCTGACCAAACTAAAATAGGACCGGTGAAGGTTAAATTGGCTATTGCACACACTGAATTAGCTGAATTGGCTGAATAGGCAGGAGCGACGGAGCTAGAAACTGAGGCTAAACAAGGGGAGACTAACCAGACACATTCTAAGCGACTTCTATCTGTCCTTGAGCTAGAATACCAAACATCAGAATCCTTTGAACACCTCTTTTCTCTTCCAAAAATGCACGAACCGAATCTTGGATCTGCCCCTGAATTACATCTCAGAACTGATCTAATTGGAGAAACACTGTCATAGCATTGGTGACCTGGGAACTCAACATAGACTGACCCTAATCAGGTGGAGGGAGAGGAGAGGAAGTACCCTCGGATGGAACCCCATCCACTGTCAGCAAATCAGACATAGTAGAAAAATCAGATTCTAAAACTGAGCTTGAAACCAAATTCGGACCCATAGGATAACGAACTAGAGGATAACCAAGTTTGACGGTAGTAGTGCCTCGGTCTAACTCTCTCTGAAATCGGAAGATGATCTGCCCAAATCGAACCATGAATGAAATGGATGATTATATAATAATCCGAGTGATGAATGCCATATACACGGGGGTGGTTTAGAGAGGTAGAGAGTAGAAGAGTTTATGATACAAGGCTTAACCCTAAAATATGTGAGACGTGCGAATCCCTCGCTATGCCTAGCGAACTAGATATGGGTCGTCAAGACTCAAACGATCTCAGGCATTTTGTTAAATTCCCCGTTCAAGTAAGGGGAGAGTAGAGGTAAGCAAAAACTGAAAAGAAAGGTCAGCCATAGGTAGCCTATGCATGAAGTGCGTATGCATGAGCACAACACAAGTAGCATACAAAAAGCAAATAAACCTCTTCCAACCTTATGACTCCCATGCAACGTCGTTCAAAAGATCTGGGGGTAACTCTAGCGCCAACAAATGGCAAGAGAGTATGCGACATAAATCTAAATTATTTTGGTGAACCTAAGGGGATGTTGCTATTGGTAGAGTTATCGCGGTTCATAGTCTCAAATTGTTGGTATCATGGAACGATACTATAGAATGGTCTCGTTTACCTTGATTCTGTGCAACTCAACCACTCCTCAAATGAGTGCGATCTCGGGAATTACACATTGGTTGAAACGAGTGATCCACCCACAAATATGCCCAATTCTTAGCGGGCATGAAGTATAAAAGTGATCTTCATGGGGGTGAAATAATGGCATATAAAACTTAGAATCTAACTAAGCGGTGTATTCAAAAGGCATAAGAAATAAAGCCTTGATTTAAACAATGATTTAGGCACATCATCAAAATCATTTATCCAAATTTTGAAAATGAAAGCGATTTTCCAAATTTTAAGTTAAAAGGAAATCCCCAGCAGAGTCGCCACTGTGAGCGGATGACCTTTTTCCACACGCGAGGATCACGTGAGATGCGTAGCTCGGGGGGTGGAAAATAACTAGCGCTGTGAAGCGTGCTAAGGGAGAATACTTATTTTAGGCGTGATGAAAATAACAATGGAAAACGATGTTGATAATGAATTTAAGTACAATTCGAGTGTCAAGGGATACGAGACCTGGAATCCCGTATTTCAAGATAGAGTTGCCACCCGGTTAAGCTCCACCGGGAATTTGGGTACGATATTCCCACCAGTTGGTTGGACCACACCTTAAAACAGAGATTCCAAGTTCGGATGATGTTGCTTACTTTTCAATTTTTAAATAAAAAACTTTTATATTTTAATAAACGTGACTTCAGTTCTGATGTGATTTTAATCCGGTTATTATTTGGAGTTTTCGGTTTACATGCCCTACATTACACAAAAGCGGTAAATAAAGCAAATGAAATAATTAATACAAGGCTTTACAAATTTCTATACATTTTTCTAATGCGACAAAGTAAATAAAGTGGATAAATAATGCGAATAGAGAGAGACCAAAATAAGGTCTCAACCGAACTTACCAACACCGATATGGCTTGAAACACGATAAACAAATCACAAATAATCGTAAATAAGGCACAAATAATTAAAGGCAGAAAATAAAATTTTATTATGGAGAAAAACATATTTTGAAAATTTTTAGGGTTAAAAAGGCATTTTTAAAGCATTTAATGGTTATTAAATCAATTTAAATGACAAAATAAATTAATAAATCAGATTAAAATTAAATGAAATATATTCCAGAATTTTTATGATTTTTAGAAAATATTTTGGGCAAAAATCGGGGTAAAAAATGCAAGAAAACGGCCAAAAAAGACTTAAAATCAAATTTCGGCGGTCAAAGCTATGGCGACAGCTTTGACCGCCCCCGCTATAGCCTTGACCGCTATAGTGGCAGCGGTGGAGGCTATACTGGCGGCGACCATCGAGATTTGTTTTTAACGGGGGAATCAGTGTTTTTACATCCATAAACTCGAAATCATTTAAGTTTTAAGTCGTAATCAACTATATTTCAACAGATCTTGACTTAAAACACACAAATAATGTTGATTTTATGGATTTGGGTAAGAAAATACCCAAAAATCGCAAGAAATAAGGAGACCTCTATAGGGGTGGAGTTCACCTCTATAGCTATAGCCTTTACCGCTGTAATAGTAGCAGCCAAGGCTATAGGGATAAAGGTGAAAGCTATTCCTATAGAGGTCGGGTTATTTTCCGACGGTTTTCCAAGAACACCAAACAAAAACAAAGAAACATCACCAAAAACACCAAGAACAACAACAATAAAGCAATAAAAAAGAGTAAATAGATAAGGGAACTCAGTTTTGTTACCTTTAGGCCTTGAATCTAACTTTGGAGATTCGAACCAGATGTTTGGCAAGCTTTTGATGATTTTCAGATGAAATGGTGACGAAAATAGTGATAGATTATTTAGGTCGTGGTTGAGAAAAAGTCTCTCAAACCCTATTTAATCCATTTCAACCAATTATTTCTAATTAATTTTAGTGTTTTAGCTATAAGATTAAGCTAAAGAACCACTAAGAATCGAGATTAGAGGAGATTACTCAGGATTCTATGCTTTTTTAGAGCTTTCTCTCTCTAGTTCTTCCATTTCTCTCTCTTGTTCTTTATTTTCTCTCTCAAATGATTTCTAACCCTAAATTTTGGAGAAAAAGTCCATTAATCTCTCTCCTAGATGGGTTTAAATACTCCCACACTAAAGAATACACCGACTTGAGTGAATTTTTGGGGAAAATATGTGGCCCAATCAAAGAGAAGAGAAGGAAATGAAGTGGCATGGCTAAAAAATGGCCGTACCAAACCCGCCGCCTTCGGCACGGCGGCAGCCGCTGCCGATATGGCGGTGGCTGCCACTACCACGGCGGCCGCCGCCGCTGCCCTGGTAGTAGCCACTACTATAGTAGCAGCCAAAGCTACCATGGTAGCAAGGGGTGGCCACAATGGGGTGGCCACCCTAGTGGCGTACTCCACCACAAACAGTGGCAATGATCACCACCACGGTGATGGAAGCAACAGTAGTGAGGGGAGCTAGGGTTCAGGTCATTAAGGTTAGGCTAATTAGGGTTTCTAGGGGGCAGATTAGGGTTTTGACTTCCGACGCCTATAACTTTCACTACGGTCATCTGACTAAGGCAATTCTTGACATTTTGGAAAGCTCGGAGATTCTAAAATCTAACGATATAAACAAGACTCACTGAAAAATGTTCAGATCTTATAGAAAATCAAATTACTACACACAAACAAAAGAAAATGATTAATTATAAATGCATGCAAATGATATATAAGCGTGGCTAAAGGTCTAAAATCATTAAAAAGGTACTTGCTAAGTGTGATTCGCCCTTCATAAAATAGAATAATTAGTTCGTACGAGGCCAGAGAACCAAGTCAACATTGTTCCGAAAAGCCCATGCTCACATAGGCTCTCAAAAGGAAGCAAGAATCTTCAAATCAAAGAACGAAACTAGAACCTATAAATAAAAAAGGAAAGAAGATTAGCAGGAAACCTCAAACACAAAGATATATAGCTGCTCAAAAGGGAAAAGATGTAGTAATTTATGATGACCAGCTAGTCAAGCAAAAGAAGAATCATAGAGTGGAAATAACTCATCTAACTAGATACCGAATACAAACCAGACAAGCAGATTCACAACCATCCAAAGCTGGATATTTTGAAGACTATGGAAAAGAAGATCATGAAAAGATTAAGAAGCCTTCGTCACATGACTAGTGATGAAAGAGCCTTCATCACATTAACCTGGAAGAAGGGTGGAAAAGTAAGCTTTGGAGACAATTAAAAGGGACAGATCATTAGACATGGAACCATTGGATCTGAATTAAATATAGAAGATGTCTCCTTAGTTGATGGACTAAAATTCAACCTACTTAGTGTTGTCCAATTGTGTGACAAAGGTAGAAAGGTGATATTTGATTCCAATAGTTGCTCAATCATTAATAGTAAGTCCAATCAACTTATTCTTCATCCACCTGGATTAAATAATGTTTATTCTATTAACATTAAAAATGAGAAAAAGAATAATATATGCTTGGTGTATAAAGAAGAGGAGTCATGGCTATGGCACTGGAGGTTAGGATATGTCAGCATGAACATCATGTCCAAACTAGCCAAAAAGGAACTAGTTAAGGTTTTGCCTAAGGTTGCTTTTAATAAGGATCAAACATGAACTGCATGCCAACTAGGTAAATAGACCAGAAACAGTTTCTCTTCCATTCATTATATACCTACCGGAAGAGTCCTTAAACTACTATATATTGACCTGTTTGGACCAATTAAACCCATGAGCTTAGGTAGAAGAGAATACACTATGGTTATTGTGGATGATTATTCTCGCTATACCTAGGTAGCTTTGCTAGCTAGCAAAGATGCTACCTTTGAACATTTCTCTAGAATATTCATTAGAATTTAAGTAGAACAAGGCATAAGCATTGCACGCATCCGGAGCGATAATGGAGGAGAATTCAAAAATAAGTAATTTGCTGAATTCTGTGAATCCATGGGCATTGAGCACAACTTTTCTGCTCCCCATACACAAGAAAATGGGGTTGTATAAATTGAAATGGCTAGATCAATGCTAAGTGAGAATAGCCTGCCTAAATACATTTGGGGAGAAGCTGTTAATACTACATGTTATATTTTAAATAGAGCTCTCATTAGAAAAAAACATGGACAAGACCCATATGAAATCTGGAAGGGAAAGAAACCTAAAATTGGGTACTTTAGAGCCTTTGGATGTAAATGCTACATCCTAAATGACAGAGAGCAAGTAGGAAAATTTGATCTCAAATCCGATGAAGCAATTTCATTGGCTACTCAATACATAGCAAAGCTTACAACGTATATAACAAAAGAACTCAAACTGTGGTAGAGTCAATACATGTAGATTTCGATGAGACTAACCATGCAAGAAAGAAAAGTCAAGATCCAGACGACACAGTTTCGGATGAAGCAGAACCAGTGAAGGTTCAAGAACCTTTTCAAATAAGTAAGTACAAAGAAGAGGATGAAAAAATCAACTTTAACTTGGATCAATCTCCAAAAAATCCTCGTAAGGCTGGAATTGATTTCAACGATGAACTAGAAGCAAATCAAGGAGTTGAAGCTGATGAAGAGAAAATTCTAGTACAACATGGAGATCTTCAAAGAGAAACCAGAACTCAAAGGAATCATCCTATAGAAGCCATTTTGGATAATGTCTAGAATCCAGTCAAAACTAGAGGACAACTCAATAGAATGATGAGCCATGCTACATTTGTCTCACTCATTAAGCCAAAGAAGTTCCAAGATGCATAAGGAGATGAGAGCTAGATGTTGGCCATGTAAGAAGAACTAGATCAATTCACCAAAAATGATGTTTGGGATCTAGAACCACTTCCAAAAAGAAAAGTCACTCATTGGCACAAAATGGGTATTCCGGAACAAGCTGGATGAATTTAGAGTGGTAGTAAGAAACAAAGCAAGGTTGGTTACCCTAGGATACAACCAACAAGAAGGCATTGACTTTGAAGAAACTTTTGATCCAGTAGTAAGATTGGAACCAATAGGGATTTTTTGTGCTTTTGCATCTTATATGGGTTTCACCCTATTCCAAATAGATGTCAAAAGTGCCTTTCTAAATGGAGTTATTCAAGAAGAATTCTATGTTAAGCAGCCGCCAAGGTTTAAAGACTCAAAGCATCCGGAGCATGACAAGTTGAAGAAAGCTCTCTATAGATTAAAGCAAGCTCCAAGAGCTTACCTCATTCCTCATATCCAAGGGTTATATCTGGGGAAAAGCAGATACAACACTCTTAATCAAGAAGAAAAATGGTGATGTCATTGTTGTCCAAATCTATGTGGATGATATCATCTTTAGAGCAACTGATGAGAGGATGTGTGAAGAATTCAAATCTCAAATGAAGAAGAAATTTGAGATGTCAATGATGGGAGAACTCAACTTCTTCCTTGGTCTTCAAATCGAGCAGAGTCCGGATGGGATTTTCATAAATCAGTCCAAATACACTAAGGAGGTTCTAAAGAAGTTTGATATGGACAAGAGAAATCCAATGTCCACTCCCATGGGATCAGATACATTCCTTTCAAAGGATTGTGATGGATAAAAACTAGACCAGAACCTATTTAGAGAGATGATTGGATCACTTATATATCTAACTACAAGTTAACTAGACATACGCTATGCAGTGTCCTATTGTTCAAGATATTAAGCCAATCTAAAGGAATCACATCTTCAAGCTATCAAGAGGGTTCTAAGATATCTACTGGGAATAACTGAAGTTGGATTATGGTATCCCTGTAATGGAAATTTCACATTACAAGGGTACACTAATGCTTATTATGGCAGAGATATGCTTGAAAGAAAAAGCACATCCAAAGGCTGTCATTTTCTTGGAGATTGCTTAGTGTCATGGTACAACAAGAAGCAAACATCGGTGGCATTATCAACTACATAAGCTGAATACATGGTTGCTGGAAGCTGTGTTTCTCAAATCCTATAGATCAAACAACAATTGGAGGATTATGGAGTTCAAGCAGGATGTGCTAATGTAATGCATGACAACAAGAGTTCAATTGATGTGTCAAAGAATCCAGTGCTACATAGTAGGATGAAGCATGTCAACATTAGACATCATTTCATTCGGGATCATGTGATGAAAAAGGATGCGGTTCTGGTCTACATTCTAACAATTGAGCAAAGGGCTGATATCTTTACTAATCCACTAAGTAAAGATCAATTCAACAAGCTCCGGGGAGGCAATTGGAATATCAAATCGAATTTAAGATGCAAAGGAATCAAGAGAGAAAATTAAGTTGGATTAATTAAGAACTAAGGAAGAAGAATTTGCTAGCTCAACAGACAAGAGTGACAAATGGAAATAAAGGCGGTAAAAGTAACTATACACTTTTGAATTTCAAAAGTTTATTGTGCCCATCACGCGTGTAAAATTACAACAGCTTAGATGGAATAAACCGTTCCCATTCTCCAGTTTGCACACCATTAATCTATCTCCTCAAAGTTAACGGCCACCTCATCAATCCAGTCAAATCTAACCGCCTCCAGATTACCAAACTACCCTCATCTTCAAAACTCTATAAAAATCCCCCAAATCCCCTTGTCTTCTTCATGCGGGAAACTAACTACTACTACTCTACAAAATTCTTTCCAGAAACCCCAGAAATCCTTACTTTCTCTTAATTCTCTAAAATGACAAGAACCAAAGACCAAGACATAGTCTTCACAAGGCACCTGCAACTAGAATTATCTCTCAAGGATGAAGATTTCATTCCTATTAAGTTCAAAAATACAGATTCCATCATCCCATCTGATTTTTTGGGTGATGATTACCTATTTAAAATAGATCCCTATTCCTAGCTCCTTCTAAAAGTACTTGGAGGTCTTCCTCTAGATGAAAAATTCAATCTATCCCCTACTGGTAAAGGAATTCTATGAGAACCTAAGAATCCACAACTATGTTGATGCTTTCCAGACCACCGCCCAAAGGAAAGTGATCACATTAACACCTCAATTCTCTGTGATTCACTTTAACATGAAGAATAGTGGGGTGATTATGACAAATGATGGAGATGAACAAAATGTTAAATATTATCCAAAGTTATGTTTGCCGGTGAGATACTTTAGCGATAAATTCTCTACTCACTGGCCGGAGGTACCAAGGATACTACAATTTATGATGGCCAAGTTGGTTCTAATTTGGAAGGGATCTCTTATCATAACCTCTTCTTTCTAACACTATGTACTCTAACATTGGTTTGAGAGTAGGGAGCTCAACACAACAATCTTGCTCATCCACTATATGAAGCAACAAAAATACTCCTAGAGAGGATTGATTAATAAAATCCTCCTTGAGAATCAAGTCGATCTAACTGGTGTAGTGCAGGTTAAGGGGAGGGCCATCCTTACTAAAAAATTTCGAAAGTTGACCTTCAATGAGAAGTGGGATGAGGCTATGGACCTAGAGTAGAAGAGGGCTAAGTAGGAGAAGAGCAAGGCTAGGAAAACTGGAGGGACCATTGAACAGGCTCCGGTTGTGAAAAAGGCTAGAACCACTAGGCCTAAAGATCAAAAGAAGATTAATTTAGATCCGGTGTAGGAAGCAAAACTGGAAGAAGTAATTGAGGACTCTTTTACTCTCACAAATATCCTCAAGAAAACACATGCTAAGTCTAAAAGAAGACTGGTAAATGCTGCCTTAAAGAAGCTTGTGAATAAGGTTTAAGAAGAAGTGGAGGAAATTTTTGCAATTGCTGTTGCTCCAATTAGGGATAGAAGGAAGAGAGGGGCTAAGAAATATATTAAGGAGATGATAGAAGGGGATATTGTATCAGAAAGTAGTGATAATGAGGAGGAAGCTGATCTGGAACCTCAACAAAAGAAGAAATTGGTAAAGAAGGGACCAACATTCACTCATGGCTTAAGGGCAAATTAAGATAAAATAGCCGCACAACCTACTTCTGGAATCACCATTAAGGATCTAGCTCCTAAGAAAAGGGCCTAGAGGCTCTTACAGAGTAAGTCATCAAGCTGCCCCTCCGATAGCACCTACTCCGCCAATCCTTATACCTCAGATAGAGATTGTATATGTAAGGGAAAGTGTGGTGATAAGGAAGTGAGAAGACTAAATCTTCAGCTACACATAAGCCCTATTCCAGAGTCACTTCTCATTTTGGAGAAGTCTGGTGAGGATAATGAGGAAGTTGATGTTGATGTTGATGATGAGACCATAAAAGGAGAGGAAGCTAATAGTCCTCCCAAGGCAAGTGAAGTGGGAACTACAATTGATCTTAATACAGACATTCCTACTAATGCTACTGAAGAAACTAAAATCCAAGAAAAATAAGGCAACTTAGATGCAAATGAACCTTAAATTGCATCCAAGGCAGATGAGCCTAACCTGGTATTAGAAGTACCATAGAAGGGCATTGTTTTAGGTTCCAATGAGCATGCTACTATAGTAGACTCAAATGGCAAGGTCATTCCTGAGGATCCGAAGGATCAAGAGGATGATAAGGAGGATAAGGTAGAGGAAGAAAGAGATGATGAGGAAGAGGATAATAAGATAGGGGATGAGCATGAAAGCACATCAAGTCCTATATATTCTCCAATCAGCTCCTATGAATTAAAAGCTATAACCAGCACTCCAATCATACCAGCTAAAAAAGTTGAGATATTAAAGATGGCTTGGCAACTATTAAAGAGGCAGCTACGGAGGATAAGAAAAGTGATGAATCCAATCTTAAGCCCATTCTGAAGGATATCTGTGCTAGATTGGAAACCACTGAATCCTCAACTCAAAAGCAATCAATTTTTCAATATCTAAAAAATGAGTTGGAGGAGATCCGGAGCAGACTAATACCCATTAAGCAAAGAGTAAACAATTTCCCAAGTGATGATTAGATAGCTAAAAATGCTCTAACCAAGGTCACTCCAATTTGGAGCAAATATCAAAAGAAGTTAGTGAAGCTAAACAGACTACTACCAAAGCTGCAACTACGGTAGAATCTGGAAATGCCACTACTCTTGGGCATATCAATTCTGCTACTATTGAGCTGAAAAGGAGCTTAAGGATTTTATGGAAAAGTAGTTTGATGAGATGGTGACATCTATCCCCACTGTAGTAACTTAAAGCATAAGTGCTATATCATCCAGAGTCACCACTCTGTCCACTGCCCAGGAAGCAATAAAAGAGCAATTAACCATATTCCTTAAGGAAGATTTGCTAGAGCTCCTATCCAAGACAGCTGAGGATTTTGGTAAAGACTTTCAAATCGGTCTCCACACTATGGATGAATCTGTTAATAACTAGTAAGACATGTTAAACATTAAATTCCGACAGTTATGAGAGCATCCATAATAGCGCCAAGAACATCTCTGAGGAAATAAAGCTACTCAACACTGGTATGTAAAATCTAAGCCTCACTGCTCCTTCTACTTCAACCTCTTAACGATCTATTCCAAAAAACCTACTTCTTCCCCTTATGCAACAGTTAGTCCAAAATATTGGGGACACTAGTTTTGGAGGGTGCAAGTGCTTACTAACGCTCATCTGAGGGATGTTTCCCTACTGTGAAGAGGAAGATAGAAAGTATGCCCTTAAAATGCATCCTAATCTTACCAAGTCTTATGCTCAGTTCTAGAAGCTCATCAAACTACTACATCTTGTACCCCCCCATAGTGGACATGATCATAGAGAAAACAATAGCTAGAAATGTAAACTGCAGTCTTTTTTCTAGAGCTTAGGAGAAAATATGGAAACAATGGATGTATATTGAGTTAGACCCTCCAACTGATGCAAACAAAAAGGAGGAGAATGAGCAGAAGGACAAATAAAAGGAAGATTGAGCTGGTAAGAAGAAGTAGAGTAGTAGCATAGCTAGCACTTTATTTTGCAAATATGAAACAGATAGCCATGTAATAATTTTCACTTATAATTTCTGTAATTGCAATGGCGCTTCATTGATGTTTACACTTGTTAACAATAGAAGTTATATAGTGAAAACAAATTATAAAAATTGCTCCTAAGTACAACCATCAATTATACTTCAAAAACTTAGAAGCTTATATGCAAAAATCTTGAGGGAGTTAGGATGCTAGAATTATGGGGGAGAACTTTGTAAATGACTAAGTATCAAACATCATACTTAGCTTATACTCCCAAATATAGATTCTTAAGTCCTTAGGTTTTCATTTTAATCAAAATGGGGGAGATTGTTGGAAAACACTAATCCGGAAGATAATTCTAATGAAGAAGCATCTGGATAAGGTTTTAAAGAAAACAAAATCCTAAGTCATTGAAGAAAGCATCCGGTTACAATTTCGAAGAAAACAAAATTGTAGGCCTAAGAAGACATCATTCAGAGAAGATCACATCAGGAATAGCATCCGGTAAAGTTATAGTCTAAAGACACCCGGAACACATAACTTTCGTGACTACGGGAAATATTTAAAATCAATTTTCCCTCCAAATTGGTCTGAAGTCAAAGATGCTTTTTGCCTTGGAGAATGAAAAAGCAACAGCTTGCATAATTTCAGTAATGGACTAAAACGCAGACACAAACTGAGAAAAATAATCTAAAGCAATAGCAAGGCGCTTGGAGTTAAAACAAAAGACAAAGTTGGATAGAAGTTGGCAGAGCACAAAAACCCAAATAAACGATGTCTGACAATTTTTTTGCTCCAATCCTAATAAATTCAAAAGGGACATTTGTTGGGTCTGAAAGAAAGATCAACGGCTCTGGATGCGCCATCTCATGGATGATCAACGATGAAGATTTAAGATCAAGCAGCGACTACGTTTATGATCCAAGCCTATAAAAGGGAATCTTCACAAGTTGAGAAGATGCTAGTTGATTTGAGAAAGTTATAACCTTAAGAAATTTTCTATTCAATCAGTTAACATAATCCCTCCAAGAACCGATCATTTAAAATCAGTTTGTAAGAATTCTCAAGTCAAGTTATAAACTTGAAGAATCCGAAACCCATCTTTTAAAAAAATATAACTATTATAAAATCTCATACTTATGTGAGTATTGAGATTGGGGACTTAGCTTAAACTAGAGAGAGTTTGTTGGGAACTGACAGTCACTTTGAACATGCATAACATGCATGGCGGTAATTCAAAATTTTGTCCCTTGTCCCTAGGAACTCCTATTAGTTGAATATAAATTAAATGAAGCCTTAACTAAATGATTCTCTACCTCGGTTAGTATGCATAAGCTAGGCTTACCATAATTCTAAGGGAAATTGTCAAAAATATACATGTTCCACTAAAATATTTACAAAATTGACCATTAAGTTAAACTAATTACATATCTACTGTCCAACCATAAACAATTTAAAAATTAACAAAAATCAGAGAAAATAATTACATGAATTCGGTTCGGTATTTATCTAGTATTCATCTAGTAATTGTCTTGTAGTTATCTAGTAAATATTGTTATGAAATTGTCATATGCACATCTATTATATATATGTTAGGTGTCATTAGATCCATAAAAAATTGTCAAAATTATGTTACTTATATTTTAGAAAAATATTTGAAGTTATGATTTACAAGATAACTACTAGACGATTACTAGATATTGACCAGATAAATACCAGACCATGTTTTTGTAATTATTTACCCCTGTTTTTGTAAACTTGTAAATTATTTATGGTATCATCAAATTATTTTAGTTTTTTGTGGGATTTTTGTAAGAACCCTTAATTCTAAATTATATCCTAGCATAAATATTTTATACTAAGCATGTTATAACTGTAAGCTATAACCTATGCATAAAATAAACTAAGCATGCAAAACAACCTAAGTATAATGATTAAGTCTAAAAACGCTTAAGGAAAAGGACCTAATAATTAAAAAAGAAAGAAAGGAAACTTACCTATTGAAGCGTGCTTTAGCAGAACCTCCTTGAATAAGTCTCCAAGTGTAGGATAGTCTCTATGAGTATCCACACGAACCCCACCAACTGAAACCTCTGAATGAGGAAGAACTAAAGAACCTAGAGTAGTTGCTAGATGACTCCAAAACCCAACCCAAAATTATTAACTAGAGGTGCCTCAAAATATTCGAGGCCCCTCAAAAGGACTTGCTCAAGTTGACCTGGGAGATTTCACTTTAGGAATCTCAACTTAGGATTTATGCTTTGAGCTTGGTGCAAATTGAAAAGGAGTAAGGGAAAGCCTATATATAGGCTTAGGGAGCAAAATATTGCTCCCCATTTTCCAATGTGGGATAGGGTGAAAAACCCTGTCCTTCGCAGGTCATGACGTGGATCCAAAGGATCTATATGTTCACAGGGTGCAGCGCACGCTGTGTGCCTCAAGGAAAGCCCTTACGGGCTTTCCTTGCACGCGATCTGGGCCTTGCGGCCCATGCCGTGAGCCCAGTCTATGGCACGTCTTATGGTCTACACACGTGTAGCCCATTTTCCTGGGCTGCGGTAAGCACTGCCCAGCAGTGCTCATACACCTTTTGGTGCACTCTGTGCATCCGAGCCTGTACAAAATATATTTTGTACTCTCGGTCCAATTCAACTTGCCAAGGCAAAATTCCCCTTTTAATCCTTTTCAAATAAATATTTATAATATGACCCTAATTAATTAGTCACTGGTCAAAATAAATTCTTGTTCTAATTAAATAATAAACCAATTATTATTATGTTACATTTTTGTAATAGAATAAATCTATTAATTCTTTACTCAATCCGATGAAGATCCAATGTGTGTGACCTTATAGGATCCTAAAGTATTGAGTTGTTAAGGCTTAACCAATCCTTGTTCTATAGGAACTATTGGCTTGAGGTTCTAGACTATGAATAGAACTCGATTACCTTAAACAACTGTATTACGCCTCTAGCAAGGGTTTACCATCCCCCATTACTCGGAACGTCATTTGTACTTTTGCCTTGATCCTTGTTACTGCAATAGTTTCCCAATGCGATAAACTCCTTCCATTCTTTAATATTAGTACCCTATGGTTTATTGGGTTTTGTTAAAGTGTTACCCACTAATAGCGAGGTTGCTCCAAGTTATCCTCATTATTTTCTTGTTACTGAAGTATATCGCTTTCTACCATAATATGTTTAACTAGAAACTATTTCTATCAAACACATACTCTGATCATAGGTTTATAGAATTCATCACTTTAATAATTGGCCAGGTACAACTCCTTAATATATCCAGAGTAATGGATTCTTTCCTACTACATAGCTTACTAGCGTGTTGTCATCACTATACCCGTAATCACCAGTGACACCCTAAATTAATGAGTGTATATGTATGATCCAAAACATGGTGATAGTACCATAAAAGGCAACTAGTATGTCAAGTACAAGGATATTCGCAAAGCTACTGCATAAAGATAAATACTAGCACTATGATATTTTTACCAAGTATTTATTTTACAGCGGTCTCCAATATATCTTCCAGATATATCTAGGTGTCAAACTTAAGGCACCACCTTCAGTTTTAGGAGTTTAACTTCTTGTACCCATTCCAAGAAAGTTGGCCACATGCTAGCCTTACCATCTCATCACTATCCTTTCTTGATGAAACTATGACTATGGATAGTTTAGACATAATCATAATTACACATGAAGTAGATCTCTCTAAGTATAGTCCAACTATAATTTCTCTGACTTTATGGTATGATATGTCAAGAACTTTTGTATACTTATATCAATGAATTTATTTTAACCAATCAAAATATATTTATAAACACATCGATATAAACAAAAGATTAAATGTCTTTATTAATTAAACAAACTATCCGTACCATTACATAATTAAGATATATTTCCCTAATTGCCTTAAGGGCACACATCATATCCAACAGAGTTTAAGTGGTATATCCCTAAGAGAAAAGGACTCAGCCAAGCTTAGGTTAGTTTGGTGGTGTATCTTACTTCAGGAAGAAGAGCGATTCTACAGAGACAACGTGCAAAGGACTCAGCCAAGCTTTGGTAGCTAGGTGGTATATCCTACATCAGGAGGAGAAGAACTATTCGAAGAATACTGCAAAGGCTTGATTTCTTCCCGTGAAAGAAATCACACTGGTGGATTTAAGCTTGGAGGAGGAAACTCCGGGGACTGGTTGTAGGCAGGGCCGAACCAGTATAAAAATCATTGTGATTGATTTCCTTTACTTTAAAGCTTTTACTTTAAGTGCTTTATATTTCATATCTGCATCATCCAGATTAACTTTTAAAATGTCTAATATTCTGCAAAAATGGTCATTCACCCCCCTCCGACCCTTCATATACTAGCACAAGGACCAACATAACTTGTGTTTATAAAGAATCATATACTTCATGGTTTCTCTAAGCTTGATCTTTTATTGTGAGCACAACTTCAAATCTTATGAATGGAAGAAAAGATGATCTCCCACGTTGTGAGGCAGGGTCCGCTTGGGGTTGTTGCTTGTTTAAGCATGATGAAAACCATTCTTAGTTTAACTAATTTTATGAATGAAAGAATCAAGACCGAAATCCTGATACAAAAGATAGTCACCAACCAAGTTGTCTAGTTGGGAAAGAGTTTGGTATGGTTCCCATTAGGCGGGAGACTCAGACCTTTTGGATTAGAGATTTGAGTATCGGATGAGCTACTTAAGAGTCATATTATCAGATAAGACTAGATCCGTGGATGGGCTAGTAAGTAAGACTAGATCCATTGATGACCTTGGGCCTGAGAGGAGAGATGCCAAGGTATGTTTCATAAGTCATAAGTGACAACTAGTCCTGGCCTAGTTGCACTTGAGGGGGAGTGTTGGAAATATCCCACATGAATAATAAATAATGACAAGGAGTCTATATAAGTGGTGTAGATTGGGCCTTAACACTAGCCAATTGGTCTTGTGTTAGATGGGCTCAACCCCATTTGTATGCTCACTAACCTATCAAACCCAATACGCTCGAGGCCCACAGATTCTCTACATTTCTCATTTAGCTATTCAAAATTCCATTAGCTGCATAAAAACCATTTTCTTTTCATTATATGGGGAATTATTATGAAAATCCTATTTTTCTACACTCTTTCAGACACGGTTCATGCGGTTCAACAATATATATATCAAGCAAAGAGATAAAAAAAATTACAACAAAAAAAATGGTGATTGCGAGGGAACCTATACATTTGTTTTGAGTTATAAAATAAAAGTAAATAAATTCGCATGAACAAAGATGTTTGCACTGTTACAACACATTGTAAGTCAGCATTTTATTGGTAAAACATGATTATATTAGCGTGGTAGTTTTGCAATCTATAGTGCCCGGGCGGCTACTAGGATCCAAAAGAACAATGGGTATTCAACGTATTTTGTTGTGAAAACACATTTTAACTTTTCTTGGGTTGATTTACCATATAGTTAGTGAAAATGATTGCATGGCAAATGGTGATGTTAGGTTCATTTTACATCTTTACATGAAAATGAGATCCTACCTGGGGTGGCAGCCCCCACACAGGTATGGGGGACCTATAAGGCTTCTAGAGAGGACCCGTACGGGTATAGGGGACCTGTACGGGCCCAGTTTAGACCCAAAAAGAACCTCTTTTCCAACCAATTAAACTAGATGTATGAAAATAAGCAAAACAAAGTGGGATTTCCTTCCATACAGGTATGGCACAATTGTACGATCACCATAGAGGGCGTATGGGTGCTAGCAAGGCCTATATGGGTCAGGACCAGACCCAAAATAATTTAATAGTTAATTCAAATAGAAAATATTGAAATAACAATAAAATAAAGAGGAGGTGAGTATCTTTGAAACTCTAGAGCGTACCTCTACGCCGTGAATCCACTTTGAAGTAATCTCAATACTGAGAGAGAGCCTAGCCAAAGCAGTAGATTAGGACAAGGAGATTTTAGGAATATTTTGGTGAGTGTTTGTGTGAACAGAACCTTCCCCCAATCCTAATATGAAGCTAGAATGAGATAAAATGTGGACAAAATCTATGTGAAAAGGTTTTCTCCCTATTTTATCACTACTATACCCCCTCCACACTGAATGCATTGATAGTA
Source organism: Euphorbia pulcherrima (assembly GCA_947683365.1). NCBI lineage: Eukaryota > Viridiplantae > Streptophyta > Magnoliopsida > Malpighiales > Euphorbiaceae > Euphorbia > Euphorbia pulcherrima. The sequence continues at coordinate 60,816,423 of CANTUS010000004.1, read as the reverse complement.
ATTTATGAATGATTTATACTGAATATGGTATAATTGCAATCAATCAGGCCTGATTGGCCGTAATTGACACCCTTAAGGGTGGGAGGAGCCGTACGAGTCCTAGTAGGACCCGTACATCTCCTTCACGATAGTACAATGGGGGTGGAGCCATACAGGTCACTCTATGGACCCATATCTCCATGTGTGACCTATATGGGTCCCTATAGGCAGTCTAGATCTCTAAACTCTAGCTAAAATCATCTTTGCTATGGTAGGAACACCTCTTATTGATAACACATATAGAAGAATGCGTTATGTAGCTCTCATCATCACTACATGAGAAGGACCATTAAAATCCAATGCTCACAAACTGCCCCTCGTGGGATCACTAAAGATACAGATCTATATGATCTCATGATATGAGTGAGGGTTTAGAAATCATACATGAGGTGATGATATGGCTGATTTCCTTTCTTGAGGTGAACTTCTTTCCTTAGTGTCCCTTTCTTAAGGTAGATGACTTTCCTTAGTGCTCTTTTCTTAAGGCGAGTGTCCCTCCTTTGTGTTCCTTTATCTAGGTGAACCACTCTCCTTTGCTTTGCTTATCCCTTTCTTGAGATAAATGACTTTCCTTTTCTTGATACTAGTGAATCCCTTTCCTAAGGTGGATGACTTCTCCTTGTATCCCTTTCTTAAGGTAGATTGACTTTCCTGAGGTCCCTTTCTTGAGGTAGACTGCTTTCCTTTTATGGTGTATCCCTTTCCTAAGGTGAACGACTTTCCAAAATGATGGTGTATCCATTTTATAAGGCAGATGACTTACTATTGGGGACTTTGAATAACCTGTTAAGAGATAATAAAAATGTTGAGTTAGTTATTGCCCGAGATGATACGTCTTAATTCTTGATTGGCTTTGTGGTGAACAAAAATTTTTCCCCTTTAATCAAGAATGAAGATGTGTGGATCAGGATTGGTCCCTGATGAAATATAAACTAAGTTTAGATATGTTGGGTTTGGCCTAACGCAAATCGGGGTGCCCCTTGGGGAGCTGACTGTTGAGGAGATAGCCTTTGAATGGCTAGTCCATTTGGACTGCTTGGGGAGAAACCACTTGAGGGTGATTTCAATTGTTTTGAGGAAGGTGTTCTTAGGTCATCCTAGCTATTGAAGAGTGTCCTTAGAAACCGTCTTAAGAAAGATTGACTAGTTGGGGGGTGCCCCTGGAAACTTGTCCTTGGGGTTCTTTGGGGCCGATGCCCCTCAAGTATCCCTTAGACTGGGGGAATGGTTTCTATAACCATCCGACCGTCAGGGACAAAGATCGACTCCTTATGAGGATGAGAGGAATGCCCCTTGAATACTTCATCGGCTGGGGAACAAACTATTCAGATATGGATGTTTTCCTGGAGAAAATTGCCCTTTTGATCAGCACTTGGGTTTTGTCTTATCTGTCCTATAGGGGAAAAACAAGTTAGTTAGAACATAACCTAAAATAGTACGTCTTAATTCTTGATTGGATTTATGATGAACATAAAATTTTGCCCCTTCAATCAAGCATTAAGATGTATCGGGGTTCACCCCTATTTAACTGTAAAGATTGAGTGAAGAAATATTGGGTTGGTCCCAGTCCTGTCTTGATGTGTCCTGACTACTGAGGAGTTTTGGTTTTGATGGAAAACTTTTCTGAAATGGATGGGAGGACCCGTACTCCTAGGTAGGACCCGTATGGGTGGCAAAATGACCTAAGAAGACCTGTACGGTTGGTGAGTACCCGTACGAGTTGTGTTGGGGGTTAACTTTAAAGACATCAAACTCTTCTCATTCTTGATTTACCAAAATTTCCAATTCCTCTCTTAACTCCATCAATTTGCTGACCGTTTTGCTCAAAATGTATAAAAAGATCCCTAACACCGGTCATTTCACCATGAAGCATAAGGAAAAGCCGAAAGCCGGCGATTTGGAGTTTCGGCGATGCATGGTTTTCGTTGAATATGCATTTTAAGACTCATTCTTCGGGCTTAAATCCACTTCTGAAGTGTCATTGATCCCTTCTCCTTCTTCCTATGCCTCCAAATTTCAAGTATGTGGCTCGATTCCCTTTTTTTCATGTTTGTAATTTCTTAAATATTCTGGATTTTTTTTAATGAAATTAGGGTGATTTAGGGTCTTAAATCAATCCTTTTTATATCACTTTAGTCTAAGGAACCTTTAGGGTAGGCTAAAATAGGATAGGATTGGATTTTGGTTGAATTTGAATTATTTGGGAAATTTTGGCTAAGTAAACTATTTGCAGGGGACCCGTATGGGTCCTATATTTCATGCATGTGTGAATTAAGCACCCGTATGGGGCTCTGCTCCCGAGGATAGAATGGTGAATTCTCCCATTCTTGCACTTTGCTTTTGATTTTTGACATGTTTTCTATATTCTAACCCTATAAGACTATCCTTTTATATTTGCAGTTCCCGTACAAGACTGCCAGAGCTTTGAGCTTTTGCAAGTAATGGTATGAGGAGATTTATACCGTGAGGGATGTGGAGCTGCTGGCTCGCATTGATTCTCTCAGCTTCTCTAACATCATTCGGGCCATCCCTGAGGCGCCGAAGATCCTTGCCCCTACCGCTATATCAGCACTTACTAAGAGATGGCAGTAGACAACCCATATCTTCAATTTTGCAATTAGGGAGGTCACTATCACCCCCTCGGATATGTGTACGCTCACTGGACTAAGCTGGGAGGGAGACATCATCCACTTTGACATCTATACAAATCGCTTTCACTCTCAACCAGAGGTGAAGGCATATATGGAGAGACTACTGCAGCTTCATCCTAGTAGGAAGGACAAGCTCAAGTTCAGGGATCTGCATAACTATTAGATAGAGGAGCCGACTCTTGTTGTGGAGAGGAGGAGGGATCAATACGCTAGGTCCTTCCTACTGACCTTCCTCTCTACTACCTTCTTCCTAGTCTTCTCGAGTAGCCTCAACTACGAGTTGCTCTTAACCATGAAGGACCTATCTATAGTGCCAAGTAGGAACTGGTGCCGGGCCATCACAGAACAGATGTACTATGGGTTGGACATTGGGGTTCAAGGCCAGCAGGCTATGCTCAAGCTTAGCTACCTGCCACTGTTGGTAATTCTAAAACTCTTCTTGGTGCTTTAATCCTTTATTTAAACTGTCTAGCAATTGACTTTGACTTTGAGCACCGATTTATTCCTAAACTGGGCTTGTTTAGATAGCCTGAGACTCCCCACATCGTTACAAGGAGGATGGGATCCTGGCAGCAAAAGCCAATGACTGCGGCCGAGTATAGGGAGTTCCTTTACTAGCTGCGCTTCGATCGAGTAAGTGATATATGCCTTTTAAACCTGCGTTTTTCACTTTAACAACTTATTAGTAGGAAACTGTATTTACAAAGTTAAGGTACGTACAGTTTGATTGTCTTTTGCAGGGTATTTGCGACCCATGGTCTAGGATTGTAATCGATGATGACTTGGAGAGAATGAGAGTGGATGTGGATGACTGTTGATTTGTGATGGAGTCTTTGCTCTCCTTCGAGTGGTACTTTGGCGGGAGGGTTTGTAGCTGGCGGACCAACAACATGGTGGAGAGGTTTATCCCTCCTTTGGTGCCTATCAAGGTCTATTGGCCATACCTGATGGCTAAGGCGAACCAAGCTACATATCTCTTAGGGGAGGGGGCCGATGTGGAGTCGATAGATAGCTTCTATGCTGAGGTTATCGAGTCATCACTCCTCCCACCCTATGAGAGGATCCATCTAGATGACACTGTCCTTGAGCTCTATTTCAGGGACAATGATGATGATGATGATGATGATGATGACAAGGATGGTGGGGGGGACTATCGCGGAGGTCCCTTCGTGGTTCGTGGTACTGATGGTCTTATTAGGCCTGCTACATTATCTTCTTAGGTATTCTTCTAAACTTAGCTTTGTGAATTCCTTTATTGCTTTTTAAACTAGAGGTGTTATGTGTCATGGTTGAAGATATGTAGATTTCCCTTGGCGCCTTACGGCGGGGTCCACTGGGGCTTTGTTTGATTTAAGCTTGATGGAACCATTTAGTTCAAGTTTTCACATTTTAAGCAATTTTACAGAATAAAAGAATCGAGACTCAAATCTCGATATAAATGATAGAATTGCCACAAAAGTTGTCTACTTGGGAAAGAGATTTGGTAGGGTTCCCATTGGGCGGGATACTTATACCTTTTGGATTAGAGGTTTGGGTATCGGATGAGTCACCAATTTCGCATTTAGTTAATTCAAAATTACATTCGCCGCATAAAACCATTTTCTTTTCATCATTTGGTGAATTATTATGAAAATCCTATTTTTTACAACCTTTTAGACACGATTCATACATTTACAATTTATAATAAAGCACAGACAATAAAAGGGGAATAAAAATTACAACCGGCGGAAAATGGGGGAATTACAAGGGAACCTATACATTTGTTCTATGTTATAAAACAAAATAAATAAATTCACTTGTATAAAACGTTAGCACAGTTACGGCACATCATAAGTCAGCATTTTGTTAGAAAAATATGATTATGTTAGCGTGGCGGTTTTGTGATTGATAGTGCCCGGACAACTTCTCGGATCAAAAAGAAATAACGGCTCTTCAACGTATTTTGTTATGAAAACAAATTTTAACTTTTTATGGGTTGATTTACCGGATTATTAATGAAACTGATCACATGGCAAGTGGTGATGTTAGGTTCATTTTATAGATTATAAGGGAAAATGACATTCTTCCTTAGGGGCTAGCTCCAGTACGGATGGGGGACACCCATACGAGTACTAGGGGGACCCGTATGGGTGTGGGGGACTCGTAAGGGTGGTCATGTTTAGACCTAAACAGAACCTCATTTCTGCTAGAACAGAAAAGATATATAGAAAAAAACTACACAAAAATGAGATTTCCTTCCACATGGGTATGGCACAGCAATTCAGTGTCCCTACGGACATAAAGGTGCCAACAAGGCCTATATGGGTCAGGACCAGACCTAGAATAGATAAAAGGATAGGTCAAAGCAAATAAGTGAAAATGACAATAAAATAAATAGAAAGCGAGTCTCTTTGAAACTCAGGAGCATACCTTTATGCCATGAATCCACTTTGAATCAATCCCAATGTCGAGAGAGAGAGAGAGTTAAGCCAAAGTAGATGATGAAATGATGGATTTTCGGACTATTTTAGGTGAGTGTTTGTATGGACAGAACCTCCCCTAATCCTAGATATGAAGCTAGAAAGGAATAAAATGTTGGCAAAATCAATGTGGAATGATTTTCCCCCTATCTTATAACTTTTATACCACTTTTATACCCTTTCTATTACTATCAAACTATTGGAAAAATTATATGAAAATTGTCTAGAATAGTTTTCAACTTAGGTCCTTTTGAAAGTGAGGCAAAATGACACTATTTATTGGAGAAAATTGAGTCTGAATGCAACAAAGACAATTTATGACTACTTTTCTCCAATTATGGTATGATCGCAATGAATCAGACCTAGTTGCTCAGGAATTGGACCCGTACAAGTAGGGAGGACTAGTATGGGTCATGGTGGGACCCGTATGGGTCCCTTAGAGGCGTATGGGGGATATGGGCTGCACGGGTAAACTTGTGGACCCATACCCCTAGGTGTGACCGTACCGGTCCCTAAAGGTATTCTAGGTCTTCAAACTCTAGATAAACTCATCTCTACTGTAGTAGGAACACCTCTGATTGATAACACCTATAAAAGATTGCATTATCTAGCTCTTATCATCCCTTTGTGAGAAGGACCATTAAAATCCAGTGCTCACAAACCGCCCCTCGGGGGATCACTGCAGATACAGATCTATATGATCTCATAATATAAGTGAGGGTTTAGGAATCATACCTAAGGTGATGATACAGGTGGGTTTGTTTCTTGAGGCGAAACTCCTTTCCTTGGTGTCCCTTTCCCAAGGCAGATGACTCTCTTTCACCGTGTGTATCCCTTTCTTTTGGTAAATGAATTTCCTAGGATTGATGTTAGCGTATCCCTTTCCTAAGGTGGATGAATTCTCCTCGTATCCCTTTCTTAAGGTGGGTCAACTTTCCTGCTAATGGTGTACCCCTTTCTTAAGGTAGATCAACTTTCCTACTAATGGTGTATCCCTTTCCTAAGGCAGATGACTCTCTTGCTGATGGTGTATCACTTTATTAAGGCTGATGACTCTCTTGCTATTGGTGTACCACTTTTCTGAGGCGGATAACTCTCCTACTGATGGTGCAACCCTTTCTTAAGGTGGATAACTATCTTCCTGCTGGGGATTTTTAAGTTACCTGTCAACAGACAATAAAAAATATTGTGTTAGTTACTGCCTAAAATGACATGTCTAAATTCTTGATTGATTTTATAGTGTTCAATCAAGAATTAAGATGTGTTGATGGGGGTTGGCCCTTGAATGAACTGAAAACTGTGTTTAGAAGTGTAGGGTTTGGCCTAACTATTTTGCACTAAAATGCCTCTTGGATAGTGCCCCTTAGAGGACGGATGCCCCTTGGGTGTCAGATGGTAGGGGGATGCCCCTTGACTGATTCTACTGCTAGGGAATAAGGTAATGCCCCTTGGTTAATTCTAGTGTTGGGGTAACATCACCTTGGATGACTTATCTGTTGGGGAAAATTTTCCATGCTTGAATGGACCTGCACATGAAAATTATCCATGGTAGTAGTTATTTTGAAACTGCTTACCTTAATTCTTGATTGAATTTTTGTAAACAAAATTTTTTGCCTCTTCAATCAAGGATCAAGGTGAGCTAGGAGTTTTGCCCCTGATAAACTGAAATAAGGAGTTTAAGAGAAGAGGGGTTGGCACCAATTTGGGTTTGTTATGCCCCTGCTACTAGGAAGAGCTTATTCAGCTTGAAACTATCTTGTATTGGTGATTTGGGACCCGTACGGGTGGGGAGGACTCGTACGGGTGGGTTTATGGCAATAGAGGGACCCGTACGGGTATGGGGACCCATACAAGTGCATCAGGGCAGTATTAAAAATCTGAATAGTCCTTTGTTCCCTCTTTTACAAAAACTCTCAAATTTCTTCCAAGTTCTGATAAATTCCTTCCAAAATCAACCTAAGATGTACAAAAAGATCCCAAAGATGGCCGTTTCACTCTCCAGCTCGAGAATTTGGCCCGAGTGGGTGATTCAGAACTTTGATAATGTTCGGTGGCCAATGGTTACACTTTTTGGGAGAAAGATTATTTCCTCGGGCTCACACCTACCTCCGAGGTGCCCTTGATTCCTTACCCTCCTTCTCATGCTTCCAAGTTACAAGTATGTCCCTTGTTTTCCACATTTTTTCCATTTTTGTGATTTTTCAAATTTCTCTGATTTTTTTAGAGTCTTGAACCAAGCCTGATGCATGTAACTTTAGTCTAGGGAGCTTTTAGGATAGTTTTGGTTGAGTTTTGGTTGAAATTGGATGAATTTGGATTATTTTTAGAATTTTTGGGCAAGAGTTTTGGTAGAAATTGGATGAATTTGGATTGTTTTTAGAATTTTTGGGCAAGTAGGCTATTTGCAGGGGACCCATACAGGGGGGCCGTACGGGTCCTGCTTTTCATACAAGTTGTGCTCTTGGACCAATACGGGTGAGGTAGACCCGTATGGTTCCTTTCTCCCAAGACATAATGTTTGAAATTCTATTTTCTGCATGTTTTTCTTATTTTTTTTCGTCAACTATTTTCTAACCCTATTAAACTGCTGTTTTGTCTTTGTAGTTCCCGTACAAGACTGTGGGAGATTTGAGCTCCTACATAAAGTGGTATGAAGAGATTCTGACTGCAGGGGACACTGAGTTGTTTGCTCGTACTGATTCCTTTGGGTTTACTATGATCATCTAAGCCATTCCTCAACAGCTGAAGATGCTTGCCCTCGTAGCTATATTGGCATTGACAGAGAAATGGTCAAAGATGACCCATACCTTCCATTTGTCGATCGGAGAGATCACCGCCACCCCATCAGACATGTGCACACTCATGGGGTTGACTTGAGAAATGGTCGAAGATGACCTATACCTTCCATTTTTCTATGATTCATTTCTTTTGACCTAGACATTATAATGCTTAAGCCTATCTTGGTTCACTGGATTTTCTAACTCATTTCCATCCATGTCCATGGGCTTGATTACTCCTTTACCAATGGCTTTCTTGATCACGAATGGTCCTTCCCAATTAGGTTTTTAACTTGCCCCTATCATCAATGTTGACTTGGCGTAGCTATTTGAGAACTAGGTCACCCATCTTGAGAGGTGCTTTGGGCACCTGACTTTATTGTTATAAGTTCAGGCCATACGTTGCTGGTACACCTATAGGTGGTCAAGTGCCTTGAGTCACTTCTCATCTATCGCATTCAACTATTCATACCTAGCTCTCACCCTATCTGACTCTATCAATTAAGCTTCCAATGACACCCACAGAGATCTTACTTTGATTTCAATAGGAAACACGAATTCCATTCCATATACCAAGGAGAAAGGTGTCTAATCGGTGGGAGTTCTCATGCTGATTCAGTAGCCACAAACTACAAATTGAAGTTTATCAGCCCAGTCCCTATAGGTAGATATTGTCTTGGACAGAATTCTCTCGATAAATTCATTGGCAGCTTTGACCATCCCATTAGCTTGTGGTCTATATGGAGAAGATCTATGATGCTCGATGTTGAACTTTTTAAATAAGTCATTCATGGCCCTTTGGAATTGAAACCTATTATCGAAAACCACATGGTGTGGAATCCTATATTGAGCAAAAATGTGCCTCTCTATGAACTTTGCCATTTTGTTGGCGGTGATACTGGTGTAGGATTCAACCTCTACCCACTTCAAAAATCATCAACTATGACTATGAGGAATCAGTGTCCATTGGTTGATGATGACCAAATCTCGCCAATTATATCTATCCCCCGCATTGAGAAAGGCCAAGGAGTAGACAAATTGTGAAGTTTGGATGGGGGTAGGTGCTTTATATCTCCAGGAATTTGACATTCGTGACATTTCTTAACCTTTTTAGTGCAGTCGACATTCATTATTGTCCAAAAGTACCCCATTCTCTGAATCTTCTTGGCCAAAGCAATCCCATTGATGTGCGGACTGCAATCCCTTGAGTTTACCTAGTTCATCATCCTTTCTTCCTCTTCTTCTGTTAGAAATCTCAATAATAACCCTTCGATAGTCCTCTAGTAGAGATTCTTATCAATTAACCTGAACTAAACTGGCAATCTCCTGATAGTCATACGATATGAGCTTGACAATTCTTCTAGGCATCTTCCCTCTTTCAAGAACCTCTTAATGTCATTGTACCAGTTAGCCTTGTGTTCCTCTACAACCATAACTTTAATTTTCTCATGAAATGGGGAATGAGAAGTTTCCATTACCAAAGGATAGATGGGTTAGGTCTCCTCTCATTCCCACATAAATGCCAAGGTAGCCAATGAATCGGCCATCAAGTTCTCATCCCTTATTACGTGCTGAAAGAAGCACCGCTTCCACATATGGCCTAAGTGATTCTTCTTTAATTTCCCACTCCCCTATAACATGCTTTATCAGTAGAACAGAATCACCAATTAGCCTTGCTTCCTTTGCCCCTACTTTTAATAGGGCATCAAGACCAAAGAGACAGGCTTAACACTCGGCTTCATTATTGGTGACTGGGAACTCTAGGCATTTGCTCAACGGGATAATCTCACCTTAAGGCATAATGATAATCACCCCAAGACCAAGACCCCTTTGATTCATGGGTCCATCAAAATACTTAATCCATTTAGCCTTCTCTACTTCCACTGCTGCTAGTTGTTAATTAAGAAAATCCAGAACCTTCGCATAATCAGACTCTATAGGTTGACTTGCTGGGAACTCAGCCACTACTCTCCCTATGATTACTTTCTTCGTTAGATAGTTGATATCAAATTTAGAATATAAAAGAAGCCAACGAGAGAGCTTCCCTACTAATTGTTAGATATGATGTATGCCCTAGAGACAACTAGGGCGATATATCTTACTTAGTTTTATTTGTACGAATAAAGTTATATGAATAAAGGCGTTCTTTTGTTATATCAATGACTGTGAAATATATTATGACTAGTTTAGAATATATTCATTGATGTGTTTGCAAAATTCCATGACATAATCATAACACGTATAGCAAGGGCATAGTGGGACTATGTTGGTGAGAACTAGTTCGTGTGAAATTATGATTTATCTAAATATCCCTAGTCATAGTATCATCAAGACTAGACATTGATGATACGGATAGACTAGCATGTGTCATCATACCTCTTGAATTTTATTCAAAGTAGCATATCTCTAGTGCTAGAGGGTGGTACCCGGGATTAACACATAAATGTATTCAGAGAGATACATTGGACACCGCTATGAGATAACACTCGGTAATCTATATTTTATGTTGGTGTTTAATCATCTCATTACAATAACAATACGAATATCCTTAAACCTGAGATATTAGTTACCTTATTCAGATGTTGCTATACTTTAGGTCATACCTAAGCATTCTATAGGCTGGGTGATGCAGATGATTACAAGTATAGTTGATGTCTGTACGTTGGTAAGCTGAGTAGTCAAGACGGAATCTATCACTCCATTGTAGCAATATAAGGGAGATGTACCTTGGCCACTTGTTAAAAGTGACACACTTTAAAAGTGACACACTTTAAAAGTGACACACTTTAAAAGTGACACACTCGTAAACCTCTAATCAGAGTATGAGTTTATATGATGAGATCCTAATCAACACATTAAAATGGTTGAGTAGTGTACTTTAGCAGCAAGACTGAATATTGGGGTAGCTATTAAAGGTACTAGTAGTCTAACACTTAAACCGAGTCCTAGAAACTAGATGACACTAAAATGTTCATAGAAGGAGTGAATTGTATTGATACTATTGTAAAATTGGGATTAAGTCACAATACACGTGACATTCTGAATATTGGGGGGTCATATGCCCTTTGCTAGAGAGCCACTATGACCAATAAAAGTAATTGGAGTCCATAATAGTCTAGAGCTCTAAGCCAGTAAATTTCTAAAAGGAAATGAGCTAGGTTAAACTTTATGTGCCTCGATATTACGGGATCCTATAAGGTCACACACTTTAAGCTACGACTGAGCTATGTAAAGAATCATTAGACTAGGTCTAATCTAGAAGAGCAAGGAAATATGGTTAAACAAGTGAACTCATTTAATAATGAGGAGAATAAAATAAAGGGAAACTGGAATGGAACATAGCGGCAATTATTGATATTGGATGTTGAATAAATCTGCGCAAGTGGTCCTATAAATGTACTATAGGATAATACATAGATAGGCCTGCGCATGGGCCACATGTCAGAATTATTTAGAATAGTGCTGCATATAGCCCATTGGGCATGCACAAGCCCAAAGGGCTGTGCAAGTGTACAGCCCTTATGGGCTTGCGCTGCTGGCCATAGTGCACAATAGACTGCGCACTACGTACAACGCAGCCTATGACGGGCTATGCTGACCACGGGCCTGTGCCCCAGCGCATGCCTATGTACAGATGCACAAGCCTTATGGGCTTGCGCTCCTACACAAGCCCCAGGGGGCTGCTGGCCAAATGGGCCAGCAGTCTCCTAGTCCATCTAGGAGCTTGCTGCCTAAGCAAGCTCCCAGTAGTAGAGTTGTTCTCCAACTCTTTCGAGATTATTAATTAACCTTTTTGCCCCTTTTATTTTATTTCTAATTGGTTGAGGTTAGGGACTTTATTGTCCCTTGAATAATTCCTAACCAGTATAAATAGAGGCCTCCTCCTTCAATATTTTTCATCCTTAATTTCACACTCCTTCTCTTGCTCTCTTATTCTTGTAGTTGTTCTGGTTCCTAAAAGTAACCCATCAAAAGACGTATCAAAGTAGAATAGAAACTAAGGGAATTTCTTCTAAAATAAATTAGTAGGGAAGATCTAGCTGATTTCCACTTATTTATCGGTACTCCCTTTCTAGAAGGTTTTGGTCGATGGTGCTTGTGTGGACTATTTATAGAGGGATTCTACTTTGGAGTCTATGCACGTAGTTGAGGGTCTTTCTATCGACTATGGGATTCACACTTCAACTGATAAAATTATTATCAGGTCCTTTTAATAAGTGTTTATGACTAGAATAATTTAAGACTAGCACTATTATCAATCATCCAATGCTCAGGAGATCTTGGACACTAGATTTAATTTTTGAATTTCCGTTGCGCATGTTTTACTTGCTAAAATCCTTAATCTAGACCAACAATGGTATCAGAGCCACGGTTCAGAAAATGCAAAAAAGGAGCAAAATGTAGGGTGGAAGTTCTCTAACTATGGCAAGGATGCACGAGTTGTGGTCCTTGGTTTAAGGGGGGATGTTGGAAAGTTAAATCCAAGTCCCACATTGGATTTAGAGAACTAACACCAGAATATAAGTGTCCACAAATACTTGCATCAGTATGGGGCTTTTTAGGGGAAGCAGCTCGAAGAACAAAACCGTGAAGGCTCGGCCTAAAGCGGACAATATCATACTAATGCTGGCGCCGCTTGGAGTCCAATAGTTGTATTATGAGCCTGCCTAATCTGATTTTATGATTGACTAGAAATATGATAGGTCTTATTTTCTATGAAATATTTTCGAGTATGCTATGTCATGCCTAGGAATTTATTTCTTTCAGTAGAAAATGTTGTGATAACTAGATTAAGTGTTGGTCAATCTTAGTGAGGGTATTTATCTAAGAATTAACAATGTTTTACTTGAAATTGTAAATGCTTTAATTTTTGAATTGTATGGAATATTTCTTAAATTAGAAAGAACGAAATCTTTAATTTAATTAGTGTACGGTTAATTAGGTCAGAAGGGCACGTGTTTATTCTGGCAAGTATTGGACAAGGCTGCTCATTTACTTCAAGGGGGCCTCTCCTACCTGGGAATTTTCATCGGTTCTAGATTCTAATTACCAAAGGGAACTTTTCAATTAGTTGATTTATAGTATAATGGATTGGATTCATTATATGGTTTTACAGATGAAAGTTATTGTTAAATTAAAACTTATAGACATAGGTGCAAGAACTTGAACAATGAACCCCTTATTTGTTTTGCATGCTATGTGGAGTCTTGGCATGATGAAATGATTATGAATTACCAGTTGAGCATGATCCTAGGTTAGACCTACTAATTCCTTTTAGCCCGGAAATTAGTTGTAGTTTCATAATCATGTCCATGTACAAGTCCTAGATTAGGTGAGACCTGTTGCACCAATAAATCCTCATTAAAATATTAAGACAAAATTACCCTTCCTAAAAAGCAAAGTGTGATTCTAGGCCTTTTCATTGAATGAATTGCTCATGCACAACGCGCCTTCTTATATAACATCGTCTGTTCACATGATTCGAATTAGGGTTAAGTCTTAACCGGACTAGGTTAGTTGTCCGTAATATTGGAGCTAATGCCGGGCTGGAGACATCATTTGAGGAGTCATATAATTGGTTATAGACATCCATTGGTTGGAACTCAAATGGATTAGCAATTGCATTAGTAGAGCCGGCCCTATAAAATTTAGAGCCCTAGGCGAAGTATCCAAATCTATGAAATTTGGGGCTCTAGCATTAGTTAAACCTAATTCTCCATTCTTTTTTAGAAAAAAATAATCTCTCAAATTTTTATATTCAAGTTGTTATACTAAATCTTTTTGTACAGAAATTATAGCTAATACATTTAGTCTTTCTTGCGACACAGTTGACCGTAAGAATAATAAAATATAAAATATAATGGAAGAATATTACCTGATTTTGTAGCTAATAGCAGAAAAATTGAAGAGCATTGTGTATCACTTGTTAGCTTTGTAATTTGTATGTCAGAGAGAGTAGTGTAGTAATCAAGTCAATCTAGCCTTATATATAAAGTCTTAAAAAGTGTAAATAACAAACTAATTAGGAAATATCTAAAACTAATTTGTAGGTAACAAAAAAATAGAAAAACTAATGGCTAATATAAATAATAAGTATGCCATTTAATGCTTAATTAGCTAGATTGTTTTTTAAAAAACGAAAGCAACTTTTAGTGCTTAATTAGTTATCATTTCATGCTTAATTAGTCTCTTTTTTTAAAATAAAGAAAGCAATGATTTGTGCTTAATTAGGTTTTTTTAAATAAAGTGAAAACACTATAACTTAATAGAAGAATAGTATGAATAATATAGAAAATAAAAAAAAAATTGGGGCCCCTTATTTTTTTGGCCCAAAGGATAGGCTTCTTCGGCCTTAATGATAAGGCCAGCTCTGTGCATTAGATGCAAATGGATTAGATCCTTCTATAGCTCTTTAAGTTAGCTTGACTCATGATAGCGGGAATTAGCTTAAATGAGTTATACATGCTACCTACTAAGGAGAATGGTTAGACCGTGTTTCCCGAAAGACAATAGAAGGGGCTATTATGTTTTCGAATAAACCTTAATAAAATAGTAGGAATATATATTTAATTAAAAGACCTTAAATTAAATGCATGTACAAGAACTATGTCTAAAGCAATAATTATTTTCTTATATCTAGGTTGAATTTGACTACAAACATAAACTTTTGTGCTATTCTTGAAAACAAATTGGATGGTACAAATTTTACTGATTAGTTCAGGATGGTGAGGATACTCCTCAGAGGTGAAAGCCTCGCTTATGTTTTTGATGAGCTCCTTCTTGACGGACCTGACACTTGTGATCATGAGGAACATGAGGCATGGAAGAAGCATAGGAAAGATCATGAATCTACAACATGTTTAATGTTGGGAATCATGAATACTGAGCTTCAAAAACAGCATGAGAATATGGATCTTGATACCATTATTCTCCATCTTCAAGAACTCTTCTCTAACCGAGCAAGAACTGAGAGGTTTGATACATCGAGACTTTTGTTTAGAACTAAGATTTAGGCTGTGCTTTAGCATCTCAGCATGTTTTAAAACTTCTTGTCTATGTCAAGAAGCTTGGTCGATTGGGTTTTGTCATGGATCGAAAGTTGAGCATAGATCTCATTTTGACTTCGCTCACTGATATTTATTCACTATTTATGTCTGATTATTACATGAATAAGATTGATACGACAATCCCAGAATTGATCAACATGCTGAAAATAGTAGAACCTAAGGTCAAGCAGGATAAAAAAATCTATTGATGGTTGAGAAAACCAAACCTACGAAGGGTAAGACCCAAAAAAGAAGGGGCTGAAGGCTAAGAAAAAGATAAGTAAGAAGAAGAAAAATAAGAAAGGAGCTGCAAATGTGTGTTTCCAATGTGGAAAACAAGGACACTGAAAAAGGGATTGAAAGGCACCTGTCTCTTAGCATATGAAGAAGAGCCCAGAGAAGGGAACTACTTCAGGTATGGTCATGATTGAAAATTTCACTATAGTTCCATATGAGTCTACATGGGTATTAGGGACTGAATGTGGTACTCATAACTATACTTCTATGTAGGGGTAGCGGAATTGTAGAAGGTTGGCTAAAGGAGAGTTGGACCTACGAGTTGGAAATGGAGCACGGGTTGCTGCATCAGCTGTAGGAACATATAGTCTCAAGTTGCCAAGTGGCCTAGTTTTAGAATTAAATAAATGCTATTATATTCCGATTGTTACTAAGAATATTATTTCTGTTGCTTGTTTAGCAACAAAAGCATTTAAAGTTTTATTTAATAATAAAGATTATCAAAATGTAAAAATATTGTTCCTTATGGCAATGGAATTTTGGTTGATGACATATATGTTTTAAATACTAAAACTGAAATTTTTAATATGAATGATGCTAAGAGATTGAAATTAGATAAAGACAAACCTTCTTACTTATGGCATTATTGTTTAGGCCATATAAATAAGACTCGCTTAACTAAGTTACATAAAGGTTGTGACTTAGGCCCAATAGACTGGGAGTCTTATGGGGCATACAAACCTTGTTTATTAGGCAAAATGGCAAAGAAACCCTATAAAGGTAAAGGGCAACTTGCCATAAGTACATTGGAAATAATACACACGGATGTATGTGGTCCAATGAATGTGCAAGCACTTAGAGGATTCGTCTACTTCATATCTTTTATCGATGATTACTCGATATGGGTATATGTACCTTATAAGGCATAAATCAGATAGTTTTGAAAGATTCAAAGAGTATAAGAACGAAGTTGAGAAACCGCTAAGAAGAATATTAAGGCATTACAGTCAGACCGAGGTGGAGAATATTTAAGCTAAGAGTTTCAAGATTATCTAAGGGAGAATGAAATATTACCCTAATGGACCCCTCCTTATACTCCTCAGCACAATGATGTGTCTAAGAGGAGGAATAGAACTTTGTTAGACATGGTTCGATCCATGATGAGCCAAGCAAGTCTTAGCAAATCCTTTTGGGGATACGCGCTTAAGAGTGCAGTTTATATACTAAATCATGTGCCCTCAAAATTAGTTGATACAATACCATACAAAAGGTGGTATGGTAATAAACCCTCTCTTTCTCACCTAAGAGTTTAGGGATGTCCTGCCTATGTTAAAAGGATGATGTCAGACAAGCTAGGAGCTAGGGCTAACAAATGCTCGTTCATAGGTTATCCTAAAGAAACAGTAGGATATACCTTTTATGATCATGAGGAACAAAAGGTGTTTGTTTCTACGACTGCTCAGTTACTTGAGAAGGAACACTTATTTGCAAAAGCTAGTAGGAGCGACCTTGAACTTGAGGTTCAAGTAGACGAATAAGATGATCAACTGATAATTCCTACGCCTGATACACAATAGAGTACGGAACAACCTGTTACACAACAACCATTGCATAGATCTGGTAGGGTTCCCAATGCTCCTAAATGATATGGATTTTTCATCACGGATGATAAAAAAATCTTTCTAATGCGGAATGATGAACCTAAGACCTACAAGGAAGCAATTGAGTGCTTAGACTCTGATAAATGGTTAAAGGCCATGAAATCAGAAATGGATTCCATGTATGAAAAACAAATATGGGAATTGGTCGAAGCACCTGATGAGGTTAGACCTATAGGTTGTAAAAGGGTTTTCAAGAAGAAACCGACATGGATGGTAATGTGATTACCTATAAGGCAAGGTTGGTGGGAAAGGGTTATAGTAAAAGAGAAGGTATTGACTATGACGAAACATTTTCACCAGTAGCCATGCTTAAATATATAAGGATACTCTTGGCCATTGCTGCTCATTATGATTGTGAGATCTGGCAGATGGATGTGAAAGCCGCTTTCCAAAATGAAAACTTGGATTGGGATGTATACATGATACAACCTGTGGGTTTTACCTCTAAGAAATGGCTCGAAGGTATCCAAACTATAAAGATCCATTTATGGACTCAAGCAGGCATCCTGGAGTTGGAATATAAGGTTTGATGATACTATCAAAGAGTTAGATTTTATATCAAACTCTTATAAGCCTTGTGTGTACAAAGAAGCTAGTAGGAGTACAATCATTTTTCTTGTGCTATATATTGATGACATACTACTAATAGGAAATGACATTTCTCATCTTCAAATGGTTAAGTCGTGGTTGTCAAGAAAGTTCTCCATGAAAGACGTTGGAGAAGCAGCATTTATACTAGGTATAAAGATCTATAGAGATAGATCCAAGAGCCTGATAGGTCTTTCACAACATACAAATATAGATAAGGTATTGACTAGGTTCAACCTTGAGCAATCAAGAAAGGGTTATCTTCCAGTGTCTCATGAAATTAACCTTTCTAAATCTGAGTGTTAGGGGACACAAGGGGAGAGATTGCGCATGAATAGAATTCCCTATGCATCCACAATAGGATCTATCAAGTATGCTATGGTATGTAAACTGCGAGATGTCTCACACGTGTTGAGCATCACGTGTAGATTTTAACCTGATCCAGGTGTGAAGCACTAAAAGGCTGTTAAGAAAATCCTTAAGTACTTGAGAAGTACTAAGGAAATTTTCTTGGTATATGGAGGAGGTGATCTCATAGTAAAGGGAATCACTGATGCAAGTTTTCAATCTTACAAAGATGACTACAAGTCATAGTCAAGTTACCTATTTATGTTAAATAGAGGGCCAGTTGTTTTGAAAAGTTCCAAACAAGACACAACTGCCGATTCAACCACTGAATCTGAGTACATTGTTGCTTTAGAAGTAGCAAAATAACCTATCTAAATAAAGAGATTTATTGGTGATCTCGGTGTGGTGTCTAACAGTGAGGATCTAATAGTATTATATTGTGATAACACTAGGACTATTGCTCAGGAAAAAAACCACACTCTCGTTAGAGAAACAGACATGCACACAGAAAATATCATATGGTTCAAGATATGATAAGGGATAAGGATATATGGATGGAATATGTACACACAGATTAGAACTTGGCCGATGGTATTAAAAAGCATTTGACAAAAATTAAGCATGACCAGCATGTTAATAGTTATGGCTTATGCACATGGCTAATTGGCTCTAGTGCAAGTGGGAGATTGTTATATATGATGTATGCCCTAAAGGAAATTATGGCGATATATCTTAGTTAGTTTTATTTGTACGAATAAAGTTATATGAGTAATGGCATTCTTTTGTTATATCAATGACTGTGAAAATATATTATGACTGGTTTAGAATATATTCATTAATGTGTTTGCAAAAGTCCATGACATAATCATATCATGTATTGCAAGGGCATAGTGGGACTATGTTGTGAGAACTGGTTCATGTGCAATTATGATTTATCTAAATATCCCTAGTCATAGTGTGACATTGATGATACGGATGGACTAGCATGGGTCGTCATACCACTTGAATTTGATTCAGAGTAGCATATCTCCAATGGTAGAGGGTGGCACCTTGGGTTAACACATGAATGTATTCAGAGAGATACACTGGAGACCTCTATGAGATGACACTCGGTAATCTATATTATGTGTTAGAGTTTAATCATCTCATTACAATAGCAATATGAATATCTTTAGACTTGAGATACTAGTTACCTTGTTCAAATGTTGCTGTACTTTGGGTCATACCTAAGCATTCTATAGACTAGTGATGTGGATGATTACGGGTATAGTTGATGTATGTACGTTGGTAAGCTGAGTAGTCAAGACAGAATTTATCACTCCATTATAGCAATATAAGGGAGATGTACCTTGGCCATTTGTTAGAAGTGACACACTCTTAAACCTCTGATTAGAGTATGAGTTGATAGGATGAGATCTTGATCAACATATTAAAATGGTTGAGTAGTGTACTTTGGCAGCAAGACTAAATACTGGGGTAGCTATAAAAGCTACTAGTTGACTAACACTTAAACCGAGTCCTAGAAACCATATTGAACTTAATAGTTGGTAGAAGGAGTGAATTGTATTGATACTATTGAAGAACTGGGATTAAGTCACAATGCACATGACGTTCTGAATATTGGGGGGTCATATGCACTTTGCTAGAGAGCCACTATGATCAATCAAAGTAATCAGAGTCCACAACAGTCTGGAGCTCTGGGCCATTCAATTCCTAAAAGGAATTGAGCTAGGTTAAACTTTTGGCGGCTCAATATTCCAGGATCCTATTAGGTTACACACTTTGAGTTACAACTGAGCTATATAAAGAACTATTAGACTATATCTAATCTAGAAGAGCAAGGAGATATGGTTCGACCATAATATTGGTTAGATAAATATTCAATGGTTAGACCAATGAACCCCTTAAATAATGAGGAGGATAAAATAAAGGGAAGCTGGAATGGAACATAGCGGAATTTATTAATATTGGATGTTGAATAAATCTACGGAAGTGGGCCTATAAATGTACAGTAGGACAGTACATAGATAGGCATGCACATGGCCCATAGGGTACTCGCAATCGAGCTACAGCGCTCAATGGACTACACGCTATATGGATGGGCTGCGCTCCCCGTGGGTCTGCACGCCAGTGCAAGCCCATGCATAGATGTACAAGCCCTGTGGGCTTGCACTCCTGCACAACTCCATAAGGGGACTACTGGCCGAATGGGCCAGCAGTCTCCCAGTCCAACTGGGAGCTTACTCCCTAAGCAAGCTCCTAGTAGTAGAGTTGTTCTACAACTCTTTCGAGATTATTAATTAACCTTTTGCCCCTTTTACTTTATTTCTGATTGGTTGAGGTTAGGGACTTTATTGTCTTTTGAATAATTCCTAACCACTATAGATAGAGCCCTCCTCCTTAAATATTTTTCGTCCTTAATTTGATACTCATTCTCTTGCTCTCTTATTCTCTTAGTTGTTCTGGTTCCTAAAAGTAGTCCGTCAAAAGACGTATTTACTTAAAATAGGAAACTAAGGGAATTTATTCTAGAATAGATTAGTAGGGAAGATCTAGCTATCTTCCACTTATTTATCAGTACTCCCTTTCCAGAAGGTTTTGGTCGGTGATGCTCATATGGACTATTTAGAGGGCTTATACTTTAGAGTCTGTTCACATAGCTGAGGGTTCTTTCTATTGACTACGGGATTCATGCTTCAACTGGTAAGTGGTTAAATTATTATTAGGTCCTATTAATAAGTGATTATGACCTAGATAATTTAAGACTAGCACTATTATCAATCTTGCCATGCTTAGGAGATCTTGGACACTAGATTAAACTTTTGAATTTCCGCTGCGCATGTTTTACTTGCTAAAACCCATAATCTAGACCAAAACGAATATGGGGGATTGATAAAGATACTTCATCGGATCTACCTTAGCGACTGGTTGAATTCTATAGGACTGGAAGGAATGTCTCAACTTATTAGTCGACCATACCATCGAAGTACATATATTTTCCACAATAGTGTATCGTGTCTCATACTTTGACAACTTCTTACTTAAGTAGTAGATAGCGTGCTTGCTCTTATCATCTTGTTCTTGGACTAATATCGCACCAAGAAAAGACTCTTCTATGCCCAAATAGAGAATCAATGATCTATCAGGCATCGGAGGCTTCGAGACTGGGGGCGCTCATGAGGTAAACCTTTATTCTACCGGAAACTATCTAGCACTATTCATTAAATTCTATCGATTGCTTCTTTCTCAATAATTTGAAGATCAGCTCAAAAACTGTCGTTAACTTGGTAATAAATTGGCTCACGTACTAAAGCAACCCAAGAAATGACCTGACTTCCCTTTTGGTTTTAGTATAGACATTTCTTGAATGGTTTTGACTTTGTTGGGGTCGTCTTTGATTCCTCTCTAACTGACGATTTGGCCTAAGAGTTTTCTTAATGTTGTACTTGTCAATTCTTGCAAAGAATTCGTCCAAGATCTCAGGATGTTCTTCTCTCATATTAGATTTCACTAGCATATCATCAATATAGACCTCAACCTCTTCATGGATCATGTAGGGTAGTAGAGCGGTCACAGCCCTCTGATAGGTTGCCCCTACATTCTTCAACCCAAAAGGCACGACTTTGTAACAATACACTCCCCATTCTATGATGAAGGATGTCTTTACTTTATTGATGATATCCATTAAGATTTGATTGTACCCTTAGAAACCATCTAGGAATGAATACGTTACGGACCTGGTGGCATTGTCTATTAGGACATCAATGTGAGGTAAAATCATCTTTTGGAGATACCTTATTAAGATCATGGAACTCGACACATACCCTAACCTTTCCATCTTTCTTTGGAACTGGGAACACATTTTCTAACAACACCGGATACTCAACTACCTCGATGAACTTAGCCTTGAGCATCTTGGCAACTTCAGTTTTAACCTTATCGGCCCACTCTGGATGTAGCCTCCTAAAATTTTGCTCGGTTGGTTTGAACTTAGGATCAGTTGGAATGTGATGCTTGGCAATTTGGAGATCTACCCCTGGCATGTCTTCGTAAGACCAGGGAAAAGCTTTAACATGTTTTCTAAGCACTTTTATTATCTCCCTTTTTTTTGTAGGGGTTAAGTCATTGGCTATTATTACCATTTTTGGATTTTCCACAGTACCCAATTTAATGTCATGCAATGAAAATCATGAATGCTAAAAACATTATGCTTCTGGTCCGATGAATGCATGGTGTCGTTAGGCAAAACATAAAACAAGTAAGCAAAATCAATATCATTATTATTATTAGGATGAATGAAGGCTTCCTTATTTTCATTACATTTGTCATCTTCCACAGGCGGAGGGTCTTCATGGTCACTCATCAAGAGGTGGGTCAGGTCACGGTCCAGATCTTGCAACTATTCTCCGATCAACACATCGTCCATGGTGACTCTTATGACTTAGGCTAAGTTTCTCAAAGCTTCTTGGAAGGGTGTCTTCTTCTTATCCCCCAAACATGGGATGGTGTACATTGAGGTTGTGAGGGTTTCACTGGCTTTGTCTACTTCAATTTTTGACAAGTTGCTGGCTTTCACCATCTCAAAATGTCTTTCTACTTCTACCGCTGCTTCATAACAGTTAGGAATAGTTTTGTATGCTTTCACAAATGTTATCTTGCTGAGGTGAGGACATAGCCCGAAGATGAATTGGTCAGCCAACTCTTTCTCATAAGGTCTTCTTTTGAAGTCACCAAAATAGTTAACCACCTTTAGAAATAATCATGGATGAGCTCCCCATTCCATTACTTGATAGCCACCAAATCTCTTATTGATGGTTCTTCCTTAACCTTCTTGATTTCTAAAATGCGCTTCCATACCTCGTCTTCCTCTAATCCTAAGATTTTCATGGCTACTTTCTCCCGTCTCATTCAGAGCTCACATATCTTCCCTCTCATTCTCAAAAATCTTCACAACATGAGTTTCCCAAGGTAAGATGTCATCGAGAGTTCTAGGGTGAACTTTCTGGTTGTGGGTCATACGATAGGGTAAACCCATAAAATAAGGGAGGGTAGTTCCCTTTGGCATAACCACAAAGTCAGAAAACTAGCTCGACCCCTTACTATGGTGAACCTATGAAATGGTCTCTAGATGGAGCGAGTAAGACCCACTACTAGCCGCGAGGAGTGTTGGGTTCGCTGGTTGAATAGACCAACCAAACTAAGCATTAGGGTGAACTGAGATGAGGGCTGAATAAAGTTTCCAACTCTTGCCTTGAACTAAGGTAGTAACCAAAAGATTGATACATGCATGGGTTTTGTTATGCATGAGCGATTTACAACAATGCATGGTTAGGTTAATTACAAGGGAATACAACACAACACATGCAAAGCGCATCTTCCAACCTTATTCCTCCCTCAGATTCTGAAGTTATTTTCCTTTGATTACCATGAGGATAACAAAGGGAGACCTAGTCTAATCCCACTAGAAAATAGGGTAAAATTCTAAAGCTTTTCATAAAAAGGGAATAGGGATGTAACGAAAGTTGATGTAGTAGGTTCCCATCACACCAAGCCTCTTTTAGAGGGAGATGAAATGGGTGCTCCACCCACTAGGGGGTCCCCAATTCCTAGCAGGCATGGGTAACACCTTCATAAGTTTTGCAAAAAAATTTGGGCACCCTAACCTAGCGCTAGAAGAAGAACGCATTTAATTCTAGAGAGAAGGAGGTGAGAAGAAAGAGTGTAATAATTTTCCCAATTGATGAAAAAGAAAATGGGTTGAATAAACTAAATGATTTTTTGTGCTCATCTTAATCTTTTAAGCTTTTAAAAAACAAACCAAAAAATTTTGTAAGTTAAAAGGTTACTTCCCCAGCAGAGTCGCCATTGTGGTGTGTCGTGGTCGAAAATATATGGATTTCCCTTATCGCCTTACGGCGGGGTCCAGTGGGTTTGATTTAAGCGTGATGGAACCATTTAGTTCAAGTTTGCAAATTTTAACGAATTTTATAGAATAAAAGTATTGAGACTCAAATCTCGATACAAATGATAGAGTCGCCACCCAAGTTGTCTACTTGGGAAAGAGTTTTGGTATAGTTCCCATTGGGCGGGATAATCATACCTTTTGGGTTAGAGATTCGGGTATTGGGTGAGTGACTTATTTCCCATTTAGTTAATTAAAAGTTGCATTCGCCCCGTAAAACCGTTTTCTTTTCATCATTTGGGGAATTATTACGGAAATCCTATTTTTCTACACTCTTTCACACATAATTCATGCACTTACAATTTACAATAAAGCACAAACAATAAAAGTGGAATAAAAATTACATCCAGAGGAAAATGGGGGAATTGCAAGGGAACCTATACATTTGTTCTAAGTTATAAAACAAAATAAATAAATTCGCATGCATGAAAACGTTAGCACATGTTTGGCACATCATAAGTCAACATTTTGTTAGAAAAATGTGATTATGTTAGCATGGCAGTTTTGCGATCGATAATGCCAGGATGACTTCTAGGATTGAAAACGAGTCTTCAACATATTTTTTCTTTAAAACAATTTTTAACTTTTTATAGGTTGATTTATCGGATCATTCATAAAACTGATCGCATGGCAAATAGTGAAGTTAGGTTCATTTTACATATTAAAAGGGAAAATGAAATTCTGCCTTAGAGGCTAGCACCCATAAGGATGGGGGACACCCGTACAGGTACTAGGGGGACCCGTACAGTTGTGGGGGACCCACACGGTCCTTTTCAGACCCAAATAGAACCTCCTTTCTGATTAGAACATAAAAAAATTATAAAAAAAAGAACTGAAAAAAAATGAAATTTCCTTCCATATGGGTATGGCACACCAATTAAGTCTCCCTAGGGACATAAAAGTGCCAACAAGTCCCTCATGGGTCAGGAACAGACCTACGAAAGATCAAATGATATATCAAATCAAATAAGTGAAAATGACAATAAAATAAATGGAAAGCCAGCCTCTTTGAAACTCAGGAGCATACCTTTTCATCGTGAATCCACTTTAAAGTGATCCCATGCCGAGAGAGAATCTAGCTAAAGTTGATGATGAAATGATGGATTTTAGGACTATTTTAGATAAGTGTTTGTGTGGATAGAAGCTCCCCCCAATCCTAAATATGAAGTTAGAAAAGAATAAAATGTGGGCAAAATCAATGTTGAAGTTCTATACCTCTTCTATACCCTTCCTATTACTATCATACTGCTGAAAAATTATATGAAAATTGTCTAGAATGGTTTTTAACTTGGCTCCTTTTGAAAGTGAGGAAAAATGCCTCTATTTATAGGAGAAAATTGAGTCTGAACGCAATAAAGACAATTTATAACTGTTTTTCTCCGGATATGGTATGATTGCAATCAATCAGACTTGATTGGTCTCTAATGGGACCCGTCTGGGTGGAAAGGACCCATACAGGTCCTATGGGTCCCTCCAAGGCATATAGGGGGATATGGGTCGTACAGGTCAACCTGTGGACCCGTATCCCTAGGTGTGACCCATACGAGTCCCTAAAGGTAGTCCAGTTCTCCAAACTCTGGCTAAACTCATCTCTGATGTAGTAGGACCACCTCTGATGTATAACACCTATAAAATATTGCATTATCTAGCTCTCTTCATCATTTTGTGAGAAGGACCATTAAAATTCAATGCCCACAGGCGGGAAACTAAGCTTGGATAAGATTTGTTGTAGCCTTTCGCTTCCACGCAGAAGAAACCCACTGCTGCTGCCCTTGTTGACCTTGAGCCGATGGCCAAGCAGTCTTGAGCCTCAAGGCAGGTGAGAGAGGGAGTCCTCGGGATGGACCTTGATTCTTCTTTTTAACTCCTCGATCATTTTTGGAAGAGAGCTATCACGTAGCTCGAGGAGCTAGTCCATACAGTCCATTTTGCTACTTCCAACTCTACACATGTAAGGAAATCTCAACTTTTGAGCTTGCTTTTTTATGTTGACTACCTAAAATGCTTGATTTATACTAATTTGATCTCCTTTTCAGGTGACTCTAGCTGAGGCGGAGAGGATTACGAGGGGCTTCTTCTCCATCAGGGACCTATTGCTAGCACAAGATGCTCTAGCTGTGGTAAACTTTCATTACCCGTTAAATTTAGCAAATTATGCATCAAGCATGCCATGAAATTTACATTTGTGTACTGATCTTTGATTTTCATGCAGACTCTACTGGCTATAGAGTGCGATAAGTCCACTTTAGATCTAGATAGCTCTGAGGAGCGGGCTAGGTTCTTAGAGGAGCAGCTGTAAGAGGTCACTGCTGAGGCTGACAAGGTCAGGCCATTAAGTAGGAGCTAGAGAGATTTAGAGTGGAGGTCGCTCAGGCAAGGGTAGTGGCTAATGTGATATGGGGGCAACTGGCTCAACTTATAGAGAGTAGGCCATCACTAGAGCTGTCTAATTCTTCATTAGAGGATAGCAGTTCTGCATATAGGGTGGAGCCAGTTGTGAGTCGGGCTACAGAGGAGGAGAATGAGGTTGAGTAGCAGCTGGAGGAGTGAGTTAGTGATGAGGTGGAGGTCCAACAGGGAGGGGAGCTGACCGGGGAGCAAACTGAGGATCTGAGTGGTATTCATAGGGAGGATGCTAAGCTGACTGCCCCTGCTGCTACTACCGAGACGACTAAGACTACGACTGCCTAGGGCAATGTATCGAACATTTCTCGGATACTCAAGACCAGGCCTAGGGCCTGCCTCAGGTTGACGACCCTCCAACGGCTTAGACTAGGACCTTTCCTGCTTTCCTTTTGACACTTTTAGCCATGCTTAGCTTATTTTGAACAAACATTAATGTTATATATACTAAACATTTCTGTTTTACTCTGTATTCACCTAAATTTTCCTTTTCTGCACTGAAATCACCAAATTTTGTTGTTTATTGACTCATGCTGCCCCTCGGCACCTGTACCTAAATGCTTCATAATGTCACCCTGGCATGCTCACTATAAACATTATTGCATGCTCTATTCTATGGAGAAACTAACACTCTTACAGAACCGTGGTGGTGATTAGAAAAAGTACATGCTAACATGATACAACAGGAGGGGCTTCATGATGGCTAATCATAACGATGATTGGTTAGAGCGCATCATGGGCAGGTGGATTAACCATCGAACACTTAGAGTTCCTGATCATGACAAAACTGACCCAATTTGGACTGACGAGTATTACTAAGGCTGGTTGGCTAACATTAGTACTTTGGGCACAAGAGACAAGTGCTATGGTGTGACTATATAGTGGGAGAACAGAGTTTGAGGGATCCCTGCTATGAAATGTCACAAGACAAATGATGCTTGCAAAATACTGGAGTTTTTTAATTGAGTTCTAACTTTTGCATAGACCAATCAGTGTGGGATGATCCATCGAACTTTTATTTTGTTTTTCCTTCTTTTGTCTTCCTTTTGTCTTAATTTTGGCCTGAACTATCCATGACCGTTGTGAGCGGGCGACCTTTTTCGCGGACCCACGTAAGAGGCAGGTGCGGAAAAGTCATCATCGTTCCAAGGCAACCTAAAATCTAGTGCTTACAGGATGCCCCTCGGGATATTATTACTTAGCATGCCAACTGTGATCTCACGAATGAGCAAAGGCATAGAAGGTCATACCAGAAACCATGGATCCTTGAGTCGATTGTCTTCAGATGATTCGGGAACGCATCATTAATGGACCTCTCAAGGTAGAAAAATGCTTAAGTGGGTTGTCTACGGATGATCTAGGGACGCATCATTAACAGACCCCTCATGGATAGAGAATTCTTCGAGTTGGATGTCCACGTACGGTCTGGAGATGCATCATCAATTGGCCTCTCAAGAATAAAGTTTTTACTGTGTGAAATTTCTGATTCGGTTGTTTTTCTGGGGTTGCCATCAACATACCTATCGGGAATGATATTTTGAGAAGTTAGTGATAGTTGGAAATTTTCGTTTTTTAATTGCTTAATTAATTTTGTCACGATAAAAATTTGTTGCCCCTTCAATTAACAATAAAAAAAACTAAACGATTAAAACGATTGAGTTTAGAAATATCCGGGAGCTTGGAAAAATTGTTGTTCGATCGATTTTGCCCCGTAGAATATATTGGGAAGTATGCCAAGGCTTTTAATTAAAGCCCAAACTACTATTCCCTTTCCTTTTCTTTTTCTTCTTTCCTTTCTCACCTGCATGTATTCATTTCATTTTCTTCTTTTCTTTCCTTCCTTTTCTTAGGCCAAAGCAACACCCAAACTTGATTCAATCCGGATTTTTGCTTAAAAATGATTAACAAATTGTGGGAGAAAGGAAATCAGGGAGTCAATCACGCTTCTTTACCCGTAGGAACAACGGCTTGCGCGTTCTTTCGATGTCCAAAGCATATGAACTCCGCCAAAAAGATTTATATTTGAGGTGTAACCCTTATAACCAACCTCAAATGCACACAAAATTGCATCAACAAGCCTCCAGAATCCAGGTAAATGGGCTCAAAACTCGATCAAAAATTCAAATTTTGAATTTCATGCCCATGACCTAGTTTTGAATTTTATGGTGTTTAGGTTTGAATTTTGATGAAATTGGTTGATGAAATGTGTTTGGAATGTATTTTGGATTGTTTAGAAACTGATTTGGGTGAATTTGGACTTAATTTGGGTGGTTAATTTTGGATTTTTTGGGAGAGAATAGGAGAAAATGGCAAAGGTTGCCGTTCATGCCGCCACCGCCCCCTGGTGGCGGTGACCGCCGCCGTTATGGTGGTGATTGCTCATGGAATGGTGGTGACTGCCAGTGGCGGCGATGACGCTGGAGAGCCCGGAAAAATTTTCCGAATATGCTACCTTGTCCAATTTTTTGCCCCGAGTCTAATTTTGATGTCGAAATTTGATTATGAGGTGATCTTGATGCTGAAAATCAGGCTTTCCTCTTATTTTGCATGCTTTAACTTCAAATTTTGCTTTTCTGGTATTGACTCTTGATGTTCGAATTTTTTGCAGAGCAAGTATTGCAAATCCATAGGCTCTATAAGGCAATGTGCCTAATGGTGGGTGAAGATAAAGGCGTAGGCCATTTTGAGCCAAGATTTCTCGCTTGTCAACATGATTACTGCTATCGTGTTCATACCATTGATAGAGGCTTTGGCAATGGGATCTAGACCAATGACCCAAATAGTCATGGCATGTCTAGTTGAGCGATGGAGTGAGACCAGCCATACCTTCCATTTACCAGTTAGGGAGATGACAATTGCCCCTTCAGATATAGTGGCGATGACAGGCTTTTGGTAGGAGGGTTGAGTGATCCATTTTGATTTATATCTCGACAAATTTTACGACCAGCCAACTTCTTGTGCTAGGATAGAAGCTCTTCTCAGTGCACCTCCAATAGCAAAGGATAAACTCAAGTATGCCACCCTAGAGGATTATTAGACCCGAGGAACCGATGTTAGGGGAGACAAGCTAGTTTAGTACCTCTAATCTTTTGTTATCCTGCTGCTCACCACCTTTTTCCTTCCTTCCTCCACAAGCACCATTAGCTTGGGGTTGCTTAGTACACTGGAGGATATGCGCATTTTTCGGGAGTGGAACTGGCCCTAGGCCATACTCGGGCATATCTATTACGCTCTTGACTACTCGGCTTGTGGAGAGATCAGTGAATTCAACATTGGGCCTTTAGGAATTTAGGTGAGCAATTTTACTGAAATAAAAGATCCTTAAATTTCCAATGCTCGATAGTTTATTGACTTTGCCATTCTTCTTGCAGGTATGGGCTTACATATATAGAATTGTTCCTCCACCCGGTCTGATGACTCCTACTATATTGCCTGGCGGATGGTTGGATTGAAGGATAAAGATAATGGAAATCATGCTCTGTTACAAACAGTATTTGAGGCAGCTTCGCCGCCATTGGGTAGTAAGAATTTCTTTCCGCACATTAATTTCGAACTGTTAGTTTAAAATTGTATGTACAAAAAGGAGAAATACTCATAGCGATTCATTGTCATTTTTTAGCTGATTGCGAAGCCATGGAGGGGACTCCCATATTATGACCATATCAAGGATATCTGGAGGAGGGTGGATGGCAGTCACTTTGTACTT
The DNA here is from genome assembly GCA_947683365.1 of Euphorbia pulcherrima. NCBI lineage: Eukaryota > Viridiplantae > Streptophyta > Magnoliopsida > Malpighiales > Euphorbiaceae > Euphorbia > Euphorbia pulcherrima. The sequence goes on along the minus strand of CANTUS010000004.1, from coordinate 60,786,546 downwards.
GAGTTCCCCTAGAGCAAAGAGTGGTACTTCAGGAAGCGCATCTGGAGATGGAGTACCAGCATTACCAGCCACAAGAGAGTTCCCCCTAATGTGCCGGTTGGTACCTTCTGACCTCATCTCATGCCTCAGAGAGATTAGCAACCATATATGGATGGGGATCAAGTCAAGGTGTCATCAGTCAGTCGTGATTATGCTGCCCATCTAGATCGCCTTATTCTTACCTGCTCGAGATTGACCCCTTTTGATGTATTCGAGGACTTTGGAGGTGACGGTATGGTGACTCAGGGTAGTGATGGATATGACAACGGTAATGACAATGAAGATGAGCCCCCATAGGATGTTGATGACTGTGTGATGGCTATTGACCGTGATGGCATACCCCCTGATGCTGAGGACCCTTTTGGCGATGCCAGCTCTGGATCATTCTTACCTCAATTGAGGAAGGTACGCATTCTGACTATTTGCAAACTCACTCTACTTTCTGATGATGGTTATTTAACTGATTCAACTGATTATTTACTTTACCATCTTTTTTAGACCATCCACTAGAAGAGAAGGGGAGCTACTAGCACTGGCTATAGTGTGCTAGGGGAGACATTACAGGGGCTATAGGTTGGGCCCAAGACTGCTTCCATCAAGATTCCTCATACTTGGGGGATTCCATACCAAGGACTCATTGAGGGATTCATGGGGAATGCCATTGAGTGAGAGATTTGAGTACTGAGCTGATCGGGAGTGCACAGTGCTAGGACCATTTAGGAGACAACCGTGTTGATCTTCTTTACCCCTCACGACACCACTCATTTAAGGATTCTGACTATTTCCCGTATAGCTGATTCTGATTCTTGGCAATGTCTGACCATGGTGATTAGTTTAACTTTGATTCTGATACATGCAGGTACCTATTTCTGAGGCCAAGTGCGTAGCCTAGGGATACTTTTTGATAAGGGACATGTTGTTGTCCCAAGACTCCATTGTCGGGTTAATTGCTCACTCCTTTCTTGTAACAATTGGAAAAAATTGTATGTATTGTCATGAATGTATGTATGAATTCAAGTATCTATGTATGATTTTTTCGGGCTAATCATCTTCTAATAATCATCGGTGTTTACAGATTTTGACTGCGCTAGAGAAGGATAGGAGCCTAGTTAGTGAGGAGAGTTGGCTTAGAGCTGTGCGAGAGATGACAAACTTCCATAGTCAGATGGTGTTGGAGAGAGCTCAATATGCAGATGAGAGAGCTACTCACGCTCGAGAGATAACATAGCTTAGCGATCATACTCAAAGATTGAAGATACAGAGAGACAATTTTGAGGCTTAGCTTAGGGGACAATGCCGAGGTCGAGGTTGGTATGCTGGCGGTGGAGTCTCGAAATCCCATGCCCACATCGATAGGTGATACAAGAGTGAGCTTTATGAGGTTGGCTATTCTGCCTGGACCGTCAGCCAGATATACATCAGTTCCCCTTGATTTGGAGAGGGGTATCGAGGAGGATGGTAGCAATAACGATGAGTTTCCCGATTACCTCCTATGAGGGAGTGAGGGGAGGACCCCATGATCATTGCTAGATTGTTGGTATAGATTAAGAGTTTTAAACATGTAAAACAGGCGCAGCATAAATTCAAAATTTAATCTAAAGCCTAAGATTTCCTAAGCATTGCATGATTGACAACATAAACTAGTCGATTATTATTTAGGTCATAAACACTTATTAAAAGGACCTAATAATAATTTAACCACGTACCAGTTAAAGCATGAATCCCAATGTTGGCAAAATGACCTCATCAGCTACATGCACAGACTCCAAAGTAGAAGCCTTCTATAAATAGTCCACAAGAGCACCACCAACCAAAACCTTCTAGATAGGGAGTACCGAAAAATAAGTGAAAGATAGCTAGATCTTCCCTACTAATTTATTCTAGAAGAAATTCCCTTAGTTTTCTATTATAAGTAAATATGTCTTTCGACGAATTACTTTTAAGAACTAGAAATAAGAGAGAGCAAGAAGAATGGGATGGAAAATAATGAAAGGGAAGAGCTCTATTTATAGTGGTAGGATTAAATTAAAAAGAGGATTTGATCTAACCATCAACCAATAAAAGTAATTAAATAAAGGGAAAAAAGTTTAATTCAAAAGAACCAAAGTTAGAGTTTGATACAAACTCAATTGGGAGCTTGCTTGGGGAGCAAGCTCCCTACTCAAACCCAAACACTACTGGCCAAAAGGCTAGCAGTGGCGCGCAGGCCCAAAGCCCGCAGCAGCACAGCCCTTACAGGCTGTGCTACGTAGCCCCATGCACTGGCCTATTGGGTCATGCAACTGTGCAATCCTATTGGCTGCACATGGCACATTGTGCGCCTACTAGGCTATGCACTAGTGCAGCCCAGCAGGCTGTGCATTGTACATCCTATGCTGGGTCGCGCACTATGCGTAGTGGGTTGCCCTTGACTGCCCACCAAATTCCAAGGTCTCTTTTCTGCAGGTCTTGAGCAATGTTGTTTACACATAACACTGCTTCAGCCCACAAGGATATTTTAGTCATGATAAATATGTCCGACAATTTTCCTTGTCGATCCACTTGCACCAGTTAAAGTAATACCTAGTATTCTTAACTGTGTTGTTTGGTTCTTGTTTTCCCTTATTATTTAATTCTCTCTCTCCCTATTATTTTACAACTTACTGGTCTAACTTGTAATATCGGTCTAACTAATAATTTCTAGTATACTGGTCCAACCAGTAAAAATTGGTCCAACAAAAAAAATGGTCTAACCATTTATTTGTCTTCTAGATTAGACCTAGTCTCACAGTTCTTTACATGGATCGGTCGTAACTCAAAGTGTGTGACGTTATAGGATCCCGTAATATCGAGCCATCAAAGTTTGACCTAGCTCAAATTCGTTTTTAAGAATTTGACTGGCTTGGAGCACCAGACCGTTGTGGACTCTGATGACTTTGATCGGTTATAGTGGCTCTCCAGAAAAGGGCATAACCCTTCAATTTTTGGGATGTCACGTGCATGTGACTTAATCGCAATTCTGCAATCATATCAATATAATTCTCTCCTTCTATCAACTGTTAAGTACCATTTGGTTTCATGGACTCGGTTTAAGTGTCAGTCCTCTTGTAGCCTTAAAGGCTACCCCAGTAATTTAGTCTTGCTACCAAAGTACACTACTCAACCATATTAATGTGTTGACTAGGATCTCATCCTATCAACCCATACTCTGCAAAGGTTCACAAGTGTGTAACTTCTAATTAGTGGCCAAGGTACAACTCAGCTTACCAAGGGACAGACATCAATTATACCCGTAATCATTAGTTTCACCCAGTGTATAGAGTGTCTATATATGACCCAAAGTATAGCAACATCCAAACAAAGTAACTAGTATCTCAGGTGTTAGGATATTAGTATTGCTATTGCAATAAGATGATTAGACACCAACACATAATATAGATTACCGAGTGTTGTCTTATAGTAGTCTCCAATGTATCTCTTTCAATACATTCAAGTGTTAAACCAAGGTACCACCCTGTAGCACTAGAGATATGCTACTCTAAATCAGATTCAAGAGGTATGACGATACATGCTAGTCTTTCCGTATTCATCAATGTCCAATCTTGATGATACTATGACTAGGGATATTTAGACAAATCATAATTGCACATGAACCAGTTCTCACTAACATAGTCCCACTATGCTCTTCCAATACATGCTATGATTTTGTCAAGGACTTTTGCAAACACATCATTGAATATATTTAACCAATCGTAACATATTTTTGCAGTCATCGATGTAACAAAATAAATGTCTTTATATTTGTTCATACAAATTTAACTAACTAAGATATATTGCCCTAATTGCTCTAGGGCATACACTATATCTAACAATCTCCCACTTGCACTAGTGCCAATTACCCATGTGCATTTATGCCATAACTATTAACATGCTGGTCATGCCTAGTCTATGTTAATTGCTTTATAAGACCATCCTCCAAGTTCTAATCTGTGGGAATATATTCCATTATTACATCCTTATCCCTTATCATATCTTGTATGATATTTTCTGTGTACATGTCTATTTCTCTAATGACACCATGGTTCTTATGCTAGAGCAACAACCCTGGTGTTATCAGAATGTTATTACCATTGGATCTTCACTGTTAGACACTACATCAAGATCACTAATAATTCTCATTATCCAGACAGCTTGTTTTGTTGCTTCTAAAGCAACAACGTACTCAGATTTTATGGTTGAATCAGCAGTTGTATCTTGTTCGGAACCCTTCCAAACAACTGCCACTTCATTTAACATAAATAGGTAATCTAACTATGATTTGTAATAATCTTTATCAGAATGATAAAACTCGCATTAGTGAATCCCTTTACTAGGAGATCACATTCTCCATATTCCAAGAATATTTCCTTAGTCCTTCTCACGTACGTAAGGATTTTATTTATGGCCATTAGATGCTTCACACCTGGGTCAGATTGAAATCTGTTTATGATGTTCAACTTAGGTCAGACATCTGGCCGTGTACAAAGCATTGCGCACATGATAGATTCTATTGCGGATGCATATGGAATTCTACTCATGCGCAATCTCTCCTATTGTGTCCCTAGACACTCAGAGTTAGAAAGGTTAATTCCATGAGACTGGAATATAACCCTTTCTTGATTGCTCAAAGTTTGAACCTAGTTAATACCTTATCTATGTACGTATCTTTTGAAAGACCTTACAGCCTCTTGGATCTATCTCTATAGATCTTTATACCTAGTATAAATGCTACTTCTCTAGGGTCCTTCATGGTGAACTTTCTTGAAAATCATGATTTAACTGTTTGAAGAAGAGAAGTGTCATTCCCTATCATTAGTATATCATCAACATACAACATAAAGAAAATTATTGCACTCCCACTAACCTTCTTGTATACACAAGGCTCATAAGTGTTTGATATAAAATCTAACTCCTTGATCGTATCATCGAAATTTATATTCCAACTCCTGGATGCCTGCTTATGTCCATAAATGGATCTTTGTAGTTTGCATACGTTCGAGCTATTCTAAGATGTAAAACCCTCAGGTTGTACCATATATACATCCCAATCTAAGTTTCCTTTGAGGAAAGCAGTTTTCACATCCATCTGCCAGATCTTATAGTCCTAATGAGCAGTAATGGCCAAGAGTATCATAACGGATTTAAGCATGACTACTGGATAAAAGGTTTTATCATAGTCTATGACTTCTCACTGACTATAACCTTTTGCAACTAACCTTGCCTTATAGGTAATTACATTACCATCCATGTTGGTTTTCTTTCTTGAAAACCCACTTGCAGCCCATGGGTCTAACCTGATCAGGTGCATCGACCAAATTCTAAACTTGGTTTTCATACATGGAATCCATTTCTGATTTCATGGCCTTTAACCATTTATCAGAGTTTGTGCTCTCTATTGCTTCTTTGTAGGTCTTAAGTTTATCTCCCTCTATTAGAAAGATCTATTTATAATCCATGTTGAAACATCTATATCTTTCAGGAGTGTTGGGAACCCTATCAGATCTATGCAATGGCTGTTGTATAACAGGTTGTTCCTCGATCACACTTTCTTGTTTATCAGGCGTAGGAATCATTAGTTTTTTTATCTTGTTCACCTACCTAAACTCCAAGTTCAAGGTAGCTCCCACTAGCTTTTGCAAGTACATGTTCCTTCTCAAGGAACCGACCAGTCTTAGAAACAAGTACCTTATGTTCCTCAGGATCATAAAAGGTATATCCTATTGTCTGTTTAGGATAACCAATGAACAAGCACTTGTTGGATCCAAACTTATTTGACATTGTCCTTTTAACATAGGCAGGACAACCCCAAACTCTCAGGTGAGAAAGAGTAGGTTTCTTACTATAACACCTTTTGTATGATGTAGTATTAACTGATTTTGAGGGCACACGGTTTAAGATATAAACTGTGCTCTTAAGTGCATATCTCCAAAAGGATTTACTGAGACTTTCTTGGCTCATCATGGACCAAACCATGTTTAACAAAGTTCAATTCCTCCTCTCAGACACACTATTATGCTGAGAAGTGTAAGGAGGGGTCCATTGGGACAATATTCTATTATCACTTAGATAATCTTGAAACTCTTGGCTTAAATATTTTCCACCTTGGTCTAACCGTAATGCCTTAATATTCTTTCCAAGTTGTCTCTCAACTTCATTCCTTTAGTTTTTGAACTTTTTAAAACTATCTGATTTGTGCCTTATAGGGTACAAATAACCATATCGTGAGTAATCATAGATAAAAGTGAAGAAGTAAACAAATGATCCATGTGTTTAGACATTCATTGGACCATATACATCCGAGTGTATTATTTCCAATGTACTCGTGGCACACTCCCCTTGTTCCTTAAAGGGCTTCTTTGTCATTATGCCTTTTAAACAAGGTTCGTAAGCCCCATAAGACTCCTAGTCTATTAGGTCCAAGTTATCACCTTTGTGTAACTTAGTTAAGTGGGTTTCGTTTACATGGCCTAAATGATAATGCCATAAGTAAGATGACTTGTCTTTATCTAATTTCTCTTAGCATGGTTAATATTGAGAATATGCTTTTGTAATCACAAAATATCTTTCGTTACACTTCTATCCAGAATATTTTTCATAATCTTTGATAACATCTTTTATCAAATTAGAATCAACTCCATTTGCTATAAAGCAGGAAACAATATTCATAGAAGTATAACAATAATTTTGTCCTTATTACAAAATAGCCAAATGGAAATTTGAAGTTCCTACATCAATAACACCTACTAAGCTCTAATGATATCCCATAGGTACAACTCTCCTCTTGCTAATCCTTTACTTCTCTTCAATACCTATACCTTTGTATAGATATGTGATTCACACACTTGATATCCCATATCTATGTTGAATCCCCAAGAGATGTAGAATATTCTCAATTATAACACCTTGAAGTGGAAGTTTCTAAAACCTCTTCTTCTCATACTATGAGACAAAAGCTTGTCAATCTTATGTTTAAATGAAGATTGTGTTTCCAATAGCCCATATTAAAAATATTACTTTGTTTCCAAAACAAAGCTCTCAAGATCCTTTCATTTTCTCTTGACTTTGCTTTTTTCGCTTCTATATTGGACAACCCGTGTCCCTTTACATCCTTAGAATACCATTGAATCATTTTTCATTTCTTGGAAAAATCCTTTCTAAGATGTAAAGACATAGACTTCTAAGTCCACGATTTCATGATGCTTCCAATGCTTATGGTAACATAGATCTTAAAATCTAACTTGATGTTTATCCTTCTTTCCTTCAAGCTACTTACATAAGGTAACATGGATCTTAACTACCTCCAAGGTGTTTTATCCTTGTTTCCTTCATGTAATTTGTGCATTTCTACTCAAGGTAGAAATACTTGCATCTTGTTGTTTAGTATTGGGCTCATATAGTATATAGGCCAAGCCCTAGGCTTTAAGGACTATCCTCACATTTCTATACAATAACTTTGAAGCTAGAGCCAATTAAATACAACTATGAAAACATGCAAAATTTATGTAAAAAGTAAAGATTCAAACCGAGATATAATAAATAGAATAAATGCTTAGACTTAGTTTTGTACATGCTTTTAATTTTTAAGGTCTTTAAATTAAATACATTTTCCTACTATTTTATTAAGATTTATTTGAAAACATAATAGCCCCTCTATTGTCTTTCGGGAAACATGGTCTAACCATTCTCCTTAGTATATAGCATCAATAACTCATTTAAGCTAACCCCCGCTATCACGAGTCAAGCTAACATAAATAGCTTTAGAAGGATCTAGTCCATTTGCATCTAATGCAATTGGTAATCCATTTGAGTTCCAGCTAATGGACGTGCATAACCAATTATATGACTCCTCAAATGATGCCTCTAGCCCGGCATTAGCTCTGATATTACGGACAACTAACCCAATCTGGTTAAGACTTAACCCTAATTTGAATTATGTGAACAGACGATGTTAAAGAAGAAGGCACGCTGTGCTTGAGCAATTCATTCAATGAAAAGGCCTAGAATCACACTTTGATTTTTAGGAAGACTAATTTTGTCTCAATATTTTAATGGGGATTTACTAGTGCAACAGGTCTTGCCTAATCTAGGACTTATACGTGGACATGATTATGAAACTATAACTAATTACAGGCTATAAGGAATTAGTAGGTCCAACCTAGGGGTCATGCTCAACTAGTAATTCATAATCATTCCATCATGCCAAGACTCCACATAGCATGCATAACAAACAAGGGTGTTCATTGTTCAAGTTCTTGCACCTATGTATATAAGTTTTAATGTAACAATTTAAAATTTCATTGTAAAACCATATAATGAATCCAATTCATTATACTAGAAATCGACTAATTCAAAACAGTTCCTCTGAATTAAGTGGTACTTAGAATCTAGAATTGATGCAAATTCCCTGGTAGGAGAGGCCCCCTTGAAGTAAATGACCAGCCAAGTCCAATCCTTGCCAAAACAAACACGGGCCCTTCTGACTCACTTAACCATAGGCTATTTAAAATTAAAGATTTCGTTCTTTTTTAATTTAAGAATTATTCCACTTAATTAAAAAATAAAGCATTTACAATTTTAATTAAAACATTGTTAATACTTAGATAACTACATGACTAAGTTCAAGCAACACTTAATCTAGTTATCATAACATTTTCTATTGTAAGAAATAAATTACTAGGCATGGCATAGCATACTCGAAAATATTTTATAGAAAATTAGACCTAGCATGTTTTTAGTCAATCATACAATCGCATTAGATAGACTCTGATACCACTATTGGTATAGATTAAGGGTTTTATACATGTAAAATAGGCGTAGCGAAAATTCAAAATTTAATCTAAAGTCCAAGATCTCCCAAGCATGGTATGATTGATAACATAAACTAGTCTATTGTTATTTAGGTCATAAACACTTATTACAAGGACCTTATAATAATAATTTAACCACGTACTAGTTGAAGCCTGAATCCCAATATCGGTAGAATGACCTCATCAGCTATATGCACGGACTCCAAAGTAGAAGCCCACTATAAATAGTTCACATGAGCACCACCGACCAAAACCTTCTAGGAAGGGAATACCGATAAATAAGTGGAAGATAGCTAGATCTTCCCTACTAATTTATTCTGCAAGAAATTCCCTTAGTTTTCTATTCTAAGTAAATACATCTTTTGACAGATTACTTTTAGAAACTAGAAAAACTAAGAGAATAAGAGAGAGCAAGAAGAATGAGATGGAAAATAATGAAAGGGAAGAGCTTTGTTCATAGTGGTAGGAATAAATTAAAAGGACAATTTAATCCAACCATTAACCAATAGAATTAATTAAATAAAGGGCAAAAAGGTTAATTTAGAAGAACCAAAGTTAGAAATTTGATACAAACTCAATTTGGAGCTTGCTTGGGGAATAAGCTCCCTAATAAAACCCAAACACTGCTGGCCAAAAGGCCAAAAGTGGTGTGCTGGGCCTGTGCAGGCGCGCAGCCTCGCAGACCCAAAGCCTGTAGCGGCACGGCCCTTGCAAGCTATGCTATATAGCGCCATGCACTGGCCTATTAGGCACCGCACTTGCACAGCCTAATAGGCTGTACATGGCGCACTGTGTGTGTGTCCGGCCCAATAGGTTGTGCATTACATGGCCTATGCTAGGCTACGCACTAGCACAACCCAACAGGCTGTGCATTATGCGCAATGGGTAGCCCTTGGTAGCCCCCCAAATCCCAAGGCCTCTTTTCTACAGGCCTTGAGCAGTGTTGTTTACACACAACACCGCTTCGCCCCCCACACAAATTTCAGTCTCGAAAAATATGTCCAACAACTTTCCTTACTGATCAACTTATTGTTAGTAAAAGATGATCCAAAAGAACAGTCAAGTAACAATCTGGATCAAGTTTCAAGAAAACAAAAACTTGTAAAAACTCAAACATGTAATCTTCTAAACCCAAATGGAAGCATCCGATTCAAATCAAGCTATATGGTCATCCATTTAAAGATTATAAGTACTGAAGCACACAATGGAAGAATCCGGTTAAAGTTTGGAAAGGAAAAAAACTTTGAACCACTCAAAATCAGCATCCGAAAGAACTAATTGTACAAGCATCCAAAAGAAGATAGATTTGGAAATATTAAGTCTGAAGACAGCCGGAAGACTTAAGTATCTAAACAAAGGGAATAATTTAAAAAATTACATTCCCTCCACCTATTTGGTCAAAAATTCAAAGATCCTTTCCCCTTATGAAAGATAAAAATGCTAGCTTGCACCTTTCAGAAAAGGATAGAAGGACTGACACAAGAAAGAGAAAAAGGTAACAACCTTTTTCACCAAGACTAATAGGAATGGCGCATGAAGATCACGACTTCAGACCTCTGGCGTAAAAGTTGGTAAAAAACTAAAATCCAAGGAAAATGATCACTGACAACTTTTCAGCCCAATCCCAAGGATTCAAACGGGTCAAAATCTGAGTCTAACGGATTGATCAACAGCTCCGGAAGAGCCACATTTTACCTGAACAATGGTGAAGATTAAATTCAGTTTCAACAACTCATAATGGCTACATCTATGATAGAATCCTATAAAAGGAAAGCTTCACAAGTTGAGAAGGTGCTGGTTGTTTCAAGAAAGCATACACAAGAGAATTCGCTATAACAATCATTTACATAATCCTCAAAGAATCGAACAAATCCAAATCTGTTTGTAAGGATTCCTAAGTGAGTTATAAACTTGAGTAACTCCAAAACCAAAACCTTTGAGAAACAAAGTGTAAAAGTCTCACACTTGAGTGAGTGATGAGATTGGCATATAGCTTAGAGTTGGTGCTTTAAGTGGAATCTCCTTGTAGGACTCAGCTTAGGTTTGGGTACAAATCTAAGTGGTATATTCTGCTAAAGACAAAAGGACTCAGCTAGGAGCTGGTGCTCCTAGTGGTATATCCTACATTTGGAAGGGGTTACCATCTGAAGACAAATTGTAAGGCTTGATTCCTGCCAGTTGGAAAGGAATCCACTAGTGGAAAAGCTCGGAGGAAAGAAACTCCGGGGGTTGCAGTAGGTGGGGCTAAACCAGGTTAAACCTTCGTCTTTGATTTTCCTACTCTTTACTTATTTGTATTATAATTCATATTTGCATCATCTGGATCTGTCACATCCAGAACACAATCAAACATGCTACACTAAGACTTTACAAAGTCTGTTAATTTCACAAAAAATGGTCATTCACCACCCTTTGACCTTATTTAGACCCTTATAGGGACAAACAAGTCATATCAAAGTAAGTGCTAAAAACTAAAGATCTAACAATCTCGAGCTAAAGGTCCAAAATTTGATCCAAGAATCAAAAATGAGTTTCCAAAACTCATAACTCCTTCCTGATGGTATGTCTATTACCCTTCCTCCAGTCTTCGCCAGTGAACACTACATGTTCTCGAAGAATCGGATGAAGAACTTCATTCAAGCACAAAGCATGTTAGGATGGATGGCCATCAAAGATGGCCCATATAAGCCTACTCACGAAGTAGAGGGTATAACTACCTGAAACCCCTTAAGTTTATGGGATAAGAAGGATTATAAAAAATTGTGTGAAAATGCAAATGCTATTAATATGCTTCATTGTACTCTTAGTGTAGCAGAATTTAACAGGATTTCCGAATGTGAGATTGCATAAGAGATTTGGCAGAAATAGGAAGTGACCTACGAAAGAACCAACAAGTTCAGAGAAGCCAAACTTGATCTACTCTAGTAAAAGATTAAGACCTTCAAAATAGAGCCAAAAGAGTCAATCAATAGCATGAACACTAGATACAGAAATCTAGTGAATGAAATGAATAGTCTTGTAAAGGAAATCCCTAAAGTAGAGATGGTAAAGAAGGTGCTCCGGAGTCTCACCAAGGAATGGTACAACAAGAAGACTGCCATTGAAGGAGCTCATGACTTGAACTTCTATAGTTATGATGAGCTCATTGGTAATCTCCTCACTCAAGAGTTATCCTTGGAGAGATATAGCAAAAAAGAGAAAAAGCCTGAAGAAAAGAAGAAGGTCATTGCATTTATGGCAGGATCAACCGCTTTCGAATTGGATAAGTTACCAAAGTAATCTAACTGCAGCAAAGAAGATATGGCTATGTTGGCCAGATATTTTGTTAGATTCTTAAAGAAGAAAGATAGAAGGAGATCCAGAAGATATGAATCCAAAAGATCAAAGGAAGGCACCTCTAGAAGAGATAGGCCAAGAAAGGCTCCAGAAGAAAAGAAGGATCCTAAAAAAGAAGCTGCTTGTTTCAAATGTGGAGAGAAAGGCCACTTCAGAACAAAATGCCCCAAGCTTAAAAGAGATAAGAAACATAAGAAGAAGGTAATGGTGGCCACTAAGAGCAACAGTGAGGAAAGCAGTAGCTCATCTTCAACAGAAGTAGAAGAAACTGCCAATTGTGAATTCATGGCACTAACTAATCTGAAAGTAGGACAATTCGGAAGAAATCCATCTAAGTAAGATACTATGCAAATTGAAGAATCAGAATTAGAAACATCCAGCACTGAGGTAAACTCTCACTCTAATTCTATTTCTAACTTTGAACTTGCTAGAGCTTTAGGGATTGTGATCAAGAATGTGAGGAAGAACACAAAAGCTATCAAATCCCTATGAAGACAAGTAGTGGAGCTCGTTGAAGATGGTGAAGGATTGACACAAGATGTCAATTTGATGAGAGCCACTAAACACATTGATGTGGTTGAAGAGAACTTCTTGAGAAATATAGTGTAGATCTTAAGTGCTAACTTGATGGGGTTAGATAGGGAGCTAACTCTGATTAAGGAAGCATCCGAAAGGAAACCAGGCCCTTCACAACAAAGAAGGAATCCAAGGTAGGGGATACAAAGAAATAAGAACTTTTGCACTAAAAAGAATCCTAGACCCTCAAATCAGTTAGAGAAGAAACCTCAGAGGCAACCTCAAGCACAAAGATACACAACTACTCAAAAGGGAAAACCAAGGTTGTATTAAATGAGCAACCTGCCAAGCAAAGAAAGAATTACAAAGCAAAAGTTACACCTCCAACCAGCTTTCGGATACACTACGGATAGACAAGCATACAAGAAGTTAGATATGTTGGAAACTATAGAAAGGAGGATCTCAAGAAGATCTAGAAGAAGCATGAGCAAAGCAGACCCATCTCAGGATGCAGGTTTTATGGGAAAAACAATCAAATTACTAAATTGTGTAGATTGAAAAATGGTTATTATGATGTTTATCCTTGGCCTGAAATGGTTGGTAACCCGAGAGGACCCAAATTTGATTGTGTACGCAAACCCACTTGATCTATTTTGCAGGTATGCCTTAGATCCACAGTAGATCAACATACATGGTACATTGATAGTGGATGCTCAAGGCACATGACTGGTGATGAGAAAGCCTTCATCACTTTAATCCGGAAGAAAGGTAAGCTTTGGAGACAATAAAAAAGGACAGATCATTGGGCATGGAACCATTAGATCTGAAATAAAGATAGAAGATGTCTCTCTAGTTGATGGACTGAAGTTCAACTTGCTTAGTGTCGCACAACTCTGTGATAAAGGAAGAAAAGTCACCTCTGACTCTAGAGGTTGCTCAATCTATGATAGTAAGTCAAATCAACTCATTGTTTATGCACCTAGAGTTAATAATGTTTATTATGTTAACATTAAAAATGAGAAAAAGAATATATGCTTAGTGTCTAAAGAAGAAGAATCATGGCTATGGTATCGGAGGTTGGGACACGTAAGCCTGAACCTCCTGTCCAAATTAGCCAAAAAGGAATTGGTTGTAGGTTTGCCTAAGGTAGCTTTTGATAGGGATCACATATGCACTACATGTCAATTAGGTAAACAACATAGAAAAAGCTTCCCTTCCATCTCATACATACCTTCCAAAAGAGTTCTTGAACTCTTGCATATTGATCTCTTTGGTCCAATCAAACCATTGAGTTTAGGTAGAAGAGAATACACCATGGTCATTGTGGATGATTATTCTCGCTATATCTGGGTTACCTTGCTAGCCTGCAAAGTTGAAGCCTTTGACCAATTCTCGAAAATATTCATCTAGATAGAAGTAGAACAAGTCATAAGCATTGCACGCATCTGGAGTGATAACTGAGGTGAGTTTAAAAATAAGCACTTTGCTGAATTTTATGACTCCAAGGGCATTGAGCACAACTTTTCTGCTCTTCATACACCTCAATAAAATGGGGTTGTTGAAATAAAAAATAGAACCTTAGTTGAAATGGCCCGGACAATGTTGAGTGAGAATAATCTACCTAGTTATTTTTGGGGTGAGGTCGTAAACAGAACATGCCACATCATAAATAGAGCTCTCATTAGAAAAACCTTAGAAAAGACCCCATATGAAATCTGGAAGGGTAGGAACCCAAAATTGGGCATTTCAAAGCCTTTGGATGTAAATGCTACATCCTGAATCATAGACAACAATTAGGAAAATTTGATCCTAAGTATGACGAAGCAATTTTCCTTGGCTACTTAACACATAACAAAGCTTAGAGAGCCTATAACAAAAGAACCCAAATTATAGTGGAGTCAATACATGTAGATTTTAATGAGACTAACCAAGTAGAAAGAAGAAGTTCAAATCTAGGAGATTTGATTCTGGAAGCTGAAAACACTGGAGAAAAGAACAAGTGTAGATTTCATATCCCTTCCAGATCAAGAAATATAAGGAAGAAGATGAAGGAATTAATCTCAACTCAGAAGTTCCACAAAATTATCTTAATCACCATGAGATAAACTTTATGGATACTCGAGAAGAGGTTACAACAGTTGAGGAATAAGCTCCAGACTAGCATGCAGATCTTCAAAGAAATTGGGACTCAGAGAAATCATTCTAAAGAAGCCATTTTAGATGATGTCCAAAATCCAGTGAGAACTAGAGGACAACTTCATAGGAAGATGATCCATGCTGCTTTTATCTCTCTCATTGAGCCAAAGAAATTCCAAGATGCAGAAGGAGATGAAAGTTGGATGATGGCAATGCAAGAAGAACTGGATCAAGTCACCAGGAATGATGTATGGGATCTAGTGGCACTACCAAAGGGAAAGTCAATCATTAGCACCAAGTGGGTATTCCGGAACAAGCTAGATGAATCCGAAGTGGTGGTAAGAAATAAGGCAAGATTGGTTGCCCAAGGCTACAATCAGCAGGAAGGAATTGACTTTGAAGAAACTTTTGCTCCTGTAGCCAGATTAGAGGCAATCCGGATTCTATGTGTTTTTGCATCATTCATGGGATTCACATTGTTCCAAATGGATGTCAAAAGTGCATTCCTAAATGGAGTCATTCAAGAAGAAGTCTATGTCAAACAGCCACCTGGGTTTGAAGACTTAAAGCATATGGATCATGTAGAAAAACTAAAGAAAGCCCTTTATGGATTGAAGTAAGCACCAAGAGCTTGGTATGAGAGACTCACTACATTTCTCATATCTAAGGGGTACATCCGGGGCAAGGCAAATACAACTCTTTTCATCAAGAAGAAGAATGATGATGTGATTCTAGTCCAAATTTATGTTGTTGGCATCATATTTAGAGCAATAGATGAAAATATGTGTGAAGAATTCAACACTCAAATGCAGAAGGAGTTTGAGATTTCTATGATGGGTGAACTTAATTACTTCCTTGGACTACAAATTAAGCAGAGTCTGGATGGGATTTTCATCAATCAATCCAAGTATACCAAGGAAATTCTAAAGAAGTTTGAAATGAACAAAAGCAAGCCAATGTCCACACCCATGGGATCAGATACAACCCTGTCAAAGGATTGTGAAGGAGAAGAAGTTGATCAGAAGCTTTATGGAGGAATGATTGGATCACTGCTGTACTTGACAGCTAGCAGACCTGACATACATTATCCAGTTTGCTACTATGCAAGGTACTAATCTAATCCTACATATTCACACCTCAAGACTGTAAAAAGAATCCTTAGATATCTCCTAGGAACCACTGAAGTTGAATTATGGTATCCTAGTAATGGAAATTTCACACTTCAAGGCTTCACTGATGTAGCTTATGGCAGAGACACTCTTGAGAGGAAGAGTACATCCGGAGGCTATCATTTTCTTGGAGATTGCTTGGTATAATGGTATAGCAAAAAGCAAACTTCAGTTGCTTTATCAACCACAGAAGCAGAATATATGGCAGTAGGAAGCTATGTGCTCAACTCCTATGGATCAAGCAATAATTAGAAGATTATGGAGTTTAATCTGGATGTGTGGAAGTGATGTGTGACAACAAATGTGCCATTGATGTGTCAAAGAATCTATTGCTCTATAGCAGGATGAAGCATGTAAACATCATGTATCATTTTATCCAGGATCATGTGATGAAGAAGGATGTTGCATTTGTTTACATTCTAACCAATGAGTAAAGAGCAGATATCTTTACTAAACCATTAAGTAAATATGAATTCAACAAGCTAATGGATTCAACTGGAATGTCCAACCTAAAAGAAGAATCTAGAAGACAATCAGGGTTCAATTTAGACTTTCATAAGTCAAGGAGTACGGAAGAAAAGAAATAGTAAAGTTAACTCTGGATTCGGAACAAAGACTGCCAGCACAGTAGATAGAATGGAAAAATGGCCGTAAAAGCGCTGAAAAGTAACTATACACATTTTGAATTTCAAATGTTTATTGGGAACGTTTATTGGGCATCCCACGTGAGGCAAAAAGCAACAACTATTTTGGAAAATAAACTATTCCAATTCTTCGGTTAAACGCCACTTACCTCTCTCCTAAGGTTTCACCTAACACATCATCAATCCAGTCAAAATTAATAGTGTCTGGATTACCAGTATACCCTAACTTTAGGAATTCTATAAAAACCCCTCAAAAAGTCCCTGTTCTTCTTCACGCAAGTAATTTCCTACTGTTACTCTATGAAATTCCAAACTTATAACCCAAAAATTCCTAAATCCAGTTCTTCAAAACAACAACAATAGCAAGAACCAAAGATCAAGTTGTTGTCTTACCAAAACACCTACCTCCTGTACATTCAATTAAAAATGAAGATCTTGTTCCTTTGAATCTCAAAGACTCAGATTCTATTCCTCCCTCATACTATCTAGATGATGAATATCTCTTCACCACAGAACCCTACATTCAACTCCTTTCAAAAGACCAACACTTGGAGATCTTTCTCTGGATGAAAAACCTAACCTATCCCACACTAGTGAGGGAATTTTACAAAAACCTAAAAATCCATAAATACTATGATGCCCTAAGAACCACTATTAAAGGGAAAGAGATCACAATAACACTAGAATTCTTTTTGACTCACTATGAGATGAAAAATAGTGGAGTAATGCTGAGGAATGATGAGGACGAGGTCAAAGTCAAATATGATCCAAAGATGTGGCTTCCTCAAAGATTCTTTGGAGATAAAATAGCCACTCACTGGCCTTAAACTCCAAAAACTCTCCATTTCATGATGGCTAGATTAATTCTAATCTGGAAGGGATCACTTAATACTACCTCTTCATTCTACCATTGTGTCATTCAACACTAGTTTGAAAGGAGAGAAGTTAACATACCCATTCTGCTAATCCACTACCTAAAGCAACATCAAGATTCTCAAGGTGATCAAATCACTAAAATCCTAACTTAGAATCAAGTGGACTTCACTGGAGAAGAACCCATTGAAGGCAGAGCCATTCTGGAGAAGAACTTTTTAAAGCTTACCTTAAATGAGAAATGGGATGAAGCAAAAGCTATAGGATAGCGGGAAGAAAAGAAGGAAAAGAGCAAGGGTAGAAAGGCCGTAGTTAAAATTGCTCCAAAAGCTAAGAAAGAAAGAACTACAAAGCCCAAGGCTCAAAGAAAGATAAATATCAAGCATATTATAAAAAAATATAATGAGCATAGAATTCCTCTCACTCAATTAATGCAAACTACAACTGAGAAGCCTAAGCCAAGGGGAAGGCTCATTAAAGCTGCTGATAAAGTGTGGAAGCTAGTCTGTGAACTGGAGGTAAGAGAAAACATTGTAGTAGCTACTGCTACAATCAGGGAAGGTTATAAGAAAGGCCAGAAAAGGAGTATAAAGGATATCATGGCTGAGGGAAATGGTTCTAATAGTGAAGAGATCAGAGATAGGGAACCAGCACCCAAAAGGCAACTCTGGAAGAGGGGATTGACATTCAGAGAAGCTATGAAGGCAGGAAAAGCAAAAGAAAGAGCAAAGGTCCTCATTAAGAAGCATGCTGCTGGAACAGCCATTAGAGAACCAACTACTAAATTAGCCACTTCGGTTGATTTAAGCAAGGGAAAGGAGCTGGTGGTAATTACTGAGAGGTCAATTGCTCCGGATAATATCTTTTTGGAAGATCCCTAATTTACTAAATTGATGTCTGCGGTCCCAACCAATCAAAAGATAAATCAGACGTCCAAGGAAGGACTCGGAGGCTCATCCGAAGCAGTAGCCACTGACAACCCACCTATCCTGCTAGCACTAAAAGATCTTGCTCTTCTCAAAGAACCAAATTATCAGGATGAGAACTTATTCAACTTCAAGCCAGGTTAAGGCCTCTTCCAAAAAATCTGTTGAACATAAATCCTAAGGTTATGGAGATAGAAAGTCCTAAAAAGGCAATTGGAGGGAATGGTGAGGATAATGCTACCATTTCGGGATAGGAGATGATTGTGGTTGCAAGTCCTCTACAGGCATTAGGATGGGAGACTAAGGTAGTTCCAGTCTTCTAGATGTGGAGATGTCGGAGTAGAGTGAAGAAGAAAATGCTTGATCTCAACCAGATAATCAGGTAATCATTCCTCCATCTATCCTTAATGCTAATGAGATTCTGGCTACTGATGCCATGGATACAGAGGACAACTTAGGTACAGATGCCTAAACTGCATTTAAGGACAATCAGTCTAAGGCGGAACACAAAGTTCTGGAGGAGAGAGTCAGTCATGGTTCCAAAGAGCACACTTCCAAAGTGGACTCTAAGGATGAGGCTAGTCCGAAGGCTAGGTTAGAAGTGAAGAAAGAAGAAGAAAAGTCAGCTACTAAGGAATCAAGTGCTGAGTATACATCCGGTATAGAGGAATCCAGCTCAGGTTTAGAGGAAATATCCTCCTCTAAAGAACCTCCTAAATAGCTTACTCCTAAGCAAAATCCTACAAGAGATGATAAGCTGACCACTGCCCTCAAAATAATTCAAGAAGTGGCAGTTGAGAGGCATGAGGAGACCTATGTTAAGAGGACCCTTCAAAGCATCTACTCTCAACTCAAGTATGTGGAGAGCATCATTAATGACAAATCACTTGCTCCGGACTTGAATTCTGAATTAGGAGAAATTAAGGGGCTAGTGCAAAATATTGAAAGGAAAGTGTAAGGGTATCCCTCAACAAAGAAAATTGCAGAAGCCTCATTGTTGAAAATCACTCCGATGCTCAATCAAATTAATACCAATATTGTAGGCGCTAATCACTCTGCAGATCAGGCTATCACCAGAGGAGATAATAATTGTGCAACTCTAATTGACAAAATCACCTCTGCCTCTACATAAATTACAAATGAGATCAAGGAATATTTTGACAGAAAGTTTGAAAACTTGGAAAAATTCATTCCTAGAGCAATTGGAGAAGGTGGGAAAGAAATTACCTCTGGACTAACCTTGCTTAATGAGGAGCATTAAGCTGCACAAGAAATGCTCACAAATTTTCTTGATGAAGCCCTCCCCAAATTGCTAAAGTAGCAAGTGGATGAGATCAGTGATGACAGTGGCAGCCATGCATCCGGAACCAATGATTTAATAAAAAATCTTCAAGAGGCTTTTCACAAGGATCTCACTATGCTCAATACAAGTATCCACAATGTCCAGAGAGATATCTTCAATGGTATTGATACTCTAAAGTCAGGTATGGCTAATCTATCCATCTCCTCCTTTAGTTCTTCATCCTCTACTCCAGATAGTCTTCTCATTCCGATGGTCTATAATTTAGTCCAGCACATAGGAGATACTGGTTCCTTTGGGTATAAGTGTGGTCTGACTCTCCTCAAGTGCATGTTTCCATATTTTCATAAGGAGGACCAAGCTCATGGTTTGAAAATGATCCCTTCAATGACCAAATCTTACAAGGAACTCTAGAATTCCATAAGGCTACTCAACCTCTTCCGGCAACGGTTGATACAATAATTGAAAAGCGCCTATAGGTAATATGGACTATTCTATCTACTCAGATGCTTGGCATAAGAGCTAGGATGGAAAATCTTATATGGTTATTGACCCCCAATCTGATGCAAACCAAAAGGGGGAGAAGAGCAAAGGAAGCAAATGAAAAGGGAAAGAGGGGGAGCTATCCAAAAGTGGCAGCAAATGAAGACATCATCTTTAGAATAGCTATTTTTCTGCAATGTAAAAATCTATAATAGCTAGTTCTAATCACTTATATATATATTTCTATATTTGTAATCCGGACGTTCATGAGGTTAACTATAGTTAACAACAGAAGTATATATAGTGAAAATCTTATACTCAAAATTGCTTCTAAGTACAATATGTAATTATACTTCAAAAACCTAGAAGCTAGAATTCAAAAATATTGGGGGAGCTAGGATACTTAGATTATGGGGGAGTAAAACTTGTAAATTACTAAGTATCAAGAATCATACTTAGCTCATAAAACCCTGTTTCCATGTGCTTAGTTTTTTATTATGACAAATGGGGGAGATTGTTAGGAAATAATGATTCGGAAGAATAGTCAAGTAACAATTCGGATCAACTTTAAAGAAAACTAAAACTTCTAAAAACTCAAACATGTAATCTCCTAAACCCAAATGGAAGCATCCAATTCAAATCAAGCTATAGGGTAATCCATTTAAAGATCATAAGTACCTAAGCACACAATGGAAGCATTCGGTTAAAGTTTGGAAAGGAAACAAACTTTGAACCGCTCAAAACTAGCATTCGGAAGAATTGATTGTATAAGCATCCGGAAGTAGATAGATCTAGAAATATTAAGTCTGAAGACAGCTAGAAGACTTAGGTGTCTAAACAAAGGGAATAATTCAAAAAATTACATTCTCTCGACCTATTTGGTCAGAAAGTCAAAGATCCTTTCCCTTTATGAAAGACAAAAATAATAGCTTGCACTTTTCCGAAAAGGACAGAAGGACTAACACACGAAAGAGAAAAAGGTAACAACCTTTTTCACCATTACCAATAGGAATGGCGCATGAAGATCATGACTCTAAACCTCTAGCATAAAAGTTGGTAAAACACTAAAATCCAAGGAAAATGACCACTGACAACTTTTAGCCCCAATCCCAAGGATTCAAACATGTCAAAATTTGAGTCTAACGGATTGATCAACGGCTCCAAAAATGCCACATTTTACCTGATCGATGGTGAAGATTAAATTCAGTTTCAATAACTCACAATGATTACATTTGTGATAAAAGCCTATAAAAGGAAAGTTTCACAAGTTGAGAAGGTGCTGGTTGTTTTAAGGAAGCATACACAAGAGAATTTGCTATAACAATCAGTTACTTAATCTCTCCAGGAATCAAACAAATCAAAATCTGTTTGTAAGGATTCCCAAGTGAGTTATAAACTTGAGGAACTCCAAAACCAAAACCTTTCAGAAACAAAGTGTAAAAGTCCCACACTTGGGTGAGTGGTGAGATTGGGATATAGCTTAGAGTTGGTGCTTTAAGTGGGATCTTCCTGTAGTACTCAGCTCAGGTTTCGGTAGAAATCCAAGTGGTATATCCTGCTAAAGACAAAAGGACTCAGCTAGGAGTTGGTGCTCCTAGTGGTGTAACCTACATCCGGAAGGGGTTACCATCTGGAGACAAATTGTGAGGCTTGATTCCTACCAGTTAGAAAGGAATCCACTAGTGGAAAAGCTCGGAGGAAGGAAACTTCGGGGACTGGAGTAAGCGAGGCCGAACTAGGATAAACCTTTGTGTTCGATTTCTTTACTCTTTACTTATTTGCATTATAATTCATATTTGAATCATTCAGATCTATCACATCCGGAACATAATCAAACACGCTACACTAAGACTTTACAAAGTCTGTTAATTCCACAAAAAAGGGTCATTCTCCCCCCTCTAACCTTATTTAGACCCTCACAGGGACCAACACTTGCACCAATTCAAGCTATACCTAGTATTCTTAACTGTGATGTTTTGTTCTTGTTTTCCCTTATTATTTAATTCTCTCTCTCCCTATTATTTTACAACTTACTGGTCTAGCTAGTAATATTGATCTAACCAATAATTTCCGCTATACTAGTCCAACAAGTAAAAATTGGTCCAACCAATTAAAATAGTCTAACCATTTATTTCTCTTCTAGAGTAGACCTAGTCTAACAGTTCTTTACATGGCTCGGTCGTAACTCAAAGTGTGAGACCTTATAGGATCCAATAATATCGAGCCATCAAGGTTTGACCTAGATCAAATTCCTTTCTAGGAATTTGACTGGCTCGGAGCTCTACACCGTTGTGGACTCCGATGACTTTGATTGGTCATATTGGCTCTCTAGCAAAGGACATATGACCGCTCAATATTCGAAACATTACGTGCATTTGACTTAATCTAGTTCTACAATAATATCAATATAATACACTCCTTCTATCAACTATTAAGTACCATTTGGTGTCTTGGACTCGGTTCAAGTGTCAGTCCACTAATGGCCGGTTCTTGGACTTGCTACCAAAGTACACTACTTAACCATATTAATGTGTTGACTAGGATCCCATCCTATCAACCCATACTCTACAGAAGTTCACGAGTGTGTCACTTCTAACAAGTGGCCAAGGTACAGCTCCCTTATATTGTTATAATGCAGTGATAGATTCCATCTTGAATACTTAGCTTACCAACGGATAGACATCAACTATACCCGTAATCATTCATTTCGCCCAGTCTATATAGTGTCGATATATGACCCAAAGTATAGTAACATTCAAACAATATAACTAGTATCTCAAGTCTGAGGATATTCATATTGCTATTACAATGAGACGATTAAACACCAATACATAATATAGATTACCGAGTGTTGTCTCATAGTGGCCTCCAATGTATCTCTCTGAATATATTCATGTGTTAACCCAAGGTACCACCCTCTAGCACTGATGACACATGCTAGACTTTCTATATTCATTAATGTCCAGTCTTGATGATAGTATGACTAAGGATATTTAGACAAATCATAATTGTACATGAACCAGTTCTCACTAACATAGTCCCACTATGCCCTTGCAATACGTGCTATGATTTTTTCAAGGACTTTTGCAAACTCATCAATGAATATATTGAACCAGCCATAATATATTTTCACAGTCATCGATGTAACAAATGAAATGTCTTTATATTTGTTTGTACAAATTTAACTAACTAAGATTTATTGCCCTAATTACTCTAGGGAATACACCATATCTAACAATCTCCCACTTGCACTTGTGCCAATTAGCCCTATGCATTTATGCCATAGCTATTAGCATGCTAGTCATGCTTAATCTTTGTTAACGGCTTTATCAGGCCTTCCTCCAAGTTCTGATCTATGGGAATATATTTCGTTATTACATCCTTATCCCTTATCATATCCTACATGATATTTTCTATGTAGATGTCCATTTCTCTAACGAGACCGTGGTTCTTATCCTGAGCAACAACCCCACTGTTATCATAATGTCGTTACTATTGGATCTTCACTATTAGACACCACATCAAGATCATCAATAAATCTCATTATCCAGAAGGCTTGTTTTGTTGCTTCTAAAGCAATAACATACTCAGATTCTGTAGTTTAATCAGCAGTCGTATGATGTTTGGAACCCTTCCAAATAACTGCCGCTTCATTTAACATAAATAGGTAATCTTACTATGATTCGTAATCATCTTTGTCAGATTGATAAAACTCACTTAAGTGAATCCTTTTACTAGGAGATCACCTTCTCCATATTCCAAGAATATTTCCTTAGTCCTTCTCAAACACTTAAGGATTTTCTTAACGGCCATCAAGTGCTTCACACTTGGGTCAGATTGAAATCTGTTTGTGATGTTCAATGGATGTGAGACATCTGGCCGTGTACATACCATAGCACACATGATAGATTCTACTGTGGATGTATAGGGAATTCTACTCATTCGCAATCTCTCCTCTCGTGTTTCTTTCTTGATTGTTTGAAGTGTTTGTGTACTAGATGAATGCTAGGCACGACAGATGCTTGATAGGGAACCAATTGACTCAAAAAGGTGGGGTTTAACAATCTCATGAATTTACTTGATAGGTGATTAGCAGGAAAGGACAGTATATGGCAATGTACAACACTCAGTTGAGGCATTTTCTGAGGACCTTAGGAGAGTCGGACTAGAAGAAGCTGAAGGACTTTAGACTGTAGGGGCTTTTGGTACATTGCTAGTAGCCCGGTGAATATGGCTTTCCTTTGTGCGGCGTTCAACTACTAGGATCTAATGGACCATGTGTTTTGATTCTCAAATTTCAAGATATGCCCATGGTGGAGGAGTTCCACGCTATCCTTAGGGTACTCTGCCCTTGAGGGAGACGATTTGCTATGCTAAAAGTGATTTACGGAGCTGAGGATCAACTGACCGATTTCTGGAACCTAGATTCTGCAGTACCATTCCTCTCTAGGATCCCTAGATCATTTGGATTCAACCTTCATAGGGTGCTTGACTGGTGCATAGCTGCCTATAGATTGCATATTTCTTATCCTTACATGGTGGCCTTGCTACTGATGGCAGAGTTTGTTTTTGGAGTTAGCACCATTGCCTTTTTTTGGCTTGTTTCTTTCATTGAGACCATTTTGGAGGGTGCCTACCCCTTGTTCATAGGGTTAGCTGAGACCCTGATTCATTTAGACATCACTAATGACTAAATCTGAATCTGAATTCTGGAACTGGCTGAACTTGAAACTGATAGGCTAAATCTGAATCTGAAACTGAAATTGCCTGAATTTGAATCTGAAACCCAAACTGAATCTAAATCTGAAACTAAAATTAGCTAAATTTGAATCCAAAACCCAAACTAAATATAAATCTGAAACTCAAACAAACTGAATTTGAATTTGAAACCCAAATTGAATCTGAATCTGAAACTGAAACTGACTGATTTTGATTCTGAAACCCAAACTGACTGAATTTGAAACTGAAATTGACTGAATTTGAATCTAAAACCCAAACTTAATATGAATCTAAAACTGAACTGACTGAATTTGAATCTAAAACCTAAACTAACTGAATTTGAATTTGAAACTAACATGCAAGTGTGGCTTTTAGAGAAATTGGCTTTGATTGAAGAGCCTCAGGGCGATCCAAGGAAGTATCATCCTCAGAGTCATCATGGGAGGAGGTTGGTTATAGCTGGTCATGATGCCCTGACATTCGAGGATTGGGATGGGGTTATAGATGGTCGTCGTGGCACAGACACATGATGATGTATCACTGGTGGAGGATTACAGATGAATTGCTAGACTTTGGCGACAGTTGCATATGGTTCATAGGTTTGTGGTGTTCATGCACTACTCGCCCTATCGTTTGTGTTGCTAGTGGGGATATCAGTATAGGGTCTCAATTAACTTGACAGGGTTTACAAGTCAGCCGTTTAGCGGTAGCTTCATCGAGTATGCTAGAGAGGTGTGGGGATGAGAGGCAAGATATAGGGTTTTGGATTATGATCGGCTAGACGCTGTCACTACAGATGGTACCTACCAAGGATAGTTTCATGATATTCAGAGATTGTGGTCCCGAGAGGAGCGGTAGAGATCATGGCATTGATGGAGACGCAAGCAAGAGGGGCTCGACCCTTTTCCATGCATAGTGGCAGAGAGGATCTCCCGATTCTATGACTCTAATCATGACGATGATGAGGAAAGAGGCCCCTCAGCCTGATTGATGAGGATCACACTATCTTTATGTTATTTGTCTTAACTTTTACATAGACCCGAACATTGTGTTGGGTTCACAAAAAATTATTTATTTCTTTTTATGTCCTAACTTTTTCCTAGACCACCCATTTGGGTTTTCAATCCGACAGACCTTTCCGACTTTTGCATAGACCTTGATGTTTTCGGTCCATTGGATTTTATGCGTTTTAATACTACTATTACTATTTTTTGTTATTATGGTAACTATGACAAGCATGGCGGAAATTCAAAATTTTGTCCCTTGTCCCTTGGAACTCCTTTCAGTTGCATATAAATTAATTAAAGCCTTAACTAAATAAATTCTCTACTTAGGTTAGCATGCATAGGCTAGGCACACCGTAATTCTAAATTATATCCTAGCATACATATATTTTATACTAAGCATGTTATAACTCTAAGTAATAGTTTAAGCATAAAATAAACTAAGCATGTAAAACAACTTAAGCATAATAATTTTTAAATCTAAAAACGCTTAAAGAAAAGGACTAAATAACTAAGGGAGAATTAGAAGGCTTACCAGCTGAAGCATGCTTTAGCAGAAACTTCTTACACAAGCCTCTAAGTGTAGGATAGCCTCTATGAGTATGCACACGAACCCCACCAACCAAAATCTCCCTCGAGGAAGAACCGCAGAGTTTTGAGTAGCTGCTAGACCACTCCAAATTAGTTGCTGGTCAAAATAAATTCATGGGTTAACAAGAAAATGATTTAATCATTTTAATCAATACTTTAATTTAGTTATGACCCTAATAAAATTAGTTAGCAGTCAAATAAAATTCTTGATCTAATCAGGTAATAGTCTAACCAACCCACATTTAAAATTCTCATAATAGACTAAGTCAATTTATTCTTTACTTAGTCCGATAAAAGTTCTATGTGTGTGACCTTATAGGATCCCAAAGTGTTGAGCTGTTAAGGTTTGGCCAATCCTTATTCTATGGTAACTATTAGCTCGAGGTTTTAGAAAGTGAATAGAACTCGATTACCTTAAACGAATGTAGAGCCTCTAGCAAGGTTCCACAATCCCCCATTACTCAAAACAACATTTATACTTAATACTTAATCCTGGTTTATGCAATAGTGGTCCAATGAGATGAGCTCCTTCCATTCTTTAATATTAGTACCATCTGGTTTATTGGGTTTGATTAAAGTGTTAACCCACCAACAGCGAGGTTGCTCTAAGCTATCCCAGTTATTTACTTGTTACCAAAGTATATTACTTTTTTCCATAATGTGTTTTAACTAGAAACTATTTCTATCAATCACATACTCTAATTAGAGGTTTATAGTAATCATCACTTCAACAAGCGGCCAGGCACAAAATTCCTTAATATATCTAGAGCGATGGATTCTTTCCTTACTACATAGCTTACCAACGTGTTCTCATCACTATACCCGTAATCACTCGTGGCACCCTAAATTAATGAGTGAATAGGTATAACCTAAAGTATAGTGATAGTACCACACAAGGTAACTAGCGTCTTAAGTAAGAGGATATTCGCAAAGCTACTGCATGAAGATAAACACTAACACAGTTATATATATACCAAGTGTTTATCTTACTACGGTCTCCAATATAACTTCCAGATATATCCATGTGTCAAACTCAAGGCACCACCTTTAGCCTTTAGTAGGTTAATTGCTTGTAACCTTTGCAAGAAATTTGACCACATGCTAGTCTTACTGTTCCATCAATATCCTTTCTTGGTGAAACTATGACTAGGGATAGTTTAGACATAAGCACAATGGCACATGAAGCACGTGAAACTATGCCTTTATTAATTAAACAAATTATTTATACGAATACATAAGTAAGCTATATCACCCAAATTGCCTTAAGGGCATACATCACATCTAACAAACTCCCACTTGCACTAAGGCCAATTAGCTATATGCCTTAATCCATATGCTTTCACATATTGGTCATGTTTGACTTGCTTCAATGGCTTCATCAGACCATCCGCGAGGTTCTAATTAGTGAGGACATATTCTAATCTTGTCATCTTAGCATCAACAATCTCCCTGATTATATGATACTTTCTAAGTACAAGTCTGTTTTTCTAGTGAGACCATGGTTCCTTTACCTGAGCTATAGCACCATTATTATCATAATACAAATTAACTAGATTGACAATCTCTGGCACCACACTAAGATCACCTATAAATCCCTTTAACCAGACAGCTTCTTTTGCTGCTTTACATGCAGCAAATGTACTCAGACTCCGTGGTTGAATCAATAGTAGTTTCTTGCTTGGAACTTTTCCAGCATATTGTCCCTCCATTAAATAAATTTATAAAACCTAATTGAGACTTAAAGTCATCCTTGTCAAATTGGAAACTCGGATTAGTGTAACCTCCAATTATGAGGTCACCATCTCCATATATCAAGAACTCATCTTTAGTCCTTCTCAAGTAATTAAGAATTTCCTTGATAGCCATCCAATGCTTTTCATCTGGATCTGATTAATATCTACTCATAAAGCTTAGAGCTTGAGAGACATATGGCCTAGTACATATCATAACATACATGATGGATCCTATTGCAGACGCATAGGGTATATCCTTCATGCACATTCTTTCCTGAGCTGTCTTCGAACTCTTAGTCTTAGACATGTTTACTCTCTTTATCATTAAGAGATATCCTTTCTTTGAATGCTCAAAGCTAAACCTATTCAGTACCTTGTCTATATATGTTTTTTGAGAAAGACCTAACAGCCTCTTAGATCTATCTCTATAGATCTTTATATCTAGTATAAATAGTGCTTCTCCAAGGTCTTTCATGGAGAACTTTCTTGACAACCATATTTTAATACTTGAAGAAGAGAAATGTCATTTCCTATTAGCAGAATGTCATCAACATACAATACAAAGAAAATGACTGCACTCCCACCAACCTTCTTGTAAACACAAGGCTCATTAATGTTGGAGAGAAATCTAGTTCACAGATTGTCTAATCATACCTAATATTCCAACTCCTGGATGCTTGCTTAAGTCCATAAATGGACCTTTGCAGTTTTTATACCTTCAAGCCATTCTGTGATGTAAAACCTTCATATAAACATCCTGGTCCAAATCCCCATTCAGGAATGCTATTTTGACATCCATCTTGCCGAATCTCATAATCATATTGAGCAGCAATGGCGAGGAGTATTCTGATGGATTTATTCATGGCCACCGGTGACAAAGTTTTATCATAGTAAATACCTTCACGTTGACTATAACCATTCGCAACCAACATTTCCTTATTGGTAATTACATTACTGTCCATGTCGGTCTTTTTCTTGAAGACCCATTTTGAACCTGATGGGTCTAACCTCTTCTGCTGCATTGACCAAATTCCAAACTTGATTTTCGTATGTGGAATCCATTTCTAATTTCATGGCATTAAGCTATTTATCAGAATCTGATCTTTTCATTGCTTCATCAAAGGTTCTTGGTTCATCGTCATCTATGAGATATAGTTCCCTATCATCCGTGATGATAAAACCATATCTTTCAGGACCATTATGAACATGACCTGATCTTCACAATGATTGTGTTTTGACATGTTGTTTGGATCACACTTTCATGTGTATCTAGAATGAGGCCAATCAGCTGATCATCTATTTCTTCCTCTTGAACTTCTAATTCAAGATTGCTCCCACTAACTTTTGCAAGTAAGTGTTCCTTTTCCATAAAGTGAGCACTCTGTGACACAAATACCTTTTATGCTTCGGGTTGGTAAAATAAGTATTCAATAGTTTCCATTGGATATCCAATGAATAGACACTTGGCAAATTTAGC
Organism: Euphorbia pulcherrima; assembly: GCA_947683365.1. NCBI lineage: Eukaryota > Viridiplantae > Streptophyta > Magnoliopsida > Malpighiales > Euphorbiaceae > Euphorbia > Euphorbia pulcherrima. The sequence goes on along the minus strand of CANTUS010000004.1, from coordinate 60,756,775 downwards.
TTCCAACTTATCTAATGTTATCCTCTTTACCATGGCAGGCCAACCCCATACTCTTAGGTGACTTAGAGATGGCCTTTTATTACACCATCTTTTGTAAGGCGTAAAATCAATTGATTTAAAGGGCACTCTAGTTATTACATGAACTATGCCCTCTAGTGTATATCCCCAAAAGGATTTACTGAGATCTGCTTGGCTCATCATGGACTGAACCATATCCAATAAAGTCTGATTCATCCTTTCAGACACTCCATTGTGTTGGGCTATATAAGGAGGGGTCCATTAGGGAACTATCCCTTTTCCCTTTAGATGATCTTAAAACTCTTGACTTAAGTATTCTCCACCTCGAACAGATTGAAGTGCTTTAATATTTTTCTCAAGTTTGTTCTCTACTTTTTCATATCTGAATATTTTGAACATCTCAAAACTTTCAGACTTGTGCTTCATTAAGTACAGATAACCGTATCGTGAATAATCAACGATAAAAGTTATGAAGTAGGAGTATCCTCCTAGTGTCTCATCACTCATTGGACCACATACATCTGTATGTATAAGCTCCAATGTACTCGTGGTTTTAAACAAGGTTTGCAATCACCATAAGACTCCACGTCTATTGGATCCAAGTCTCCATGCTTATGAAACTTGGTTAAGCGATCCTTGTTTATATGGCCGAAACGACAATGCCATAAGTAGGAGGATTTCTCATTATCTAACTTTTCTCTTAGCAATGTTTGTATTTGAGAATTTGAGTTTGTATTTACAAAATATAATTTCTCATATTACAATAAACTATCATTCATAAAACTGATAATACCTTTTACCGAATTTGAATAAAATTCCATCTGATGTGAAGTAAGAAATAATATTTTATAATGGCAATTGATTATTACTTTGTCTTATTACAAATTTAGCCAAATGGAGATTTTAAGTTCCTACATCATTAGTAACCATCAAGCCGGAATGAATTTTCGTAGGTACAACTCTCCTTTTGCCAAACCTATACTTGTCATTTATACCTATACCTTTGTATGGATATGTGATTATCATTAGGCATTCCATACCAATTTAGAATTCCCTTGAGATGTACAAATTCTCAATATAAAACATCTTGAAGTGGAACCTTCCAAGCCTCCTCTTCTCATGCTATGAGATATGAGCCATTTTGATATTGTTTCGAATATTTCATATAGCAAACAATCGTTTTTGTCACCAAGAAAAAATGTTCACTATTCCTTTTACTTTTTCTCATCACTTTACTCTATGCTACTTCAATACTAGACACTATGTGTCCCTTTACTTCATTGAGATATGAACCATTTAAATTTCTGACTAATTGGTCTACCAATTTTCCATCCAAAATATTTTGGTTCAAACCTTCCACCATAGGAAATCCTTTCTCTAATATGTAAAGACATAGACTTTCAAGTCCATGATTTTATGAATTCATTATAGCTTAGGTAACATGGATCCTAACATCTAATTTCATGTTTATCCTTGTCTCCTGCCAGCTACTTACATAAGGTAACAGGGATGTTAACAACCTCCAAGGTTTTATCTATTTCATGCATATTTGTTTTAAGCAGAATTGCTTGCATCATGTTATTTAGATTCGGGCTTATACAGGTACATGCCAAGCTAAAGGCTTTGTGAATTATCCTCACATTTCTAAACAAACACTTAAAGCTAGAGCCAATCAAAATTAGTCATCAATGTGAACGTTTGTATTTAAATAAAGATTTCAACCTAAGATGTAAGAAAAGAAAATATTGTTTAGGCTTTAGCATATAGTACATGTATTTAATGTAGGGACTTTTAATTAAATACATTTATCCTACCATTTTTCAAAATTTACAATAGCTCATTCTATTGAATTCAGGAAGTCCAGTCTAGCTAAATTTTGAAGTAGGCAACATCTATAGCTAGTCTAACAAGATCCCAATTTTATGAGTCAAGCCACATTAGTAAGTTATAGTTGGAATCTCATTCCATTTGCATCGCATACAATTGCTGATTTGTTCAATTTACCAAACTCCAAGGGACGTGTGCTCTTATATTAGCATCTCTTTGAACGTGTCTCAGTTAGCCCCCAATTTTATGGTGGACTACCAAGTCCTATTAAGGCAGACTCTGTCTCAATTTTTACAACCTGTCGATGTAGACAAAAAGGAACGCTTTGCGCAACACTTTTATGGCAAAAAAAGACTGTATTATAAATTTAAGGAAGACTCTAATTTGCCTTAATATATTTACTTTGGGATTTTATTGGTGTTAGACGTCTCACCCAATTTAGGATTTATCATATAGACATATTTATAATGATTTATATTAATTTAGGGACATTTAGAATTAATTTATAAGGTCTAACCTTATGTGGGTTCAAGCTCTTTATTATAATTATTCCATCCACCTTGATTATATGCAAAATATTAACATTCTTTATTTGTTTTACATATATATATATATATTGCATTTCCTATAAGCTTTTATTTAATATTTAATTTTATACTTTGCTACCGAAACATATACAGGTTCTCAGGTAGGAGATGTGCCCTATAAGAAGTAGACACCAAGTGCAATCCTTGCCAGAACAAACATGGGCACAAACTCGAACACCATGGATCCTCTCGAACTAATAAATTTCGTTCTTTCATATCATGGAAATTAAAAGCATATATAACCCTTGTAAGTTATATAAGTTATTGAGTCTTTGATAATTTTTGAGTAAGTTGAGCAGACTTATTCGAAATTATCTATATCCATTTTCTAACCTTGAAATGAAAGCCTAAGTTCATCTATTGTTCCAAACAATTGAATAAACTTTAAATTAATTCATATAGAAAATAAAATTAAGTTTGAGGTTAACTTAATTATGCACTAAATAGGCATGCTCGGATACCACTGTTGGGAACTAATATTCACTTTTAACATGCATAACAGGCATGGCAAAAATTCAAAATTTTGTCCCTTGTCCCTAGGAACTCCTATTAGTTGCATATAAATTAATTAAAGCCTTAACTAAATAAATTCTCTACTTAGGTTTGCATGCATAGGCTAGGCATACCATAATTCTAAATTATATCATAGCATAAATATATTTTACGCTAAGCATGTTATAACTCTAAGTTATAGTTTAAGTATAAAATAAACTAAGCATGCAAAACAACCTAAGCATAATTATTATTAAGTCTGAAAAAGCTTAAAGAAAAGGACTTAATAATCAAAGGAGAATTAGAAGACTTACCAATTGAAGCATGCTTTAGCAGAACCTTCTTACATAAGCCTCCAAGTATAGGAAAGCCTCTATGAGTATCCACACGAACTTCACTAGCCGAAACCTCCCTCGTGAAAGAACCATAGAGTTTTGAGTAGCTGCTAGACCACTCAAAAACCCACGTTGATATTTTTACTAAAGGGACTCTTTAATTTTATTCCCTTAAGTTGACTTAAGAAAATGCGTTAGAATCTTAAGTCAGAGATCATAGGAAGAAGTGGTGTGTTGAAATGAGGAGGAGGAGAGCTCCTTTTATAGGGAGAGGGAGAGCTCCCCTCATTAATGTGGGATGGGGAAAATACCCATCCCACCCTTAAGCTTGGGCAACAAGCACGAGCTTGGCTTACCGCCCAATCCAGTATGGGCTTGCCTTGGCTGCAAGCTTGAGCCGCAAGCCCAGCTTGAGGCAAGCCATTGGCTGGCTCCTTTTGCATATTGGACCGTATGAATAAATTCATAGGTCCATGGCAAATTCTCTTTTGATCATCCTTTCTTTTAATTTATTTATGACCAAAATAAAATTAGTTACCGACCAAAATAAACTACTAGCTTAACAAGAAAATAATTTAATCATTTTAATTTATTTATGACCCTAATAAAATTAGTTGCATGTCAAAATAAATTCTTGCCTTAACCAAAAAGTGATTTAATCATTTTAATCAACACTTTAATTTATTTATGACCCTAATAAAATTAGTTACCGGTCAAAATAAATTTCTGGTCTAACCAGGTATTAGTCTAATCATCCCACATTTAATATTCTCGTAATAGACTATGTCCATTAATTCTTTACTCAGTCCAATGAAAGTTCTATGTGTGTGGACTTATAGGATCTTGAAGTATTGAGCTGTTAAGGTTTGACCAATCCAAGTTCTAGAGGAACAATTGGCTCGAGGTTCTAGACCGTGAATAGAACTCGATTGCCTTAAATGGCTGTAGTATGCCTCTAGCAAGGGTCCACCATCCCCCATTACTCGAAACGTCATTTGTGCTTATGACTTAATCATGGTTTATGCAATAGTTGTTGAATGCGATGAACTCCTTCCATTCTTTAATATAAGTACCATCTGGTTTATTGGGTTTGAATAAAGTGTAACCCACCAATAGCGAGGTTGCTCCAAGCTATCCTAGTTATTTACTTATTATTGAAGTATATTACTTTTTTTCCATAATGTGTTTTGACTAGAAACTATTTCTATATATCACATACTCTAATCAGAGGTTTATAGTAATCATCATTTCAACAATCGGCCAGGTACAACTCCTTAATATATCTAGAGCGATGGATTCTTTCTGACTACATAGCTTACCAACGTGTTGTCCTCGCTATACCTGTAATCACCCGTGGCATCCTAAATTACTGAGTGAATAGGTATGGCCCAAAGTATAGTGATAGTACCACACAAGGTAACTAGCAACTCAAGTAAGAGGATATTCGCAAAGCTGCTGCATGAAGATAAACACTAACACATTGATATATATATATATATATATATATATATATATATATATATATATATATATATATATATATATCAAGTGTTTATCTTACTACGGTCTCCAATATAACTTCCAGATATATCCATGTATCAAACTCAAGGCATCACCTTCAGTCTTTAGTAGGTTAATTGCTTGTAACCTTTCCAAGAAAGTTGACCACATGCTAGTCTTACTGATCCATCAATATCCTTTCTTGATGAAACTATGACTAGGGATAGTTTAGAGATAATCATAATTGCACATGAAGCAGGTCTCACTAAACATAGTCCCACTATAATATCTCTCACTTCATGCTATGTTTATGTCAAGGACTTTTGTACATAGATATCCATGGATATATTTTAACCAGTCATAATATATGCGAACACATCGATATAAAGAAAAGATTAAATGTCTTCATTAATTAAACAAATTATTCGTACTAATACATAATAAGCTATATCGCCCTAATTGCCTTAAGGCATACATCATATCTAACAAATTATTGGACGAATCGTAAGGGACCTTGAAGTCAACTTATCTGTAACATTTTGCCATTAGGGCCTAGTATATTCATTTGCACATAAACATAAGGATTCGATGAAAGAGACATTTCCATTAATTGAATTAAATTTGAGTACATAATGATGATAACCATTTCTATTGACCCAAACCCTAGTGTTAACTAGCATGAAAAGGTTTTCTAGCCAACACGCTCTCAGCTCACTTTTAACCTAAATTTTGCCTAGACTGTCCTTTTTAGATTTTTGGTCTAGTGGGATATTCTTGCACCTTAACTTTTGCCTAAATGGTTTGTAGAATACCAAACAATAGTATACACCCTAATTTTTGCCCAAGTAGTAGAGGACCACTTGTTGGGTGATTTACTTTATCAATTTTTTTTTCGCGTGCCGCTTTTCTGATTTGATTCTTTTGGTATAGATGTGATAACGCTTCAATCAATCCTAATTGATAGGGTTTGTGAACTCATTACCATCCATGTCCATTATCTTCATGCCACCCTTATCGAGAACTTTCTTAATTGTTGGTCTAGATTAAGGGTTTTAGTAAGTCAAACATGCGCAGCAAAAATTCAAAAATTTAATCTAGTGTCCAAGATCTCCTAAGCATGGCATGATTGATAATAGTGCTAGTCATAAATAATTCTAGGTCATAAACACTTATTAAAAGGACCTAATAATAATTTAACCACTTATCAGTTGAAGCGTGAATCCCATAGTCAGTAGAAAGACCCCTCAGCTATGTGCACAAACTCCAAAGTAGAAGCCCTCTATAAATAGTCCACAAGAGCACCACTGACCAAAACCTTCTGGAAAGGGAGTACCAATAAAGAAGTGGAAGATAGCTAGATCTTCCCTACTAATTTATTCTAGAATAAATTCCCTTAGTTTTTTGTTCTAAGTAAATACGTCTTTCGATGGATTACTTGTAGGAACCAAAATAATTAAGAGAATAAGAGAGCAAGAGAAGGAGTATGAAATTAAGGACAAATACTAATGAAGGAGGAGGCCTCCTTTTATAGTGGTTAGGAATTATTCAAAGGACAATAAAGTCCCTAACCTCAACCCATTAGAAAAAAATGAAGGGGGCAAAAAGGTTAATTAATAACCCTGAAAGAGTTGGAGAACAACTCTACTATTAGGAGCTTGCTCAGGGAGCAAGCTTCTAGTTGGACTGGGAGACTAGTTGCCCATTCAGGCATGGTGCAGTCGATTGCACACTGCAACCCGCAACCCATCATGGGCTACTCTCCAGGCAGCGCACAGTCCATTATGCACTGCGGCCCGCAGTGCAAGCCCATAAGGGCTGCGCACCTGTGCAACCCTTTTGGCTTGCGCATGTGTGCATTGCAGGTTGCCAAAACACAGCCCGTTTGCGCGTGCCGTATGGGCCATGGACAATACCATTCCAAATAGTGCTGCCATGTTGCCCATGCACATGCCTGTCTATGTACTATCCTCTAATGCATTTATAGGCTCACTTGCGTAGATTTATTCAACATCCAATATTAATAAATCCAGCTATGTTCCAGTCTAGTTTCCCTTTATTTTATCATCCTCATTTTTTAACGGGGTCATTGGTCTAAACAACGAATATTGGTCTTACCAATATTGTGGTCTAACCATATAGTATAGTCTAACTATATTTCCTTGCTCTTCTAGATTAGGCCTAGTCTAACAGTTCTTTACATAACTCGGTCGTAACTCAAAGTGTGTGACCTTATAGGATCCTGTAATATCGAGCCATCAAAAGTTTAACCTAGCTCAACTCCTTTTATGAATTGACTGGCTCAGAGCTACAGACCGTTGTGGACTCCAATTACTTTCATATATCATAGTGGCTCTCTTGCAAATGGCATACGACGCCCTAATATTCAGAACATCATGTGAATTATGACTTAATCTCGGTACTACAATAGTATCAATATAATTCACTCCTTCTACCAACTGTTAAGTACCATAGGGTTTCTACAACTCAATTTAATTGTTAGTTCACTAGTAGCTTTAATAGCTACCCTAGTATTTAGTCTTGCTGCCAAAGTACACTACTTAACCATTTTAATGTGTTGATCAGGATCTCATCCTATCAACTCATAGTCTGATCAGAAGTTTACGAGTGTGTCACTTCTAACAAGTGGCCAAGGTACATCTCCCTTATATTGCTATAGTGGAGTGATAGATTCCATCTTGACTACTCAGCTTACCAATGTACAGACATCAACTATACCCATAATCATCCTCATCGTCCAGTCTATAGAATGCTTAGGTATGACCCAAAGTATAGATACATCTGAATAAGGTAACTAGTATCTATGGTCTAAGGATATTTGTATCGCTATTGTAATGAGACTGTTAAACACCAACACATAATATAGATTACCAAGCATTGTCTCATTGCGGTCTCCAATGTATCTCTCTAAATACATTCATGTATTAACCCAAGGTACCACCCTCTAGCACTGGAGATATGCTACTCTTAATCAAATTCAAGAGGTATGATGACACATGCTAGTCTATCTGTATCATCAATGTCCAGCCTTGATGATACTACGACTAGGGATATTTAGACAAATCATAATTGCACATGAACTAGTTCTCACCAACGACTATGCCCTTGCAATACGTGCTATGATTATGTCTTGTACTTTTGAAAAAACATCAATGAATATATTCTAAACATGTTATAATATATTTTCACAATCATTGATATAACAAAAGAATGCCTTTATTAATATAACTTTATTCGTACAAATAAAATTAACTAAGATATATCACCCTAATTGCCTCTAGGGCATACGTCTTATCTAACAATCTCCCACTTGCACTAGAGCCAATTAGTAATATGCCATAAGCCATCACTATTAACATGTTGGTCATACTTAAGTTGTGTCAAAGGCTTGGTCAGACCATCTGCTAGGTTCTGATCTGTGGGCACATATTCCATCTGTATATCCTTATCCCTTATCATATCTTGAACTATACGATTTTTTTTTGTGTACATGTCCATTTCTCTTAGGAGACTGTGGTTATTTTGCCTGAGCAATAGCCCTAGTGTTATCACAATATAATACTACTGGATCCTAACTGTTAGATACCATGCCAAGATCATCAATAAATCCCTTTATATAGAAAGCTTGTTTTGCTGCTTCTAAAGCAATAATGTACTCAGATTCAATGGTTGAATCGGCAGTCGTATCCTATTTGGAACTTTTATAAAAAAAACACCCCTCCATTTAATATAACCAGGTAACCTGACTATGGCTTGTAGTCATCTTTGTCAGATTGAAAACTCTTATCAGTGAATCTCTTTACTGTGAGATCACCTCCTCCATATATGAAGAACATTTCCTTAGTCCTTCTCTAGTACTTGAGGATTTCATTAACAACCTTTTAGTGCTTCTCACCTGGATCAGATTAAAATTCACTCGTGATCCTTAAAGCGTGTGAGAAATCTGGCCGTGTACATACTATAGCATACATGATAGATCCTATTTTTGGATGCATAGGGAATTCTATTCATGCGCAATCTCTCCTCTTGTGTCCTTAGATACTCAGATTTAGAAAGTTTAATATCATGAGACTCTGGAAGATAACCCTTTCTAGATTGCTCAAGGTTGAACCTAGTCAATACCTTGTCTGTGTATGTATCTTGTGAAAGACCTAGCAGCCTCTTGGATCTATCTCTATAGATCTTTATACCTAGTATAAATGTTGCTTCTCCATGGTCTTTCATGGAGAACTTTCTTGACAACCATGACTTAACCATTTAAAGAAAAGAAATGTCATTTCCTATTAGCAGTATGTCATGAACATATGGCACAAGAAAATTGACTGCACTCCTACTAACTTTCTTGTACGCACAAGGCTCATAAGCTTTTAATATATAATCTAACTCTTTAATCGTATCATCAAACCTTATATTCCAACTCTTGGATTCCTACTTAAGTCCATAAATGGATTTTGTAGCTTTCATACCTTCAAGCCATTCTGAGATGTAAAACCCTCAGGTTGTATCATGTATACATCCCGATCAAACTTTCCATTTAGGAAAGCATTTTTCACATCCATCTGCTAGATCTCATAATCATAATGAGCATATGGCTAAAAGTATCCTTATGGATTTAAGCATGGCTACTGGTGAAAAGGTTTCGTCATAGTCAATACCTTCTCTTTGACTATAACCCTTTGCCACCAACACGTTACCATCCATGTTAGTTTTCTTCTTGAAAACCCATTTGCAACCTATAGGTCTAACCTCATCAGGTGCATTGACCAATTCAGTACTTGGTTTTCATACACAGAATCCATTTTTGATTTCATGGCTTTTAACAATTTATCAGAGTCTGAGCACTCCATTGCCTCCCTGTAGGTCTTATGTTCCTCATCCTCTATTATAAAGATTTATTTATCATCCGTGATGAAGAATCCATATCTTTCAGGACCATTGGGAACCCTAGCAGATCTACGCAATGGTTGTTGTGTAATAGGTTGTTCCTCGATCACACTCTATTATGTATGAAGTGTAGGAATTATCAGCTGATAATCTTGTTTGCCTATTTGAACCTCAAGTTCAAGGTCTCTCCCACTAGCTTTTTCAAGCAAGTGTTCTTTCTCAAGGAACTGATCGGTCCTACTAACAAACACCTTTTGTTCATTAGGATCATAAAAGGTATATCCTACTGTCTCTTTAGGATAACCTACGAACAAGCATTTGTCAGCCCTAGCTCCTAGCTTGTCTGACATTGTCCTTTTAACACAGGCAGGACATCCCCAAACTCTCAGGTGAGAAAGAGAGGGTTTATTTAGAGGGCACACATTTTAGTATATAAATTGCGCTCTCAAGTGCATATCCCTAAAAGGATTTATTGAGACTTGCTTGGCTCATCATGGATCGAACCATGTCTAACAAAGTTCTATTCCTCCTCTTAGACACACCATTGTGCTGAGGAGTATAAGGAGGGGTCCATTAAGGGTAATATTCCATTATCCCTTAGATAATCTTGAAACTCTTGGCTTAAATATTCTCCACCTCGGTCTAACCGTAGTGCCTTAATATTCTTTCAAAGCTGTTTCTCAACTTCATTCTTATAGTCTTTGAATCTTTCAAAACTATCTGATTTGTGCCTCATAATGTTCAAATACCCATATCATGAGTAATCATCAATAAAAGATATGAAGTAGACAAATCCTCCATGTGCTTGCACATTTATTGGACAATATACATTTGTGTGTATTATTTCCAATGTACTTGTGGCACGTTGCCCTTTACCTTTAAAGGGTTTCTTTGTCATTTTCCCTAATAAATAAGGTTTGCATGCCCCATAAGACTCCCAATCTATTGGGCCCAAGTCACCACCTTTATGTAACTTAGTTAAGAGATTTTTGTTTATATGGCCAAAATGGCAATGCCATAAGTAGGATGATTTGTCTTTATCTAATTTCAATCTCTTAGCATCATTCATATTAAAAATTCCAGCTTTTGTATTTAAAACATATATGCCATCAATCAAAATTCCATTGCCATAAAGAACACTATTTTTACGAATTTGACAATCTTTATTATTGAATAACACTTCAAATCCTTCTGCTACTAAACACGCAACAGAAACAATATTCTTAGTAACAACCAGAATATAATAGCATTTATTTAATTCTAAAACTAGGCCACTTGGCAACTTGAAACTATATGTTCCTAAAGCTGATGCAGCAACCCGTGCTCCATTTCTAACTTGTAGGTCCAACTCGCCTTTAGCCAGCCTTCTAAGGTTCCGCAACCCATGTATAAAAGCACAAATATGAGTACCACATCCAGTATCTAATACCCATGTAGACTCATAAGGAATTGTAGTGAAATTTTCAGTCATGATCATACCTGAAGTAGTCCCCTTCTTAGGGCTCTTCTTCATATGCTCAGAGACAGGTGTCTTGTAATCCCTTTTCCAGTATCCTTGTTTTCCACACTGGAAACATACATTTGTAGCTCATTTCTTATTTTTCTTCTTCTTACTGATCTTTTTCTTAGCCTTCAGCCCCTTCTTTTTCTGGGTCTTACCCTTCAAAGGTTTGGTTTTCTCAACCATTAGTAGATTTTTCTGATTCTTCTTGATCGTAGTTTCTATAATTTTTAGCATGTCGATCAATTTTGGGATTGTCATATCAATCTTGTTCATGTAATAATTAGTCACAAACTGTGAATAAATATCAGTGACCGAAGTCAAAATGAGATCTATGCTCAACTCATGATCCACGATAAAACCCAATCGACCAAGCTTCTAGACATAGCCAAGAAGTTTTAAAACATGCTGAGATATTGAAGCACCAGCGTGCATCTTAGTCGTAAACAAAATTCTCAAGGTCTCAAACCTCTCAGTTCTTGCTTGCTCAGAAAAGAGTTCCTGAAGATGGAGAATCATGGTATCAAGATCTATATTCTCATGCTATTTTTTAAGCTTAGGATTCATGTTTCCCAACATTAAATGTATTGCAGATTCACGATCTTTCCTATGCTTCTTCCATGCCTCATGTTCCTTGTTATCCCAAGAATCAGGTTCGTCAAGAAGGGGCTCATCCAACACATAAACCAAGCTTTCACCTCTGAGGACTATACTCACTGTCTTGAACAATCAATAAAATTTGTACCATCCAATTTTTTCTCAAGAAAAGTGTGAAAGTTAATGTTTTTAGTCATATTCAACTTAGATATAAGAAAAGAATTAATGCTTTAGACTAAGTTCTTGTACATGCATTTAATTTAAGGTCTTTTAATCAAATGCATATTCCTACTATTTTATTAAGGTTTATTCGAAAACATAATAGCCCCTTCTATTGTGTTTCGGGAAATATGGTCTAACCATTCTCCTTAGTAGGTAGCATCTATAACTCATTTAAGCTAACCCCCACTATCACGAGTCAAGCTAACTTAAACAACCACAGGAGGATCTAGTCCATTTGCATCTAATGCAATTGCTAATCCATTTGAGTTCCAACCAATGGACGTGCATAACCAACCTCAAATGATGCCTCCAGCCCGACATTAGCTCTGATATTATGGACAACTAACCCTGTCCAGTTAAGACTTAATCCTAATTTGAATCATGTGAATAGGCAATGTTAAAGAAGAAGGCATGTTGTGCGTGAGCAATTCATTCAATGAGAAGGCCTAGAATCATACTTCGATTTTTAGGAAGGCTAATTTTGTCTTTAATATTTCAATGGGGATTTATTGGTGCAACAGGTCTCACCTAATCTAGGACTTATACATGGACATGATTATAAAACTATAACTAATTGTCGGGCTAAAAGGAATTAGTAGGTCCAACCTAGGGTCATGCTTAACTAGTAATTCATAATCATTTCATCATGCCAAGACTCCATAGAGCATGCAAAACAAATAAGGGGGTTCATTGTTCAAGTTCTTGCACCTAAGTTTATAAGTTTTAATTTAACAATTTAAACTTTCATTTGTAAAACCATATAATGAATTCAATTCATGATAATAGAAATCAACTAATTCAGAAAGTCCCTTTGGTAATTAGAATCTAGAACTGATGAAAATTCCCAGGTAGGAAAGGCCCCCTTGAAGTGAATGAGCAGCCTTGTCCAATCCTTATCCGAATAAACATAGGCCCTTCTGACTCAGTTAACCATAGACTAATTAAATTAAAGATTTCGTCCTTTTCTAATTTAAGAACTATTCCATATAATTCAAAAATTAAAGCATTTACACTTTCAAGTAAAACATTGTTAACACTTAGATAACTACCCTGATTAAGTTTGAGCAACACTTAATCTAGTTATCACAACATTTTCTATTGCAAGAAATAAATTCCTAAGCCTGGCATAGCATAGTCAAAAATAATTCATAGAAAATCAGACCTAGCATATTTCTAGTCAATCATACAATCGTATTTGACAAGCTCGTGATACCAGTGTTGATCTAGATTAAGGGTTTTAGCAAGTAAAACATGCGCAGCGAAATTCAAAAATTTAATCTAGTGTCCAAGATCTCCTAAGCATAGCATGATTGATAATAGTGCTAGTCTTAATTTATTCTAGGTCATAAACACTTATTAAAAGGACCTAATAATAATTTAACCACTTACCAGTTAAAGCGTGAATCCCGTAGTCGGTAGAAAGACCCCTTAGCTACGTGCGTAGACTCCAAAGTATAAGCCCTCTATAAATAGTCCACACGAGCACCACCGACAAAAACCTTCTAGAAAGGAAGTACCGATGAACAAGTGGAATATAGCTAGATCTTCCCTACTAATTTATTCTAGAAGAAATTCCTTTAGTTTTTGTTCTAAGTAAATATGTCTTTCAACGGATTACTTTTAGGAACCAAAACAACTAAGAGAATAAGGGAGTAAGAGAAGGAGTATGAAATTAAGGATGACAAAGAATGAAGGAGGAGGCCTCTATTCATAGTGGTTAGGAATTATTCAAAGGACAATGAAGTCTCTAACCTCAACCAATCAGAAATACAATAAAAGGGGTAAAAAGGTTAATTAAAAACCTTGAAAGAGTTGGAGAACAACTCTGCTACTAGGAGCTTGCTTAGGGAGCAAGCTCCTAGTTGGACTGAGAGACTACTAGCCCATTCGGCCAATAGTCCCCTTCTGGGCTTGCGCAGCAGCAGAAGCCCACAAGGCTTACGCATTTGCGCATGGGCCTATGCTAGCACGCAGCGAGTGAGTAGCGCAACCCATCATGGGCTGGGCTCTACACAGCGTGCTGTGGCCCATAATGCAAGCCCATAAGGGTTGCGTAGGGGCACAACCCTTTAGGCTTGCGCATGTGCGCATTGCAGGCTGCTAAAATGCAACCCGCTTGTGCGTGCCTTATGGGCCATGCGCAGCACTATTCCAAATAGTGCTGCCAAGTGGTCCATGCGCAGGCCTATCTATGTATTATCCTAAAGTACATTTATAGGCCCACTTGTGCAGATTTATTCAACATCCAATATTAATAAATCCCGCTATGTTCCAGTCCAGTTTCCCTTTATTTTATCCTCCTTATTATTTAACGGGTGCATTGGTCTAACCAATATTATGGTCTAACCATATACTATGGTCTAACCATATTTCCTTACTCTTCTAGATTAGACCTAGTCTAACGGTTCTTTACATAGTTTGGTCGTAACTCAAAGTGTGTGACCTTATAGGATCCTGTAATATTGAGCCAATAAAAGTTTAACCTAGCTCAATTCCTTTTAAGAATTGATTGGCTCAGAGCTCTAGATCATTGTGGGCACCTATTACTTTGATCAATCATAATGCTCTCTAGCAAAGGGCATATGACCCCCCAATGTTCGGAATGTCATGTACATTGTTACTTAATATTGGTTCTGCAATAGTATTAATAAAATTCACTCCTTCTACCAATTGTTAAGTACCATCTGGTTTCTAGGACTCGGTTTAAGTGTTAGTCCACTAGTAGCTTTAATAGCAACCCCCGTATTTAGTCTTGTTGCTAAAGTACACTACTCAACTGTTTTAATGTATTAATTAGGATCTTATCCTATCAACTCATACTCTGATTAGAGGTTTACAAGTGCGTCAGTTCTAGCAAGTGGCCAAGGCACATCTCCCTTATATTGCTATAATAGAGTGATAGATTCCATATTGACTACTCAGCTTACCAATGTACAAATATCAAATATACCCGTAACCATCTACATCACCTAGTCTATAGAATGCTTAGGTATGACCCAAAGTATAGCAACATCTAAACAAGGTAACTAGTATCTCAGGTCTAAGGATATTCATATTGCTATTGCAATTAGATGATTAAACACCAACACATAATATACATTACTGAGTATTGTCTTATAGCGGTCTCCAATGTATCTCTCTGAATACATTCATGTGTTAACCCAAGGTACCACCCTCTAGAATTAGAGATATGCTACTCTGAATCAAATTCAATAGGTATGACGACACATGCGAGGCTATCCATATCATCAATGTTCAGTCTTTATGATACTATGACTAGGGATATTTAGACAAATCATAATTGCACACAAACTAGTTCTCACCGACATAGTCCCACATGAATGAATATATTCTAAACCAGTCATAATATATTCTAAACAACATAGATTTTGTCATGGACTTTTGCAAACACATCAATGAATATATTCTAAACAAGTCGTAATATATTTTCACAATCATTGATATAACAAAAGAATGCCTTTATTCATATAACTTTATTCGTATAAATAAAACTAGCTAAGATATATCGCCCCAATTGCCTCTAGGGAATACATCATATCTAACATTAATTACATAGGGTCCTTCCCAATTCGATCGGATCTTCCCCCTCAGGTCAGTATTGGTAGGCTTGACCTACTTCAGAATAAGATCGTCGGCTTTCAATGGATACATGTTATGTTTGACCTAGTTATTATAGGCCTTGCCCATGCATTATTGGTACATATGAAAGTTGTCTAAAGCTTTCAAACACTGCTCGTCTATAGTATTAAGTTGCTCGAATCTTGCTCTTATTTATTCAGCCTCATCTAACTTAGACTCAAGTGCTACTCGAAAAGATTTCATCTTAATTTCTACAGGTAAGACGGCTTCCATACCATATACCCTAGAGAACAGTGTTTGGCTTGTCGAAGTTCTGATGCTTGTTCTATACCCCCAGTGAGTAAGTGGAAGCTTATCGCCCTAATCCTGATAACCAACAATAGTCTCAGAGAGGATCTTTTTGAAAGACTTATTCGTGGCTTTGATTGCACCGTTGGCATGAGGTCGGTAAGGTGAGGATCTGGGGTGCTCAATTCCATACTTGTCAATTAGATCAGTGGTTGCCCCTTGAAATTTGACCCGTTGTCTGACACGATATGGTGAGGCAAGCCATACCTAGCAAAGATGTGCTTTTCAATGAACTTGGCTATTTTCTTGGAGGTGATACTGGTGAATGATTTGGCTTCCACCTACTTAGAGAAATAATCCACCATGACTATGATGAAACATTGACCATTATTCGAGTATGGCTGAATTTCGCCAATCATATCCATCCCCCATGCCGAGAATGGCCAAAGAGTAGATAATTTGTGAAGCTTGGTTGGTGGAAGATGTTGAATATTGCCATATATCTAACACTGATGACATCTCTTGACCTTGGAGACATAATCGGCTATAAGGGTTAACCAAAAATATCCCATTCTATGAATATTATTTGCTAGGGCCATCTCATTCATGTGTAGACAACAATCACCCGCATGAACTTCACTAACGACATGACGAGCCTTGGACTCTATTAAGCAACGGAGCAACAAACCCTCTGAAGTGCGCTTGAATAGGTCATCATCAATAATCCTAAACTAATAGGCCAACTTATGCAGCGTAGTTCGATATGATTCAGTAAAATTTTATGGGTACTGATCGCGTCGGAGAAATTGAATAATGTCTGAATACCAGCAAGGTTCATCATAGATTGTGAAGACTTGGGCAATATCACGCAAATGGGAAGGAACTTTCACAGAAACTAGAATCAAAGGGAGAAAGGGTTAGTGTTGCTGTCCTTCCCATATCGAAGCTAGTATGGCTAATGAATCGGCCATCTGATTCTCATCTTGTGGCACATGCTGGTATAAATAGGCCTCGAACTTATCTGATAAGTCCCAAACTCCTTCTACATATGGTCGAAGCAATTCCTCTTTGATTTCCCAATCCTCGATAACCTAATGTATTACCAGAGCTAAGTTACCGATTACTGAAACACGCTTCGCTCCCAATTGTAACAAGGCTTCCAAGCCAAACAAACAAGCTTTGTACTCTACACCTATTGCCAAGTACAAAATCAATGGCCTACCGGAGGTGGGTGGTTGAAGGATAGGGTAGGAGTCGTACGGGCCCTAGTATGACCCATATAAGTCCTTCACGGACGTATGGTGGGGATGGAGCTGTACGAGTCACTCTATAGACCCGTATCTATAGGTGTGACCCATACGGGTCCCTAAAGGCAATCTAGGTCTCCAAACTCTTGCTAAACTCATCTCTACTGTAGTAGGAACACCTCTTATGGATAACACCTGCAGAAAATGTGTTATCTAGATCTCATCATCGCTTTGTGAGAAGGATGCTTAAAATCTAGTGCTCACAAATCTCTTTTGACTTTTAACTTTGATTGATGTTGTGAGCGCATCCTTTTAAAAATTCTTGGATCTTCTCAATTGTGATAAGATCTTCTTCTGAGCTTGATCCAAATACTTTTGTTATCTTCTAATCTTGATCCTACACTTTTGTTATCTTCAAAACTCTTAATTTTGATCTTTTGGATTCTGAGGAGGAATTCCTCTGAGCTAGATCCAACAGATTTTCATAACGATAGATGGGTTTGTTTCATAGTAGAATCCATCTCGAAAAATAATAATCACTAGTCGTCACAACTGTATTTGAAAAAACCAATGGAAACACCAATTTGAGTATCATGCCTCTTTCCCTCTTGAGTTTTTAGGATAAAAATAGGAGGAAACAAGCTTAGAGATCAAACCCCAGCGGCTAAAAGCCCTTGGGAGGAACAAAAACCCAACAGCAAAAGCCCTAGGGAGGAAATGAAACCGTGGTGGTGGGAGAAATTTTTTATTCTTGAATTGTAAGCTTTTAATATAAGTAAATCCGGCAAATTACCGGGATTGGTCATACCTCATCAAAATATTTACAAATTTACAATCAAGTCAAACTAATTATATATATACATTCCTTTCTAATCTATTACAAATTATACCTTACACCTCTTTTTGCCCCTTTTTCTTTTGATTTTCTATCTTATTTTTCATTTATATCTCAAACCATTTATTTTTTCGACATGTCGCTTTGGAGTTTTTTGTTCGTCTTATTTTTATCTTTGAAATGATATCCATCATGACATTTTTTAAATTTTTTATCAAGTATTTTTCTAGTAGATATCTAGTATATCACTTTTAAAATATCAAGCAGATATCTAGTATATCTTAATTTCAACAGTTTTTTTTGAATCTAATTACATCTAACATATATTTAATAGATATATAATATATGTGTATATAATGATTTCATAAATTAGAAATAGATCCGTATCTTTTTTACGATGCTTGTTTTATAAAATATAACATCTAGTAGATATCTTGTAAACATATAGTAGATTTGTATTAGATATCTAGTAGATATCTAGTGGATCTTAATTTTGACGTTTTTTTTTTGGAATCTAATGATATCTAACAAATATTTAATAGATATATAATACATGTGTATACGATGATTTTATAAATTAGAAGTACATCGATATATTTTTTTATGATGATATTATTTTATAAAATATAACATCTAACAGTTATATAGTAGGCATCTAGTAGGTCTGTATCATTTAAAATTTTTATTGGATATCTGTTATAGATATGTTTCAGAAATCTATTTGAAGTTATGATTTACTAGACAACTACTAGACATCTACTAGATAACTACTAGATATCTAACAGTTCAAAAAAATTTGGAAAAAAATATCACGGTGGATGTTGTTTCGAAGATAAAAAAAAGTGACGAACAAAAAAAATCTAAAGCGGCTTATTATAAAAATGAATGGTTTAAGATATAATTACAAAATAAGATAAAGAAATTTAAAAAAAAAAACATGTGAAACACATGTTTCTTGTGTTTGTAATATTTATTTTAGTATAGAAGGTGCTCTTGTAAATTATTTTCAACCCTTTTATGATTCTTGTAACTTGTTTTCAACTTGCCCAAATTATTTTGAGAATTAGGATTATTTGTGTAAAAAGCCCATTAAATCTAACCAAGTCCAAAATATAAGAAGATTTTAAGTTGGAATACACATTTGTGAATGTGAATTATATATATCAATTATCAAGTATGTATATTTTATTTCCATAAAAAAAAGTATGTATATTTTATATGATAATTTAAAGTAAATTCTGATAATAAATTTTTATTAAAAGTAGAGAAAAAATTGTAAATACTGAATTAAAATTCTCAATAAACATTTATAAGGAAATACAAAAAATATTGTTGCATTAGTAATAACAACAATAATAACAATAACAATAATAACAAGGATTATTCTATTAATAATAGTAGTAATAATATATTAATATAACAAGCTATATATACAGAATAAAAGGAAGGAAAGATGGGCTTGAGCCTGGGTGTCGAGTGGCGTGGATATGCCAATCTCATGCCAAACTAGTGATATGTACAAACCTAACTCTAATTAAGTGGCTGTTCAAACATTTCCTTTTATTTGTCTTATACATTACAATTTATAATGGGAATAGAGTGTTTTATAACCTGATCTCATCCAACGATTGAGTACTTATGAGTAAGTACTCATTTTAGATGAGAAAATATTTAATTTACTGTTAATAAATACACTACCATTGAATGAAAGAATGGTACAAAATACTTGACTTCCATTATAAATTCTCCTTCTTCATACTACAGAATAATAATTAGAAAAAATTACTTTTAAATACTTTACATTGTTTTATCATTACCATTACATACCACTCGATTATCACTGACTACGGTATGATACATTTAAATTTAGCGGTATAAAAAGTCATAATTATAGCCAGTTCAAAATATAAAAAATTGGTGAAATGATAATCTAAAACCCATTTATTAATCTATATGACAAAATATGTTGACTTAAAATGAAAGAAGCACATATTTATACATATATTATAAATAAAACGATATTAATGAAATTTTACGAATAAATAACTTTTAAGTGAAATTAATCATACGGTAAAACCATTAGTTAAATTTCAATTGAACTAATAATACTTCATACAACTAACTTTAAGAGTTAAATATCTGGTACGATTACAATAATATTGTACTTTACATAAAAGTTTATTTGATTGTGTTAAATTAATTATTGATAGGTAGTTACAAAATATCATTAATAGGGTAACATCATTAATATTTCAGCTCACATCATTGGTATTTGAAATAATGTGTCCCCCATTTCCAACCTATAAATATATGTACTCTCTCGTTCTAAATAAGTGATCATTTAGATTTTTCAATAAAATCAATAAAAATTTTATTAAATCAATAAAACTACTAATTTATCCTTTATAAAATTTTCTTTCTTTAAAATTACAAACTTATTGTTCATCAATACTTAATCTTTTTTCTAAATAATGCAAAAGTAAAATAGAGAAAAATGGTAAAATTGCATTGATAATCTAAAAGGAAGTTTATTTGAAACCAAAATAAAAAAAAGCCAAAACGGACGCTTATTTGGAATCGGATGGAGTATTATATTTCATTCTTCCATACAAGTCAAGCATAATAAAATTTCTGTTTTTTAATTCTCTGAATTCTTGTGGATATAATTTCCTTGTATTAATAGTTAATTTTTAACACGTTATCAATACGAGTTTACTCTATCTACGGAGCTCTTATTCAACTAATCCAAAGGTGTTACCAATTTTAATTACTATAAATACATTATATCCTTATACAATTATATTTCTAGCCAACACCCCAAATTTTGAGTTTGTGCGACTTGATGTTACAATAAAGAATTTCCTTTCAAGAAACTGGATTTAGAAATATATATATATATAGATTCAATACGACTTGTTAAAAAAAATGAAAACAAAGATGCTACATTGCACCAAAAGGCATGGCTGTTAAAATCAGAATATTTTACTATTATAGATCCCCCGGATCTTTGGAAAATATTTAAAAAAGAAGGTACGTACACATAAGATTAATATCCTTACTAAAAGCTTGAGCTGTTTGGATCTACTTATAAATAAAAAGACATGTCAACTTTCAATGCATCTAACATGGTCACGTAGACACAATATAGAGAAAAAGACTTCAAAAAAATTAGTGAATTAATTGTATGTTCTCTTAGTAGAACAAACTAATGATCTTTCGATGAGAAACCACGACCTACTGGAATAAATTCATTCTCTAAAATAAATGCGATGACATATAAAATAATTTTAAGGATGCGGCCGCAAATGGTTGTGGTCGAGGAGGAGGTTGTGGTTGTGGTCGATGATTTGATAATAATAATAATAATAATAATAATAATAATAATAATAATAATAACAATAGTTGGTCCCTGTGAGGGGATAATACGGGAGTCAGAGGGGGGGGTAACTGACTCCTTTTCGAATGCTAATGTGAAATAATAAACATTTATTCAACAAATATAATTTAGAGTGATGACACAAGTTTAATGATGAATGTTTAGTGTTTGATGTATGTAATTTACTTAATAGCAGAGTATAATGAATGTAAGTTGCTCAAAGTAAATACGTACAAGGTTAAGAAAATCAAACACGAGATTTTTATACTGGTTCGGCACTTTAAATCCACTATATCACTCCTTCAGAGGCGAAGAAGCCTTTACAATTCTAGAATTCTACTCGCACAGAGTACACCACTCTTGCTGCTTCTGATCCCTTAATCTAAGAGTTCCTTCCTCTTAGATTCTTCTACCTCACCAACTACACCAACTTTGAGTAGGACCTCAGCACACTTTCTTAGTCTGTTATAACTCAGAAGCCTCAACAAGTCCCCCTTGCCTAGCTTTTGATCACCTTCTTCTTCAGTGGATTGAATGATGGTTTTGTGCTCTTGTACTTTGTTATCAAGTAGCGCTTACAACAGATTTGAATTGAGTTGTTCTAATCGAGCTTTAGATTTACAAAAAGATATGATAATGAATTTGTTTCTTTGGAGAATTTGCACTGATGCATTTTGATGTGTACACTTGTTATGTTGCTCAACACATTTTATGCTATGGATAGATCTGTATTTATACTCTCTTGTTGAAGATGATAGTTGATGTTCGCCTTGATGAGAGAGAGTTATTTTTTACTGTTGTAATAAGACAGATTCATTCCTCAAAACGGTTACCTTTTGAGGAGCCTTCTAGTCGTTGTCTCTAAACAGTTTCTTTCTTCTTGATCATTCTCTTTGTAGTTGGACTATGATCAATACATCCGTTAGATAAGTCCAAACTTGGTAAATTCTATCTGTACTCTGACTTCTGCCCTTTTACTATTTTAATGCTTCTAGCTTTCCATGTGTCAGGAGTTAGGTGGCAGAAAGTAGCTTTTTGCTCTTGCTAGTCAACTTGCAATTTTAGAGATGTATTATCTCTTCTAATGAAGGCCACATAGCTAGTCTCTTAGGATTTGAGGAGTTTAAGACTACTATTCTTGGAAAAGGTGGCGTCAAGTGAGTTTCTTATGGATTATCAATTTCTCAGACATAGTATTTTTCTGAGCCTATTAATACGTTTTATCCCTTTTGTTCTGTAAGTGATGTTCCTTTGAGGATGTTTTTGTTATAGTTAGAGAGAATCACTTCTAATGTTGTAGCATGAGCTCTCGATGTATGTGATTTTGAGGAATCCTTGGTGGTTCTCAAAATCATCTTTCTGGTGCCCTTATTCCGAGATAATCTTTCTCCTAACAAATATTCTACTTGATTAATGGATGTCCTTGGATTGATGCTCTAAAGTTTAAGAGAGAATATTCTTAACTGTGATCTTTCTTTGTATCTTGTGAACTCATCACTTGAAAGTATTCTTCTGGTGAGTGCTAAGTTCTAATGACTGGTATAGTGGATTTGTCCTCTGACCTTGTGAGCACTTCATCTTTTGTCTAAGAGTTGATATATCTTCTGATGCCTTTGCCTTTGGTGATTTCTATGCAAATTCTGACTGAGGTCCTTGTGATCTTTGGGTGACCTTCTTCTTTGACTGTGAGTGAGTATATGATATCAACTTGTGTTGACTTAGACTTATATCTTTTAATATTCCACTGAGTATGACTATGTGAGCACAATCTTGACTTTCTTTTATCTAATTGAGCGCAACTTAAGATTCTTCTTGAGTCTTGAGTACTATAAACTATTCTCCTTCTAAGCTTGATTCTGAGGGCTTTTATCTTCTGTTATCTGTAAACTCTTTGGTTGTCTTCGGCCTCTTTAAACTCTTTTTGTTATCTTCAAAACAACTTTGGATCTTCTTTGTACTTCTGAGTTAGAACAATGCTTTCTTGATTCTGAGGAGGTCTTTACCTCAGAGCTAGATCCAACAATCTCCCCCATTTTAATGATAACAAGAACCTAAAAAGATAAAAGTTCAATTTGACACTCAAGATGTCAGTTCAAGTTAGCTCCCCTATAATTTGTGACGGTATGTAAAAGTACAAATATTGTACTGAGAAGCAATAAGATCTTTTTACTCATTTCAGAGTCAATAATAGTTAACTTATCATCAAGTTACAAGTACATGAAAGATCTAACTATTACAAAAATTTAGCTAATCTAAAATTTGCTATTGCTTCTTCTAGCACTTTTCTGCTTTGTCCTTCTCTTGAGGGGCTAGGAATGCTTTTGAGGCTTTTCGATTTGCGTTGCTGCTCTCACTATTTCTTGCTTTCCCCCCATTTTTTATATTATCAAAATGTCGATCGATATGCATATGGGTGAAGGAAACCATACTCTTCTCCCAATTGTGCTCACTTTGATGATACATAGAAAGTCCATGCTTCTTTGCAATCAATTGCTTTCTCACAACATCAGGAGCTCCATTTACAAAGTCTGTATAGGACTTGTATACCTCAGACTCAGAGTCTCTTAAGGGTTTTGGCTTTGGGAAGATATTCTTATCCTTCTTATTGATATAGCTGCTCATGCATCTAAAGACAGTATAGATTCCTTGCTGACGAAATAGGATGTTCTCAGTCAAGTTACTGTAAAGATCTCTAAGGGGAGAAACTATTTTAGGCTATGAATTCATTGAAGGAAGTCTCATTTTCTCTCCAATCCCCTGGATGCTGGCTTCTAAACTTCCTCTTAACTCTGCTAAGGCTTTTTTTTGCCTAAATAAGCATCAGATATAGCTTTTACTAGCTCTTCTCTTACTTGCTCACAAATTGCTTTATTTTTCTACTTTAGAATTGGTTTAGCCTTTAGGTAGGTAGTACCAAGATCTTGCTTTAGGATGTGTAATGAGGTCTTAATTTCTTGTGGACCTTTGGAGGTTTTGAAGTTCCTCACAAGCATCTGAGCGTTGGCCTTTATATCCCATTTTTCAAGTTTTATCCATTTGAAACCATAGGTGGTGGCTTCAATTGCATTCTGAGTAGTAATCTTGACCTTATTTTTCAATATAGCTGTTTTGTTTTGAAGATTGACTTCATGGTTTTGTATCATATAAGCTTGTTGATCATCCAATCTCCTTACATCTCTTATGATCACTTCTTTTTTTATCTAGGAGAAGCTTGTTTGTATTCTTAACTCTCTTTATGGAGATGACAGTTATGGCTATGATCATTACATGGACTCTAGATTTTCCATTCAAGTAGGTAACATATTGGTTAGCAGCCCTGCTACCATATTCCTTACTAATGGAGTCTGCTTCATCCTTTTATTGATTTCTGCTACTTGATTTCTCAATTTTGAGCACATTGAGATTAAATCAAGGCTGATTTTGCTGGGTTCAGATTTTATCACACTATCCTATAGCTTCAGAATTAGGCTAATGATCTCACTCTATTGCCTCGTGATGGTGGGCAAAGTGGGCGTGCTTTCCCTTCTCTATTATCTTCTAAGCTATCTTTCTTCGATTGTGCCTTCTGAGCACTATCTTTCTTCTTTTTGCCCTCAGACTCTGAGTCTGATGAATCAAGTGAGATTAGATCTACTTCTGGTAACTTTGTCACATCCCCCTTAGATAGATTTTTTAATCCACCCTCAGTGGGATTCATATGATCTTTGCTTTGCACAACCTCTACATCCTTAACAGTATTTGTAATTCACTGTTGAGTTGGTTGGCTTTCCCTAAACATCCTCTTGAATAGAACAATAGCTCTATTTGAGTTGCCTTGGCATTTATCAACTTGAGCGTCATCAATAGTTATCACTATTGAATCACCAACAACATTGGCAACTGTTGTCTTAGATGCACTAGCTTCATCAACCTTCTCAAAATGTTCAGTCTCAGCTCCCTCATGGGCATCATAGGCTTCCTATTGAAGTTTTTCAACTACAATAGTTGCTTAAATATGGGTTTTTCATCCTTAGCATATGGCATTATGGTTGAATTTGGTAAGGAGTTTTTATAAGGGGATTTGGTGTGTGTTTTGATCCATAAGACTGGATTGGCTATTATGATGGGTGCTTTGGGTTATGAGTTCAATGATTTGTGATAAAAGTTCTTTGGCATTGATAAGCATTGTGATCGGATGACGTTTTTGGGTGCAGGTGGACCATGCTTGCTTTTTCGAGTCAATTATGGTCAATTGAGGCAACTTTCCTTTTTCGAACAATTGAGGCATTAACTATACCCAACTTAAGCAACTTGGTAACTCGGCTAGGGGTTTTAATAAATAGAATTGGTAGGAAAGAATATAAAATAGTTTATGAAATAATGTCAAAAAGATTCATGGATCTAAATCCATAATTTAAAATATAGAGTCGCCACCTGGATCAGCTCTTCCAGGAAATTCTAGTATAGAACTATCCCAACAACAAAACTATACCATAATTTAGAGATTTGGGTCCGGACGAATCACTTGTTCGATTTCTTTAGCCAATTTAAATTGAAATACCAAAATTGTTTATTAAATATCAAACATGTTACCTAGATTCATTTTCAGAAATGAGATGAGAAAAAGAGCTATTCTAATCAAAACACACCACCTTAATGTGGTTATGGCATCATTTTATGGCAATTACTGCATGCTTATAACACGTAATACAAGACAAATTGATTTCAGGTAGTTATCCCGCAAATAAAAGGATAAAACATGAATATTGCATTTTGGCCGGAATGAATAACAACATCAGTATCAAAGATCACGGTGTTGTTCTTCCAACGTAATTGCGCCGTGACAAATTTAGCAATTCACAAAATTAAGGAGATGATAGAATCGCAAATATGGCAGACAATTTCACAAATCAAGAAGAAATGGGAAGAGAGGTATAGAAAATTGTACTAGGGGTTGCAAGTTAATCCCTCGAACAAAATCACCGGAAAGAACTCTTACCTGCTCAAATATAATTAATGAAATTGACAGATAATGGAAATTAGTGAGAAAAAGAAAGTGATGTATAGTTAAGAAATAAAAATAAAACATGAAATAAATGAGGATGAGATGTGAGTCAATAATGACATAAAAATGAAGCATCAATTAAATGCATAATTGAAAATGGAAATAGAATAAAATGAAACGAGAAATAAAACATAACATAATTATAATTGGAAATGAAATACGGATTATTTACATTTTGGGATGTGAATCAATTATGTTATGGAAAAGTAATATAAACCCTTTATATTATGGAAATGAAATATGAATTATTTATATTATAAAAATGGAATATAAATAACTTATATTACGAGATATAAATAATTTATAAGATTTAATACAAATAACTCACATTATTCAAGTGAAATATAAGTAGTTTATATTATGAATTAATTGGAATATTGTTGGTCATGGAATGTGAAATGAAGATGAGACAGAAATAAAATCGATTGATTTATAGGCGAGTTCAATTGTAATAAGTTTAATTCAATTAATGTGACTTAAATTGAATACTTAATGAATTGAAGCGAGATATAAATTAAAATGGTTATTTTAGTCTCAGATTGTGTACATTTTTGTTGTGAATCCGTTGTTAGATTTTAAATGAAACGGGAATGACCTCGTGGAGAGTGATTGGATCGGAAGGGATGAGTTCAAATCAGTAAAGATTAACTAAGCGAAAATAAATTCCCCTCTTTATTCTAAACTTGCTAAAATCTCGGAAACGACTTAGACAGAACTTTGATAAGAACTTTCCTAGAGCTAATTTTGCAGAATATATTTGATAGATGTGAATTGTCTTTGAAAAACTGATTTTAGGCCTCTATTTATAGTGAAAAATGAGAGGTAAAATCGGGTAAAATAATTTATTTTCGATCTGAATGGGAAAATTGAATTAATTCAGATTTTTTTTTCTTCGAAAAAGTCGATACCGGTATCGTTTTTCAAGATATCGGTACCAGTTTTGGTTAATTTTAAACAAGAACTTTTGAATTAAGTCTGTTAAAACTTACCCGGAAATAATAGACAGTGGTACCATTATTAGGGATGATGGTACCGGTGTCTGCTAAAGACAGTACCAATGTCAAATTGTAGAGTACCTTTTAGGGTTTTTTGATAGGGGTGTGAGTGACTGAATGTATTTTCTCAAGGCCAATTGCCATAAATCAATTTCAAATTTAACATATTAGGATACGACAAAGTTTAGAGCCAATCTTTCCTCATCGACTAGGGGCATGAGAAAATTCCATGCTCACTTAATGCCCCTCATCGGACATAATAGACTAGAGTCTTAATGATCATGCAAAAGAGAGTACGGAATAAGGTAAGAGATTATATCTTAAATGCCTATGAAGGAGATAGTACTGGATTTACTCTGTTTTTGAATGAAAGTCGGTCTCTCCATACAGGGTGAGAATCTGTTGAGAACAAACCATTCTGATGGGGAAAAGAAATGATAAATATCATTGTTGGTGAAAAAGAGAATAACTCTGCTGGTAAAATGTTAGTGTTGCAATAAAATGTTAATGCATCAATAGGAATTAGCTGTATGGTCAGGAACCAAGCCAGTAGAAATTTTTTGGAGCTATGATTTCTACAAATAATAACAATATTTGGCTGTAAGGTCAGGGACCAAGCTAGTGGAAATTTGCCAGAGCTATGATTTCCACAAAAGTAAAATTGGCTGTATGGTCAAGGACCAATGCAGTAGAGATTTGATGGGGCTATGATCTCTACAACAACAATAATATTTAGCTGTATGGTCAGGGATCTAGCCAGTGGAAATTTACCGGAGCTATGATTTCCATAAAATGTAAAATTGGCTGTATGGTCAGGGACCAAGCCAATAGAGATTTGTTGGGGCTATGATCTATACAATAATAATAATATTTAGTTGTATGGTCAAGGACTAAGCTAGTGGTAATTTGCTGCAGCTATGATTTCAACAAAAGGTTAAATTGGTTGTATGGTCAGGGACCAAGCAGTAGAGATTTGTCGGGGCTATGATCGTTATAATAACAATAATATTTGGTTGTATTGTTAGGGACCAAGATAGTGGAAATTTTTTAGAGCTATGATTTCTACAAATAATAACAATATTTGGCTATAAAGTCAAGGACCAAGCTAGTGGAAATTTTCCACAGCTATGATTTCCATAAAAGGTAAAATTGGTTGTATGGTTAGGGACCAAGCCAATAGAGACTTGTTGGGGCTATGATCTCTACAATAAAATTAAGGTTTGCTCTATTAAGAAATGTCATACCTGGGAAATGAGGTGATTCCATACAGGAAATATTTTCTTTACATGTGTTGAATAAGGATTTGGTTTAGAGAATTGAAATAATCTGTTACGGACATGAATGTCGGTACTGTTGTGTTGTTGTACCAGTATCGTGATTGATAAATTCAAAAACTATAAATAGCACTCAATGCCCCCAAAAGCAATTCATTCATTCTTTTGCACTCTATTCGGTTTTTCAACCTATTTTCCTCGATTTTGCACTGATTTTCATCCCGTTTGTCACGATGTTTCACAAGGCGGGTTCCAAGAATTCTAGGACTGTTCCCCAGACTTCATTAGCCACCATTTGAGACTCGGAGCTTCAAGTTATGCCCGTTGCTCGGGCATATTGTCTTGAGGATGATGAAAAGAACTTAGGGCTTGATCGAGGATTTAAACCTGCTCTCAGTCATCCTTACACTTCTCATGCTTCACATAGACTGGTTAGTAAACAAATTTCATGGTTTATAATTTGTTAGTTTCAAAATTCAAAGCTTTAGGTTTAGAAACTTTGAAATGAACTTGAATTATGTGAAATATGCATGCTTGGTTAGACTTTAGGGTTGATTGAGACTCCCGAGTAGTTAGGGAGCCTTAGATGATGAAATTCTAGGCCTCAAGAAGTCAATTTAGTCATTTTTTACATTTTTTGGGTTTTTCTCATAGAAAGGGATCTATTCGTCTCCCACCGCTATCGATAGCGGTATCGTTTTGACGGAATAACTATATCGGTATCAATAGACCTGTATATACGAGCAAGAGCCGTACCAATATAGGTGCCAAAAATTGGTTTTTTCTATTTTTATTGTTTAAATGAAATTCTAAGTAGAATAAGGCCTCATGTAAACATGTATGAGTGTATAAAATTGATAAACGAGAATACTTATCATGATTTTATTGTGTAGGAGCATCTGAGAGAGGGCTTAGGGTGCTTGTCTTTTAGCCGAAAATGGTAGGACAAGATTACTAATGCTGATGTTCACTAGGGAGTGGCAGATGCTAGTTTTGGTGGCTTGATTGAGAGTCTCCGACCGAACGGGACTCACATTTCTTGTGCCGCTATGACTATGCTTGTGGAGAGATGGTCAAATATTACTCATTCTATCCATCTACCAAATGGGGAGATGATGATCACTCCTTCTGATATGGCGGTGATGACTGAGATCCTATTTTGATGTGACGTACTACACTTCGACGTCTATGTTGATAGGTTCCATTTAGAGGACCTAGTTCTAGATTATGTTGAGGGGTTATTAGGCGTGAGACCCACTTCTAGTCTCTTGGAGTATACCAAGTTGCATTATCACAGGTTGGCGCAGCGAGTGTTGACTGATGATTTGAGGAAGCAGTATATCAGGGCTTTTCTCATTAGCTTGCTTACTACTGTGCTTTCATGGGGATTGAGCCACGTGCATTATGGACTCCTTTTATCTTTAGCGGATATGACTCGGGTCCCCAAGATGAACTAGTGTTGAGCGGCGCTAGGTCAGCTCTATTTAGGTCTCAATGCTAGCAATCAAGGGAACATGACAGAGCTGAAGTGCTGCTATTCGTTCCTCTTGGTATATTCCTAACCTTGGTATTTGTACTTTATTTATTTAGTGATGCATGTGGTACTAAAATGTTTTAACCTTTTACAGATTTGGGCCTTTGAGTACAAGGTACTTCCTCCACCTAGCTTGTGGGTAAGATTGCCCTAGGGGCGACTATTCTCTTTTCCTAGACCCGGTCCTGGAAGAAGGTGTCGAGGGATATAGCTGCTCTTCGGGCTTATCTGAGAGGTCTTACACTTGATCAGGTATCTACAAAATTTTAACTTATGATTAGTAGAAATTGTATTGACACAAAGTTTTCAGAATTGTTTACCCTAACTTTTGATGATCTTGTTGCTTTACTGAGACCCGTGAGGGAGCTCTATTCATATGAGTTTGGTCATTACTGCTCTCGATTTGTATGATGACTAGCATTTCGTGTAAGAGTGCCCCATGTTCCTGGAGTGGTATCTAGGAGAGCGGGTGAGGGGCTTTAAGACTGTGGCCTCCATTGCTTAGAGGGTGGTTTTGGCTGATCTGTAGGTTGACTTATTTTACCCACATCTATTGGGGGAGGAGGATCAGGCTGCTTTGTGGGATGGCATAGGATACTAAGCCGATACTACTGAAGGCGCTTATACTGATTTCATAACGAGATTGATCCCTTCTCCTACCACTCTTCCAACTCCTCAAGTATGTATATATTGCTTTACAAACTTATTTCACTTGCTCTCTTATGTTTTGTCTGATATTGTGTTTCAATAGGTTCCCCTACACAAGAGGGGAAGGACCCCAGGAAGTAGCGGGACTCCTCCTACAGCTCAGATGGCTCCTGTTGTTGATTAGGTGTATTGGCTAGGCACGGGTAGTTGAGGGTCGCATCCAGATGGGCCTGGATGTCGCTTTCATCATCATGATGGGAGTCGATAGATAGGTGACTCAAGGACTCCCTCCATTGGCT
This sequence comes from Euphorbia pulcherrima, assembly GCA_947683365.1. Classification (NCBI taxonomy): domain Eukaryota; kingdom Viridiplantae; phylum Streptophyta; class Magnoliopsida; order Malpighiales; family Euphorbiaceae; genus Euphorbia; species Euphorbia pulcherrima. Next base: position 60,725,654 of record CANTUS010000004.1, on the reverse strand, counting down.
CATCAGCTGGAGTTTGTACCAATCGACACTACTCATGTAAGATTCTGGTCTTTCTAAGAATTTGTTTTCTTTGATGCTATTTTCTGCCAAATTTTGAGCTTGGTTTTGATTTATAGGTGCCTTGGGCTTTGGTGGAGTAGTTGGCTAGAGGATATCAGTCTATTGGTGATCTCCTTTCTACTCAGCAACACCTTATGGAGGTAAAGTACCTAAACATGTTGAAATGATTTATGTATGATGCATGATAATTGCATGATGAGTGATGCATGATTTGTTTAAATTTTCAGTCAGCTTTGGAGGATATGATCGAGAGATTTGCTAAAGTTGAGGAGGAAGCCAGGAGTGCCACTACTAGAGCTGAGGCTTCTAAGGCGGAGACTGAGTGCTTGAGGAACCTTCGCTCAAAATGGCTCAGCGATCCGGTTGTGTGAGGAGGAGTAGAGGAGCCTGAGGGACCAGAGGAATCGAACTCTAGTTATTCCATTTTTATAGACGGCTTAGAGTAGATTTATACATTTTCTGTACTTCTTTTTAGAAAATTTGGCACATTACTACTATATAGAAATTTTGCCTTGATGAATAGAAGTCAACTTTTGCAAACTATTTGTCAATTTTCTTGATTTTGTTTGAAAAAAATCCACTAATCTGCCTTACAATCCCGATACCCCTATTGCAAATGATTACAACTGAATTCTTCAAGACTGTGCCAGTTGAATATCCTTCTACCTGGCTGGAACTTTTTGCTGAGAGATGGGCAAAATGTATGAAACATGCCCGATTGAAATATGAAGCTGAGAGGATTGTAACAACTTATGAGTTGCATAAGGGTTGGATAGACGAAATTCAAACTCTATCTAATGGGAAAAAGTGACTGGCGGCTAGCATTGATTGGTACTATTAATCCAGAGGTGATGGACCTATTCTTCCTGAGGCGAAGAAAAGACGAGTAGTTTGACATTTGATGTGATCATGTTTGACTTTTGATATAATATTTCCATTTTCAATTCTAATTTTTGCATAGGGAGTTTATATTGTGTCCTCGACCTAACAAACTGCATATGTCCTAATTTTTGCTTGGATCACCCTTTTCGGGTTTTCAATCCAACGGACTAATTTGCCGGCTATTGTATAGACCTTGTTCCTTTTTTAGTCTATCGGATATTCTTGCCTTCTTGGAAATATTTCCTCCTTTTTTTCTTTTTTATTACTTATTATTATTTTTATTTATATTGAGTCTAAGCATGGAATGAGAGATGAGGCATGAGTAGAAATATGCAATATATGCAAACTTGCGAATCAATCACTTTCACGTCAAAATACATTTATCATCGCATTCATACGAGAATTTTAGCAAGAATGACACTTTTATTGAATGAGCTTAAATTGGTTACATATGCTGGTAATAATTCCAAATAACATGTTTCCCGTTGCTAACTATCTAGTTACGGTTTTATAGATAGAGAATGTCAGCTGTTTAGTCCTAATTTTCACTTGAACCCCTCACGAAGGTTAATCTAAACAAAGTTTCTGCATGGGGCAGACAAGGCACGTATGGGTACACCATACCCATACTGGTCCTCCCTAGTAGCTGTATGGGTCTCACCCACCTGTTTGGGAACCGGCACTAGGCAGAATCTAGAATTCATTTTCAATCAGTTAAAATCAATCCAACTCACCATTTGTCATGCAATCATTTTCACTAATAATATGGTAAATCAATGCACAAAAGTTAAAATGTGTTTTCATAACAAAATACATTGAAGACCCGTTATTTCTTTCCAATCCTAGAAGTCGCCCGGGTACTATCAATCGTAAAACTGCCTCACTAACATAATCACATTTTGCCTAATGAAATGCTGACCTATGAGATGCTATAAACTGTGCTAATCTTTGTGGATGCAGGGGAATTTATTTTTATTTTGTTTTATAACTTAGAACAAATGTATAGGTTCTCTTGCAATTCCCCCATTTTTCCCCCGGTTGTAATTTTTGTTTCCCCATTTATTGCTTGTACTTTATTATAATATGTAAACGCAAGTAACGAGTGTGAAACAGTGTAGAAATAGGATTTCTGTGATAGTTACCCAAATGATGAAAAAAAAATGAATGTAATTTTGAATCAACTAAATGAGAAATAAGTGACTCATTCGATACCCGAATCTCTGATCCAATAGGTATCTCTAGCCTAGAGGCAACTGTAACAAAGCTCTTTCCTAAGTAGATAACTTGGGCGGTGACTCTATCATTTGTATCGAGATTTGGGTCTAGATTCTTTTATTCATTAAAATTGGCTTATTGTGCAAACTTGAACTGAAAATGTTTTGTCATGCCTAAATCCAACCAACCCCTAGTGGGCCCCGCCTCTCACACAGTCTCCAAGGGAGATCCATACGTCATTGACACCTCACAAGTACCATATGCAAATACATTTAATAAACTTAATTTAACTTTACTGAATAATATAAACTTCATTATTTTATACCATTAACTAAATTAATTTCTTGGAGTTGTCTAGATTATTCAATTACATTGACCTGACATGTAAACTAATTAATAATCAATTCTTCATCTGATCTTGTAACATTGCATGTACAAGAAATCCCAGATCAGTAGTTCTAATTGCACGATCCTTTAGGTCTGTCCATATGTTGGCAATGGGTATTTTACCCATAGACTATAAGCGGATTCTAGCAAATAATTACAACCCCTAATTAGGATAGAGTACAACTATGAGCATAGACTTTTCAGTGACCCTTGGAACGATGATGACTTGTTGCTCTAACCTTATATGATCTAGTTGTTCTATTCTTTGAAGGTCGAATCATATTTGGTAAGTACCTTTTTGATGATTTTGGACCTTTGGCGGCGCTTAAAAATCATTCATATGCTTTTATAATTAAATGTTATTCTTTCACTGGCGCGTAGTCACTTGTTTCATAATTTTCTATAAGATCCAAATATTATTAGTCAGTCTCATTTATATTTTCAGATTCTAGACTCTCCGAGCTTTTCAGAATGTTAAGAATCACCTTAATCGGATAACTGTAGTCAAAGTTATGACCGCTAGAAGTCTAAACCCTAATTAAACCTTAATCAAAACCCTAGAAACCCTAATCTACCCCCTAGAAACCCTAATCTGCCCCTTAGAAACCCTAATTAGCCTAAAACCTAGCACCCCCTCTTTGTTGCTGCTGCCGACAGCTGCGGCGGTGGCTTGCCCTCTAGTGGCAGTGACCGCCACCCTTGGTGGCGGTGAACACCAGTCTCTATAGTGGCTTGGCCGCCACCATGGCAGTGGCCACTACCACCCTTGTGGTGGTGCCTACTGTGGTCATGGTGGTGGTCGCCGCCCCTATGGTGGCCACCACCGTGCCGGCAGCGTTGGGTGTGGCACGGCCTGTTGCAGGCCGAGCCATTTTGCTCCCTCTCTCTCTTTGTGATTTTGCCACGTATTTTTCTTTAAAATTTGCTTAAGTCGGTGGATTTTTGAGTGTGGTAGTATTTAAGCCAATCCAAGAGAGAGATTAGGGGACTTTTCTCCAGAATTTAGAATGAGCATCACATTTTTGAGAGAAAAAGAAGAACAAGAGAGAGAAAGGGAAGGACTAGAGAGCGAAAGCTTAAGAAAAAAATAGAATTCGGGTTTAATTCTTTCTAATCTGGATTCTTAGTTGTTCTTAAGCTCGATCTCGTAGCTTAAACACTAAAATCAATTAGAAATCATAGGTTAAAATGGATTAAATAGGGTTTTAGAGATTTTTTCTCAAATACGACCTAAATAATCTATCACTATTTTCGTCACTAATTCCGTCGCCATTTTGTCTGAAAATCGTCAAAAGCTTTTCAAACGTCCGGTTCGAGTCTCCAAAGTCATATTCATGGCCTAGAGGTAACAAAATGAGTTCCCTTATCAATTTACTCTTTTTTTATTGTTTAATTGTTGCTGTTCTTGGTGATCTTAGTCTTGTTTCTACGTTTTTGTTTGGTGTCCTTGCAAAATTGTCAGGAAATAGCTCGACCTCTATAGTGATAGCCTTCACCTCTATCCCTATAGCCCTGGCCGCTATTGTTATAGCGGTGAAGGTTATAGCTATGTAGGTGAACTCTACCCCTATAGAGGTCACGTATTTCTTGCGATTTTTTCCATTGAAACAAGATTATTTGAGTGTTTTAAGTCCAGATCTGTTTATATGTGGCTGATTACGAATTAAAATGTTAATGATTTTGAGTTTATGGATGCAAGGACATGGAGTCCCCCTTAAAATCCAGATTTGGTGGTCAGGGCTGTAGAAACAGCCTTGACAGCCGCCGCTATAGTAGCCGCCGCTATTCTAGTAGCGGTGGCGGCTATGATGGCGGCGGTCAAAGCTGTTGCCACAGCTTTGACCGCCGGATCATGATTTTTAAGCTTTTCGTTCGTGTTTCTTCGTGTTTCTAGCCCCGATTTTTGCCCAAAATATTTTCTAAAAATCCTAACATTCTGAAATAAATTAAAATAATTTTTAACCCAATTTATTTTATTATTATATTATTTAAATGATTAAATCTTCATTTAATGGCTTCAAAATGGGGTTTGCACCTAATAAATCTAAATCAATCTTTTTATTATAATAAAAAATCCCAAAATATTTTCTGTAACTTTATTTATTTGTTTTAGGTCATTTAGTTCATCTTATTGATTATTATGTTGTTTAGATGTTCATTTAAATGCCCGATAATCGTGTTTTAGTCCCGAAAAGTCCAAAAATATGCCTTTTATTCATTATTTGTGATTATTTGTGATTTGTTTAGTGTGCTTCGAGCCATTTCGACGTTGGTAAGTTCGATTGAGTCCCGATTTTGGTCTCCCTTTATTCGCTTTATATACTTGCTTATTTATTTTCCCGCATTAGAAAAATGTATAAGTATTTGTAAAGTCCTGTAATAATTATTTATTTGCTTTATTTACCGCTTTCATGTGATGTATGGCATATAAACTGAAAACTCCAAATGATAACCGGACTTAAATCGCATAAGAATTAAAGTAACGCTTATTAAAATATAAACGGTTTGATTTAAAAATTGAAAAGTAAGCAACATCATCCGGACTTGGAATCTCTATTTTAAGGTACGATTAAACCACTCGGTGGGAATATCGTACCCATATTCTTCGTGGAGATTAACCGGGTGGCAACTCTATTTTAAAATACGGGATTTCAAGTCTCATATCCCTTAACACACAAATTGGACTTAAATACAACATCAACGTTACTTTTTCATTTTATTTTCATCACACCTAAAATAAGGATTCTCCCTTAGCACGCTTCACAATGCTCGTTATCTTCCACCCCCCGTGCTACACATCTCACGCGGTCCTTGAGAGTGGGAAAAAGGTTGTCCACTCACAGTGCCCTTCGATGCTGAAACAGAGACAAGGCAATAGAAGTTGTCATTTAAAAGCAGATCAAGTCCTTGATAGTTGGCATGTTACCTTCTTCCGTCGAGGCAAGAAAACTCTGGGGCTGGTTAGATCCTCAGCATCTAAGGGCATACTGTCTGATCCATGGCTATGACACCACCCTCACTATTCGATGAGGGCTCATCATCGTCATCACCATACCCATCGGTACCCTCGGTCTCCATATCGTCATCTTTGAAATCCTCATGCTTATCAAATGGGGTCAGTCTCGGGCAAGCAGGGATAAGGTAGTCCAAATGGGTGACATAATCTCGTCTGACCGATGACACTCTCGCCTGGTCATCGTCCATATATCGCACCTAATCTCTCGTAAACATAAGGTGAGGCTAGAAGGTACCCACCAGTACATCAGGCAAAACTCTCCTCCAAAGGGTAATGCTAATCCTCCACCTTCGGATGCGCTCCCCGAAATACCACTCCTGACTACGGGGGCACTCAAGTACGAATCGACATCCATCAACCCCTCATCGGCCATCAGCTCCTCTCCAGATCTCTCAAATATGATCATAATATGACAATCCTCTCCACGGCTCTATAATAAGCTGAAAAATAACAACAAATCCCTGTAAGCATCTCTCCTTTTATTCATACAGTTTCGAACTAATGGCTTAAAATAAATGTGCAGGAATAGATTTTTATTACCCAATGTCGGCAAAACTGCCTCAGGTAATCCCTATACCAAGCATGCCTACAAGTGTCCTTATCCTTCCACCCTACCATCCATTGGGCTATGTAATGAGAACAGTCTGGGGGCTGACCATCTAAACCAGTCGGCAGGATAACTCTCTACGCGTACGCCCATACCTGCAAAAAGAATGATAAAGTCAATGTACAGTCAACATGATAATTTTAGATTTTCCGGTGGGTGGAATTTCTAACCTGAATCCAGAAGGCCCCAGCGTTAAACTCACCAATGTCCCCACGGGCTGAGCAATCAAGGGCATAATACATCTGTTCAAGTATAGCCTGAGGCCATTTCCACTCTCAAAAAATGGTCATATCCTCAAGAACGCTGAGCAAGCCTATGGTGACCACACTCGAGGAAGAGGGAAAGAATAGGGTAGTGAGTAGTGTGATAATGAAAGATCAGAGATACTAGGTCAACCTATTGCTGCTAATGTTGGTCTCATGGGTCCAATATGTCTCAAGAGTGGCATACTTGAGCCTATCTTTCCTTAGGGGAGGAACCCCAAGGAGCGCCTCTACTCGAGCTCGAGAGGCTGGCTGGTTACAAAAACGGTTGAGTTATAAGCCAAAATGGATCACTCGCCCCCCCATCGGAATCCCATCATCACTGCTACATCAGAAGGGATGATAGTCAGCTCCCCAACCGGTAAGTGAAATGTGTGGGTGGTCTTGCTCCACCGCTTTATCAAGCATTCCATGACTGTCTGACTCATAGGCTTGTGCCTCGTTGGTAAAGCCTCTCACAGTGGCACCAAACCCGTATCTATGATCGCCTCGACCAGTGAGAAATCTTGGGTTGACCCCGCCTTAGCCTTTAACTTTATCCACCATTTGGCACAATGGCTCATGGGCCCCATGGTCTTGCAATGATGGGTCTGTAAAATGTGAAATATCGAGGGTTAGTATCGAAAGAAAAAAAAAGCAGAAGTTAATTATGCAAATTAGACAAAGAAAGCCAAATTTCAGCACATAGATCAGTTAAGAGCTGAATTTCAACTCCAAAATTGAATTCAGCACAAAAAATCAGTCAGGACAACCTCCCCTGGGTCATTTTCCAGGCCCGCCGGCAGCGGCGCCGCTGCCACTGCCACCGCCACCGCCGCAGCAGTCGTCACTACTATCTCTATAGCTACTACAGCTATAGCGGTAGCTGTCACCGCTACAGCTATAGCGGTAGCAGTCACCGCTGCCGCTATCTAATGGCGGACTCCAGTCCCCTTTTTTCCCCAAAAAATCCAAAATTTAACCCATATTTCAGCCTAAATCACCCAAATCAGATCCTAAGCAATCCTAAAGCAATTCTAAACCCTATTTGTCAACAATTTCACCAAAAATCCAACCTAAATTCCTAAAGACTCAAGATTAGGTCACAGGAATAAACTGCAAAGTTCAAATTTTAATTGGGTTTTAATGGATTACCTGAAGAAATGAGGCGCGCCTATGCAAATCTGTGTACATTCAGGGTTGAGAGTAAGGAGTATACCGCAAATGCTTGTCCTCTCGGTGAAGTTCGTATACTTGAGACACCAAAAGAGCGTGCAAACTGTGGTTCGTTATAGGTAAAGAGAGGTGATCGACCCCCCGGGTCTCATTTATCATTTTCGAGCAACAAATCAGATAGAGTCGGGCTCAATTGTTGTAGGATGAAAGAGAAAGAAAACGAAAGAATGATGTGAATATGGATGGAAAGAAGAGGAGGAGTGCTTTACTTCAAAGTAAAAGGAATATGTCCCCTTTTGTCACTTAGTGCTTTGGGTTGTACTTCCAAATATTCCCTTCAGTCCAAGGGGCGGAGCCCGCCAACCGGTTATTTCTTTCCAGTCCCCGGATATCCCTGAACTCAATTTATCTAATATTCTTCTATTTATATTGCTTAATTGAAGGGGCAAATTTTTTTGTTCCAACAAAACCAATCAATCAATTAAAGCGCAGTTCATAATAATTACTAACATTTTAAAATTTCCTTGGCAGGTACATCATGCAGCGATCCCAATGGACAACTGACCCTAAGGATTCAAAATTCAAAACCCAGAAGTTTCCCCCAGGGGGCACCTCGATGCGATCATCCGGGCATCCGAAGATATATGTTCTAAGCTCTGCGTCTTTCCTGGCCTCCCGGATACGTCTTAAACTCCTTTTCCTCAATGTTCCATTTTTACTACTTAATTGAAGGGGCAAAAATTTTGGTCTTGGCAAAATCAATTAAACAATTAAAAATGCAATCTACGACGATTACTAACTTCTCAAGTTTCTATTCTCAATAGGTCTATTGATGGTGCGTTCCCAGACCACCAGTAGACAATCGATTCAGCCCCGCCTTCTCGATAGGTCCGTTGATGGTGTATTCCTATACCACCAGTAGACAACTGATTCAGCCTCGCCTTCTTGATAGGTCCGTTGATGGTGCATTCCTAGACCACCAATAGACAACCGACTCAACCTCGTCTTCTCGATAGGTCCGTTGATGGTGCGTTCCTGGACCACCAGTAGACAACCAATTCAGATTTGCCTTCCCTATAGGTCCATTGATGGTGCATCCTCAAACCACCAGTAGACAACCAATTTAGATTTGCCTTCCCTATAGGTCCGTTGATGGTGCGTCCTCGACCACCAATAGATAACTAACCCAGATCTTTGACTTTGATAGGTCCATTCATGATGCATCCCCCTACCGTCCATAGACAACCGATTGAAAGAAACTTCTACCTCTAATAGGTCTATTGATTATGCGTCCCATGACCGTTCATAGACAATCGACTCGAGGTTCCATTATCTTAGGTCCGTTAATGGTGCGTTCCTAAACCACCAGTAGACAACCAATGCAGTTTTTCTACTTCCGATAGGTCCGTTGATTATGTGTCCCATGATCATCGTTGGAAAACTGACTTAAAGTTCCACACCTCAGGTATAACCTTCTATTCCTCGCTCTTTCGTGAGATCACTTGGTTTGCCAAGCGATAATCTCCCGAGGGGCAGTCTGTGAGCACGGGGCTTTTCGGTGACCCTTGGAACGATGATGACTTGTTGCTCTAACCTTGTATAGTCTATTTGTTTTATTCTTTGAAGGTCTAATCATTTTTTGCAAGCACCTTTTTATTGATTTTGGACCTTTGGCGGCGCTTAAAAATCGTTTATATGCATTTATAATTAACTGTTATTCTTTCACTCATGCGCAGTAATTTGTTTTACAATTTTATATAAGATACGAAATTTTCAGTAAGTTTTTTTTATATCGTCAGATTCTAGACTCTCTAAGCTTTTTGGAATTTCAAGAATCGCCTTAATTGGATAATCGTAGTGAAAGTTATCAGCATCAAAATTCTAAACCATAATTAAACCCTAATCTAAACCCTAGAAACCCTAATCTGCCCCCTGGAAACCCTAATTAGCCTAAACCCTAGAAACCCCTAATATCTAACCCCTAGCACCCCCCCTCTTTGCTGCTTCCATCAGCGGTGGCGGCGGTGTCCGCCAATGATGTAGCGGCCGCCGCCGCAGTGGTGGCGGTCACCACCGCAGTGGTGGAGGTCACTGCCACCCTTTGTGGCGGTGAACGTCACCAGGGTGGCCACCCCTTGCCTCCATGGCAGCGGCCACCACCACCCTTATGGTGGTGGCTACTATGGTCATGGCTGTGGCCACAGCCCCTAAGGCGGCCACCACCGTGCTGGAGGCATTGGGTAATAGGTCGTGCCACTTTCCTCCCTCTCTCTCCTTGTGATTTTGCCACATATTTTTCCCGAAAATTTCCTTAAGTCGATGGATTTTTGAGTGTGAGAATATTTAAGCCAATCTAAGAGACACATTAGGGGACTTTTCTCTAGAATTTAGAATAAGCATCACATTCTGAGATAAAATGAAGAACAAGAGAGAGAAAGGGAAGAACTAGAGAGAGAAAGCTTAAGAAAAGCATAAAATCCGAGTTTAATTATTTCTAATCTGGATTCTTAGTGGTTCTTAGGCTCAGTCTCATAGCTTAAACACTAAAATCAATTAGAAATCATAGGTTAAAATGGATTAAATAGGGTTTTAGAGACTTTTTTCTCAAATACGGCCTAAATAATCTGTCACTATTTTCGTCACTAATTTCATCGCCATTTCATCTGAAAATCATCAAAAGCTTGCCAAACATCTGGTTTGAGTCTCCAAAGTTAGATTCACGGCCTAGAGGTAACAAAACTGAGTTCTCTTATCCATTTACTCTCTTTTATTATTTTATTGTTGTTGTTCTTGGTGATCTTGGTCAAGTTTCTTTGTTTTTGTTTGGTGTCCTTGGAAAATCGTCGGGAAATAGCTCGACCTCTATCGCGATAGCCTTCACCTCTATCCCTATAGCCTTGGCCGCTATTGTTATAGCAATGAAGGCTGTAGCTATGGAGGTGAACTCTACCCCTACAGAGGTCTCGTATTTCTTGCAATATTTTGGGAATTTTCATACCCAAATCCATTGAATCAAGATTATTTGAGTGTTTTAAGTCCAGATCTGTTGCTATGTGGCTGGTTACGACTTAAAATATTGATGACTTTGAGTTTATGGATGCAAGGGCATGGAGTTCCCCTTAAAATCCAAATTCGGTGGTCAAGGCTGTAGCAACAGCCTTGACTACCGCCGCTATAGCAGCCACCGCTATTGTAGTAGCGGTGGCGGATATGACGACTGCGGTCAAAGCGGTTGCCTCAGCTTTGACCGCCGGAACTTGATTTTCAAGCTTTTCTTTCGTGTTTCTTTGTGTTTCTAGCCCCGATTTTCGCCCAAAATATTTTATAAAAATCATAAAATTCTGGAATAAATTAAAATAATTTTTAACCTGATTTATTTTATTATTATATTAATTAAATGGTTAAATGTTCATTTAATGGCTTAAAAAATGGGGTTTTCACCTAAAAAATCTAAATCAAGCTTTTTGTTGTAATAAAAAATCCCAAAATATTTTCTGTAACTTTCTTTATTTGTTTTAGGTTGTTTAGTTCATCTTGTTGATTATTAGGTTGTTTAGATGTTCATTTAAATGCCCCGATAATATTGTTTTAATCCCAAAAAATCCAAAAATATGCCTTTTATTCATTATTTGTGATTATTTGTGATTTGTTTATCGTGCTTCGAGCCATTTCGGCGTTGGTAAGTTCGATTGAGGCCCGATTTTGGTCTCTCTTTATTCGATTTATACACCTGCTTATTTATTTTCCCGCATTAGAAAAATGTATAGGTATTTGTAAAGCCTATAATAATTATTTATTGCTTTATTTACTACTTTCGTGTGATGTATGACATATAAACTGAAACATCCAGATGATAACCAGACTTAAATCACAAAAGAATTAAAGTAACGCTTATTAAAATATAAATGGTTTGATTTAAAAATTGAAAAGTAAGCAACATCATCCGGACTTGGAATCTCTATTTTAAGGTACGGTCTAACCACTTGGTGGGAATATCACACCCAAATTCCCGGTGGAGCTTAACCGGGTGGTGACTCTATTTTAAAATATGGGATTTCAAGTCTCATATCTCTTAACACACAAATTGGACTTAAATACAACATCAACATCATTTTTTCATTATTATTTTCATAACACCTAAAATAAGGATTCTCCCTTAGCTGCTTCACAACGCTCATATTATCCCCCCCCCCCCCGTGCTACGCATCTCACGAGGTCCTCGTGGGTGTGAAAAAAGTCGTCTTGAAAAAATACTGAACCTAGTAGTTATCTCATAAAGTCCTTGGACAGCTGACATCAATATGATGAACAAGAGGCATGGTGCTTGTCACCCTCTGGTGTAGTTCATCGTATTTCTTATTCTAGAATAAAATGTTAAAATAAGTCAACGACTTATTGGACGTCCTTATCCTGTTTATTCATCAAGTGGCTGGGGGTTGATTTCAGTTTATAAAACCGAATGACAATCCTATCACTTCAACAATACTATTATCATACTCATGAAATATACTGAGCATACCCATACTTGTAAGCCAATATTTAAGGACCCGTTACTAATATGCCATAGAACACCCACTTCGACATCAACAATAATTTAAAATCAAGTATGAGGACTATTAAGACCTACTCAACAAACTGTCTATGACATACAACCATGTGACCTTGTTGTGTGGATCGGTATAGTCCTATGTTCTCAACATGTGCCTATGTTCATGATCCACTTACCAAGTGATATAGCAACTGCATTGCTATAGATCATCCAAAATACAAGCCTTTCGTTTTATTCATTCCCATGATTAAAACAAACTTGGGACATTTATGGTTATCAATCAATGAATACTCTGCTCATATTGTAGCATAAGATTTATATGCAATAAATTAATGCCTTTATAACGTGACACCATTAGTATGTACATAATGTAAGAACCAACGCCTGAGAACTAGTCACCAACATTTCCAACAATCTCACACTTGAACTAGTCATAGTAGGCATTGTCTGAATCTTTGTAGACATGACCTAACCCTATAAGCTCCATCCACGATGGACTTTTGGTTAGACTATCAATGACATTGTTCTTGTGCTAACCCCATGTAATGACATGTCTTAGACATACTAAAAATGTATTCAAACTTATGACTAGGTCCCTATAGCTTGTGCAATGGCCCCAATTTTTGTCGCAGAAACATCAAGTAGGTCTAGGATCCATCCATCCTAACTTACTTCTGAACTTCCTAATTCAAACACCTCCACTTGTAGCAATACATTGCTACTATATGTTCAGTTTCTGTTGTAGAATTAACAAATACAGTGTAAAGAGCTTTTAACTTATTTGTAGCTTTCAGCAATCATAACATGACTAGATACATCTGGTCTTCAGGTATAAACCAATTCGATCTACCTCATAGATCTCAATCAATTGGATCAAATCTAAATCCATAGATTTCCATCCTAAAAGTCATTCTCTTGGATCTAATCTAACAGCGTAGATCTGTATCTAACTAGAATGTCACAATTTTGCCTAAAGCTTACATTGCAAAGTATTCACTATAACTTTACTTTCAATCTGGCCAATCATAACTACACTATCATAACACAATGTTTGGAAACATCACCGCAATACTGATTAACATCACATACACATATTGTCTATAAAAGCATCATTGAATTGCTACTTGAAGATCCAATAGCTTCCAATGTGTTCCAAGTCTCTTTCTCATGAGTCATTATAAGAGTCATCACTATTTGAGAGAAAATGCATTTCTCCAATTTGTGATTGAACTGACATGCCTTTTAGTGCAATTGCGTCTTTACAACTTATGCTTCAAACATGTGAAGCTTAAAAGTAAAATTCTAATATGTCCTTTCAGAATTTGTGCACCTTGAACTTACAAGTTCAACCATGCTCCCACTACTTTTCTCAAAGAATTTCATCCTTTAGAAAACACCCTTACAAGCCACAAACACTATGTTTAGGCAGGGTTGTATGTGCAATACTCTTTGGTTTCCAATGGGTAGTTCAAATAGGCTCAAGTAGATTTTCTTATGCCAATCTAAAATCGATATCATGACATAGATTTTCAATATCATGTCAACCATTAGATTCATACTTCACAATTTAAAAATCTAGAGAAGGACACTTTAGGCTTCGGCTTGTCCATATTTCATATGGTGCTCTTTCAGTAGCCCCAGTTAGAGTGTGATATTGCAAACCAGTAGTCAAATGAGATATATCCTCAATTTGAATCTTGGGAGAATTTTCAAAATAGGTTTTAATATGCTTGCATTCTTGGTTATACCAAAAAAACCTTGATATTATAACCTATGTATTTCTCTACTTTATTCTCAAAGTCCTTGACTTAATCAAGGTCCATTGATCTAATCTCACTAGCTATGCTAATAAAATCCATCCCCAAGAATAACCGAGAAATGTGTCTATTTCCAGCTATAACGCTTTTAGACTTATATACACTCCCATTGCGTTTTGGGTCCATCGTGTTAGCCGCTCATTCAATAACTTCATTGACTAGCATATTATGCCTAAGGCCTTACACATGCTTCCACTGCGTTTCAGGCTTGCTAGGCTATTTTCCACATCTACAAGTCTATTGAATAGCTTCTACTTTATTTCATCAAGTGTTCAAAGAACCCATATGATAAGATGATTATCAATCAAATGATCCTAAGCTTTCCTTGTAAAAAACTTAGACATATGCTTCTTATTAACTTAGCGCAAATAACTTTTGGACATAGACTAGATCAAGCATCTCATGCTTATCCCATTTGCATTTATGTCATGGATCAAATTCATTTTCATAAACTCAATGAAATGACTATTCCTAACATTTAAGTCAAGGAATAATTATTCTCAGATATACAAACTATATTCATTATCAATTAAAAAATTGAATATCTAGAATCATCCTTGACTGAAATAGAAATAAAGTTCACACTAAGTGTTACAAAATTTCATCATTTTAGAATCAAAAATAATTAATTGGCTATCTTTATGTCAGATTCTTTAATCTTAATAGCCATTTCTTAAACTTCACTTATGATTTAAGAGTTCACTTATCTAAATTCTAATTATCGCTCGTCTTAAGTTCTTCCACATTATCAATGTTAGAACCACATCTAGTATCAAATACTTGTGATGTTGAAGAGAAATAATCATATCTATAACACAAATACCTCTATGAAAAGCATATAGACTCTCCCATGTGGTTAAGGACATGTTCTCATTCTATTTCAAATCCACTTTATTTGATAACAATATCCTTTGGATGTAGTATAGACTTAACTTCTTGTTTAGTCATGAGCCCCTTGAACATGAAGGTCTTATCTACACCCTAATGTTGAATCGATTATCCACCATAAACTCTAGCTGAGTCCTATTTACCAAACTCTTAGTTAGCTCAGCTCTACTATAGCCATACTCATCTATGGCTTGTAGCTCATAATGAAAAGGTCATAGGATTTAAATAGTAAGGCCAAGATAGACATAACTATCAACTTTTGTACTAGTATACTAAGATGAACAAAACCCTTATTGAGTTTCTCCATCTTCTACACATCAATACTCATAGAGATTATATTATCCATCTTATAGGATTGAAATGCCTTAGTGATCAAGAACCTCTCTTGAAAAAGTTGCTCATGAAACGTCTCATTAAAAGACCTTATTATAGCATAGGCTTGTATCTCCTCTAATCGTTTGCACAATTCAGGAAACTTTCTAGCCAACACAAGCTGTTTCACATGCCGACTATCCCTCTTGAATTTACATACCACCCAAATTGGGCTTGTATAGTATCCCTACCAGTGGGCTTAGGCCTATCTACCACACATTCCTTCCATCCATGTCTCAAAACTATCCACTAGTTCTTGAGCCCAATCAAGGAAGTGTTGCCTAGATAGCCAGTCCTTTTAACGATGTATTGTAGTTTGAATGATTGGTTGTTTTACTACTGAAATGTATTTGTTAGTCTAAACAGAATAATCATTACAAAGTTAAAAATAAAGGTCTTAAAAAAACCAATTTACAAATCAACTAATCCAAATTGATTTATGTTGTTGCTTTTCATGGCTTTATCCAAGATTCACAACCCTCCAATAATGAGCCGGACTAAGCTCGAACAAAAACCAATTATTGAATGTCTGGTAGGATAGACTATCCAATCCTTTTCTCAAAAGGACTCTTGGTTGATGGGTGTATTGGTACTTTACCCATCTATGTTCTAAGCCTAACTGAGTTAGAACAAAAACCCTTTGAGTCAAACCACCATTCCACATGTTAGCCATACCAAAATATCCTAACCCTACGCGGCCCACCGATAATATAATACACTCTGCTGAGCATAAGGTACAATAGCTTCAATGGGTGGCACAGGTGCGAATCCGAGAAACACTTTTAAGCGACTCAATATTTTATGGATTATTTAAGTATTGTCGGCTTATATAATGTATTGGGCCCATGTAATTATTTTAGATAGAATGTATCCATATTTTATATATAAAATGAGGTTCAATGTACAAAAAAATAATTTAGAACTTCTATGGGTATTAACAAATATTGAATATTTAAACCAAATCTCATTGGACACATAGAATTCTCAATTACGAATATAAACAAACCAACCGTCATACTTATATATACCAATATGATTCGTGATCATGGCAATTATAATTACATCTACTAGATTTGGTCGAGATATTAAGTGAAATCGCCAACTTTTGATTGTGACTTAAAGCATGTTAAGACGCAATGGTTAGCAACCATTTTGTAAAATATACAATTTTGCTCCCACTCAAATTAGGGCGTCACTATTTTAAAATTTAGCACCCAACTATAATCGATACCACAGTCTATTGGGCTAATTTTAAATTTAATATATTCAACTTAGAGCATCTCCAACCCCGCCCTAAAAATGGGGTTGGAGACTTAGCAAGAATTTTTTTAAAAAGAGAATAGCACTAGTGTTTCCCTTCTTGGAGCTCTATTCCTTGCTTCAAAAAAGGGAGCAACACTGTTCCTCCCCCAAATAATATATTATTAATTTTTTTTACTTTTTCTTTTATTTATTATTTAGTTGAATTTATATTTATTTGAGTTAGGTAGATAGGAATAAAACAATAATATTTGTGTTTTGAAGTAAAATAAAGTGTAGGGTTGGTGAATAAACATTGTAGCTACCTCAAATTATAGAATTTTAGGGAAAAAAGAGATGGGGAGAGTTGGAGATGTCCTAAATTGAATATAATAAATGTTACAAACTATAACTTATTAAATTCCAATTAATTAAAATTCACGATTTTAAAATATCAGAATTTATGGTCCCAGATTAACAAAATAACATGAGTGTCATTTTGATACAATCTGGTTCAGCCGCTTTGAAACGGACTTTGGATAATTTTAAACATTAAAATTTTATGACCTCAAATTAAAAAAATAACCGAAACTTTATTTCAATTCAATTCGGGTCAGCCGTTTAAAACTTTCAAATCGGACTTAAAATAATTTCACAACCATTATAATTTAACCTCGGATTATAAAATACGCTTCTTCATTTAATATGAAATCCGACTTAAATTATTGGTTCCAAATAAATTTAAAATACCTATTAATATTAAAACACGATCCAATCATAATGGTGAATAAAACTATTTCGGAATTCCTCGAACCCACAGACCTGTAAAACCGGGCTTGCCGTCTATGAAGGGACGCTGCTGTGGACAGCCAGGGCTGTCCACAGTGGCACTAATGTGGCGTCCATAAGGACGCCACAATTAGTGGCCTGCCCACTTTCTTGTTATAATTATATTATTTTATGTTTATTTAATTTTTTATATTATTATGTTCATTAATTAAACAAATACAATAAATTAAAACCCTAATATACACAAATAAAAACTCAAGAACCTTGCCACAAAGATCAAATTAACAATTTAGAAAAAATAACAAAAACTCAAATTAACGATTCTTAAACCTTTTCTACCGAATAGAAGATATTCACCAATCAATAAATATGATCTTTTAACTAAATTAAAAACCGATTAATTATAACTATTAATCTAACAAATTAATCTTGTCGATTAATTAAATTGAGGAAAAATTATAAAAATCCCAAGAACAATTCCTTAAAACCATTTTTATCAAAATAGAAAAACCTTTTGAATCTTGAAATTTAATATAACTTTCTTTAAATCAAATTAAACCATTTCTTAACAATCTTTAAAATTGATTTAAGAACTCATTCAAAACTTTTCTTATTAAGATTGAAAACCTATAACGAATCAAATAACTCATCACTTCTTGAAACAGCATGGCTCTACTACCAATTGAGAGGAATTCTCAACAAAAATATAACCGCGAAGGTAGAATTACCGGTTAAAATTTTCTCAAATTCGGAATAGGATCTTTTCAAGAACAATTGATAGGGTTTCAAAACTTTTATTTTAACAAATAAAAACTTACTTGGCTAGTTTCCTTAAGAGATGAATGATTTGAAGCTCGCAAGTAAAAGCTCTCCAATCTCACATGCGCGAACTACTCTCAAACCGGAACCAATAACAGTCATAGAAATGAAGAACAATCAAACAGAACTCCAAGAACCCTATTACCTAAAAGCTGGCCAACGTAATTAGCCCCTATTTTTGTTGGCTGCTCGCGTTAATGCCTATTAGAAATTAGGTTATGATTTGTTTTTATTTTGCCTTTTTATAATCTAATTAGTCAATTAGGTTTACATTAATTCTAATTATAAATTGATTCATTAAATTTGTAGTTTAATAATTAAACTCCTTAGTTTAATTTCTTAACCATATTTAATTACTATTTTTTTAATTTATAAATTAATCCAATGGACAAAATAAAATCTTACATTTAATTAAATAAAATATCATACTATATATTAATTCAATTAACTCAACTAGTTAATTAACTAATTTTGTATGTCAACTTTATTGATTAAATTTATTCAATTAAACTATTCAACATCTGAATTTTTTCAATTTTTCAATTAAATAAATACCATATACAAATACATTTAATCAACTTAATTTAAATTTAGTGAATACTATAAACTACATTATATTATACCATTAACTAAATTAATTTCTTAGAGTTATCTAGATTATTCAATTAAATTAACTTGATATGTCAAATAATTAATAATCAATTCTTCATCTGGTCTTGTAAACATTGCATGTACAAGAAATCCCAGATCAGTAGTTCTAAGTACATGATACTTTGGGTCTGTCCATATGTTGGCAATGAGTATTTTACCCATAGAATATAAGAGGATTCTAGCAAACCATTACAGCCCCCAATTAGGATAGAGTACAACCGTTTCTAAAAGATACTGAACCCAGTAGTTATCTCACAAAGTCCTTTTCTAGCTGACCTTAATATGATGAACAAGAGGCACAGTGCTTGTCACCCTCTGGTGCAATTCATCGTATTTCTTGATCTAGAATAAAATGATAAAATAAGTCAATGGCTTAATGGACGTCCTTATCCTTTTTATTCATCAAGTGGCTGGCGATTCATTTCGGTTTATCAAACTGAATGGAAATCCTATCACTTCAACACTACTATTAACATGGTCATGAAATATGCCGAACATAACCATACTTGTAATTCAATATTTAAGGACCATTAGTAATATGCCGCAGCATACCCACTTCTGCATCAACAATAAGTTGAAATCAAGTATGAGGACTATTGAGATCTACTCAGCAAACTGTCTATGACATACAACCATGTGACCTTGCTGTGTAGATCGATCCAGCCCCATGTTCTCAACATGTGCCTATGTTCATGATCTACTTACCAAGTGACATAGCAACTACATTGCTATAGATCATCCAACATACAAGCCTTTCATTTTATTCATTCCCATGATTAAAACAAACTTGGGACATTTATAATTATCAATCAATGGATACTCTACTCATATTGTAGCACAAGATATATATGCAGTAGATTATTGCCTTTATATTGTGACACCATTAGTATGTACATAATGTAAGAACCAATGCCTGGGAACTAGGGCACACCAACATTTCCAACACGTTTCATGTAGATTCTTCTATTCATTTTTCAAATGAGATTTACATCCATGTGATGTAGTTTTAGAAGCATACTTATATGATAGCATGGATCAATCTAATGTATTGTGTATAGTGTAGAGAATTCATTGGCTAGGAGAGTGTTGGGTTTGATAGCTTGAGTGACATACAAGTGGGGTTGAGCCCATCTAACACAAAACCAATTAGCTTATCTTAAGGCCCAATCTACTTCACTTATATACCACCCTTTTCCCTTGTTGGTTTCCCATATGGGATATCTCCAACACTCCCCCTCAAGTGCAATTGGGCCTGGACCATTTACCACTTGCCAAACATTCATTGGTTTATCTACTTTATGGCTCAAGGTCATCAATAGGTCTAGTCTTCTCCGCTAGCCCAAACTCCACCAGGACTTTAATCACGAAACCAGGATCACTGACTGTCAGGCCTTCCTTCGTTTTGATACCATATATAGAATCTATGGGCTGGGAGAGTGTTGGACTAGATAGTTTGAGTGAGCATACAAGTGGGTTTGAGTCTATTTAATACAAAACCAATTGGCTTATGTTAATGCCCAATCAACTCTACTTATATATCACTCTTTTCTCTTATATATTTCCAATATGGGATTCACCACACATCTACAGTACTCCCCCTCAAGTGCAGCTGGTCCTCAACCAGTTGCCACTCGCCAAACATTCCTTGGCCTATCTTATCTAAGGCTCAAGGTCATCAACGGGTCTAGTCTTCTCTGCTAGCCCAAACTCCACCAAGACATTAATCACAAACCCAGGGTCACTGGCTGTCAGGCCTTCCTCCACTCTGATACAATGTAAAGAATCTGTGGGCTTGGAGAGTGTTGGGCTTGATAGGAAGAGTGAGCGTACAAGTGGTTTGAGCCCATCTAACACAAAACCAATTTGCTTGTCTTAAGGCCCAATCTACACGACTTATATTTCACTCATAATCCCTCTTTATTTCCCATATGGGATAACCCACACATCTCTAACATTGCCCCTCAAGTGCAACTAGGCTGGGACCAGTTGCCACTTGCCAAACATTCCTTGGCCCTTTTCTCCGAGGCTCAAGGTTATACCAGGTCTAGCCTTTTTTTGCCAGCCAAAACTCGACCAGGACTTTAAACACAAACCAGGATCATTTTAGCTATTAGGCCTTCCTCCGCTCTGATACCATGTAGAGAATCCATGGGCCTAGAGAATGTTGGGCTTGATAGCTTGAGTGAACACACAAGTGGAGTTGAGCCCATCTAACACAAAACCAATTGGCTTATATTAAGGACCAATCTACACCACTTATATATCACTCTTTATCAATGTTAGTTTCCCTTGTGGGATATCTCCAACACTCCCCCTCAAGTGCAATTGGGCCTGGACCAGTTGCCACTTGCCAAACATTCCTTGGCCTATCATCTCTGAAGCTCAAGGTCAACATTGGGTCTAGCCTTTCCCTACTAGCCCAAACTCCACCACCAGGACTTTAAGCACGAACCCAGGATCATTTCGGCTATTAGGCCTTGTTCTGTTATGATACCATATAGAGAATCTGTGGGACTCGTGAGTGTTGGGCTTGATAACATAAGTGACCATACAAGTGGGGTTGAGCCCATCTAACAAAAAACTAAATGGCTTGTGTTAAGGCTCAATCTACTCCACTTATATACCACTCACCATTCCCTTATATTTCCAATGTCGGATAACCAACCTCATATCTCCAACACTCCCCCTCAAGTGCTACTAGGCCTAGACCAGTTGCCACTTGCCAATGTTCCTTGGCCTATCATCTCCAATGCTCAAGGTCAACACTGGGTCTAGCCTTTCTCTGCTAGCCCAAACTCCACCAAGACTAAAAACACAAACCCAAGATCATTCCAATTGTCAGGCCTTCTTCCCCTCTGATACCATGTAGAATAATCTGTGGGCATCAATAGTGTTTGGCTTGATAGCTTGAGTGAGCATACAAGTGGGGTTGAGCCCTCTAACACAAAACCAATTGGCTTGTGTTAAGGCTCAATCTATACCACTTATATTTCACTCAAATTCCTTCTTTGTTTCCCATGTGGGATAACCCACACATAGCCCTTAGCAATTTACGTAAGCTTGTATCTTTCGATATTAATATAAGCCTAATACTTGAAGTTGAGAATTCATTTATTGTCAATGGCCTTTATTCCTTTGGAATAATCAATGAGTTCATAAAATCTTTTTATTTCATTTAAGCTTATTTATTTCAATAACCTTAACCCATTTATGGAGCATGAGAGATTCTGTTTGTAATATTTTTTTATTTTGTATACTCATCATCATTTTACAGACTGATCAAAAGAGTCATGTCATCATAAATTGAAGATACTTTATAAATTAAGATGCACTCTTGCCTCTTGAGCATAGTAACTTATACTTGCTCAAGGTATCCTGTGTGAAAATTATGCAAATCCATGGATTATTTAAATTGGGTTTAGCATCCTGACCACAACTCATAAGGAGTGGAAGTGACAAATTAAGAGGGAATTTTAGGTAACACCATATTTGTTGCGGATTGTGGGAATTTGCTCCTGATGCTTAATTCTTTTTTCATCACTTAAAGCTTCAAAATCGATTGATTCTCAACAAGGTTAGCACGCATTTTGAAATAACTCAAAGCTTCAAACCTTGTGAGAAATCAAACAAATATGACTATACTCATTATAGTCAGTAATAACATTGAAGAAATATTATGCCCCATGTCTCATCCTCACTTCTATCAAACCACAAATAATAAAATGGATTTAAAAAAATTTGGCCTCAACTTCCCTTTTGAATGGTTTTCACATATTTTTCTTTAGTGCATGCGTAATATAAAGGTAATTCAATCATACTTGAATTTACCAATAAATCTTCTTTGGTTTAATCGACATTTTCAATCTGGACCAACATGATTTAATATAGCGTGTCACAAAATTGCATTACTATTTCTATCAAATATAGAAGTGGAAGCAATTTTTATGAAAAATAACATACTTATTTATTATCATTATTTTGATCAATATCCGAAATAAATAAGTCATTCAAATGTTTCTGTTACTTTTTAACAACAAATTGAATCATATATTCAATTTAACTATTACAGAATTTCAATGCCTCTGAATCTTAATCGAAGCAGCACATTAAATTAAAAATATACATACAATTGTAACATCCTACAAGTACTAATCCCATAGAATTTCAACTCCCAAGTTGTTTCCTTCCCAAATTCAATCTGCGTGGGATTCATCAAATTTGATAAAGCAATCATAATCCCTTATTATGTAATTTATTGCACTTGAATCAACAATCCACATTACATTGTATTCAGCTATATGAAAAGTGCAAGATACTCATAGATTTACTCACACTTGAGTTAATAAATAGTATCTAAACTTCAAATTCACTACCTTTTACATTACGCTCATTTTAGAATTTGAAATATTTTACCCTTGAAATATTTATCAATATATTTTTTTAATATGCTTATTTCTTTTCTGTTAGTCTTAATAGGCTCACAGCCAACATATTTGTCTTTATTGTAAAAGCGCTTGTGCTTTTATCCGTTGTTATTAGAGCTATTTCGAGTAGATACATAAAGTTCTTTGTTCTTAACTATAGTCAATGTAAGGCTATTATCCTCTAGCTTATTTTCGGGAGTCGCACAAAAATATATTAACTTATGAGAAACTTATATATATGCGTCAAAAATTTGGCAAAAAAAAATAATTATTTCTGTTATTAAGGTCACATAGACCTTTATGTCCCTTATTATACTGAGTCTTTGTTCACTCATTGGTCCTAACCATAACAATGATCCAAGAGTTCAGATCGCTCCTCCAACACATATTTTAATGTTCTTTTTCACAGTTATTTTTATTCAACTTGAGATTTATAAATTTATTTAATTCGACCACATTCGACATTAAATGTCATTGTATAAACTCATTCTTACAGTTTCCCTTTTAAGCACGATTTATCATACAATACATGAAAAATTCAACATATAGCCAATAACTTATTAGTGAAAGTTTTCATTAGATTTCAATTCGAAAAACAAACCGTGTAGGCTCTAATTACCCTCTCATATCGAAGGAACAAGTTTGATAATATTTTATACATGTGCGTTGAACAATCAATATTTTTATAACTTATTTACAAGAATATTATTTTTATTTTATTTTGAATTTATTAATATTGTCTTCTTACAATACTTGCAACATATCATACACGTATAATAAATTACACCAACTATAAATTTAATGAATAAATATTCTAAAATATTTATTATAGGAATAAAAATTTGAAGTTAGAACTTATTCATAACTCTTTTTAATATAGATATTAATTCACAAATTATATCTCACTTTGACCACACAAATCTTTATTTATTCCAAAATTTTGGCAAATCAATTCATCAACAAGCACTATTATTGTTGGGTTCAGTGCAACTTATTGCACAAAATCATACCAGGTAGATTTCGGGTCACGAAAGACCACTTTTGTTTCCAACACTCCTTAGACATAATTTTCCAAAGCATGTCATGGTTTATAATAGTCCATCAATTAAAGGAACACCAATGAACTTGATATTCAAATCTCTTAATCAATCAATAATGACTCAATACTTTTGATTGAAATAACTTTTTCACCATATTGAAAAAAAGTACTCTCTCCGATTTTTTAACTGTCGCTTTAGGTAAGTTTGTATATACCAAGAAACCATTAATTAAGATAATAAAAATACTAAAATGCTCATAACACTAATAATTGTTTGAAAAGATGATTGATCCTTTTTATCTTTTGTCATTTACAATGTACATTAAATAAGGGTAAAATGAGAAAGATGATCAAACAATTACATTGGAATTTGAAAGTAACACTTATTAAAAAAATTCTATTTGACTCTAAAGCTACAGTTAAAAAACGGAGGAAGTATTTGTTGATCAAATAATTTTATTTTCATAACACATTTATAAAAATTAAATAAATAATCAATATTAAAAATTTAAATATTATTTAATGATCAAAACATATTTTGATTAATCCGAGACACTAAAACATATCCATCCAATATATTTTTTATCACAAAATTTCTCTTTTACGTTTGGAGACCTTTTTTTTAATATGGAGAGTTCTAATTTTTTTCTATCCAATAATTAAATCATATTCATAATAAAATAGAAGTCCATAAACCATGTATACTTAGATAAATGTTTTTTTGAATGAAATTAGACTTATTTTCATACAAACTAGTTCAAATTTCATGACTTAAGTCTCGAAATTGTTATTAAATTTTTTTACAAAATAATATTATTATCATATTAACAATATTAGTTCTAACCAATCTTGAACATATCCAAAAGAGCACGCAGTGTATCGGCTCTGATATCGATGAAGGAAATAATATGGTTATTAATCCAAATTGTCGAGATTTCGGGTTATCTCTTATAGCGCAAAATCCACGTCGATGAACATAGCAAAAGAATAGGAACTATTGACTGCGTATTACTGATTAGCGATTTCTTACACCGTTGGGAAGGAAATCGCTCTACTCACAAACTAAAGCAACTAGAGACAAATTTTGTGAGATATTTGAGATTTTAAGGGAAACAAGTGAAACTAATTCAATTAGTGAATTAATGAATTTGAGAAAATTGGATAATGAATTCTTAAATTCAAATTCCATGTCGTGCAAAGTAACTATGCAAGTACATATTTATATCCACGTATAATAACTCTAATTACTTTTATTTATATTGCAGAAACTGAGAATTGAAAACTCTTTCAGTTTTCATTTCTTTTTCTTAGGTATTTCTCTCTGCATACATACTTGTATATATGCATAATTAATTTGCATCTCATTTAATAAAGTAGCATCTTAGTAAATGAAGTAACATTAATTGAATTACTCACTTGTCGACTCGTCACCAGAATTGGTGTTATTTTAATGAGATGCAACATATATCTTACAATACCTTAACTTTAATATTTATTCGAGCAAACTTTTACTCATACAAGTAAGACTCATTAGATCAAATTTGTACTGATACGGGCGGATCAAGTATAATTTCCAACAAGAGGCATGGTGATTGTCACCCTCTTTTGCAGTTCATCGTATTTGTTGATCTAAAATGAAATGACCTTAACAAATACGTAAACTACTTATTTGGGCATGTCTCAATCCCTTTCATTCAAAGTGGTCTACGATTCATTTCGGTTTTATCAACACGAATGAATATCGACACATTATCAATCATGTGCATGAGCATTTTCATTTATATATCAAACCTTTTTTCATGTCGTTTTAGAGATTTTGTTCGTCTATTTTTTAATTCGAAATGACATCCACTGTGATATTTTTTCAATTTTTTAAAATGTTAGATATCCATTAGCAGTCTAATAGAAATTAACGAAACTAAAAGAACTTGGAATAAAAGAACTCAATAGAATTCTAATAGATGATTCATAGATTTTTAATTATTCAAAACTTCAATATATTTCTAACATATATTTAATAGAGTTCTAATAGATCAAAATTTCAAATAGATTTCTAATTGAAATCTAATAGAATTTTACTAGATTTTGGAAAGTTCAAAACAACACATATGTTATAATTATGTTAGAAATATATAAAATTTCCAATAGATTTCTATTATATGTCTGTGACCTGGCGAGGTTTTAAATGGATGAAGGGAATATGCACGCACGGTGCTTGCGCGTTTTGGTGCAGTTTGAGGAAACCGTGACGTTTGATCCGATTTGAGAAAATTCGGTTCGCTTAAATGCATGTCTCTTTTTATAATAGAATGCTTGACTTTATTAAAGAGAAATTTATTTTATTATTTTAAACATAACCTTTATTGAGTGTGAAAAACGTGACTTTTTGTAAGAAAAAAATGTGATTATATTGAGAAATATATTTTCACATTTTAATGAAAGACAATATTTCTAAAATAAAGCATTTTAATTTATTTAAAAATAAAATAGATTCGCCACCCGGTTCAGCTCCACCTGGAATTGTGGTATACTAATCTAGAATGAAATTTTTATACCGAAAAGAAAATGAGATTTTGAGTTTGGACATAATAGTTACTCATATTATTCAAATTGTTTGGATAAATTTTAGAATCTTGGAATTTGTGGTAGTTTCTGCATTACAACGGCTTTATTTAAGAAATAAATTTAAGAAATAAAATGGGCATTATATTGACTTAATGAAATAATATTTTCTACCGAACTTTCGGCAGAGTAACGGCAGCGTTTGGGTCTTGGCTCGGAAACTCTAATAGAGTTTCCTTACATTCTAGATGTTTGTCCAAACCTGTAAGCTTATTCACACATATTATAGTTTAAGTGGCTCCAGTCGCTCACTTAACCAGACAAATGGAATGCAATGTGCAATAATAAAAATAATGAAAATGAATTTGAATTAATTTTAAAGTTGGGCTTAGAGCCAATTACCCTTAGTTACCTTTTCGTTTGTCCAGGATGACGCGAGAGCCGATGCGGGACCGAAATTGTCAAGAGAAATTTGGTTCATGTGGAAAATAGATCTAACCAAGGTTATGACTATAATCTTGCATTATTTAAAACGAAAATGTTAGACCGAAGTTTACACTGAAATCTTGATCTAACAAGATAGCAAAATGAGTTTATACCTAATGTAGGTGATGAAACTTGGATTTGGAAGTGTTTTGACAGAGTTTCGGGGCTTTTAGGACTCCAAGAACAAAAATGGCATAATATGATTTTTCATTGGATTTTAAAATGAGAGGGGAGCTCCCTTATTTATAGAAAGAGGTAATGAGCCCGCGGGCTCATTGCCTAAGTAATGAGCCCATGGGCTAATCACCTGCCTGACAAAATCTTATCCAAAATCATGGCAAATCTTGCAAAATCTCGATCAGATATGATTTTTACTATTCATAGGTAATGAGCCCTCGGGCTTATCACCTATTTGACCTTTTTTTTGACTAAAACGACCCAATGAGCAAAATTAGTGGCTTTTGCCTCTAGCCCCACCTTATTTTGGCCAAATTCGATCGTTTAGGCCCTCATAATTGGGTTTTTTTGTATTTTCAAGATAGTTTTACTGCTTGACTATTTGACTGTTTTGACTGTATTAATTATTCTAAAATGGACTTCAAGGATGCAACTTGGAACATTATGATGAATGAGATTTTTTGGGATTTTGGATTTTTTTAACAGTTCGGTCCTTCTTGGCTCTCTTTCTAATCGCTGATTGATATAGGTGTAAATCCTCATTGGGCAGAGTGGACCGTGCTAACAGTTAGCCCCTCGTATACAAAATTTTTGTCGTGAAGGTGAAATTGCACATACGCGGATGAAAGAGGAACTATTAAAATCAGTGGTCTTGTGCGATAAGGACATGAAAACTTCTTAGAAAGAATCAAAATTACTTAATTGATAATTTTGAAAAACAAAAATTTTTGCCCCTTCGATTAAGAATGTTGATTAAAAAATTTGAACAAAAATCCGTTGGGGAGTAAATGTAAAAAGAAGAGATGTTGGGGATAAAAGAGAAGGCAAGTTGGAAAAATTTCATGTCCTCAATGGTTCATCAAAAATTTGGTCCACCCATTTTAAAATAGGGTTTTGCATGATGCAAAATATAAATGAAGGGTCATACTTACCTATGGTGTTGCATCTGTTGATCAGTTTTCTCACTTGGGAGTTGGGCACTGTCTGCCACCATTGACCAATTTTTCTCATCATGGAGTTGGGCATTGTCTATCGCCTTTGACCAATTTCTCTCATTAGGGAGTTAGGCACTGTCTACCACCATTGACTAGTTTTTCTCATCAGGGAGGTGGGCACGTCTGCCACCGTGGACTTATTATTGAAATTTCCTGCAAAATACAAGCTAACATGGCACTACAACCGCAAGCACAATACATGACACTACAAAACTTAATACTACTTGACTTGACATGGTGATGCATGTCATTGAAATAAATCAATGTGGCACTACATGTCATTAATATAAATTGTGAAGATCTCACTGGATCTAAGGTTCGACTATAATGTGTCGGGGTAAAGATCTCACTGGATCTAAGGTTTGACTATGTGT
The DNA here is from genome assembly GCA_947683365.1 of Euphorbia pulcherrima. Lineage (NCBI taxonomy): Eukaryota > Viridiplantae > Streptophyta > Magnoliopsida > Malpighiales > Euphorbiaceae > Euphorbia > Euphorbia pulcherrima. The sequence goes on along the minus strand of CANTUS010000004.1, from coordinate 60,696,888 downwards.
GTCGAGGTAAAGATCTCACTGGATCTAAGATTTGACTATGTGTGTTGAGGTAAGAATCTCACTATATCTAAGGTTCGACTATGATGTATCGAGGTAAAGATCTTACTGGATCTAAGGTTCAGCTGTGATGTGTCAGGGTAAAGATCTCACTAGATCTAAGATTCGATTATGATGTACTAAGTAAAGATCTCACTGGATCTAAGGTTCAGTTATGATGTGTCGGGGTTAAGATCTCACTAGATCTAAGGTTTGGCTATGATGTGTTAAGGTTAAGATCTCAATGGATGTAAGGTTCTTATGTCCTATAGTTTAATTTTGGATGAGGATGGTAAAATATAGTCTTTCGAAAGAGTTTTATGCATTCTTGTTTAATGATGCATGTGATGTAGTACATTTACTGATGTATGTGTTGGGAGACTATGATTCGGACCATAAATTAAACTAAATTATCCGGATCAGGTTTGAAAGAAACAAAAACTTAAACTATGTAAATCCCAAATCCAAATGGAAACATCCGGACAAAGATCCAGCTACAAGGCTATCCATTGAAGATATCAAATACCTAAGCACATGGAATTATCAAAATAAAGCTTAGAAAGGAAACAAGCTTTAATTCCTCAAGAACAGCATCCAGAAGAACTGATTGCTATATCTCTGGAAGAAGGCAGATCTTGAGAATATAAGTCTAAAGACATCCGGAAGACTCATTCTTGAAGACAATGGGAAAAGTTTCAAAGGTAGCTTTTCCCTCCACATTTTGGTCTATGAACTCAAAGATCCTTTCCCCAAGACAAAGACAAAATGACAGCTTGCATATTCCAGAGAAAGGACAAAAGGACTGACACCGGACTGAAAAAGCTAACAACCTTTTTCACCTAGACCAATAAGGAGGCGCATGGAGCTCACACCAAAAAGCTAATGGTGTAAAAGTTGGTGCATCACAAAAAGCCAAGTAAAACAATCACTGACAATTTTTCAGCATCAATCCCTAGAATTCAAAAGGGTCAAATTACATTCTAACGGATTGATCAATGGCTCCAGAGGTGCCACCTAAAACCTGATCAAGGGTGAAGATTTATTACAAGTTCAACAACCCACAACGGCTACATATATGATGAAAAGCTATAAAAGGGAAGCTTTACCAAATGAGAAGGTTGGCTATTTGATTGACAAAAATAAGTAACAAAGCACAAGCATTCAATCAGTTTACACTCTCTCCAAGAATCAATTAATTCCAAATCTGTTGTAAGGATTCCTAAGTGAGCTATAAACTTAAGGAATTCTAAAAACCAAAACCTTTGTGAAAACAAGAGTGTAAGGATCTCCAACTTAGGTGAGTTGTGAGATTGGGATACAAGTTAAAGTTGGTGCTCTGAGTGGGAACTCCCTATAGGACTGAGCTTAGATTTGCGGTAGAAGTCTAAGTGGTATATCCTACTAAAGACTGAAGGACTCAACTGGGAGTTGGTGCTTCTAGTGGTATATCCTACATCCAGAAGAGGCTACCATCCGGAGATAAATTGTAAGGCTTGATTCCTGCCAGTTGGAAAGGAATCCACTAGTGGAAAAGATCGGAGGAAGGAAACTCCGGGGACTCAAGTAGGCGGGCCTAAACTAGGATAAAATTCTTTGTGTTTGATTTCTTTAACTCTTTATTTATTGCATAATACTATCATAACTCCATCATCCAGATCATAATCAAACACACTACACTAAGACTTTTTAAAGTGTGTATATTCTTCAAAAAAGGGTCATTCACCCCCACTGACCTTATAAAGACCTTCACAGGACCAACAAGTGGTATCAAAGTAAGTGCTTAAAACTAGAGATCTAACAATCTCAAGCTAAAGGTCCAATATTTTGAATCATACATCAAAATGAGTTTCCAAAATTCATAACTCCTTCCTGAGGGTATGTCCATTACCCTTCCTCCACTCTTCACCGGTGAACATTACACGTTCTGGAAGAACCGGATAAAGAACTTCATACTATCACAAAGCATGCAAGCATGGTTAGTCATTAAAGATGGCCCATATGAGCCTACTTATGAAGTAAACGGTATGACTACCCCAAAGCCCTCAAGTATATGGGCTGAGAATGACTTTAAAAAGTTATGTGAAAATGCAACTGCTATTAACATGCTTCATTGTGCTCTTAGTGTAGCTAAATTTAATAGAATATTCGGATGCGAGACTACAAAAGAGATTTGGGAGAAGCTAGAGGTAACCTATGAAGGAACCACTAAAGTAAGAGAAGCTAAGATTGATCTACTCCAGCAGAAGTTTGAAGCCTTCAAAATGGAGCCAAAAGAATCCATCAGTAATATGAACACTTGATGAACCAATCTATTGAATGAAATGAAGAGGCTCGAAAAGGAAATTCCTGAAGTAGAGATGGTGAAGAAAGTGCTCTGGAGTCTCACCAAGGAATAGGACAATAAGAAGACTGCAATTGAGGAAGCCCATGACCTAAACTTCTATAGTTATGATGAGCTCATTGTCAATCTCTTAACTCAAGAGCTATCCTTGGAGAGATACAACCAACAAGAAAAGAAGCCTGAAGAGAAAAAGAAAGCCATTGTACTAAAGGTAGAATCTACCAGATCAGCTTTATCCAGAGAAGAAGGACAAGCCATGGAACCTCAAAGTGCTAAAGAGCAACTAGCTCTATTAACCAGAAGGCTCAACAGGTTCCTACAAAAGAAAGAAAGAAGGAAGTCCAGAAAATACAAATCCCAAAGATCAAGAGAAGGAACTTTCAGAAGGGACAGGCCCAAAAGAAATCTAGAAGAAAAGAAGGCTCTAGAAAAAGATGCTGCCTATTTTGAATGTGGAGAAAAAGGCCATTTCAGAACAAAATGTCCTAAGCTTAAGAGAACTAAGAAGTTCAAAAAGAAGGCAATGGTAGCTAATTGGACCAACAGTGAAGAAAGCAACATCTCATCTTCAACAGAAGAAGAAGAGACTGCCAACTGTGCATTCATGGCACTGACTGATCCGGAAGAAGGCCAATCCAGAAGGAATGCCTCCAAGCAAGAAACAGTGCAAATCAAAGAATCAGAATTAGAAATAGCAAACACTGACGTAAATTCTTGTTCAAATTCTGCTTCTAATTTTGACCTTGCTAGAGCTCTATCTATTGTAATCAAGGGTGTAAAGAAGAATGCAAAAGTAATCAAGTCCCTAAAAGAGCAGTAATGGAGTTGGCAGAAGATGCTAAAGTAATGGCACAAGACATCAATTTGTTTAGAGCAACCAAACATATTGATGTTGGGGAGGAGAACTTCCTTAGGAATCAAGTCCAAATTCTAAATGCAAATGCAACGGGACTGGATAGAGAAATCAATCTTTTAAAGGAGGTATCCAGGAAGCGGCTAGAGATAAAAGCTCCAAGAAGAGATAATCATCCTCCTTCTCAGAATAGGCTCTAAAAGATCCCTAACCAAAGTATGAAGGAAGCTAGTAGGCAACCACAAGCCCAAAGATATATTGTTGCTCAAAAGGGAAAGGCTAAGGTGGCTTATAACCAACAGCCTATCAAATAAAGAAGAAATTGTAGAGCAGAAGTTGCACCTCTAACTAGTTTTTGGATTCACACCGGACCATCCACCAGTATACAAAACGCTGGATATAAAGGGAACTATGGGAAGACTGATCTGGAGAAGATTAGGGAGAAGTAAAAGCCGAACATACCCATTTCAGGGTGCAGGTTTTGTGGGAAAAATAATCATATTACTAAATCATATAGATTAAAAAATGGTTATTATGATGTTTACCCTTGGCTTGATATGGTTATTAACCTGAGAGGACCTAAATCTGACTGGGTGCCCAAACCCACTTGATCTATTTTGTAGGTATGCCTTAGATCCACACTAGATCAACACACTTGGTACATTGATAGTAGATGCTCAAGGCACATGACAGGTGATGAGAAGGCCTTCATCACACTAACCCAGAAGAAGGGAGGCATAGTAAGCTTTGGGGACAATCAAAAGGGATAGATCATTAGTCATGGAACCATTGGATCTGAGTTAAAGATAGAAGATATCTCACTGGTTGATGGAATGAAATTCAACTTGCTAAGTGTGGCCCAACTTTGTGACAAAGGAAGAAAAGTCACATTTGACTCCGGAGGCTGCTCAATCTATAATAGTAAGTCCAACCAACTCATTCTTTATGCACCTAGAGTAAATAATGTCTATTCTGTAAACATTAAAAATGATAAAAAGAATATCTGCTTGGTGTCTAAAGAAGAAGAATCATGGATATGGCACCGGAGGTTAGGACATGTCAGCATGAACCTCCTGTCTAAACTATCCCAAAAGGAATTAGTAGTGGGTTTGCCTAAGGTTGCTTTTGATAAGGATGATCTATGCTCTGCATGTCAATTAGGTAAGCAGTATAAGAAAAGTTTCCCTTCCATCTCATACATTCCTTCCAAACGAGTACTTGAGCTCTTGCATATTGATCTCTTTGGTCCAATTAAACCATTGAGTTTAGGTAGAAGAGAATACACCACGGTCATTGTGGATGATTATTCTCGATATACCTATGTGCTCTTGCTAGCAAGCAAAAATGACGCCTTTGACTAATTCTCTAAAACATTCATCCGGATAGAAGTTGAACAAGGCATAAGCATTGCACGCATCCGAAGTGATAATGGTGAAGAATTAAAAAATAAGCATTTTGCTGATTTTTGTGACTCCAAGGGCATTAAACATAACTTCTCTGCCCCTCACAGTCCTCAACAGAATGGAGTTGTTGAGAGAAAGAACAGGACCATAGTTGAGATGACTAGAACAATGCTCAATGAAAATTATTTGCAAAAATACTTCTAGGGAGAGGCCGTGAATACAGCATATTATATTCTAAATAGAGCTCTCATTAGACAGACCATAGAAAAGACCCCATATGAATCTAGAAGGGAAGAAAACCCAAAATTGGGTATTTTAAAGCATTCAAATGTAAATGCTACATCCTTAACGATAGAGAGCAACTACAAAAATTTGATCCTAAATTTGATGAAGTAATTTCCCTTGGCTACACAACACATAGTAAGGCTTACAGAGTCTTCAATAAATGAACCCAAACTGTGGTAGAGTCAATACATGTAGATTTTGATGAAACTAACACTGTAAGAAAGCAAAGCTACACTCTCGAAGATCCAGTTCCGGAAGCTGAAAGATCTGGAGAAAAGAAGGAAGTAGGAATTCCTGATTCATTTCAAATTAAGAAGTACAAAGAGGAAGATGAAGGAATATCCTTTGATCCAGAAGTACGATAAGTTAATCTCAACCCACATTAGATTGACTTTAATGAAGGCCAAGAAGGAGTGGTTGAAGCTGAAGTGGAGCAAGTCCCAATTCAACATGAAGGCCTACAAAGGGAGATCTGGATACACAAAGATCTCTCCATTGAAAATATTATGGATGATGTTCAAAATCTAGTAAGAACCAGAGGTCAGCTCAATAGGATGATGAGCCATGCTGCTTTTGTCTCTCTCATTGAGCCAAAGAAATTTCAAGATGCTGAAGGAGATGAAAGTTGGATGATGGAAATACAGGAAGAGCAAGATCAATTCACCAGAAATGATGTGTGGGATCTTGTAGCACCTCCAAAAGGAAAGTCAATCATTGGCACCAAGTGGGTGTTTCGAAATAAGCTTGATGAATCCGGAGTTGTGGTGAGAAACAAGGCAAGATTAGTTGCCCAAGGCTACAACCAGCAAGAAGGAATTGATTTTGAAGAAACGTTCACTCCCGTAGGAAGGCTGGAAGCAATCCGGATTCTATGTACTTTTGCATCATTCATGGGGTTCACACTATACTAAATGGATATCAAAAATGCATTTCTAAATGGTGTGATCCAAGAAGAAGTCTATGTTAAGCAACCACATAGATTTGAAGACCCTAAGCATCCGGATCATATGTACAACTTGAAGAAAGATCTCTATGGATTAAAGCAGGCTCCCAAAGCCCGGTATAAGAGGTTAACCTTATTCCTCATATCCAAGGATTATGTCAGAGGCAGAGCAGACACCACACTGTTCATCAAAAAGAAGAAAAATGATATCATTCTAGTCCAAATTTTTATGAATGATATCATATTTGGAGCTATCGATAAAAGGATGTGTAAAGAATTCAACTCTCAAATGCAGAAGGAATTTTAGATGTCCATAATGGGAGAATTCAACTTCTTCCTTGGTCTACTAATCAAGCAAAGTCCGGATGGAATTTTCATTAATCAATCAAAGTACACCAAGGAGATCTTGAAGAAGTTTGAAATGGACAAGAGCAAGCCTATGTCCACTCCAATGGGATCAGATACAGTCCTATCCAAGGATTGTGAAGGAGAAGATGTTGATCAAAAGCTCTATAGAGGGATGATTGGGTCACATCTATACTTGACAGCTAGCAGACCTGACATACACTATGCAGTTTGCTACTGTGCAAGGTATCAAGCCAATCCTAAGGATTCATATCTCAAGATAGTAAAAAGAATCCTTAGATACTTCCTAGGAACCACTAAAGTTAGGTTATGGTATCCTAGTAATGGATATTTCACACTTCAAGGGTTCACAGATGCAAACTATGGTAGAGACACTCTTGAGAGAAAGAGTACATCTGGAGGTTACCGTTTCCTTGGAGATTGCTTACTTTCATGGTACAGTAAGAAGCAAACTTCAGTTGCCTTATCTACTATAGAAGCTGAATATATGGTAGCTGGAAGTTGTGTAGCTCAACTCCTCTGGATCAAGCAACAACTTGAAGATTATGGAGTTCAATCCGGATGTATGGATATTATATAAAGAACCTAGTACTCCATAGCCGGATGAAGCAAGTCAACATAAGGCATCATTTCATTAGAGATCATGTAATGAAGAAAGATGTTGCATAGGTATACATTCCAACCAATGAGCATAGAGCAGATATCTTTACCAAGCCATTAAGTAAAGATCAATTTGGAAAGCTAAGGGAATCAATTGGTATGTCAAATCCAATTTGAAGCTAATCTGGAAGATAGTCTAAGATTAATCTGGATCATTAGCAAGATAGCCTAGTCCGAAAAAGAAGAGCTATTGAAGAGGAATTTGTTCCGGAAGAGAGTATGCTACATCAGCAGACAAGAAGGACAAATGGCAGTAAAAGCGCGTAAAGATGACATTAACTTTTTGAATTTCAAAAGTCTAATGGGTGTTACATGCGCGTAAATTCAATAGTTGTCATTCAAAATAAACTATTCCCATTCTCTGGTTTAACTGAATTTACCTCTCTCTTAAAAATTCGGTTGCCATGTCATCAATCCAGCCAAACTACTGACATCCGAATTACCAAACTACCCTCACTTTGAAAATTCTATATAAACCCCTCAAATTCACCCTTCTTCCTCACGTGAGCAACTACTCTACTGTTACTCTACAAAAATCAAAACCTAAAACCCTAATTCCTCTTAAAAATTCTCTTAAAATGGCAGCAATCATAAACTAAGAAAAAACCCAAAATCTCCCAGCCAAAAATCTCTTCTCAAAATCCGACCTAAAAGATGCTGATTTTGAGCCATCAAAACTAAAACCCAGCGATTCAACCATTACTACGGACTTCCTAGAAGACAATTTTCTATTTGAAACACCTTATTTCTCAATGCTAATCGATGATCAGTATTTGGGTGACTTTCTCAAGATCAACTGCCCAACGTATCCGGAATTGGTTAAAGAATTCTATGACAACCTCCAAACCCATAAGGAGTTTGACTCCCTGCAAACCAAGGTTCAAGGGAAAGAAATCACCATTACCCCCGATTTCTTTGAAAAGAGACTGAATATGAAGAATTTTGGATTACAACTACGGACCGATGGAGATGAAGTGGAAGTGAAGTATGATTCAAAGCTGTGGTTATATCCCAATTACTTTGGGGACAAATTTTCTACTCACTCCCCAGAGACCCCACGATTTCTCCAACATATCATGGCAAAGCTCATTCTAATCCAGAAGGGATCCTTGACAACATTCTTTTCCTTGCAACATTGCATCTTACAACACTGGGTTGGATGTGTGGGAATCAACTGGCCTATACTGATAATTAGTGTTCTCAAGAACCATGTCAATTCCCACGGGGCTCTAATTACTCGGATCCTCTTAATATATGAGGTAAATTTGACTGGTTTCCATACTAAAAATGGAAAAGAAATTCTAGAGGAGAAATTCAGAAGCTTGACCTTTGGAGAAGAATGGAATGAAGAGAAAGCAAAGAAGCTCAGGGATGACAGAAAGAACAAGACTCGGAAAGCTCTAAATGCGGATGCTATGGCCCCTGCTCCTAAAAAGCCTAGGACTGCCAAGGCCAAGGCTCAAAAGAAAATCAATGTGGTTCCGAAAGATGTAAATAAGGATACTATTACCCTCAACCAGATCCTAAAGTCTAGTCTGGAGAAGCCAAAACCAAGGGGAAGGCTGATTAAGACTGTTGATTTGTTGAAAAGACCGATTTGTGATCCAAAAGCAAGGGAAACCATTCTAGTAGCTGCTACTACAATAAGAAAGGGCTATCAAAAAGGTCAAAAAAGAAAAGCATCAGAATTGCTGAAAGGGGGAAATGGGTCTGATGAAGAAGAAACAGAAGATGAAATGCCAGCGCCGAAGAAGCAGTTCACTAGGATGGGGTGCACTTTTGATAAAGCAGTTAAGGCTCAAAAACATTAGAAGAAAATAGCCAACAAGCCAACTGCTATAGTTATTAATGAGGAGGCCGCTAAGAGGGTCGTTGTGGAGGAGTTAGCTAAGGCCAAAAGCTCAAAAGGCAAAAATGTTGTAGGATCGAATGAGGATATCCTTCCGGAGGATCCTCAGTATGAAGAGATGATGGCTTCTGTGGCAAACAACTACAGAATTAACAATCTTACCATAGAAGGACCAGATGATCCTCAGCTACACCAATCCTCATAGATCAAGTTGCCTTGGTTGAGGTCTTAAAGATTCTAGAATTCGGATCATTCAACTTCCTACCTATCACAAAACCTCTTCCTGAGAACCTGCTAATTCTGAAAGCTGAAATCCCTGTAGAAATAAGTCCTATAAAGGTAGTTGTAGAGGGTATTGAGGACAGTTCCAACACACTAGGGGGAGTTATCATAAGTCCTAAAAAGGAAATGGAAACGGTGACATAGGATATTTTCTATCATCTGGGGGTTGAGGTGGGATGAAGTGAAGAAAAAGAAGTCTCAAGCATCCAAATTCCATATCCATTTAATGAGGTACCCCTTGTCATTGCTTCTTTAAATTTTGGTGTTGATCTTGCTAGTGATGACTCAGGAGTTGAGACAAGGGACAACTTGGATACACATGTCCCAAATGTATCCAAGGAAGGTGAGCCCAACCCGGATAATATCATTCCGAAGAAGGAACATGGTCTGAGATCCGAAGAGAATGCTTCTAAAGCGGACTCTAATAGCGAGGCCAGCCCGAGGGAAAGGTCTGAAGAGAGGCAAGAAGAGCAAGATAAGTCCAATTCAGTGGAGACCAATAATGAACCCTCTGAAAGTAGCTCTAGTTCCGGAGATGAATCTTCTAGCTCCTCTGAAGAAGAATTTCCTCCAAAAGTTAGCCCTATGAGAGTGCCTGCAAATAACACAGTAAAAGCCAAAGTTTTAGCAGCACTTCATCTACTAAAAGAGGCTGCCCAAGAGGAAAATGAGGAAGGGTACATTAAGTAGAGCCTCCGGACAATATGTACCTGTCTTAGAGGGATTGAAAAGGAACTACTGAGACAAGCTACTGACTCGGATGTAAAGCAGGAGTTGGGTGTAATAAAAAATTCAGTAAAGAAAATAGAAGACAAAGTCCTAGATTTTCTCACTTTTAGAGCAATTGTAAAAGCCTCTCTCTCCCATATCACACCAATTCTATATGAGCTTAAGGAAAATGGTTCCAAAGCCAACCGGACTGCTGATCAAGCCAACACCTTGGCTTCAAATAACTGTGGAACTATAATTGACAAGATCACATCCTCCTCTTCCTAGCTCTCAGAAGAAATTAAATCATATCTGGATATCAAGTTTGAAAACTTGTCAAAACTCATGGCTGAGAAGGACCTCGAGCCTACTATCACGGATCTAGGCATTGACCAGCAAGTCACCCAGGAAATGCTGGTGCACTTCATTGAGAAAACTCTTCCCAAAATTGAAGAAAAAATACTAGATGACATAGGCGATGAAATGCAGAGCCGTCTGGCCGGATTAGAGAAAATAATAAATGATTGGAAGGCATCCATCACCAAAGACATCTCTCTTCAGACGTAATCCATTCATAATATCCGAAAAGGGATTAGTGAAGAAATAACCCTGCTCTAAACCTGAATCAATAACCTTTCAACATCTAGATCCTCTTCCTCTCTTGCAATTTTGGAAAGCCAGCTTCTTTCGGTATTCCATAACCTTATTCAAGCCATTGGAGATTCCAGCTTCTTCGATCAGAAAGGAATGATAACTCTCCTAAAAGTCCTTTTCTCTTACTATGATCCTAATGATCAAGAGTTTGTCTTGCGCATTCATCTGTCAATAAAGCAATCCCATCCAGCCTTACTATCTTACTCCTTCAATGGTTGATAAGATTATTGATGAAAGGTCTAAAGGTAGTGTTGACTATACTATTTATTCAAAAGCGTGGCAAGCAGGTTAGGATAACAAGACTTATATGGGGATAGAACCCCAAGCTGAACACAAAAAGGGGAGAAGAGTATACCAGAATCCGGCAAGGGAAAGGAAAAGGAGGGAGGACCATCTAGAGAGAATTAAACTAGCTATAATTTTTGTAATATCTTGTAATAACTAGATTCACTATTATATATTTCTGTAATTTGTAATCTGAACTCCATTGAGGTTAACTATTGTCAATAGCAGAAGTATATATACTGAAAATATCTAATTCTCAAAATGTTGCTTCTAAAAGTACTATCTACAATTGTATTAAAACAAACTTAAAAGCTAGAATTGAAAAATATTAGGGGAGTTAGGATGCTAGAATTATAGGGGAGTAAAATATGTAAATGTCTAAGTATCAAGAATCATACTTAGTTCATATATACTCCATTCCCTTGTAATTAGTTTTTGTTTCCATCAAATGGGGGAGATTGTTGGGAAAATATGATCCGGACCGCAAATTAAACTAAATTATCCAGATCAGGTTTGAAAGAAACAAACTCAAACTATGTAAATCCCAAGTCCAAATGGAAACATCCGGACAAAGATCCAGCTACAAGGCTGTCCATTGAAGATATCAAATACCTAAGTATATGGAATTATCAGAATAAAGCTTGGAAAGGAAACAAGCTTTAATCCCTCAAGAACAGTATCCAGAAGAACAGATTGCCATATCTCTAGAAGAAGGCAGATCCAAAAAATATGAGTCTAAAGACATTCGAAAGACTCATGCTTGAAGACAATGGGAAAATTTTCAAAGGTAGCTTTTCCTTCCACATTTTGGTCTATGAAGTTAGAAATCCTTTCCCCAAGACAAAGACAAAATGACAGCTTGCATTTTTCAAAGAAAGGAGAAAAGGACTAACACCGAAACGAAAAAGCTAATAACCTTTTCCACCTAGACCAATTAGGAGGCGCATGGAGCTCACACCAAAAAGCTAATGGTGTAAAAGTTGGTGCCTCACAAAAAGCCAAGTAAAACGATCGCTGACAACCTTTCAGCATCAATCTCTAGAATTCAAATGGGTCAAATTACAGTCTAACGGATTGATCAACGACTCCGGAAGCACCACCTATAACCTGATCAAGGGTGAAGATTTATTACAAGTTCAACAACCCACAACGGCTACATTTATGATGGAAGCCAATAAAAGGGAAGCTTCACCAAATGAGAAGGTTGGCTGTTTGATTGACAAAAATAAGTAACAAAGCACAAGCATTCAATTAGTTTACAATCCCTCCAAGAATCAATTAATTCCAAATCTATTGTAAGGATTCCTAAGTGAGCTATAAACTTAAGGAAATCTAAAAACCAAAACCTTTGTAAAAACAAGAGTGTAAGGATCTCCAACTTGGATGAGTTATGAGATTATACAACTTAAAGTTGGTGCTTTAAGTGGGAACTCCTTGTAGGACTAAGCTTAGATTTGGGGTAGAAGTCTAAGTGGTATATCTTACTAAAGAGTAAAGGACTCAGCTAGGAGTTGGTGCTTCTAGTGGTATATCCGACATCTGGAAGAGGCTACCATCCGGAGATAAATTGTAAGGCTTGATTCCTGCTAGTTGGAAAGGAATCCACTAGTGGAAAAGCTCGGAGGAAGGAAACTCTAGGGACTGGAGTAGGTGGGGCCGAACCAGGATAAAATCCTTTGTGTTTAATTTCTTTAACTCTTTATTTATTGCATAATATTATCATAACTGCATCATTCGGATCCATCATCTAGATCATAATCAAACACACTACACTAAGACTTTTTAAAGTCTATATATTCTCTGAAAAAGGGTCATTCACCCCCCTCTGACCTTATAAAGACCTTCATAGGGACCAACAGTGTGATGAGTTTTACAAGTGCATGATCAATGAAGTTGGCATCTGTTGGTGACTAACAATGTCTGCATGGCAACTTGGTGCCTTTGCATCAGTAAAATTGTAATATGCATGTAATGAGTAATGCACGTCCTGCTTATATAATAGATTTTTTGCAAGATGAAATTGTGTAGCTGCTGGATGAGGTTTGGTTGCTTGGTTCTCAATAGTACTCTATTGTACTATTGGCTTCTTAGTTTCTGTCATTCTCAGTGATGATGAAAATTTAATTTTGGGTTGGAGCCCTAGATGTAGGCTTCATAGCTTTAAGAGATGAGTTTTTCGTGTTTTATTATTGTTGTGTACGTTACACTCGGATTGATAGGATGGCCGTGCATTTTATATGTACTTGACTATTTGAACAATATGGATTTTTGGGTCCTTCTAATCCAATGAATTCCTGAGTTGCGAAACTTTTTCCCCCTAGTGGCATATGGTAAGATCTTGGCAAGTAAACTCAGGTTGCTTGGACTGACGAAGGTTAGATTTTATTCTTTTGACCGATTGTGTAGACAGTGTGGCATACATCAGTAGTTCCCAGAATATCTATGTAGTTGAGTGCAAGAAGATTGGCTTCTCACATTTTGGAGATCTGGGAGATTCAAATGCTAGTGTTGATAAACAATACTGCTTCTTTACAAAGGCTTTGATTCGATGATGTGCTTATTCTCATTTGGTAAGTCATTATGATGAGTGACTTTGATTGTGTTTGCATGCAGAGGTTATGCCCTAATTTTAGCCTAAACCGAAGCACAACGGCCTTTTCTCTTCCCTTGTTTTTAACCTTGATTTTTGCATAAACCGCCTTTTTGGGTTTTTGATTTATCGGGTTTCCTTAACCTGGACCACCCTTTTGGGTTTTCAATCCAGCATGCTCTTTTTTTCATCTTTTTTAGGCATGTAATATCATGAACAAGAGTGCTCACATGAATGTTTCTTTTTACATTTATGTGTATTCATTAAGTGCATTAATTTAATAATTCATTAAAATGACACATCCATCAAAGAAATGTTTTTAGGCACAAAAGTTTGGTATCTATTCCCAAGAACTTTTCTCCCGTTATCAACTGTCCTTTTTAGGTTTTACTGATTGATTTCTCTCTTTCTTTTATCTTTATTTTTGCCAAAAAGTCCTCACTAGCTTTTAGCAGACACATTTTTCTAGTTTATGTGGCATTGCTTAAGCTTGTTCTTGTTCGATTGGTTAATGAACTTGTTTCCTTTAATGTCCGAAATGTGTAGCATTCCCTTGATGAGAATCTATTTCACCATGTTGGGTCTGTTGGGTGTAGCTTGCCCCTAGGATCAACATGTACTGATTTCATTTAATTTAGGATCAATTTTCTTGATGTAAACCATGTCAATTATTTTTAATATCCTGATCGTCTTTCATTGGCGCATTTTTTGAATTTGACCTGTTTGCTTGGTTCATGTCGGTTCTCGTTGGTAAAGGAAGGATATGTTGTTTCAATGATGTCATGCCCCGGGTTGAGACATTTTTGTATAACTATTTGGAGACTTTCCATTTACTAGATGTTTCTGGCTGATTTGACATTATTCATGTGTGTTCCGTAAGATCTTTATCGACTTTCATGCTTCTTGTTTAAGTAGTACGCCATCAAGAAAAGCAAATCGTTTGAGATTAGTCTCATCAGATATGTTGGTTTAGTTGTCATTATGATTGTGTTGTTGTTGACGTCCTTTTTGTATTCATGCTAAAGTTGCTTGGGAGTCTGCCATCTGATTTTCTTGTATAGTACATAGTAGATTTCATCTAGATTACTTTGGGGCATGGTTTGAGTGATTCTTCTCTTTGTAACTTGTTTGGTGACTTATCTGTTGACTTGAGCAGATTCTCTGATGATCTTTTCTTCATTTGTCCCTATGAGTAGTAAGGAAATTTTATTGAATTAACATGCTTGACTATGAGTAGTAAGGACATTTTATTGATTGGACATGCTTGATTGAACTAGGCAAAGGCAGCCACATGTTTTTTTATCCTTTTTTCTCTGTCTTTTTTTAGGAGTCAAGTTATTTGAAATAGATACCATTTTCGGGTTTGTCTAATGTGCCTAAATTTATTTCCTTAATTGGAGCATCTTAAATGTTGAATATGTCAAATGTATGCTGGAATGAATACATGGAATCGTTATAAAAAACATTGCATATGTAATAAGATTTATTCAAAATATTATTTATTACATTGTTTAGTTCAAAAGCACTATAGATAAGAGCAATCTTCATTATTTAGCGTAGCTCCCACTTCTTTCGAGTACCTACTGCTGGCCAAACTATTCCCAATTTGGGCTTTCATTTTGGACTTCCAAAGTTTCTTCATCTGAATGATATTCGAACTCTAGGTCCTCAAGATCAAGTTGTTCATAATCTGGGTTTTCATTCCTCATCATCCCATGGATCTCATCTTCTTTCAACTGATCTTCTTCATCATACTTTTCCAAATTTTTGTCATAACCTACAGCATCGTTGAAGGTTTCAAATCTCTCCATTCTCATTTCATCCTTATACCTTTCATTGGAACCCTCCACTAGTTTCACAATAAAAGCTTCTTTGTCGGGAGCTCTACTTACCAGCACTCAGACTGCCATCCATCTCAAATAGTAATCCTCAAAGTACTCGTTTGGATGTTGTTTTATCCTTTTGAGGTACTGCATTGTTGATCCCTATGCTTAGGTATTTAGGGTCAGAGGGGGGTGAATGAGCCTTTTCTACGGAATTTATAGACTTACAAAAACTCTTGTGTAGCATGTTTGATTTTGGTCCGAAGTTGATGGTTCTGGATGATGCAGTTTTGATATATGATGCAATAAATTAAAATGCATAATTAAAATCAAACACATGGACTTTATACTGGTTCAACCCCGCCTACATCCAATCCCAAGAGTTACCTACTCCGAGCTTAAGTCCACTAGTGAGATTCCTTTCAATAGGTAGGAAGTAAGCCCTTACAGTTGTCTCTAGATTGTAGGATACACCACCAAGCTTACTACTATGGCTGAGTCCTTCCAGATGTAGGTTATACCACTAAGGCACCAACCCTAGCTGAGTTCTCTTCAACTTGTCTCCAGAAAATCTTCTCCGGATATAGGATATACCACTAAGGCACCAACCTTTGCTGAGTCCTCTTCCTTGGGATGTTCCACTTAAACTCTCTAGTCTAAGCTAATCCCCTATCTCAATACTCACCCAAGTATGAGATATTACACACTTGCTTTATTAAATGGTTTGGGTTTTGAATTCTTCAAGTTTATAGCTCACTTGAGAATTCTTAAAAATAGATTTTGAGTGGTTGGTTCTTAGAGGGATTTTGATTACTGATTGAAATAGCTTGAGTTCTCTATATAATAGCTTCTTATGAAATCAACCAGCACATTCTCAACATGTGAAGCTTCCCTTTTATAGGCTTTGATCATAAATGTAGCCATTTTGTACCATTCAGGTTGATCTTGAATCTTCACCATTGATCAGGTATGATGTGGCACTTCCGGAGCCATTGATCAATCCATTACAGATATAATTTGACTCATTTGAATTTTTGGGATTGATGCAAAAAGCTGTATGTAGTCATTTGTTTGGCTTTTTGTGCACTGCCAAATTCTAGTTGAGGTTTGTCAGTTGTGTGAGCTTCACACGCCATCCTATTGGTGTAGGTTAAAAAGGTGGTTGCCTTTTTCTCTTTCCAAGTCAGATATTTTTCCTTTTGTGAAATGCTTGCAAATTATCACTTTTTCATTCTTCAAGGCAAAAGGATCTTTGACTTCAAACCAAAAGTGGAAGGAAATATGATTTCAAACAATTTCCCTTTGTTTGGATAATTGAGTCTTCCGGATGTCTTCATACTCAACTTATCCGGATGTTCTTCAGATTCAATTTATTCGGATGCTCTTTAGTCAGTCTTCTTCTTTTGGATGCGGATTTTGAGAGGTTAAAGTTTCTTTCCTTTCCAAACTTTAACTAGATGCTTACCTTGTGGACTTAGGTGTTTGAAGTCTTTAATATGTGTCCGGATGAATTATCTTGGACTCTTGTGTTTTTGTTTTCTTCAAACCTGATCCGAATATGTTCTTGAATTAGTTCTTCTGGATCATTGTTTTCCAACAATCTCCCCCATTTGATGGAAACAAAAACCTAAGTACATTTAAGCATAAACATAGGAGTTTATAAGCTAAGTCTGATTCTTGATACTCAGTCATTTACAGATTTAATCCCCCATAAATCTAACATCCTAACTCCCCCAATATTTTTGCATTCTAGCTTCCAAGTTTTTGAAGTACAATTGATAGTTGTACTTAGAAGCAATTTTTTGTTTAAGTATTTTTCACTATATATACTTCTGCTGCTAACAATAGTTAAGATCAATGAAGTTTCGGATTACAGATTACAAAGTATATAAGTGAAAATTTTACAGAGCTAGCTATTACAAAATTTACAAGTTAAAAATAGTTATTCTATATAAGATAATTTACTTCCTCTTCCCAGAAGCTTCACCTTCCTCGCTTGTTCTCTTCTCTCCCTTTTTGTTTGCATCAGTTTGGGGGTCTATGACCACATATGTTCTTTGATCCCACTCTTTTTCCATGCTCTGGAGTACACTAAATATTCTACATTTCCTTCTAGATGCTTCTCTATAATTCTGTATACAGTGGCAACAATGAGATGGAGTGGTTTGGTGAGCTTCCGAAGCTATAAGTAGGAGTTGGCTAGATCTCGACGCATCTTAAGAGCATGTTTTCTATCTGCTTCTTCTTTAAAGAATGGGAATAGTGCCTTGAGAAGAGTGAGATTGCACTTGTACCTAAAAAATCATGTATCCCCAATGTGCTGGATAATGTTTTGAATGATTGGGAGGAGAAGGCTTTCTGGAATTATAGGTGAAGTCCCGGATGAAGGAGTAGTGAGAGAGAGTTGAGATATACAAGATTTGAGTTGTTAAACATCCTTGATTATGTCTCTACAACAATTATGAAGACTTGTATTAAGGTGCCGGAGTTCAGTGTTAAAATTTTCTTTCCAAGTGTTGCTAAGATTTCCAGTTCTAGAAAGATGTCACTGGAAGTCGTCGCTCACATCTTCCATGTGTTTCTCCTGGAGCTTTGGTAGCTCTTCCTCAAGAAAATTACATAGTATATCCTTAGATGTCTGTTGTTTCTTGTTGAGAAGGGTTAATTCAGAGGAAACATCCTTGGAAGATTCTGTGATGGCTTAGGGAATGAATTTTTCCAAGTATTCAAACTTGTTGTCTATGTACTCCTTCAGTTCTGCTTTCATATCAGTAGATAAGGAAGTGATTTGACCCAAGATTGTGGCACAATTATCCTCTACTCCAGTTGCAGGTTGAGTTGCTATCCTATTAGCATTGGTGATTGCAGAGGTAAGTTAGGTCAATTGTGGAGAAATTTTTGAGAGAGAGGTTTCAATGACTTGTTCATCTGTAGGGAATAGATCAACCTCTCTTTACTATAGTTTTTATCTCTCCCAACTATGCTTTGAGATCTGGAGTTATGGATTTTCTTGCATAAGCTTCTCCACTGATATCAATTTTGTGTATATGTCCCGGGGCATTTTCTTGATCTCATCTTCTTTGTGCCACTCAATGGTAGCTTGCTCTAATAGACTTAGGGCCATTCTTATCTTCTCAACTCTAGTAGGCTTTAGATTTATGGTTTTCTGCTTTACCTCACTATCCGAAGATGATTATTCTTTGGATCCGGATTTGCTTTCGATTTTAGTATCCTTGGAGCTTGAGGATTCCTGTTATTGAGGCTTCTTAGGTTCTTCAACCCTTTATTCCACCCTATTGACTGAAATGGCCTCGCCCTGTGATCCCACTATAGTAGTGTTCTTAGTGGGTCTCAGACCAATTCCCTCCTCTAGAGCATTGAGCTTTGGATTAGGCTCAACTACCTTAGATGCCTTTTCAGTTACATCTAAGTTACCTTGTTAGTCTGCAACCCCATCAACATTTCCAGTAGCAATATTTGAGTCAGAGATAAGAGTTACCTCTATGTTCTATTGTTATGTATGCTATGTTGTTTCATTTATCCCTTCTTCCATAGTTTCTGGAAGATTGGCATTCTCCTAAATCTTCCATTCCTTTGCCTTTTTAGGACTTATGGTTCGCACTTCCACTATTTGATCAGGAATGTTGGTAGTGTCCTCAATTTCCTCTCCAAATTCCTTTACAAGTCTTTTAACTTCGATGACTTCTGCTTCTGGATTTAAGAGGTTATCTAGAAGTGGTTCCATTCTTGCCTTAAACACGTATAGCTCAGCTTCGCTATATTTACTCTCTTTGAGAAGATCCAAATCTTTAGGATAGATGACTATAGGTGGAATGATATGGGTTGCAGTGCCGGAAGAGCTTCCGAGTCCTTCCTTTTTGAGTTGATTAGCTTTGAGATTATCCTTAATTGCTTCCATCATTTTGTTGAACTATGGATCCTCCAGATGAATTTTGTCTGGAATAATAGGCTTTGCAATGACCATAATACTATTCCCTTTCGATTTCTTGGCCGCAGCCAATTCCTCCACTCTAGTATCCTTAGAGGAGGGCTCATTAATTGATATGCCAGGAGCAGATTTGTGCACTGTAAGTTTAGATCTTTTGGCCTTCAAAGCTTCACTAAAGGTTGGTCCCTTCTTAATGAGCTATTTCATTTTTGGCTCTGGAGCTTCATCTCTTATGTCCTTACTTTCACAACCACTATCCTCTATCAACTCTTCAAGTTAGAGAAGCCCCCCTTTTTCTTTTGGCTAGGATAGCTTCTGCTAGTTTAGGAGGTTAGTCTTCCACTATTACCTCCAGAGTTATCACTTTCCTCCCTTCTTTGCAGTAGCTTTAACAAGCCTTCCCCTTTTTGGCTTTTGTGGAGTCTTTTTCATTAGCTGAGTAAGAATCAAGGCATCTTCATTCACTTCTTCAACCTCTTCCTCTATAGGCTTGAGATTAACCTTCCTTTGAGCTCTAGGCTTTGTGGTTCTAGCCCTTTTTGCTTCTGGAGCAATTTCCATAGATCTTCCGGCCTTTCAGACCTCACTCTTTTCTTTCCCTTCCCTTCTTTACTTCAAGGGTTTCTCCTTATCCCAGACTTCTCTAAAAGATAGTTTCTACAAGTTTTTCTCCAAAATTTCCTTCCCTTGAACTAACTTGACTCCGGGCAGATTTATCCCATTTTCAAGGAGTATTTGGTAATGAGCGTGCCATGGGTGTACTTATGCTACTTTGTAAAGCGCATAATCAGAACAGGCATGTTTAAGAATTTTATCTCCACCCAATGCTGAAGAACACAATGTTGAAAGGATGATGCAGTGGTGAGTGAGCCTTTCTCGATCAAGACAAACTTTGCTAGGACAAATTGCAACAACCTTGGGGTTTCTGGCCAATAAGTAGAGAATTTATCTCCAAAATATCACTCTGGAAGCCATAGTTTTGGATTATACTTAACTTTTAGCTTGTCACCACCATTCCTTATAAGGACCCCTTCATTCTTCATCTGGAAATGAGTCATAAAGAACTCCGGAGTGATTGTAATGACTTTTGCTTATACCCTCGTCTGGAGGGCATCCAAGTAATAATGGACCATAAGGTTGTCATAATTTTATCTTACAAGAGCTGGATAAGAGGGTTGTTCATCTTGAGAAAGACTTCCAAATGTTGTTCGTTTAGGAGTTAGGTGGTTTGGTGTAGAATAAGAAATTATTGCCCGAATAGTTAGAGGCAATCACTATATCTGGGGTTTTAGGCTTGAGTGGGATGAAATCTCCATTCATGAGATTAGTATCCTTGAAAAGGTTTCTAGAGGGGGGGATGGTTTTGGTTTTAGTGTTTGCCATTTGAGAGTGATGATTGAGGTATTTCTAGGGTTTTGAAGAAAAAATTTGTAGAGTAACAGTAGATGTATTACTTGTGTGAAGAAGAAGATGGACTTCGGAGGTTTTTATAGATTTTTCAAGGTGAGGGTAATTTTGTAATCTGGTTACAGTTAAAGTTAACTAGATCAATGATGTAGCAGTTAAAATTGAGGAGAGAGGTAAATGGCATTTAAACTGAAGTTTGAACGGTTTAATTTTTAAAATAGTTGTACCTTTTTACAGCGCGTGTTTGAAATTCAAAATGTGTACAATTACTTTTTCATGCTTTTGCTGCCATTTATCACTCCTTGTTTGCTTATCTGGCAATATTCCCTCCGGATCTAGAGTCATACTTCATTTCTTAATTTTGAGAAGGCCAAGATAACTATTGTTTGTCTTCCAGATTATTCTTCAAATTGGATTACACATTCCAATTGACTCTCTTAGCTTGTTGAATTGATCTTTACTTAGTAGCTTAGTAAAGATACATTCCCTTTGCTCAATTGTTGGAATGTAGGCCAATGTTACATCCTTTTTCATGACATGATTTCTAATGAACTAAAGCCTGATATTAACATGCTTCATCCTGCTATGTAGCATCGGATTCTTTGACACATCAATTGCACTTTTGTTGTCATACATAACTTCAACACATCCTGCTTGAACACCATAATCCTGTAGTTGTTGCTTGATCCATAAGAGTTGAGCAACACAACTTCCTACTATCATATATTCTGCTTCTATGGTTGATAGTGCTGCCAAGGTTTGCTTCTTACTAAACTATGAAACCAAGAAATCTCCAAGAAAGTGACAGCCTCCGGATGTGCTTTTTCTTTCAAGCATGTCTCTACCATAATCTCCATCAATCTATCATGGCAGTGTGAAATTTCCATTACAAGGATACCATAGAAAAACTTCAGTAGTTCCTGGAAGATATCTAAGAACCCTTTTTAGAGCCTTAAGATGTGAGTCCTTTAGATTGGCTTGATACCTTGCACAGTAGTGAACTATATAATGTGTGTCAGGTCTGCTAGCTGTCAAGTATAGAAGTGATGCAATCATCCCTCTGTAAAAGCTTCTGGTCAACTTCTTCTCCTTCACAATCCTTTGAAAGGACTGTATCTTATCCCATAGGTGTGGACATTGGCTTGCTCTTGTCTATCTCAAACTTCTTTAGAATCTTCTTGGTATACTTTGACTGGTTTATGAAGATTCCATACAGAATTTGTTTGATTTGAAGACCAAGGTTGAAATTTAGTTCCCCATCACTGACATCTCAAATCCCTTTTACATTTGAGTGTTGAACTCTTCACACATCTTTTCATCAGTTGCTCCAAAGATAATGTGATCTACATAAATTTGGACAACTATGACATCACCCTTCTTCTTCTTGATGAAAAGTGTTGTGTCTGCTTACCCCGGATGTAACCCATGGATATGAGAAATGAAGTGAGTCTCTCATACCAAGCTCTTGGTGCTTGCTTTAATCCATAGAGGGCTTTCTTTAACTTGTATACATGCTCTAGATGCTTTGAATCTTCAAATCTAGGTGGTTGCTTGACATATACTTCCTCTTGAATAACTCCATACAAAAATGCACTTTTGACATCCATTTGGAAATGGTGAATCCTATGAATGATGCAAAAACACATAGGATCCGGATTGCATCTAATCTTGCTGTGAGTGGACGACCTTTTCCTCGCCAGGTGCGGCTGCGTGAGATGCATCGCATGGGGGCGGAGAAATAACAATGCGCTGTGAAGCATGCCGAGGGATTGACCCTTATTTTAGTGTGATGGAGATATTGAAGTTGATGTTGAATTTTAGTCTAATTTAGGTGTTAAAGGATATGATATCAAAATCCCGTACTTAAAATAGAGTCACCACCCAGTTCCTCTCAACCAAGAAATTTTGGTACGATTTTCCCACCAGGTGGTAGACCATACCTTAAGTAGAGATTCCGACTTCAGATGATGTAATCTATTTTTCATTAGGACAAGTTAAAATATTTCTTTCTTTCTTAATCGGTTTAATCCATCCTATTTACTTGTGTTTTCGGTTATTATATTGTTATCGCATTTATCAAGCATCGAATAAATTATTACAGTCATCCAAGAGTGACTGTAGAAATTGAAATTATTACAGGGCTTTCAAATCCTATACATTCTCTATGCGATAAATAAAATACATGTGAGCATGGGATATTGTAGTCCCTCTCGCGAGATGATGATGACGTGTCCCCGATTTTAATGCCTCATAATAAAAGTTCTCTTTAGAATTTTTATTACCAATATAATATTCCTTGCGATTTTTATACTTGGTAGAATCCAGTTCGGCGTGGCTAATAACGCGTTCGGTAGGAGCTTGAACCGATGATTTACACCCAAATTAAAAATACCCAATAAAATATCATTTAAATTCAAAAAGATGCCTTTTGACCCACTTTTTGTGACTTTTTAGACTCCTGGGCCCGCTGGCTGTCTGCTTGCCGGAGGCTAATGCCACTACCGGCATCAGCCATGCCACCGGTGGCATCACGCCCCCGAGGTAAAAATTCTAAGTCTTATAGCCCTTTGGCATTAATATTACTGATTTGTGCTGATTCTTGTTGATTTGTGTTCTTTTTTGGGTTTTCAATCATTTTTTACTGGTGCCCACTGCTGGTGCAAGAAATTGAGGCCGCCGGAGACATGTGATGTCACTGACGGTATCACCCATGTTGCTAGAGACATCACTGATACCGCTAGTGACATCACATTCACAGAGACCTCACTTTCTTGTGCGATCCTTTCTTCATGGTATCCAGAAAGCCATGTAGCCTACCTACATATTGATATCACCAACGACATCAATGATGTCACCGGTGGCATCTGCCATGTCACCAACGACATGGCTGATGCCACCGGTGACATCAGCCACATCACCAGCGACATCAACCATGTCGCCGGTGGCATCAACTTTGCCTTCGGCGGCATGACCTTCTGGACAGCTGTTTTGTTTCATTTATTTCCGACCTGGTTTATTTTTCGAAGCTAGAATATACCGTGTAATGATGGAGGTCCAAAACCTTCGGAAAACAAACCCCACCCCATAACATGCGGTATTTTCACTAATAATCTGGTTAAAACAACAATCAAATCTAAAATTTGGTTAAAAATGGAATTTCCCCACAAATGCCGTTCAAATCTCATTTTAGCCATCCAATAGGGCTTTATAATACTGTAAATAAATAAGCCGTATCCATGCTAACTTGGGTCTTGTTTGGTTTGTTGACTATACATGATCCATGATATATTAGGCCTTCGGGTATTTTATCCATCGAATAGAAAAAAATGTATGGATTTGGAGGCATTGTAATAATTTTATTTTTCGCACTTATTTTTGGATGATTGCAATAATTTATGCATCATTTCAATTGCTTGATAAACGCAAAGACAACACAATAACTGAAAACACAAATATATAGGATGGATTAAACCGATTGAGAAAGAATGAATTATCTTAACCTGGCCTAATGAAAAATAGACAACATCATCCGAACTCGAAATCTCTACTTAAGGTACAGTCCAACCACCCGGTGGGAAAATCGTACCAAAAATTTCCCGGTTGAGCTAAATCGGGTGGCGACTCTGTTTTAATTATAGGATTTCGATCTCATATCGTTTGAGAATTGAAATATGCAAAACCATTTTCCAATCACCTCACTCATCATCCCCCGTTATTTTAAAGAGGCCGGTCCACCGGTCCGACTCTGCAGCCGCCACATAAAACATCGTCCGCTTATAGTGGCGACTTTGCTGGGGAGCTCTCTTTAAACTTGAACTTATCTTTTCATAAAGTTTAAAAGGATTTTGATGATGTATTGAAATCATTGGCCAAATTAAAACTTCATTCTTTTTTTATAACATTTTATCCTCTCGCGTATAGATAGTTCGGTAATTTTTAGGTGCCTCATTTTACCCAAGAAGCTCACAAAAGTATCACTCATGCCCTGTTGGAAATGAGGATGCCTAGTGCGTGGATCACTCATTTTAACCAACACGTGAACTCCTACAATCGCACCTATTTGGGTAGTGTTTGAGTAATGTGGAATCAAGGTAAACGAGAACCTACTACATCAACAACCCTATACCAAAGCCACGCTAGAAAAAGCCTTAGCACATCATTCCTTTAGGATCACCAGAACAAATAAAATAAATGGGACGCACTTCTTTCGCCATTACCGGCGAAGAAGCCAAACTCCATTCTTCCAAAGAGGCGTTATATGAGAGTCATAAGGTTTAAAGAGGGACGATTTGCGTGCTATGTGCTCTGTGATCATGCACCCCCATGCATCTGCTTCAAGAGCCAAAAATAAATCAACTTACCCTTACCACTTCCACCCGTGGAAGAGGTTTAGCAATACACATAGGGCTTCTCTTGTGCCTCCGTTGCATCACCACATATCACTATGTGTAGCGTGAAATACAAACATCCCATGTATGTTGGACGGATAAGCCATCACATCATCTCTAACCACATCTATGTGTAGCCATACATATCATGCACCGCTTCAAAAAACAAAAAGCATACATACCATTTATACCATTTACAACCCATTCATGGTCTGACCTATAGTTCATGATCCTAAACAGTCTTTCTCCCAAATTTGAACCTTCACATGTCTCTTCATCGCGATGACAACTCTATCTCGCCTAAAGAATAGACTGGTCCTCCCCCCGCCTCAGAAATGACTGTTCACTCTCCATCCCTTGGGTCAGAAATCACCACCGCTATTATCCAGTTTCTGAACTCGGATCAATTCTATAACATCATTCAGGAATTGATACAGGTGTCCTTCAAGAGAGCCATAGAAAGTTAGAACTTTGACCAAGTCATGTGATCTCCGGGCATGACACCCAATAGTAATACACTCTAGCAATAACTGCCAACCACTTACCCCGGACAAAGGGAAGAA
Organism: Euphorbia pulcherrima; assembly: GCA_947683365.1. Classification (NCBI taxonomy): domain Eukaryota; kingdom Viridiplantae; phylum Streptophyta; class Magnoliopsida; order Malpighiales; family Euphorbiaceae; genus Euphorbia; species Euphorbia pulcherrima. The sequence goes on along the minus strand of CANTUS010000004.1, from coordinate 60,671,503 downwards.
GCCTAGAGTCCAATTCTTCCATCATTCTTTGACATCTTGCCTCCAAAGTTGGTCGCTCCATCATAGTTTAAGATCTCCGCTACCCCAATGCCTCCTCAGTAGGGCCAGGCCATACAATATAAAGTTAAAGCCTTCTCGCATCAATTGGTGACAGCAGGCTGTAATCAGAAAGAGGGAAGGGTCCAACCAGAGGGCAACCAGGTCTTTCAAAACATTAACTCACTCATACCCCTACCTCAAATCATGGTGGACTAAGAGACCACTCAGAAATTGGCACTAGCTGCCACTATTCAGCCAAACAATGGTCTTAAGTGTAGCACAAATCCATGGAAATTGCCGCTTAATGTAATCTTCACCGAATTAGGGGAATCTGGCATTCTCAAACCTCTTCCCGACTACAATCCTCCTATGAGAGAAGAAGGAAAAGGCTTTTGTGGATATCACATACTGTCAGGTCACCATACCAATCAATGTAAAACTTTAGTTCGCACCATCTAACGTCTGGTAAAGGATAAGAAGATTATCAACCCCGAAAGAGCATCCAGCCCCTTACCAGAGTTTGGTGACCAGACACAAATGATTAATCCTGGCTTTCCTAAACAAGGGAATGCACCGCAAGATCTCATCAAGGCCATTTACTCAAATGGTAAGGGAAAGTCTCACTCTGACAGTAAGGACGAAGAGTTAATTGATGAAGAAGCCAAGGAGGTTATGACCATTATGATCAAAGCCATGACAGTCTTAGCAAAGAAGCATGGTCAAAATTAAACAAAGAACCCCGTAATCAAGGCCACGAGGCAGTTCACCGAGGTCCTCACCGGGGAGCAAAGTCAAGTGAGAGGCACCTCGTCCAAGTACCAAGCATAATGAGACTCAGATCGCCATCGATATCAACACCGAAGACCCTCCGCCTATGAAGGATGAAAAGCCTTGATTTGCAATACTTAGAGTTTAGACTTTTTAGGTACCAAACTTTGAGCTCCACGAATAACTTCCATTTTCCTTACTTATGTCATGTCTCTATCATTAGATCCACGCATTCATACGAGCATACACATGATGCTTCCGATATTCAAGATATTTTACTGCATGAAATTAATTTGAGTACAAATGAAGGCTCTTATATGGTAATCAAATCCAATAATTTAACTCCTATCAAACAGATGTGAGATAATAAAGTGCTTAAAGACCGCAATAATGCTTTTGCTTGGTCCCTAGATCAGTAGTCAGATTGTTGAACACCACTGCTCTCTTCCAGAATTAACTCAGCAACCCTGCAATGGTACACCTTCAAGCTACCAAAGAAGTATCAACTAGTCCCTTGAAATGGAAAATCGAGACATACACCTACCAATAATTGATGAAGCCCAACCACCATCAAATAAATATCATAGCCAAATCTTAGACCAACGTCACCACCAAGGAAAATGACCTAATTCGCAGAGAAACACATCTTCACCCAACACAAATTAACCTGCATCAAAACCCTTGACCAATAAAGGTCAGGCGACAACCGCCCCTAAGAGCATAAAATATGAGGGCAAGTACCTTTACCCCATGAACCACAAAGATGTCCACACATCTGAAGTCGCGATTAGCTTTCCAAGTAAACTAGCGAAGTAAACTACCATTTCACCTTTCAAAAGGCACCAAGTAAAAGGCCCCCGAGCCAAATATCACTTGGTCAAAACCCTCTACCACCAGTACAAGGGGCAAATTTAGGCCTAAATAGGAAGGGCTCTACAAACCATAGACAGAAGGAGCACTAAGAATAGCAATCAGAATGACAATCGAACCAATCAAGAAGGCTCTGTGTAAGCGCTAAAACTCCCATAAACTAAACACCTTGCAATATGGCCAACCAAAATTACTCGATGTAACTTTGAAGGTCAGAATGAATCGGGTGATCCAGGTGAAAATCTAATGGACACTAGGGACCTTGGAGAATCTATAAAGGCACAACCAAGCATACAACAGCAAATCAGATACCCAATACCCTTGCCAAAAGTCTTAGACCCGGCACTGAAGCATCTAAGACCTTCCGATACCAATGTTAAGTTCAGATCAAGTTGAGAAGGCTGTCATGTGACCAAAGATGGTACCAAATAAGCGGGGTTATTAAAGTCATGAGTATAGGCAAGAGTAAGTTTATTGATATAGTCAACCAGGACAGGCTTAAGCATTATTAGGTCTAAACAAAAGAAATAAATCAGAAAAGCGGCACACCAAAAAATATATACAATAATCGCTCGCCTTTTGGTCATTTACTGATCGGACAAAATTTAGGGTGACATCTGATAGTCGGTATCCTACAAATCGAGCATAATAAAATTAGGGGATGAGTCAATATAGCCCGCTGAACTGGAAACCCAAAAAGGGCAGTTCAAAAAAAAATTAGGGCACGAGAGAAAACAGTGAGATGTTAACTTGAAAACCTATAAAGGCTGATTAACACCAGGGGTTCCATTAATGGAAATGGTTGCCAACATCTTTTACTCAAATTAAATTCACTCGATAAAAGTGTCTTGTATACTGAAACCTCTATGTTTGTGATTGTATGAATGTCTGGCGACTGAGTGATGGAAACATCACAAGTAAGCTTAATTGAGGATGCTCTGAGCTCATCAGTGTAAGAAAAATAAATAAATAAAAAAATAATATAAATAAAAATCCGGATAGACTGAAAACATCTAGGTTTATGCAAAAGTCTGAATAAGTCTGCTAGGTTGAAAACCCGAAAGGGCAGTCTATGCAAACGTTGGAGTCATGATGGAGCCCGAATTTCTCCAGTTCCCTCCAAACTGCGTTCCCTAGGCTCCGCAGGAAGCCCCATAGCTATTAAGTGTGGCTCGCCGTAGCAGAATTTGAAGAAATGGTCGAATCTGTGTTTCTAGGAAGTTGATGCCGTTGGAGATATGAGCGATTCCGCCAGCGACATGGATTGTTTTGGGCGATATTAGTTGATGCCGCTAGCGACATGGGTATAGGCGGTTTTTAGGTGATGCACCTGGTGATATGAATGATGCTGCCAGTGGCATGGAATTAATTTTCCCAGCAACATCAGAAGTAATTTCATCATTTCAGATCCATACAAAACTGGTAAACAGCCCTATAATACATTTTCGAAAGCTGGTGCGAGTGCCAATCAATTTTATTCAGTGAAAACCCGAAGGCGCAGACCACTCAAATAACCAAAACATCTAACCTACCAAGCCAAAACCAAACAACAATCCAAATTGTTCAAACCCAATGTATCGTGGGTATAAACCAAAATCCAAAATAAAAAAGCAAAATTAAAGCATAATCTAGGCATGCCTGCCACCACCGGGCAGATGAGATGAAACATCCTCGGGGCTCACTAGCCAATCATAACCATTATCCTCTTCTCTTCCCTCAGTCATCGAGACACTGCTGGACTCCTCAAAGCAACAAATAGATGTCTGTCGGTGGACCTCTTCACTCCTCTGTAACTAGTGCTACTAGGGTGTGCACGATCCAGATTTTGCTTGCTCCTCCATTCCTGAACGGCAGCCTCTAGCTGACCCTCAAGGTCGCTCACATAATCCCGGAGTTCTGTAGTCTCCTCCTCGTATCTTCACCGGGTCGTATCAGTGTCTGATAGGGAAAGGGCCAAGAAATCCTGCAAACCATGGAAAACGTCAATAATGCACTTCATTCATAGCATCCATACATGTATGTTATCTTATTTTAGCATGTCATGAACAGGGAATATACCTAAACAAGCAGCGATTGCCCGATAAGCATGTCCCGGAGAGCAAAATTGTTCTCTGCCAGTTACTCCACATGACTCCACGCCACCTGAAAAAGCCAAAAGGTAAATCATTAACCACATGCATCCAAGGGTAAACAAAAAAGCAATTATCAAGCCTTATATAAGTGGTGCTTTCTGGCATAAAGATCGGAGCATGCCGGCTCGAGCCTATGTTCCTGGGTTAGAACTCACCTCGAGAGTTCATCAGTAGGAACTAGGTTTCCATCGGGTTGACCTGACACCCTTTCACAAAATTTATACCCTCTGGTTCCCTATAGTACTGCATCCCACTCTAGTTATCACGGCCTCTCTTCATTGCAAGTTCCAAAAAAGCATGAAAGACACACATAAGCGACATTCCTAAACCCAAACAATTGCGAATCATATACATAAATGAAATAATACTTCGAAAGAGCGATGCCACCCTTGGGACATCGGCACACTCCCGCCAGCTACATCCATGCCTGCCTCATCCTCCCCCTGAGGCTCGATCCCGACATTGCCTTCAATCTCCTCCTCTTCCTCCTTTTCTTCCACCTCCTTGACATCCATAATACCGTTGAGCCACCTTTTCTCCTCCTCTAACCTTTGCTCATTGTGGTATTCAATCGCATCATTCCTATAGATGCAAGGGCACAAGGGGAGTAGGCGTTACTGGTGCTGCTCGTAGGAGCCCAGAATACTTGGAATGACCCGGCCATCCCCCTTGATATATTTGACTTGGTCAGCCGTAAATATAATCAATAGATAGGGCCGCCATAAGCCCCTGGGAGGATAGGCGGACATCGACCTATCGGCGATTGGGACAAACCTCTAGCCCTGAATGTGTTCCCCCAAGTACCATTACTGAGACAAGGGGCACTCCACGATAAACTGACGGTCGTCCACCTCTCTCCTGACCCTCAAGACTTTCAGCAGGTTCTCCACCCCATCAAATGGGTCCAAGACAAGCTACACCAACAACCAACCAAAACAACCAATGTAAGTACAATGTGAATTCATAAACACTCTTTGTTTACTAATGTTTTGTTCTAAATGTGAAACAAGGAGTGAATCAAAAGATCCCATATTGACCTCGATTGCACACTCAAGACCTCCCTATACTTTGTGGGGTACTTGGCCTTTCCGCCAGTACCACCACACCAATGGGCAAGGAAATAGGAACCCGGCTTCATGGTCTTCTTGAACTCGACTAGCTGGAGGATCTGATGCTCAAAAGCCCAGGCCTGCATAAGTAACAATTAGTCAGCTCAAAAACATCCTCAGTAAATGAGACATGCACAATCAAGTAAAATTCTTCCAAGAAGATATACCTGGAGTAGCAGATGGCAGAGCCGAAGGGCCTTCCCCTTCTTCTGAGCACTCGCATCTAGCCTGTGGTACATCTGGGCCAAGATGGCCCTTGACCAATTCTTCTTCCTAATGCCTGCCACATCCTCCACGGCAAATATTAGCCCATAGTATATCTTGCTCCCTGAGATCGGGAAAAATAGCAAGGCGAGCAAGGAAATCATGAAGGAGCAGACACAAGCATCTCTCTCATCCTCGGGCACCGCATCTGCCCTAGTCTAGTGCTAGTACAACTCACCATAAGATAGCTGCCCTGAGACAGGCTTCAAACCAAATAGCTCCTTCGCCCGCCTCACCACGAGCCTCTAGATGTGATATTTGTCCATATAGGCATCAAAGTGAATGACCTTGTCCGTCCAGGGAAGCCCGGTCATAGCTACGACATCGGAGGGCATGATTATCACTTCCCCAAATGAGAAGTGAAAGGTGTGGGTGGTTTCAGATCAACTCTCTATAAGGGTTGTCACGCCCGAATGGGAGAGCTTAGGCATTAACATCGGCATGATTCAGGCTAAGTCCCCAAAACTTGTCTCGTTAATGGCTAGCACGAGTTCAGGATCATTTTTCGAAATATGGTGCCACCATTTGCTGATGGTGCCCATACCTCCAGTATAAGTTAGTCCGTGTGGCTGTAAAAATCAAAAACAAATCATATAAGCCCCTATTTATCTTCTCATCACTGGTACCTGATGGAAGGCTGCTGACATCACTTCTGCTAGAAGCGATATCGCCGGTGATATCATCCATACCACTGGCGATATGGATGATATCGTCGGTGACATCACTTTAATTAGAAGTGACATCATGCATCCCTAAGCCTTTTTACAAGGCCTGATACCGCTGGCGACATCGCTCATGTCATTGGCGACATCACAACCTGCGGGCAGAACCTGTTTTCCCTAAAAATCGCACCCATCGTGCCAAAACCACAACAATCACAATTGATCAAACCATAAGCCTAAAAATAGTGAAAATCGAACCTAAAGCATGTAACATCAATTTGTAATCAATCTATTTCACTCTCATAACTCGTATCATGGCACGATTTTGAGCCTAAGGCTGAAGAAAAAATCAACCCAAAAAGAAGAAATTCGAAGTTTTGCAGGATTACCTGGACGTAGGAAAGATGTTTTTCCTTCTCAGGAGTCAGATTGGTAATAGGGGAATGGATCCCATACCCATACGTCTTGGCCATCTCCTTCAAGCCGTAAGCAATAAGAACCGAGAGAATTTTCAGCCTCTTGACGGAGGAATCAGGCAGGCTCCCCTTAGCATTAGCGGATTTTCCCTTGAAAGCCTTGGCAATTCTCTTCATGATTGGAATGACGGAGGAAATGAAAGGTTTGAAGAAGAGGAGCAAAAGGGGTAAGGTTTTGCAGAATGAAGAAAGAAAGGAGTTTTACTACCTTTTAAACTGCCGCGCAAAATTCAAGGAGTTTTAATTTATCTGAAACTGCCTGATTCATGCCGTAGGCGGCATCACTCCATACCGCTAGCAACATCACCCGCTTCGATTTGAATTTTGAATTTGTTTGACTAGTGAAACCTGCCACGTGGCACTCATGCCACCAGCGGCATCATTCCATACCACCAGTAACATCAGCCATGTAGCCAGCGACATCACCTCCTTCTAATTGAATTTTGAATTTGTTTGACCAATCAAAGCTGCCATGTGGCACTCATGCAACCGGCGGCATCATTCCATACCGCCAGCGATATTAGTCATGTCATCGGCAACATTAGATCTCTCCATGCCTTTTTTTAGCCATCCTCGGTGAAATCCTGACTCTAGCCCCAACATCCCTGAACTTGCACAAAGCTACATACCATAAACCTAATATGCTCATTCTGTACACTACCCAGAGATTATGGCATGACCCAATACATGTCACCCTTCATGTTCACCTCTTCAAACGCCAATTAAAGGTCAATGATACAGTTTCTGTACGTATCACCCATCGGGCTCACCCTTTAAATGCCAACTAAAGGTCCCTAATACAGTCTTTGTACGTATCACCCTTTGGGTTCGCTCCCAGAATGCCAACTGAAGGTCCTGGCATGAACCTGTACATGTCACCTTTGGGTTCACCCCACCAAAAACCTAACGTGGAAATACACCCCATAATCCACAAAGCTCAAGTCCAATCAAGGGACAATCTATCCGCAAAGCACAAGTCCGACCAAAGGACAATCTCTCCACAAAGCTCAAGTCCGACCAAGGGACAATCTCTCCACGAAGTACAAGTCTGACCAAGGGACAACCACTCCATAAAGCACAAGTCTGACCAAAGGACAAGCTCTCCACAAAGCTCAAGTCCGACCAAAGGGAAATCTCTCCACAAAATATAAGTCCGACCAAAGGGCAATCTCTATACAAAGCACAAGTCTGACTAGAGGACAAACTCTCCACAAAGCACCAGTCTGACCAAAGGATAATCTCTCCGCGAAGCTCAAGTCCGACCAAGGGACAATCTCTCCACGAAGGGCAAGTCCAACCAAGGGACAACCACTCTACAGAGCACAAGTCCGACCAAAGGACAAGCTCTCCACAAAGCTTAAGTCTGACCAAAGGGAAATCTCTCCATAGAGCACAAGTCCGACCAAAGCAGAAGCTCTTCACAAAGCTCAAGTCCGACCAAAGGGCAATCTCTTCACAAAATATAATTCTGACCAAAGGGCAATCTCTCCACAAAGCACAAGTCCAACCAAAGGACGGACTATCCACAAAGTACAAATCCGACCAAAGGACAATCTCTCCGCGAAGCTTAAGTCCGACCAAGGGACAATCTCTCAATGAAGCACAAGTCTGACCAAGGGAAAACCACTCCACAAAGAACATGTTTGACTAAAGGATAAGCTCTCCATAAAGCTCAAGTCCGAGCATAGGGCAATCTCTCCACAAAGCACAAGTCCGACCAAAGGACAATCTCTCCACAAAGTGCAAGTCCGACCGAAGGACAACCTCTCCACAAAGCTCAAGTTCGACCAACGGATAATCTATCCATAAAGCACAAGCTCGACCAAGGGGCAACCAATCCACAAAGCATAAGTCCGACCAAAGGGCAATCTCTTCACAAAGCATAAGTCCAACCAAGGGACAATCACTCCATAAAGCATAAGTCCGACCAACTGACAATCTCTCCACAAAACATAAGTCCAATCAAAGGGCAACCTCTCCAAAAAGCACAAGTCTGACCAAAGGACAAACTCTCCACAAAGCACAACTCCCACTAAAGGATAATCTCTCCACAAAGCGCAAGTCCGACCAAGGGATAATCTCTCCACAAAGCTCAAGTCTGACCAAGACCAAGGGACAACTACTCCACAAAGCACAAGTCTGACCAAAGGGCAATCCCTCCACAAAGCACAAGTCCGACCAAGGGACAACCACTCCACAAAGCATAAGTCCGACCAAGGGGCAATCTCTCTGCAAAGCATAAGTTCGACCAAGAGACAATCTCTCCACAAAGCACAAGTCCGACCAAAGGGCAATCCCTCCACAAAGCATAAGTACGACACTCCAAAAAGCATAAGTCCGACCAAGGGGCAATCTCTCCGCAAAGCACAAGTCCAACCAAGGGACAATCTCTCCACAAATCATAAGTCCGACCAAGGGGTAAACAAGTTGTCCATGAGATATCATTCCTATCCCTTGCTCTTTTATGCGATCATACTGACCTATGGTAGTAGTGATCCCCCGAGGGGCAGCCCGTGAGCACAGGATTTTGTAGTCCCTCTCGCGAGACGAAGATGACATGTCCCCGATTTTAATGCCTCATAATAAAAGTTCTCTTTAGAATTTTTATTACCAATATAATATTCCCCACAAATTTTATACTTGGTAGAATCCAGTTTGGCGTGGCCAATAATGCTTTCGGTAGGAGCTTGAACCGATGATTTACACCCAAATTAAAAATATCCATTAAAATATCATTAAAATTCAAAAAATGCCTTTTGTCCACTTTTTGCGACTTTTCAGTCTCTTCGGCCCCCTGGCTGACGGCTTGTTGGAGGCTGATGCCACTAGCGGCATTAGCCATGCCGCTGGCGGTATCACCGTATCTCCGGTGGCATCAGCCATACCGCCGACGGCATCACCATGTCACTGGTGGCATCACCCAAAACGGGCCCCTGCACAGATAGCCTTTTTGCCCCTTTTGGTGGAATTAGTCAAAAAGGCCTCGAAAACCACCCCATTTTGCCTATAAAAGCACACCTTAGGCTTCGGGAGAGAGGAGGCTGAAATTAGGAAAAAGAAAGATTGGAAATTTAATGTTAGAAGGAGAAAATAAATTTTAGTGCGATAAGAATTAGATAAGGTAGGAAAAAGGATTCCAATCTATTTTTCCTGGTTTTTCTTCTTTGAACTCTCTGATTATGAGCTTAAGATCAGTAGGTCTTTAAGTTAAAATCAACTTGATAGGATTTAGAGACTTAAAAAATTTACAACTAAATCATCATTACAAGCTCCCTAGAGGTGTTTCTTGGTTCACGAAGAGGTGCATTCACTCCCCCGAGGTAAAAATTCTGAGTCTCGTAGGTCTTTGGCATTAATATTACTGATTTATGCTGATTCTTGTTGATTTGTGTTCTTTTTTAGGTTTTTGATAATTTTTTACTGCTGTCCGCTATTGCTGCAAGAAATTAAGGTCGCCGGAGACATGTGTTGTTGTCAGCGGTTTCATCCATGTCGCTAGAGACATGATCGATGCCACTAGTGACATCACATTCCCAAAGACCTCACTTTCTTATGGGACCCTTTCTTTATGGTATCCAGAAATCCTTGTAGCCTGCCTACATGTTGATTTCACCAGTGACATTAATGATGTCGCCGGTGGCATCAGCCATGTCACTAGTGACATTAGTGATGTCACCGGCGGCATCAGCCATGTCACCAGCAACATCAACCATGTCGCCGGTGGCATCAGCTATATCTTTGGTGGCGTGACCTTCTGGACAGCTATTTTATTTCATTTATTTCCGACCTGGTTTATTTTTTGAAGCTAGAATATACAATGTAACGATACATGTAGCATTTTCACTAATAATCTGGTTAAAAAAACGATCGGATCTAAAATTTGGTTAAAAATGGAATTTCCCCACAAGCACGGTTCAAATCTCATTTTAGCCATCCAATTGGGCTTTATAATAATGTAAATAAAATCAGTCATATCCACGCTAACTCGGGTCTTGTTTGGTTTGCTAACTATACATGATCCGTGATATATTAGGCCTTTGAGCATTTTATCCATCGCATAGAAAAAATATGTATAGGATTTGGAAGCCTTGTAATAATTTAATTTTTCGCGCTTATTTTTGGTTGACTGTAATAATTTATTCATCATATCAATTGCTTGATAAATGTGAAAACAACACAATAACCGAAAACACAAATAAATAGGATAGATTAAACCGATTGAGAAAGAATGAAGTATCTTAACCTAGCCTAATGAAAAATAGATAACATCATCCGAACTCAAAATCTCTACTTAAGGTACGATCCAACCACCCGGTGGGAAAATCGTACCAAAAATTTCCCGATTGAGCTGAACCGGGTGGCGACTTTGTTTTAAGTACGGGATTTCAATCTCGTATCTTTCGAGCATTAAAATATGAAAACCATTTTCCAATCACATCACTCATCATCCACCATTATTTTAAAGAGGCCAGTCCACTGGACAGGCTCTACAGCCGCCGCGTAAAACGTCGTCCGCTCATAATACCTGAAGGCCTAACATACATCTAATGTAAATCTACCTACAGAAGATGGTTAACACAGATACAACATGCCATACGAGATATATCACAACTCATGTATAGTTAGCAAACTAAGCAAGACCCGAGTTAGTATGAACATGGCATGTTTCATTTACAATATTATGAAGCCCGGTTGGATGGCTAAAATGAGATTTGAACGGCTTTTGCGGAAAAATTCCATTTTAAATCAAATTTTGGACTCAATTGTTTCTTTAACTAGTTTATTAGTGAAAATGCCACTTGGTATGGGGTGTGGTCTATTTTTAGAAGGTTTTGGACCTCCATCGTTGCACTGTGTATCCTAGCTTCAAAAAAGAAACTAGGTCAGAAATGAACGAAGTAAAAGAGCTGTCCAGAAGTTCATGCTGCTGGCGACATGACTGATGCTGCCGGTGACATCAATGATATCACTAGAGGCATCAGTCTATGGGCAGGCTATATGACTTTTTGAGTACCATAAAGAAAGGGTCCTACAAGAAAGTGAGGCCTCTAGCGAATGTGATGTAGCTAGCAGTATCAACGATGTCTTTAGCGACATGAGTGATACCGCCAGCGATATCACATGTCTCCGGAGACTTCAATTTCTTGTAGTAGCAGAAGGTAACGATTGAAAAATGTCTGAAAACCCAAAAACGAATGCAAATCAATAAGAATCAGCATAAACCAGCAATACTAATGCCAAAGAGCTTTGAAACTCAGGATTTTTACCTCAGGACTATGAAATCCACCTCTTCGTGAACCAAGGAACACCTCCGGGGAGCTTGTAATGATGATTTGGTAGTAAACTGGGCACTTAAGTCTCTAAGTTCCTATTTAGATTGATTTTAACTTAATGTCTACTGATTTTAAGCTCATAATCAAAGAGTTCAAAGAAGAAAAGCTAGGAAAAATGGACTGAGATCCTTTTTCCTACCTTTTCTAATTCTTATCTCACTAAAATCTATTTTTTCACTCTAGAATTTATAAGTTCAAATATTAGATTAATCTTGTGTTCTCCCTTGTGTTCTCCTCCTTTTGAAACCTAAGGTGTGTTTTTATAGACAAATTAGGGTGGTCTTCGAGACCTTTCAGCAATTTTCACTAAAATGGCAAAAAAAGAGACTGTCCTAAGGGAGAAGATGAAAGCTGTTTGTAGAGCCCAGTTTGGCCATGCTGCTAACGATATGAATGATACCGCCGATGGCAAAAGGTGATGCCACTGGCGGCATGGGCTTTCAAAAAGCTGACTGCCAGCGGGCCTACAAGCCTGAAAAGCTACCAAATACGGGTCAATGGGGTTAAAGCAGATTTTTGAATTTTAATTATATTTTAATGGGGATTTAGAGATTTATCTTAGTTTGGGTGTAAATCATTGGTTCAAGCTCCTACCGGACGCGTTATCGGCCACGCGAACTGGATTCTACGAAGTATAAAGTTCGCAAGGAACATTATATTGGTAATAAAAATTCTAAAGAAACATTTTATTCTGAGGCATTAAAATTGGGTACATGTCATCATCGTCTTGCGCGGGGGACTGCAAAATCTCGTGCTCACAGGCTGCCCCTTGAGGGATCACTACTACCACATGTCAGTATGATCGCACAATAAAGCTATAGATAGGAGTGATACCTGATGGATGACTGGTTTACCCCTTATTTGTACTTGTGCTTTGTGGATTGGTTGCCCCTTGGTCGGATTTTTGATTCGCAGATTCGTTGTCATTTGGTCGGACATACGCTTCACGGAGAGATTGCCCCTTGCTCGAACTTATGCTTTGTGGATTAGTTACCCTTTGGTCAGACTTATGCTTCGTAGAGAGATTGCCCCTTGGTCAGACTTATGCTTTGTGGATTGATTACCCCTTAGTTGGACTTATGCTTTGTGGATTGGTTGCCCTTTGGTCGGACTTATGCTTTTAGAAGAGATTGCCCCTTGGTTGGACTTATGCTTCACGACGAGATTACCCCTTGGTCAGACTTATACTTTATGGATTGGTTGCCCCTTGGTTGGACTTGAGCTTTGGGGGGAGATTACCCCTTGGTTGGACTTATGCTTTATGGATTGGTTGCCCTTTGGTCGGACTTACGCTTTGCGGAGAGATTGCCCCTTGGTCGGACTTATGGTTTGTGGATTGGTTTCCCCTTGGTCGGACTTATGCTTTGCGTAGAGGTTTCCCCTTGGTCGGACTTATGCTTTATGGATTGGTTGATCCTTGGTTGGACTTGAGCTTTGCGGAGAGATTGCCCCTTGGTCGGACTTGTGCTTTGTGGATTGGTTGCCCCTTGGTTGGACTTATGCTTTGCGGAGAGATTGCCATTTAGTCGGACTTATGCTTTGTGGATTGTTGCCCCTTGGTCAAACTTATGCTTTGTCGATTGGTAGAGTACAGTTCTGAAAGCAGCATGTATGGGGTCGTGCTGCAATCTTGGAGGGGTGAACCCAAAATGTGACATATTCAGGGTCATGCTGAGACTTTCAATTGGTGTTCCAAGGATGAACCCAAAGGGTGATACGTACAGAGACTGTATCAGGGACCTTCAATAGGTGTTCTAGGGGTGAACCCAATGGGTGATATGTATAGAGCCTGTATCAGGGACCTTCAGTTAGCATTCTAGGGGTGAACCCAAAGGGTGATACATACAAAGCCGATATCAGGGACCTTCAGTTGGCATTCCAGATGTGAACCCAAAGGGTGATACGTACTAAGACTGTATCAGGGACCTTTAGTTGGCATTCTAGGCCTGAAACCAAAGGGTGATACATACAGTGACGGTATCAAGGACCTTCAATTGGCATTCTAGGGGGGGACCTAATGGATGATACGTATAGAGACGGTATCTAGGACCTTCAGTTGGCATTCTATAGGTGAACCCAAAGGGTGATACGTATAGAGATGGTATCAGGGACCTTCAATTTGCATTCCAGGGGTGAACATAAAGGGTGATACATACAGTGACGGTATCAGGGACCTTCAGTTGGCATTCTAGGGGAGAACCCAAAGGGTGATACATATAGAGCTTATATCATCGACCTTTAGTTGGCATTCTAGGGGTGAACCCAAAGGGTGATACGCGTAGAGATGGTAACAGGGATCTTCAGTTGGCATTCTAGGGGTGAACCCAAAGGGTGATACATATAGAGCCTGTATTAGGGACCTTCGATTGGCATTCCAGTGGTGAACCCAAAGGGTGATATGTTTAGAGATAGTATTAGGGACCTTTAATTAGCGTTCTAGGGGTGAACCTAAAGATTGACATTTATCGGGTCATGCTATAATCTCTGGGTAGCGTACAGAATGAGCATATTGGGTTTGCTATTGTGGCTTTGTGCCTATGAAGAGTAGAATGAGAACAAGATTAGATAGATTTTAGATGACGTTTTTACTGCTTGATCGATTTTATGAAACAAAAATATTTTTGCCCCTTCGATCAATAGTAAAAGTGTAATAAAAAGCACAAGGGTTTAGAAGTCCTGGGATGTCAGGGCAAGAGCCAGGATTTCACCGAGGATGGTTGAGAAAAGGCATGGAGAGAGTTGATATCACCGGCAACATGGATGATGTCGCTGGCGATTCGAAGTGATGTCGCTGGTGATGTAATTGCCCCCTGGCATCTTCAACTAGTCAAACAAATTCAAAATTCAAATCAATGAAGGTGATGTCATCAGTGGCATGACTAATGTCACTGGCGGTATAGACTGATGCCTCCGGTGATATGGATTAGCCAGTTTCAGATAAATTAAAACTCCTCGAATTCCATGGGGCAGTTTAAAAGGAAGTAAAACTCCTTTCTTTCTTCATTCTGCACATATAGAAATTGTACCCCCATTTGTCCCATTCTTCTCCAAATCTTTCACTTTCTTCGCTATTCTAATCATGAAGAGAATTGCTAAGGCTTTCAAGGGAAAATCCATTAAGGTTAGGGAGAGCCTGCCTGATACCTCCGTCGAGGGGCTGAAACTTCTCTCGGTTCCTGTTGCTTACGGCTTGAAGGAGACAACTAAGATGTATGGGTACAGGATTAATTCCCCCATCACTAACCTGACCCCAGAGAGGGAGAAACATCTTTCCTACGTCAAGGTAATCCTGCAAAACTCAAACTTCTTCTTTTTGGTTGAGTTTTGATTCAGCCTTAGGTTCAAAATCGTGCCGTGATAGTAGTTATAAGCTTGAAATTGATTGATTGTGAACTGATATTGCATGTTTTAGGTTTAATTTTCACTGTTTTTAGGCTTAGGATTCGATTAACTGTGATTTTTGTGGTTTGGCTCGATGGGTGCAATTTTGGGGGCAAAACTGGTTTTACCCGTAGGTTATGATGTCACCCGTGATATGAGCGATATCGCCAGTGGCATCAGGTCTTGCAAAAAGGCCTAGGAAGATGTGATGTCATTTCTACTTAAGGTGATACCACCAGTGATATGATCCATACCGCCAATGGTTTTGGATGATGTCGCTGGCAACATTGCTTCCAGCAGAAGTGACATCAGCAGCCTTCTAGCAGGTATAGGTGATGAGAAAATAAATAGGGACTTATCTGTTTGTATCTAATTTTTGCAGCCGCACGGACTGACCTACACTAGAGGTATGGGTACAATAGGTGAGTGGTGGCACCACGTAGCAGAGAAGGATCTCGAACTTGCGCTGGCCATCAATGAGACGGGCTTTGGGGACTTGGCCCGAATTATGCCCATGTTAATGCCGACGCTTTCCCATCCGATAGTGATGGCTCTTATAGAGAGGTAGTCCAAAACCACCAATACCTTTCACTTCACATTTGTGGAGGTAACAATCATGCCTTCTGATGTTGTGGCCATGACCGGGCTCTCATGGACGGATGAGGTCATCCATTTTGATGCATACATGGACAAGTATTACAGTGAGAAGCCCGTAGTGAGGTGAGTGAAACATCTATTTGGCTTGAAGCCCATCATAGGGCAGCTATCCTATGGTGAGCTACACCAACACTGGACTACAGTAGATGTGGTGCCCGAGGATGATAGAGATGCTTGCGTTCACTCCTTCATGATTTCCTTGCTCACTATGCTATTTTTTTGGTTTCAGGGAGCAAGATCAACTATGGGCTGATATCTGCCATGGAGGATGTGGCAGATATTAGGAAGAAGAATTGACCAAGGCCTACCCAGGCGCAGATGTACCACGAGTTAAATGCAGGCGCTCGGAAGAAGGGGAAGGCCCTCCATCTCAGTCATCTACTACTTTAGGTATACCTTCCTTGGAAGCATTTTACTTGATTGTGAACATCTCATTTACTGTGGATGTTTTTGAGCTGATCAATTGTTACTTGTGTAGGCCTGGGCTTTTGAGCACCATATCCTTCCACCGGTCGAGTTCTAGAAGAAAGTGCACCCGTTGGTGCGGTGGTATTGGCGGGAAGGCCAAGTACCCCACAAAGTATAGGGAGGTCCTGAGGAGTCTTCGATTGAGCTCAGTATGCGATTTTTTGATTTAGTCTGTGTTTCACACTTAGAATAAAACAATCGTAAACAAAAAGCATTTATCAATTTACATTATACCTACATCGGTTGTTTTGGTTGATTATTGGTACAGCTTGTCCTGGACCTGTTTGACAAGGTGGAGAACCTGCTGGAAGTCGCGAGAGTTAGGACGGAGATGGATGACCGTCGGTTTGTCATGGAGTGCCCCTTGTCCCTATAGTGGTACTTAGGGGAGCGAGTCCAGGGTAGGAGGTTTATCCCTATTACCGATAGACCGGTGCCCACCGATCCTCCCTAGGGTTTATGGTGGCCCCATTTGGTGATTACATCTAAGGCTGACAAAGCTGACTACATTGAAGGGGATGGCCGGGTCATTCCTAGTGTCCTGAGCTTCTATGAGCGCCACCGGCAGCACCTACTCCCCTTGTGCCCCTACATTCATGGGGATCATACAATTAAGTACCATAATGAACAAAGACTGGAGGAGGAGAAGAGGCGGCTCAAAGGTATAGCTGATGTTGAGGAGGAGGAAGAAGAAGAGGAATAGGAGGCTGAGATGGAGGTTGATGAAACGTTGAGATCAAGCCCGAGGTAGAGGATGAGATAGGTGCGGATGTGGCTGGTAGGAGTGTGCCGATGTCCCAAGGGGGCACCGCTCTTTTGAGGTATGATTGTGTTCATGTGCATGACTTGCAAATGTTTGGGTTAGGAATGTTGCTTATGTGTATTTTTCGTACTTTTTAGGAACCTGCAAGAAAAAGAGGTAAGGACAACTAGAGCAGAATGCAATTCTATGGTGTACTGGAGGGGATAAATTTTGTGGAAGGGTGCTTGGTCAACCCGATGGAGACCCAGTTCCCACTGATGAATTTTCGAGGTGAGTTCCATCCCAAGAACATATGACCGAGCCAGCATGCTCAAATCTTCATGCTAGAGGGCACTACTTATGTAAGGCTTGAGAACATGATGATTACTTTCTTGCTTACCCTTGGACGCAGGTGCTTATTGATTTGCCTTTTGGATTTTTCAAGTTGCACAGAGCCACATAGAGTAATTGGCAGAGAACAATTTCGCTCTTTGGGACACACTTATTGGGCAATCACTACTTGTCCAGGTACATTTCCTGTTATGACATATTTATGTGAAGTGAAATGCATGCTATGAATTAAATGAATGATATGGAATGTTCTTATTTCTTCTATCTGCAGGACTGCTTAGCCCATTCCTTGGTGGATGTTGGTGCGGCTCAGGGGAGGTATAAGGAGGAGATGGCAGCACTCCGACATCGAGTGGGTGAGCTTGAAGGTCAATTGGTGGCTACTATCCAGGAGAGGAGGAGCAAGCAAAATTTAGACTACACGCACCCCGGTAGCACTAGCCAGAGAGGAGTGAAGATGTCCATCGGTAGGCGCCCACCCATAGTAAGCAGCATGCCCATAACAGAAGGCAAGGAGGAAGATGAGAAAGAGGTTGATGATTGGCTAGTAAGCCCTGAGGATGTTTCATCTCGCCCGCCCGGCAGTGGCGGGCATGCTTATATTTATATCTTCATTTTGCTTTTTATTTCGGTTTAATTTGTACCCTTGATACATTGGGGTTTGATTGGTCTGGATTGTTGTTTGATTTTGCTTTGTTAGGCTAGATGTTCGGAATACTTTAATGGTTTGTGCTCTCAGGCATTTTACTTTGAATAAAATAGATTGCAGTTGAACAGGTACTGGAAATGGATTATAGGGTTGTTTACAGGTTTTGTATAGGTCTGAAATAAAAATCATGCTTCTGATGCCGTCAAAAATAAATTCCATGCCGTTGGTGGCATCATTGATATCGCCAGGTGCATCACCCTAAAACCACCGACACCCATGCCGCTAGCAACATCAACTGATATCGCTTAAATAACTCCACGTCGCCGACAACATCTTCCATATCGCCGGCGGCATCAACTACCCAGAAACACAGATTTTGCCATTTCTTCAAATTTTGCTATGGCAAGCCATACTCAATAGCTACGGGGCTTCCTATAAAGCCTGGGGAATGCAGATTGAAGGGAACTGGAGAAATTCGGGCTTTTTTTTTACTCTAACTTTTGCATAGACTGGCCCAAGGGGTTTTCAATCTATCAAGCCTCGTCTTAATTTTTGCTTGGATAGCCCTTTTTGGGTTTTCAACCCAGCAGACTTATTCCAACTTTTGCATTGACCTAGATGTTTTCAGTCTATCCGGATTTTTTTAAGAAACACTAATGTGCTCGGAGCATCTTCGATTAAGCTTACTTGTGATGTTTCTTCCTCTTAGTAGCCAGGCATTCGTACAATCACAAGCATAGAGGTTTCAGTACGAAAGACACTTTTATCGAGTGAATTTAATTTGAGTGCAAGATGTTGGTAACCATTTCCATTAATCAAACTCCTGGTGTTAACCAGCCGTTACAGATTTTCAAGTTAACATCTCACTATTTTTCTCTCGTGCCCTAATTTTTGTCTGAACCGCCCTTTTTGGGTTTTTAGTTCAGCTGGCGATATTGACTTATCCCCTAATTTTTGTATAGCTGATTTGTAGGATACCGACCGTCGGGTGTCACCCTAATTTTTGTCCGATCAGTAAAAGACTAAAAGGCGGGTGATTATCATATTTATTTTTTGGTGCGCCACTTTTTTGATTTATTTCTTTTGTTTAGACTTGATAACGCTTAAGCCTGTCCTGGTTGACTAGATCGATGAACTCGCTCTTGTCCATGGTCATGACTTTGATAGCCCTACTCATTTGGTATCATCTTTAGCCACACAACAACCTTCTCGATTTGATCTGAACTTTTTATTAAAGTCAGTGTCGGAGGGTTCCAGATGCTTTAATGCCGGGTCTATAACTTTTGGCGAGGGTATTAGTATCTAACTTGTTATTTTATGCTCGGTTATGCCTTTGCAAATTCTTCAAGGTTCTTAGTGTTTGTTCAGTTTTTGCCTGGATCACCTGATTCATTCTAACCTTTAAAGTTACATCCGATAACCTTGCCTTGATTCTGATTGGCCACCTTGCAAGGAGTTTAGTTTATGGGAGTTTTGGGGCTTACACAAAGCCTTCTTGGTTGGTTCGATTATCATTGTGATTGATATTCTGAGTGCTCCTTCGGTCTACAGTTTGTGCAGCCCTTCCTAATTAGGCCTGAATTTGCCCCTTGTAGCGGTGGTGGGGGGTTTTGACCAAGTGACATTTAGTTCAGGGGCCTTTTACTTTGTGCCTTTGAAAGGTGAAATGGTAGCTTGTTTTGCTGGTTTACTCAGCAAGCTGATCGTGACTTCAATTGTGCGCTTATCTTTGTGGCTTGTGGGTTAAAGGTGCTTGCTCTCATACTTTTATGCTCTTGACAGTGGTTGCCCCCTTGGGATTGATCTTTGTTACCCAAGGGGTTTGATGTGGGTTTATTTGTGTTAGGTGAAGATGTGTTTCTCTATGAGTTTGGTCATTTCCTTGGCGGTGACATTGGGGTAAGATTCAGCTACGATGCTTATTTAACAGAGGTTGGGTTTCATCAATCATTTATGCCCCTACGCCAAGGATG
This sequence comes from Euphorbia pulcherrima, assembly GCA_947683365.1. Taxonomy (NCBI): domain Eukaryota; kingdom Viridiplantae; phylum Streptophyta; class Magnoliopsida; order Malpighiales; family Euphorbiaceae; genus Euphorbia; species Euphorbia pulcherrima. The sequence continues at coordinate 60,651,629 of CANTUS010000004.1, read as the reverse complement.
GCCAAGAAGAGGAGAAGTGTTGGAGAAGGTTTGAAAAAGGGAAAGGGGTAGGTGGGTGAAAATTTATGCCGCGATTTTCCATTTTAGGGAACTAGTTGATACTTCTTTAGTAGCTTGAAGTGTACCGTTGCAGGGTTGCTGAATTAATTCTGGAAGAGACCCTTAGTGTTCAACAATCCGACTATTGATCTGGGGACCAAGCAAAAGCATTATCATGGTCTTAAGCACTTTATTATCTCACATGTGTTTGACATGAGTTAAATTATTGGATCTGATTACCAAATAAGAACCTTCATTTGTACTCAAATTAATTTCATACAGTAATATATCCTTAATACTGGAAGCATCACGTGTATACTCATATGAATGCATGGATCAAATGGTAGAAACATGACATAAGTAAGAAAAAAAGAAGTTGCTCATAGAGCTCAAAGTTTGGTACATAAAAAGTTCAAACTGAAAGAAATCTAAAGATTACAAATCAAGGCTTTTCATCCTCCACTGGCGGAGGGTCTTTGGTGTTGATGTCGGTGGCAAGCTGAGTCTCATTCGGATGAGGTGTCTCTTACTTGACTTGTCTCCCTGGTGAGGACCTCAGTGAACTGCCTCATGGCCCTGATCATCGAGTTTTTTGCTTCACTATGACCATGCTTCTTTGATAAAACTGTTATGGCTTTGATCATGGTGGCCATAACCTCCTTATCCTCTTCATCAATTGACTCCTTGTGCTCGTTGTTAGAGCAAAACTTTCCCTTACCATTGGAGTAGATTGGTTTGATGACATCCTGCAGCCCATTCCTTTGTTTAGGAAAGCTGGGATTGATCATCCGTGTCTTGTTGCCAAACTCTGGCAAGGGGGCTAGATGCTCTTTCAGGGTCAATAATCTTCTTATCCCTCACCAGACATTGGATGGCATAAACCAAAGTCTTACATTGATTGGTGTGGTGACCTGACAATATGTGATATCCTTAAAAGCTTTTTCCCTCTTCTCTTGTAGGAGGTTTGTATTTGCAAAAGGGGTTGAGAAGGCAAGCTTCCCTCAATTTGGTGAAGATTACATTAAGCGATAGTTTCCATGGATTTGTGCCGCTGTTTGTCTGAATAGTGGCCGTTGGTGCCAATTTCTGAGAGGTCTCTTGGTCTACCATGATTTAAGGTGGGGTATGCATGATTTAGTGTTCCGAAAGACCTGACCCCCCTCTGTTTGGACCCCTCCCTCTTTTTGATCGCAGCCCGCCATCACCAATGGATGCAAGAAGGCTTCAACTTTAGGTGTCATGCCCGGATGTTGCATTACTTGGTCATACTGAGGAAGCGTCAGGGTAGCGGAGTGCCTAAACTGCGATAGAGTGACCAATGTTGGAGGTAAGGTACCAGGGAATGATGGAAGAATTATACTCTAGGCTCCTTCCCTTTGTCCAGGGTAAGCGGTTGGTGGTGATTGCCAGAGTGTTTCACTATTAAATGTCATGCCCGAAGATTGCATGACATGGTCGCTGGCTCGGGGGATGGATAACTCTTGTAGGGTAGCTATAGCAGTGGGTGTCACGCCCAGATATTACGTGACCTGGTCAAAGTTCTGGTTTACTAAGGCTTCTTTGATAGATGTCTGAATCAGTTCCTGAATGATGTTTTGGAATTGATCCGAGCTTTAAAACTGGATGATGGCAGTGGCGATTTCTGACCTAAAAGATGGGCGATGAGCTGCTATTCCCGAGGTGGGGATAGGACAAGTCTGTTCTCTGGGTGGGGCAGACTTGTCATTGCAAGGAAGAGACATGGCTAGTTGTGAAGGTCCGGATTTGGGAGGAAGATTATCTCGGATCATGAACCATGGGTCAGGCCATGAATGGGTTGTAAATGGTATGGATGGTATGCATGCTTTTTATTTTTGGAAGCGGTGCATGATATGTGTGGCTGAACGTAGATGTGGTTAGAGATGATGGCTTATCCCTCCAACATACGTAGGACGTTTATATCTCACATCATATATAGTGGTATGTGGTGACGCAACGGAGGCACAAGAGAAGTCCTACATATGTTGCTAAACTTCTTCCATGGGCGGAAGTAGTAAGGGTAAGTTGATTCACTTTTGGCTCTTGAAGCCGATGCATGGGGGTGCATGATCACAGAGTACATAGTACGCAAATCATCCCTCTTCCAACCTTATCACTCCCGCGCAACACCTTTTTGGAAGGATGATGTTTGGCTTCTTCATCGGTAATGGCGAGAGAAGTGTGTCCCAAATGTTTTATTTGTTCTGGTGATCCTAAAGGAATGTTGTACTAAGGCTTTTTCTAGTGTGGCTTTGGTATAGGGTTGTTGATGTAGAAGGTTCTCGTTTACCTTGATTCCACATTACTCAACCACTACCCAAATAGGTGCGATCGTAAGAGTTTATGTATTAGTTAAAAGGAGTGATCTACCCACTAGGCATCCTCAATTCCAGTAAGGCATGAGTGATACTTTTGTGAGCTTCTTGGGTAAAATGGGGCACCTAAAAATTACCGAACTATCTACACGCATAAGGATAAAACGTTATAAAAAAGAATGAAGTTTTAATTTGGCCAATGATTTCAATACATCATAAAAAAATCCTTTAAACTTTATGAAAAGATAAGTTCAAGTTTAAAGAGACTATTCCCCAGCAGAGTTGCCACTATGAGCGGGCGACCTTTTCCCCATCCAGTGCGGCCGCGTGAGATGCGTCTCACAGGGACGGAGAAATAACAAGGCGCTGTGAAGCGTGCCGAGGGATTGACCCTTATTTTAGTGTGATGGGGATATTGAAGTTGATGTTGAATTTTAGTCCAATTTAGGTGTTAAAGGATACAAGATCCGAATCCCATACTTAAAATAGAGTCGCCACCCGGTTCAGCTCAACCAAGAAATTTTGGTACGATTTTCCCACCAGGTGGTAGACCATACCTTAGGTAGAGATTCCGAGTTCGGATGATGTCATCTATTTTTCATTAGGCCAACTGAAAATATTTTATTCTTTCTTAATCGGTTTAATCCATCCTATTTATTTGTGTTTTCGGTTACTACGATGTTATCAAATTTATCAAGCATCGAATAAATTATTACAGTCATCCAAGGCTTTCAAATCCTATACATTCTCTATGCGATAAATAAAATACCAAGGCCTCGCATACATCTAACCTAAATCTACCTGCAGAAGATGGTTAGCACAGATACGGCACATCTTACGAGATATATCACAACTCATGTATAGTTAGCAAACCAAACAAGACTCGAGTTAGTGTGAACATGGCATGTTTCATTTACAATATTATGAAGCCCAGTTGGAAGGCTAAAATGAGATTTGAACGGTGTTTGCGGGAAAATTCCATTTTTAATCAAAATTTGAACTTCATTGTTGTTTTAACCAGTTTATTATTGAAAATGCCACATGGTATGGGATGTGGTCTATTTTCAGAAGGTTTGGACCTCCATCGCTGCACTGTGTATCCTAGCTTCGAAAAATAAACTAGGTCGGAAATGAATGAAGTAAAACAGCTGTCTAGAAGTTCATGCCGCCGGCGACATGACTGATGCCGCTAGTGACATCAACGATGTCGCTAGAGGCATCAGTCTATAGGCAGGTTACATGACTTTCTGAGTACCATAAAGAAAGGGTCATACAAGAAAGTGAGGCCTCTATGGAATGTGATGTAGCTAGCAGTATCGGCGATGTCTGTAGCGACATGAGTGATATAGCCGACGATATCACATGTCTCTGGCGACTTCAATTTCTTGTAGTTGTAGAAGGTAAAGGTCAAGAAAGACCAAAAACCCAAAAACAAATACAAATCAACTAGAATCAGCACAAACCAGCAATACTAATGCCAAAGAGCTTTGAGACTCAGGATTTTCACCTCGGGGCCATGAATCCACCTCTTCGTGAACCAAGGTACACCTCTAGGGAGCTTGTAATGATGATTTGGTAGTAAATTGGGTACTTAAGTCTCTAAGTTCCTATTTAGATTGATTTTGACTTAATGTCTACCGATTTTAAGCTCACAATCAGAGAGTTCAAAGAAGAAAAACTAGGAATAATGGATTGAGATCCTTTTTCCTACCTTTTCTAATTCTTATCTCACTAAAATATATTTTCTCACTCTAGAATTCTGTAAGTTCAAATTTCAGATTAATCTTGTGTTCTCCCTTGTGTTCTCCTCCTTTTGAAACCTAAGGTGTGTTTTTATAGGCAAATTGGGGTGACCTTCGAGACCTTTCAGCCATTTTCACCGAAATGGCAAAAAAAGAGACTGTACCAAGGGAGAAGATGAAAGCTGTCTGTAGAGCCCAATTTGGCCATGCCACCAGTGACATGAATGATACTGCCGGCGGTATGGGGCGATGCCTCTGGCGGCATCAGCTTTCAAAAAGCTGACTGCCAGTGGGCCCACAAGCCTGAAAAGCTGCCAAACACGAGTCAAAGGGGTTAAAGTAGGATTTTTAAACTTTAATAATATTTTAATGGGGATTTAGAGATTTATCTTAGTTTGGGTGTAAATCATCGGTTCAAGCTCCTATCGGACGCGTTATCGGCCACGTCGAACTGGATTCTATCAAGTATAAAGTTCACAAGGAACATTATATTGGTAATAAAAATTCTAAAGAGAACTTTTATTTTGAGGCATTAAATCGGGTACACGTCATCAATGTCTCGCGAGGGGGAGTGCAAAATCCCATGCTCACACTTGCTACTAGTGCAAATGTTTCCTTTAAGTCAATGCCTTCTTGCTTATTGTAGCCTTGAGCAATCAGTCTTGCTTTGTTTCTCACCATAACTCCGGATTCATCCAGCTTGTTCCGGAATACCCATTTGGTGCCAATGATTGAATTTTCTTCCGGTTGAGGTACTAGATCCCAGACATCATTTTTTATGAACTGATCCAGCTCTTCTTGAATAGCCATCATCCAGCTTTCATCTACTTTTGCATCTTGAAACTTCTTTGGTTTATTGGTGAGATAAAAGGAGCATGGCTCATCATCCTATTGTATTTCCTCTGGTTCCGACTGAATTTTGGATGTTGTCCAAAATTGATTCAATTGGATAGTTCCTGTGAGTCTGGATTTCTCTTTGAAGTTCTTCGTGTGGTTGTGGAGCTTTTTCTTCATTTACAGCAACTTCTTCTTGTGGTCCTTGTTCATCATCGAGGTTGATCTCATGAAGGTTTTCTGGGAATTCATCATTGTTGAGCTTGATTTTCTCATCCTTCTCTTTCTTGTACTTCTTGACTTGAAAGGGATCCTGAGCCTTTTCAGACTCTGCTTCATCCAGAGTTATATCATACAGACCTTGGTATCAATGATTGTGCAGCCTCCGAAGTCAAAGGTGACTTCTCTCCCTTTATCACAGAGTTGTGCAACACTAAGCAAGTTGTACTTCAGCCCATCAACTAATGAGACATCTTCTATTTTTAACTTAGATCCAATGGTTCCTTGTCCAATGATCTGCCCCTTTTGATTGTCTCCAAAGCTCACTTTTCCACCTTTCTTCCAAATCAAAGTGATGAAGCCTTTCTCATCCGCAGTCATGTGTCTTGAGCATCCCCTATCAATGTACCAAGTTTGTTGATCTTCTGTGGATCTAAGGCAAACCTGCAAAACATATCAAGTGGGTTTGGGTACCCAATCAGATTTGGGTCCTCTCAGATTATCAACCATTTCTCCCCAAGGACAAATATCATAATAACCATTTTTAAATCTATACATTTCAGTCATATAGTTATTTGCTACACAAAACCTGAACCCAGCGACTGGTTTGTTCTGCTTAAGCTTCTCCTCAATCTTTCAGGGATCCTTCTGCCTATAATCTCTGGAATACCTTGCTTTGGCTAGATCTGGACTAGATTGTTTGGTTTGAATTCGGTAGTTCACTGGAGGGGAAACTTCTGCTCTGTAGTTCTCTTTTGCTTGCTGGGTTGATCATTATAGACCACTTTAGCCTTTCCCTTTTGAGCGGTTGTGCATCTCTGAGTTTGAGTTCTTCATCCCAGTTGTTGGCACGGTCTGCTTGGCCTGAAGAGGATTTATACCTATTTTAATTAGCGATTAGACAAGGAGCCAAGAAGGACCGAATCATCGCAAACAATCCAAAAATCCCAAAAATTCTCATTCGTCATAATATTCCAAGTTGCATCCTTAAATTCCATTTTACAATAATTAACACAGTCAAACATGTCAATCAGTGAAATAGTAAAACTGTCCTAAAAACACAAAAAATGCCATTTTGAGGGCTTAAACGATCGATTGATCGTTGGGCTGTTTCAGTCAAAATATGGTCAAATAGGTGATTAGTTGGCCGGCTAATTACCTATGAATAGTAAAAAAATGAAATCATACCGATATTCGCCAAGATTTTTTGAGATTTTGTATACGATTTTGTAAAATAGGTAATTAGATCATCGACTAATTACCTTTGTAATTAGCCCACCGGCTAATTACCACCTTATTATAAATAGAGGAGCTCCCCTCTCATTTTTGGCTGATAAGAAACGCATACGAAATCCTATTATGTCCAAATTCGTTCCGGGAGTGCTAAAAGCCCCAAAACTCTATCAAAACACTTCCAAATTTGAGCTTTATCACCGATATTCGGTATCAACTCAATTTTCGGTCTTTTTAGATCAAGATCTCACATTGATCTTTGGTCTACAAATGACTCAATCTCTCAAAAAGTCTCATATTTTCTATAGAAATAATCCAAGATTATAGTTATAACTTGGTTTAAATCTATTTTCCAACACATTTTGCTCTTAACAACTTTGGTCCCGCACCAGCTCTAAAGTCATCCTAAACAGACAAAAAGGTAACTGAGGGTAATTGGCTATAAGCCCAGCTTTAAAATTGATTTAAATTCATTTTTATTTTTTTTTACTATTACACATTGCATCTCATTTCTCTGGTCTACTGAGTGACTAAAGCCACTTTAACTATATTATGCGTAAATAAGCTTGCAGGTACGGATAAAACATCTAGAATGTGAGGAAACTCTTTCTGATTTTTCGAGCCAAAACCCAAGTGTTGTCGCTACTCTGCCGAAATTTTGGTAGAAAATATTAATTTATTAAACCGTTATAACGCCCATTTTATTTCTTGAATTTATTTCTTAAATAAAGCCGTTACAATGCAGAAATTACCACAAATTCCAAAATTCCAAAATTAATGAAATCCAATTTGAACAACATAAGTACCTATTATATCCGAACTCAGAATATCATTTTCTTTTTGGTATAAAAATCCCATCATGGATTGGTATACCAAAATTCCTGGTGGAGCTGAACCGGGTGGCGACTCTATTTTATTTTCAAATAAAGTAAAAATGCTTTATTTTAAAATATTTTTCTTTAATAAAATGTGTAAATATATTTGTCAATATAATCACATTTTTGGCTTATTGAAAGCCACGTTTTTGATGTTCAATAAGTTTACGTGAAAAATAATAAAATTAACTTTCTCTTCAATAAGACCAAACATTTTATTAAAAGAACGACATCGCGGTTTTCTCAAACTACACCGAGACGCGGCCTGCACTCCGCACCCCGCACCCCGCATGCTCTGTCAAAACCTAACCCGCTCACAGTGGTGACTCTATTGGGGAGAAACTATTTTTATAAAAACCCAATTTCTATAAAAGTTCTTTTTTTACATGATAATTAAAATATTGTTCAAATTAAATTTTGGAATTACGAAATATGCGGTAATTTCAACGTTACACAAATATTAGGATTTCATAGCATCTGCATTCTTCACCCAAAAACAAATTTAGGTGTCTTTCAGTGAAGTATCTCCAAGTTTGCTTAGGGCTTGAGGGCTATGGATTTGATCACACCCCTTGTGTAACTTACGAGGGCCTTGCTCGCTTAAGGGCAAGACTGCCTGACCATATTATATATGGAAAAGCTTCCTTTGGTTTGCTTAAGACCACTAGGACTCGATACACAAAAGACGTAGGGTACCCAAATCGCACCCAATCGTGAGACTGAAACCCACATATAGATGAACCATAGACACTTTCTCATAGGTTTACCCAAAAACCTAGAGTGCATGCAAGCAGACTTCGCTAAGTCACCCGTTGACCTTAAAGCGAAGTAACCCATTGGAGCTAAAAGGGTAGTAGGCACGATCTAACTGTTTGCTACGTGTGCAGGTTTATTAAATATAAATAAAGTAAAAATGGACATCATAAGCATCATGGTTGTGTGAAAACTAACCACATCTTTATGCAGCCATGACATTGATGTGTGACATACTATTTTGTTTCCTTAGCCATAGGAACCAAAGATAACCGAGACCAGTGAGTCCACCTAAGCTCAACCCTTTCCTTAGCCATAGGAACCAAAGATAACCAAGACCAGTGAGTCCACCTAAGCTCAACCCATGAGCCGAAATAGCCAGAGCCCAGTGAGCCCACCTAGGCTCAACCTATAAGCCGAAATAACCAAGACTAGTGAGTCTTCCTAGGCTCAATCCACAAGCCAAAATAAACCAAGACCAGCGAGTCTACCTAGGCTTAACCCATGAGAAGAAATAAACCAAGATAAGTGAGTCTTCCTAGGCTCAACCCATGAGCCGAAATAATTCAAGACTAGTAAGTCCACCTAGGCTAAACCCAAGACAGAAATAACCAAGACTTGTGAGTCTTCCTAGGCTCAACCCATGAGCCGAAATAAACCAAGACCAGTGAGTCTACCTAGGCTCAACCCATGAGCTGAAATAAACAAAGACAAGGGAGTCTTCCTAGGCTCAACCCATGAGCCAAAATTAACACTCTTGGGGGTACGTTCCATCAAGTGATTTCATAGTGAGGGGACTAAGTGATGTTCTAACTTTTGCATAGGCCATTCGATGTGAGATGACCTATCAAACATTTAATTTCCCTTCCTTTTGTCCTAATTTTTTCCAGAACTGTCCTTGATAGCTCAATCCACTAGACCTTTTCTCTTTTTTTGCTTTAACTTTTGACTAGACTGGCCTTTCGGGTTTTCAATCCAGCAAGCTTTTCCTTTTGTTTTTCTTTGCCTTAATTTTTACCGAGACCGCCATTTTGGATTTTCCATCCAGCATGCTTTTTTCTTTCTTTGGAGGATGATAGTTTGGCTTATCGAGTGGAGCCCGTGTCCACTCAGGTGGTGGGACCTGAGCAAGAGGTAGAGCAGCGAGTAGAGAAGATCAGTACTGCCGCTAGGAGTATAGCAGGAGCTTCAAAGACCAGGGTTCCTAATCTACCTACTACAGATGCTAGTGGAGTGGAGGATTATATGATGATAGACATGGATGACCTGCTGGCGAATGTACAGAACTAGACTCAGGATGACAGTGACGATGTACTTAGCGATAAAATTTAGTGATTTTTTTGAAAAATTCTCTAAATCATGTTTAAGCCCGTTTTAACTTAAAATTTTCACTAGTTTTTAGTGATTAAGCTAAAAGATTAAGCTAAATAACCCTTAAGAATCCGGATTAATTGGGTCCCTCAAGTTTTAAATAGCTTTCTCTTTCTAAAACCTAAAATATTGTAAATGAGGAATTAAGTGTTAAATTTGGCCAAAAGTCAACAATCAGGTCATAAAGATTATATAGGCCTAACTCACACTAAATAACTCGATTAGTCCCTAGAAATCTAAAGATTCTCAAAAAAATAGAGTTTATCTAGATTAGAGAGAGAAAGATGGACTTGGCGATGGAGTTCGAAAGCCCACATTGCGTCTCAGAGTGAGACACTACAACGGCAGCATCTCAGGACATAGGAGTGCAGTGAGACACCGTGCAGGGCCGTGAGACACTACAATACGCCATCGCATCTTGACAATGTGACAACTCTGCGTCCATGTCCTGCCGAGATGTGGAGGGGCACGATGAGACGCATACAAGGGCACGTCTCATCATGCCCTACGGTATCTCATGGGGCCGTCGAAGCATCTCACCGCTTCGACGGTGGTGCCAGACCCGTATGGGTATTAGGGACCTATACAGGGTCCCCTCCAAGCGTATGGAAGGTAATCACCTATACGGGTTTGATAGTGGATCCGTACCACTAAACAGAACCCGTATGGGTACCTAAGGGTATACTAGGTCTCCGAACTTAGGCAAAACTCAACTTTGCAGTAGTAGAAATACCTCTAATGGAAAACACCTAAAAGATATTGCATCATATTGCTCCCACGATCATTTCATGAGAATGATCATTAAAATCTAGTGCTCACACTTTCCATGAAAGAAAACTCAACCAAACCTTGACACTTAAAGTGATCGCTTGACCAAGCTTGATATTCCATGAGTATCAAAGACTTACCCATTTTGTTACGCTTTCCTCAAATACTTAACTTTTATCAAATATTCCATGAATATTTGACCCTAGGTAACCCGATAATTACTGAAATGATACCCATTGAGGTACAAACCTTTTTGGTATTCCTCGAATGACCAAATCGTACCCAAACCAAGGCAACATAGTGATTTCCTAACCAATGTCCTATGAGACACACCCTTTTTAGCGTTACCCAAATGACGAAAACTTTACGAACTCCAAAGCAACATAGGGACTGTTGAATCATTGTCCAGTGAGACACAACCTTTTTGGCATTCCTTGAATGACCAAAATAAGTTCTACCATAGGGTCATCCTAGATGATCCAAATCTTAGTGCATTCCTTAAATGACACTTCCATGAGTTGTAATTTCCCGAAATACTCTCAAATTTATGCATTCCATAAATGTGGCAAATAACCTAATTAAACCCTATCACTATATATGACCACCCGATCTCATTTGATATTCCTTAAGTATCGAGATTCATAACCCTGTTCGGTATCCTTGAATACTCGACCTTTATCAAATATTCCTTGAATGTTTGACCAAAACCTATTCAATGTTCCATGAATATTGAATTTCACACATATACATTCATTCATGTATGAACATATCATTCATACATTTATAACATCCATTCATTCAATCATTAGAAAAACCGTTAGGATCCTTATACCGTGGGAAGCCTTAATTTTATTTTTACGAAAAGGTTGGAAACGACAAAGAAGCATGCCAACACATACCTTAAGCACTCCAAAGGTTGGACCTCCGTAACCAGTTGATTCACTCACCATATTTTTCTCCAATTCTGAACTTAAGAAGAAGATGGCGGATGATGATGCTATTATTTGCTTCCTCAAGAGAATCTTGGATACTCCAAAATTCTATAATATCTTGGAGAACTTGAACTCTCAGAAGTTGCAAGAATAAGAGGCCGAATTGGCAGCATTGAAGGCAAAGATCAGTGACCTGGAGAACTCTTTGCTAAAGATAGGGAAATCCACTGCTTCCTCCATCGAGAAATATGTGGATATTGACAAGTTCACACCTAGCAAGTTTAAGGCACTCCCAGCTAACTTCGTGATGCCATACCTAGCTCCATACAATGGCACAGGATCCCCACATGCACATGTCAAGGGATATCTTCGAATCATGACCGGTATGGTGATTCCCAAAGTTCACGTCGTCAATCTATTCCAAGCCACTTTCCATGATCCATCTTCTGAATGATACATGAGGATGCCGACAACTGTTAAGTCTGATTGGAAGAAGATATGTTCTACCTTCACAGAGAACTATGCCTTCAATCTGGAGGTAACGACCTCTCTACAGTACCTGGAAAGGATAAAGCAACGTACGAACGAGTCTTTTGAGGATTATAATTTGAGATCGGTGGTTGTTCAAGTGCTAGTAAGTGGGGCACCTGACTAGGAAGCCTTGATTATGATACTAGTGGAGGGTTCCAATCAAAGCATGGCCATTTATTCTTTTTTGCATTGAGATTCCCTTGATTTCTTTTCTGTTCTAGAGGAAGCTGATCCAGATGAGTCTGCCTTGAGACCAATAGCTCTCTTCTTTTCCTTCGGCTTCTTCTCTTGTTGGTTGTATCTCTTTAAGGATAGTTCTTGTGTTAAGCTATTTCCAATGAGTTCATCATAACTATAGAATTTCAAGTCATGAGCTTCCTCAATGGCAGTCTTTTTGTTGTCCTATTCCTTGGTGAGACTCCGGAGGATCTTCTTTACCATTTCTTCCTCAGTCATCTCCTTTCCAAGCCTCTTCATCTCATTAACTGGATGGGTGTATCTGGTATTCATGCCACTGATTGACTCTTTGGACTCTATTTTGAAGGTTTCAAGTTTTTGCTGGAGGAGATCAATTCTGGCTTCTTTGACTTTATTGATTATCTCATAAGTCACTTCAAGTTTCTGCCATATCTCTTGTGCATTTTTACATCTGGATATCCTGTTAGATTCAGTTACACTGAGAGTACAATGAAGCATGTTAATAGCATTTGCATATTCACGCAATTTCTTATAATCATTCACATCCTAGTGATTTGATGGCTTTCGGGCAGTGATACCTGCTACTTCATAAGTAGGAACATATGGACCATCTTTAATGGCTATCCATGCTAACATACTTCGTATCTAAATGAAATTCTTCATCTAGTTTTTCCAGAACATGTAGTGTTCATTGGTAAGAGTGGAGGACAGTTAATTGACATACCCTCTAAAAGAAGCTCTAGGTTATTAAACGCATTTTGATTATTGGATCAAAATATGGACCTTTACCTCGAGATTGTTAGATCATCTAGTTGTGAGCACTCGCTCTGATATCACTTGTGGGTCCATATCCTTAGGTATTTAGGGTTAGAGGGGGGTGAATGACCCTTTTTTGTGGAATTTATAGACTTATAAAAAGTCTTGTGTAGCGCGTTTGATTTTGGACCAGAGTTGATGGATGATGCAATTATGAAATATGATGCAATAAAGTAAAATTCATAATTAAAATCAAACTCAGGGAATTTATACTAATTGGGCCCTGCCTAAGTCTAGTTCCCGGAGTTACCTACTCCGAGATTAAGTCCACCAGTGAGATTCCTTTCAACGGGCAGTAATTAAGCCTTTACAGTTTTCTTTGGATTATATGATATACCACCAAGTTAACTACACTAGTTGAGTCATTCCGGATGTAGGATATACAACTAAGGCACCAACCTTAGCTGAGTCCTCTTAAACTTATTTCCAAAAAATCTTCTCCGGATGTTGGATATACAACTAGGGCACCAACCTTAGCTGAGTCCTCTTCCTTGGGATGTTCCACTTAAACTCTCTAGTCTAAGCTAATCCCCTATCTCAATACTCACCCAAGTATGAGATATTACACAATTACTTTTTTGGAGGAGCATTTCTTAGCTTGTCCTTTTCTTTGCTTGTCCTTTTCTAAAGAAGCGTTCCTTCACCCTTCTAGAATCATATCTTCTAGGACTTCTTCTTTCTTCCTTTTCAGGAATCTACCAAATTTATTCTTTGTTGTATTGAGATTCCCTTGATTTCTTCTGTTCCGATCTGGATGAGTCTACTTTGAGAGCAATAGCTTTCCTCTTTTCCTTGGGCTTCTTCTCTTGTTGGTTGCATCCCTCCAAGGATAGTTCTTAAGTTAAGATATTACCAATGAGTTCATCACAACTATAGAATTTCAAGTCATAAGCTTCCTCAATGGCAGTCTTTTTGTTGTCCTATTCCTTGGTGAGACTCCGGAGGATCTACTTTACCATTTCTTCCTCAATGATCTCATTTCCAAGCCTCTTCATCTCATCAACCAGATTGGTGTATCTGGCATTCACGCTACTAATTGACTCTTTAGGCTCCATTTTGAAGGTTTCAATTTTTTGCTGGAGGAGATTGATTCTGGCTTCGTTGACTTTATTGGTTCCTATATAAGTCACTATAAGTTTTTGCCATATCTCTTATATAGTCACACATCTGATATCTTATTAAATTTAGCTGCACTAAGAGCACAGTGAAGCATGTTAATAGCATTTGCATTTTCAAACAATTTCTTAGAATTGTTCTCATCTCATTGATTTGATGGCTTTCGGGTAGTGATACCCTTTACTTTATAAGTAGAAACATATGGACCATCTTTTAATGGCCATCTATGCTAACATACTTTATGCTTGAATGAAATTCTTCATCCTATTTTTCTAGAATGTATAGTGTTAACCGGTGAAGTGTGGAGGACGAGTAATTTATGTACTCTCTCGAAGAAGCTGTGAGTTATTAAAATGCATTTTGATTCTTAGATCAAAATATGGACCTTTAGCTTAAGATTGTTAGATCTCTAGTTGTGAGCACTTGCTCTGATACCATTTTTTAGTCCCTATGTTTAGGTATTTAGGGTCAGAGGGGGGTGAATGTTCCTTTTTCATGGAATTTATAGACTTATAAAAAGTGTTATGTAGCTTATTTGATTTTGGCCCAGAGTTGATTGTTCCGAATGATGCAGTTATGAAATATGATGCAATAAAGTAAAATGTGTAATTAAAATCAAACACAAGGAATTTATACTAGTTGGGTCCTGCCAGTGTCTAGTCACCGGAGTTACCTACTCCGAGCTTAAGTCCACTAGTGAGATTCCTTTCAACGGGCAGGAATGAAGTCTTTATAGTTGTCTCCAGATTATAGGATATACTACCAAGCTAACTACTCTGGCTGAGTCCTTTTGGATGTAGGATATACCACTAAGGCACTAACCCTAGCAGAGTCTTCTTCAACTTGTCTCTAGAAAATCTTCTCCGAATGTAGGATATACCACTAAGGCACCAACCTTAGTTGAGTCCTCTTCCTTTGCATGTTCCACTTAAACTCTCTAGTCTAAGCTAATCCCCTATCTGAATATTCACCCCAAATATGAGATATTACACACTTGCTTTTCTAGAGGAGCATTTCATAGCTTATTTTTTTCTTAGCTTATCCTTCTCAAGCGGAGCTTTCCTTCACCCTTCTCGAATGATATCTTTTAGAACTTCTTCTTTCTTTCTTTTTCATGATTCTACCAAATTGTTTGGCAAGCATGGCCATTTTTCTTCGTTGTATTGAGACTCCCTTGATTTCTTTTCTGTTCCAAAGGAAGCTGATCCGGATGAGTCTGCCTTAAGAGAAATAGTTTTCTTCTTTTCCTCGGGCTTCTTCTCTTGTTGGTTATATCTCTCCAAGGATAGTTCTTGAGTTAAGATATTAATAATGAGTTCATCATATATGTAGAATTTCAAGTCATGAGCTTCCTCAATGACAGTCTTTTTGTTGTCCCATTCCATGGTGAGACTCTGTAGGATCTTCTTTACCATTTGTTCCTCAATGATCTCCTTTCCAAGCCTCTTCATCAAATTAACTAGATTGGTGTATGGGGTATTTATGTTACTGATTAACTCTTTAGGCTCTATTTTAAAGGTTTTAAGTTTTTGCTGGAGGAGATCAATTTTGGCTTCTTTGACTTTATTGGTTCCTTCATAAGTCACTTCAAGTTTTTGCCATATCTCTTGTATTGTTTCACATCCAGATATCCTATTAAATTTAGCTGCACTAAGAGCATAATGAAGCATTTTAATAGCATTTGCATTATCATGCGAATTCTTATAATCGTTCACATCCCATTGATTTGACGGCTTTCGGGTAGTGATACCCTCTACTTAATAAGTAGGAGCGTATGGACCATCTTTAATAGCCATCCATGCTAACATACTTTGTGCCTGAATGAAATTCTTCATCAGGTATTTTCAAAATGTGTAGTGTTCACCGGTGAAGAGCGGAGGACGGTTAATTGACATACCCTATGGAAGAAGCTGTGAGTTAATAAAACTCATTTTGATTTTTGGATCAAAATATGGACTTTTAGCTCTAGATTCTTAGATTTCTTGTTGTGAAAACTTGCTCTAATACCACTTATTAGTCCCTGTGCTTAGGTATTTAGGGTCAAAGGGGCGTGAATGAACCTTTTTTGCAGAATTTATGGACTTATAAAAAGTCTTCCATAGCGTGTTTGATTTTATTCTAAAGATGATGGTTCCAGATGATGCAGTTATAAAATATGATATGCTAACTAAAATGCGTAATTAAAATCAAACACATGGAATTTATACTAGTTCGGCCCTCCCTACGTCCAGTGCTCGGAGTTACCTAATCCAAGCTTAAGTCCACTAGGGAGATTCCTTTCAACGGGCAAGAATTAAGCCTTTACAGTTGTCTCTGGATTACAGGATATACCACTAAGCTAACTACTCTGTCTGAGTCCTTTCGGATGTAGGATATACCACTAAGGCACCAACCCTAGCTGAGTCCTCTTTAACTAGTCTGCAGAAAATCTTCTCCAAATGTAAGATATACCAGTAAGGCACCAACCTTAGCTGAGTCCACTTCCTTGGGATGTTCGACTTAAACTCTCTAGTCTAAGCAAATCCCCTATCTTAATACTCACCCAAGTATGAGATGTTACACACTTGCTTTATTAAATGGCTTAGGTTTTGAATTCTTCAAATTTATAGCCCACTTGAGAATTCTTACAAACGGATTTTGAGTGGTTGGTTCTTGGGGGGATTTTGATTATTGATTGAAATAGCTTGAGTTCTCTATGTAATAGCTTCTTATGAAATCAACCAGCACCTTCTTAACATGTGAAGCTTCCCTTTTACAGGCTTTGATCATAAATGTCGTCGTTATGAACCATTGAGGTTTATCTTGATTCTTTACCACTGATCAGGTATGACGTGGCGCTTCTAGAGTCATTGATCAATCCGTTAGAGACATAGTTTGACCCATTTGAATTTTTGGGATTGATGCATAAAGCTATCAGTAGTCATTTGTTAGGCTATTTGCACACTGCCAATTTCTAGGCGAGCTTTATTAGTTGTATGAGCTCCACGCACCATCTAATTGGTCTAGGTTAAAAAGGTGGTTGCCTTTTTATCTTTCCAAGTCAGATATTTGTCATTTTCTAAAATGCATGTAAGCTGTCACTTTTTCATTCTTAAAGGCAAAAGGATCTTTGACTTCAGACCAAAAGTGGTGGGAAATATGATTTTCAAATAATTTCCCTTTTGTTTGGATAATTGAGTCTTCTAGATGCCTTCAGACTCAACTTATCCAAATGTTCTTCAGATTCAATTTATCCGGATGCTCTTCAATGTGTCTTCTTCTTCTTTCGGATGCTGATTTTGAGAGGTTAAAAGTTTGTTTCGTTTCCAAACTTTAATCGAATGCTTTCCTTCTAGACTTAGGTGTTTGAAGTCTTTAATATGTGTATAGATGACTTATCTTGGACTCTTGTGTTTTTGTTTTCTTCAAACCTGATTCGGATATGTTCTTGAATTAGTTCTTCCGGATCATTGTTTCCCAACATGCAGAGTGGTCTCTATCTTCATATTGAAGGCGTAGTTCTTTTTGAAGGCAGAACATAACTTCTTCCAGTCAGAATTTACATCAGTTGGCATCCTCATGTACCATTTAGATGTCGGACCATAGAGAGTGGCTTGAAATAGATTAACGATATGAACCTTGGGGATTGTTATACTATTCATTATCCGGAGGTAACCCTCAATGTGGGCATGTAGAGACCTTGTGCCATGGTAGAGAGCTATTTATGGCATTACTAAGTTGGCTAGAAGTGCTTCAAATTCATTGGGCACAAATTTGTCAATATCCACATATTGCTTAATGGAGGAACCAATGGATTTCTCCGTCTTCAAGGAAGAGTTCTCCAAGTCACTAATCTATGCCTTTAATGCTACCAATTCGACTTCTTCTGCTTGTATCTTTTGAGAATTAGAGGCATTCAATCTCTCCATGATATTACGAAATTCTGGAGTATCCAAGATTCTTTTAAGGGAACGGCTAATAGCATAATCATCTGCCATCGTATTCTCAGATTCGAAATTAAAGAAAAATCCAGCAAGTGACTCAACTAGTGACCGGGGTCTAACCTTTACAATGCTTGAGACAATTCTCAGCCTACTTCTTTCTCATTTCCAACCTTTTCACATAAATAAAATTAGGGCCTCCCGTGTTACAAGGATCCTAATGTTTTCTTTCAAATGATTGAATGAATGGATGTTATGAATGAATGAATGATATGTACATACATGAATGAATGTATATGTGTGAAATTTAGTATTAATGGAACATTGAATAGGTTTTGTTTTAAGAGAGAGTCAAACATTCGGGGAGTATTTGACGATGTTCAGGTATTCAGGGATACCGAACAGGGTTATGAATCTCGATATTCAAGGAATATCAAATGAGATCGGGGTGGTCACATATAGTGATGTAGTTTAATTGGGTTATTTGCCACATTCATGGAATGCGCAAATTTGAGTGTCTTTCAAGGAAAGTACAACTCAGGGAAGTGTCACTCAAGGAATGTGCTAACATTGGGACAATCTAGGATGCCTTGGGGTAGGACTTATTTTGGTTATTCAAGGAATGCCAAAAAGGTTGTGTCTCATTGGACATTGATTTAGTAATCGCTATATCACCTAGGTTTGGGTAAGATTTGGTCATTTGGGGAATGCCAAAAAGGGTTGTACCCTACCTCTTGCACTGCTTTGGCAGTGCTTGTGGAGAGGTGGTCGGACATCACTCGTACCTTCCATCCATCGATTGGGGAGGTGACGATTACCCCCTCTGACATGGCAGCCATGACTAGGCTACCATTTTGAGGTGATGTAGTTCACTTCGAGGTCTATGCTAATAGGTTTCACCTGGAGGAGTTAGTTTTGGATTATGTAGAGGAGCTTTTGAGTGTAAGGCGACCAAAAATTGCCTGGAGTATACCAAGCTGTGTGATCATTAGCTGGCATAGTGAGAGTTGACTGCTAATTTTAGGAGGCTATACATTAGAGCTTTCCTCATTGTTTGCTTACCACTATCCTCTTTCCATGGGGATCATGCCATTTGCATTATGGGCTCCTTTCAGCTTTGGAGGATCTTACTCTGGTTTCCAAGCTGAATTGGTGTCGGGCAGAACTTGGTTAGCTCTATTTAGGGCTCGATGCTAGCACTCGGGGGAACCTATCGGAGCTGAAGTGCGATTATCTCTTCCTTCTGGTATTTTCTAAACTTTGGTCTTTGTAATTTTGCTTCTTTCTGTGAATCTTATGGTATTGAAATGCTTCAACTTTTGCAGATTTAGGCCTCTGAGTATAAGGTCCTTCCTCCACTTGAGCTAGCGGGTGAGATTGCCCTAGGGGAGACCATTCTCTTCTCCTAGACTCGGTCTTGGAAGAAGGTCTCGAGGGATACTACCGCCCTTCAGCCTTATATGACGGTCTTACTCTTGGCCTGGTATCTACAAAATTTAAATTTGAGATTAGTAGAAATTGTATTAACACAAGGTTTTTAGAATTGTATACCCTAACTTTGTTGGTATTTTTATAGCTTTGAAGGGAGCCATGGGAGGGCTCAGGTAACTGTTATTTAGTCACAGCCTCTTGAGAGTAGTATGATGACCGGTGCTTCGTGTTAGAGTGCCCCATGTGCTTGGAGTGGTATCTAGGTGAGAGAGTGAGGGGCTTTAGGACTGTAGCATCTGTTACTAAGAGGGTGGTTCCTACTGATCTACGGGTTGATCTATTCTACCCATATTTACTAAGGGAGGAGGACTAGACTACTTTGTGGGATGGTACAGGATACCGGGCTGATACTATTGAGGGGGCTTATACCGATTTAGTGGTGAGGTTGATTCCATTTCCCGCCACTCTTTTAGTTCCTTAGGTATAAACTTTGTAATTTTACAAACTTATTCCGCTTGCTTTCTTTTATTTTGTCTGATATTATGTTTTGAAAGGTTCCCTCATGTAAGAGGGGGAGGACCTCAGGTAGTAGCGGGACTCTCCCTACAGCTCAGGTAGCTCCTATTGTTGATTAGGTGCTAGTGGCTCCACTTACAGGTCAAGCACAAATAGTTAAGGGTCACATCCAGATAGCCCTAGATATTGCTTTTGTCATCATGATGGGAGTTGGTAGATAGGTGACCCAGGGACTCCCTCTATTACCTCATCAATTAGAGTTTGTGCCTGCCGACACTACTCATGTAAGATTCTGATCCTTCTGAAAATTTGTTTCCTTTGATGCTGAGTTTTTAGGTGGATTTTGAGCTTGGTTTTGATTTATAGGTGCCTTAGGCGGCAGTGGAGTAGTTGGCTAGGGGTTACCAGTCTCTCAGTGATCTCCTTTCTACCCAGCAATACCTCAAGGAGGTAAAGTACCTAAACCTATTGAAATAACTTATGTATGATGCATGATCAATTGTATAACAAATGATGTATGGTTTGTTTGGATTTGTGGTCAGCTTTAGAGGATATGACTGAGAGATTGGCTAGAGCTGAGGAGGAGGTCATGAGTGCCACTTCTAGAGTTAAGGCTTCTGAGGCAGAGATGGAGCGCTTGAGGAATCTTCACTCAAAGTGGCTTAGTGATCCAGCTGTGCGAGGAGGAGCGGAGGTGCCTGAGGGACCAGAGAGATCAGACTCTAGTGATTCCTTTTTTTTTGTAGATGGCTTGGAGTAGATTAGACACTTTTTGTATTTACACTTCTTTTTGGAATAATTGATACATTTTTGTTGTACAAAACTTTGCTTTGATGAATAAAAATCACTTTTGTGAATTCCTTGTCGATTCCCTTAATTTTTACAGCAAAATCCACTGATGTTCTCTACGATCATGGAACCCCTATTTTAAATGATCATGACTGAATAGTATAGATAATGGTAGAGGCTAGGTGACAATGATACCGATGTCACTAATATCGGTACTGGTGTTAGTTTCAACAGTATGCAATTTTCTATGTTTCTTGAAATTCACTCAAACAATGGGTTTCTATAGCATAGAGCTGAGGCAATTTCTGAAATATTTGGGTGAGTGTGACTGGAAGAAGATGAAATCATTCAGTTTATGGAATATCAGGTACTATATTGATGACTCTATGAATTCTAGAATTTTTAGGACAATTTGTGCATTATGGGATCCAATCGATTGGGTATTTCGTTCAGGTAGTATAGAACTATGTCTAATGTTTGAAGAATTCAGTGCTATCTTAAATATCCTTTCTCCTCGATGAGCAAAACAAGCAATTCCTCAACCCACCTTCGGTTTAGAGAAGGATTTAGATTGAATTTTTGGGCTTAAATTTTCTAGGGCTTTCTTATCTAATGCCCCAAACTTGGCTAGATTTTAGATTCGCTTGGTGTTTGAATGATGCCGAAATGCTTCCAAAGTTCACCCAGCTTGGTCTTCCATGGTTGCTACACTAATACTGAGTGCATACATATGCAGGTTAGGTGAGACCATGGCACCTTTTTAGTGATTTCTTTGATATCACAGATGGCTAACAAGGCTACTCTAGTTGCTTTTCCCTTGGCGGAGACCCTCATTCATTTGGATGCTGCTTCTAGGCGTTAAAGCCTGATAGGGGACCACTTCACACTATTCTAGCTAACTTGTCACGACGAGTTTGCTATTTTCAAAATTTGCAGATATTGACAAATGCTTTCTCATAGGTATGGATCGTTAAGAAATGGGCTCTAAAGGAACCTCCACAGGGGAGCATCAAGAAGTACAAACCTATCTAAATTTTTAGAGCGCACTTTTGCTACATTAGGCCATCAAATACTATCATCGTCTGAGTGGGTCCCCATTCTATGGTCTCATGCTGATTCCCTGGGTTTGTCTCCTTGGTGGAAGATTTCAAATGTCTTATTGGAGATATTGCTAGACAGAGTACAGTTGCTTAGGTTATAGATGGTTATATCATATTCTCCAGCTAGATTGTGCAGACAACATAGGCAAGTTCATGATCCTTACTAAGCTTTATAAGACTGTGCTACCTGAATATCATCCTAGCTGGCCAGAACATTTTGCTGAGAGGTGGGCAAAATGTACGAAGTATGCTAGATTAAAGTACGAAGCTAAGCAGATCGTAACGATTGATGAGCTGTACAAGGGTTGGTTAGCTGAAATTCAAACTCTACCTACTGGGGAAAAGTGACTGGCGGCTAGCATTGGTTGGTGCTATTATTCTAGAGGTGATGGACCTATTCTTCCTAAATCAAAGAAGAGATGTTTAGACTGACGTTTGATGTGATTATGTTAGAATATCGATACAATATTTCCATTTTTAGTTCGAATTTTTGCATTGGGAGTTTATATTATGTCCTTGAGCTATCAAACTGCACATGTACTAATTTTTTCCTAGACCGCCTTTTTAGGGTTTTCAATCCAACAGACTAATTTGTCAGCTATTGCATAGACCTTGCTTTTTTTTAGCCTATCAGATATTTTTTGCCTTTTTGGAAAAATATGTGTATTTTTCATCATTTTTTTAATTTATATTGAGTCTAAACATGGGATGACAGATAATGCGTGAGTAGAAAAATAGAACACATGCTGACTTGCAAATCAATCACTTTCATGTCAACATACATTTAGTATTGCATTCATACGAGAATTTTAGCAAGAATGATACTTTTATTAGATGAGCTCAAATTTGTTACAAATGCTGGTAACAATTTCAAAAATACAATTCCCATTGCTAACTATCTAGTTACGATTTTATAGATAGTGACTCGCAACTATTTAGTCCTAATTTTTACTTGAACCCCTCAAGTAGGTCCAACGGACTTTATTAGCCTTAACTTTTACATAACCCGCCCTTTTCGGGTTTTCGAGTCATCATGATGCCCTAAATTTTGCCCAATCCGCCCTTTTCAGGTTTTCAAATTGGCGGGCTTATTCTTTATTTTGTCATTTATTGTTTAATTTATATGTGATAGCACTTGAGTTTGTCTTGGTTGATAGGATTCACAAACTCATTTCCATCCATATCCATAATCCTTATTGCACCCTTACCAAGTACCTTTTTGACAGTATATGGACCTTCCCAATTAGGACAAAATTTTCCCCTAGTATCATTGTTGACTTCTCTCAATTGTTTAAGGACCAGGTCTCTTGCTTTGAGTGGTTCTTTCGGTTGCCTAACTCGGTTGTTGTAAGCTCTAGCCATACGCTGTTGGTACATCTATAGGTGATCCAAAGCCTTCAATCGTGCCTCGTCTATCATATTCCGCTGTTCAAATCTGGCTCAAACTCAATCTGTTTCTTTTAACTGAGGTTCTAAGGCAACCCTGAGCAATTTGACTTTGATTTCTACTAGTATATGGCTTCCATCTGATACACCTGAGAGAACAGAGTCTAATTCATCAAAGTACGCACGTTTACCCTATGTCCCTAGACTGCAAAAGGAAGTTTGTCGGCCCAATCGCGATATGTGATAACCATTTTGGATAGGATTGTCTTCATTGCCTTGTTGGCTGCTTCAACCACTCCATTGGCTTGTGGTCATTAAGGAGATGATCTATAATGCTCTATTCCATATTTCTCACTCAAATCTGCAGTTTTTACGTGGAACTGAACCCCATTATCGGAAACAATATAGTGGCAAATCTCGTATCGAGAAAAAATTTGGTGCTCAATGAACTAGGCCATCTTCTTGGCGGTAATATTGGTGTAGGATTCAGCCTCAACCCATTTTGAGAAGTAATCAATCGCCACTACTATGTATTTATGACCATTTGTAGAGGATGGTCGAATCTCGCCAATTATGTCTATCGCCCACGCTGAGAATGGCCAAGGAGTAGACAAATTTTGGAGTTCAGTAGGAGGTAGGCGCGAGATTTCTCCTTGAATCTGACATTCATGACATTTCTTTACTTCAAATACGCAATCGACCATGAAAGTAGTCCCTACCATTGTATCTTCTTTGTTAAGGCCACTCCGTGTTAGATATGATGTATTCCCTTAAGGCAATTAGGGCGATGTATCTTAATTATATACTAGTACGAATAATTTGTTTAATTGATAAAGGGATCTAATCTTTTGTTTATATCGATGTGTTAATATATATATATATATTATGGCTCGTTAAAATATATCATTGATATCTATGTAGAAAAGTCCTTGACATATCATAGCGTGAAGTGAGAGAAATTATAATAGCATTATACTTAGTGAGACCTGCTTCATGTGTAATTATGATTATATCTAAACTATCCCTAGTGATAGTTTCACCAAGAAAGGATATTGATTAGATAGTAAGACTAGCATGTGGTCAACTTTCTTGGAATGGGTCCAAGCAATCAAACTTCTATGACTAAAGGTGGTGCCTTAAGTTTGACACATGGATATATTTGGAAGATATATTGGAGACTACAATAAGATAAATACTTGGTAAATATATCATAGTGTTAGTATTTAGCTTTATGCAGTAGCTTTGCGAATATCCTCATACTTGGGATACTAGTTTCCTTGTCTAGTGAATTCACTATGTTTTGGGTCATACCTATGCACTCATTAATTTAGGGTGTCACAGGTGATTATGAGTATGGTGATGACAGCATGTTGGTAAGCTATGTAGTCGGAAAGAATCCATCACTCCGGATATATTAAGGAGTTGAACCTGGCCACTTGTTGACGTTATGATTGCTATAAACCTCTGATTAGAGTATGTGTTTGATAGAAATAATTTATAGTCAAACACATTATGGTAAAAAGCAATATACTTCAGTAACAAGTAAATAAGTGGGATAGCTTGGAGCAACTTCGCTAATAGTGGGTTAACACTTTAACTGAATCTTACAAACCTGATGGTACTAATACTAAAGAATGGAAGGAGTTCATCACATTAGGCAACTATTGCATTAACCAGGATTAAGTCATAAGCACAAATGACGTTCTGAGTAATGGGTGATGGTGGACCCTTGCTATAGGTGTACTACAGTCGTTTAAGGTAATCGAGTTCCATTCACGGTCTAGAACCTCAAACCAATAGTTCCTATAGAACAAAGATTCGTCAAATCTTAACAGCTCAATACTATGGGATCCTGTAAGGTCACACACATTGAGGTTTCATCGGACTGAGTAAAGAATTAATAGACTTGATCTATTGTGAAAATATTAAAGGGGTGGTTGAATAATTACCTAGTTAGACCAGAGATTTTATTTATTAACCAATAACTAATTTTACTATAGTCATAAACAAATTAAAGTGTTGATTAAAATGACTAAATCATTTTGTGGTTAAGCCAAGAATTTATTTTGTCCGCTAACTAATTTTATTAGGGTCATAAAGTAAATGAAAAGAGATGAGGATTAAATTAAATCATGTATTTAAATTGGCATTTAATCCATCTATTAAATCTTGTATTTAAATTGGTATTTAATCCAACAATTAAACCATGTATTTAAATTAACATTTAATCCAGCAATTAAATCTTGTATTCAAAATGAGATTTAATCCAACAATTAAATCATGTATCTAAATTGACATTTAATCGAGCAATTAAATCTTGTATTTAAATTGAGATTTAATCCAGCATTTAAATCATGTACATAAATTGGTTTTTAATGCAGCAATCAAATCTTGTATTCAAATTGGGATTTAATCCAACAATTAAATCATGTATTTAAATTGGCATTTAATCCCGCAATTAATTATGGGTTTAAATTGGCATTTAACCATGCATTTAGTGTCGCATTAAATCATCATTAAATCCACATTAAATTCAGGAGCCTTTTCTCCCACTATATAAACCAAACCTCTCTTCTTCATTCTTTGCACCATAGATCTTCCTATGAGCTAATGTCAAATTAGAAGATAAAATTAAGGAGTCCCTTTGGTTAATATGTCGAGTGGGTTTTGGAGTGGTCTAGCAGCTACTCAAAACTCTACGGTTCTTCCTGATGGGAGGTTTCGGTTGGTGGGATTTGTGTGGATACTCATAGAGGCTATCCTACACCTGGAGGCTTGTGCAAGGAGGTTCTACTAAAGCACGCTTCAACTGGTATTTTTTTCTCTTTTAATTATTATGTTTTTTTCTTTAAGCATTTTACAATTAATAATTATTATGCTTAGGTTGTCATGCATGCTCAATTTGGTCTATATTTAAGTTATAGCTCAGAGTTATAACATGTTTAAAATAAAAATATTTATGCTAGGATATAAGTTAGAATTATGGCCCTCGTAGCCTATGCATGCTAATCTAAGTTGAGAATTTATTTAGTTAAGACTTCAATTAATTTATATGCAAAACTTCAATTAATTTAAATGCAACTAATAGGAGTTCCTCGAACAAGGAACAAAATTTTGAATTTCCATCATGTTTGTAACACAAGTTCAAAGTGACTATCAATTCCCAATAGTGGTATCAGAACCTGCCTATTTAGTGCATAATTAAGTTAAAAGGAAACTGAATTTTATTTTCTATATGAAATGATTTATAGTTAATTAAATTGTTTGGAACTATACATGAACTTAGATTTTCATTTCAAGGTTAGAAAATAATTATAGATAATTTCGAATATGCTTGCTCAACTTACTCAAAAGTATCAAATATTCAAAGTTACAAGGGTTATAGATGCTTTCAATTTACATGAATCGCAAGAACAACATTTACTAGTTCAAGAGAATCCATGGTCTTCAAGTTTGTGCTCGTGTTTGTTTTGGCTAAGGATTGGACAAGGTGTCTACTTCTCATAGGGCACCTCTCCAACTTGAGAACCTATATCAGTGCAACTTGAATTGACCAAGAGGGGATTAAAATGGACTTATTTATTTCTAGTATATAATATGGTGATTATATATGTTTCTATAACAAAGTGAAGAAATTAAATTATTGAATAAAAGCTTAAGGAAAATGCAATATATATATATATATATATATATAATAAATAAAAATGTTAATAATTTTGCATATAATCTATGTTGATGGAATAATTATAATAAAGAGCATTAACCCACCTAAGGTTAGACCTTATAACTTAATTCTAAAATTTCCTGAATTAATATAAATTATTATAAGTATGTCCATCTAACAAATCCTAGATTGGGTGAGACGTTTAACACCAATAAAATTCCAAAGTAAATATATTGAGGAAAGTTATAAGTCTTCCTTACTCAAATTTATGATACGATATTTTTTGGCTATAAAGTGCTGTGTAAAGCGTTCCTTTCATCTACATCGACCGGTTATAAAAATTGAGATAGGGTCTACCTTAATAGGACTAGGTAGTCCACCATAAAATTAGGGGCTAGCTGCAGAATTGAGACATGTTCAAGGAGATGCTAATATAAGAGTACACGTCCCTTGGAATTAGAGAACTTGAACAAATCAACAATTTCATGGGATGCAGATGGAATGAGATTCCAACTACAACTTACTAATATAGCTTGACTCATAAAATTGGGGGTCGTATTAGACTAGTTAAAGATGGTGCCTACTTGAAAATCTAGCTAGGGTAGACCTCCCGAATTCAATAGAATGGGATATTTTAAATTTCAATAAAATAGTAGGATAAATGTATTCAATTAAAAGTCCTTATATTAAATACATGACAATTTTTCTCTCTTACATCTTGGTTAAAATCTTTATTTAAATACAAATGTTCGCATTGATAACTAATTTTGATTGGCTTTAGCTTTAAACTGTTTATTTAGAAATGTGAGGATAGTTCTCAAATCCTCGGGCTTGGCATGTACATTGTACAAGCCTGAATCTAAACAACTTGACACAAGTAATTCTGCTTAAAATAGATATGCTTGAAATACATGAAGGAAACTAGGATACAACACCTTCGAGGTTGTTAACATCCCTGTTACCTTATGTAAGTAGCTGGTAGGAGACAAGGATAAATATCAAGTTAGATGTTAGGATCTATGTTACCTTAGTTACAAGGGCATCATAAAATTATGGACTTGAAAGTCTATGTCTTTACATCTTAGAAAAAGGATTTTCCATGGTGGAAAATTTGAACCAAAATATTTTGATAGAAATTGGTAGGACCAATTAGTCAGAAATTTAAATGGTTCATATCTTAAAGAAGTAAAGGGACACATGGTGTCTAGTTTTGAAGCAAGATAGAGCAGAGTGAAGAGAAAAATAAAAAGAATATTGAGATTTTGTCTAGGAGACAAAATGATTTTTCTCAATATCAAATATTAGAAACAAGATCTTCATTTCAATATGGGATATTGGAAATAAGATCAAAATGGCTAAAGTTTCATGTCATAAGATGATGAGGCTTGGAGCTTCCACTTCAAGATGTTTGATATTGAGAATTTCTACATCTCAAGGGAATTATAAATTGGTATGGAATACCTATTTAGAATCATATATCCATACGAAGGTATAGATATTGTTGAGAAGTAGAGCTTTGGCAAAAGGAGAGTTGTACCCATGGAAAATCATTAGGGCTTGCTGGCTACTAATGATATAGGAACTTAAAATATCCATTTGACTAAATTTGTAAAAGTACGAAATTCAATGGTCATTATAAAATATTATTTCCTGCTTCAAAGCAGATGGAATTTTATTTCGATTTGATAAAAAGGTGTTATCAAAGTTATGAATGATATTTTATTGAAATATGACAAATGACATTTTGTAATTACAAAAATCATATTCTCAATATAAACGATGCTTAGAGAAAATAAGATAATGAGAAATCTTTCTACTTATCGCACTGTCGTTTAGGCCATATAAACAAAGATCGCTTACCTAAGTTATACAAGAGTAGAGACTTAGTTCCAATAGATGTGGAGTCTTATGGTGATTGCGAACCTTGTTTAAAAGGAAAAATGATGAAGTTACCCTTTTAAGGTAAGGGTGAACGAGCCACGAGTTCATTGGAGCTTATACATGCTGATGTATGTGGTCCAATGAGTGTTCAGTCACTAGGAGGATAGTACTACTTTATAACCTTTATTGATGATTATTCATGATATGGTTATATGAACTTGATGAAGCACAAGTCTAAAAGTTTTGATAAGTTCAAAATATTCAGAAATAAAGTAGAGAAACAACTTGAGAAAAGTATTAAAGCACTTTGATCTGATCGAGGTGGAGAATACTTAAGTCAAGAGTTTCAGGATTATCTAAAAGAAAATGGGATAATTCCTCAATGGACCCCTCCATACATGCCCCAACACAATGGAGTGTCTGAAAGGAGAAATTGAACTTTTTTAGATATAGTTTGGTCCATGATGAACCATGCAGATTTTAGTAAATCTTTTTCAGGATATGCACTAGACATCATAGTTTATGTATTAAACAGAGTGCCCTCTAAATCAGTTGATTTTACACCTTATAAAAGATTGTGTAATAAAAGGCTATCTCTGAGTCACCTAAGAGTATGGGGTTGTGCTGCTCTGGTAAAGAGGATAGCATTAGATAAGCTGGAAGCTAAATCTAACAATTTTTTGTTCATAGGCTATCCAAAGGAAACTATTTCCAATAGATTTCCAATAGTTTCTTGGAGTGCTCACTTTTTGGAAATGGAACACTTACTTGCAAAAGTTAGTGGGAGCAATATTTAACTGGGCATTCAAGAGGAAGAAATAGACAATCAATTGATTGACCCTATTCTTGATACCTAAGAAGGTATGATCCAAAAACAACCTGTTGAAACACAATCATTGCAAAGATCAGGTCATGTTCATAAAGTTCCTGAAAGATATGGTTTTATCATCACAGATGATAAGGAACTATATCTCATGGAAGATGATGAACCAAGAACTTTTGATGAAGCAATGAAAAGCTCAGATTTTTATAAGTGGCTTGAAGTCATGAAATCATAAATGGATTCCATGTGTGAAAACCAAGTATGGAAATTGGTCGATGCACTAGAAGAGGTTAGACATGTTGGGTGTAAATGGGTCTTCAAGAAGAAGACTAACATGGACAATAATGTGATTACATATAAAACAAGGTTCATTGTGAAAGGTTATAGTCAATGCGAAGGTATTGACTATGATGAAACTTTCTCATCGATAGCCATGCTTATATCCATCATAATACTCCTTGCCATTGCTGCTTATCATGATTATGAGATCTGGCAGAAGGATGTTTAAATAATATTCCTGAATGGGGATTTGGATTGGGATTGTATATGACACAGCCTGAGGGTTTTACACCTCAGAATGGCTCGAAGGTTTGCAAATTATAAAGGTCAGTTTATGGACTTAAGCAGGCATCTAGGAGTTGGAATGTTAGATTTGATCAGACAATTCGTGAACTAGCTTTCTACCGAAACATTAATGAGCCTTATGTTTATAAGAAGGTTAGTGGGAGTGCAATCATTTTCTTAGTATTGTATATTGATGACATTCTACTAATTAGAAACAACATTTCTCTTTTCAATGTATTAAAATATGGTTGTCAAGAAATTTCCACATAAAAGACCTTGGTGAAGCAGCATTTATACTAGGTATAAGGATCTATAGAGAATGATCCAAGAGGCTGTTAGGTCTTTCTTAAATTACATATATAGACAAGGTACTGAATAGGTTCAACCTTGAGCATTCAAAGAAAGATTATCTCCCACTGGCAAAGGGGATTAACCTATTTAAGGCTGAGTGTCCGAAGACAGTTCAGGAAAGAATGCGCATGAAAGATATATCCTGTAAATTCGTGATAGGATCCATTATGTATGTTATGATATATACTAGGCCAGATGTCTCTCAAGATTTAAGTTTTACGGGTAGATATCAATCGGATCCAGGTGAAAAACACTAGATGGTCGTCAAGCCAATTCTTAAGTACTTGAGAAGGACTAAAGATGAGTTCTTGATATATGGAGATAGTGACTTCACAATTAGAGGTTGCATTAATGCGAGTTTTCAATCTGACAAGGATGACTTTAAGTCTCAATCGGGTTTTGTATATATGTAAATGAAGAGGCGGTATGTTGGAAAAGTTCTAAGCAAGAAACTATTGCTTATGCAACCATGGAATATGAATACATTGCTGCTTGTGAAGCAGCAAAGGAAGTTGTCTGGTTAAAGGGATTCATTGGTGATCTCATTGTGGTGCCTGAGATTGTTAATCAAATTGCTTTGTATTGCTATAATAATGGTACTATAGCTCAAGCAATAGAACCACGGTCTCATAATAAAAATAGACATGTATCCAGCAAGTATCAGATAATCAGGCAGATTGTTAATGCTAAGGTGATAAGACTAGAATATGTTCCCACTGATCAGAACCTTATGGATGGTTTGATGAAGCCATTTACTTAAGTCAAACATGACCAGCATGTTAAAACATATAGATTAAGACATATGGCTAATCGGCCTTAGTGCAAGTGAGAGTTTGTTCGATATGATGTATGCCCTTAAGGCAATTAGGGCAATGTATCTTAATTATGTATTAGTACGAATAATTTGTTTAATTAATAAAGGCGTTTAATCTTTTTTTTATATCGATGGGCTAATATATATATATATATTATGACTGGTTAAAATATATTCATTGATATCTATGTACAAAATTCCTTGACATATCATAGCGTGAAGTGAGAGAAATTATAATGGCATTATACTTAGTGAGACATGGTTCATTTGTAATTATTATTATGTCTAAACTATCCCTAATCATAGTTTCATCAAGAAAGGATGTTGATGAGATAGTAAGACTAGCATGTGGTCCACTTTCTTGGAATGGGTCCAAGCAGTCAAACTCCTATGACTGAAGGTGGTGCCTTAAGTTTGACACATGGATATATCTGGAAGATATATTGGAGACCGCAATAAGATTAATACTTGGTAAATATATCATAGTGTTAGCATTTATCTTTATGCAGTAGCTTTCTGAATATCCTCATACTAGAAATACTAGTTTCCTTATGTGGTACAATCAGTATGTTTTGGGTCATACCTATGCACTCATTAATTTAGGGTGTCACGGGTATGGTGATGATAGCATATTAGTAAGCTATATAGTCAGAAAGAATCCATCGCTTTGGATATATTAAGGAGTTGTACCTGGCCACTTGTTGAAGTGATGATTGCTATAAACCTCTTATCAGAGTATGTGTTTGATAGAAATAGTTTCTAGTCAAGCACATTATGGTAAAAAGCAATATACTTCAGTAACAAGTAAATAACTGGGTTAGCTTGGAGCAACATCGCTATTAGTGGGTTAACACTTTAACTGAACCCCACAAACCAGATGGTACTAATATTAAAGAACGGAAGGAGTTCATCGCATTGGGCAACTATTGCATTAACCATGATTAAGTCAAAGGCACAAATGACGTTTTGACTAATGGGGGATGGGGGACCCTTGCTAGAGGCGTACTACAGCCGTTTAAGGTAATCGAGTTCTATTCACGGTCTAGAACCTCGAACCAATAGTTCCTACAGAAAAAATATTGGCCAAACCTTAACAGCTCAATTTTACGGGATCCTATAAGGTCACATATATTGAACTTTGATCGGACTGAGTAAAGAATTAATAGACTTGATCTATTGCGAAACTATTAAAGGGGTGGTTGAATTATTACCTGGTTAGACTAGAGATTTTATCTATTGACTAGTAACTAATTTTATTAAGGTAATAAATAAATTAAAGTGTTGATTAAAATGAGTAAATTATTTTATAGTTAAGCCAAGAATTTATTTTGAGCGGTAACTAAATTTATTAGGGTCGTAAAATAAATTAAAAGATAGGAGTATTCAATTAAATCATGTATTTAAATTGGCATTTAATCCAGCAATTAAATCTTGTATTTAAATTGAGATTTAATCGAGCAATTAAATCATGTATTTAAATTAGCAATCATTCCCATAATTAATCCTATGTTTAAATTTGCATTTAATCACACATTTAATCTCGCATTAAATCAGCATTAAATCCACATTAAATTTAGGGAGCCTTTGCTCCTACTATATAAACCAAGCCTCTCTTCTTCATTCTTTGCACCATAGATCTTCTTATGAGCTAATGTCAAATTAGAAGATAAAGTTAAGGAGTCCCTTTGGTTAATATTTCGGGTGGGTTTTGAGTGGTCTAGAAACTAGTCAAAACTCTGTGGTTCTTCCTTGTTGGGTGGTTTCGGTTGGTGGGGTTCATGTGGATACTCATAGAGGATATCCTACACTTGGCGGCTTGCGCAAGGAGGTTCTGCTAAAGCACGTTCCAACTGGTATGTTTTATTTTTCTCTTTTAATTATTAGGTCTTTTTCTTTAAGCGTTTTAGACTTAATAATTATTGTGCTTAGGTTGTTATGCATGCTTAATTTATTTTATATTTAAGTTATAGCTTATAGTTATAACATGTTTAATATAAAATATTTATGCTAGGATATAATTTAGAATTATGGTAAGCCTAGCCTATGCATGCTAATCTATGTTGAGAATTTATTTAGTTAAGGCTTTAATTAGTTTATATGCAACTAATAGGAGTTCCTAGGACAAGGGACAAAATTTTGAATTTCTGCCATGCTTGTTATACATGTTCAACGTGACTATCAGTTCCCAACACTTCGATCATATGCGGGCCATAATCACCTAAATGCATATTCCTCATGATGCGAGTAGCGTCTTCACTGGTTAAACACTTAAGACGTAACCTATTACCGGCTATTTTGAATAAAACACCCTAAACAATACTGAATTGGACTACCAGTTTCCTTAATGTCGTATGATCTGACTGAGACGCGCCATCATGGTAATGGTCATCTCTTAAGAATTGGACTATTTCTGAATACCAGGGATCTCCCGTGATTTGCCCCACTATTATTACTGATTGGTTAAAGAAAGGTGTCTTAGAGGATTGTATAATCAATGGTCTCATCGGTCTTTCTTGAGGATTTTCCTTCATGGAAGCTAACATCGCAAATGAGTCTGCCATCTAATTTTCTTCCCTCAGTACATGTTGATACAAACATTGTCTGAACTTTGATGTTAGGTCCCAAACCGATTCAAGAAAAGGACGAAGTGACTCTTCTTTAATCTCCCAATCTTCTATGACTTGGCGAATTACTAGAGCTGAATCACCTATTACTAATACATCAGTTGCCCCAACTGAGAGGAGCGCTTCTGACCCAAAAAGACAGGCTTTGTATTCTGCTCCGTTATTGGTGACTGAGAATTTTAGGCTTTTGGATAATGGGATTATCTCGTTATGAGGAGTGACGATGATAACTCCAAGTCCAATGCCTCATTTGGTGACTACACCATCAAAATACATGGTCCATGAGGGTGCTTCTTCTACCATAGCTAATTGTTCATCAGGAAATTCCAGGTTCTCCACATAGTTAGAGTCAACTGCTGACCGACTAAGAATTCTACCATACGACATCCTTTGATGACCTTCTTTGTGACATATTGAATATCAAACTCTTAACAATAATAGCAACCATCTTGACAACTTCCCAGCCAAAGTAAGCAATTCACGCAAATATATCATGGGTTCAATCTTTGCGATAGCCTAGATCTAGTAAGACTAAAAGTAGTGTCTCAGCTTTTTGGTTATCCGCACCATAGTATCGTATGTTTTTTCCACTATAGTGTAGTGACTCTCGTACTCTAACAACTTCTTACTGAGGTAATAGATCACTTGCACTTTCTTATCCTCGTGCTCTTGGACTAGCATTGCGCCTTCTAATGTTTCTTCAATAGCCAAATATATAGTCAAAGGCTTCCCTTATATCAGAGATTGACAGACTGGTGGTTTCACAAGGTAGGCCTTGACTCTATCGAAGGCTATTTGACATTGATCATTCCATACCATTGGCTGCTAATTTCTTAACAATTTCATTATGGGCTTACAAACTATAGTAAGTCGGGATGTGAACCTATTAACATACTGTAAAGAACCTAAGAATGATCGAACTTCTTTCTCAGTTTTTGGTGTAGGCATTTCACGGATAGCCTTGATTTTGTTAGGATCCATTTCAATACCTCACTGACTGACGATATGCCCCAATAATTTCTCGGATGTAACCCCAAAGACACACTTCTTTGGATTCAGTTGAAGATTGTATTTCTTGATTCTAGTGAGGAACAGGTCCAAGACTACCAGATGTTCTTCTCGGGTTGACAATTTTACTAACATGTCATCAATGTAGACTTCAACTTCTTTGTGGATCATGTCGTGCAATAAGGTAGTAGCTACTCTATGGTACATTGCCCCCATATATTTCAACCATAATGGCATAACTTGGAAATAGTAAACTCCCCATTCAGCGATGAAGGTCATCTTGACCTTGTCGTAAATATCCATGAGAATTTGATTGTAACCTGAATACCTATCCACAAAAGAATACATGACGGCCCTAGATGCACTGTCAACCAAAACATCTATGTGTAGTAATAGGAAATCATCTTTAGGTGTGGCTTTATTCAGATCATGGTAATCAAAACAAACCCGGACTCTTCCATCTATCTTTGCTACCGGAACTACATTTGCTACCCAAGTTAGATATTCGACCACTTCAAAGAACTTGGATTCAATCTATTTGGAGATGTCGGCTTTAACCTTTTGAGCGTATTCAGGTCTCAAGTGATTGAGTTTCTGATTAACTGGTTTGAACTTAGGATCGGTTGGAATCCTATGTTTGGCTATTTCATGATCGACGCCTGGCATGTCTTCATAGGACCAAGCAAATACTACCGCGTGCTTTTTTAAGACTTTTGTTATTTCATTTCTCTCTATAGGAGACATATTATTTGCAATATATAACAATTTAGGATTATCATTTGTACCCAAGTTAAGTTCATGCATAGAAGTATCATGTATGCTAAACACATTATATGAATGTTCACATAAATGCATAGTTCCTTTAGGCAAGACATCAAATAAATAAGCAAAATGATTATTTTTCATTGATAAATTAGCCTCATAGGCTTTATTGTTCACATAAAAAAATCAGAAATAGAAATAAGAAAATCGTCCTCCTCTAACTAGACGATCAATTCTCCTTCTTCTCCTACCTCAATCCCTTTAGGTTCAATAAAGACAAACTCAAGCAGATTTGCATGTCCTTCTGAAATTTGAGAGCGATATGTCATGAATGAATATATCGATTCACCCTCATAAATCTCCTCATTATTAGCATCACAGCCCGCATTGTCAAGGATAAGATCTTCAATTAGCTCATTCACAACTATAGGTGGGTCTTGTGGTGGCAGTTCTTCATCCCATGGGGCACCATCCTGTGGTTCTTCTAATGGTGGGGGATCAGAAAAGGAGGATAGGAAAGATTCACTTAGATCTTCCTGAAAAAGTCTTCGAGAATGGGGAAGGTTTGCATGCCCTTCTAATGCTCTAACCCTAAGTGTCATAGCAAATTGGCCAGGCCAATGTGTAACATGTAAATCAAAGATCTTCATGAACCTTGTGTACTCTTCAAGGTGTGCCTCTAGGGAGGAATACCCATCAAAATAGAAACCCTTAGGAAGATGGATGATTTTGGATGGAGGGCTGATCAATTCATATTTCTGAGCTTCCTCATCAGCTAACCAAACACGTTCCCACATCTCATCTTCAGGTGACTTTGGCAACTGTTGACATTTTATATCTAATTTTCCTAGTAAGCTATGCTGCCTTAGGGGACCTAGTTTCCTTTAGAGGTAGGATAAGTATTTTCCCTTCCTATAAGAGCCCTTTTATAACAGTTAAAAGTGTCTCACAGTTTTGGTACGGTGCCATATGGTAATGTGATAAGCATAGAAAATGCCAGCTTTATCCGTTATTGAAGCAACACAAGGCAAAGAACCGTTTAAGATCCCAACCTTTCTTTGATTTTGGAGAAGGACAGAAAGATCATACTTTCATGGGGAAATTCCATGGTCATCCCCTTATTTCATGCCATACTTTTCAACGGTCAGTGCTTCTTCATAAATTTCGCTGAATTTGTTAAAGCTTCAATCCATAAGTTCCTTTTTGATTTTAGGCAAGGTTCCATTGATCATGATGTCGATCAAGATCTTCTTAAAGTGTACTAGATTCACTATATCTGCGAAATCCTTTGTTCTCCCTTTGCTTATAGGAGACCAAATCACTGATGTTGATTCGAAGCTTAGGGTTATATGAAAAGTGGTCCTAAAAAGCCCTTGTAAGTTGCGGCCAATTACCCCTTACTTCTTTAGGCTGAACTTGGAACCGACATGACAAAACTCATTAGGAGAAGCTTAAAATCCCCTTCAGCATTTCCTTGCTTATAAGAAACCTCAATTCTAACAATAGATTATTTCACCATCTTTTGCGCCATATCTTTAAGAGTACCCTGAACTGATTAGACTTTAACAACTTGATAAAGATTGAGCGGATCTTGTCCACAAGAGCATTGGTTTTAGTAGAGGAAGCCATTTGATCTGGAGCTAGGCTTGATTCTGAAGTAATTCAGACCAAGCGATCTTTAATCATCTTCCAAACTGAGAGAGAACCAAGGTTGAATTAGCCATGCAGGGGTTTGAGCATGGATAAATGAATGGGATGAAGAACCTGTTGAAAGTGAATGAATGCAAATATGGCTGTCAGAAGATAGTTAATGCTATGTAATGTGACTCGGACAAGTCTCATGTGTGCCGTGTGCTTACAAAACAAAAACTCATTAGTCACATAAGGAAACAAGGCTTCCCCCAGACTTTCAAGAACGATGAAGGAGATGCAATCTTAGATTATCGGACAAACATGGCTATGATGAAACAATGTTATGCGACTGTGGTTTAGATAAATGTGGTAGGTGCAATGTTGATAAGACATCGTAATGTAGGTAAAGTTTTTCTACCAAGGACCCAAGCTCGACATAAGGTTGACTAAGCTAATGCATGATGTAATGCATTTCGAGGACATATGGATGAAAGACGGGATATCGGTGGGATATCTCTATACACTGACTGGATGAGTTTTATCGAGACATCAATGGGACATCTCTACAGATAAATGATATAATAACATAGGTAAATGCATGATGACACTAAGGTTTAGGTGAGATGTTAACATAACATCTCTATAGGCGATTATGGTTTAAGCGAGATTTTGATGTGGTGCCTCTGAAATGATGATTTGGGAGATGCATGTAACATTTTCATAGGTGAGGATCAAATGAGACATCTATCGGATATCTCTTAAAAGGGGGTGATGATATGCTGAGGCAAAAAAAAGACAGTCGAGATATCAAGATGACATCTCTAAAAATAGATAGCATAATGATGTATAATGGATACAAGGCTAAAAGGCAATATCGGTGGGATACCATCTCAAAAGGGGTTTGCATGAATCTAGCGATTGTTGTATGAGACACCTCATGAGAAGACTTGGGGAAATGAATAAAGCACATAAGATAGATTTTATGGTGATCAGAAGATAGAACATAGCAAATGACATGGCAACATTTATCATGGCAACATTTAGCATGGCAACATTTATATCACAACAACGGGGGTTATATAACACATAGGTGGCAATCATTCCTCCAACCTTGTATCTCCCATCTCTTTATTACTCCACGTAAGGGGTAAAGCTTCTAAATCTAGTCTTGGCTCTAAAAACTTTGAAATCCAAATGAGACAACAAACAGCGTCCTAAACTATCAAATGTGATAGCGTAGTCCTAAGGGGAAGTTGCTAGGCAACTACATTCAAGCTTATAGTGGGGTTGTTGATGAAAAAGGGTCCCATGACATTACGGTATCCCAACATGAAGAATATAAGCAATACTGTCATAAGTGGTTACCCGCTAGGTGACCCTAATTCCCACGAAGAATCATAGGCGAAGCTTCGCTAAAGTAATGTTGTCAGTAAGAATGGTGATCCTACCACAAAATGCAAAAGAATCTAACTACTACAATGAACATGATGTATAAAATAAACAATATTGGGTTAATTTGGCTAAACAAATTTTTCGGTATTCATCAAATCTTTTAAACGGTTTTTAAAGAAAAGATCCCCAGTAAAGTCGACACTATGAGTGGATGACGTTTTCAGGTGCGGGCTGACCACATTTGCTTTTTGGGTCAATCAGGGTCAACTAAGGCAACTTATCTTTTCGGGACAATCGAGGCATTAATTTTAGGCAATCGAGGCAACTTGGTAAGTTGACCAGGGGTTTTAAAATAGAATTGGTAGGAGAGAATATAAAAATTTTTAATAAAAAATGAATCTTCAAAATAGTGTCAAAAGATTCATGGATCTAAATCCGTAATTTAAAATATAGAGTCACCACCTGGATTAGCTCTTCCAGGAAATTATGGTATAGCACTGTCCCAAGAAAAGAAATATACCTTAATTTAGAGATTCGGGTCTGGACGAATTACTTATTCGATTTGTTTAGCCAGTTTAAATTGAAATACCAAAATTGTTTATTAAATGTCAAACATGTTACCTAGATTCATTTTAAGAAATGAGATGAGAAAAAGAGCTATTCAAATCAAAGCACACCACCTCAATGTGGCCATGGCATCATTTTATGGCAGTTACCACATGCTTATAACACGTAATACAAAACAAATTGATCTCATGCAATTGTCTTCCAAATAAAAGGTTGAAACAGGAGTATTGTGTTTTGGCTCAGAATAAATAGCACCGCTAACATCAAAGATTACGGTGTCATTCTTCCAGTATAACGATACCGTGACAAATTTAGCAATTAAGAAGATGATAGAATTGCAAATATGGCAGGCAATTTCATAAATCAAGAAGAAATGGGAAGAGAGGTGTAGAAAAGTGTACCAAGGGTTGCAAGCTAATCCCTCGAGCAAAATCGCCTCAAAGAGCTCTTACCGCTCAAATATAATTAATGAAATTGACAGATAATGGAAAGTATCAGGATAAAAGAAAGTGATGTACAATTAAGAAACAAAAATAAAGTATGGAATAAATGAAGATGGTATGTGAATCAATTATGACATAAAAATGAAGCATCAAAAAATTGCATGGAATAAAATGAAACTAGAAATGAAAATGACATGATTATAATTGTAAATGAAATGAGGATTATTTATATTTTGAGATATGAATCAATTATGTTATGGAAAGGAAATATAAACCATTTATAATATGGAAATGAAATATAAGTCATTTATATTATGGAAATGGAATATAAACAATTTATATTATGGAATATAAATAATTTATAAGATGGAATATCAACGACCCGTATTATGGAAGTGAACTATAAGTAGTTATATTATAAATTTAATTTAATTATCATTGGTGATGGATTGTGAAATAAAGATGAGATAGAAATAAAGAGGATTGATTCATAATTAAGTTAAATTGTAACAAATTTAATTCAATTATGTAACATAAATTGAATACTTAATGAATTAAAGCAAAAAATAAATTAAAATGATTATCTTAGTCTCAAATTGTATACATTTTTGTTGTGAATACGTTGTTAGATTTGAAATGAAATGGGAGTGGCCTCGTGGATAGTGATTGGATTTGGAAAAGATGAGTTATAATCGATAAAGAATAACTAGGCAAAATTAAATTCCCCTATTTATTCTAAACTTGTTAAAAACTCGGAAATGACTTGGACAAAACTTCGATAAGAACTTTCATAGAGCTAATATCGCTGAATAGATTTGATAGATATGTATTGTATATCAAAAACTGATTTTAAGCCTCTATTTATAGTGAAAAATGAGAGGTAAAATCAGGTAGAATAATTAATTTTCCAACTGAATGAGAAAATTGAATTAATTAAGATTTATATCATGCCAAAGGAGTCAATACCGATACCATTTTAAAGGATGTCGGTATTGGTTTTGATTAATTTTGAACATGAAATTTTTAATTGAGTCGATTAATTTTAAACGAGAAATAATAGATATCGGTACCATTATAGGGGATACCGGTACTGTTATCTACTAAAGATGGTACCAGTGTCAAATAACAGGGTACACTTTATGGCTGTTTTTTTTATGGTTTTTGACAGGTGTGTGATGGACTGAATGTATTTTATCACGCCCAATTCCGATAAATCAATTTCAAACTTAACATATGAGGACATGATAAAGTATAGAGCCAATCTTTCATCGACGAGGGGCATGAGAAAATTTTGTGCTCACAAATAACCCCAGTGTTGTCACAATATAATACTGTTGGATCCTCACTATACACACCACCCCTAGATCACCAATAAATCTCTTTATCCAGACATCTTGTCTTGCTATTTTAAAAGCAACAATGTACTCAGTTCAGTGGTTGAATCGGCAGTTGTATCCTATTTAGAACTCTTCCAAACAATAACCCCTCTATTTAACATAAATAGGTAACATGAGAGATCACTTTGTCAGATTCAGACCTCGCATCAGTGAATCCCTTTACTGAGAGATCACTTCCTCCATATACGAAGAACATTTCCTTAGTCCTTCTCAAGTACCTAAGGATTTTCTTAATAGCCATCTAGTGCTTCTCACCTGGGTTAGATTGAAATCTACTCGTGATGCTCAATGAGTGTGTGACATCTAGCCGTGTACACACTATAACATACATGATAGATCCTATTGTGGATGCATAGGGTATTCTACTCATGCATAATCTCTCCTCTTGTGTCCCCGGACCCTCAGATTTAGAAAGATTAATTCCATAAGACATAGGAAGATAACCCTTTCTTGATTGCTCAAGGTTGAACCTAGTCAACACCTTGTCTATGTATGTATCTTGTGAAAGACCTAGCAGCCTCTTGGATCTATCTTTGTAGATCTTTATACCTAGTATAAATGCTGCTTCTCTAAGATCCTTCAAGCAGAACATTCTTGTCAACTACAACTTAACCATTTAAAGAAGAGAAATGTCATTTCCTATTAGTAGTATGTCATCAACATGCAACACAAGAAAAAAGACTGCATTCCACTTACCTTCTTGTATGCATAAGGCTCATAAGCATTTGATATAAAATCTAACTCTTCGATTGTATCATCAAACCTTATATTCCAACTCCTAGATGCCTGCTTGAGTCCATAAATGGATCTTTGCAGTTTGCATACCTTTGAGCCATTCTGAGATGTAAAACCCTCAGGTTGTATCATATATACATCCCGATCCAAGTTCCCATTTAGGAAATCAGTTTTCACATCCATCTACTAGATCTCATAATCATAATGAGTAGCAATGGCTAAGAGTATCCATATGGATTTAAGCATGGCTACTGGTGAAAAGGTTTTGTCATAGTCAATGCCTTCTCTTTGACTATAACCCTTTGCCACCAACCTTGCCTTATAGGTAATTACATTACCATCCATATTAGTTTTCTTCTTGAAAACCCATTTAAAACCTATGGTTCTAACCCCATTAGGTGCATCGACCAATTCCCAAACTTGGTTTTCATACATGGAATCCATTTCTGATTTCAAGGCTTTTAACCATTTATCAGAGTTTGGGCTCTCCATTGCATACTTATTGGTCTTAGGTTTATCATCCTCCATTAGAAAGATTTGTTTATCCTCCATGATGAAAAAATAGTATCTTTTGGGAGCATTGGGAACCTTATTAGATCTACACAGTGGTTGTTGTATAACAGGTTGTTCCTCGATCTATACAGTGGTTGTTGTATATCAGGCATGGGAATTATTAGTTGATCGTGTTGTTCGCCTACCTAAACCTCAAGTTCAAGGTTGCTCCCACTAGCTTTTGCAAGCAAGTGTTCCTTCTTAATGAACTGAGTGATCCTAGAAAGAAAGACCTTTTGTTCCTCGAGATCATAAAAGGTATATCCTATTGTCTCTTTAGGATAACTAATGACCAAGCAT
Source organism: Euphorbia pulcherrima (assembly GCA_947683365.1). Taxonomy (NCBI): domain Eukaryota; kingdom Viridiplantae; phylum Streptophyta; class Magnoliopsida; order Malpighiales; family Euphorbiaceae; genus Euphorbia; species Euphorbia pulcherrima. Next base: position 60,609,218 of record CANTUS010000004.1, on the reverse strand, counting down.
CTGTCAGCCTTAGCTCCCAGCTTATCTGACATTGTCCTTTTAACATAAGCAGGACATCCCCAAACTCTTAGGTGAAAAAGAGAGGGTTTCTTTCCATACAACCTTTCATATGGTGTTGTATCAACTGATTTTGAGGGCACATGGCTTAGCATATAAACTGCGCTCTCAAGTGTGTATCCCTAAAAGGATTTTCTAAGACTTGCTTGGCTCATCATGGACCGAACCATGTCCAACAAAGTTCTATTACTCCTCTCAGACACACCATTGTGCTAAGGAGTATATGGAGGGGTCCATTGGGGTAATATTCCATTATCCCTTAGATAATCTTGAAACTCATGGGTTAAATATTCTCCACCTTGGTCTGACAGTAGTGCCTTAATATTCTTTGCAAGTTGTTTCTCAACTTCATTCTTATAGTCTTTGAATCTTTTAATACTATCAGATTTATGCCTTATAAAGTACGAATATCTATATCATGAGTAATCATCGATAAATGATATGAAGTAGACAAATCCTCTATATACTTGCACATTTATTGCACCACATACATCTGTGTGTATTATTTCCAATGTACTTGTGGCATGTTGCCCTTTACCTTTGGAGGGCTTCTTTGTCATTTTACCTAATAAACAAGGTTCGATGCCCCATAAGATACCCAGTCTATTGGGCCCAAGTCACCACCTTTGTGTAAATTAGTTAAGCGAGTTTCGTTTATATGGCCTAAATGACAATGCCATAAGTAGGAAGATTTGTCCTTATCTAATTTCAATCTCTTAGCATCATTCATATTAAAAATTTCAGCTTTTGTATTTAAAACATATATGCCATCGATCAAAATTCCATTGCCCTAAAGAACACTATTTTTGTGAATTTGACAATCTTTATTATTAAATAAAACTTCAAATCCTTCTACTGCTAATCATGCAACAGAAATAATATTCTTAGTCACGATCGGAATATAATAGCATTTATTTAATTCGAAAACTAGGCCACTTGGAAATTTGAGACTAAATGTTCCTACAATTAATGTAGCAACCAGTGCTCCATTTCCAACTCGTAGGTCCAACTCTCCTTTAGCCAGCCTTCTACGGTTCTACAACCCCTGCATAGAAGTATAGATATGAGTACCACATCCAGTATCTAATACCCATGTAGACTCATAAGGAACTGTAGTGAAATTTTCAATCATGAACATACCTGAAGTATAAGCATCTTTCAACTTTGTCTTCTCATGCTTATAAAATTTAGCCATGCAGTCTTTCTTCCAATGATCAGTCCCATCGCATTGAAAGTAAAAATTTTCAATAATCTTCTTCTTTTGTCATTTAATCATGTGGTTCCTCTTTCTTGTGAGGGGATCAATTATGGTGATAATAGTTCCCTTGGCACTATCATCATGGCCTTTTAACATTTTAATTAGTTTAGAGATAGGACAATCAACATTTTTAGAATAGAATTCATTTACAAAATGTGAATAACTCTTTGGTAAAGACTGGAGAATGAGATCACACTTCATGTATGATTTCATAGGTGAACCTAGTTCATCAAATTCGTCCATTAATCCACTGAGCTTATTAACATGTTCCACAACTTATGTTCCTTCTTGAATTTTCGATTCAAATATTCTTTTGGAAGTTATGAATCTCTTTGACCTTATCTCATTAGATATGCCAATAAGATGGAGCAACATGGTTTCTAATCTCATGCCCTCACATTGTGAACCTAAGGTAAAAGAAAGTGTGTCTAGCAACAAATGAGTCACTTCCACCGAATCTCTCATATACTTTGACCATGCATCATGCATTACTGCAAGAGCATTGGTGCCAGGTTGTTCAAAAATTGGCTTGTTTAACACATATGCCAATTATTCCTCCGTAAATATTATCTTAATGGTTCTGAACCAATCATTGAAATTTGGACCGGTCAACTTTTGTATTTGTCTCATGCGTTTAGAAATGTTAGAAGACATATTCAACCTAGATATAAGAATAGAATTATTTCTTTAAACTTAATTCTTAGTTAATTAAATACATTTTCCTACTATTTAGTTAAAGTTTATTTGAAAGCATAATATCCCCTTCTATTATCTTTTGGGAAACATGGCCTAATCATTCTCCTTATTAGGTAGCATCTATAACTCATTTAAGCTAACCCCATCACGAGTCAAGATAGCTTAAACAGCTATAGTTGGATCTAGTCCATTTGCATCTAATGCAATTACTAATCCATTTGAGTTCCAACCAGTGGACGTGCATAACCAATTATATAACTCCTCAATCCAGCCTGGCATTTACTCCAATATTATGGACAACTAACCCAATCTGGTTAAGACTTAACCTTAATTCAAATCATGTGAACAAATGATGTTTAAGAAGAAGGCATGCGGTGTATAAAGAAATTCATTTGCTAAAAGGGCGTAGAGTCACATTTTGATTTTTACGAAAGCTAGTCCTGTCTTATTATTTTAATGGGGACTTATACATGGACATGATTATGAAACTATAACTAATTCCGGGCCAAAAGGAATTAGTAAGTCCAACCTAGAGGTCATGCTCAACTGGTAATTCATAATCATTCCATTATGCCAAGACTCTACATAGCATGCAAAACAAACAAGGGTGTTCATTGTTATAAGTTCTTGCACCTTTGTCTATAAGTTTTAATTTAATAATTTAAACTTTTCATTGTAAAACCATATAATGAATCCAATTCATTATACTAGAAATCAACTAATTCAAAATAGTCCCTTTGGTAATTAGAATCTAGAACCGATGGAAATTCCCAAGTAGGAGAGGTCCCCTTGAAGTAAATGAGTAGCCATGTCTAATCCTTGCCACAACAACCATGGGCCCTTCTGACTCAGTTACCAATAGAATATTTAAATCAAATATTTGGTTCTTTTCTAATTCAAGAATTATTCCACTTAATTCAAAAATTAAAGCATTTACAATTTCAAGTAAAACATTGTTAATTCTTAGATAACTACCCTGACTACATTTGAGCTACACTTAATCTAGTTATTACATCATTTTGTATTGCAAGAAATAAATTCCTAGGCATGGAATATCATAATTGAAAATATTTCCTGAGAAAATCTGACCTAGCATATTTCTAGTCAATCATACAATCACATTAGGCAAGCTCTAAAACCATTGTTGGTCTAGATTCATAGGTTTGAACATGCAAAGCAGGCATCATGGAAATTCAAAATTTAATCTTAAGTCCAAGGATCTCCTAAGCATGGCATGGTTGACAATATAACTAGTCTAAAATTATTCTAGCTCATAAACACTTATTCAAAGGACCTAATAATAATTTAACCACGTATAAGTTGGAGCGTGAATTTCGTAGTTGGTAGAATGAACCCTCAGCTACGTGCACATACTTCAAAGTAGAATCCCTCTATAATCGATCCACATGAGCACTACCGACCAAAACCTACTACAAAGGGAGTAGTAATAAATGAGCAAAAGACAGCTAGATCTTCCCTACTAATTTATTCTAGAAGAAATGCCCTCAGTTTTCTATTCAAAGTAAACACATCTTTCCACGAATTACTTATGAGAGTCAGAACAACTAAGAGAATAAGAGAGAGAGAGCAAGAGAAAGGAATTATGGATGAAAAATAATGAAGGAGGAGGCTTCTATTTATAGTAATTAGGAATTAATCAAAAGATAATAAAGTCTCTAACCACAACCAATTAGAATTAAAATAAAAAGGGCAATTAAGTATTTTAATTAAAAACCAAAATAGAGTTTGAAACCAAACTCTATTCGGGAGCTTTCTTGGGAAGCAAGCTCCCCACTTCAACACAAACACTACTTGCCAAAAGGCCAACAGTAGCGTGTTGGGCCTTCGCAGGCCTAAAGCCTGTAGTAAGACAGCCCTTGTGGGCTGTGCTGCACAGCGGCATGCGTTGGTCCAATGGGTCGTGCATCATGTGTAGTGGGATGCCATTAGTAGTCCACCGAGTCTCAAGGCCCCAATACGGGCCTTGGGAAGTGTTGTTTATACACAACACTGCTTTGCCCTGCACGCAAATCTTAGTCCCAAATTTTTATAACAATTTTCTTACCGATCCACTTGCACCAATTCAAGCAATACCTAGTATTTATGAATTGTGCTATTTGGTTCTTAATTCCCTGTATTTATTTTAACCACCTTATTATTTATCAGGTTCACTGGTCCAACCAGTGAATATTGGTCTAACTAATAATATGGTCCAACCATATTTTGCTCTTCTAGATTAGACCTGGTCTAACGGTTCTTTACATGGCTCTGTCATAACTCAAAGTGGGTGACCTTATAGGATCCCATATTATCGAGCCATCAAAAGTTTGACCTAGCTCAATTCCTTTTAGTAATTGACTGGCTTAGAGCTTCAGACCGTTGTGGACTCCGATGACTTTGATCGGTCATAGTGGCCCTCTAGCATAGGGCATATGTCCCCTCAATATTCGAAACATCAGATGCATTATGACTTAATCCCAGTTCTGTAATAGTATCAATACAATTCACTCCTTCTATTAGTGGTTAAGTACCATTTAGTTTCTAGGACTGGTTTTAAGTGTTAGTCCACTAGTAGCCTTTAATGGCTACCCTTGTATTTAGTCTTACTACAGAAGTACACCACTTAACTATTTTAATGTGTTGATCAGGATCTCATCCTATCAACTCATACTCTGATCAGAGGTTTATGAGTGTGTGAATTCCAACAAGTGACTAAGGTATATCTCCCTTATATCGCTATAATGGAGTGATAGATTCCATCTTGACTATTCAGCTTACCAACGGACATACATCAACTATACCCATAATCATCCGTATCACCTAGTCTATAGAATTCTTAGGTATGACCCAAAGTATAACAACATCTAAACAAGGTAACTAGTATCTCAGGTCTAAGGATATTCGTACTGCTATTGCAATGAGATGATAAAACACCAACACATAATATAGATTACCGAGTGTTGTCTCATAATGGTCTCCAATGAACTTCCCTGAATACATTCATGTGTTAACCCAAGGTACCACCCTCTAGCACTGGAGATATGCTACTTTGAATCAAATTCAAGAGGTATGATGACACATGCTAGTCTATCCGTATTCATCAATGTACAGTCTTGATGATACTATGACTAGGGATATTTAGACAAATCATAATTGCATAAGAACCGGTTGTCACCAACATAGTCCCACTATGCCCTTCCAATACGTGCTATGACTATGTCATGGACTTTTTCAAACACATCAATGAATATATTCCAAACCAGTCATAATATGTTTTCATAGTCATTGATATAACAAAAGAATTTATTCATTAATATAAAACTTGTTCATACAAATAAAACTAACTAAGACATATTGCCCTAATTTCCTCTAGGCATACATCATATCTAACATAAACACACTAATATAAACAAAAGATAATGCCTTTATTAATAGTACAATAAGATTGTTGAAATACATAATTAAGATATACCTCCTAAATTGCCTTTTGGCATACATTATATCTAACAATACTTAGACATAATGTTGGGAATTGATAGTCAAGTTGTGTTAGATATGATGTATGCCCTTAAGCCAATTAGGGGAATATTTCTTAATTATGTATTTGTATGAACCAATTTATTATTCAATAAAGGCATTTTCTTTTGTTTATATCAATGTGTACATATATATTATAACTGGTTAAAATATATTCATTATTATCTGTGTACACAAGTCCTTGACATGTCATAGAATTGAGTGAAATATGTTTACTGGGATCTGCTTCATGTGTAATTATGATTATGTCTAAACTATCCGTAGTCATAGTTTCATCAAGACATGACATTGATGAAGCGGATAGGCTAGCATCTGTTTTCATACTCTCTTGGATTAGATCCAAGCAGTTAATCTTGAAGATTGAAGGTGGTTCCTTGAGTTGACACATGGATATATTTGGAAGATATATTGGAGACTATTGAAAGATAAACACTTGGTAAAAATATCATAGTGTTGGTGTTTATCTTAATACCATAGCTTTGTGAATATCCTTATACTTAAGATACTAGTTGCCTTGTGTGATACTGCCACTATACTTTGGGTCATTCATATTCATTCATTATTTTAGGATGCCATAGGTGATTATAGGTATAGTGTTGACAACACATTGGTAATCTAAGTAGTCAGATAGAATCCATCGCTTCCAATATACTTAGGAGTTGTACCTAGCCGCTTGTTGAAGTGACAATTTCTTGAAACCTCTGATTAGAGTATGCATTGATAGAAATGGTTTCTAGTCAACACGTTATGGTAAATCAATGGACTTTGATAACAAGTCAATAACATGGATAGCTTGGAGCAACCTCGCTATTAGTGGGTTAACACTTTAACCAAACCCAATAAACCAGATGTTATATATATTAAAGAATTGAAAGAGTTCATTGCATTGGCTAACTATTGTATTCACCAGGATTAGGTCATGAGCACAATGACGTTCTGAGTAATAGGGGATGATAGACCCTTGCTAGTGGCGTACTACAGTTGTTTAAGGTCATCGAGTTCTAATTACGGCCTACAACCTCGAGCTAATAAGTTCTTTAAAAGGAACTCGGATTGGTTAAGCCTTGATAGCTCAATACTTTGGGATCCTATAAGGTCACAAACATAGAATCTTCATCGAACGGAGTGAAGAATTAATAGATTATGTCTACTACGAGAATATACATTAGTGGTTAGACCACTATCTGGTTGAAGCAGAGATTTTATTTTGACCGGCAAATAATTAGATTAGAGTCATAAATAATTAATATTGAATAAAAGGATGCAAAGGGAATTTTACCAAATGTGTTGGACCCAGTTCAAATTGGTCCCAAGAAAATGTTGGATGTTTTCAAGACTTTGCGGCAAGATGACCAGCAGGATTTATGGGTCAGACCCGCCTGTGGGATATGGTACATCGGTTTTAGGGGAGCAATTTTGCCCCCTCCAGCCTATAATTAGCCCCATTGGTTCCCTTTGTTTAGTGCACGAGTTCTTCCTTTGAGCTTTGACTTGAGATTCTAATGTGTTTTCTCAAGACAGCTTAGAAGAACGATTTTGGGGATCCCTGATTTTATTAGGGAACCTTTAGTTATATTTTTCAGGTGGGTTTTGGAGTGAAGTAGCATCTATTCATTTCTTTGCAGTTCTTCCTCAATGGGAGGTTTCGGTTGGTGGGGTTCACGTGATACGTATAGAGGCTATCCTACACTTAAATTCTTCTTTTAATTGTTAGGTCTTTTTATTTAGGTGTTTTAGACTTAATAATTATGCCTTAGTTATTTTATGCATTCTATAGTTTTATACTAGGATATAACTTAAATTTATGGTATGCTTAGTATAATATAAACTTGTGCATAATAACCTATGTAGAGAACTTTTTTAGTTAAGGCTTCATTTAATATAAGCTAATAGGATTTCTTAGGGACAAGGGAAAATTTTTGAATTTCCTCCATGCCTGTTATACATGTTCAAAATGACTGTTAGTTCCCATTAGTGTTATCAAATTATGCCTATTAAATGTATAATTAAGTTAGAAGCAAACTAAATTTGTTTTCTAATTGAAATGATATATGTTTGAAATTGTTTGGAACAACTTATGAACTTAGGGATTTATTTCAGAGTTAGAGAATGGACATTGATAACTATATTAAGTCTTGCTCGAACTTATTCAAGAAGTTATCCAAAAGATTAATAAATTATATAAATTACAAGGGTATAGATGCTTTCAATTTACATAAATTGAATGAACAAAATCTATTAGGTCAAGAGGATCCATGGTCTTTAAGTTTGTGCCCATGTTTGTTCTAGCAAAGATTGGACTTAGTGTCTGCTTCTCATAGGGCTCCTCTCCTACCTAGGAACCTATATTGATGCATCTTAAATTGACCAAAATGATTAAATATGGACCGATTAATTTCTAGTATATAAGATGGATTCTTATATATATTTCTATAACAAAATAAATATTAAATTATTGAATAAAAACTTAAAGGAAATGATAAAAAAAATAACAATTGAAAATGTTAAAGTTTTGCATAATATCTAGGTTAATGGAATGGTAATAATAAAGAGCACTGCCCCTAAAGGTTGGACCTACTAATTCTGAAATACCTTGAATTAGTTCTAATATATTATAACTATGCCCATCTAATAAATCTAGATTGATGAGACATTCAAACACCAATAATAAAATCCCAAAGTAAATATATCAAGGAATAATAAAGTCTTCCTTACTTAAATCTACAATATGGTCTTTTTCGATCATAATTTTTACGCAAAGCATTCCTTTTGTCTACATCAATCGGTTATAGATATTGATATAGGGTATGCCTTAACCAAACTAGGTTAGCTTTTTACTCTGAAAATTAGGGCGAACTTTAGGATGGAGACACATTCAAGGAGATGCTTAAATAAGAGCTCACGTCCATCAAGTTAGGGAACTTGAATGGATTAGCAATTGCATGCGATACAAATTGAATGGAATTCCAACTATAACTTACTAATATAGCGAGTCATATTAGTTGGACTATTAGAATAGTTATAGATGCTACCTACTTGGTAATTAGTTGGACTAAAATTCTCGAATTCAATAGAATGGGCTATTGCTATTTCAAAATATGGTAGGATAAATGTGTTTAATTAAAAGTCCTTACATTAAATACAAGTACCATATACTAAGTATTAACAATATTTCTTACTTACATCTTAGGTTGAAATGCTTCCATATACTAACATCCTTGTTGACACTCGTCCACTTTATAAGAATATGTTTAGTGGTCACAACTATCATGAGTGGTTCGAGGCACTTTGTAGAATCCTGAAGGACTTACATTTGGATTATGTGCTGGATAATACAAGTCCCAAACCCCCTGGTATAGGATGCTTTACACGTAAATGGGATGATTTTGAATGGCATAAAAAGGGCTGCAGGTTTGTAGCAAACTTAATGGTCAAAAGTAATCTCCCAAATCAACAAGCTATGTATGAAGAGAAGGATCTAGAAGCCATGCTCTTCCATATTAAGGAAGTCAATTATGTCAAAGGGATTACGTGTGATGATAAGATACTAGATGACGCTTCAGCAGTTGAGTTTGCTCTAAAGGTATTCGATGTCTCCATTCTAGTAAGTCAACTCAAAAAGTACTCTAGTCAAAGTGTTTTGAAAGACATTGTGTTGAAAAACATACTTACATGGTATGATAAGTTCAAACACGATTTTTCCTTAGTTGTAGGCAAATTCATGTTTTTAGAAATGATTGACTTGCTTAAACACTTTGAAAAATAACCGAGAGATGAGTTGCAAAGGCAACCCATGGCTGAACACCTCAAACTCGAAAGAGTGAAAGGTTTAAGAGTCAAAAGACAACTCATGATATTTAACGAGAAGAAAAATGTGACTGGGTATGATTCTCTTGAGATTGGTTGGACCAAGTCTGTAAAGAATAAGGCTTCATTTTCTGAGCATAAAAAGACAAAGCTACAATATGCTTACATTTCAAGTATGTTCGTAATTGAAAACTATGCTACTTTTTCTTATGAGTCAACTTATATAGTGAATATTGGTTGTGGTTCTCACATCTATACTTCTGTGTAGGGGTGAAGGAATAGCAGGAGGCTGGCAAAAGGGGAGATGGACTTACGAGTGGGAATTGGAGCACGAGTTGCTGCATTAGTCATAGGAAACTTTAGTCTCTGTTTGCCAAGTGGCCTAGTTTTAGTTTTGAAAAATTACTATTATATTCTGAATATTACTAAGAATATTGTCTCTGCTACGCGTTTAGCTGCAGAGGGATTCGAGATTTTATTTTTGAATAATAATTTTCAGATGTGGTTGAATAATGTTCTTTATGGTTATGGAATGTTGAATAATGTTATTTATATTCTTGATACTAAAATAGAAGTTGTTAACATGAACAATGTAAAGAAAATCAAATCAGATAATAGGAAATCCTCGTACTTGTGGCATTGTCGTCTAGCGCATATAAACGAAGCTCACTTAACTAAGTTACACAAACGTGGTGACTTAGGCCCAATAAACTTGGAGTCTTATGGCGATTTCGAACCTTGTTTAAAAGGCAAGATGAAAAAGTTACCCTTTAAAAGAAAGAGTGAATGAGCAATAAGTACATTGGAAATGATACATACAGATGTATGTGGTCCAATGAGTGTTCAAGCACTTGGAGGATATTCCTACTTCATTACATTTATCGATGATTACTCATGATATGGGTATTCGGACTTAATGAAGCACAAATCTGAAAGTTTTGAGAAGTTCAAAATATTCAGGAATGAAGTAGAGAAACAACTTGAGAAACGTATTAAGGCACTTCGATCGAATCAAGGTAGGGAATAGTTAAGCCATGATTTTCAAGATTGTCTAAGGGAGATTGGGATTCTACCCCAATGGACACCTCCTTATACACCCTAATAAAATTGTGTGTTTGAAAGGAGAAATTGAACTTTATGTGATATGGTTCAGTCCATGATGAGCCAAGCAAGTAACGGTAAATCCTTTTGAGGATATGAACTTGAGAGTGTAGTTGATATTCTAAACAAAGTGCCCTCTAAATCAGTTGATCTTACACCATATGAGAAATGGTGCAATTAGAAACCATCTCTTAATCACCTAAGAGTACGGGCTTATCCTGCCTTGATAAAGAGGATAGCATCAGATAAGATGGAGGCTCAATCTGATAGATGTTTGTTCATAGGATATCTGAATGAAACGATCATATATTTATTTTACCAAACTGAGGCATAAAAGGTATTTGTATATCAAAATGCTCACTTCATGGAGAAAGAACACCTACTTGCAAAAGTTAGTGAGAGAAATCTTGAACTGAAAGTTCAAGAGGAAGAAACAGACTGCCAACTGATTAACCCTGTTCTAGATACACAACAAAGTGTAGTTGAAGAACAACCTATTGAAACACTCTCATTGCATAGGTTAGGTCGAGTTCATAAAGGTCCTGAAAGATATGGTTTTATCATCGCTAATGATAGAGAACTATATCCCATCAAGGATGATGAACCAGAGATATAGGAGGAAGCAACGAATAGCTCAGATTCTGATAAATGGTTGTTAGCCATGAAATCAAAAATGGATTCGAGGTACAAAAGCCAAATTTGGAATTTGGCAGATGCACCTGAAGAGGTTACACTTGTAGGGTGCAAATGGGTCTTTAAGAAGAAGTCTGACATGGATGGTAATGTGATTACTTATAAAGCAAGGTTGGTTGCGAAAGGTTATAGTCAACGTGAAGGCATTGACTATGACAAAACTTTCTCACTAGTAGCCATGCTTAAATCCATAAGGATACTTCTCACCATTATTGCTCATTATGATTATGAGATATAGCAGATGGATGTTAAAATAACATTCCTAAATGGGGATTTAGACCGGGATGTGTATATGGAACAACCTAAGGGTTTTACATCTCAGAAGGGCTCGAAGGTGTGCAAGTTGTAAAAGTCGATTTATGGACTTAAGCAAGCATCCAGGAGTTAGAGTACTAGATTTTTTCAAACAAGAAGGTTAGTGGGAGTGCAGTTGTGTTCCTAGTGTTATATGTCAATGCCACATTACTAATAGGAAACGATGTTTCTCTTCTGCAGATAGTTGAGGTAAGGTTGTTAAGAAAGTTCTCCAAGAAAGACCTTGGGGAAGCAGCTTTTATACTTTTTATAAAGATATACAAAGATAGATCTAAGAGGCTGCTAGGTATTTCTCAAAGCATATATATAGCTAAGGTATTGACTAGGTTCAACCTCAAGCATTCGAAGAAGAGTTATCTCCTGATGACTAAGGGATTTACCCTATCTATGTTTCAGTGTCCTAAGACACAGACCCTATACGTCTGCAATAGGATCAATCGTGTATCCTATGATATATACTAGGCCAGATGTCTTGCAAGCTTTTAAACTTCATGAGTAGATATCAAGCAGATCTAGTTTAAAAACACTGGATGGCCATCAAGGTAATCCTTAAGTACTTGAGAAGAACTAAGGATGAGTTCTTAATTTATGGAGAAGGTGACCTCACTATTAGAGTTTACATGGATGCGAGTTTCCAATATGACAAGGATGACTTTAAGTCTTAGTCAGGATTTATGTTTATATTTAATGGAGAGGAAGCGTGAGCGGACGATATGTCGCATGGCAGCTGCGGCGCCGGGCCGGTTGGGCCGGCCTCTTTAAATGACGGGGAGATGCGAGTGATGTGGTTGGAAAATGGTTTTGCATATTTTAATGCTCAAAAGATACGAGATTGAAATTCTGTACATAAAATAGAGTCGCCACTCGGTTCAGCTCAACCGGGAAATTTTTGGTAAAATTTTCCCACCGGGTGGTTGGACCATACCTTAAGTAGAGATTCTGAGTTCGGATTATGTTATCTATTTTTCATTAGGCCAAATTAAGATACTTCATTATTTCTTAATCGGTTTCATCTACCCTATTTATTTGTATTTTCAGCTATATTGTTATTTTCACATCTGTGAAGCAATTGAAGCGAATAAAATATTTACAGTCGTAAAAAAAATAAGTGTAGCAAGTAAATTTATTAAAAGGCTTCCAAGTCCTGTACATTTTTCTATGCAATAAATAAAATACCTAAATGTCTGATATACATCTACCTGTAGAAGATTGTTAACACGAATATGGCATATTTTATTTACGGTATTATAAAGCCCGGGCGGATAACTAAAATGAGATTTGAACGGCGTTTTCGAGGAAATTCCATTCTTAACCAAATTTTAGGTTCAATCGTTGCTTTAATCGGATTATAAGTGAAAATACCACATGTTATGGGGCGGGGTCTGTTTTCAAGAGGTTTTGAACTTGCATCATTACATTATATGTTCTAGCTTCGAAAAATAAGCTAATCCGAGAACAAATGAAAATAAAACTACTGTCTAGAAAGTCATATCGCTGATGATACAACTGATGCCGCCGGCAGCATGATTGATGTCACTGGCGACATGGCTGATGTCGATGGCAACATCAATTATATCACCTGTGATATCAGTTTGTAGACAGCAGTGGTGGCAATAAAAAAGACCAAAAACCCAAAAATGAATACAAATCGATGAAAATTAACACAAATCAGTAATATTAATGCCAAAGAGCTATGAGACTCTGGATTTTCACCTCGAGGCCGTGAATCCACCTCTTCATGAACCAAAAGAAACACCTCTAAGGAGCTTGTTACGATGATTTAGCCATAAATTTAAGTGATTCTGGTTTCTAAATCCAATTAAGTTGATTTTAACTTAAAGACTTACAGATTTTAAACTCACAATCAGAGAATTCAAAGAAGAAAAACCAGGAAAAATGGATCGGAATCCCTTTTTTCTGCCTTATCTAATTCTTATTACACTAAAATCTATTCCATCATTAAAATCCTAACATTACATTATTTCCTCTCAATTGCAGCTCAAGGTGTGCTTTTATAGGCAAAATGGGGTGTTTTTCGAGGCCTTTTTGACCAATTCCGCCGAAAGTGGCCGAAAGGCTGTCTGTACAGGGATGCGTTTTGGGTCATGCCGCCGGTAACATGGCGATGCTACTGGCGGTATGGATAATGCCGCCGGCGACATGGCAATATCACCGGCGGTATGGCTGATGTCGTTGGTGGCATCAGCCTCCAACATACCGACAGGTAGCGGGCCTAGCAGCCTAAAAAAGTCACCTAAAATGGTTTAATAGTGGGTGAAAAGGTATCTTTTTAATTTTTAATGATATTTTAATGGGTGTTCTTTAATTTGGGTGTAAATCATGGGTTCAAGCTCCTACCAGACGCGTTATCGGCCACGCCGAATTGAATTCTACCAAGTATAAAATTCGCGAGGAAAATTATTTTGGTAATAAAAATTCTAAAGAGAACTTTTATTTTGAGGCATTAAAATTGGGTACACGTCATCATCGTCTTACGAGAGGGACTGCAAAATCCCGTGCTCACAGGCTACCCCTCGGGGGATCACTACTGCCACAGGTCAGTATGATCACAAGAAAGAGCAAAGGATAGGAGTGATACCTGATAGGTGACTGGTTTGCCCCTTGGACGGGGCTTGAGCTTTGTGAAGATATTGCCCCATGGTCGGACTTATGCTTTCTGGAGAGATTGTCCTTTGGTCCGACTTGTGCTTTGTGGAGAGATTGTCCCTTGGTCGGACTTTTGTTTTATAGATTGGTTGCCCCTTGGTCAGGCTTGTGCTTTGTGGATAGGCTGCCCTTTGGTCGAACTTGATCCTTTGTAGATTGGTTGTCCCTTGGTCGGACTTGACCTTTGTAGGGAGTTTGTCCTTCGGTCGGACTTGTGCTTTGTGGAGAGATTGTCCTTTGGTCGGACTTGTGCTTTATGGAGAGATTGTCCTTTTGTCAGACTTGTGCTTTGTAGAGTCCCTTGGTCGGACTTTTATTTTATAGATTGGTTGCCCCTTGGTCGGGCTTGCGCTTTGTGGCTAGGCTGCCCTTTGGTAGAACTTGATCCTTTGTAGATTGGTTATCCCTTCGTCGGACTTGACCTTTGTAGAGAGTCTGTCCTTCGATCGGACTTGTGCTTTGTGGAGAGATTATCCTTTGGTCGAACTTATGCTTTGTGGAGAGATTGTCCTTTAGTCGGACTTGTGCTTTGTGGAGAGATTGTCCATTGGTCAGACTTTCGTTTTGTAGATTGGTTTGTCCTTCAGTCGGACTTGTACTTTGTGTAGAGATTGTCCTTCAGTCGGACTTGTGCTTTGTGTAGAGATTGTCCTTTGGTCGGACTTGTGCTTTGTTGAGAGATTGTCCTTTGGTCGGACTTTTGTTTTGTAGATTGGTTGCCCCTTCGTCGGGCTTATGCTTTGTGCATGTGCTGACTTCTGGTCGGACTTGATCCTTTGTATATTGGTTGTCCCTTGGTCAGACTTGACCTTTGTGGAGAGTTTATCCTTCGGTCGGACTTGTGCTTTGTGGACAGATTATCCTTTGGTCGGACTTGTGCTTTGTGGAGAGATTGTCCTTTTGTTGGACTTATGCTTTGTGAAGAGATTGTCCCTTGGTCGGACTTTTGTTTTGTAGATTGCTTGCCCCTTGGTCGAACTTTTGTTTTGTAGATTGGTTGCCCTAGGTCAGGCTTGCACTTTGTGGAGAGATTGTCCTTTGGTTGGACTTGTACTTTGCGGAGAGATTATCCTTTTGTCGAACTTGTGCTTTATGGAGAGATTGTCCCTTGGTTGGTCCTTTTTTTTTGTAGATTGGTTGTCCCTTGGACGGACTTGAGCTTTGTGGAGAGTTCATCCTTCGGTCGGACTTGTGCTTTGTGAAGAGATTGTCCTTTGGTCGGACTTGTGCTTTGTGGAGAGATTGTACCTTGGTTGAACTTTTATTTTGTAGATTGGTTGTCCCTTGGACGGGCTTGCTCTTTTTGGATAGGCTACCCTTTTGTCGGAGTTGATCCTTTGTAGATTGGTTGTCCCTTGGTCGGACTTGACCATTGTGGAGAGTTTGTGCTTCGATCGGACTTGTGCTTTGTGGAGAGATTGTCCTTTGGTCGGACTTATGCTTTGTGGAGAGATTGTCCTCTGGTTGGACTTATGCTTCGTGGAGAGATTGTCCATTGGTCGAACTTTTGTTTTATAGATTGGTTATCCCTTAGTCGGACTTGAGCTTTGTGGAGAGTTCGTCCTTCGCTCGGACTTGTGCTTTATGAAGAGATTGTCCTTTGGTCGGTTTTGTGCTTTGTGGAGAGATTGTCCCTTGGTCGGACTTTTGTTTTGTAGATTGGTTGCCCCTTGGTCGAGCTTGCGCTTTGTGCATAGGCTGCCATTTAGTCGTACTTGATCCTTTGTAGATTGGTTGTCCCTTAGTCGGACTTGACCTTTGTGGAGAGTTTGTGCTTCAGTCGGACTTGTGCTTTGTGGAGAGATTATTCTTTGGTCAGACTTGTGCTTAATGGAGAGATTATCCTTTGGTTGGACTTGTGCTTTATGGAGAGACTGTCCCTTGGTCGGACTTTTGTTTTGTAGATTGGTTGCCCCTTGGTTGGACTTTTGTTTTGTAGATTGGTTGCCCCTAGGTCGGGCTTGCGCTTTATGGAGAGATTGTCCTTTGGTCAGACTTGTGCTTTGTGGGGAGATTTTCCTTTTGTCGGACTTTTGCTTTATGGAGAGATTGTCCCTTGGTCGGACTCTTGTTTTATAGATTGGTTGTCCCTTGGACGGACTTGAGCTTTGTGGAGAGTTCGTCCTTCGGTCGGACTTGAGCTTTGTAAAGAGATTGTCCTTTGGTCGGACTTGTCCTTTATGGAGAGATTGTCCGTTGGTTGGACTTTTGTTTTGTCGATTGGTTGCCCCTTGGTCGGGCTTGCGCTTTGTGGATAGGCTGCCCTTTGGTCGGACTTGATCCTTTGTAGATTGATTGTCCCTTGGTCAGACTTGACCTTTAAGGAGAGTTTGTCCTTTGGTTGGACTTTTGCTTTGTGGAGAGAATGCCTTTGGTCGGACTTGTACTTTGTGTAGAGATTATCCTTTGGTCAGACTTGTGCTTTGTGGAGAGATTGTCCCTTGGTCAGACCTTTGTTTTGTAGATTGGTTGTCCCTTGGTCAGACTTGAGCTTTGTGGAGAGTTCATCCTTCAGTCGGACTTGTGCTTTGTGAAGAGATTGTCCTTTGGTCGGACTTGTGCTTTGTGGGGAGATTGTCCCTTGTTTAGACTTTTGTTTTGTAGATTGGTTGCCCCTTGGTCGGGGCTTGCACTTTGTGGATAGGCTGCCATCTGGTCGGACTTGATCCTTTGTAGATTGGTTATCCCTTGGTCGGACTTGACCTTTGTAGGGAGTTTGTCCTTCGGTCAGACTTGTGCTTTGTGGAGAGATTGTCCTTTGGTCGGACTTGTGCTTTGCGGAGAGATTGTCCCTTGGTCGGACTTTTGTTTTGAAGATTGGTTGCCCCTTGGTCGGGCTTGCACTTTGTGGAGAGATTGTCCTTTGGTCAGACTTGTGCTTTATGAAGAGATTGTCCTTCGGTCGGACTTGCCCAAAATTTAAATTGGAGAGGGCGATGTCACCGGTGGCATGGTGATGTCACTGGCGGTATGGAACGATGCCGTCGGTGGCATGATAGCCACGTGGCAGCTTTGACTGGTCAAATAATTTCAAAATTTGAATTGAAGGGTGCGATGTTGCCGGCAGCATGAGTGATGTCGCTGGCGGTATAGAGTGATGCTTCCGGCGGCATGATAGCCAAGTAGCAGCTTTGACTGATCAAACAATTTCAAAATTTGAATTGAAGGGTGCAATGTCACCAGTATGAGTGATGTTGCTGGCAATATGGAGTGATGCCGCCAGCCGCATGAGTGGGCAGTTTTAGTTAAATTAAAACTCCTCGAATTCCGCACGACAGTTTAAAAGGAAGTAAACTCCTCTTCTTCCTCACATACAAAAGTCATACCCCTCCTTCTCCTCTTCTCCAAATTTTTGATTTTTTCTTTCCGTCATTCTAATCATGAAGAGGATCGCTAAGGCTTTCAGGGGCAAATCTGCTAAGGCTAGGGAGAATCTGCCTGATTCCTCTATCGAAGGGTTGAAAGTTCTCTCCATTCCTGCTGCTTATGGCCTGAAGGAGTCGGCCAAGATGTATGGCTACGGGATTAATTCTCCTATCACTAATCTGACCCCTGAGAAGGAAAAGCACCTCTGCTATGTCAAGGTAATCCCGCAAAACCCGAATCTCGTTTTTTTTGGGTTGAGTTTTGATTTGGCCTTAGGCTTGAAATCATTTCACGATAGGAGTCATAGGCCTAAAATAGACTGATTATAAACTGATATTGCATGCTTTAGGTTCGATTTTTATCATTTTCAGGCTTATTGTTTGATTGCTTGCGATTTTTGTGGTTTGGGCATGATGGGTGCAATTTTGGGAAAAAATAGGATTGCTCGCAGGTAGTGATGTCGCCGACAACATGAGTGATGTCGCTGGCGGCATCAATCCTTGCAAAAGGGCCTAAGGAAGTCTAATGTCGCTTCTGTTTGAAGCGATATTGCAGGCGATATCATCCACATCGTTGGCAGTATGGTATGATGCTGCCAGCGATATCACTTCTAGCAGAAGTGACATCAGCAGCTTTCTATCAGATTCCAGTGATGAGAAAATATGTAGGACTTATTTGTTTTGTTTCTGATTTTGTAGCCATATAAACTGACTTACACTGGGGGGATGGGCACCATCGACGAGTGATGGCACCATATTTTAGAGAAGGACCCCGAGCTTGCACTCGCCATCAATGAGACGGGATTTGGAGACCTACCCCAGATTACGCCAATGTTGATGCCCAAGCTCTCTCATTCAGCCGTGACAGCCCTAACCAAGAGGTGGTCTGAGACCACCCACACTTTTCACTTTTCTTTTGGGGAAGCGATGATAAAACCCTCTAATGTCATTGCTATGATTGTGCTTCCTTGGACTGACGAGGTCATTCACTTCGATGCTTACATGGATAAATACCATGTCGAGAGGGCCGTGGTAAGGAAGGTGAAGGAGCTATTCGGTTTGAAGCCCGTTTCGTGGTGGCTGTCTTATGGTGAGATGCAACAATACCGGACCTATGTAGATGTGGTGCCTGAGGATGAGAGAGAGGCTTGTGTCCGGTCTTCCGTGATTTCTTTGCTCACTATGCTGTTCTTCCTAATCTCGGGGAGCAAGATCAATTACGTGCTGATAACTGCTGTGGAGGACATGGCGGGCATTAGGAGGAAGAATTGGCCAAGGGTCATCTTAGCATAAATATACCATGGGCTGGGTGTGGGAGCCCGGAAGAAGGTGAAAGCTCTTCGGCTCTGCCATCTGCTACTCCAGGTATATCTCTTTGGAAGTATTTTACTTGATTGTGCGCGTCTCATTTATTGTTGATCCTTTTTGAACTGATTGGGTGTTATTTGTTCAGGCTTGGGCCTTTGAGCACCAGATTCTCCCGCCGGTCGAGTTTAAGAAGACCATGCCGCCGGGCTCTCACTTTCTCGCCCGCTGGTGCGAGGGTGTTGGTGGGAAGGCCAAGTACCCTGCCAAATATATGGAGGTCCTAAGGAGCATGCGGTTGAGCTTAGTATGCGATTTTTTAATTAGTCCTTATTTTTACACTTTAGAACAAAACAAAAGCGGTTATGAAATTACATTGGTTGTTTTGGTTGATTGTTGGTGTAGCTTATCCTGGATCCATTCGATAAGGTGGAGAACCTGACGGAGGTTGTGAGGGTTAGGAGGGAGGTGGATGACCGTCGGTTTGTCATGGAGTGTCCTTTATCCCAGTAGTGGTATCTGGGTGAGCGCGTCCGGGGCTGGAGGTCCGTCCCGATTACCAATAGACCGGTGCCTGTTGATCCTCTTAGGGGCTTATGGTGGTCCCATTTGGTGATCACCTCCGAGGCCGATAAGTCCGATTATATTGAGGGGAACGGCCGTATGATCCCTAGCGCCCCTGGCCTCTACGAGCAGCACCAGCAGCGTCTACTCCCCTTGTGTCCCCGCATCCATAGGAATGATACGATTGAGTATCATAGTGAGCAGCGCCTGGATGAGGAAAAGATATGCCTCAAAGGTGTCATGGATGTCAAGGAGGAAGAAGATGAAGAGCTTGAAGGCGATGTTGGGATCGAGCCCGAGGGGGAGGATGAGGTAGGCACGGATGTAGCCAGTGGGAGTGTGCCAATGTCCCAAGGGGGCAGCGCTCTTTCGAGGTATGATTGCATTTATGTACATGATTTGTAATTGTTCAGGAATGTTGCTGATGTGCATTTTTCGTGCTTTTCAGGAACCCACAAGGAAGAGAGACCGGGATAACTAGAGTAGGACACGGTACTATGGTGCTCCAATCTTTATGCTAGAAAATACTACTTACTTAAGGCCTGGTAATTATTTTCTTCTTTACCCTTGGATGTGGTCGATTAATGACTTGCCTTTTAGATTTTTAGATGGTGCGAAGTCACGTGGAGCAGCTTGCAGAGAACAACTTTGTTCTCAAGGATACACTTATCGGGCAGTCGCTCCTTGCTCAGGTACATTCGCTATTTATGCCTATGTTAAGATAAGATGCATGTATGGATGCTATGAATGATATGTATTGTTGATGCTTTCTCTGGTTTGTAGGATTTCTTGGCCCTTTCCTTGTCAGATGCTGATGCAGCCCGGAGGAGGTACGAGGAGGAGACTGCAGACCTCCGCCGTCGTGTGAGTGACCTTGAGGGTCAACTGGCTGCTAACATTTAGGAACAGAGAAGCAAGCAAAATCTGGATCGCGCGCACCCTACTAGCACCAGTCATAGGGGGGTCAAGATGTCCATCGGTCGATGCCCGTTTGCCGCTGTCAAGGAGTCTAGCAGTGTGCCCATGATAGAGGGAAGGGAGGAAGATGAGGACGATGTTGGTGATTGGCTTGTAAGCCCTAATGACATTTCATCCCGCCCGGCCGGTAGTGGCGGGCATGCTTAGTTTTATATTTTTGTTTTGCTTTTCCGTTCTTTGTTTGTACCCTTGATACATTGGGGTTGGGATAATTTGGATTTATTGTTAGATTTTATTTCTATGATCTAGATATTCAGAATTTTTAGATGGTTTGTGCCTTCGAGCTTTTTTACTTCAAATAAAATGGATTGCATTCGGACAGGTATTGGAAATGGGTTACAGGATTTTTTATGGGGTTTTGTACAAGTTTGAAGTGAGAAAAATGCTTCTGATGTCGCCGGAAAATTAACTCCATGCCGTCGGCGTCATAACCCATATCGCCCATACTCAACCAGCTAAAATAATATATACAGGGCTGTCTAAAAGTCCATATCGCCGGTGGCATCTGCCAATATCGCCCAATTTGATCCATATCGCCGGCAACATCATTTACATCACCGGCGCATCACTCATATCACCGACGATATCACTTTTCCAGTAATCTGATTTTGACTATTCTGTCAATTGCTATCATGGCAACCCATAATCAAAAGCTACGGGGTTTTATGCAAAGTCTGGGGAATGTGGACTAGAAGAAGCTTGAAAATTCAGGCTTTAGGGGCTTTGATATGTCGTGGCATGGCCCGTAAGCCACGAATTCCTTCGAGTGGCACTATCTTTTTTGGATCCAATGGACCACGTTTTCCAATTTTCATCATTCAAGCTTTGCCCCTTGCTCGAAGAATTCCACACCATTTTAGGGACACCGTGTCCTAAACGCGTTATGCTGGCACTGTCGGACTTTCATTTTGGCACAGATGGAATTCCTCGAGGGTTATGGAATTTGGATTCTGTGGACCCATTTCTGTCTCAGTTGCCCGATCCCTCCTTTTTTGGCAATTCATGGTGGTATTGCTATTCGTGGAGGAGTTTATGTGCGGAGTGAGCCCGATTGCTCCGCTCAGGCTAATTTCACTCATCAGCCCTATGTCGACAGGGGCTTCTCCCGTGGCTGTGGGATTGGTCGATGTTTTGCTGAATGTGGATGCTGCTTCTGTTGACCCGTCACTTATCGGAGATCAGCTCACATTATTACAAGTACCTTTTGTTCGTTCTAATTTCGTACATTTCTTTCCCCAATCCTTACCTGAGTTTTGAATTATAGGTATGGATGATGGAGAAACTGAAGTTGAGGGAGGTGCCATGAGGGAACCCGAAAAAGTATCTTCCCGTCCATCTGAGGGAGAGAGGGCTTATGCGGGCTGATTTTGACGAGCTGACGTACGATGATTGGGTGCCTATTTTGAGGGGGTATACTAACGCACAGGTTCAGTGGGTTAGTCCATGGTGGAGAATTTAGGATGTGGTTATAGAATCCTGGGGAGCCTGTGTTCAATTCATAGGCCTGGAGAAATCTTCATTTTATACCCCTTACCAGTTGTTCCGTCAGTATGGCAAGAGATAAGAGTACCAATCAAACTGCTCCACAACCAGATTGGAGTTTACAAAGCTAGGTGGGTCAACCATATTCAAGAGAAGTGGTCCAGGGAGGCAGTATTTGAGATTCTGGATTATGATCACATGGAAACCATCGAGACTGACACACATTATAGGGGATGGCTTGCCGAGATGAGAGGCTTACCGACCCGTCAGAATCGGTCATGGGCCCACTTTAAGGGGGAACATGTAGAGTGGGGTGACGAGCCCTTTTCTACTACCACATCGAGACGGATCTCTAGGTACTGTGATGATGATACAGGAAGCTCGATTTGAGCCATACTTTTGTTAGAACTATCAGACCTCTTTTATATTTTTATTTTTTTGATTCTAAAATGAAATAAAATGAACAAAGTCCAAGGCTTGCTGAAGTTGTCTTAATCTTATGAATACAGGATCCACATAAGCCTAAGCATTTAGATTTCAACAAAAGAGAAACTTTCATTAATTGAGATAAAATAAAGAACATGATGTTTGGTTGACATTCCCATTGATCTAACTCCCGATGCCAACTAGCCGAGATCAGTTTTCTAGAAGGCACTCGCTCTTTGATCACATACCCTAGCTTTTGCCTAGATCGCCCTATTCGGGTTTTTGATCTAGCGGGTTTGTCTCATCCCCTAATTTTTGCACGGTTGGTTTGCAGGATACCAATCATTGGGCGTCACCCTAATTTTTGCCCGATCAGTAAAAGACTGAAAGGCGGGTAATTATTACGTATATATATATATATATATATATATTTGGTGTGCCGCTTTTCTAGTTTGTTTCTTTTGAATTAGACATGATAACGATTAAGCCTATCTTGGATTACGGGATTCAAAAATTAGTTCCCATCCATGTCCATAAGCTTAGCTGCCCCTTTGCTAAGCAGCCTCTTTATTATGTATGGTCCTTCCAGTTTGGCCTGAATTTACTCCTTGCATCAGTAGTAGAATGTTTCAGTTGTTTAAGGACCAGATCACCAGCCTTCAAGGGGAACTTCTGATGTCTTACCCGACTGTTATATGCCCCAGCCATACGTTGTTGGTACATCTAGAGGTTGTCGAGGGCCTTTTACCTCTGCTCATCCATCATGTTCAACTGTTCAAATCTTACCCTGGTCTATTCAGATTCTTCTAATTTAGCCTCTAGAGCGACTCTTAAGGAGGTCACCTAAGTTTTAACTAGCAAGACTGCTTCCATCTTGTAGACTAGGGAGAACAGAGTTTGGCCCATCAGGGTGTGTATGCTAGTGCGATACCCCCAGATAGCGAAGTGTAGCTTATCTGCACAATCCCTGTAACTGGCTATCATCTTGGAAAGAATTGTCTTTATCGATTTGTTAGCTGCCTCAACAGCTCCATTTGCTTGTGGTCTGTATGGAGAAGATCTATGGTGCTCAATCCCGTATTTCTCGATTAGAGAAGCAGTTGCTCCTAGAAATTGTACCCCATTATCTGAGACTCTATGGTCCGGGAGCCCATACCGAGCAAAGATGTGCTTCTCTATGAACTTAGCCATATGCTTGGTGGTGACATTGGTGAAGGATTCGACTTCCACCCATTTCGAGAAGTAATCTACTACTACCATAATGAATCTATGGTCGTTTGTTTAAGAAGGATGGATTTCACCAATTATGTCTATCCCCCATGCTGAGATTGGCCAAGGGGAGGATAAATGATGGAGTTTGGTGGGCGGCAGATGCTGCATATCTTTGTAAACTTGGCATTGGTGGCATCGTTTGACTGGGCGATACAATTGGCTGTGAGAGTGAGCCAAAAATACCCCAGCCGCTAGATTTTCCTTGCGAGAGCAAGACCGTTCATATGAAGGCCACAGTCACCGGTATGGACCTGGGTCATTATATTCTGAGCCTCAGAGTCGGTGAGGTAACGGAGAAGTAGGCCGTCACTAGTGCGCTTAAAGAGATCATTATCCACAATAAAGAAACTGGATAGTGAGCCGCTGTAGGGTGGTTTAATCTAAGTCATAAGAGTCCGTAGGGTATTAGCCGGTCTGATGGAATAGGACGATGTTAGAATACCAACAAGGTTCGGATGAAATGGTGAGGATTGGAGGACCTGATTGAATATGATATGGGATCTTGGGGTAGATAGGCTGTTGCTGGGATCCTTCCCATATAGACGCGAGAGTAGCGATAACATCTGCCACCTGATTCTCGTCCCGAGGGACATGGAGGTACAAGCACGAGGTAAATTTCCCAGATAATTCGCAGACAGCCTCAATATAAGGACAGAGAGATTCTTCTTTAATTTCCCAATCTCCAATAACCTGATGGACAACTAGGGTCGAATCTCTGATGACGGATACGCGGTGGGCCCAAACCTGAAGAAGAGCCTCAAGGCCGAACAGACGAGCTTCGTACTCAGCACCATTGTTGGTGATAGCAAATTTTAAGCGTTTGGACAATGGGACCATCTCATTATCTGGTGTGATGATGATGACCCTGAGACCTACTCCCCGGTGGTTCACAGCGCTGTCAAAATACATTGACCAAACGTCATCGAGGATTGTAACAGAGGCAAGCTATTCATCAGAAAACTCCAAATTTTCCTTATACTCAGAGCTGAGGGGTTGATTAGCTAGGAATTTGGCTACGACCCACCCCTTAATGACCTTTCGGGTTACATATTCAATGTCAAACTCAAATAGGAGAAGTAACCATCGGGATAATTTGCCGGCTAGAGTAGGGGATTGACAAAGAAACTTCATTGGATCAATCTTGGCCACGGCTTGGACGCGATAAGATTAGAAATAATGTCGCAACTTCTTAGTGAGCCAAACCATGGTAGTGCAGGTCTTTTCTACAATCGAATACCAGGTTTCATGATCTAACAACTTCTTGTTCAAGTAGTAGATGGCATGTTCACGCTTATCATCTTGTCCTGGACGAGCATTACCCCAACAGAAGTTTCCTCGATGGCCAGACAAAGGATGAGTGGTTTCCCTAGGATGGGGGGTGTCAAGACGGGGGGATCAACAAGCTATGCCTTGATTCTATCAAATGCTATTGGTAGTGATCGTTCTATACCACGGGTTGCTGTTTCCTTAACAGTTTAATGATGGGTTCGCAAACAGTAGTGAGGCGAGCAATGAACTGACTAACATACTATAAGGACCCTAAAAACGATCGGACTTCCTTCTCCATCCTAGGTGAAGGCATGTCCCAGATGGCTTTAGCTTTGTCTGGATCCATTTCAATCCCTTTCTGGCTAACTACGTGCCCGAACAGCTCGCTGGAGGTAACCCCAAACACGCACTTCTTTGGATTTAGGCGGAGGTTATACTTTTCAATACGAGTCATGAACCTGTCGAGAACAGTAGGGTGCTCCTCTCGAGTAGCGGACTTCACAATCATATTGTCCACATACACTTCCACTTCTTTATGGATTATATCATGTAAGAGGGTGGTTACAGCGCGCTAATAAGTGACCCTAGCATTTTTCAATCCAAACGGCATTACCTTGTAGCAATACACCCCCCATTTAGTTGTGAACGCTGTTTTGACTTTGTCGATGATATTAACCAGAATCTGATTGTACCCCGAGAATCCATCTATGAATGAATACATAGCTGCCCTGGCAGTGCTATCAGTCAGGACATCGATGTGCGGGAGAGGGAAGTCATCTTTCAGCAAGGCTTTATTGACATCTCGAAAATCCACACAGACCTAGACCCTACCATCCTTCTTCGAAACTGGGACGATGTTGGACAACCAAGTCGGGTATTCAACAACTTCAATGAATCAAGCTTCAATCAGCCTTAAAACCTCTGTCTTAACCTATTCCGCCCATTCAGGTCTCAATTAGCAGAGTTTCTACTTGATAGGTCGAAATTTAGGATCAGTTGGGATTCTATGTTTGGCAATTTATCGGTCAACCCCTAGCATGTCCTCGTACGACCAGGCAAAAGCATTAACATGATTTTTAAGCACTTTTATGATCTCACTTCTTTCCTCAAGAGTTAAATCTTTGGAAATGGTCACCATTTTGGGATTGTCATCTATACTTTGGTTTATTTCATTTAATAATGTATCACTAATGCCAAAAACATTATGCGTATTATTATGTGAATGCATGGATCCGTCAGGAAAGACATCAAACAAGTAACCAGAATGGGAGGTATTTATTGCATTGAAAGCCTTGTAAGCAGCATTGTTTGCATTAAAAACATCAGAAATATTAAAAATTACATCATTCATATCCTCCTCCATAGGCGGAGGTGCTTTAGTAGCAACGTCAATGGGAGAAGTTTCCTCTGTACTATCTGTCAAAATGGCACTCAGGTCGTAATCTAGAGCGGTCTTTTAGGCAATGGTGAGTGATGGCACTTCAGACAGGCCGGTCTTTTTGATGAGAGCCCTGGTGAATTTTCCTATTATTGTTGTCATAGCATCTTCTTCCACAGTACCCTTGCAGCCTTTCTTCATCAGTAGTGCTATAGCTTTTGTCACGGTTGCCACAACATTCTCAATTTCTAGATCAATATTACTTCTCTCAGGCTTATCCTCAGGCTGCATCTTACCTTTCCCCTTAGCCTTATCAAAAACAACATTGATAGGCATATCAGGCTCAGTAGGCTTGGGTTCAGCTGAAACTATCATGTGACCAGTCTCGAAATCATAGACATTTTTAAAGATCTCAAAGCTTGGCCACATTTTCCCACCATACTTGATTGGCTCAGGCTACCCCTTATAAGGCCTCTTACCTTGGATCTTACAAATAGTGACCATGCGGTAGTAGTAAGAAGGGACGCAACGGTAGGCTTTTCTAGGCTTATATCCCAATCCAGCTCAATGGATAAGGATTTTCGGCTCTAATGCCTCAATAATTCCCTGTTCGTGTATTTGTCCACCTCTGTCAGGCTTGTAACTAGATTTCTTCATTAGTTTACCCATGCTTGCATGAAGGTAGCTATGCCAAAGGGGAGGAGGCTTCTAAACTTTGCTAATCATGGCAACCTGAAGGTCTTTTTCTAGATTAGCTTCGGCTTCCATAACAGCCATAATGGAAGGCCTCTATAGTCACCATTCTGTCTTCATGAATTAGCTTGATTTTATGGTGTAGTGTGGAGGGAACAGTGCCCAAAGCGTGGAGCCATGGTTGGCCAAGCAACAGAGAAAAGGTAATGGGAATGCCAAGTATGGTGAAACGTACATTGCTTGCCACACCTTCGACAATGACTTCTGCCTTAAAGGTTCCAAGGACATTGCACTTTGAATCATCATAAGCTCTAATAATCATGCTAGATTTCTCAAGCAAGTCCCCCGATAGTCCTAGATGAGGAAGGATTTTTAGAGGGCACAGCTTTAGATCAGAGCCATCATCCACCATGACGCACGGGATGACCTTATCGAGAATTAGGATTTAGATGAATAAGGCCATATTGTGATCCCTACCCTCGAACATAAGATCAAAATTGTCAAACACAATCTGAGGTCCTTTTCTCGGAGGAATGCCTTCTCCTATCGTGGTGCATATCTTAACAACTGAGGTGGTTGGATTAGCTTCCAGATAGAGGAGTCGTTTAATCAAGCCCTTGCGATGCCCTTCGGAGTCGATTACTAGTTGCCATATGCTGTATCAAGCTTATGTGTTTTTCAGCTGGGTAATGAGGGGGTCAACCTCAAGACTGGTAGGGACAGGTGAAGGTAGAGAAGGGGGTCTTGCAGTAGTTCTAACTCTACCAAGAATTGGGTCTTTGCTTAGGCGAAGATATCAGTTTTCAAGCTGATATACACGACCACTCCGAGTAATATTAAGGACATCATCGAGCAAGACACTCTTAGTGGCTCGCATTTCAAATAGATACTATTGCTCCTCAGAGTCCGAATCTGGGTTTTATAGCTCATACTTGTCCATGCTAAAAAGGTCATTTTGATCAACCTTGAATAAGTTGGTGCTTACGGCCTTGGTCTCTCGAGGCATTTCCCTATCTTCATTAGAATAGTTCTCCTTTGAAACAAAGGAATCTACGATGAACAGTGCTTTCTCCTCGGCTTTCTTTCTTTTTGCCATAAATGGTTTAGACCTGCGGCTCTCTCGCTTTGGCTGGTTTGGATCAATTTCCATCCCCTAGATGGAGTTGACTCCCGGGTTGGCTTGATTGATAAGATCAAACACCAAGTAAGATGGTTGACCCGAACTGATGACCAAGATAGAGTTACTAATGTTCGGCTTCTGAGCAAGGAGATCAAAGATTATGGCTTCAGATAAACCAGACTAGACCATGCTGACCTTACTCCCAAAATTTGGCAAAGGATTATTCATAGTGCTCGGTGCTTTGTCCGGTTCAGCGATTTTTGCTTCGCTAACAAACCGTTGAATTGCTGAGAGTAGGCCCTTACAATTGTTGGTTTGGTGTCCTACCTAAAGGTGATAATTATAGAAGTTGTTTTTATCTTCGGGTCTAGGTGGCTTGTATTCCTGAAGGGACTGTATGAAACCTGCTTCCCTCAAATGCTGGAAGATGACCCATGGGGGCAACTTATAAGGGTTAGTTAGAACAAAAGGGGGGCGAGGAGGCTGGATTGTGGCAACCGTTGACGGAGCTGGAGTGACTGTGAGAGGCACAATGGGGGTATGAGAAATGGCTTGAATTAAAGCCGGTGTTTTAGGCTTAGCCGATGCTAGGGCTGAGGGTTGAGCTTCATTCTTTCTGAACCACAGTTTCCCTGCTCTTTCGGCCTTCTAACGCTCTGCTTCACGCTCAATCTTCTCAGCTTTCTCAAATACAGCCTTGTAAGAATGAAAGGAATCAGTAGCCATTTCCTTGCGGAATAGGGGGAGGGACCGTTCGAGGAGTTTGACAATCATTTCCTCAAGGCTTAGATTGGATTTCATTAAGATCGGAGTCGACATCCACCAATTGAAGTATTGCTTAAAAGTTTCATTTGGCTTTTGACGGACCCTCTCAAGATGCTGGAGGGTTGTTTCCATCATAGTATTAAAACCATAATTCACTTTCAATGCCTCAGATAACAGATTCCAGTCGGTAATAATATGCTGCGGCAAGGTGTGATACCACTCGAGAGCAGGACCCCGAAGAGAGCAAGGGAACATTCAAGCAAGCACCTTATCACTTAACTTCTTCACGTGCATTATTCTTTCATACATTATAATGTGAGAGGCAGGTGCTCCAGAACCATTATAATGAGTTATATTCGGCATAGTAAAATTATCAGGGACCCAGTCTTTGTCCCTCTCAGATTTCTTATCGATGATAAGGCGGTTGATGTAAGCTTGGATCTCAGGTGTCACGCTCAGAGGCTATATGACCTGGTCACTGGCCGGTTTATGAGAGATAGCTAGGGCTTTCGACGTCACACTCGGAGAATGCGTCACCTAGTCATTGACATTTTGAGAAGCTATCATTTACCGAAAAAAAGCGACTACCTCAGGTGTCATGCCTGGCAGTTGCATGACCTAGTCGTTGGGTGTCGGAGGTAGAGGAGGGCAGATGGTCAGCTGGCTAGCAAAAGGATTTTGGGGGTAGGTGGTGCCTTTGGGAGTTACAATGAATTGCGGAGGCGTAAAAGAGGGTAGTGGTTGAGAAACTAGGCTCTGATGGGTAAATACCGGGGGAGTAGAGTTTTGAGCAAAAGGTCTTGGATTAAAAGGAACAACTGATGGAACGGTCGAAGTCGATAAGAAAGCTGAAGCTTGCCCAAACTAGAATGGGCTTGCCATAGGCTGAGTGGATTGAAACATAGGTGCAATAGGTCTCGTTCCTACTAGACTGTTCAACATCTGTGCCGAACAATTTTGGGCCTGGATATCGGATTCCAATACTCGATCAAAATTCCTGTCTTTAAGAGCTCGCTTAACAGCTGCTTGAACAGTAGTTTGGATAGAAGCTTGGAAAGCATCCGAGTTCAAGAATTGTGCCATAGCACTGGCAAAGTCAAAACTAGGTGATGGTTGGGATCCTATTCCCGAGCTGGAAGTAGGGCCAAAGGGCTCTTCTGAAGGAGGGGTCCCTTCATTTCTTGGAAAAGACATAGCTGGTTAAGAAGGATTCTGGCTTAACTGAACTTGTTCTGAATCTAACTCCCCGCTGGAATGTATGTGTGGAATTCCTTCGACTTCCGCGGTGAAAATTGGGGTAAGAGGATGATGTATCAAGAGGTGTTCTATCCTTTTCCAAGCCAGGATGTGACGATCAGTATGCCTCCTCCTAACTAAAATGGTAGGCAGCAGATCAGACCATGAATGGGTTTGTGAATGGTATGGATGGTATGCATGCCTTTTGTTCCTTGGAAGTGATGCGTGATACGTATGGCTGCACGTAGATGTGGTTAGAGATGATGTGATGGCTTATCCCTCCAACACACGTAGGACGTTTGTATCTTATGCTACCATAGTGATATGTGGTGATGCAATAGAGGCACAAGAGAAGTCCTATGTGTGTTGCTAAACTTCTTCCATAGGCGGGAGTAGTAAGGGTAAGTTGAGGCTCTTGAAGCCAATGCATGGGGGTGCATGATCATAGAGCACATAGCACACAAATCGTCCCTCTCCAACATTATGACTCCCGTGTAATGCCTCCTCGGATGGATGGAGTTTTGGACTCTTCACCAGTAATGGCAAAAGAAGCACGTCCCAATTATTTTATTTGTTCCAGTTAGTCCTAAGGGAATGAATTGCTAGGGCATTTTCTAACGTGGCTTTGGTATAGGGTTGTTGATGTAGAAGGTTCTCATTTACCTTGATTCCATGTTACTCAACCATTCCCAAATAGGTGTGATTGTAGGAGTTTACATGTTGGTTAAAATGAGTGATCCACCCACTAGGCACCCTCAATTCCAATAGGGCATGAGTGAGGATAAAACATCTTAAGAAAAGGAATGAAATTTTAATTTAGCCAATGATTTAAATACATCATCAAAATCCTTTAAACTTCATGAAAATAAAGTTCAAGTTTAAAGAGATATCCCCAGCAGAGTCGCCACTGTGAGCGGACGACGTTTTGCACGGCGGCTGCGGAGCCGGGCCGATTTGGCCGGCCTCTTTAGATGATGTGGAGATTTGAATGATGTGATTGGAAAATGGTTTTGCATACTTTTATGCTCAAATGATACGAGATTGAAATCTTGTACTTAAAATAGAATCGCCACCCGGTTCAGCTCAATCGGGAAATTTTTTGTACAATTTTCCCACTGGGTGGTTGGACCATACCTTAAGTAGAGATTCCGAGTTCGAATGATGTTATCTATTTTTCATTAGGCCAAATTAAGATACTTCATTCTTTCTTAATCGGTTTGATCTACCCTATTTATTTGTATTTTCAATTATTTTGTTATTTTTGCATTAATCAAGCAATTGAAGCGATGAATAAAATATTTACAGCCGTAAAAAAATAAGTGCGGAAAGTAAAATTATTACAAGGCTTCCAAGTCCTGTACATTTTTCTATGTAATAAATAAAATACCTGAATGTCTAATATATGTCTACTGCAGAAGATTGTTAATACAGATATGGCATATTTTATTTACAGTATTATGAAGCCCGGTTGGATAACTAAAATGAGATTTGAATGGCGTTTTCGAGGAAATTCTGTTCTTAACCAAATTTTAGGTTCAATCATTGCTTTAACAGGATTAAAAGTGAAAATATCACATGTTATGGGGTGGGGTCTGTTTTCAAGAGGTTTTGAACTTCCATCATTACATTTTATGTTCTAGCTTTGGAAAACAAGCAAACCCGGGAAAAAATGAAAATAAAACTACTGTCCAGAAAGTCATATCGCCGACGATACAACTGATGCCACCAGTGACATGATTAATGTCGTTGTCGACATGGCTGATGCCGCCGGTGACATCAATTATGTCACCGGCGATATCAGTTCGTAGACAGCAGTGGTGGCAGTAAAAATGACCGAAAACCCAAAAACGAATATAAATCGACGAAAATTAACACAAATCAGTAATATTAATGCCAAAGAGCTATGAGACTCAGGATTTTTCCCTCAAGGCCATGAATCCACCTCTCCGTGAATCGAAAGAAACACCTCTGGGGAGCTTGTTACAACGATTTAGCAGTAAATTTAAGTGCTTCTGGTTTCTAAATCCAATTAAGTTGATTTTAACTTAAAGACTTACTTATTTTAAACACACAATCAAAGAATTCAAAGAAGAAAAACCAGGAAAAATGGATCAAAATCCTTTTTTTCTGCCTTATCTAATTCTTATCTCACTAAAATCTATTCTAACATTAAAATCCTAACATGAGATTGTTTCCTCTCAATTGCATCTCAAGGTGTGCTTTTATAGGTGAAATGGGGTGTTTTTTTAGGCCTTTTTGACCAATTCCGCCGAAAGTAGCCGAAAGGCTGTCTGTGGAGGCACCCATTTCAGGTCATGCCACTGGTGACATGGCCATGCCGCCGGTGGTATGGATGATGCAGCCAGCAACATGGCATATCGCCGGTGGCATGGCTGATGCCGTTGGTGGCATCAGCCTCCAACATACCTATAGGTAGCGGGCCTAGCAGCCTAAAAAAGTCACCTAAAGTGGTTTAATAGTGGGTGAAAAGGTATCTTTTTGATTTTTAATGATATTTTAATGGGTATTCTTTAATTTGGGTGTAAATCATAAGTTCAAGCTCCTACCAGACGCGTTATCGGCCATGCCGAACTGAATTCTACCAAGTTTAAATTTCGCGGGGAATATTATTTTGGTAATAAAAATTCTAAAGAGAATTTTTATTTTGGGGCATTAAAATTGGGTACAGGTCATCATCGTCACGCGAGAGGGACTGCAAAATCCCGTGCTTACAGGAAGTATGTTGGAAAACTTTCAAGCAAGAAACTACTGCTAATTCAACCACAAAATCTGAGTACATTATTTCTTGTGAAGCGGAAAAGGAATTTGTCTGGTTAAAGGGATTTGTTGGTGATCTTGGTGTCTTGCTTAGTATTATTGATCTAATCATGGTGTATTATGATAATAATGGTGCTATTTCTCAGGAAAAGGAACCGCGGTCTCACTAGAAAAATAGACATTTACACAGAAAGTATCACATAATCAAGCAGATTATTGATTCAAAGGTTATAGGACTAGAAAATGTACCCACTGATCAGAACCTAGCAGACAGTCTGACAAAGCCATTGACCCAAGTCAAACATGACTAGCATTTTAGAGCATATGGGATTAAGCATATGGATAAATGCCCTTAGTGTAAGTGGGAGATTGTTAGATAGGATGTATGCCCTTAATGCCATTAGGGTGATACGTTTTAATTATGTATTTGTACAAACTAATTTAATATTCAATAAAGGCATTTAACTTTTGTTTATATTAATGTGTACATATATATTGTAATAGGTTGAAATATATTCATTATTATCCATTTACAACAGTCCTTGACATGTCATAGCAAGGAGTACAGATCATAGTGAGACTATGTTTAGTGAGATCTGCTTCATGTGTAATTATGATTATGTCAAAATTATCCCTAGACATAGTTTTATCAAGATAGGACATTGATGAAGTAGATAAGCTAGCATGTGTTATCATACTCTCTTGGATTAGATCCAAGAAGTTAATGTTCTAGAATGAAGGTGGTGGCTTGAGTTGATGCATAGATTTATTTGGAAGATATATTGGAAATCGTTGTAAGATAAACACTTGGTAAATATATCATAGTGTTGGTGTTTATCTGAATACAATAGCTTTGCGAATATCCTTATACTTGAGATACTAGTTGCCTTATGTGGTACCGTAACTATACTTTGGGTCATTCCTATTCATTCATCAATTTAAGATGGAACAAGTGATTATGGGTATAGTGATGGCAGCACATTGGTAAGCTAAGTAGTCGGATAGAATCCATCGCTCCTGATATATTTAGGATTTGTACCTAGCCGCTTGTTAAAGTGATGATTACTTGAAACCTAATCAGAGTATGTGTTGATAGAAATGGTTTCTAGTCAACAAATTATAGAAAAGCAATCGACTTCAGTAATTAGTCAATAACTAGGATAGCTTGGAGCAACCTTGCTATTAGTGGGTTAGCACTTTAACCGAACCTAATAAACTAGATGGCATATATATTAAAGAATGGAAGGATTTCATCGCATTGGATGACTATTGTATTCACTAGGATTAAATCATGAGCACAATGATGTTCTAAGTAATGGGGGGTGGTAGATCCTTGCTAGAGGTGTACTACAGTCGTTCAAGATCATCGAGTTTTTAAAACGGAACTGCGATTGGCTAAGCCTTGATAGCTCAATACTTCGAGATCCTATAAGGTCACACATATAGGTCCTTCATAGGACTAAGTAAAGAATTAATAAACTATGTCTATTACTAGAAAATACATTAATGGTTAAACCATTATCTGGTTGGACCAGAGATTTTATTCTGACCGGCAAGTAATTGGATTAGGGTCACAAATAAATAATATCGAATAAAAGGATCAAAAGAGAATTTTACCAAATGGGTTGGACTTAAAGCAAATTGGTCCCAAGAAAACGTTGGACGTTTTTAGGACTGTGTGGCAAGATGGGTTGCGGGCCTTGCAATACACAACAAGGCACCATGTGCAAAAGCCCACTCCTCTACTAGGGAGGGGTTGCGATAGCCCACGAGTTGGGCTTTTTAGCTACTAGGCAGCGCTGGGGAAGCGCAGCGTGGGCAAGCCCACAAGCCCAGGTTGTGTAGTGCATGCTGGGCAACCCATGGATCCAGCATGATCTATGGGTCAAACCCATACATGGGATAGGGTTTCACCCTATCCCACATCGGTTTAGGGGAGTAATTATGCTCCCCCCAGCCTATAAAAAGGCCCCTTGGTTCCTTTTTTCACTACACCAGTTCTTCCTTTTAGCTCTGACTTAAGATTTTAATGCGTTTTCTAAAGCCGTCTTAGAAGAACGATTTTAGGGATCCCTAATTTTATTAGGGAACCTCTAGTTATATTTTTCAATTAGGTTTTGGATTGGTCTAGTAGCTACTTATTTCTCTACGGTTCTTCCTCATAGGGAGGTTTCGGTTGGTGGGGTTTGTGTGGATACTCATAGAGGCTATCCTACACTTGGAGGCTTGTGCAAGAAGGTTTTGCTAAAGCACACTTGAACTGTTAAGTTCTTCTTTTAATTATTAGGTCTTTTTCTTTAAGTGTTTTAGACTTAATAATTATGCCTTATTTATTTTATGCACACTATAGTTTTTATACTAGGATATAGCTTTTAGCTATGGTATGCTTAGTATAATATAAACTTGTGCATAATAAGCTAGGTAGAGAACTTATTTAGTTAAGGCTTTATTTATTGTACAACTAATAGGAGTTCCTAGGGACAAGGGACAAAATTTTTTATTTCTACCATGTCTGTTATGCATGTTCAAAGCCACTGTCATTTCCCAACAAGTTGAACATGCATAACAGGCATGGCGAAAATTCAAAATGTTATCCCTTGTCTTATAGGAACTATGTTTATCATATGATTAAGTAAAGCCCTAGTTATAGCAAATTCATAACTAGGTCAACATGCATAATAATATTATACCAAGCATACCATAACATTTGAGTTATATCCTAGCATAAACTATTACATGCATATCCTAGCTAAGGTATAATTATCTAGGTTTAAAAATGCTTAAAGAAAAAGACCTAATAATTAAAGAAGAAAAATATCAGTTGATGCGTGCTTCACCTTCAAAAGAATGACCCCTTCGGTACCAGCCTCTAAGTGTAGGATGACCTATATAAGTATCCAGATGAACCACACTGACCAAAACCTTCTCTTAGAGGAAGAATTTCAAAGTAACAGGTAGCTGCTAGATCAACCCAAAGATCTATACTCGAGGTGCCCGAAAATAATACAGGCTCTTCGAAAAATATCTTCTAAGTTAACTTGATAAAGCAGTTGTAGAATCTTAAGCTAGATCTCAAAGGAAGACTTGGTATGATTTGAAAAGGAGATGGGGCAAGCCTATTTATAGGCTAGGGGGAGAAAAAGTACTCCCCAATTTTAGATGTGGGATTGGTGATTTCACACCAATCCCGCGGGTGAACATGCGGTGCCCTATAGGCTTGCGAGTTGACCCATACACAGCATTTCTTCCACATCTTCCGCACACAAGATAGGTCCTTGAGGGCTTTCCTTACTCCACAAGCTAGGCTTGTGGGTTGTACTGCAAGCCCAGCTTGTGGGTTGGGCCTTGCTAGCCTATCCCAGCATTGCAAGGCAGCGGTTGCAAGCTTAAACCATTAGTGAATCTCGCGAAGCCCGCAGCCCGCGGCTACTGAGCAGGCTGCCCGCGGTTGAACAACATTTATGGGGCCCACTCACATAGGGTCTAACCATTGATCAATTCATAAAATTACCTTCAGTCCCTTTTCAATATATATATTTTATTTATGGCCGTAATAAATTAGCTACTAGTCAGAAATTATTTCCTAATCCAACCAAATAATGGCCCAACCATTAATCAATATATTTTTTGGCATAGACATAGTCTAAACAATTCTTTACTTAGCCTGATGAAGGTCCAATGTGTATGACCTTATAGGATCCCGTAGTATTGAGCTGCCAAAGTTTAACCAACCTTAGTTCTTTATTTGGAACTAATTGGCTCGATATTCTAGGCGTAAATAGAACTTTGAAGACTTTGAATGACTGTAGTACTCCTCTGGCAAGGGTCTCCAATCCCCCATTACTCTAAACATCACGTGTTAGTACTTAATCCCAGTCAAGCAATAATTCACCAATGTGATAAGTGTCAAAACTACATTTATCATGTGACTAAACACCACTCAATTGTAAACATTTCTTGACTTTTATTATTTCATTTATAAGATTTCACGTGGTATACTGTTGTTTTAGATGCATTTTCAGGAATTAGGTGAATCTTATAAGGAATTCGCTCGAAAATGAAATTTGGATTAAAAATACGAAAATTTCACAACAATGGATTTATTTTAATACAAATTTGGCTAAGTGTTGGATGAATGGAATTAAGTCAAAGTTAATGTGAAGATTCAAGTAAGAAGGACTATTCGCAAGCGCGACACATGATTTACGATTATGAGATGTACAACTTCGAAGACTGTTTCTTTTGCAAGATCAAGCCATGAGCACAACACATAAGTCAAGATTGGGACACGCCTAACTATAGCTGCGGAAATTTCTTTCCAAATGGCATTTCAACTATCGTTAACTACTAAGTGGATAAGGCACCTTTTCATCAATCAATAATATGAAGATATCACCTTAGTTCTTATTCGTTCATATCACCTTTCCTCTCTACTTGTGCTTAATACATTTTATGATTGAAGTTTATGATATGTAATGCTTTTTACGTTGAGTTTGTTTGTTATTGTGTTTGTGAGTTCGAATAGAATTTGTGGTACTTGTCTTGCATTATAACTAGGGACATTCTATTCTGGATTCATATAACTCTAAACCAGTTCTTAAACATAATCTTGCTGAGTCTAGTTTGATTATAGTCCTAATGGGATATATTCGTCTTTTCCTGCATGATTGTAGTTTATGTCAGAGCCATCCTTACTAAGCACAAAATATAAGGAATTTAGGTTTGCATACACAATTATAGATTAACTGGTTATTAAAAAAAATAAATGTGTTGAAGCGGAATTACTTGGTTTCCTAATTGCTTTGTGATTCTCTACTATTCATTATTTTCATCTCTAGTCTATTCCTAAAACACCTACCTACCATTTATCTATTTTATCCATCTAAATTTTGGTTGAATCAAGTTTGTTTCTTTCCCCGTGGGATCGATAATCTTTTAAAACTACATCGCAATCATATACTTGTCGTTTCCTCTTTTTTGCTTTTACACTAGCGGCAATGACAACGACTGCTTATTCAAAGAACTTATTTCTAGTGTGTAGAAAAGTTTAAATAGGTTTTTGGAGCCATTGCCGGGGAAAGAAAATTTGAATTTTTTCCCAAAATTCTTTATCTAAAAAAATGTTTCAAAACATATGTTGGGATAAGTTTTGTAGGGATTATATGAAATAAAATCTCATTGATTCTTGTGTTGATGATATTTGTAGAATTGAGTCACATGATGAACCTTTAGAAGAAATGCCTAATGAATTGGAAGAACAACCCAAAAGCCATGAAGACTTAATAAGGATAGATGAACCTATTCCACCTTCAATAGAAAAACCACCTTTGGTAGAACTGAAGCAGTTGTCGGCTCATCTTAGATATGCCTTTTTACGAGAAAACAATACTTTACCTATTATCATTTTTAATAAGTTAACTCCTGATGAAGAAGAATCTTTGAAGACTGTAGTTAGAAGGAGAATTGGAAGTGTTGGTTGGAAAATTTTAGATATTAGAGGAATTAGCCCTAACATTGTTTTGCGTTCTATAAATCTAGAAGATGACAGTAAACCTAGGATAGAAAGACAAAGGAGATTGAATACTCATATGAAAGAAGTAGTTAAGAAAGATGTTATCAAACTTTTGGATGCATAAATTATTTATCCCATTTCCAATAGTGAATGGGTAACTCCGGTTTAGTTTATACCCAAAAAGGGAGGTATCACTTTAATTCAGAATGAAAAAGGAAATTTGATACCTACTAGAACAACTACATGATGGAGAGCTTGAATTGACTATAGGAAACTAAATTTTGTTACTGGGAAAGATCATTTTCCTCTACCATTTATAGATCAAATGTTAGAAAGAATAACTGGTCATGCTTTATATTGTTTTCTTGATGGTTTCTCTGGTTACTTTCAGATTTATATAAGACCTATTAACCAAGATAAGACTACTTTCACATGTCCTTTTGGTACATTTGCTTACAGGAGAATGCCTTTTGGTTTGAGCAATGCACCTGCAACTTTTCAAAGATGTGTTTATGCGATCTTTAGTGATCATATTGAAGATATTACGGAAGTCTTTATTGATGATTTTTCTGTGTTCAATGATTAATTTGAAGCTTGTTTCCATAATTTAGATACGATACTATCTAGATGTGAAGAAACTAGTTTGGTTTTGAATTGGGAAAAAAGTCATTTCATGGTAGATGAAGGTATAATTTTAGGACATAAAATGATTAAAGATGGAATTCATGTTGACATTGCTAATATGGAAGTTATCAAAAAATTGTCTCCTCCCATAAATATTAAGGGAGTAAGATCCTTTTTAGGTTACACCGGTTTTTATAGAAGGTTTATGAAAAAAATTTCAGTCATTGCAAAACTTTTGACAAATTTATTAGTCAAGGATGCAGAATTGTTGGGAAATAATGATTCGAAAAAACTATGTTCAGAGCAATCATCCAGATCAGTTTGAAGAAAACAAAAACACATATCCTCCAAGTCCAAGACAAGGTCATCCGGATATATATTGAAGACATCAAACACATAAGTTCATGTAGCAAACATCAAGTTAGAGTTTGGAAAGGAAACAAACTTCTTACCCCTTAAAAATAACATCCGGAGAAAGACTAATTGAAGAGCATCTTGATAAGTTAAAGTTTGAAGACATCCGGAAGATTCTACTTTAAAGACAAAAGGGAAAAAGTTCAATTTTATCTTTTCCCTCCATATTGGTCTAAAGTCAAAATTCCTTTTGCATTGGAGATTGAAAAAGTGACAGCTTGCACGCATCTAAGAAAAGGACAAAAGGTCTAACTTGGAAAGAGAAAAAGGTAACAACCTTTTTTACCTAGACTAATAGGATGGCGTGTGGAGCTCACACAATTGATAAAGTATGCCTAGAATTTGGTAGTGCATAAAAAGCCAAACAAACGCCAACTGACAACTTTGCCTCACCAATCCCAAAAATTCAAATGGGTCAATTATCAGTCTAATGGACTAATAAATGGCTCTGGAAGTGCCACCTCATACCTCATCAACGGTTAAGATTGAAGATTAACCCAATGGTACACAATGGCTATATTTATGATCAAAGCCTATAAAAGGAAAGCTTTACATTTTGAAAAGCTGTTGGTTGTTTTTACAAGAAGCTATTACATTGAGAACTCAAGCTAATTCAATCAGTAATCAAAATCCCTCCAAAAACTAAGCACTCCAATCTGTTTGTAAGAATTCGCAAGTAAGAATATAAACTTGAGGAATTAAATAACCAAATCATTTGATAAAACCAATTGAAAGATCTCATACTTAGGTGAGTATTGAGATGTGGACTTAGCTTGAACTAGGATAGTTTGAGTGGTATATCCCTATCAGAGTCAGCTTAAATTTGGGTAGAATTTAAGTGATATATCTTGCTAAAGAGAAAGGACTCGGCTAGAAGTTGGTGCTTTCGGTGGTATATCCTACAACCAAAAGAGAAGTCACCATCTGGAGACAACGTAAAAGGACTTCACTGAAGATTGGTGTCTTTGGTGGTATATCCTACATCCGGAGGAGAAAACATCTTTGAAGATAACTGTAAAGGCTTGATTCATGCCCGTTGAAATGAATCTCACTAATGGATTTAAGCTCGAAGGAGGAAATCTAGGGACTGGACGTAGGCAGGGCCAAACCAGTATAAAATCCTTGTGTTTGATTTTCTCTAACCTTTACTTTGATGCGTTATATTTTACATTTGCATCTTCTAGATCCAGTAATTTTGGACTAAAATCAAACATGCTACACAAGACTTTTAAAGTCTATAAATTCCATGAAAAAGGGGCATTCACCCCCCTCTGACCCTAAATACATAGGCACAGGGACCAACAAGTTATATTAGATCAAGTGCTCACAACTACAGATCTAATAATCTTGAGCTAAAGGTCCAATTTTGATCTAAGAATCAAAATGAGTTTTAATAGCTCACATCTTCCTCCAAAGGGTATGTCCATTACTCGACCACCACTGATCAGTGGTGAACACTACACATTGTGGAAAAATCGGATGAAGAATTTCATTCAGGCCCAAAGAATGCTAGCAAGGATGGCCATTAAAGATGGCCTATATTTCCCCACTTATGAAGTTGAGGGTATCACCACTAGGAAACCCTCTAATCAATGGGATGAGAATGATTATAAGAAATTGTGTGAAAATGCAAATGCTATTAACATGGTCCATTGTGCTCTTAGTGCAGCAGAATTTAGCAGGATATTTGGGTGTGAAACTGCACAAGAAATTTGGCAAAATCTTGAAGTAACATATGAAGGAACCAACAAAGTCAAAGAAGCTAGAATTGATCTCCTCCAATAAAAAATCAAAACCTTCAAGATGGAGCCAAAGGAGTCAATTAGTAGCATGAATACCAGATATGCCAATTTGGTTATTGAGATGAAGAGGCTTGGAAAGGAGATCACTGAGGAAGAAATGGTGAAAAAGATTCTCTGGAGCCTCACAAAAGAATGGGATAATAAGAAGACTACCTTTGAAGAAGCTCATGATCTTAAGTTCTACAACTATGATGAGCTCATTAGTAATCTCTTATCTCAAGAATTATCTCTAGAGAGGTATAGCCAGCATGAGAAGAAACCTGAGGAAAAAAAGAAAGGAATTGCTCTCAAAGCGGATTCCTCCGTATCAGTTTCATCCAGAATAGGAAAGAAATCAAAGGAATCTGAACACAACAAAGAACAAATGGCCATGCTTTCTAAAAAATTTGACAGATTCCTAAAAAATAAAGAGAGAAGAAGTTCCATAACATATGATTCTAGAAGCATGAAGGAAAGCCCCTTTAAAAAGGACAAGCTTAGAAATGCTCTGGAAGAAAAGAAAGATCCAGAAAAAGAATCAGCATGGTTTGAATGTGGAGCAAAAGGACATTTCAAGTCAAAGTGCACCAAGCCCAAGAAGGATAAAAAAATACAAGAAGAAAGCAATGGTGGCCACATGGAGTGATAGTGAAGAAAGCAGTAGCTCATCCTCCATAAAGAAAGGAGAAACTGTAAATTGCACATTCATGACACTAACTGAGCTGGAAGCAGAACAATCTGGAAGAAAAACATCAAAGCAAATCACTAATCAAATCGATGAATCAGAATAAGAATTAGCAAGTATTGATGTAAACTCTAACTCTAATCATATTTCTAACATTGAACTTGCTAGAACTCTAGGAATTGTGATCAACAATGTGAGGAAGAACACAAAAGCCATCAAATACCTTCAAAGACAAGTGATGGAGCTTGTTAAGGATGTTGAAGCAATGGCACAAGATATCAATTTGATAAAAGCCACAAATCACATTGATTTTTTTGAAGAAAACTTCTTAATAAATCAAGTGTTGACATTGAGTGCAAATGTAACCGGGCTAGATAGGGAACTAGCTCTGATGAAGGAAGCATTTTGAAGGAAACCAAATCTATCACAATAAAGAAGAAGGAATGCAAGTAGACAACCACAAGCATAAAAGCATAATGTTCCACCAAGAAAAGGAACTCAAGCTCAAAAATTCACAGCTACTCAATAAGGAAAAGTTGTAGCAGTTTATGATGATCAATCCAGGAAGCAAAAGAAAAAACTACAAAGTAGAGATTGCTCCACCAACCAACTACTGGATCCAGCCCAAACAATCAAGTTCGGATCTATCCTAAGTAGGATATTATGGAGACTATGGAAAGAAGGATCTTCAAAAGATTGAGGAGAAGATTAAGCAGAACAAACTAGTTACTAGGTGCAGGTTTTGTGGAGCAAAGAACCATATGACTAAACTGTGTAGATTTAAAAATGGCTATTATGATATTTATCCTTGGCCTGAAATGGTTGTTAACCTAAGAGGACCCAAATCTGGTTGGATACCCAAACTCACTTGATCTGTTTTACAGGTATGCCTTAGATCCACTAAAGATCAACAAACATGGTACATGGATAATAAATGCTCAAGGCACATAACTGGTGATGAGAAAGCCTTCATCACTTTAATCTGGAAGAAAGGTGGAAAAGTAATCTTCAAAGATAATCAAAAGGGGCAGATCATTGGACATGGAACCACTGGATTTGAGTTAAAGATAGAAGATGTCTCATTAGTTGATGGACTAAAGTAACTTGCTAAGTATTGCATAACTCTGTGACAAACTGAGAAAAGTCACCTTTGACTCCAAAGGCTGCTCAATCATTAATAGTAAGTCAAATCAACTCATTCTTTATGCACCTAGAGTAAATGATGTCTATTCTATTAACATTAAAAATGAGAAAAAGAATATATGTTTAGTTTCTAAAGAAGAAGAATCATGGTTATGGCACCAAAGGTTAGGACATGTTAGCATGAACCTCATGTCCAAACTAGCCAAAATGGAATTGGTTGGGGGTTTGCCTAAGGTTGCTTTTAATAAGGATCATATATGCACTGCATGTAAATTAGGTAAACAATCTAGAAAAAGTTTCCCCTCCATCTCCTACATACCTTCCAAGAGAGTTCTTGAACTCATGCACATTAATCTCTTTGGACCAACCAAGCCAATAAGTTTAGGTAGAAGAGAATACACCATGGTCATAGTGGATGATTAATCTCGCTATACCTGGATTGCTTTGCTAGCTAGCAAAGATGAAGCCTTTGACCATTTCTCAAAAATATTTATCCGGATATAAGTAGAACAGGGCATAAGCATTGCACGCATCTGGAGTGATAATGGAATAGAATTCTAAAATAAGCATTTTGCTGAATTTTGTGAATCCAAAGGCATTGAGAACAATGTTTTTTCTCTACACACACCTCAACAAGATGGGGTTATTTAAAGGAAAAAAAAGAATAATAGTTGAAATGGCTCGAACAATTCTACATGAAAATAGATTGCCTAAGTATTTTTGGGGTGAGGCAATAAACACTACATGTTACATCTTAAATAGAGCTTGTTAGATATGATGTATGCCCTTAAGGCAATTAGTGAGATATATCTTTATTATGTATTAATATGAATTATTTGTTTAATTAATAAAGGCATTTAATCTTTTGTTTATATCGATGTGTTCATATATATTGTGACTGGTTAAAATATATTCATTGATATCTTTGTACAAAGGTCCTTGACATAATACATAGTATGAACTGAGAGATATTATAGTGGTACAATGTTTGGTGAGACATGCTTCATGTGCAATAATGATTATGTCTAAACTATCCCTAGTCATAGTTTCATCAAAAAGGATATTGGTGGAACAGTAAGACTAGCATGTGGTCAACTCTCTTGGAAAGGGTCCAAGCAGTTAACCTCCTAAGACTAAAGGTGGTGCTTTGAGTTTGACACATGGATATATCTAGAAGATATATTGGAGACCGCAGTAAGACAAATACTTGGTGTATATATATATATATATATATATATATATTAATGTGTTGGAATTTATATTCATGCAGTAGCTTTGCAAATAACCTCATACTTGTGATGCTAGTTAACTTGTGTGGTACTATTGCTATATGTTGGGTCATACCTAGTCACTCATTAATTTATGGTACCCCGGGTGATTATAGATATAGTTATGACAAAACCTTGGTAAGCTATGTTGTCGGAAAGAATCCATCACTCCGGATATATTAAGGAGTTGTACCTAGCCACTTGTTGAAGTGTTGATTACTATAAACCTCTAATCAGAGTACGTGATTGGTAGAAATAGTTTCTAGTCAAAGCACATTATGATAAAAAAAAAAAAGTAATATACTTCGGTAACAAGTAAATAACTAGGATAGCTTGGAGCGACCTGGCTATTGGTGGGTTAACACTTTAACCAAACCTAATAAACCAAATGGTACTAATATTAAAGAATGGAATGAGTTCATCACATTGGACAACTATTGCATAAACCGAGATTAAGTCATAAGCACAAATGACATTGCGAGTAATGAGGGATGGTGGAC
Organism: Euphorbia pulcherrima; assembly: GCA_947683365.1. Classification (NCBI taxonomy): domain Eukaryota; kingdom Viridiplantae; phylum Streptophyta; class Magnoliopsida; order Malpighiales; family Euphorbiaceae; genus Euphorbia; species Euphorbia pulcherrima. Next base: position 60,564,529 of record CANTUS010000004.1, on the reverse strand, counting down.
CCTTACTAGAGGCGTACAACAGTTGTTTAAGGTAATTGAGTTCTATTCACGGTCTAGAACATCAAGCCAATAGTTCCTATTGAACAAGGATTGGTTAAGACTTAACAGCTCAATACTTCGGGATCGTATAAGGTCACACACATTGGACCTTCATCGGACCGAGTAAAGAATTAATAGATTTATTCTATTAAAAAATATAATACAATAATAATTGGATTATTATTTGGTTAGACCAAGAATTTATTTTGACCGGTAATAAATTTTATTAGGGTCACAAATAAATTAAAGTGTTGATTAAAATGATTAAATCATTTTTTTGTTAAGCCAGGAATTTATTTTGACCGAGAACTAATTTTATTAGGGTCATAAATAAATTAAAATTTATTTTTTGGTTATACCAGTAATTTATTTTAGCCGATAACTAATTTTATTAGGGTCATAAATAAATTAAATGAAAGGAGGATTAAAGGGAATTTTTCCATGGTCCTATGAATTTATTCATAGGGTCCATATATGCAAAAAGCCCAGCCCATAGGGGCTTGCCGCATGAGCCATAAGCCCAAGCTTGCAGCCAAGGCAAGCCCATTAGGGCTTGTCTTGAGACAAGCATGGGCGGCAAGCCATGCATGTGCTTGCCGCCCAAATGGAGGGTAGGATGGATATTTTACCCATCCCACATTTATAAGGGGAGCTCTCCCCTCTCCCTATATAAAGCCCTGTTCTTCTCCTTTCTCATATGCACCACAAGCTCATTCGAGTCTTGATTTGGGATTCCAACGCGATATCTCTCAAGTCAACTCAAGAGCAAATACTTTTTCTTTTCGGGTTGGTTTTGGAGTGGTCTAGCAGATACTCAAAGCTCTGTGGTTCTTCCTCATTGGGAGGTTTCGGTTGGTGTGGTTCGTGTGGATACTCATAGAGGCTATCCTATACTTAGAGGCTTGTGTAAGAAGTTTCTTCTAAAGCATGCTTCAACTTGTAAGTCTTTTAATTCTCTTTTAATTATTAAGTCGTTTTCTTTACGAGTTTTAAGACTTAATAATTATTATGCTTAGGTTGTTTTGCATGCTTAGTTTATTTTATACTTAGACTATAACTTAGAGTTACAACATGTTTAATATAAAATATATTTATGCTATGATATAATTCAGAATTATTGTACGCCTAGCTTATGCATGCTAATCTAAGTAGAGAATTAATTTAGTTAAGGTTTTAATTAATTTATATGCAGCTACTAGGAGTTCCTAGGGATATGGGACAAAATTTGAATTTCCACCGTGCCTGTTATGCATGTTTAAAGTGGATGTTAGTTCCCAATAGTGGTATCAGAGTCTGGCTATTTAGTACATAATTAAGTTAGAAGCGAATTAAATTTTATTTTCTATATGAAATGATTTAAAATTTATTATTTTGTTTGGAACAATAGATGGACTTACGCTTTCATTTCAAGGTTAGAAAATGGATATGGATAATTTCAAATAAGCCTTCTCAACATACTCAAAATTATCAAATACTCAATAAATTATGTAAATTGCAAGGGTTATAGATGCGTTCAATTTACATGAATTGAAAGAACAAAATTTATTAGTCCAAGAGAATCCATGTTTTTTCATGCTTGTGCCCGTATATGTTCTACCAAGGATTGGACTTGGTGTCTACTCCTCATAGGGCGCCTCTCCTACCTAGGAATACATATCGGTGCAGCTTGACCTGACAAAGAGGGGATTAAATATGGACTGATTTATTTCTAGTATATAAGATAGTTCTTATATATGTTTCTATAATAAAATAAATATTAAATTACTGAATAAAAGCTTAAAGGAAATGCAATATAAATATAACAAATAAAAATGTTAATTATTTTGCATATAATCTAGGTTGATGGAATTATTATAATGAAGAGCTTGAACCCACCTAAGGTTAGACCTCATAAATTAATTCTAAAATTTCATGAATTAATATAAATTATTATAAATATGTCCATCTAATAAATCCTAAATTAGATGAGACGTCTAACACCAATAAAATCCCAAAGTAAATATATTAAGGCAAGTTATAGTCTTCCTTACCCAAATTTATAATACGGTCTTTTTCGGCCATAAAAGTATTGAGGAAAGCGTTCCTTTTCGTCTACATCGACTGGTTATAAAAATTGAGATAGGGTCTGCCTTAACAGGACTAGGAAGTCCACCATAAAATTGGGGGCTAGCTGCAAAACTAAAACACGTTCAAGGAGATGCTAATATAAGAGCACACGTCCCTTGCAATTGGGGAACTTGAACAAATCAGCAATTGCATGGGACGCAAATGGAATGGGATTCCAACTACAACTTACTAGTATAACTTGACTCATAAAATTGGGGGTTGTATTAGACTAGTTATAGATGCTGCAAGCTTGGAAATTTAGCTAGGCTAGACTTCCTAAATTCAATAGAATGAGATATTGTAAATTTCTATAAAATAGTAGGACAAATGTATTTGATTAAAGTCCTTATATTAAATACATGTACTATAACTAAAGTCTAAACAATTTTTTCTTTTCTTATATCTTATGTTGAAAATGACTTCCAACATAAATCTCCATCCAATACTTGACACCAAACTGAATGGCTTGAACTTTTTTTATCGGTTCTGAGCTATGAGAATAGTTCTCATATCCGAGGGAATTGTCTATACTCTACATGAGATTTTCCCCGTAGAACTTGACGTTGGGGATCAAGTGGAACATGATGCTTAGTTGAAGTACAAGAAAGATCGTGAGATTACAACATGCGTAATGTTGGGGTCCATGAATCCTGAACTTTAAAAACAACATGAGAACAAAGACTTAGAGACCATGGTTCTCCATCTTGAGGAGCTCTTTGCTAAGCCAGACTGGACAGAGTTACGAGACCTTAAGAATCCTTTTTGGAACCAAGATGCAGGCAGGCACTTCTAACTATAATCATGTACTAAAACTCTTAGGATACCTTGAGAAGCTGAATCGATTGGGATTCAAAATGAATCATGAGTTAAGTATCGACCTTGTGTTGATGTCCTTAATAGATAGTTACTCACATTTTGTGACTAACTATTAAATGAACAAGATTGATTAAATGATTCCAGAATTAATCAACATGCTGAAGACAGTAGAACCTCATATCGAGAAAGATCAGAAGACACTACTATTGCTCAAGAAGGGCAAACTTCTTAAAGGAAGAAGGCATTGGGGCCAAGAAAAGAATCAGTAAGAAGAAGAAAGAAAGGAAGACATCTAAGTATGCTTGCTTCTAGTGCGAGAAACCGGGACACTGGAAGAGGGATCGCAAAGCTCCCACTTCGAAACATTTGAAGAAGAAGCCTATAGAGGCATCTACTTCAGGTATGTCTATAATTGAAAACCATGCTACTTTTTTGAATGAATCAACTTGGGTATTGGATACTAGTTATAGTTCTCTTACATGTACTTATGCGTAGGGACTAAGGAACAGTAGGAAGCTTACAAAAGGGGAGATGGACCCGCGCTTAAGAAATTGAGCACAAGTTGCTGCATTAGCCATAGGAAGCTCTAATCTTATTTTGCCGAGTGGCCTAGTTTTAGTTTTGAATAATTGTTACTGTATTCCGAATGTTACTAAGAATATTATCTCTATTGCGCGTTTAGCAGCAGAGGGATTTGAAATTTTATTTTCAAATAATAATTGTTAGATTTGTTTAAATAATAATGGCTATAGAATGTTGAATGGTGGCATTTATGGTCTTGATACTAAAACGGAAGTTTTTAATAAGAACAATGTGAAGAAAGTTAAATTAGATAACTAGAAGTCTGTCTACTTATGGCATTATCGTTTAGGCCATATAAACAAAGATCTCTTAACCAAGTTGCATAAGCGTGAAGACTTGGGCCCAATAGACTTGGAGTCTTATGGTGATTGCAAACCTTGTTTAAAAGGAAAAATGACAAAGTTACCCTTCAAAGGAAAGGGTGAACGAGCCACGAGTACATATGAACTTATACACACTGATGTGCGTGGTCCAATGAGTGTTCAGGCACTAGGAGGATATTCCTACTTCATAACCTTTATTGATGATTATTCACGATATGGTTATCTGTACTTAATGAAGCACAAGTCTAAAAGTTTTGAGAAGTTTAGAATATTACGAAATGAAGTAGAGAAACAGCTTGAGAAAAGTATTAAAGCACTTTGATCTGATCGAGGTGGAGAATACTTAAGTCAAGAGTTTCAAGATTATCTAAAGGAAAATGGGATAGTTCCCCAGTGGACCCCTCCTTATACACCCCAACACAATGGAGTATCTGAAAGAAGGAATCAAACTTTATTAGATATGGTTCTGTCCATGATGAACCAAGCAAATCTTAGTAAATCCTTTTAGGGATATGCACTAGAGTGCGCAGTGTATGTATTAAACAAAGTTCCCTCTAAATCAGTTGACTTTATGCCTTACGAAGGGTGGTGTAATGAAAGACCATCTCTGAATAACCTAAGAGTATGGGGTTGTCCTGCTCTGGTAAAGAGGATATCAATAGATAAGCTGGACGCTAAATCTAATAAGTGTCTATTCATTGGATATCCAAAGGAAACTATTGGATATTTATTTTACCAACCCAAAGCATGAAGGGTACTTGTGTCTCGGAGTGCTCACTTTTTAGGAAAGGAACACTTACTTGCAAAAGTCAGTGGGACCAATCTTAAGCTGGAAGTTTAAGAGGAAGAAATAGACAATTAATTAATTGACCCCGTTCTAGATATGCAAGAAGGTGCGGTCCAAGAACAACCTATCAAAACATAATCATTGCGAAGATCAAGTCGAAAGGCCGAAAGATATGGTTTTATCATCACTGATGATAGGGAACTATACGTCATGGAAGATAATGAACCAAAAACCTATGTTGAAATAAGGAAAAGCTCATATTCTGATAAATGGCTTAAGGCCTTGAAATTAGACTGGATTCCATCTACGAAAACCAAGTTTGGAATTTGGTTAATGCACTAGAAGGGGTTAAACCCATCGGGTGCAAATGGGTTTTCAACAAGAAGACTGACATGGACGGTAATGTGATTACCTATAAGGCAAGGTTGGTTGCAAAAGGTTATAGTCAACACGAAGGTATTGACTATGATGAAACTTTCTCATCGGTAGCCATGCTTAAATCCATGAGAATACTCCTCGCCACTACTGCTCATTATGATTATGAGATCTGGCAAATGGATGTTACAGCATTCCTAAATGGGAATTTGGACCGGGATGTGTATGTGACACAACATGAGGGTTTTTCATCTCAGAATGGCCCAAAGGTATGCAAACTGTAAATGTCTATTTATAGACTTAAGCAAGCATCCAGGAGTTAGAATATTATGTTTGCTTAGACAATCCATGAAATGGATTTCTGTCCGAACATTAATGAGCCCTATGTTTACAAGAAGGTTCGTGGGAGTGCAGTCATTTTCTTAGTATTATATGTCGATGACATTCTACTAATAGGAAATGACATTTCTCTTCTTCAAATTGTTAAAATATAGTTGTAAAGAAAGCTCTCCATGAAAGACCTTGGAGAAGCAGTATTTATACTAGGTATAAAGATCCACAGAGATAGATCCAGGAAGCTGTTAGGTATTTCTCAAAGTACATATATAGACAAGGTATTGAATAGGTTTATCCTTGAGCATTCGAAGAAAGGTTATCTCTCGATGACAAAGGGAATAAACCTATCTAAGACTGAGTGTCTGAAGACAACTCAGGACAGAATGCGCATGAAGGATATACACTATGCATCCGCAATAGGATCCATCATGCATCCTATGATATGTACTAGGCCGGATGTCTCTTAAGCTTTGAGCCTTAAGAATAGATATCAATCGGATCTAGGTGAAAAGAACTGGATGGCAGTCAAGGCAATTCTTAAGTACTTGAAAAGGACTAAAGATGAGTTCTTAATATATGGAGATGGTCACAATTAGAGGTTACACTAATGCAAGTTTTCAATCTGACAAGGATGACTTTAAGTCTCAGTCAAGTTTTATATATGTGTTAATGGAGGGGCAGTATGCTAGAAAAGTTCTAAGTAGAAAACTACTATTGATTCAACCACGGAGTCTAAGTACATTTCTTCCTATAAAGCAGGATTTACTAATGATCTCTGTGTGGTGACTGAGATTATGGATCCAATTACTTTGTATTGTGATAACAATAGTGCTATAATTCAGGCAAAGGAACCACGGTCTCACCCAAAAAATAGACATGTACTTAGAAAGTGTAATATAATTAGGGAGATTGTTGATACTAAGATCATAAGATTAGAATATGTCCCCACTAATCAGAACCTCATGGATGGTCTGACAAAGCCATTGACGCAAGTCAAATATGACCAGCATGTAAAAGCATATGGAGTAAGACATATTGCTAATTGGCCTTAGTGCAAGTGGGAGTTTGTTAGATATTATGTATGCCCTTAAGGTAATTATGGCATATATCTTAATTATGTATTAATACGAATTGTTTGTTTAATAAATAAAGGCATTTAATCTTTTTTTTATATTGATGTGTTCATATATATTGTGACTAGTTAAAATATATTCATTGATATCTTTCTACAACGGTCCTTGACATAATACATAGCATGAAGTGAGAGATATTGTAGTGGGACTATGTTTGGTAAGACCTGCTTCATGTACAATTATGATTATGTCTAAACTATCCCTAGTCATAGTTTCATCAAGGAAGGATATAAGTGGAACAGTAAGGCTAGCATGTGGTCAACTCTCTTGGAAAGGGTCCAAGTAGTTAACCTCAAAAGATTGAAGGTGGTGCCTTGAGTTTGACACATGGATATATCTGGAAGATATATTGGAGACTGCAGTAAGATAAACATTGGGTATATATATCAATGTGTTGGTGTTTATCTTCATGCTGTAGCTTTGCGAATATCCTCGTACTTGAGATGCTAGTTACCTTGTGTGGTACTGATGCTATACTTTGAGTCATAGCTATTCACTCATTAACTTATGGTGCCACGGGTGATTATGGGTATAGTGATGATAGCACGTTGGTAAGCTATGTAGTCGAAAAGAATCCATCAGTCCGGATATATTAAGGAGTTGTACCTGGCGACTTTTTGAAGTGATGATTACTATAAACCTCTTATCAGAGTATGTGGTTAATAGAAATAGTTTCTAGTAAAAGCACATTATGGTAAAAAGTAATATACTTCTATAACAAGTAAACAAGTGGGATAGGTTGGAGCAACCTTGCTATTGGTGGGTTAACACTTTAACCAAACCCAATAAACCAGATGGTACTAATATTAAAGAATGGAAGGGGTTCATCGCATTGCACAACTATTGCTTAAAACGGGATTGATTCATAAGCACAAATGTCATTCCAAGTAATGGGGAATTGTGGACCCTTGCTAGAGGCGTTCTACAATTGTTTAAGGTAATCGAGTACTATTCACGGTCTAGAACATCGAGCCAATAGTTCCTATAGAACAAGGATCGGTTAAACCTTAATGGCTCACTACTTCGGGATCCTATAAGATCACACATATTGGACCTTCATCGGACTGAGTAAATAATTAATAGATTTATTCTATTACGAAAATATAATATAATAATAATTGGATTATTATTTGGTTAGACCAAGAATTTATTTTGACCGGTAACTAACCTTTTTAGGGTCATAAATAAATTAAAGTGTTGATTATAATGATTAAATCATTTCTTGACTAAGCTAGGCATTTATTTTGACTGGGAACTAATTTTATCATGGTCATAAATAAATTAAAAGAATTAAATTATTTTTTTGGTTAAACCAGTAATTTATTTTGGCCGATAACTAATTTTATTAGGGTCATAAATAAATTAAATGAAAGGAGGATTAAAGGGAATTTTGCCATGGACCTATGAATTTATTCATAGGGTCCATATATGCAAAAGGGTCAGCCTATAGGGACTTGCAGCCAAGGGCTTGCCTTAAGACAAGCATGGGCGGCAAGCCATGGTTGTGCTTGTCGTCCAAATGGAGGGTGGGATGGGTATTTTACCCATCCCACATTTATGTGGAGCACTCTCCCCTCTCCCTATATAAAGCCTCATTCTTCTCCTCTCTCAAATGCACCACAAGCTCATTCGAGTCTTCATTTGAGATTCCAAAGCGATATCTCTCTAGTCAACTCAAGAGCAAATACTTTTTATTTTTGGGTGGGTTTTGGAGTGGTCTAGTAGCTACTCAAAGCTCTGCGGTTCTTCCTCGTTGGGAGGTTTTGGTCGGTGGGGTTTGTGTGGATACTCATAGAGGCTATCCTATACTTGCAGGCTTGTGTAAGAAGGTTCTGCGAAAGCACGCTTCAACTGGTAAGTCTTCTAATTCTCTTTTAATTATTAAGTCTTTTTCTTTAAGCGTTTTAAGACTTGATAATTATTATACTTAGGTTGTTTTGCATGCTTAATTTATTTTATACTTAGACTATAACTTAGAGTTACAACATGTTTAATATAAAATATATTTATGCTAGGATATAATTCAGAATTATGGTACGTCAAGCCTATGCATGCTAATCTAAGTAAAGAATTAATTTAGTTAAGGCTTTAATTAATTTGTATGCAACTAATAGGAGTTCCTAAGGACAAGGGACAAAATTTTGAATTTCCTCCATGCCTATTATGCATATTCAAAGTGGTTGTCAATTCCCAACGGGGCTCTCATTACAAAAACTATAGACAATGCCCTAGATGAAATCTAAAAGGGAAGAAAATTCAAAATTGGGTACTTCAAAGCCTTTGGACATAAATGCTACATTCTAAATGATAGAGAGAAATTAGGAAAATTTGATCCTAAATTTGATGAAGCAATTGTCCTTGGCTACTAAGTGCATAGTAAAGCTTACAGAGTATACAACAAAAGAACTCAACTATGGTAGATAAAATACAAGTAGAATTTGATAAGACTAACTATGCAGGTAAGAAAAGTCAAAATCTGGATGATATGATTCTGGATGCAGCAAAGTCAAAAAAAGGCTCAGGATCCCATTCAAATCAAAGAAGTATAAGAAAGAGGAGGATGAGTAAATCAAGCTCAACGATGATGAATTTCCAGAAAACCTTCGTGAAATCAATTTCAATGATGAACAAGGACTAGAAGATAAAGTTGATGTAATTGAAGAGCAAGCTCCACAACCACATGAAGAACTTCAAAGAGAAATCCGGACTTACAGGAACCACCCAATTGAAGCAATTCTATACAATGTCTAGAGTCTAGTCAAACCAGAGGACAAATCAATAGAATGATCAGCCATGCTGCCTTTGTCTCTCTCATTGAGCCAAAGAAATTCCAAGATGCAGAAGGAGATGAAAGCTAGATGATGGCTATGCAAGAAGAACTTGATCAATTTTCCAAAAATGATGTATGAGATCTAGTACCTCCACTAGAAGGAAAGTCAATTATTGGTATCAAATGGGTATTCCAAAATAAGCTAGATGAATTCAGAGTTATGGTGAAAAATAAAGTAAGACTAGTTGCTCAAGGCTACAATCAGCAAGAAGGCATTGACTTTAAACAAACATTTGTTCCAGTAGTAAGATTGGAAGCAATCCGGATCCTACATGCTTTTACATCATTTATGGGATTTACCCCGTTCCAAATGGATGTCAAAAGTGACTTTCTAAATGGATTCATTCAAGAAGAAGTCTATGTTAAACAACCACCTAGATTTAAAGATTCAAAGCATTCAGAGCATGTATACAAGTTGAAGAAAGCCCTCTATGGATTAAAGCAAGAACCAAGAGCTTGGTATGAGAGACTTACCTCATTTCTCATATCCAAGGGTTACATCCAGGGTAAAGCAAACACAACTCTCTTTATCAAGAAGAAAATGGGAAATGTCATTCTTGTCTAAATCTATATGGATGACATCATCTTTGGAGCAACTGATGAGAAGATGTGTGAAGAGTTCAGCACTCAAATGCAGAAGGAATTTGAGATGTCAATGATGGGAGAACTAAACTTCTTCCTTGGTCTTCAAATCAAACAAAGTTTGGATGGGATTTTCATAAACCAGTCAAAGTATACCAAGGAGATTCTAAAGAAGTTTGAGATGGACAAGAGTAAGCCAATATCCACACCTATGGGATCAGATACAATCCTTTCAAAGGATTATGAAGGAGAAGAAGTTGATCAAAAGCTTTACAGAGGAATGATTGGATCACTTCTATACTTGATAGCTAGTAGACCTGAGATACATTATGCAATTTGCTACTGTGCAAGGTATCAAGCAAATCCAAAGGATTCACACCTCAAAGCTGTAAAAAGAGTTCTAAGATATCTTCTAGGAACTACTGGCAATTTCACCTTGCAAGGGTACACTGATGCAGATTATGGCAAGGACATGCTTGAGAGATAAAGTACATCTAGAGGCTGTCACTTTCTTGGAGATTGCTTGGTGTCATGGTACAGCAAAAAGTAAACCTTAGTTGCATTATCAATGATAGAAGCTGGATATATGACAGCAAGAAGTTGTGTTGCTCAACTTCTATAGATTAAGCAACAACTGGAGGATTATGGTGTTCAGATAGGATGTGTTGATGTTATGTATGACAACAAAAGTGCAATTGATGTGTCAAAGAATCTAGTACTACATAGCAGGATGAAGCATGTCAATAACTGGCACCATTTCATCAGAGATCATGTTATAAAAAAGGATGTAACTTTGGTATACATTCCAACAAATGAGCAAAGGGCAGACATCTTTACTAAGCCATTAAGTAAATATCAATTCAACAAGTTAAGGGAAGCAATTGGAATGTCTAATCTAATTTGAAGAAGAATCCGGAAGACAAACAAAAGTTATTTTGGTCTTCCCAAAATTAAGGAATCAAGGAAGAAAGGAAAAGTGAGTTAACTCTTGATCTGGAAGGAATATTGCCAGCTCATCAGATAAGGAGTGATAAATGGTAGTAAAAGCGCGAAAAAGTAACTATACATGTTTTGAATTTCAAACGTCTATTGGGCAGTTCACTCGCGGTAAAATTTACAACTGTTAAGAGAATAAAATTGTTCCCATTCTCCAATTTAAATGCCATTAACCTCTCTCATCATTTTTAACTTCCAAGTAACTAATCCAGTTAACTTTGACTGCTTCCAGACTACTATTATACCCTCACTTTGAAAATTCTATAAAACCCTCCAAAATTCCTCCTTCTCCACACGAGCAACTAATCTACTATTACTCTGCAATTTTTCCTTCAGAATCCTAAATTCTCAAATCTCTATCCTTTAAATCTCTAAAATGGCAAGCAATCAAATCAAAACAACCCCTCCTCCAATGAACATCTTTAAAGTGGAAGATCTTCGCGATACAGTTTCCATTCGAGTAAACAGGATTGCTTCAGACGCCATTATCCCATCCGATTTCCAAGGGGATAATTTCTTTTTCTCCATTGAACCCTATGCCTAGCTCCTCAAAGACCAACATCTGGAAGATTGCCTCAAGATGCACAACCCAACCTACCAGGTTCTCGTCAAACAATTCTATAAGAATCTCAAAATCCACACCTATTATACGCACTACGAACTACCTTGGAAGGCAAAGTAATAACTTTAACTCCGAAATTCTTTGTCACTTATCTCAATATGAAGAATGAAGGAGTGATGGTGAGGACAGATGGGGATGAACAAACTGTGAAGTATGATCCAAATCTATTGCTTCCAGAGAGATTTTTTGGAGACAAGTGTTCAACTTTATGGCTAGAAACTCTAAGACTGCTCTAATTTGTCATGGCCAAGTTTTTATTGATCTAGAGGGGATCCCTAAACACTGTATCCTTCTTCCAGATCTGTGTCCTCCAACACTAGGTGGAGATTAGAGTAATCAACATGCCAGTACTCCTAATCCACTACATTTCAGTAGCACAAATACTCCCATGGAGGCCTTATCACCAAAATCTTAATTGAAATGGCATTGATCTATCCGAAGAGGAATCAGTAGAAGGTAAAGCTATTCTGGAGAAAAACTTTAGGAAGTTATCTTTTGGAGAAATATTGGATGAGGAGAAGGCTTCAAGATAGAGAAAAGAAAAGCAAGAGAAGAGTAGGGTCCGGAAGGCCGAAAGCTCAGTTAAAAAGGCTCTGAAGGCAAAGAGAGCCAGAACCACCAAATCCAAGGCTCAGAGGAAAATAAACTTAAAGCCAATAGTTGAAGAAGTGGAGGAAGTTGATGGGGATATTATGACCCTCACTCAAATTATTAAGAAGCAGACTCCGGATAAGCCTAGAAGGAGATTAAAAAAAGTAGTAGCAAGAAAGGGGAGGAATGTGGAAACGGAAGTTATGGTGGAAGACCAAACTTTGGAAGTAGCAGAGTTTATTCTTGCCAGAAGAAAAAGGGGCACTGAACAATCTTTGGAAGATATTCTTGAAGAGGATGTGGTAGAAGATAGTAGTGCGATAATAGAAGAGGACATTGTCCCAAAGAGAAAACAGTTACTAAAGAAGGGGCCAACATTCAAGCAAGCACTTCAGGCCAAAAGAGCTAAGTTGACTCCTAAGAGGCCTGCCCCAGGAATTACAATAAATGGGCCTACCACCAAGCTTACTAGAGTAGAGCAAATGGCTAAAGCCAAGAGGTCAAAGGGAAAGAATGTGAAGGTCTTGGCAAAGGTTGCTCTTCCTAAAAATATTCATCCAAAGGATCCTCAATTCAAAGAAATGATGGCCGGCATTGAAGACAACATCAAGGCAAATTGGCTTTCCAAAGAAGGACCTAGATTATCTTTCGGAGCTAGATCTTGCGTCACTCCTCCAGATTCTTTAAATCTACCAATTGCCATCTCTCTCTGTTGATCTTCAGATACTACTAGAGGGAAACAATGAAGAGGATTTATTCATTTTTAAGGAAAGAATAAAATCCCTTCCTGATTCACTTCTATTAATTAAGGCAGTAGTAGCCAAAAGTCCTGAAAAGGCATTAGAAGAGGATGTTGACGATACTAACAACATTCCTAAGGAAACAGAAGAAGAAGGAATCAAAAGTCCTGAAAAGGCAATAGTAGGGGTGGTTGAGGACAATGCCAATCTTTCAAAAGCTGAAGAAGAAGATAGAGTTGAGCATGCAACAGAGCCCATAGAACAGCCAGAAAATGAGGTAACTTTTGATCCTAACTTAAATACTATTGTTGGTATGGCTGGTGATGCCACTGATAAACAAGGAAACTTAGATGCATCCACCTAAAATGCATCTAAAGTAGTTGAGCCTAACTTGGAGCTTCAAGCTCTAGAGGAGGAAGTTGGTCTTAGACCCACTGAACACACTACTATAGTGGATTCACGGGGTGAGGCCACTCTGGCAGGTAGGTTGGAGGAAAGAAAAGAAGTAAATAAAATTGATGCAGAGAAAGAGTCCACCAGCTCTAAATCAGTGGAAACTGAAAGTAGCTCTAGATCTGAGGAAGAATCCTCAAATAATATGTGGTACAAAGAAAGATCACTAACCCCAAACCCACTATAGCTGAGAAAGTGAGAATGGCATTGAACTTGTTGGAGCAAGCCACTCTGGAAGGGCAAAGAGTAGATGATTTCAAGCCAATGCTCCAAGACATATGCGCAAAAGTGATATCAATGGAGAAGCTCATGAAAGAGAAATCTTAAGGCAGAGTTGGGGGAGATAAAGACCATAGTGGGAAACATTGAAAAGAGAGTAAATCAATTTCCCTTCGCAGATCAAGTTGCTCAGACTTTACTTTCAAAGATCACTCCGGCTCTGAATCAGCTCACTTCAACTATTTCAGAGGTAAATCGAGTTGCGACTCAAGCTACAACCACAGCTGATAACAATTGTGCAACAATAATGGCGTACATCACTTCAACCTCCACTGACATCAAGGCTGAAATTAAGGAATATGTGGACAGCAAGTTTGAAAACTTGGAAAAAAATCTTCCCAAAAATCTCTCTGAATTATCCAAAGAACTTTCTTATGAAATAACAACTCTCACTGATGAGCAAAAAGCTTTCAAGGAACAGCTTGAAGAATTCCTTAAAAAGGAGTTACAAAATTCCTTGAGAAAGCTATAGAAGACATAAGTGAGGATTTTTAAACTCATCTCTCTAGAACTGATACGACTATCAACAATTGGAAGGAGAGTTTTGATATTGAACTCCAACAAGCATTCATAATGCCAGAGATATAATCACTAAGGAGGTTCAATAACTCTGCTCCCGTATAACAAATCTATCTCTTACTGCTCCTTCCTCTTTCAGAACTTCATCTACCATTTTGAAAACTCTACTCCCCCCAATTCTTCAACGTCTAATCCAGCATATTATGAACTGATTGAAGCCATCTCCGGAAGATATATCCAAAGCATATAGGTGTAAAAGACATCCGAAAGACCTATATTTCAAATAACATTTTCAAATATACTTTTCCCTTTATCCTTTTTGGTCTATGAAATTCAAAGATCCTTTCCTCAAGACAAAGACAAAATGATAGCGTGTATATTTTAGAAAAAGTCATAAAGGTCTGACACTGAACAAGAGAAAAGCTAGCTACTTTTTCTGCTAGACCAATAAAGGCGCCCGTGGAGCTCACATCGTAAAGCAATTGATACGAAAGTTGGTGCGTCACAAAATGACAAGCAAAAAATTCACTGACAACTCTTTAGCCTAAATCCCAAGATTTCAAATGGATCAAAATATAGTATAACGGATTGATCAACGGATCCAGAAGCTCCACTTCACAACCTAATCAAGGGTGAAGATTGAATAGAAGCTCACCAACCACAAACGGCTACATTTATTATCAAAGCCTATAAAAGAAACTCTTCACTAAATGAGAAGGTTAACTGATAGATCTACAAAAGCAAGTAACAAAGAAACACATATACAATCAGTTGATATAACCCTCCAAGAGCCCTTGATTCAAAATCTGTTTGTAAGGATTCCCAAGTGAAACTATAAACTTAAGGAACTCCAAAATCCAACCCTTTGTTAAAAACCAAAGTGTAAGAATCTCCAACTTGGGTAAGTTGAGAGATGGGGATATAGCTTGAAGTAGGTGCTTTGAGTGAGACCTCCCTGTATCTTTCAACTTAGATTCAAGGTAGAAGGCTAAGTGGTATATCCTACTAAAGACTAGAGGACTCAGCTAGGAGTTGGTGCTTCTAGTGGTATATCCTACTTTCGAAAGGAGTTACCATACGGAGACAAATTTGTAAGGCTTGATTCCTGCCAGTTGGAAAGGAATCCACTAGTGGACAAGCTCGGCGGAAGGAAACTCCAGGGACTGGATGTAGGCAAGGCTGAACTAGTATAAAATACTTGTGTTTAATTTTCCTACTCTTCTACTTAATTGCCCTTATTTAAGTCATCAGGATCCATCTTCCGGATCATAATCAAACATGCTACACTAAAGACTTTTTCAAGTTTGCTAATTCCGTGAAAAAGGGCCATTCAACCCCCTCTACCCTTATAAATACTCTCATAGGGACCAACAAGTGGTATCTGAGCAAGTGCTCAAACTAGAGATCTAATAATCTCGAGCTAAAGGTCCATATATTTTGATTCACATATCAAAATAAGTTTCCAAAACTCACAACTTCTTCCCAAGGGTATGTCTGTTACCCATCCTTCACTCTCACCAGTGAACACTATACATTCTGGAAAAACTTGATGGAGAACATCATCTAGTCACAAAGTATGCAAGCATGGTTAGTTATTATAGATGGCCCCTATGAACCTACTTACAAAGTAGAGGGTATGACTACCCAAAAGCCATCAAGCATGTGGGATGACAATGACTTTAAAAAATTGTGTTAAAACACAAATAATATTAATATGCTTTATTATGCTCTTAGTGCAGCTGAATTCAATAGGATATCTGGATGTAAGACTACAAAAGAGATATGGGAGAAGCAGGAAGTAACCTATGAAGGAACTTCCAAAGTAAGAGAGGCCAAGCTTGATCTACTTCAATAGAAGCTTGAATCCTTTAAGATGGATCCTAAGGAATCAATCAGTAGCATGAACATTAGATACACAAATCTAGTGAATGAAATGAAGAGGCTAGGGAAGGAGATTCCAGAAGTAGAAATGGTCAAGAAAGTGCTCCGAAGTCTCACCAAGGAATGGGATAATAAAATGACTGCCATTGAGGAAGCTCATGACTTAAATTTTTACAATTATGATGAACTCGTTAGCAATCTTCTAACCCAAGAATTGTCCTTGGAGAGATACAGCCAACAAGAAAAGAAACCTGAGGAGAAAAAGAAGGCCACTGCTCTTAAGGCAGAATCCACCAGATCGGCCTCATCCGGAGAAGAAGAGCAAATTGATGGGTCAATGAGAACCAAAGATCAACTTAATTTACTGACCTGAAGGCTAAATCGATTCACACAAAAGAAAGATAGAAGGAATTCAAAAATGTATGATTCTCGGAAAATAAGAAAAGGCACCTCCGAAAGAAGTAAGCCCAGAAGGAATCCTGAAGAAAAGAAGGATCCGGAGAAAGACGCTGCCTATTTCGAATGTGATGAAAAAGGCCACTTCAGAACAAAGTGCCCCAAACTCAAGAGAACCAAGAAGTTCAAAAAGAAGGCAATGGTTGCTACCTGGAGTAATAATGAAGAAAGCAGCAGCTCATCTTCAATAGAAGGAGAGGAGACTGGTAACTGTGCTTTTATGGCTCTGACTGAACCAGAAATAGAGCAATCCGAAAGGGATGCCTCCAAGCAAGAAATAGTGCAAATCAAAGAATTAGAATCAAAAACAGCAAACACTGAGGTAAATTTTGGTTCTAATTCTACCTCAAACTTTGTACATGCAAAAGCTCTTTCTATTGTTATCAAGGGAGTGAAGAAGAATGCGAAAGCCATCAAGTCTTTGAAAAGAGCAATACTAGAATTGGCAAAAGATGCTGAGGTAATGGCACAAGACATCAATTTGATTAGAGCAACCAAGCATATTGATGTAATAGAAGAAAACTTTCTGAGAAATCAAGTCCAGATTCTGAATGCAAAAGTAATGGGACTGAATAGATAAGTCAATCTATTAAAGGAAGCATCCAGAAAGAAACCTGAAACGAAGAATCCAAGAAGAGATAATCCTTGGCCTCAGAATAGGGCTCAAAGGAACTCAAATCAAAGGACAATTGGAGTAAGCAGACAGTCATAAGCTCAAAGATTTACTACTGCTCAAAAGGGAAAGGCTAAGATAGCTTACAACCAATAACCTATCAAGTAAAGAAGAAATTACAGAGCTGAAGTTGTACCTCTAACCAACTTCCGGAGTTATACCGGACCATCTACTAGTGTGCAAGAAGCTAGGTATAAAGGCAACTATGGAAGGGAGGATCTGGAGAAGATCAGCAAGAAGCAAAAGTAAAACATACCTTTCAGGGTGTAGGTTTTGTGGGGAAAATAATCATATGACTAAATCATGCACATTAAAAAATGGTTATTATGATGTTTATCCTTGGCCTGAAATGGTTATTAACCCAAGAGGACCCAAATCTGATTGGGTACCCAAACCTACTTGATCTATTTTGTAGGTATGCCTTAGATCTATAGTAGATCAATACACCTAGTACATTGATGGTGGATGCTCTAGGTACATGACAGGTGATGACAAGGCCTTCATCACACTAACCCGGAAGAAGGGAGGCACACTGAGCTTTGGAGATAATCAAAAGGGTCAGATCATTGGTCATGGAATCATTGGATCTGGATTCAAGATTGAAGATGTCTCACTGGTTGATGGACTTAAGTTCAACCTGCTAAGCGTAGCCCAATTATGTGACAAAGGAAGAAAAGTCACACTTGACTCTAGAGGCTGCTCAATATATGACAGTAAGTCTGATCAACTTATTCTTTACGCACCGAGAGTAAATAATGTCTATTCTGTAAACATTAAAAATGATTAGAAGAATATATTCTTGGTGTCTAAAGAAGAAGAGTCATGGCTATGGCACTGAATGTTGGGACATGTAAACATGAACCTTCTATCCAAATTAGCCAAAAAGGAATTAGTTGTGGGTTTGCCTAAGATTGCTTTTGATAAGGATCATCTATGCACTGTATGTCAACTAGGAAAATAGTATAAGAAAAGTTTCTCTTCCATCTCATACATTCCTTCCAAAAGAGTACTAGAGCTCTTGCATATTGATCTCTTTGGCCCAATTAAGCCACTGAGTTTAGGTAGAAGAGCATACACTATGGTCATTATTGATGACTATTCTGGATATACCTAGGTTCTCCTGCTAACAAGCAAGGATGAAGCTTTTAACCAATTCTCCAAAACATTCATCCGGATAGAAGTAGAATAGGGCATACGCATTGTACGTATCCGGAGTGATAATGGTGGAGAGTTTAAAAATAAGCATTATGCTAACTTTTCTGACTCCAAGGGCATTGGACATAATTTCTCTGCCCCCCACACTCCTCAATAGAATGGAGTAGTTAAGAGAAAGAACAGGACGATTGTAGAAATGGCTAGAACAATGCTTAGTGAAAATTGTTTGCCAAAATATTTCTAGGGTGAGGCCGTAAACACAGCATGCTACGTCTTAAATAGAGCTCCCATTAGAACAACTATGGAAAAGACCCCATATGAAATCTGGAAGGGAAGAAAACATAAAATTGGGTACTTCAAAGCATTCGGGTGTAAATGCTACATCCTTAACGATAGAGAGCAATTAGGAAAATTTGATCCTAAATCTGATGAAGTAGTTTCCCTAGGGTACTCAACACATAGTAAGGCTTACAGAGTCTTCTATAAACAAACCCAAACTGTGGTAGAATCTAAACATGTAGATTTTGATGAGACTAACACTGCAGGAAAGAAAAACTACACTCCGGAAGATCAAGTTCCGGAAGCTGAAAAATCTAGAGAAAAGGAGAAAGCAGGAATTCTTGATTCACTTCAAATCAAGAAGTACAAAGAGGAAGATGAAGGAATATCCTTTGATCTAGAGATACAACAAGTCAATCTCAATCAATAAGGGATTGACTTTAATGAAGGGGTAGATGAAACTGAAGTGGAGCAAGTGCAAGTTCAATATGAAGGCTTGAAAAGGGAGATCTGGACCCACAGAGATCATTACATAGAGAATATTTTGGATGATGTTTACAATCCGATTAGAACTAGAGGTCAGCTCAATGGGATGATGAGTCATTCTACTTTTGTCTCTCTCATAGAGCCAAAGAAACTTCAAGAAGCTGAAGGGGATGAAAGTTGGATGATGGCGATGCAGGAAGAGCTACATCAATTCACCAGGAATGATGTATGGGATCTTGTTCCCTCTCCTAAAGGATAATCAATTATAGGCACTAAATGGGTGTTCCAGATAAACTTGATAAATCCAAAGTAGTAGTAAGAAACAAGGCAAGACTAGTCACTCAAGGCTACAATCAGCAAGAAGGAATTGATTTCAAAGAAACTTTTGTCCCTGTAGCAAGACTGGAAGCAATCCAAATCCTATGGGCTTTTGCATCATTCATGGGGTTCACACTATACCAAATGGATGTCAAAAGTGCATTTCTAAAGGGTGTCATTCAAGAAGGAGTATATGTCAAGCAACCACCCAGATTTGAAGATCCAAAGCATCCGGACCAACTCTACAGGCTGAAGAAAGCTCTCTATGGATTAAAGCAAGCACTAAGAGCCTGGTATGAAAGATTAACCTCATTCTTTATATCTAAGGAATATACCAGAGGTAAGGTTGATACCACACTGTTCATTAAAAAGAAGAAAAATAATATTATTCTAGTCCAGATCTATGTGGATGATATCATTTTTGGTGCCACTGATGAGAAGATGTGTAAAGAATTCAGCTCTCAGATGCAGAAGAAATTTGAGATATCCATGATGGGAGAGCTCAACTTTTTCCTTAGTCTACAAATTAAGCAAAGTCCAGAGGGGATCTTCATCAATCAATCAAAATACACCAAGGAAAGCCTAAAGAAGTTTGAAATGGACAACAGCAAACCAATGTCTACTCCAATGGGTTGAGACAGAATCTTATCCAGGGACTGTGAAGGAGAAGATATTGATCAAAAACTATATAGAGGAATGATTGGCTCACTTCTATTCTTAATAGCTAGCAGACTTGACATACACTATGCAGTATGCTACTGTGCAAGGTATCAAGCCAATCCCAAGTATTCTTATCTTAAGGCTGTTAAAAGGATACTTAGATATCTCCTAGGAACCACTCAAGTTGGGTTGTGGTATCCTAGTTATGGAGACTTCGCACTCCAGGGGCTTACAGATGCAGACTATGGTAGAGATACTCTTAAGAGAAAAAGCACATCCGGAGGATGCCATTTCCTTGGGGATTGCTTAGTCTCATGATATAGCAAGAAGTAAACTTCAGTTGTCTTATCCACCACAGAAGCAGAATATATGGCAGCTGGAAGTTATATTGCTTAACTCCCATGGATCAAACAATAACTTGAAGATTATGGAGTGCAATCCGAATGTGTGGATGTATTGTGTGACAACAAAAGTGCTATTAATGTGTCAAAGAATATGGTGCTCCATAGTAGGATGAAGCATGTCAACATAAGGCATCACTTCATCTTGGATCATGTAATGAAAAAGGATGTTGCATTGGTATATATTCCAACTAATGAATAGAGAGCTGATATCTTTACTAAACCACTAAGTAAAGATCAATTTGGGAAACTAAGAGAATCAATTGGGATCTTAAATCCAATTTAGAAAAACTGTGGAAGTTAGTTTTAAATCAAGCCTGATCCTGAGATAGAAACTCGCTCTGAAAGACAAGAAGAGTAGGGGAGATCTATTCTGGAAGATTGCCACGTCAGCAGACAACAATGACGTATGGTAGTAAAAGCTCATAAAGGTAACTATCACATTTTGAATTTCAAAAGTCCATCGGTTGTTACACGTGCGGTAAATATAGTAGTTAATTCAAAAATAAACCGTTCCCATTCTCTGATTAAATTGAATTCACCATGTCATCAATCTAGTCAAAATAGCTGGAGTCTGGATTACTCCTTACTTTAAAAATTCTATATAAACCCCTCAAAGTACCTTATCTTCTTCGCGTGAGCAACTACTCTACTGTTACTCTGCAAAAATCAAATCCTAAAACTCAATCTCCCAAACTTTCTCCACATTGGCAGCCACAAACACCTCCAACACCCTCGGAATCCTACCTAGCAAAAATCTCTTTCAAGTATCTGACTTGAATGATGCTTATTTTGAGCCCCTCAATCTCAAAACTTTCGACTCTATCATACCCACTAATCACTTAGGTGACGATTACCTTTTTAGAACCCCTCCTTTCTTTACTCGAATTGAATATCAAAATCTGGGTGATCTTCTAAAGATAAATTGCCCAATTTACCCCAAGCTAGTAAAAGAGTTCTTTTCAAATCTCAGTGCTCACAATCATTTTGATGCCTTACGCACTGAGGTACAGGGGAAAGTCATAATTCTCACTCCATAATTCTTTGAGAAGAATCTGAACATGAAGAACTCCTAAATCATATTGAGGAAAGATGGGGATGAGCCTGGAGTTGAGTATGAGTCCAAACTATAGCTCTACAAGAACTACTTCGATGATAAATTCTCAACGTACTTCCCCAGAATGCCTAGATTCTTGCAGCATGCTCTGGCCAAGCTCATCCTGATAAGGAAGGGGTCATTGACTACAATTTCTTCTCTCCAAAACTGCATCCTGTAGCACTAGGCCGGCAGTATAGAAGTAAACTAGCCAGTCTTGATCATTCACTATCTCTAGACCTATGTAAACTCGCATGGAGCCTTGATCACAAGAATTCTCCAAGCAGCGGAAGTGGATCTAACTAGTTTTGAAGGGATTTATGGAAACCCCATCCTAGAGAAGAATTTCCTCAATCTCTGCTTTGATGAGGAATGGAATGAAGAAAAGGCAAAATTGAAGAGGGATGAGCGGAAGACTAAATCCCGGAAGATAGTGAATCCGGAAGAGGAGGCTCCTGTTCCTAAAAGGCCTAGAACCACCAAAGCCAAGGCCAAAAAGCAAGTTGAAATGGTTTTAGAAGAGATTGATGAGGACACTCTGCCCCTCACTTAAATCATGAACTCCAAAAAAACCAAGTCCCAGGGGTAGACTGATAAAAGTTGCAGCTAAGAAGGGACAACTTATGGTTGCTGTGGGTCTACCTCAAATTGCCACAAAAGCAATTAAGTCCAGAAGGAGAAAAGCTAAAAGAATGTTGGCTAAGATGGAAGAGGAGGCAGATGATAAGGAGACAGAGGATGAAGCTCCTCCTCAAAAGAAGCTCAGGAGAAAAGGACTCACTTTTGATAATGCCCTCACTGCCCAAGAAAAGAAAGCCAGTGAAGGCAGGAGGCTAGCTGGAATAATCCTGAATGAGGAAGAAGGCAGTATCGAGAGAGAGCCACTTTAGAGAAAGCAAAGTCCAGCAAAGGGTAAAATGTTCCTAGTGCAATAGAATTTATAGGGCAAGATGATGAGCAATACGACGACATTCAGGCCGCAATAAAAGAAAATAATGAAATAAATCAGGGGAGAACAATCTAAGGACCTGGAGAATCATCTCAAGTTCCCCCAATTCTCGTACATCCAAAGGATATGGACGCTCTATCAAAGATTTCAGAAGCAGATGAATTCATATTTGCTGATATAACATGACCACTTCCAGAGAATCTGCTTGGATCCAGTAATGAAGTCATTGATCTTGAAAGTCCTGAAAAGGCATTGGAGAAGGCTATTGAGGAAAATACCAACATGCGTGAGGGAGAAAAAGAAAGTCCTCAAAAGGCAACTATAGGAGTGGTTGAGCACAGTTCCAACCATCTGGATGCAAGGTTGGAAGAGGAAAAGAAGGATGAGGATTAGATGCTACTAACCACTGAGGTAACCCCCGATCTTCTTAATCTTTATTCTAATAGTGAAGAGCACAACTTAGATACAATCTCACACAATATAGCTAAGGATATAGTGCCAAACCTAGATGCAACATCTCCGGAGGGGGGAGAAAGTCTGAGCTCCAAAGGGCATACTTCTAAAGTGGATCATGCGGGCTAGGCTACTCTGGAGGAAAGGGAAATGAGCAAGGGTAGAGAAGAGAAAGGAACAGTTGGAGGCTTCAGTTCGGAAGATGATACCCCCTCCGGAAGCAGTTCAAGCATCGGAGATGAATACAGCTCATCTGATGGTGACTTATCCGGATCCTCTAACAAAAACTTCCCGCTGCACACAAAATCAGTGACTCCCCCTGATGAAAACTCCAAAGAATCCAAAGTCAGTGCTGCTCTTAAATTCCTCCAGGAGGCAACTCTTGAGCATCATTAAGAGGTATTTATCAAGAAGAGTCTCCTAACAATATGCACCCATCTAAAAGCTGTGGAGAAGACGTTGCTCAGGCAAAAATCTAATAAAGCGGTCCGAAAGGATTTGGGTAAGATCAAAGAAAGGATGAAGTGCCTGCCCAAAATTTAGCAATAAGTCATGAACTTCCCAACTCCTGGAGCTCTAGCGATAGCTTCCCTTTCTGAGATCCAGCCTCTTTTAAATGAGCTAAAGGAAAGCGCCTCCATAGCAAATTGTAATGCCAGTCAAGCCAATACTTTGGCCTCTGATAACTATGCAACTGTCCTGGATAGAATGTCCTCCTCGACCATTGATCTATCCATAGAGATCAAGGATTGTATTGACTCCAAGTTTAAAAACTTGACAAAATTCATGGAGGACAGAGACTTGAAACCTACTCTACTAAACCTAGAAACTGATCAGCTAGTAACTCTGGAAATGCTTGCTAACTTTATAGAAAAAACCATCCCCAAGCTAAAAGAAAAATCTTAGATGATATGGGTGATGAAATGCAAGCTCACAACTCCGATATTGAGCAAACAATAAATGATTGGAAGAAGTCTGTCACCAAAGAGCGCAAGGATCAAACAGAGTCTATCCACAATATCCAGAAGGGCCTCAGTGAAGAAATCACCCTCCTTCAAGTCGAAATCAATAAGTTATCTATCTTTGGATCTTCCTCATCTCTGATCATTCCAGATAGTCAGCTCATTCCTGTCCTGCATAATCTTATTCAAGCTATAGGAGACTCAGGGTTCATGAGCCAAAAAGGTTTGACTACTTTAATCAAGGCCATGTTTCCCTATTTTGATCCCAAGGACTAGGAGCATATTCTGTGCATTCTTCCTCAAGTCTCTCAATCCTATGATCAACTCCAGAGATCCCTTCGCCCTTATTATTTGACTTTGCCTATAGTGGATCATATTATTGATGAGCGTGCAAAAGGCAAGAAAGACTACTCGATCTACTCCTCTGCCTGGGAGCAATCATGGGACAAGTGAACCTATATGGTTATTGATCCCCTTGATGGAAGAAAAAAGGGGGAGGAAGATTAGAGTCATCAAGGAGAAGGAAGCGGGAAAGGAAAGATGCTGCAAGTCCGAAAGAGTGGTCCATCCGGAGAGATAGTTTAGCTTGCTAGATAATCTAATAATACTCATGTAATAGCTAGATTCACTTTATATGTATTTTTGTATCTTGTAATAATGAACTTCATGATGTTAACCATTGTTAACAGCAGAAGTATATATAAAGTGAAAAATTCTTAACTATCAAAACAATTGCTTCTAAAGTACAATCTGTAATTGTACTAAAACAAACTTAGAAGTTGGAATCATAAAATTATGGGGGAGTGAGGATGCTAAAATTATGGGGGAGTATTATGAAAGACTAAGTAACAAAAATTACACTTAGTAAATTCACCCATACTTAGATGACTTAGGTTTTTATTTCCATCAAATTGGGGAGATTGTTGGGAAACAATGATCCGGGTAAAAAATCTAAATCCAGATCAAGTTTGATAGAAACAAAAACAATGTATGTATTTCTCCAAAATCCAAATGGAAATATCGAAACAGAGATCAAGACTCAAGTCATCCATTAAACAAATTAAAATACTAAGCACTAAGGGAAATCATCCGGATAGAGTTTGGAAAGAAAACAAACTTCTGACCCTCAAGACCAGCATCCGGAAGAACTGATTGAAGCCATCTCCGGAAGATAGATCTGGAGCATATAGGTCTAAAAGACATCCAGAAGACCTATATTTCAAATAAAGTATTCAAATGTACTTTTCCCTTTACCCTTTTTGGTCTATGAAAGTCAAAGATCCTTTCCCCAAGACAGACAAAATGACATTGTGTATATTTTAGAAAAAGTTAAAAAGGTCTGACACCGAACAAGAGAAAAGCTAATTACTTTTTCTCCTAGACCAATAAAGGCATGCGTGGAGCTCACATCATAAAGCAATTGATATGAAATTTGGTGCATCACAAAATGACAAGCAAAAATATCACTGACAACTTTTTAGCCTCAATCCCAATATTTCAAACGGATCAAAATACAGTCTAACGGATTGATCAATGGATCCGAAAGCTCCACATCAAACCTGATCAAGGGTGAAGATTGAATAAAAGCTCAGCAACCACAAATAGCTACATTTATGATCAAGGCCTATAAAAGGAACACTTCACTAAATGAGAAGGCTAACTAATAGATCTACAAAAGCAAGTAACAAAGAAACACATGTACAATCAGTTGATATAATCCTTCCAAGAACCCTTAATTTGAAATTTGTTTGTATGGATTCCCAAGTGAAACTATAAACTTAAGGAACTCCAAAATCCAACCCTTTGTTAAAAACCAAAGTTTGAGAATCTCCAACTTGGGTAAGTTGAGTGATTGGGATATAGCTTCAAGTAGGTGCTTTGAGTGAGATCTCCCTGTAGGACTCAGCTTAGATTCAAGGTAGAAGGCTAAGTGGTATATCCTACTAAAGATAAGAGGACTCGGCTAGGAGTTGGTGCTTCTAGTGGTTTATCCTATTTCCGGAAGGGGTTACCATCCAGAGACAAATTTGTAATGCTTGATTCTTGCCTGTTAGAAAGGAATCCACTAGTGGACAAGTTCGGATGAAGGAAACTCTGGGGATTACACGTAGGTGGGGCCGAACCAGTATAAAATGCTTGTGTTTGATTTCATTTCTCTTTTACTTAATTGCACACATTTGCATCATCCGGATCCATCTTTTGGATCATAATCAAACATGCTACATTAAAGACTCTTTCAATTCTGCTAATTCCATGAAAAAGGGCTATTCACCCCTATCTGCCCTTATAAATACTCTCACAGGGACCACCAAGTGGTATCAGAGCAAGTGCTCAAACTAGAGATCTAGTAATCTCGAGCTAAAGGTCCATATATTTTGATTCACATATCAAAATGAATTTCCAAAACTCACAACTTCTTCCCAAGGGTATTCTGTCACCCGTCCTTCATTCTTCACCGATGGACACTACACGTTCTAGAAAAATTGAATGAAGAACTTCATCCAATCATAAAGTATGCAAGCGTGGTTAGTTATTAAAGATGGACCCTATAAACCTACTTATGAAGTAGAGGGTATGACTACCCGAAAGCCATCAAGCATGTGGGATGATAATAAGTTTAAAAAATTGTGTGCAAATGCAGATGCTATTAATATGCTTCATTGTGCTCTTTGTGTAGCTGAATTCAATAGGATATCCAGATGTGAGACTACAAAAGAGATATGGGAGAAGCTGGAAGTAACCTATGAAGGAACTTCCAAAGTAAGAGAGGCCAAGCTTGATCTACTTCAATAGAAGCTTAAATCCTTTAAGATGGAGCATAAGGAATCAATCAGTAGCATGAACACTAGATACACAAATCTAGTGAATGAAATGTAGAGGCTGGAGAAGGAGATTCTAGAAGTAGAAATGGTCAAGAAAGTGCTCCGGAGTCTCACCAAGGAATGGGATAGTAAAAAGACTGCCATTGAGGAAGCTCATAACTTAAATTTTTACAATTATGATGAACTCATTGGCAAGCTTCTAACCCAAGAATTGTCCTTGCAGAGATATAGCCAACAAGAAAAGTAACCCGAGGAGAAAAAGAAGGCCAATGCTCTTAAGGCAGAATCCACCAGATCGGCCTCATCCGGAGAAGAAGAGCAAATCGATGAGTCAATGAGCACCAAAGATCAACTTGCTTTACTGACCAGAAGGCTGAATCGATTCATGCAAAAGAAAGATAGAAGGAAATCATATAGGTATGAATCTCAAAAAATAAGAGAAGGCACCTTCGAAAGAAGTGAGCTCAGAAAGAATCCTGAAGAAAAGAAGGATCCAGAGAAAGACGCTGCCTGTTTTGAATGTGGTGAAAAAGGCCACTTCAGAAAAAAGTGCCACAAAATCAAAAGAACCAAGAAGTTCAAAAAGAAGGCAATGGTTGCTACCTAGAGCAATAGTGAAGAAAGCAGCAGCTCATCTTCAATAGAAGGAGGGGAGACTGCTAACTATGCGTCATGGCTCTGACTGAACCAGAAATAGAGCAATCCGAAAGGGATGCCTCCAAGCAAGAAATAGTGTAAATTGAAGAATCAAAATCAAATACAGCAAACACTGAGCTAAATTCTGGTTCTAATTCTACCTTAAACTTTGATCTTGCAAAAGCTCTTTCTATTGTTATCAAGGGAGTGAAGAAGAATGCGAAAGCCATTAAGTCTCTGAAAAGAGCATTATTAGAATTGGCTGAAGATGCTAAGGTAATGGCACAAGACATCAACTGGGTTAGAGTAACCAAGCATATTGATGTAGTAGAAGAAAACTTTCTGAGAAATCAAGTCCAGATTTTGAATGCAAATGTAACAAGACTGAATAGAGAAGTCAATCTATTAAAGGAAGCATCCAGAAAGAAACCTGAAATGAAGAATCCAAGAAGAGATAATCCTCCTCCTCCTCACAATAGTGTTCAAAGGAACTCAAATCAAAGGACAAATGGAGTAAGCTGACAGTCACGAGCTCAAAGATTTTTTGCTGCTCAGAAGGGAAAGGCTAAGGTAGCTTATAACCAACAACCTATAAAGCAAAGAAGAAATTATAGAGTTAAAGTTGCATCTCCAACCAACTTCCGGAGTTATACCGGACCATCTACTAGTGTGCAAGAAGCTGGGTATAAAGGCAACTATGGAAGGGAGGAACTGGAGAATATCAACAAGAAGCAAAAGCAAAACATACCTATTTCAGGGTGCAGGTTTTATGGGAAAAATAATCATATGACTAAATCATGTAGATTAAAAAATGGTTATTATGATGTTTATCCTTGGCCTGAAATGGTTATTAACCCGTGAGGACCCAAATCTGATTGGGTACCCAAACCCACTTGATCTATTTTGTAGGTATGCCTTAGATCCACAGTAGATGAACACACCTGGTACATTGGTAGTGGATGCTCAAGGCACATGACAGGTGATGAGAAGGCCTTCATCACACTATCCTGGAAGAAGGGAGGCAAAGTGAGCTTTAGAGATAGACAACAGGGTCAGATCATTGGTCATGGAATCATTGGATCTGGATTCAAGATTGAAGATGTCTCTCTGGTTAATGGACTGGATTTCAACCTGCTAAGCGTAGCCCAATTATGTGATAAAGGAAGAAAAGTCACATTTGACTCCGGAGGCTGCTCAATATATGACAGTAAGTTTTATCAACTTATTCTTTATGCACCGAGAGTAAATAATGTCTATTCCGTAAACATTAAAAATGATTAGAAGAATATATTCTTGGTGTCTAAAGAAGAAGAGTCATGGCTATGGCACTGAATGTTGGGACATGTAAACATGAACCTTCTATCCAAATTAGCCAAAAAGGAATTAGTTGTGGGTTTGCCTAAGATTGCTTTTGATAAGGAACATCTATGCACTGTATGTCAACTAGGAAAATAGTATAAGAAAAGTTTCTCTTCCATCTCATACATTCCTTCCAAAAGAGTACTAGAGCTCTTGCATATTGATCTCTTTGGCCCAATTAAGCCACTGAGTTTAGGTAGAAGAGCATACACTATGGTCATTATTGATGACTATTCTGGATATACCTAGGTTCTCCTGCTAACAAGCAAGGATGAAGCTTTTAACCAATTCTCCAAAACATTCATCCGGATAGAAGTAGAACAGGGCATACGCATTGTACGTATCCGGAGTGATAATGGTGGAGAGTTTAAAAATAAGCATTTTGCTAACTTTTCTGACTCCAAGGGCATTGGACATAATTTCTCTGCCCCCCACACTCCTCAATAGAATGGAGTAGTTGGGAGAAAGAACATGACCATTGTAGAAATGGCTAGAACAATGCTTAGTGAAAATTGTTTGCCAAAATATTTCTGGGGCGAGGCCGTAAACATAGCATGCTACGTCTTAAATAGAGCTCCCATTAGAACAACTATGGAAAAGACCCCATATGAAATCTGGAAGGGAAGAAAACATAAAATTGGGTACTTCAAAGCATTCGGGTGTAAATGCTACATCCTTAATGATAGAGAGCAATTAGGAAAACTTGATCCCAAATCTGATGAAGCATTTTTCCTAGGCTACTCAACACATAGTAAGGCTTACAGAGTCTTCAATAAATGAGCCCAAACTATGGTAGAATCGATACATGTAGATTTCAATGAGACTATCACTGTAGGAAAGAAAAGCTGAGAGCAATTAGTCAAATTTGATCCCAAATCTGATGAAGCATTTTTCCTAGGCTACTCAACACATAGTAAGGCTTACAGAGTCTTCAATAAATGAGCCCAAACTATGGTAGAATTGATACATGTAGATTTCAATGAGACTAACACTGTAGGAAAGGAAAGCTACACTCCGAAGATCAAGTTTCGGAAGCTGAAAAATCTAGAGAAAAGGAGGAAGCAGGAATTCCTGATTCACTTCAAATCAAGAGGTACAAAGAGGAAGATGAAGGAATATCCTTTGATCTAGAGATACAATAAGTCAATCTCAATCAATAAGGGATTGACTTTAATGAAGGGGTAGATGACACTGAAGTGGAGCAAGTGCAAGTTCAATATGAAGGCCTGGAAAGGGAGATCTAGACCCACAGAGATCATTACATAGAGAATATTTTGGATGATGTTTACAATCCAGTTAGAACCAGAGGTCAGCTCAATGGGATGATGAGTCATTCTGCTTTTGTCTCTCTCATAGAGCCAAAGAAATTTCAAGAAGTTGAAGGGGATGAAAGCTGGATGACATCGATGCTGGAAGAGCTAGATCAATTCACCAGGAATGATGTATAGGATCTTGTGCCCTCTCCTAAAGGAAAATCAATTATAGGCACTAAACGGGTGTTCCAGAATAAACTTGACGAATCTGGAGTAGTAGTAAGAAACAAGGCAAGACTAGTCGCTCAAGGCTACAACCAGCAAGAAGGAATTGATTTCGAAGAAACTTTTGACCCTGTAGCAAGACTGGAAGCAATCCAAATCCTATGTGCTTTTGCATCATTCATGGGGTTCACATTATACCTAATGGATGTCAAAAGTGCATTTCTAAATGGTGTCATTCAAGAAGAAGTATATGTCAAGCAACCACCCGGATTTGAAGATCCAAAGCATGCGGACCATGTCTACAGGCTGAAGAAAGCTCTCTATGGATTAAAGCAAGCACCAAGAGCCTGGTATGGAAGATTAACCTCATTCCTTATATCTAAGGAATATACCAGAGGTGAGGCAGATACCACGCTCTTCATTAAAAATAACAAAATTATATTATTCTAGTCTAGATCTATGTGGATGATATCATTTTTGGTGCCACTAATGAGAAGATGTGCAAAGAATTCAGCTCTCAGATGCAGAAGGAATTTTAGATGTCCATGATGGGAGAGCTTAACTTTTTCCTTGGTCTACAAATTAAGCAAAGTCCAGAGGGGATCTTCATCAATCAATCAAAATACACCAAGGAAATCCTAAAGAAGTTTGAGATGGACAACAGCAAACCAATGTCTACTCCTATGGGTTTAGATAGAATCTTATCCAGAGACTGTGAAGGAGAAGATGTTGATCAAAAACTATATAGAGGAATGATTGGCTCACTTCTATTCTTAACAGCTAGCAAACTTGACATACACTATGCAGTATGCTACTGTGCAAGGTATCAAGCCAATCCCAAGTATTCTTATCTTAAGGCTGTTAAAAGGATACTTAGATATCTCCTAGGAACTACTCAAGTTGGGTTGTGGTATCCTAGTAATGGGGACTTCACACTCTAGGGGTTTACAAATGTAGACTATAGTACAGATACTCTTGAGAGAAAAAGCACTTCCGGAGGATGCCATTTCTGTGGGGATTGCTTAGTCTCATGGTATAGCAAGAAGCAAACTTCAATTGCCTTATCCACCACAAAAGCAGAATATATGGCAGCTGGAAGTTGTGTTGCTTTACTCCTTTGGATCAAACAACAACTTGAAGATTATGGAGTACAATCCGAATGTGTGGATGTATTGTGTGACAACAAAAGTGCTATTGATGTGTTAAAGAATCAGGTGCTTCATAGCAGGATGAAGCATGTCAATATAAGGCATCACTTCATCCAGGATCATGTAATGAAAAAGGATGTAACTTTGGTATATATTCCAACCAATGAACAGAGAGCTGATATCTTTACTATACCACAAAGTAAAGATCAATTTGGGAAACTAAGAGGATCAGTTGGGATGTCAAATCCAATTTAGAAAAACTCCGGAAGTTAGTTTTAAATCAAGCTAGATCTTGAGATAGAAACTCACTCCGGAAGACAAGAAGAGTAGGGATGATCTATTCCGAAAGATTGCCACATCAGCCAACAACAATGATGTATGGCAATAAAAGCTCGTAAAGGTAACTATTACGTTTTGAATTTCAAAAGTCCATTGGTTGTTACACGCACGGTAAATACAATAGTTAATTTAAAAATAAACCGTTCCCATTCTTTGATTAAACTGAATTCACCTCTCTCCTAAAAATTCGCCTGACATGTCATCAATCCAGTCAAAGCAGCCGGAGTCCGGATTACTAATATACCCTCACTTCAGAAATTCTATATGTACCCCTCAAAATCCCTTATCTTCTTCACGCGAGCAACTACTCTACTGTTACTCTGCAAAAATTCAAACCTAAAATTCAATCTCCCAAAACTTTCTCCACAATGGCAGCCACAAACACCTCTAACACTCTCGAAATCCTACCTAGCAAAAATCTCTTTCAAGTATCTAACTTAAAGGATACTGATTTTGAGCCCCTCAATCTCAAAACTTCTGACTCGTTCATACTAACTGATCACTTAGGTGATGATTACCTATTCAGAACCCCTCCTTTCTTCCCTCTAATTGAAGATCAAAATCTGGGTGATCTTCTAAATACAAATTGCCCAACCTACTCCAATCTGGTAAAAGAGTTCTTTTCAAATCTCAGTGCTCACAACCATTTTGATGCCTTACGCACTGAGGTACAGGGGAAAGTCATTATTCGCACTCCATAATTCTTTGAGAAGAATCTGAACATGAAGAACTCCGGAATCATATTGAGGAAAGATGGGAATGAGACTATAGTTGAGTATGAGTCCAAACTATGGTTCCATAAGAACTACTTCGGCGATAAAATCTCAATGTACTTCCCCAGAATGCCTAGATTCTTGCAGCACGCTCTGGCCAAGCACATCCTGATATGGAAGGGGTCATTGACTATAGTTTCTTCCCTCTATCATTGCATCCTTTAGCACTGGGTTGGCAGTGTGGAAGTAAACTGGCCAGTCTTGATCATTCAGTATCTCAAGACCCATGTAAACTCGCATCGAGCCTTGATCACAAGAATTCTCCAAGCGGCGGAAGTGGATCTGACCAGTTTTGAAGGGATTTATGGAAAGCCCATCCTAGAGAAGAATTTCCTCAATCTCTACTTTAACGAGTAATGGAATGAAGAAAAGGCAAAACTGAAGAGGGATAAGCAGAAGATTAAATCCCAGAAGATAGTGAATTCGAAAGAAGAGGCTCCTATTCCCAAAAGGCCCAGAACCACCAAAGCCAAGGCCAAAAAGCAAGTTGAAATGGTTCTGGAAGAGATTGATGAGGATACTCTACCCCTCACTCAAATCATGAGCTCCGAAAAGCCAAGACCCAGGGGCAGACTGATTAAAGCTGCAGCTAAGAAGGGACAGCTTGCGCTTGCTGCGGGTCTACCTCAAATTTCCACAAAAGCAATTGAAGCTAGAAGGAGAAAAGCCAAAAGAATGTTGGCTAACCTAGAAGAGGAGGCAGATGATGAGGAGACAGAGGATGAAGCTCCTCCTTAAAAGAAGCTCAGGAGAAAAGGACTCACTTTTGATGAAGCCCTCACTGCCCAAGAAAAGAAAGCCAATGAAGGCAGGAGGCTAGCTGGAATAATCCTGAATGAGGAAGCAAGGCAGTATAAGGAGAGAGGCGCTTTAGAGAAAGCGAAGTCCAATAAAGGGAAAAATGTTCCCGATACAATAGAATTTGTAGGGCAAGATGATCAGCAATACGACGACATTCAGGCCGCAATAAGGGGAGAACAACCAAAAGACCTGGAGAATCATCTCAAGTTCCCCCAATTCTCATACATCTAAAGGATATGGAAGCTCTATCAAAGATTCTGGAAGCAGCTGAATTCATATTTGCTGATAGAACAAGACCACTTCCGGAGAATCTGCTTGATTCTAGCAATGAAGTCATTAATCTTGGAAGTCCTGAAAAGGCATTAGAGAAGGCTGTTGAGGAAAATACCAACATGCCTAAGGGAGAAAAAGAAAGTCCTGAAAAGGCAACTATAGGGGTGGTTGAGGATAGTTCCAACCATCCGGAGGCAAGGCTAGAAGAGGAAACGAAGGATGAGGATCAGACGCTACCAACCACTGAGGTAACCCCCGATCTTCTTCATCTCTATTCTAATCATGAAGAGAACAACTTAGCTATAATCTCTTACAATGTAGATAAGGATATAGTGCCAAATCCAGATGCAACAGCTCCGGAGGAGGAGAAAGTCTAAGCTCCAAAGGGCATACTTCTAAAGTGGATCCTGCGGGCAAGGCTACTCCGGAGGAAAGGGAAAGGAGCAGTCAGAGGCTCTAGTTTGGAAGATGATAGCCCCTTCAGAAGCAGTTCAAGCTCTGAAGATGAATCAAGCTAATTCGATGGTGACCCATTCGGATCCTCTAACAAAAACTTCCCTCCTCGCACAAAATCAGTGACTCTCCCAGATGAAAACTTCAAAGAGTCCAAAGTCAGTGCCACTCTTAAACTCCTTCAGGAGGCAACTCTTGAGAATCATGTAGAGGGATTTATCAAGAAGAGTCTCCTAATAAGATGCACCCATCTAAAAGCTGTAAAGAAGGAGTTGCTCAGGAAAAAATCAATAAAGCAGTCCGAAAGGATTTGGGTGAGATCAAAGAAAGGTTGAAGTGCCTCCCTAAAATTGAGCAACAAGTCATGAACTTCCCAACTCCTAGAGCTCTAGTGGCAACTTCCCTTTCTGAGGTCTAGCCTCTTTTAAATGAGCTAAAGGAAAGCGCCTCCACAGCAAATTGCAATGCCAGTCAAGCCAATACTTTGGCCTCTAATAACTATGTGACAGTCCTAGATAGAATGTCCTCTTCTGCCACTGATCTATCCACAGAGATCAAGTATTATATTAACTCCAAGTTTGAAAACTTGACAAAATTCATGGAGGACAGAGACCTGAAACCTACTTTGCTGAGCCTAGAAACTAATCAGCTAGTAACTCAGGAATTGCTTGCCAACTTCATAGACAAAACCATCCCCAAGCTAAAAGAAAAAATCTTAGATGATATGGGTGATGAAATGCAAGCTCGCAACTCCGGTATTGATCAAACAATAAATGATTGGAAGAAGACTGTCTCCAAAGAGCTCAAGGATCAAATAGAGTCCATCCACAATATCCAGAAGGGCCTCAGTGAAGAAATCACCCTCCTTCAAGTCGGAATCAATAAGTTATCTATCTTTGGATCTTCCTTATCTCCAGTCATTCCAGACAGTCAGCTCATTCCTATTGTGCACAATCTTATTCAAGCTATAGGGGACTCAGGGTTCAAGAGCCAAAAAGGTTTGACTACTCTAATCAAGGCCATGTTTCCCTATTTTGATCCCAAGGACCAGGAGCATATTCTGCGCATTCTTCCTCAAGTATCTTAATCCTATGATCATCTCCGGAGATCTCTTTGCCCTTATTATTTAACTCCGCCCATAGTGGATCATATTATTGATGAGCGTTTAAAAGGCAACAAAGACTACTCGATCTATTCCTCTGCCTGGTAGCAATCATGGAACAAGCAAACCTATATGGTTATTGATCCCCTTGATGGAAGAAAAAAGGGAGAGGAAGATCAGAGTCATCAAGGAGAAGGAAGCAAGAAAAATAAGACGCTGCAAGCCCGGAAGAGTGGTCCATCTAGAGAGATAGTTAAGCTAGCTAGATAATCTTGTAATACTCATGTAATAGCTAGATTCACTTGAGGAACTCTAAAATCCAACCATTTGTTAAAAACCAAAGTGTAAGAATCTCCAACTTGGGCAAGTTGAGAGATTGGGATATAGCTTAAAGTAGGTGCTTTAAGTGATATCTCCCTGTAAGACTCAGCTTAGATTCAAGGTAGAAGGCTAAGTGGTATATCCTACTAAAGATAAGAGGACTCAGCTAGGAGTTGGTGCTTCTAGTGGTATAGCCTACTTCCTAAAGGGGTTACCATCCGGAGACAAATTTGTAAGGCTTGAATCCGGCCAGTTAAAAAGGAATCCACTAGTGGACAAGCTCGGAGAAAAGAAACTCCGGGGACTGGACGTAGGTGGGGCCGAACCAGTATAAAATACTTGCGTTCAATTTTCTTTCTCTTTTACTTAATTGCACACATTTACATCATCCGGATCCATCTTCCGGATCATAATCAAACATGCTACACTAAAGGGGCCATTCACCCCCCCCCCCCCTCTGCCCTTATAAATACTCTCATAGGGACCAACAACATGCTCTTTAAATGTATCCAGACCTTGTTAAGTCTTATTCACAGCCCCAGAAGATCATCAAACCGCTTCATCATATTCCTGCAACCATGGACACCATTATTGAAAAGCATCTAGCAGGTAATGTAGATTACTCTATTTACTCCAAAGCCTGGGAAAGAAATTGGGATAATCGCTCCTATATGGTCATTGATCCCTAAACTGATGCAAACAAAAAGGGAGAGAAGAGCACAGAGAAAGGTAAAAGAAAGGAAGGTGAAGCTTTTGGGAGAGAAGAGGAGTAGTAGATAGAATATGTAATTCTAATAAAAATCTGTAATAGCTAGCTAAAATTTTTTTACAAATATTCTTCTATAATTTATAATCTAGAACTTCATTAATGTTAACCATTGTTAACAGCAGAAGTATAAATAGTGAAAATACTTACTTAAAAATTGCTTCTAAGTACGACCATCAATCATACTTCAAAAACTTAAAAGCTAGAACACAAAAAGATTGGGGGAGTTAGGATGCTAGAATTATGGGGGAGTAAATATGTAAAAGACTAAGTATCAAGAATCATATTTAGCTCATAAATACCTTCTAATATGCTTTACTCACTTAGGTTTTTGTTTCCATCAAATGGCAGAGATTGTTGGGAAACAATGATCTGGAAAAACTATGTTTAGAGCAATCATCTAGATCAGGTTTGAAGAAAACAAAAACACATATCCTCTAAGTCTAAGACAAGGTCATCCAGATACATATTGAAGACATTAAACACCTAAGTTCGTGAAGAAAACATCAAGTTAGAGTTTGGAAAGGAAACAAACTTCTAACTCCTTAAAAATAGCATCCAGAGAAAGACTGATTGAAGAGCATCTAGATAAGCTAAAGTTTGAAGACATTCGGAAGATTCTACTTTCAAGATAAATGGGAAAAGTAAAAAATTATCTTTTCCCTCCATATTGATCTGAAGTCAAAGTTCCTTTTGCATTGGAGATTGAAGAAGTGACAGCTTGCACACATCTCAGAAAATGGCAAAAGGTCTAACTTGGAAAGAGAAAAAGGTAACAACCTTTTTAACCTAGACCAATAGGATGGCACATGTAGCTCACACAATTGACAAAGTATGCCTAGAATTTGGCAGTGCACAAAATGCCAAATAAACGCCAACTGACAACTTTATCTCACCAATCCTAAAAATTCAAATGGGTCAATTATTAGTCGAACTGACTAATCAATGGCTTTAAAAGTACCACCTCATACCTGATCAACAATAAAGATTGAAGATTAACCTAACGAATCACAACGGCTACATTTATGATCAAAGCCTATAAAAGGATAGCATCACATGTTGTGAAGGCGCTGGTTGTTTTTACAAGAAGCTATTACACTGAGAACTCAAGCTATTTCAATCAGTAATCAAAATCCCTCAAAGAACTAAACATTTCAATCTGTTTGTAAGAATTCTCAAGTGAGCATGTAAACTTGAGGAATTCAAAAACCAAATCATTTGATAAAACTAGTTGAAAAATCTCATACTTGGGTGAGTATTGAGATTGGGTCTTAGCTTGAACTATGATAGTTTAAGTGGTATATCCCTATGGGACTCAGCTTAAATTTAGGTAGAATTTAAGTGGTATATCCTGCTAAAGAGAAAGGACTCATCTAGAAGTTGGTGCTTCTAGTGGCATATCCTACATCCGAAAAAGAAGTCATCATTCGGAGATAACGCAAAAGGACTTAGTTGAAGATTGGTGTCTTTGGTGGTATATCCTACATTTGGAGGTGAAAACATCTTCGGAGATAATTGTAAAGGCTTGATTCCTGCCCGTTGAAAGAATCTCACTAGTGGACTTAAGCTCAGAGGAGGAAACTTCGGGGACTGGACGTAGGAAGGGCCGAACCAGTATAAAATCCTTTTGTTTGATTTTCTCTAACCTTTACTTTGTTGTATTGTATTTCACATTTGCATCTTCTGGATCCAATAATTCTGGACTAAAATTAAACACGCTACATAAGACTTTTAAAAGTCTATAAATTCTATGAAAAAGATCATTCACCCCCCTCTGACCCTAAATACTTAGGCACAGGGACCAACAGGAATTTCATTTTTCGGAAGATTGTCTTAAAGCTTTTGACACCTTGAAAAAAGCATTGATTTCAGCCCTTATCATTGTTAAGCCAAATTGGGATTTAGCTTTTGAGTTTATGTGCGATGCTAGTGATTATGCTATAGGATGTGTTTTAGGTAAAAGAATGGA
Source organism: Euphorbia pulcherrima (assembly GCA_947683365.1). Taxonomy (NCBI): domain Eukaryota; kingdom Viridiplantae; phylum Streptophyta; class Magnoliopsida; order Malpighiales; family Euphorbiaceae; genus Euphorbia; species Euphorbia pulcherrima. The sequence goes on along the minus strand of CANTUS010000004.1, from coordinate 60,526,411 downwards.
TAGGAAATTGCATGCAATCTATTATGCGAGTCATACTTTGTCTAGTGCACAACTAAATTACACAACTACGGAAAAAGAGACGTTGGCGGTAGTTTATACACGTGATAAAATTAGATCATACTTGTTAGGTTCTAAGGTGATTTTCTAAACTGATCAAGCTGACTTAAGATACTTATTTGCTAAGAAAGATGCTAAACCTAGATTGATTAAATGGATTTCTTCTTTTGTAAGAATTTGATCTTGAAATCAGAGATAAAAAAAAGTATCAAAAAGATTGTAGCAGATCATCTATCTCGGTTAGAAGAATTTAATGGACCTTTAGGAGAGACTATAACCATTAATGAATTGTTTTCAGATGAAAATTTAATGTTTTTGAAGCATGTTAACACCCCATCGTATGCTGATATTGCAAATTATTTAGCTACTCGTACTTTGCCATATGAACTAGCTTCGCATGCTAGGAAGAGATTTATGCATATTAGTAAATCATTTATATGGTGTGAGCACGAGACTTTTTGGTCTCTCTCGTGGAATGATGATGGAAACTGTTTTGCACCTTACCCCAGCAAGTGTTCCGACTTTTCAGGTCGAAACACGTTAGGAAATAACCTTTTTGATAATTTGGACTTAAATCGCGCTTAAAAATCACTAAAAATGCCTTTAAAAATGAACCACAGTCTTTCTCTCACATGCAATTAATTGTTTTGATTTTTTTTCTTGAACCTGATCATTTTCTATAAGTTTCATTGTTTTCACTAAATTGTAGACTCTCTGAGATTCCCAAAATGTTAAGAATCATTTAAAATGGATAACTATAGTGAAAGTTATTTCAAAGTTAAACAAGCTTTTTTCCAAGAATATGCCCCCTCACCAGCGACCACCGCCATCTCCGGCGGCCGCCGCTACCAAGTGTAGCGATGTCGCTGGTGCGGGTCTCCCTTATCCAAATTTCTAGTTTTTACTCTCTCTTGCACATGATTGCAAAATTTCCAAGTGTGTCATTCATTGACGGTTGGAGGTGAGTTTAAAAGGCCAAAAATTAGGGTTTGGAGAAGATCTTTTCATAAATTTTCATCTCTAATATCAGATTGGAGACAATTCTAGTGAGAGAAGATGAACTAGAGAGAGAAAGTGCTAGAAAAGCCAGTAAATCATCCTAATCCGAGTTTTTTGAGTTGTTCTTTTACTTAATATCTTATATTAATTCTAAAACTTGTTAGAAATCATAGGGAAAATAAATCTAACTAGGTTTTAACCACTAATCTTTCAAAATACTACCCAAAATCATCAAAAAGGGACTTTCCAAAGGTTGATAAAAGTCTAGATGAGTGGATTCATAGCCTAAAGGTATAATTTTTTAGATTCCTTTGTGATGGTCTTATTTTTCTTGCTGTTTTGGTTGTTGTTTTGTTGTTTTGGGGCCTTTTGCCCTCCCCGTTGGTGTTCTTGTGGATCTGAAAATCGCTGGCACCACTATAGGTGTAGCGGCACCACAGTAGTACTCTAGTGGTGCCACCACACCTCTTGTCGCACCTCTAGAGTGTCGAGCAACTGCAGAGGTGCCGGCGATTTCATGTTTTTTAGTTCTTTCCCAAATTTGTAATATGAAGTATCATTTTAACTATTTAAACTCAGCACTGCCGTAACAGGAGTGGTCTCGGTTTAAAACTCTAGTGGTGCTACCATCACGAGTGCAAAAACAGCATTTTCCCTTCATTTTTTCAAAATTTCCCCAACACCACCATAGGTGCTCGACAGCACCTTTGGAGGCATTGCTACACCTCTGGCGATGTTGTCCAGCAACTATAGAGATGCCAGGAAAAATTTGATTAAATGCCCCTTTTTCTTTGTTTTCGGCCATAGATATTTATTTCTTGGGTTTTTAGGATTGTACCCACACGATGAAGGTTCAATACCTTCTGAAATCAGTCCTAACATTTACCATGTGGCATTTTCATTAATTAAAATTGAGAAACAGGGTCTTAAATATGGATTTCATTAATAAAAATTTATTTTTAATCATTTTCTTCGAAATAAAAATTCCACGCTAACTATGTCTTGTCTTGTACACTAACCAAGCATGTTAATGGGTGTTATATCTCGTTATGTCTTTTATCTAGTGCTAATTCTTGTGGTTGCAGGTAATTTAGGTTAGATGTATGTTTAGGCCTTCGAGGATTTTATTTTCTCGTTTGGAAAAAAATGCATATGATTTGAAAGCCTTATAATAATTATTTTAATTTTATGCTCTTTATTTGTGTGAAAACTGTAATAATTTTATTTTCCCCGCCTTTGCATGGTTGTCGCGTGATGAATGGCTATATAAACCAACAATTCTAATTAGGAGGATTCAAATCACATAAGAAAGATAAATACTTTTACTTAAAAATAAATGATTTGATTTGGCTTAACGAAGAGTAGGTAGCATCATCTGAGCTCAGAATCTCGATTTCAAGGTTCGATCAACCACTTAGTGGGAAAACTGTACCAAATTTCTTGATTGAGTTGAACCGGGTGGTGACGCTATCTAAAAGTACGGGATTTTAATCTCGTTTCTTCTAACAACTTTATTGGACTTAAAATCAACTTTAACATCACTTTAAATATTTTTATCACCTCTAAATTTAAGAGGACCTTCCCTTATCATGCTTCACATCATCCTTTTAATTTTTCACTTTAAGAAAAATGTCGTCCTCTCACGTATGGGATGACACTTACTTATTTAAAGTATGTGTTGATGGAGTTATTCGTAGATATGTTGATGACATTAATTTTCAGTCAATTTTAAGCCAATGCCATGATAGTGAATATGGAGGACACCATGGAGCAACAAGAATAGCCGCAAAAGTTTTGCAAAGTTATTGGCCTTCCTTATTCAAAGATGCGAGAAGTTTCGTTCAATATTATGATAAGTGTCAAAGAACAGGAAATAGTAGCCGATGAGACGAAATATCTTTAAGAAACACCTAAGAAGTTGAAATATTTGATGTCTGGGGTATAGATTTCATTAGACCATTTCCAGTTTCAAAGGGACACAAACTTATTTTGGTAGCAATTGACTATGTTTCCAAATCGGTAGAAGCAAGCGCGTCACCTATAAATGATTCAAGTGCGGTTATTAACTTCCTCAAACTACTCTTTAGAAGATTCGATATTCCTAGGATGATCATTAGTGATGGAGGTTCTCACTTTCTCAATAATTCTTTTGAGAAGTTGATGCAAAGATATGGGGTATATCATAAGGTTACAACACCTTATCACCCTCAAACTAGTGGACAAGTGGAGATAATGAATGGGGAAATCAAGTGGATTTTAGAGAAAACGGTATATACTTCTAGGAAGGATTGGCCAATTAAGTTGAATGATGCATTGTGGGCATATAGGACAGCTTATAAGACACCATTAGAATGTCTCCATACCGATTAACCTATGGAAAGACTTGTCATTTGGCAGTTGAATTGGAGCATAAAGTATTATGAGCTTTGAAGAATTTAAACAGGAGAAAAAAGGAAGTTAGATCTAAATGCACTAGATGAGTTAAGGTTTATGTCATACGATAGCGCCAAAATTTACAAGGAGTAGACAAAATGATAGCATGATGCTAGATTGAAAAAAATGAAATTTCAAGTGGAAAGTAAAGTTTTGTTGTACAATTCCAGACTTTGATTGTTTCTAGGAAAACTGCAGTCCAGATGGTATGGACCCTTTATTGTAAATAAAGTGTTCGATAATGGAGCATTAGAACTGAAGAACAATAAGGGAGAAGGCTTTCGAGTAAATGGTCAAAGATGAAAATTGCATTTAAAGAATAGTTTTGAAGATCGAGACGTCGATATTCAACTGTTGGACTTACCTAATGATCCCTAAGGTATGTTAATTTATTTTATTTTATTAGTTAATTGTTTTTAAGTTTGTTTTGTAGAAATTACTAAGTACAAAAAGAGAGAGCAGATCGCGACCGTGACTAATATCACGCTCGTGTCATTGGAGAGCAAAAGTTTTTGTTTCTTAATTTCAGCGCATCACGATCATGGCACATTATTCACGATCGCAGCACGTCACTTAAGAAGAAATCTTAGTCGTGATGGAATTACGAATATAGCATTATAAGTGCCAATAACGGATATAAACGGCTATATTTCATGAGATTAACTCATTATGACAGTTTTTAATGAAAACTTAATGACTGACACCCATATTTTTCACCCAAAAGTTGAATTCTTTCAATTCTTAGCCTATAAATTCTAAATTCCTTTTGACTTTAACCACAACCTTTCTTAAAAACTTACTTTCTTCTTTTTGAAAACCCCCCAGAGGAATAGTGTGTTCCCCCGAAGAGAAAAAGGTTGGGGCAGGTGAAAATTTTGGGGTGGACCTCCCAACTAGGTTGGTACTTCCACTTACCTACAAAACATCTACCCCTCTTTTATTAATATAAAGTGTTAATCTCAAGCTGAGATCAACAACAAAAAATTAAAGCCCTATGTGAGTAATAGACTCGGGTTACAAAAAAGATCCGATAAAACAAAACCAAGCCTTCTATGATTACATTTGAAAAGAAACCAACATAAATTTAAGCTATAGTTATACTGGTCTAACTGTGGGAGGACACCCTCGAACACAAAATGGTTTCTTCTCTTCCAAATAGTCCAAGCAACCACAAACCAAACCGAGGTAGCAAACTCGCCGATCACCCCCGGGGTAAAATAGGAATGCCACAGACTTAAAAACGCATCACCTTTCCTCGGAATCACCACATGAATATTTAGTCATCTAAACAAATATTTCCAATGCTTCGAACTTTCACTTCAATGAAATAATGCATGGTTCATTGTCTCTATATCCATACAAAAAGGGCCTTTATTTTCCAACACCGCCAAACACCCACGACGAAGAAAAAATCTGTTGTTGGTAAGCATTCGTGATACACTAACCACCCAAAAAATCTGACCTTAGGCAGAATACATGAAGACCAAATTAAGGAAAAATCAGCCTGGGGTACCCGCCATCTTGAATCCCTATAATAAGCATCGAAAAAAGCCTCGGCCGAGAAATCTTTTCTTTCACCCGTTGCCCAAGAAAAGATGTCACTCAACATAGAAAATACCGGTTGTGGACCACATCAGCCCCATCAGTCCCCATAAAGCAATTTGGGTTTGCCTCCTTAATTCTTCCCAACATCATCCTACATCGATCTTGCGCAGCATACCTTAAGCTTCTCTTCTAAAAAGGCCTACGAAAAACATCCCGCCCTACTAAACTCAAACAGCCCTCATCTATCATAACAAACTTGCAATTACATCACTCGTACAAATCTGGAAAAGCCATTGCCAATGGCAATTCCGCTACCCATATATCATGCCAAAATAGGTCATCTTTACCATTACCCAATTTTACCCTAATATTTAACGAGAAAATGTCCCAAGCTAGCCCATCTTCCATGCAATACTTGATAATTCCTTTCCAAATATGAGACACACGAGAAGGGGCTAAAAACTTTACCCCATGCTAAGACAAAAAAATCGTATGGTTTTGCATAACAATCAAACTATAACGAGTTCTCATCCCCAACCCGTAGCTTCCAAAGCCACTTAAATAATAAACTACAATTTACCATCTTCAAATCTCTAATTCCCAAACTCCCTAACTTTTTCGGGAGGCACTTTGCATAAGCCTCACATGGCCGCATCTCCTTTCCACAAAAAATTCTGCATCAAACTAGTTAATTTATCATTAATGACACCAGGCATCTTAAAAAGAGACATGAAATAAATTGGTAGGGAAGAAAGAATCGATTTAATAAGTACCAACCTTCTGACGTAGGATAAGTAATTTCCTTTCCACGTTGCTAACTGTGACTGAAATTTCATCACTAAAGGGCTCCAACACGACACTGGAACCCTTTTAAAACCATGGGGAACACCCAAGTATTTTATTGGAAAAGTCTCCGCCTTACAACCCACCAAATCCGCACATAATTGCAGCTAGGATGGTTCCAAATTTATTCCCAATATAGATGACTTGTGGAAATTTATCCGAAGACCCGATATCAACTCAAAACAACGTAAGACTCTAATAAATTCCATAAGGGTTGATTCTATGGCTGGAATAAAGCACAAGGTATCATCAACAAATTGAAGAATGGACAAATAAACCATTGAACCATGAAGGCAAAAACCCGAGATATTCCCTTCCCAAACCGCAGCCTCAATTAGGCGTTTTAGCCCTTCCACCGCTAATACAAATATCGACGGAGACAATGGATCACCTTGCTTCACACCTCGGCCAATACTAATCGGATCAGTTGGAGAACCATTAATTAAAATCGAGGTTGATGAATTTAAGCGGCAGTTTCTCAGCCACGAGATCCACTTCCGATCAAAACCTATACCCACTAAAACCTCATCAATGTAATTCCAAGAAATGCTATCATAAGTTTTCTCAAAATCTAGCTTCAACACAAAACATGATTGGCGGTTTTTATGAATAGAATGAATAATATCAGATGCGATAAAGGAACAATCATGAATGCTTCTACCTTTGACGAAACCAAACTGATTTTTCAAAATTGGAAGTGATAACAAGGGCTGCAATCGTAAAGACAATGTCTTTACAACCAACTTATATATCCCATGAATCAATGCAATCGGTCTAAAATTATTCAATGAAGATGTACCCGGAACTTTAGGAATGAGTACTGTAAAGAAGTCTTGATATTGTCAGGAATGGTTTCAGAGTTGTGGACGTGATCAAATAGCCGCATTACCTCCCCCTTGATTTCATGCCAGAATCTCTTGTAAAAATAAAAATTAAAACCATCCGGCCCTAGAGCCTTATTTTCATAACACGAGTTCACTGTCGCCCAAACATCCTCTTCACTAAACGGAGCCACAAGACGAGCATGTGCTTCTTCATTAACATGGTTAAAAATCAGCTTATCAAAGGAAAAGGGGGCTGTTACCCTTTCCATAAACAATCGGCCATAAAAATCCTGAATAGTCTTCTCAATCACGTGTGGTTCATGAACAAGTGTTCCATTTACCTCTAAGTGCAATATCTGATTCGACCTCGCCCTCCCCGATGTAACCCTATGAAAAAATTTTGTGTTATCATCCCCTAGCAACGACCAATCAACAAGCGACTACTGATGTTATATGCTCTCTAACAACTGCCCGGTCTCCAACAGCTCTTGCCGAGTTCTCACCAAAATCGAGACCTCTGAGATGTCAATCGGATGAGCTATCGAGCTTGAGGTCAGTCTAGTAATTTTCAATTCCAACTCTAAAATTTTCTTCTCCAAGTTACCGAAATTAGCTACGTGCCATAGCCGAATATAGTCCTTTAACCGACATAGTTTTTTATTAATATCCCCATTCAGAATAGCACCACATATAGTTCTCCGTTTGGCCGAAACAAATGGCAAAAAATTCCCATTTTCCCACCAACAATTTAATGTGCGGGTAGGTCTTGGGCCTCTACTTGAAACTACCCAAGACCTAAATAATATCAGAAAATGGTCCGACAATGCCGAGTCTACAGTTGATAAATTCAGATTCGGCCAAAGATCTACCACATCACCGCTAACCAAAACTCTATCAATTCTCAAAAAAGCCATACTATTAGACCATGTATAATCACGCCCATGCAAGGGTAAATCAAAAAGTTCACAATCATTCACAAAGCCCTTAAAATCCATCATAGCAGGCGTCATCCCCCCACTAGATCATTCTTCACTGTTTAAAATCTCATTAAAATCACCACACAAAATAACATTTGAAAAATCACTAATGGCCTCCGTGAGTTCGGCCCACATCTCCCTTCTCTCGATAGAATCAGTGGAACCATATACTAATACCACATTGACATCAAGATGAGAACCCACGAAATGCATATGAAGCCATCTATCACTCGACCGTGACAAGGTACCCTGAATTGAGGTAGGATTCCACGAAATTACTAACCCACTCGAAAGACCATTCACTGGAATACATTCAAAATGAAAATTGTTATGACCCCAAAATTTGCGAACATCCTACGCCGATACATCACCAGTCTTAATTTTAGACAAACCAAAAAACTGTATTCCCCATCTTCTAATGCATGACTTAACAAAAGATTCCTTCGCCCTATTACGTACACCCCCTCTACAATTCCAACACATAAAAGACAATGACATAAAAAATGACTATTAACCTCAAAAATAGTAGCCAAAAACTACTCACGTTGGTCTACATGCATCCAAGATGTCCATGATATACGCCCTTTGCTCTCTTCGAAATAATCCCAATTTTTGTCCTATAAGAAAAATCTGTAGATTTTCATCCACCTCTACATCATTCCTTAATAGTAACATCCTATTCATGTTAGAGATGTCCGGTCGTGTCCAAACCAACCCAACTGCAGCCTCACTAATGGATATGGGAGCATTAGTCTGTACAACCGAACCTTCACCTCTAGTCTCCGGAATTACACAATAAGAGTCTTCCTGAATAGGATCCACAGGTTCTATATCTCTTCGGGCCACTACCTGCCTTTCCCTTTCCCTTTCTCGAATAGGATCCACTTGCTAATCGATTAAATTTTACAATGAAGTAAATGAGTTTGTTGTTACGAGAGAGATGATGGAAGGCTGGTTCGGATTTTCTTTAGAAGACTCTTCTTCAATTCCAGAAAGTTTTGACGCAAATTCTTTTTGGGAATCTTTAATAAGGATTAAGAAGTTCAATGCTAAGAATTCTCCTAACAAGTTGATTCATAATGATGCTATTCTCTTTCTACACAAATTCCTTGCAACTTCGGTATTTTGTAGAACGGAGAATACAAAGGTGTAAAAAAGAGATCTTTACGTTCTTTATTGTGCTTTGAATGGAAAGAAGGTTGATTTTTCGGATATTATTTGGAAAGCAATTAAGAAGAATTAGGTAAGTACCAAGACCACTTTCGGTGGAGATAATATCATTATCGCAATTGCCCTTGGAGTTCAAAAAGAAATGCCTTACCAAGTAAAAGCCGAATATTGGTTCCGTTATATGGATGGAAGTAACATGAATAATGCGGGACTTGTTCAACAAACCGGAGAAGGAATTTCTTTTATTCCTTATTCTGCACACATAAAGAAGTTGAGTGCGGCACATAACGTTTCTGAAGCGGGTCCTTCGGCACCAACAACAAGCAAAAGAGGCAAAGCACGGCAAATTAAAGAAGCAGAGGAAGATGAAGAAGATGATCAAGATTGGAAATCAAGAGTATCCTCTGAGTTGGAGGAATGTCAACGAGAAATCCATAAGGTGCAACAAGATAGGTATTAAAAAGACGAATCGCTCTTTATTAAGAAAGATGCTTTCGTTTTTCAAACGTTAAAATATGAAAACTTTGTTGCGCATTCTTTAACGTGTGCTGTTAATTTGGAGTCGGTCATGGAGGAATAGACTGCTAACCCTCCTAATTGTATTCGTCTTTTATCTTAATTTAACAACATCCTCTTACTCAAAAAGTTGGAGGAGTAGTTTTAAGAAGAAGTTTTGTTTTTGGTTTTATAGAAATGATATCCCAATTTATTTTTTATTTTATACAACCTTCCTACTATAGAATAAGCAAACATGTTAAATATTTAATTATTAAAAAAAATATTTGATGACGATGAGAAGTGAAAATGAAATCGCTGTTTATTTGTTTTAATAAAGATAAGAAGCGAAAATGATATAATTAATTATCATATTAAAAAAAAGGTAAACTTTAAAAAAATATCTTGTGGTTTCACTCATTTATACAGTGGATTTGAGGAATTTTTTTTGTAAAATGGGGTCTGTGGTTTCAAAAAATTTATAAAAATGGGCCTTTGACTTCGAAATAGTGGTGTTATATAGAATATTTTAAACAATTTAATATTCGAATAATTTAACCTTATTATTTAAAAATTATACGTCAGAGTTTGAGTAATTTTCGGAGATTTTTTTATTTTTTATGATTTTTTATAGTTTGTCTTCATAATTTAATTAAAAAATATTTGCAGTAGTCAAAAATTTTCACTGATGTATATTGTATTTTTAATAACCATCCCGCAAAAATTCAGATAAAAACGAGCAAGATTACCCATTTTCGTAACATAATTTAATATTGAGGATCCTTTATTTGCAATTTTTTTGAAATCACAGACCCCGTTTTGCAAAAAAAAATTCATCAGACCCTATTTTGTAAATGAGTGAAACCACAAGGTACTTTTTGAAAGTTTACCCTTTAAAAATTAAGATATAAAATATGTTTTAATGAAAAAGGTAAAATAAAATGTCCAAAATGCAAAGAAAAACAATTTATTAAAGGGTTCACATAATTATCAGACACTATTCAAACTGTATTCAAACAAGTATGCATGAGAGTGAGAGTTATGAAAAGTAGTCGCAATGTACACGTTTCTGTACTTGGACATCTTGGATTCAGAAATTATCACTAAATTATCTCTTTCAAAAAATATGCGAAAATTGCAATAATACAAATTTCATAATGCAAAAAATCTTTGAACCAATTTTTTTAAGTTGTTATTTATATATAACGATGGCTGTAAATTACATACTATACATTTCGGTGTAAAAAAATTTATTTATCATCACTTTTAAAATTTTTCGTTTATCATATGCATATTTGCAGAAGAAATTTTACATCGTTATAATGATATGTGAAAGCTTTTCTATATAATATTACCAAAATTTATGTAACAATTATTTTTCTTTTGCAAGAAAAATTTTGTTGCCGAAAATTTATAAATCTTTTAAAGAACTGTAAACATCATCGTACTCGATTTATGAGAAAATAATACAATTTGAAATTAAAATTTTTATGGCTAATTTAGTTAAAGGAAATACCATATGATGATATGGTTGTTTCTATATTCTTAGATAAAATAGATTGAATTAAGCAAAGAAAAAAATAAGATGGCTAACACAAGCAGTAAATGTAAACTACTCTCCAAATACTTAATCTTAAACACAAGACCGAGCCAAAAAGACGGTCAGTTATATTCGCTCGACAATAACCTAGCCCAACCGACAACTAGCAAAATGAAAAGCTAAAACCTTGTAAAATAATTCAGAATTTATATTTCACAACAAAAGGACTCGACTCGACAAAGCATAGTAAATAATAACAGAATCATTTTGTGAGAAAATATTAGAGGAGTGAATTGACCATGTAGCCAAAAGAAAACCTCTTTAACTTCTATAGCCCCCGACATGAGAACATTATCCAAACCTCAAACCTAGAGACAAACTTCGCTCGAGAATGAGCCTACATAATCACAAACACAAATTCCTTAAGAAACCTTACTACTATTCTAAAACTTAGTTGTATTCGTATTGCATTTTATAGCCAAGACCAAGATGCCACAAAACGTCATATTGCATACAACTGAATTTTTTACTATCGGACATGGAGAACTTTCCATTTACGTTTAAGAATGCTGACAAGACGTCCGATACTACAAGGAAATGAGTGAAATAATGAGATATAGGTATTAGTTAGTTTAGTTAGTTAAGTGACCGTTAGAATGAGGGCATTTATGTACTTCCACTTATTTACTCTATAAGAAGGAAGAGCCCTAAATTCAGTTTTGTTTTTTTCCCTTTTTTTCTCCCCTGCGTTTTTCCTTCTCTTGCTCTATAAATCCCTAACTTGAAAGCTTTCTTCCATGGATTCTTTGTTTCAATAAGATTGGTTCTACTTGTTTGTTTCAATTTCATATCAATGTTTTCATTGTATAAGAGCTCTCTTCTCTGATTTAACCAAAGAGCTCCAGCAAGATTGATCTTCTTCTTCTCTATTTGCTATTTAAAGAATCTTTCGAGTTATGGCAAGAAATCAGTTGAAAATAGATGAAAATAGTCCTTTCTACTTACATTCAGGTGAAATCCTTCACTCATTCCTGTTACTCTGTTATTGGATAAAAACAATTATCACACATAGGCTAGGTCAATGAAAATGGCTTCACTTTCGAAGAACAAGATGGAATTTATCGACGGAACAATCGAGAAGCCGAATTTTACTGATGTTGTGTCCGCTTCCTACAGAAGATGCAATAACATGGTCCTTTCTTGGTTTATAAGATCTATGTCACCTTCTATATAGCTCAAAGCATGATGAACTTTCAGTCTGCAAGTGCCTTGTGGAATAGCTTGAAAGAGAGATTCTCTCAATCAGATGTCTACAGAATGGCAGATTTACAGGGAGAAATCTTTACTATCTCGCAAGGTACAAGATCTGTTACTGAATTCTTTGCCAGTTTACAAAATCTTTGGGATGAATATACAGAGTTAAATCCTCTGCCAGAATGTGTTTGTGATGGATGTCGTTGTAATCTTGGAACTGCTACTCATAAAACTTATGAGTCTACTCAAGTGATCTGTTTTTAAGAGGTTTAAATAAATCCTTTGCAATAGTTAAGTCACAGATTATGGTAATAGACCTTATTCCCTCTATAAATAAAGTTTTGTAGTTGGTTCTGCAATACGAAAACTAGTTTTTAACTGAGGATAAAGATATAGATTTAATTCAAGACATAGCTGCCTTTGCGACAAGAGTGTTGGTTTTGGTAATCGTTCAAGAACCTTTGGAAACAAAGGCAATGGTAGAGTATTTGATGTTAGTTCAGGGAGTCATTTTAATAGTTTTAGAACTAGTGGATAGAATCAGGGTTATTCTGATAACTTTGGAGGAAATTTTCAAAGTCAAGCTGCAGGAAGAGGTCTTAGGAAAGGTGTAAAGGGTAAATTTGAGTTCTGCAATGGAAACCACTTTGTAAACACCTGCTAGAAGAAATTCCAACAATTGAATCCAAGAAACAAAAGGGCTAATATGGTTGTAGAGGAAGAAGACATGGTTGGACAAACAAAGTTTGGACAAGGAGATAGTGAGTTGGAATACAATATCAATAAAAACGATGGATTCACACCTGGACAGTTAAGTCAGTTGGCTCAAATGTTTCAAGATCAAACTAACAGGAATGATGGTAAGATTGTGCATGCTGCTATAGCTAGGCTGATTCCTTCAACAACCTAGACTTTACCTAAGATAGAAGTTAGGAATGAATATGCTTACACTTCAACTTCAGGTGTGGTTGAAACCATTTCAAAACATATTTAGATTGCTGACACTGGTGCTAGTTCTCGTATTTCTAGTTCATTGAATAAATTTGTTAATATTAGGCCTATTAATGATTGGAATGTTATGTTACCTAATAATATGAGATTAAGGGCTACACATTTAGGTGATGTTCATATAAGTAACGGTCTTGTTCTTTATGATGTTTTATATGTTCCAACTTTTAAATAAAATTTAATATCTGTCACAAAGCTAACCTCTACTCTAGGCTGTGAGTTGCTTTTCACTGCTGAATCTTGTGTCATATGGGAGGGTATGAGCAAGAAGAGGATTGGTTTAGCTAAAGTGGCAGATGGACTATATCACCTCAATAAAGTGGAATGTTCTGTTATTTCCTTAAATAGTGATTTTGCTTTTGTTTCTAAATGTAATAAAGAAGATGTTTGACACTATAGGTTGGGTCATTTATCTAGCTCCACTTTGTAAACTTTGAATAATAAGTATCTTGATATTGTAACATCTACATATTTAGTTTGTGACATTTGCTATAAGTCAAAGTTTAGAAAATTGTCATTTCCTATATCCAAGTCTGTTTCTAATGATTTGTTTGAGCTTGTTCAGATTGATATTTGGGGCCCAAAGTCCTTTATTTAGATGGATACAGGTACTTTGTTACTATTATTGATGATTGCTCAAGGTTTACTTGGGCTATCATGATTAAAAATAAGCACGAGGCTTCTAAAATAGTAAAAAATTTCTGTAAAATGGTAAAAGTTTAATTTCAGAAAAAATGTTAGAACTATTAGGACAGATAATGGACCATAATTTAACTTGGTAGCTTACTATGCTGATAATGGCATTATTCATCAAAGATCTTTTGTGGAAACACCTCAACAAAATGGGGTAGTGGAGAGAAAGCATCAGCATATCCTCAATATGGCAAGATCACTCAAATGCCAAAGTAAGTTGCCTAATACATTTGGGAATTTCTTTATTGGTCGCTCCGTGCATTTGATAAATAGATTACCAACTCATGTTTTACATAATAAGAGTCCTTATGAACTAATGTATGGTAAAGTACCACATTACAGTACCTTAAAATCTTTTGGGGTCTTATGTTTTTATAACACATTAGTAAGAAACAGGTCATAACTTGACCCTAGGGGTTCTAAAGGTATCTTTCTAGGTTATGCAGAAGTGAGAAAGGGTTACAGGATTTTTGACCTTGAAACACAGGAAGTATGTGTTACAAGGCATGTCTGGTTCCATGAAAACTTATTTCCACATGAAAGTAAAGATAGTGAACAAGTTGAAGACTTGTCAGCTATCAATAACATTTCAAGAAATACTAACATGATAAATGCAGGTTTAAGTGAGAAAAGAAAACACAATCAACCCAAGTACTTGCAGGATTACCATTGCTACTTATCAATAAATAGAAATGCAACAGAGTATGAAAAGAGTATGAAGCATCCTTTATCTTTTGTTTTGTCCTATGACAAGTTGAGTAAGTCACAAAATCTCTTTTCCTTTTCAATAAGTGTTGAATGTGAACCAACTACTTACAAAAATGCTAAGGATAATAAAAATTGGCAGGATGCCATGAAAAATGACATTGATGCCTTCAGTAAAAATCACACTTGGGACATTGTATCTTTGCCTCAGGGAAAAATTCTCACTAGGTGTAAATGGGTTTACAAAATAAAAAGAAAAAGTGATGGGAATATTGAAAGATATAAGGCTAGGCTGGTTGCTAAGAGGTATACCCAACAACCAGGTATTGACTACCTAGAAACTTTTTCACCTGTGGCAAAAGTAACAACTGTTACAGTAGTTTTGGCTTTGGCGGCCAAAAATAATTGGTTTTTAGAGAAATTAGACATTAATAATGTCTTTTTGCATGGAAGTCTAGATGAAGAAATTTATATGGAACTTCCTCAAGGCATTAAACCTGAAATTCCTAATGCAGTTTGTAAGTTGACTAAATCTTTATATGGCTTGAAGCAAGCTAGTAGGCAATGGAACTCAACATTGACCTCATCTTTAATAAATAAGGGTTTCAGTCAATCAATTACAGATCCATCATTATTTACTAGAAATATCAATGGTGTTTACATTGCCTTAGTAGTGTATATTGATGATGTTATTTTGGCAAACATTAGCCAAAAGGCTATTGAAGAAACAAAATAGTATCTCAATGACTGCTTTAGTATTAATTTAGGTAAATTGAAATATATCTTAGGAATATAGGTGATGAGGTCTAGTAGAGGTATTTTGATATACCAAAGGAAATATGTGTTGGATTTGTGGGCTGAATATGAGTTTCTTGACTGCAAATCATGTTCTACACCTTTAAGTATGGAACAGGTTGTCCATTTAAAGACACTTGCGTTAACTAACAATACCATGTATAGAAAGTTAATTGGAAAACTTATATACCTGACTAATACTAGACCTGGTATAACCTTTGGTGTTCAATAACTTTCCCAAAACTTGGAAAATCCCAATGAAAGTCACTTGATTGCAGCATATAGGATTGTTCGATATTTAAAGTGAAAGCCAACACAAGGCTTGTTTTTTAGTTCTTATGTAGGTACATAGCTTAAAGCTTACATAAATGAGGATTAGGGCAATTGTGAAGAAACAAGGCGCTCAATTATAGGATATTGTGTATTTCTAGGGACTCATTGATCAGCTAGAAGTCTAAGAAACAGAATATAATAAGTAGGAGCTCAACAGAAGCTGAATACATGACAATGGCTACAATTTCAGAAGAATTACAATGGATTCTATACCTGCTAAAAAACCTGGACATTGAGCATAAAAAACCTGCTATGATGTTCTGTGATAATTTGTGTGTAATGCATATAGCAAAGAATGTTGTTTTTCATGAGAGGACCAAGCATTTGGAGATAGATTGTCATTTTGTTCGCAGCAAAGTTCAAGCCAACATTATTCACTTGGTAGTAGTTTGAACAAAGGAACACTTGGCTGATTCATTCACAAAAGCTATGCAATCTCTTGCTTTTAGAGAACAAATCAATAGACTGGGTCTACTAGATGTTCGTGATGTTGGTCTTGCGGGGGATACTGAGATATAGGTATTAGTTAGTTTAATTAGTTAAGTGATGTTGGATATGGTGTATTCCCTTAAGGCAATAAGGGCGATATATCTTAATTATGTAATAGTATAAATAATTTATTTAATCAATAAAGGCATTTGTTCTTTTGTTTATATCAATGTGTTTCTATACATATATATATATATATATATATATATATATATATATATATATATATATATATATATATATATTATAGCTGGTTAAAATATATTCATTGATGTATGTATACAAAAGTCCTTGATATATCATAGCATGAAGTCAGAGAAATTATAGTTGGACTATATTTGGTAGAACCTGCTTCATGTGCAATTATGATTATGTCTAAACTATCCCTAGTCATAGTTTCATCAAGAAAGGATATTGATGAAACAGAAAGACTGGCATGTGGTCAACTTTCTTGGAAAGGGTCCAAGCAGTCAATCTCCTAAGGACTGAAGGTGGTGTCTTAAGTTTGACACATGGATATATCTGGGAGATATATTGGAGACCGCAGTGAGATAACCACTTGGTATATATATCAATGTGTTAGTGTTTATCTTCATGCAATAAGCTTTGCGAATGTCCTCATACTTGAGATGCTAGTTGCCTTATGTGGTACTATTGCTATACTTTGGGTCATTACTATACACTAATTTGTTTAAGGTGCTACGGGTGATTACGGGTATAGTGATGACAGCACGTTGATAAGATAAGTAGTCAGAAAGAATCCATCGCACCGGATATATTAAGGAGTTGTACTTGGCCACTTGTTGAAGTGATGATTGCCATAAACCTCTGATCAGAGTACGTGTTTGATAGAAATGGTTTCTAGTCAAACACACTATGGTAAAAGGCAATATGCTTCGGTAACAAATAAATAACTGGGATAGCTTGGAGCAACCTCGCTATTAGTGGTTTAATACTTTAACCGAACCCAATAAACCAGATCGTACTAATATTAAAGAATGGAAGGAATTTATCGCACCGGATAACTATTGCATTAATCGGGATTAAGTCATAAGCATAAATGATGTTCCGAGTAATGGGGGATGGTAGACCCTTGCTAGTGGCATACTACAGTCGTTTAACGTAATCGAGTTCTATTCACGGTCTAGAATATTGAGCCAATGGTTCCATTAGAACAAGGGTTGGTTAAGCCTTAACAGCTCAATACTTCGGAACCCTATAAGGTCACACCCATTGGACCTTTATCGGACTAAGTAAAGAACTAATAGATTTATTCTATTACGAAAATATAACATAAATAATAATTGGATTATTATTTTATTGGCTAAAAATGATTAGGTCAATTTTGGGTAGACCAAGGAATTTATTTTGACCGGTAACTAATTAATTAGAGTCATAAATAAATTATAATTGATTAGATCAATTTTGGTTGGACCAAGAAATTTATTTTGACTGGTAACTAATTTATTAGAGTCAAAAACAAATATTTATTTGAAAGGATTTAAAGGGGATTTTGCATTGGCGAGTTAAAACCGAAAAGTATGAAATATTTAGTACATAGTCCGGTTGCACAGAGTACACCAAAAGCTGCGCGAACACTGATAGGCAGTAGCGCGAGCTGGGCTCGCGGCATAGGTCGCAAGGCCCAACCCGCATGCAAGGCAAGCCCTTGCCTTGCCACATGCAGCCTGCTATGCACGCTTTTGCTCCCCCAAGCCTATATATAGGTTGTTCCCTTTCCCTTTAAATTGTACCAAACTCAAAGCATGAATCCTAAGTGAGATAATTAATCTCTCGGGTAATTGAGCAAGTTATTTTTTAGGAGCCTGAATTTATTTGGGCACCTCTAGTTTATATTTTTTGGTGAGGCTTCTAGAGTGGTCTAGCAACTACTCGAGGCTGCTTAGTTCTTCCTTCCGGGGAGGTTTTGGTTGGTGGGGTTCATATGGATATTGATAGAGGCTATCCTACGATTGGAGGCTTGTGCAAGAAGGTTCTACAAAAGCACGCTTCAACTGGTAAGTTCTTTTTCTCTTTTAATTATTAAGTCTTTTTCTTAAAGTGTTTTCAGACTTAATAATTATGCTTAGGTTATTTTGCATGTATAGTTTATTTTATGCTTAGTTTATAACTTAGAGTTATAATATGCTTAGTATAAAATAAATGTGCTAGGATATAATTTGGAATTATGGTATACCTAGTCCTTTAGCATACTAACCTAGGTAGAGAATTATTTAGTTAAGGCTTTATTTAATTTATATGCAACTAATAGGAGTTCCTAGGGACAGGGACAAAATTGAATTTCCGCCATGCCTCTTATGCATGTTCAATCTGACTGTCAGTTCCCAACAGTGGTATTAGAGCCTGCCTATTTAGTGCATAATTAAGTTAGAAGCAAACTAAATATTATTTTCTAAATGATATGATTTGTTTATTTAATTGTTAGGAATAATATATATAAACTTGTGTCTTTCATTTCAAGGTTAGAAAATGGTTATGGATAATTTTGAATAAGTCTGCTCAACTTACTCAAATTATACAAGTATCAACAATTTATTTAAATTATGTGGGTTATAGATGCTTCCAATTTACATGAATTGGAAGAAGGAAATTTATTAGTTCAAGAGAATCCATTGGTCTTCAAGTTTGTGAACATATTTGTTCTGGCTAAGGATTGGACTTGGTGTCTACTCCTCATAGGGCACCTCTCTTACCTGGGAACCTATATCGGTGCATTTTGAATTGACCAACCGGGGGATTAATATGAACTAATTTATTTCTAGTATATAAGATGGTGCTTATATATGTTTCTATAACAAACTAAAAAATTAAATTTATTGAATAAAAGCTTAAAGGAAATGCAATATAAATATAACAAATAAAAGTGCTAATTATTTTGCATATAATCTAGGTTGATGGAATAATTATAATAAAGAGCTGAACCAACCTAAGGTTAGGCCTTATAAATTAATTCTAAAATTCCCTGAATTAATACAAGTTTTTATAATTTTGTCCATCTGATAAATCCTAGATTTGGGTAAGACGTTTAACACCAATAAAATCCCAAAGTAAATATATTAAGGCAAGTTGCAGTCTTCCTTACTCAAATTTATAATCCGGTCTCTTAAGGCTATCAAAGTGCTACGCAAAGCATTCCTTCTAGTCCATATTGATTAGTTGTAAAGTTTGAGATAGGGTCTGCCTTAACAGAGTTGGGGTGGTCCACCATAAAATTGGGAGCTAGGCCTAGATCTGAGACATATTCAAGGAGATGCTAATATAAGAGCACATGTCCCTTAGTTTAGGGAACTCGAATGAATTAGCAATTGCATCCGATGCAAATGGAATGGGATTCCAACTATGACTTACTATTATGACTTGACTCATAAAATTGGGGGTTGTAATAGACTAGTTATAGATGCTACCTACTAAGAAATTTAGCTGGGCTAAAATTCACGAATTCAATAGAATGGGCTATAGCAAATTTCAAAGAAAATAGTAGAAAAATGTATTTAATTAAAAGTCCTCATATTAAATACATGTACTTAAACTAATATCTAAACACTTTTCTTTTCTTATATCTTAGGTTGAAAATGGCTTCCAATTTTAATCTCGGTATGTTACTTGACACCAAATTGAATGGCTCGAACTTTTCTGATTGGTTCTGAGCCGTGAGAATAGTTCTCAGATCCGAGGGAATTGCCTATGTCCCAAGTGAAATTTTTCCTGTAGAACCTGATGTTGAGGATCATGTGGAACATGATGCCTAGTTAAAGCATAGGAAAGATCGTGAGACTGCCATGTGATTTATGTTGGTGTCCATGAATCCTGAGCTTCAGAAACAACATGAGAACATGCCCTTGGAGGATATGGTTCTCCATCTTGAAGAACTCTTTTCGGAGAGGGAGAGGACAGAGAGGTATGAGACCTCCAAGCTCCTTTTCGGGACCAAGATGCAGGCTGGTACCTCTGCCTCTCAGCATGTACTGAAACTCTTGGGATACCTTGAGAAACTGAATCGATTGGGATTCGAGATGAATCATGACTTGAGCATTGACCTTGTGTTGATGTCCTTAACAGATAGTTACTCAGGCTCCGTGACTAACTATTACATGAACAGGATTAATTCAACTATCCCTGAATTAATTAACATGCTAAAAGCACTAGAACCTCATATCAAGAAAGATCAGAAACCTCTACTGTTGGTTGAAAAGGCAAGGCTTCTAAAAAGAAGAAGCAGGCACTGGGTGCCAAGAAAAGAATCAGTAAGAAGAAGAATGAAAAGAAGGCATCTAAGTATGTCTGCTTCCAATGTGGGAAACCGAGATATTGGAAGAGGGATTGCAAAGCTCCTGCTTCTGAGCATTTGAAGTAGAAACCTACAGAGGCATCTACTTTAGGTATATTTGTAATAAAAAACTTTGCTACTTTTCTGCGAGAATCCACTTGGGTATTAGATACTGGTTGTGGTTCTCATATCTGTACTTCTGTGTGGGGACTAAGGAACTGTAGAAAACTTGCAAAAGGGGAGATGGACTTATGCGTGGGAAATGGAGCTAGAGTTGTTACATTAGCTGTAGGGAGCTTTAGTCTTGTTTTGCCAAGTGGACTTGTTTTAATTTTGAATAATTGTTACTACATTCCAAGTGTTACTAAGAATATTGTATCTGTTGCGTGTTTGGCAGTAGAGGGATTTGAAATTTTATTTTTGAATAATAATTGTCAGATTCGTTTGAATAATATTCTTTATGGTTATGGAATGTTGAAAGGTGGCATTTATATTCTTGATACTAAAACAAAAGTTTTCAATATAAACAATGTGAAGAAAGTTAAATTAGATAATGAGAATTCCTTCTACTTATGGCATTGCCGTTTAGGCCACATAAACAAAGATCGCTTAACCAAGTTGCATAAGCGTGGAGACTTGGGCCCAATAGACTTAGAGTCTTATGGTGATTGCAAACCTTGTTTAAAACAAAAAATGACAAAGTTACCCTTTTAAGGAAAGGGTGAGTAGGCCACAAGTACATTGGAACTTATACATACTGATGTGTGTGGTCCAATGAGTGTTTAGGCACTAGGAGGATACTCCTACTTCATAACCTTTATTGATGATTACTCACGATACGGTTATTTGTACTTGATAAAGCACAAGTCTGAAAGTTTTGAAAAATTCAAACTATTCAGAGCTGAAGTAGAGAAACAGCTTGAGAAAAGTATTAAAACACTTTGATTGGATCGAGGTGGAGAGTACTTAAGTCAAGAGTTTTAGGATTATCTAAAGGAAAATGAGATAGTTCCCCAGTGAACCCCTCCTTATACACCCTAACATAATGGAGTGTTAGAAAGGAGGAATCGGACTTTATTATATATGGTCAGGTCTATGATGAGCCATGCAGTTCTTAGTAAATCCTTTTGGGGATATGCATTGGAGAGCGCGATTTATGTCTTAAATAGAGTGCCCTCTAAATCAGTTGATTTTACACCTTATGAAAGATGGTGTAACAAAAAGCCATCTCTAAGTCACTTAAGAGTATGGGGTTGTCCTACTATTGTAAAGAGGATAGCGTCAGATAAGCTAACTGCCAAGGCTGACAAATGTCTGTTCATAGGATATCCAAAGGAAACAATTGGATATCTATTTTACCAACCCGAAGCACAAAAGGTATTTGTGTCTCGGAATGCTCACTTTTTGGAAAAGGAACACTTACTTGCAAAAGTCAGTGGGAGCAATATTGAACTAGAAGTTTAAGAGGAAGAAATAGAAAATCAACTGATTGACCCCATTCTAGATACACAAGAGAGTGTGATCCAAGAACAACCTGTCAAGACACAATCATCGCGAAGATTGGGTCATGTTCATAAGGGTCCCGATAGATTTGGGTTTATCATCACTAATGATAAGGAACTATATCTTATGGAGGATGATGAACCAAAGACATATGATTAGGCAATGAAAAGCTTAGATTCTGATAAATCGCAAAAGGCCATGAAATCATAAATGGATTCTATGTATGAGAACCAAGTTTGGAATTTGGTTGGTGCACCGCAAGAGGTTAGACCAATTGGGTGCAAATGGGTCTTCAAGAAGAAGACAGACATGGACGGTAATGTAATTACCTATAAAGAAGGGTTGGTTGTGAAAGGTTATAGTCAATGGGAAGGTATTGACTATGATGAAACCTTCTCACCGGTAGCCATGCTTAAATCCATAAGGATACTCCTCGCCAATGCTGCTCATTAAGATTATGAGATCTGGCAAATGGATGTAAAAACAGCATTCCTGATTGGGGATTAAGACCAGGATGTGTATATGACACAACCTGAGGGTTTTACATCTTAGAATGGCTCGAAGGTATGCAAGCTACATAGATCCATTTATGGACTTTAAGCAGGCATCCAAAAGTTGGAATATAAGGTTTGATCAGATAATCCAGGAACTGGATTTCTGCCCAAATGCAAATGAGCCTTGTGTTTACAAGATGGTTAGTGGGAGTGCAGTCATTTTTCTAGTATTGTATGTTGATGACATTCTACTAATAGGAAACGACATTTCTCTTCTTTAAAATGTTAAAGTATGGTTGTCAAGAAAGTTCTCCATGAAAGACCTTGGTGAAGTAATATATACTAGGTATAAAGATCTACAGGGATAGATCCAAGAGGCTTTAGGTCTTTCTCAAAGTACATATATAGACAAGGTGTTGAATAGGTTCAACCTTGAGCATTCTAAGAAAGGTTATCTCCCGATGACAAAGGGGATTAACCTATCTAAGGCTGAGTGTCTGAAGACAGCTTAGGAGAGAACGCGCATGAAGGATATACCCTATGCATCCACGATAGGATCCATCATGTATGCTATGATATGTACTAGGACGGATGTCTCTCAGGCTTTGAGCTTTATGAGCAGATATCAATCAGATCCAGGTGAAAAGCACTGGATGGCCGTCAAGGCAATCCTTAAGTACTTGAGAAGGACTAAGGATGAGTTCTTGATTTATGGAGAAGGTGACCTCACTATCAAAGGTTACACTGAAGTGAGTTTTCAATCTGACAAGGATGACTTTAAGTCTCAGTCAGGTTTTGTGTATGTGTTAAATAGTGGGGCAGTATGCTGGAATAGTTCCAAGCAAGAAACTATTGCTGATTCAACCACAGAATCTGAATACATTGCAGCATGCGTAGCAGCAAAAGAAGCTGTCTGGTTAAAAGGATTTATTGGTGATCTCGGTGTGGTGCCTGAGGTTGTTGATCCAATTACTTTATATTATGATAACATTGGTGCTATAGCTCAAGCAAACGAACCACGGTCTCATCAGAATAATAGACATGTATCCAGAAAGTACGATATAGTCAGGGAGATTGTTGATGCTAAGATAATAAGATTAGAATATGTACCCACTGATCAGAACCTCGAGGATGGTCTGACAAAGCCATTGACTCAAGTCAAACATGACTAGCATGTTAAAGCATATGGATTAAAACATATGGCTAATTAGCCTTAGTGAAGTAGGAGTTTGTTGGATATGATGCATGCCCTTAAGGCAATTAAGGCGATATATCTTAATTATGTAATAGTATAAATAATTTATTTAATCAATAAAGGCATTTGTTTTTTGTTTATATCAATGTGTTTCTCTCTCTCTCTCTATATATATATATATATATATATATATATATATATTATAGCTGGTTAAATATATTCATTGATGTATATATACAAAAGTCCTTGATATATCATAGCATGAAGTCAGAGAAATTATAGTTGGACTATATTTGGTGGAACCTGCTTCATGTGCAATTATGATTATGTCTAAACTATCCCTAGTCATACTTTCATCAAGAAAGGATATTGCTGAAACGGAAAGACAAGCATGTGGTCAACTTTCTTGGAAAGGGTCCAAGCAGTTAATCTCCTAAAGACTGAAGGTGGTGCCTTAAGCTTGACACATGGATATATCTGGGAGATATATTGGAGACTGCAGCAAGATAAACACTTGGTATAAATATCAATGTGTTAATGTTTATCTTCATGCAATAAGCTTTGTGAATGTCCTCATACTTGAGATGCTAGTTGCCTTGTGTGGTACTATTGTTATACTTTGGGTCATTACTACACACTAATTTGTGTAAGGTGCTACGGGTGATTACGGGTATAGTGATGACACCACATTGGTAAGTTGTGTAGTCGAAAAGAATCCATTGCTCCGGATATATTAAGGAGTTGTACCTGGCAACTTGTTGAAGTGATGATTGCCATAAACCTCTGATTAGAGTATGTGTTTGATAGAAATGGTTTCTAGTCAAACACACTATGGTAAAAGGCAATATACTTCGGTAACAAGTAAATAATTGGGATAGCTTGGAGCAACATCGCTATTAATGGGTTAACACTTTAACCGAACCCAATAAACCAGATGGTACTAATATTAAAGAATGGAAGGAATTTATCGCACTAGATAACTATTGCATTAATCGGGATTAAGTTATAAGCATAAATGACGTTCCGAGTAATGGGGGATGGTAGACCCTTGCTAGAGGCGTACTACAGTCGTTTAAGGTAATCGAGTTCTATTCACGGTCTAGAATATCAAGCCAATGGTTCCATTAGAACATTAGAACAAGGGTTGGTTAAGCCTTAACAGCTCAATACTTCGGAATCCTATAAGGTCACACACATTGGACCTTTATCGGACTAAGTAAAGAACTAATAGATTTATTCTATTACGAAAATATAATATAAATAATAATTGGATTATTATTTGATTAGTTAAAATTGATTAGATCAATTTTGGATAGACCAAGGAATTTATTTTGATCGGTAACTAATTAATTAGAGTCATAAATAAATTATAATTGATTAGATCAATTTTGGTTGGACCAAGAAATTTATTTTGACTGGTAACTAATTTATTAGAGTCAAAAATAAATATTTATTTGAAAGGATTTAAAGGGAATTTTGCATTGGCGAGTTAAAACTGAAAAGTATGAAATATTTTGTACATAGTTCGGTTACACGAAATACACCGAAAGATGCACGAATACTGCTAGGCAGTAGCGTGAGCTGGGCTCGCGGCATGGGCCGCGAGGCCCAGCGCGCGTGCAAGGCAAGCCCACAAGGGCTTGCCTTGCCACATGCAGCATGTGGGATGGGAGTAATTATTCCCATCCCACATGGCCCACAGGGGAAGTATTTTTGCTCTCCCAAACCTATATATATGCTAGCACTTTTCCTTTTAAATTATACCAAACTCAAATCATAAATCCTAAGCGAGATAATTAATCTCTCGGATAATTGAGCAAGTTATTTTTGAGGAGCCTGAATTTATTTGGGCACCTCTAGTTTATATTTTTGGGTGAGGCTTCTAGAGTGGCCTAGCAACTACTCGAGGCTTCTTAGTTCTTCCTCCCAGGGAGGTTTTGGTTGGTGGAGTTGGTGTGGATACTGATAGAGGCTATCCTACGATTGGAGGCTTGTGCAAGAAGGTTCTGCAAAAACACGCTTCAACTGATAAGTTCTTTTTTCTCTTTTAATTATTAAGTCTTTTTCTTAAAGTGTTTTTAGACTTAATAATTATGCTTAGGTTATTTTGCATGGTTAGTTTATTTTATACTTAGGTTATAACTTAGAATTATAATATGCTTAGTATAAAATAAATGTGCTAGGATATAATTTGGAATTATGGTATGTCTAGTCCTTTAGCATGCTAACCTAGGTAGAGAATTATTTAGTTAAGGTTTTATTTAATTTATATATAACTAATAGGAGTTCATGGGGATATGGACAAAATTTTAAATTTCCGTCATGCTTCTTATGTATGTTGAATCTGACGGTCAGTTTCAAAAAGTGACCGTTAGAATGAGGGGCATTTTTGTACTTTTACTTATTTACTTTATAAGAAGGAAGAGCCCTAACTTTAGTTTAGTTTTTTTCCCTTTTTTCTTCCATGCATTTTTCCTTCTCTTGCTCTCCCTAACTTGGAAGCTTTCTTCCATGGATTCTTTGTTTCAATATATAAAATTGGTTCAACTTATTTGTTTTAATTTCATATCAATGTTTTCATGAAAACCACATCACTGCCATGGAGAGCCAAGTATGGTTTCAAAATATTTTATCATGTGCATACCAAAGATGCCAAAAAAATTTGTAGTTAATTCATTGATTTCTTAACATACTAGAAAACAATTTCTAAATAATTTTTTTTATTAAGTTGTTTCAACATTTATACGATATCCAATTATTATTATTCATGGTATTTGTACTCAATTTATGAATAATTTATAAGAAAATTGTGAGAATTATTGGTTCCATGAACCCCACCACAAGCAAGGTGGATTCGCCAACTATGGACACGGCCATGCTTGACCGACAACCACGGTCGAAAAGTACAAGTTGTTTCAACGTTTAATTTCTTTATAATTATGAATTTTTAAAAAGGCTATACGTTAATATTAGACCTCATTACTTCATTTAATTAATATAAAATGACTAATTTAAATCTAGATGTTAAATATGAAATGGACTATGTTTGATAACTATAATTTAAAATTTATGTTAGCCTAGTGATTAATAATTAACTTGTATTTTATAGAGATTTTAAGTTTGAATCACATTCAGGTTAAGTGGAGATTTTTCTTTCTATTTAATATAAAAGTAATTGCACAATTTTTTTTTTAAAAAATTATGACGCGTTTTTTTTACCATTTGAGTGTAGCTCAATTGGTACACCACTGAATATTAGTGGTGGAAGGTCCTAAATTCAATACCTAGCCTCATCAAAATTCTTTAAAAAAATATTATTTTTTTAACCAAACAAATTATACTCAAATTCTGAATATTTTTGGAAATTGTGTCTCTGCCACCAAACTATTTTTATGTAATTTTCCTATTTTAAAAGGAACGTGATAGTTAATGGGTATTTGGTAAGATTCGAAACACATTTAAAGTCCTTTTTTATACGAAGTTTATGTACTTTTTCAAGCCACAATAAAATTCTACTTTTATAAAGGATTCTTTTGTGGTTTGACATATTTAAGTTACTTTTATTTTTTTATTATAATTCAATAAAAATGTTAAGTTATTTGTATTTATTTTAAAATTTTATTTATTATTAATTTAGTAATTGTTTAAATATATCCTTTTTAATAATTTATTTCTCTAACCACAACTGTGAATTATATTTTTACCGAACACTGAATACAAATCTATTAATAACAACAGTATAAAATCGTAATAAAAAATCTATAACAACAACACTTTCATTAAACGGGACCTATAGCCAAATAAACGAGATATATATAGCCGAATACACGAGATATATAATGCGTGAAATACTAAAAATAAAATAAAATAAAATCAAGGTTTAACTAGGAAATAGAAGGTAAACTATAATAAGGATTGCAAGTTTCTATCCTTTCAACAGTTTATTTAAGAAAATTGAAATTCTATTGATATCACCACCCAAATGGAAATAGTAAGAACTAACGACAAAAATCCTAAAAGACAAAAAGTTATTCAGCAGAATCACACGTGTACGAACCGTAATTTCCACCACAAAACGACAATCTTATAACTGCTTATCTTGTAATGATAATGAAAGTATAATTATCACTGTTTTTTAGCCGGCTGGTGGATAGGTCCTAATTATAATATTTAGATTAGTTATTAATTGCTAATTTGTAGGTATTTTAAAAGGGAGGATAATTGATCTCAATATTTAAAATTATTTTATATATATTTTAAAATTTAATCCCTAATAAATATTTAAGGATAATTTAGTATCTACATTGAACCACAGTCTTCAGTTATAAATTATCTTTATTAGTAGTACTATTATATAATATTCACCTTTTAACTTTCAATAAAATTAAACAACAACAAACAACAAAAATAATAACATCCAAATATGTCCATATACAGGGCAAAAGGGTTTTAGGAACCTTTTGCGAATAACTAGATTTTAATCCTATTAGAGGCTAACCTAAAAGACCCGTTCATAAAAATAAAAGGTTTTTTAAAGCATGATTAAAAGGATCAAAAGCCTTTTAAAAATTCTAAACCAAGATTTCATAAGAAGAGATATTTTAAAAATGCTTCATCTTCTAAAAATTCCCACAAAAATATTGTTTATCCAAACATAATTTGTTATAAATGTGGAAAGGTAGGTCGTTATTCGAATAAGTGAAGAGTAAAGCAACAAATTAAATCCCAGAAGATTGGGATAAAGATTTGTTTCTCTTACATAAATGTAGTAAAGTAGTTTATAACTACTTTGACTACATTAATGCTTGGTCACAAGCATTACTCTATGATAACAGCTTTAGGAAATTTAGCTGGTTCTTACAGTTTCAGTTGGTAAAATCAACTAAAACTTTCCCTAATTGGTTCCATAATTGGTTCCAATCTAAATGGAATAAATTGTATGAAAAGTTTAGATTGCTCCTCTTACCCAGGAGAATAGAGAACAAATTTGACAGATCGATAGAATATTAAAACACATAAACAAGTAAGAGCAGATTATAATACATAATACATATAAAATTTAATTACAAATTATTATTATTAAAGTTAAGTTACAAAAGACAATAAAGAAAACTTACGTCTTTGAGATGTTTACAGAAACTGGAAACTAGGCCGGAATAGTAAAGATAGAGGTCGAAGACGGAGGTCGGAGACAGAGGTCGGAGGTTGGAGGTCGAGAGCTTCTCTCTCTTCTTTCTCTTTCTATTTTTCTATGTGTGTTGCAAATGAGAGACGTATGCCTTTTAAAGGCGCAAGATTACTATTTTGAACAGTACCGGTAATAAGCGACAGGAGCTGTCGGTAGCCGGTTGAAGCAAACAGGAGCCACCAGTAGCCGGTTATTTTACTGTAGCGGGCGATGCTTTCAGCAATTCCTATTTGGGAGGATTTTATAATAGTTCTTCAAAGTCTCCCATAGGAATATCGTCAAACTCAAGGTCATCATCTGCTGGATCTTGAGCTTCTTGAAATAAGACTTCGAACATATTGGAAGTGGAAGCCTTTTCCTTCCCTTTGCTTGAAGACGCTGATGGGGTCTTTTCCTTCTTAGAAGGGGATACATCCATGAAGGCAGCAGATTCGTATTTCCTTTTAGGAGAGGCTATGTTTTGGATAATTATCCCCTTTTGTGGTTGCCTTGAAGGGATTTCTTGGGAGGAAGGAGTTTTATCCTTATCAAGGAAGGCTTGTATTTGAGCTTTCAGCTCATCTTTTGACATTCGAGTTAGAAGAGACTCAAAAATGTCTTTAGAGGATGGTATGTGTGCAGGTGGTTCTGGATGTACAAATTGTATGAGATTTTTGGACGAGTAAACTGAGGGTGGTTCGAAGAATTCAAAACGGTCTTACCATTTCATGGCAGTTTGCCTTACTAACCAAGGAACAGAAATTTCAGTTCCAGGAAGCTTGGACAATTTGTCCCTTATTTTATAAGCAATAATATAATCCCATTTTATTATCCATGGGACATGATATAGGATAGTAAATTGTAATCTTGCAGTTTCACTGAAGCTGTTGTACTCACAAAATTGATCAAAGATTTCTCTTACCCTTTTAGGGAGACAAATGGGGAGCAGACCCCTTTGCTGGAACTAATTATGGAACCAATTAGGGAAATTTTAAGTTGGTTTTACCAACTGAAACTATAAGAGCCAGCTAAATTTCCTAAAGCTGTTATCATAGAGTAATGCTTGTGACCAAGCATTAATGTAATCAAAGTAGTTATGAACTACGTTACTACCTTTATGTAAGAGAAACAAATCTTTATCCTAATCTTCTGGGAATATAATCTTTAAGATTGTGAGTTTGGCGAAAGCCCACTCATTATTGCTACGTTTCATTGGCTCAAATTTTACCGAGCCAGTTTCTTCCAATATGGAAAGGTAAAAATTATAGTCCCTTGGAAGAAAAGGAACTATAGTGTGGTTGGGGGTATAGAAGGTGGCAATCTCGAATGGCTCGAGATGGCCATATTTTTTCTCTACTAGATAGATGAATTGGGTCTCAGTAGGGACGAAGGGCCACTTTTCCTCCTTAAGAGATTCCGGTTCTAACGCTATTTGATAGGCATCTGTGTCATAAGAGTCTTCTTTACTTTCTTTTGAAGGGTTCTCAATTGGTTGTCTCCTTTGAGGAGTTCTTCTTGTTTGACTAATTGATCTTTGTGAGTTTCTTTCAGAAACTTGGCTGGAGGAGCCTTCAAATCTTTTCAAGTTGAGATTGTTTTTCTTTGAATTCATTTCCTGCAAGGAATTCTCATGTTAGAAAATTAGGAAGTGAGTTATCATCTCCAGTGATGAATTCAATATCAAAATCAAATACAGATAGTATGGCTTGCCACCTAGCAAATATTTGTTTTGAAGCTATGTTTTTAACATCTTTAACTAATATATCTTTAGCAGATTTACAATCAATTCTAAGTAAGAATTTTTGATTTATCAAATCGGATTCGAATTTCTGGATACAGAGGACTATAGCCAAAATTTCCTTTTTAATAGTAGAATAGTTAGTGCGAGCACCAACCCAAATTCCACTAGTAAAACGGACTAAGGACTCAATTTCATTGATCCTTTGTTTTAAAATTCCCCCGTAACCGAGGTCTGATGCATCGGTTTCAACGATCTTAAAAGCATCAGGGTGTGGTATGGCTAAGCAAGGTAAAACCTTAACGCGAAGTTTAATCCACTGTACTGCTAGAGTGTGACTTTTAGTCCATTCAGGAGGATTTTTCTTTAATCTCTCAAAGTGAGGCTTTGCATCGTAAGCAAGAACCCTTACGTTCTTACAAAAGAACCCTCTGCATTTGAAAAATTGTTTATGATAACCTTCACTGAAAGTGAACAATCTAAATGGAATAAATTGTATGAAAAGTTTCTAGCCAAAAATGGCTCATGGGACTTTCCTGAATTTTTGCAACACCAGTTAAAAATTCGCAGAAAGAAAACGGTTATTAAATTCCCAGATTTTGAAAATTTAAAATTTTTTGAATCTTTAGAAACATCCTACAAAAAATTTACTACTTCTGATGGTCAAACCATCACAAGTTTACACCCTCCTTTGGCTTCTGTAAGTTATGAAATAACACCAGATGTCAAAATTGAAACTAGTCCTTTTCTTGCAAGAGCAGACGCTATTGTTAAACAAGCCAATTTTACTAATTTAACTCTCCTTACAATGTTTGAACAATTAATTCAGATAGAAAATACGATGCTTAAAGCACCTACACCTACTTTAAAAGTAGGGAGAAAGTGGTTATAAAGCCAACTCCTAATGAAAAACTAGGACTCAAATTCGCTAAACCTCAAGATGATTTGATAGATGAAATCACAAAACGTCTAGCGACTCTTCCTATAGATCGCAAACAAAAGGGTATTCAAACAAATGAATCAAAACAGATTGCTCCTCTTACCCAAGAGAATAGAGAAATTGAAAATTTCACTGAAACAGAAACTAAAAGTTCAGAAAGTTTAAAAGACACTGAAATTGACGAATTACAAAGTCTTTTTCATAAAATGAAATTAGACAATAATGTTAACCAGGTAAATAAAATTTACCACTCTAAAGAAACATCTGATAAACCATATTATCCTAGACCCTCACCTATTAATCTACAGTATGAGGAATTTAGACCATCCCTCGTCTCGTATGATGGAAGGTCTATTGAAGAATGGAACATTGATGGATTATCTGAATATCAGATTAAGAATGTTATTCAGTATATCCTCATGTATGCCTCTGCTTCTAGGATACATGGAAATAATGATAAAATCATTACTGAAGCCATCATAGCAGGCTTTACTGGCCAACTTAAAGATTGGTGGGATTTTTATTTATCTTCAGAATCTAAAAATTCTATCCTTAATGCAGTTAAAACTGAAGGAAACAGACAAGATCCAGACGCTATCAATGTTTTGGTTTATACCTTAATCTTACACTTTCTTGGATCTTCATCCTCCTTTTTTGAACAAACTATAGAGCAATTAATAAATTTGCACTGTAGAGATTTAAGCGAGTTTAAATAGTACAAAGATGTTTTTCTAAGTGTTGTCTTTACTCACGATGATTGTACCCAAGACTTCTGGAAAGAGATGTTTATTTCTAGTCTTCCTAGACTCTTTGCAGACCGTGTTAGAGAAAGAATAAGACATAAATATAGTAGAACCATTCCTTATTCTTCTTTAACATATGGAGAAATCTCTTCTGAAATTATTATAGAAGGATTACAACTCTGCAATGAATTAAAAATTCACAAACAAGCTCAATCTGAAAGATCTTCGGGCAAAAGTATTTTAGGAACCTTTTGCGAACAACTAGGTTTTAATCCTATTAGAGGCAAACCTAAAAGACCTGTTCATAAAAATAAAAGGTTTTTTAAGCATGATCAAAAGGATCAAAAGCCTTCTAAAAATTCTAAACCAAGATTTCATAAGAAGAGACATTTTAAAAATGCTTCATCTTCTAAAAAACCCTACAAAAATATTATTTATCCAAACATAATTTGTTATAAATGTGGAAAGGTGGGTCATTATTCGAATAAGTCCAAAGTAAAGCAACAAATTAAATCCTTTTCTTTAGACAATAATCTAAAAATTCTTTATTAAAGGTCCACCTCATTGAAACCGATTCTGAGAAGGAAGATGTTATTATTGAAAATGATAACGGTTATACTTCTGAGTCAAACTTAGATTATGATTCCGAAATGGGTTGTGATGGTCAATGTAACTATTACAAATCCTTGTGCTCGCTAAATGGGCTAATGGTCCTCACCAAGGGTGAAGATTTAATCTTAACTCTAATAGAGCAAATTCAAGATCCTTCTGAAAGAAGAAAACACTTAGAACAATATCTTGAACTAGTCAAGAATAATTCCGAAGCTAGTACTTCAATTACCAAGTCCACAAAAATAGAAAAGCAATTAAATGACAAAACTGTGACCTATAATCTTAAAGATATTATTGATAGGTTTAAGACTGCTAAAAGTAAAGAACCAACTATTGCCGATCTAAAGGCAGAAATAAATGACATGAAAAAGGAGATTAAAAATCTCCAAGATAGAATCACCAGTCTTGAAATGGGTGATAATTCTGAATTAGAAGATACTGATAATGATTTAGAACCTAAAAGTTCTAATCAAAATACTAAAAGTATCGATGAAAATTCCAATCAAAACACTAAAAGTGTTAATCAAAAAACTGAAAATATCAATGAATTAATTATATCTGAAAAAACTAAAAGTTTTCAATACATTGATTTAATCAATAGAGTCACCACTTATAAGTGGCATACAAAGATTACTTTAGTCATAAATGAAGAATTCTTTGTAACAACCATAGCTCTCATTGATTCTGGTGCAGACTTAAAACTGTATCAATGAAGGGTTGGTTCCCTCTAAATACTTCACAAAAACCCTTGAGGAACTACATACTGCAAATGGTGAACGACTACCTGCAAATTTTAAACTCAACAATGCAACCATTTGTAACCAAGGTCTTTGTTTGAAGATACCATTTATAATGGTAAAAGGATTAAATCAAACAATTATTCTGGGAAATCCATTTTTGCATAGTTTATTTCCCTGTCACATCTCTGAAAGAGGTATCTCTAATAAAATATCTGATAAAGAAATAATTTTTAAATTTATTTCTCGACCTAAAGAAAAGAATTTAAATGTCTTAAAACAATTACTTTTGAATAAAGAAAGATTTCTTGCTTCACTTAAAAATGAAGTTGATTTCAAGACTTTAAATTCTAAACTTGATAATCCTGTCTTAAAGAAAACGATTGATGATATGTAGCAATTAATGATCAAAGAAATCTGTTCAGACCTTCCCTCTGCTTTTTGGGAACGTAAAAGGCATATTGTTAAACTTCCTTATGAACCAGATTTCATTGAACAATTAATTCCTACTAAAGCTAGGCCTATTGCAATGCCTCCAAGGCATCTAGAAATCTATAAAATAGAAATTGAAGATCTTCTGAAAAAGGGTCTAATTAGGAAAAGCAATAGTCTATGGAGTTGTCCAGCCTTTTATGTTGAAAACGCAGCTGAGTTGGAACGTGGAGTTCCTAGATTAGTTATCAACTACAAGCCCCTTAATAAGGTGCTTAGATGGATTAGGTATCCTCTACCTAACAAACGAGATTTGTTAAACAGATTATTTGAAGCAAAAATTTTCTCAAAATTTGACATGAAATCAGGCTTCTGGCAAATTCAAATTGATGAGAAAGATAAATATAAAACTGCATTTACTGTTCCTTTTGGACACTATGAATGGAACGTAATGCCCTTTGGACTTAAAAATGCCCCTTCTGAATATCAAAGAATCATCAATGATATTTTCAATGCTTATTCCTCATTTACAATTGTTTATATCGATGACGTTCTTATATTTTCAAAAAATATAGAACAACATTTTAAGCATTTGAAAATATTCTTTGAAGCTGTTAAACACAATGGTTTGGTTGTTTCTGCTAAAAAGATTAAGCTTTTTCAAACCAACATTAGATTTCTAGGTCATACCATTGAAAATGGTACTTGTATTCCAATAGATAGAGCTATCGAATTTGGTAACAAATTCCCTGATGAAATCAGAGATAAAAATCAACTACAAAGGTTTTTAGGAAGCTTAAACTACGTAGCAGACTTTTATATAGATCTTGCTTACGATGCAAAGCCTCTCTTTGAGAGATTAAAGAAAAATCCTCCTGAATGGACTAAAAGTCACACTCTAGCAGTACAGCGGATTAAACTTCGCATCAAGGTTTTATCTTGCTTAGTCATACCACACCCTGATACTTTTAAGATCGTTGAAACCGATGCATCAGACCTCGGTTACGGGGGAATTTTAAAATGAAGGATCAATGAAATTGAGTCCTTAGTCTGTTTTACTAGTGGAATTTGGGTTGGTGCTCGCACTAACTATTCTACTATTAAAAAGGAAATTTTAACTATAGTCCTCTGTATCCAGAAATTCGAATCCAATTTGATAAATCAAAAATTCTTACTTAGAATTGATTGTAAATCTGCTAAAGATATATTATTTAAAGATGTTAAAAACTTAGCTTCAAAACAAATATTTGCTAGGTGGCAAGCCATACTATCTGTATTTGATTTTGATATTGAATTCATCAATGGAGTTGATAACTCAAATCCTGATTTTCTAACAAGAGAATTCCTTGCAGGAAATGATTCAAAGAAAAACAATCTCAACTTGAAAAGATTTGAAGGCTCCTCCAGCCAAGTTTCTGAAAGAAACTCACAAAGATCAATTAGTCAAACAAGAAGAACTCCTCAAAGGAGACAACCAATTGAGAACCTTTCAAAAGAAAGTAAAGAAGACTCTTATGACACAGACGCCTATCAAATAGCGTTAGAACCGGAATCTCTTAAAGAGGAAAAGTGGCCCTTCATCCCTACTGAGACCCAATTCATCTATCTAGTAGAGAAAAAATATGGCCATCTCGAGCCATTTGAGATTGCCACCTTCTATACCCGCAACCACACTACAGTTCCTTTTCTTCCAAGGGACTATAATTTTTACCTTTCCATATTGGAAGAAACTGGCTCGGTAAAATTTGAGCCAATGAAACAGTAGCAATAATGAGTGGGCTTTCGCCAAACTCACAATCTTAAAGATTATATTCCCAGAAGATTGGGATAATTTGTTTCTCTTACATAAAGGTAGTAAAGTAGTTTATAACTACTTTGATTACATTAATGCTTGGTCACAAGCATTACTCTATGATAACAGCTTTAGGAAATTTAGCTGGTTCTTACAGTTTCAGTTGGTAAAACCAACTTAAAGTTTCCCTAATTGGTTCCATAATTGGTTCCAGCAAAGGGGTACGCTCCCCATTTGTCTCCCTAAAAGGGTAAGAGAAATCTTTGATCAATTTTGTGAGTACAACAGCTTCAATGAAACTGCAAGATTACAATTTACTACCCTATATCATGTCCCATGGATAATAAAATGGGATTATATTATTGCTTACAAAAAAAAGGGACAAATTGTCCAAGCTTCCTGGAAATGAAATTTCTGTGCCTAGGTTAGCAAGGCAAATTGCCATGAAATGGTGGGACCGTGTTGAACTCTTCGAACCACCCTCAGTTTACTAGTCCCAAAATCTCATACAATTTATACATCCAGAACCACCTGCACACATACCATCCTCTAAAGACATTTTTGAGTCTCTTCTAACTCAAATGTCAAAAGATGAGCTGAAAGCTCAAATACAAGCCTTCCTTGATAAGGATAAAACTCCTTCCTCCTAAGAAATCCCTTCAAGGCAACCACAAAAGGGGATAATTATCCAAAACACAGCCTCTCCTAAAAGGAAATACGAATCTGCTGCCTTCATGAATGTATCCCCTCCTAAGAAGGAAAAGACCTTATCAGCTTCTTCAAGCAAAGGGAAAAAAAAAAAGCTTCCACTTCCAATATGTTCGAAGTCTTATTTCAAGAAGCCCAAGATCCAGCAGATGATGACCTTGAGTTTGACGATATTCCTATGGGAGACTTTGAAGAACTACTACAAAATCCTCCCAAGTAGGAATTGCTGAAAGCATCGCCCACTACAGTAAAATAACCGGCTACTGGCGGCTCCTGTTTGCTTCAACCGGCTACCGACAGCTCTCGTCGCTTATTACCGGTACTGTTCAAAACAGTAATCTTGCGCCTTTAAAAGGCATACGTCTCTCATTTGCAACACACACAGAAAAATAGAAAGAGAAAGAAGAGAGAGAAGCTCTCGACCTCTAACCTCCGACCTCCGTCTCCGGTCACCGTCTTTAATATTCCGGCCTAGTTTCCGATTTCTGTAAACGTCTCAAAGACGTAAGTTTTCTTTATTGTCTTTTGTGACTTAACTTTAGTAATAATAATTTGTAATTTTATGTTTTATGTATTATAATCTGCTCTTACTTGTTTATGTGTTTTAATATTCTCTCGATCTTTCAGACTTGAAGAATGGAACATTGATGGATTATCTGAATATCAGATTAAGAATGTTATTTATTATATTCTCATGTATGCCTCTACTTCTAAGATACATGGAAATAATGATAAAATCATTGCTAAAGCCATCATAGGAGGCTTTATAGCCAACTGACTTTCCTGAATTTTTACAACACTAATTAAAAATTCGCGGAAACAAAACGGTTATATATATATAATTTTAAGGTAAACTTAAAAAATATACCATGTAATTTGATCGTTTTATAAAAATGTACTTGTGGAAATTTTTTTTAAAAGAATGTATGTAGTTTCAAAAATTTTCAAAATGGTTCCTATGATTTAAAAATTACAGTGCTACACCAGTCATTTCAATTAATTTAATATTCTTATATCTTAACTATATTATTTAAGAATTATATATCAAGATTTGAGTGAGATTCGGAAAATTTTTATTTTATTTTTATTTTTTAAAGTTATAATCGAATTTTAATTAAAACAAATATTAATACTTCTCAAAAAATTCTAAATTTTATCATAAAGATGTATTATATTTTCATTAACTAAGCTACAAAACTTCACTTTAAAATGGACAAGATTACCCTTCAAAATATGGTATTAAAATTTTGGAAATCATCTTTTTGAAAACTTTTGAAACCCTAGGCACCCTTTTAAAAAAAATTTCATAAACACCATTTTACAAAATGACCAAATCATGGTATATATTTTTCAAGTTTATCCAAATTTTTATTTGTTATTAATTTGTAAGAATCCGGTCAAACATGAAGTTACAAAAATTAATTAAACGATAAACAAATATATACTTCTTTTTCAATCCAGCTAGTCCGATAGGGATTTAATTTGCTGAAAAATATTCTTTCATAACTGATCCATGTACAGAAATTTTAATCTTTGAGCTAATTTCTCTTATTACCCCCCTAAAATTAATCCAATTATTTCGCAAACTTATGGCAAGTCCCACCATTTTCTCATTTCTCATTTCCGATATATTTAATGGTTCTTCATTTTAAAAAATAATATATATAAAAAATAATGTAATTAAACTATTTCCCATATATTATATTTGCAAAATGGGGTTCCCCAAACAACTATTTTGGGATATGAAAATGAGAAATATGGTTCAACTTGCCCTAAACCATATTTTATAGGATTTAGAGTGTTTTTATAATCATCTTCCTTATTTTACATTCCTTAAATTAAATTTCCTAAAATAATAATTTATTATTATATTATTATTTTCTTCACATCATTTTCATTATAATTATTATCAACAAATCTTATCTTAATTATATTTTTTAAAATTAAAATATATTATCACATTAAATAGTCATTTTAATATAATTATTTTTAATGGTTTTAGCAACAATGCTAAATAACAAACAAAAAGGATAAAACTTATCGGTAAATTTTTTGGATTTACCCCAAGTTTTTTTTAATTGATCAATTTCACTCGCATACCTATGTGGCATTTATATTCATAAAATGCATCCAAACTAAACCTATTCATTATATACACCTTTGGAGTAATATTAAGTTATTAATTACACCACTCCAAATTTTGGATATTTAGGAGATCCCGTGATTTTAGGGAAGCACGATCAGGAGATTCAAATTTCGATTTCTTTCCTTGCGATCATAACAATCTAATTTTGATCTTGTTTATCGTTCATACTTCCAATTCTAATTTCGATTTCTTTCCTTGCGATCACAACATTCAGTAATTCGATTTCGATCACAACAATCTGATTCTGATCATGTTCATCATGGTCGGGACGACTCTAATCTCGACCTTGAATATCTCAATTTTAGTTTTTTCGATTAATTCCTATTTTAGTTAATGATTCCTAGTTAATTACTTCCATATCTCAGTCGAATGCTGAGTTCTTATTTCTCTGTCCGATTTTTTTCATTCTCTCCTCTATTTCCAATTTGTTCGGTTTTTCTTGTCTATTTTGAATCAATCATGTCCCGAATTTCTCTTTTGATTCATTGTAATGGTTCATGGAAATCGGATTATGCGTTGAATTTTGTATCAAGGGAATCGGAAATCGAATTATGCGTTGAATTTTGTATCATGGAAATATCTATTGTATAATAGAAAAACCATGTTTCAAACTAATTTGTGCTTCGATTCAGAACCAGTCATGTCTCGAATTTCTCTTTAGATTCTGTTGGTCCCTATGCGTACACTCACTGAGTCAGAGGGGGGGTGAATGACTCACTCAAGAACTTATAACACTTTTTTTTCGATAATAACTTTCTCCGCTGAGTGAGGTCAGCTGGGTGAGTAAAATAACTGGAAAAAGCGATTAAGTAAAGAACACAGATATTTTGTACTAGTTCGGCAACCTATGCTTACATTCAGTCCCGAGAGATTTTCTCGGCTTTAATCCACTAATCTCAACTCCTTTACCCTAGGCGGAGAAGCCTTTCACAAATTCCCCAATTATAGTAAGTACCCTCCAAACTGCAATTGCTCACCTGCTGACTAGAGTACCCTCTTCTATCAGCAACTCACAAAGAGTCTAAACAAGAGTTGGACTCAACTTATAGAAACGTTGATCCAGTTACAAATGATCTAATATTACAATTAAATGATATAATCTATTCTCTCTTGTTCTAATGCAGACTCTAGCTGAGTTGTGCTTTCTTGCTTGAACTCCTTTAAACCTTGTAAATTGACAGAGTCTTTGCTTCTAGGAAATTCAGGTGTAATCACCAAGTTCTAACGCTTGCCTTCTAGCTCCTTTTATAGTTCGATTGAGAAAGTAGTTGTTGAACTTATCTTGCCATCTTCTGAAATTGACAGCTCAGTAATTCACCCGTTGCATATTCAAATCGATCCATTAAGAGATAGAATTGCACCATTATGAAATACATTTCAATCTATTAGATTGAAATTTGAGCTCCAATTTGAATTCTTTGTGGTTTGATGATAGTCTTCCGTTAGAGAGAACTCGCGCTGACTTGCCATGTATCTTCATCCCATTCCCTCTAGTATTCTGACATGTTGCAGAGTGCGTGATACAAGGTTGGTAGATCTGCAAAATTACCCGAAGTGGCAATTGACTTGTTGCAACTTTGCATTAGAAGACTTTGTCATTTTCTTCATAATTATGTGTCTTGTCAAGGCATTAATACTTTTTGTCTTTTTCTCATCAATGTTCCTGCAAAAAGCAGCACTAAAAGAAAAGATATCTTTTTACCTTAAAAGTTAAGGTCAGCAGCATTGACATACTTAAAGTTACTCGGCTGAAAAGATAAAGTGAAATGCACATAGCTGAAACAAAATCTAAATATCAAGTGCTGAGTGAATATTAATAAGTCAGCGACTAAGTAGATACTCAGCCTAGAAACCAATCAGAGTTAAACTAAAAAGCTAGGTCAGCGGAGACTCGAAATTCTACCCTTGAATTTACTAACTCCCTTAAAACCATAAATTATTTATTTTAACATCATTATTGATTTAATTATCCCAAACTTAACTTAATTGTTATGATCAAAACTTAAGCACAATCGAGCCATCCACTGAGTCAGTCCAAACTCGTGCTTGGTTCAACAAATTCATTACGATGGTGAATCAGAGGAAAAATCAATAGATAAGGTATGACTGTGTATATTTGCTTATGTATGTTCATATATGTCGTTTGTGTATATTTCTACCACCTTATTTGTTGTGTAATACATAATGTAATTTTTTTTCAGAATGGATAGGACAAATGGAAGAAGAGAACAGTTTAATCTGAAGCAATAAAACAAATGAGACAAGTCTTTCTTTGTACATTAGCAAATGTATATTGATATTCATTTTATTTGTATATTGTCACCACAATATATACCTTTGTAAGAAAGCAAAAATATGTCTGCGCATATTGTTTTAAGTATATTGATATACATTCTTATGTAAAATTCAGTAAACTATTAGTACAATGTTTATCTGTGTAGGTTGCAGTATGTAAATTAGTATACATACTTTCTGTATATTGCAAAATTTATATTGATATATAGTTTGTATATGCGCGTATGGTTAAATGCAAAATGAAGTGACAGTACTGATATATCTATTATGATGTAAAATGTATATTGATATACAGGTTGTATATACAGTTTATGCCATTTTTGTATTAGAGACAAAACTGTTTGAAATGTGTTACTTATGATATCGATTTGCTTAAGCTTCTTTTATGGTCATGTTTTATACTGATTTGAAATTGCAATATTACGGTCTGATATATATTAATAGTTTATTCAACTCATATATCATCAATATACACATTTTGGTTGGAACAATTCCTAACCTAAACAATAATTGCAATGTTTCATTCTACAAAAAATATTGTTACATTGCTCTATGTTTCAAACTGATATAATTAAATTACAACAGCTTCATGTGAATCTTAAACCTGGGTTGGTCCACCCAATATCCGAATAATGTGTTTCTAAACTTTTTACCAATATGCTCGAGCAGATTAACCATGACACGAATAATGTTGTGGTCCGATTATATCATTAATCTGGTATTCCACGTTTGCAAAACTCTGGTCTTGTAAAACAAGGATGACAGTTGAAATTCATAAATAAGTTAGTATACATTTTTAATATACAGGCAGTTTTAAAGATCTAATATCATTAATATTATAATAAATGTATATTAATATACGATTGTCAGTATACAGTTTGATTTATGAGTCATTTACATTACTTGGTCTCCATATTCCAAATAAAAGAGATATTAGTATGCAAATAATGTATATCAATATACAGATTGTTTACATCAATACTGTTCATGTGTGCATAGTATCTTTTAGGGGCATGAACCTATACTATATACCATTACCAAAAGGGTTCATTTTGCCCACCCTAGGGTTTTAGTATTGTCATGCATCAATACTGTACATGCGTGCGCATTATCTTTTAGGGCTAGGCATCTATATTGTACATTGTTAGCAAAAGGGCTCATGTTTACCCAACCTAGGGTTATATTATCGCTAGACCTAAGTACTATTCATGCATGCAGAATATCTTTTAAGGGTACTCATGCATAAACAATATTTATGCTTGACGATACTAAAACCTAGGTTGGGCAAAATGAACCCTTTTTGCTAATGATGTACAATATAGATGCCTACCCTTAAAAGATACCGTGCACTCATGTACAGTATTGATGCATGTACAATATACATCTTGACTTATAAGTCATGTACATTAGTTGGTTTCCATATTCCAAATAAAAGGGATATAAGCAATTTACAGATGAGTTATTTTCAACGATACAGTTTCTATTGTATAATGCTAATAGGCATTTTTTATACGGATTGTATGTCAGCAATACAAATGTATATCAGTAGAATACATCACAAATCATAACGCAACAATGGTTGTATTATAGTTGGTTTCCACGTACAAAATACAAGTAAGACCATCGTACAAATTGCAAATAGTGATGGCATTCTGCTGTATATTGCTAATAGGCATTTTCTATCCAGACTTTATATCATCAATACATCTGTATATCATCAATCAACAACAATACCCATGTGGCATTTGTATTCGTAAAATGCACCCAAACCACACCTATTTATTATATACACCTTGTGTGTTAAATTAGTTTATTAATTACACCACTCCAAATTTTAGTTATTTAGGAGATCTCATTATTTTAGGGAAGCGCGATCAAAAGATTCAAATTTCAGTTTCTTTCCTTGCTATCATAATAATCTGATTTTGATCGTGTTCATCATTCATACTTTCAATTCTAATTTCGATTTCTTTCCTTGTGATCACAATATTCAGTAATTCGATTTCTATAACAACAATCTGATTCTGATCGTGTTCATCGTGGTCAGGCGAATCTAATCTCGACCTTGAATATCTCAATACTTCCCTATCTTAGTTTTTTTTATTAATTCCTATTTTAATTAATGATTCCTAGTTGATTACTTCCATATCTCAGTCGAATTCTAAGTTCTTATTTCTCTGTTCGATTTTTTTCATTCTCTCCTCTATTTCCAATATGTTCAATTTTTCTTATCTATTTGAATCAATCATGTCCCGAATATCTCTTTTGATTCATTATGATGGTTCATAGAAATCGTATTATGCGTTGAATTTTGTATCATGGAAATCGAAAATCGAATTATGCGTTGAATTTTGTATCATGCAAATATATACTGTATAATAGAAAAACCTTGTTTCAAACTAATTTGTGCTTCGATTCAGAATCAATCCTGTCTCAAATTTCTCTTTTGATTCTGTTAGTCCCTATGCGTACACTCACTGAGTCAGGGGGGTGAATGACTTACTCAAGAACTTATAACACTTTTTTTATAATAACTTTCTTCGCTGAGTGAGGTCAGCTGGCTGAGTAAAATAACTGGAAAATGCGATTAAGTAAAGAATACAAAGATTTTATACTGGTTCGGTAACCTGTGCTTACATCCAGTCCCGAGAGAGTGTCTCGGCTTTAATCCACTAATCTCAACTCCTTCATTTTATTTGTATATTATCACCATAATATATACCTATGTAAGAAGGCAAAAATATGTCTGCGCATATTGTTTTAAATATATTGATATATATTCTTATGTAAAATTTAGTAAACTGTTAGTACAATGTTTGTCTGTGTATGTTGTAGTATGTAAATTAGTATACATACTTTCTGTATATTGCAAAATTTATATTAATATACAGTTTGTATTTGCATGTATGGTTGAATGTAAAATGAAGTAATAGTACTGATACATCTATTATGATGTAAAATGTGTATTGATATACAGTCTGTATACATAGTTTATGCCATTTTCGTATTAGAGACAAAACTGCTTGAAATGTGTTGCTTATGATATCGATTTGTTTAAGCTTGTCTTATGGTTATGTTTTATACTGATTTGAAATTGCAATATTACGGTCTAATATACATTAATAGTTTATTCAACTCGTATATCATCAATATACACATTTTGGTTGGAACAACTCCTAACTTAAACAATAATTTCAATGTTTCATTCTACAAAAAATATTGTTACACTGCTCTATGTTTCAAACTAATATCATTAAACTGCAGCAGCTTCGTGTGAATCTTAAACCCGGGTTGGTCCACCCAATATCCGAATAATGTATTTCTAAAATTTTTACCAATATGCTTGAGTAGATTGGCAATGAAATGAATAATTTCGTTGTCCGATTCTATCATTAATCTGATATTCCACGTTTGCAAAACTCCGGTGTTGTAAACTAGTGATAACAATAGTAATTCATAAATAAGTTAGTATACATTTTTAATATATAGGCAGTTTTAAAGATCTAATATCGCTAATATTATAATAAATGTATATTAATATACGATTGT
This sequence comes from Euphorbia pulcherrima, assembly GCA_947683365.1. NCBI lineage: Eukaryota > Viridiplantae > Streptophyta > Magnoliopsida > Malpighiales > Euphorbiaceae > Euphorbia > Euphorbia pulcherrima. Next base: position 60,481,912 of record CANTUS010000004.1, on the reverse strand, counting down.
CAATATACAGTTTGATGTATGAGTCATGTACATTACTTGGTCTCCATATTCCAAATAAAAGAGATATCAGTATGCAAATAATGTATATCAATATACAGATTGTTTACATCAATACTATTCACATGTGCATAGTATCGTTTAGGGGCATGCACCTATATTGTCCACCGTCACCAAAAGGATTCATTTTGCCCACCCTAGGGTTTTAGTATTGTCATGCATCAATACTATACATGCGTGTAAATTGACTTTTAGGGGTAGGCATCTATACTGTACATCATTAGCAAAAGGGTTCATGTTTGCCCAATCTAGGGTTATATTATCGCCAGACACAAGTAATATTCATTCGTGCAGAATATCTTTTAAGGGTACTCATGCATAAAAAATATTTATGCTTGACAATACTTAAACCCCGGGTTGGGCAATATGAACCCTTTTTGCTAATGATGTACAATCTAGATGCCTACCCCTAAAAGATACCGTGCATGCATGTACAGTATTGATGCATGTACGGTATACATCTTGACTTATGAGTCATGTACATTAGTTGGTTTCCATATTCCAAATAAAAGGGATATAAGCAATTTACAGATGAGTTATTTTCAACAATATAGTTTCTATTGTATAATGCTAATAGGCATTTCTTATACGAACTGTATATCAGCAGAATACATCACAAATCATAACACAATAATGGTTGTGCATTAATTGGTTTCCATGTACAAAATATAAGTAGAACCATCATACAAATTGTAGACAGCGATGGCATTCTACTGTGTATTGCTAATAGGCATTTTCTATCCAGACAATATATCATCAATATATCTGTATATCATCAGTCAACAATAATACCCATATGGCATTTGTATTCGTAAAATACACCCAAACCAAACCTATTTATTATATACACCTTTTATGTTAAATTAATTTATTAATTACACCACTCTAAATTTTAGTTATTTAGGAAATCTCATTATTTTAGGGAAGCACGATCAGAAGTTTCAAAGTTTGATTTCTTTCCTTGGTATCACAACAATCTGATTTTGATCGTGTTCATCGTTCATACTTCTAATTCTAATTTCGATTTCTTTCCTTGCGATCACAACAATCTGATTCTGATCGTGTTCATCGTGGTCGGGTGACTCTAATCTCGACCTTGAATATCTCAATACTTCCCTATCTTAGTTTTTTCGATTAATTCCTATTTCAGTTAATGATTCCTAATTGATTACTTCCATATCTCAGTCAAATCCTAAGTTCTTATTTCTCTGTCCAGTTTTTTTCACTGTCTCCTCTATTTCCAATCTGTTCAGTTTTTCTTATCTATTTTGAAGCAATCATGTCCCAAATTTCTCTTTTGATTCACTATAATGGTTCATGGAAATCGGATTATGCGTTGAATTTTGTATCATGGAAATCGGAAATCGAATTATGCGTTGAATTTTGTATCATGGAAATATCTACTGTATAATAGAAAAACCCTGTTTCAAACTAATTTGTGCTTTGATTCAGAATCACTCATGTCTCGAATTTCTCTTTTGATTCTGTTGGTCCCTATGCATACACTCACTGAGTTAGAGTGGGGGTGAATGACTCACTCAAGAACTTACAACACTTTTTTTTTAATAATAACTTTCTCCGCTAAGTGAGGTCAGCTGGCTCAGTAAAATAACTGGAAAATGTGATTAAGTAAAGAACACAAAGATTTTATACTGGATCGGTAACATGTGCTTACATCCAGTCCCGAGAGAGTGTCTCGGCTTTAATCCACTAATCTCAACTCCTTCAATTTATTTGTATATTGTCACCACAATAAATACCTATCTAAGAAGGCAAAAATATGTCTACGAATATTGGTTTAAGTATATTGATATACATTCTTATGTAAAATTTAGTAAACTATTAGTACAATGTTTGTCTGTGTATGTTGCAGTATCTAAACTAGTATACATACTTTTTGTATATTGCAAAATTTATATTGATATACGATTTGTATATGCATGTATGGTTAAATGTAAAATGAAGTGATAGTGTTGATATATCTATTATAATGTAAAATGTATATCGATATACAGTTTGTATATAAAGTTTATGCCATTTTCGTATTAGAGACAAAACTGCTTGAAATGTGTTACTTATGATATCGATTTGCTTCAGCTTCTTTTATGGTTATGTTTTATACTGATTTGAAATTGCAATATTATGGTCTAATATACATTAGTAGATTATTCAACTTGTATATCATCAATATACACATTTTGGTTGGAACAATTCCTAACTTAAACAATAATTGCAATGTTTCATTCTACGAAAAAAATTGTTACACTGCTCCAAGTTTGAAACTAAAATCATTAAACTGCAGCAGCTTCGTGTGAATCTTAAACCCGAGTTGGTCCACCCAAGATCTGAAAAATGTGTTTCTGAAATTTTTACCAATATGCTTGAGCAGATTGGCCATGACATGAATAATGTCGTTGTCCAATTCTATCATTAATCCGATATTCTATGTTTGCAAAACTATAGTGTCGTAAACCAGTGATGACAACTGCAATTCATAAATAAGTTAGTATACATTTTTAATATACAGGCAGTTTTAAAGATCTAATATCACTAATATTATAATAAATGTATATAAATATACGATCGTCAGTATACAGTTTGATTTATGAGTCATGTACATTACTTGGTCTCCATATCCCAAATAAAAGAGATATCAGTATGCAAATAATGTATATCAATATACAGATTGTTTACATCAATACTATTCATGCGTGCACAATATCTTTTAGGGGCATGCACCTATACTATACACAGTTACCAAAAGGGTTCATTTTGCCCACCCTAGGGTTTTAATATTGTCATGCATCAATATTGTACATGCGTGCACATTATCTTTTAGGGCTAGGCATCTATACTCTACATCGTTAGCAAAAGGGTTCTTGTTTTCCCAACCTAGGGTTATATTTTTGCCAGACAAAAGTACTATTCATGCATGCAGAATATCTTTTAAGGGTACTCATGCATAAACAATATTTATGCTTGACGATACTAAAACCCAGGGTTGGGCAAAATGAACCCTTTTTGCTAACGATGTACAATCTGGATGCCTTCCCCTAAAAGATACTGTGCACGCATGTACAGTATTGATGCATGTACAATATACATCTTGACTTATGAGTCATGTACATTAGTTGGTTTCCATATTCCAAATAAAAGGGATATAAGCAATTTACAGATGAGTTATTTTCAACGATATAGTTTCTATTATATAATGCTAATAGGCATGTTTTATTCGGACTGTATATCAACAATACATATGTATATCAGCAGAATACATCACAAATCATAACACAACAATGGTTGTGTATTAGTTCATTTCCATGTACAAAATATAAGTAGAACCATCATACAAATTACAGAAAGTGATGGCATTCTGCTGTATATTGCTAATAGGCATTTTCTATCAAGACTATATATCATCAATACATCTGTATATCATCAATCAATAATAATACCCATGTGGCATTCGTATTCTTAAAATGCACCCAAACCAAACCTATTTATTATATGCACATTTTGTGTTCAATTAATTTATTAACTACACCACTCCGAATTTCAGTTATTTAGGAGATCCCGTTATTTTAGGGAAGCATGATCAAAAGATTCAAATTTCGATTTCTTTCCTTGCTATAACAATAATCTGATTTTGATCGTGTTCATCGTTCATACTTCCAATTCTGATTTCGATTTCTTTCCTTGCGATCACAACATTCAGTAATTCGATTTCAATCACAGCAATCTGATTCTGATCATGTTCATCGTGTAATCTTGACCTTGAATATCTCGATACTTCCCTATCTTAGTTTTTTTTATTAATTCCTATTTCAGTTAATGATTCCTAGTAGATTACTTCCATATCTTAGTCAAATTCTGAGTTCTTATTTCTTTGTCCAATTTTTTTCATTCTCTCCTCTATTTCCAATATGTTTGGTTTTTGTTATCTATTTTGAATCAATCATGTCCCGAATTTCTCTTTTGATTCGTTATAATGGTTCATGGAAATCGGATTATGCGTTGAATTTTGTATTTTGGAAATTGGAAATTGAATTATTCGTTAAATTTTGTATCATGGAAATATCTACTATATAATGGAAAAACCGTTTTTCAAACTAATTTGTGCTTCGATTCAAAATCAGTCATATCTCGAATTTCTCTTTTGATTCTGTTGGTCCCTATGTGTACACTCAATGTGTCAGAGGAGGGTGAATGACTCACTCAAGAACTTATAACACTCTTTTTTCAATAATAACTTTCTCCGCTGAGTGAGGTCAGCTGGCTGAGTAAAATAACTAGAAAATGCGATTAAGTTAAGAACACAGAGATTTTGTACTAGTTCGGCAACCTATGCTTACATCAAGTCCCGAGAGAGTGTCTCGGCTTTAATCCACTAATCTCAACTCCTTTACCCTAGGAGGAGAAGCCTTTCACATATTCCCCAATTATAGTAAGTACCCTTCAAACTACAATCGCTCACCTACTGACTAGAATACCCTCTTCTATCAGCAACTTACAAAGAGTCCAAACAAGAGCTACACTCAACTCATTGAAACATTGATCCAGTTACAAATGATCTAATATTATAATTGATTGATCTAATCTATTCTCTCTTGTTCTATAGTAAATTCTAGTTGAGTTGTGCTTTCTTGCTTGAACTCCTTTAAAGCTTGTAAATTGACAAAGTCTTTGCTTCTCGGAAATTCAGGTGTAATCACCAAGTTCTAATGCTTGCCTTGTTGATCCTTTTATAGTTGGATTAAGAAAGTAGCCGTTGAACTTATCTTTCCATCTTATGAAATTGACAGCTCAGTAATTCGCCTATTGCTTCTTCTAATAGATCTATTAAGAGATAGAATTGCACCATTGTGAAATACATTTCAATCCGCTAGATTGAAACTCGAGCTCCAATTTCAATTCTTTGTCATTTGAAGTCGGTCTTCCATTAGAGAGAACTCACGCTTACTGGCCACGTGTCTTCATCCCATTCCCTCTGGTATTCTGACATTTTGCGCATGATACAAGGTTGGTAGATCTGTAGAATTACCCGAAGTGGCAATTGACTTGTTGCAGCTTTGCATTGGAAGGCTTTGTCATTTTCTTTGTAAATCTTTGTCTTATGAAGGAATTAATTCTTTTTGTCTTTGTCTCATCAATGTTCCTGCAAAAAGCCACATTAAAAGCAAAGATACCTTTTTACCTTAAAAGGTAAGGTCAGCAGCATTGACAGACTTAAAGTAACTCAGCTAAAAAGATAAAACAAAATGCACACAGCTGAAATAAAATCTAAATATCAAGTGCTGAGTGAATATTACTAAGTCAGCGACTAAGTAGATACTCAGCTAAGAAACCACTCAGAGTTAAACTAAAAAGCTAGGTCAGCGGAGACTCGAAATTCTACCCTTAAATTTATTAACTCCCTTAAAACCATAGACTATTTATTTTAACATCATTATTGATTTAATTATCCCAAACTTAACTTAATTGTTATGATCAAAACTTAAGCACAACTAAGTCGTCTACTGAGTCAGTCCAAACTTGTGCTTGGTTCAACAATCTCCCCATTTTGATCAATGGCAATTAACTAAACGAGAATTAAATCAATAAAATATTTAGATCAGAGTTACCTTATACTTATGCTTGATCTGTCTTTTGTTCAGCATCTTCAATCTACTCAGAGTGAATGCTAACTCCCCCCTAATTCTTGATTCTTCCAGGTTCAACATTCCTCTATACTTCTCATATATTTCTGTAAGAGATCATATATATATATATATATATATATGGCAGAAAATATATGAAGTTAAGAAGATCTCAACTTAGAACATAAAATCTATTCTTTCATTAAATAATAACTTAAGTATAGATAATAATGAGTTAGTCTATACTAAGTTTTACATTGAGTACTAACGATTATTAAAATTCTAGTCTAATCTTTTGGCATAGGCGGGGGTCCCAAATTTTCTCTCCTTTCTTCATAAGCTTTTTGATCCCATTTAGATTTCTTTTCCTTTGGCAGAGCAATCTCCTTGCCTTTCCTTTTTCTGTTCTCATGATATTCTCTTTGTATGCGCTCAAGATCCTTGGATAGGGTGTACAAAAATTCAGCAATCCTCTGTTCTCTTTCCTTCTCATCCTTTTCACGCTTCTCGTGATCCTTCTCCCCCATTGCCATTGCATCCAAAATGTCTTGGGCTCGATGATCAAACGAGCTCAAAGACTCCTCAAAAGTTTCTAGCTGACCATATACATTTGATGAAAAGTTTTGTAAAAGCAGCTCATAAATTTCTTGTGATATCGCATCTTGTTCTCTAAGAAAGGTGAATAAGCCAACTAAAGCGCGGGATTGAGAGAGGTTGACTTGATATTGAGCGCTTAAACCTTCTTTTGAAATCTGGGAGAGACTGGCCAGAGCCTTGGCCAGGTTATTTTCCCTTAGAATCCTCTCCAGCATGGGAGTGCTCCTTATGTGAGTAGTGACTTTATCATGGATTTTATCAATTGCTTCCCCATCGTTGATGACATTTACTTAAACTTGCTTGATTTGGTCTCTGATATCACCAAGTTTCTAGTGAAGTGTAGGCTCCAGTTCAGCATCTGCCATAACTATGTCACTACTCAGAGCTTCTAAAATGTTAAGCCTCTTTAAGGTATTTAGAATAGCTCCCTTTGAGTCCTTAACTCCCTTCAGCATCTCCTCCTTCATTGTCCTTAACTCGGTGTGTAAACCATGATGCTTGGTTACCACTATTAATAGAGCATTAAGGCCATCAATAATAGCATTTAGAAAAGCTGTGTTGTCTTCATTTTCCTTACTGAGTATGCTATATCCATCAAGTACTTTCACCATTGCTTCAAGTAACGGATTAAATTTACTGATCATTGAGTTCCTGAAATCCCTTTCATCATCAAGCACTTTGCAGTTGCTTTCATATATCTTCTCCATCTGCTTTTTAAGCTCTGCAACTTTGAACTTCAACCCACCAGCCTGCCTACCTGTAGTAGATAATAAGGGCAATACATGGGATACAATTGCCTTGACCAAAGAAAATTGGGAAGGTACAGATATGATATGAGCTTTCATCTCTTCAACTGCTTCCATAAAACCTTGCACTGGCTCCACAGCCTTTGTAATCCTCCTCAGAACTTCCTCAGACAATAATGATTTAGCCATCTCAGCATCAATCTTAGCATCAGTCCTCAGTCCTAGAAACCTTACTCTCCCCATCCTCCTTATATATCCCAATTGTTCAATATTTGGGTTGAATTGGGGCTATGGTTGAGGTTGTTGTAGTTGTTCATGTTCAAGAATATCCTCAATAATAGGAGGTCCTCTGACTGGTAGAGGTCCTTCCAAATATAGAGTTTCATGCATCAAAGATCGTATAGGGAAAAGGTATGGGATGATGGCTGTTTGGTCAGAGTTTGGGCTATTTTGGTCAGAGATGGATGTGGATGTGGATGATGCTTGGCTTTCTGGTAGGGGTAAGGCAGAGATTGGTGTAGGTAAGAGTGGTGTTTTGGTGGATGTGTTTGGGAAAGTAAAGGGTTCTTAAGCTTCCTTCTTCTCTTCCATAACAACTACAACAATGAACTCGTTGACCTGAGTCTGTGAATCCTCAGTCAGCTGAGCTTTGTGCTCAACTACATTCTCCTCTTCCTCCTTATCTTCGAGGTCTCCCTTATCCTCATCTATCACTATCTTCATTCTCTTCAATAAACCCCTCTTCCTCTCCTTCCTAGCTTCCTTGGCTTCCTCAGTGGTCAGAGTGACCTGCTGGTCAAAGTTTAGCATATTAAATTCTACAGCCTCAACTTCTTCCACATCATCTTCCACCTCCTGCTCTTCTTGATTTTCAATTCCCTTAAGAGCCCCTATCATCTCCTCTACTACCTCCGGCACTTCCTTGTCACCCAAACTGGCTATAGCCTTCTGCAAAATTTTCTTAGTGCTAGCCTTAGCCTTAGTTGCTGCTGCTACAGCTTTCTCAGCCTTCCTCCTTATAGTAGCTTCAATTTCCTCCTACTTCTTTCTGATTCTCTCTTCCTTAGCAGCTTTCACTCTCTTAGCTTCCTCAACATCTTGGACAACTCCTGTCCCTCTCTTCACCATCAACTTTTTCTTAGGCTAACCTACTTGAGGAATAGGAGCTAATTTAGCTTCCTTTCCTTTGGTAGTAACCTCATCTAGCTGAGCAACATCTACCGTCCTCTTCTTTCCCTCTTCAAGGGCATTTCTTCCTTTAACTCTTCCTCAACTCTCTTTTCTTCCTCTATCTTCTTAGGAGTCGAATCACAAGACTTTTCTTCCTTAGTCCCCTTAGATGATCTTATCTTTTTGGGTGCTTGGGCAACTATAAAAATTGAGCTCTCTGAGCTCTCTTTCCTTTCTTTCTTGGAGTCCTTCCTAACCTCCTTCTTACTACCTTTCTTTTATTCCTCTCCATTTTTGGCTCTGAGCTTGGTTATTCTTTCCAGCTCACTTGCCATAAAGGCATCAAGAGTCTAATCTTCCTCATCAGGTCTGGTTTTACTCATTGGTACAATAGCCTTAGGATCTTTCATTTTGACCTCACCTCTCTTCAGCTTGATATACTTTTTATTCTTGGGCTTTTCTTCACACTTCACTCCATGGAAATGAGCGTTCCTCAAAATTCTAGAATCGATTACTTTTAGTATGATTTTGCTATTCTGTGCCCATCCCTCCATATCTAGCTTATAGGCCCCGCATATCTCCATAACTAGATGCCCATAGACCATATGCTTGGACACCTTTAAAAATCTATGCAAAATAGCCAGAGGCCAGTTTATGCACATTCCTTGAGTTAGAGCATAAACAAACACTCTTTCAAATTTTGAACAACTCCTTGTAGAGGCAGTCTTGGGCAGCAGAACTTTAGTTACAAGCTCATGAGCCTGCTCTCTTCTTTTGTGAACATAGATGCAATCAGTTCACCTGCTTTATAGTCAGAGGGAACTTCTAATCAACAGCGATGTCTACATGATCCTTATCCTTGTCCTTCACAATGCGCATTCTAAGCCTTCTTTCTCGTATACCTAGTAACCTGGTAAGAAGCTTTGGGGTTACATATACCTTCCTTCCCATCATGGTGCTTACAAACACGTCTTGAAAACCTTCCACCATGTGAATTCCTTTGTAGAACTGTGCGAGCAGGCGAGCGGGTTCTTAAATGGGTTAGCACATGGGGTGTGGGGCGCGGGGTGCGATTCGGTTTGATGCAATTCGTGGAAACTGCGGTGTTTAGTCTGGTTTGAGAAAATCCAGTTTGCTTAAATGCTGTGACTTTATGTAAGCCAAAAATGTGATTATATTGAGAAATATATATGCACATTTTATTAAGAAAAGATATTTTTAAAATAAAGCGTTTTTACCTTATTTGAAAATAAAGTCGCCACCCGGTTCAGCTCCATCGGGAATTGTGGTATACTGGTCCAAAATGGGATTTTTATACCAAAAAGAGAATGAGATTCTAAGTTCAAACACGATAGTTACTCATATTGTTCAAATTTTTGGATTAACTTTTGGAATTTTGGAATTTATGGCAATTTATGCATTACAAGGCTTTATTTAGGAATTAAATTCAAGAAATAAAATGGGCACTATAACGGCTTAATAATTAGATATTTTCCATCGAAATTTTGGCAGAGTAACGGCAGCGTTTGGGTCTTGGCCTGGAAACTCGGATAGAGTTTCCCCTCATTCTGGATGTTTCATCCGTACCTGTGAGCTTATTTACACATATTATAGTTTAAGTGGCTCCAGTGGCTCACTTAACCTGAGAAATGAAAATGCAATGTGAAATAATAGAGTAATAAAAATGAATTTTAAAGTCGGGCTTAAAGCCGATTACCCTCAGTTTACCTTTTCGTCTGTCTAGGATGACTTGAGAGTTGGTGTGGGATCGAAGTTGTCGAGAGTTGTGATTTGGTTGGAAAATAGATTTAACCCAAGTTATGGTTATAATCTTGGATTATTTCTACAGGAAATGTAAAATGTAGCTCGTTTTTAGACCAAAGATCACTGTAGGATCTTAATCTAAAAAGATCGGAGACTGAGCTTATACCGAGTGTCGGTGATGAAGCTCGAATCTGGAAGTGTTTTGACAGAGTTTCATGGCTTTAGGAACTCCCGGAATTGGAAAAGGACACAAAGGTAATTTTAGAAATCTATAAAAATTTCATCTATTGAGAAATGAGGGGGGTGACCCCGTATTTGTAATAGGGTGGTAATTAGCCGGTGGGCTAATTACATAGGTAATTAGCCGGCGGGCTACTTACCTATCTGACAAGATTTTACATTAGATCTCGTAAAATCTTACCAGATCTCGGTAAGATTTGATTTTTTTATTGTAAATAGGTAATTACCAGGCGGGGAGATTACCTATGTTTGACCAAACTTTGACTTTTTGATTTTTAGTAGAAAATGCTAAATTGGAGCTTCCCTAGAATGTGGATTTTTGAATTTTGGATTTTGGATGACAATTCGGTCCCTTTTGACTCATTTGTCTGATTGCTGAACGAAATAGGCATTATTCCTCATCGGGGCCGCAACTGACCTGTGCTAACAGTTTGTCCCTTGCATACATTAATTTTGTGCTAGAAATTTTGTTGTATGCGAAACAAACAAAATAGTGTGTATGAAATGTAATGAGGTAAAATATTTTTAATCGACAAATTTTGAAATAAAATATATTTTTCCCCTTCGATTAAAAATTTATTAATGAGTTGCATGAGGTTAAAAATTGACCGAGGGTCGAAATAAATATTTTTGGATGCTTAATGCGTGAGTTACTGAGTAAAAACAGATTTTAGGTCCGCTCGTTTTGAAAACAATGCAGAGAATGGTTGAAATATGCAAAATTGAAAAAAATTTCAAAATATACGTAATTAGCCGACGGGGTAATTACCTATATAATGGTAACTTTTATAGCCGTTACGCGTAATCACATGGAACGCATAAACGCGTGACAGCTGGATAGGTAATTAGCTTGCAGGCTAATTACCTGCAGTCTATAAAAACAGCAGCTTGGCTCCCATTTTCTTCACACAAACATGTCTTCTTCTTCTCTCTTGCGGGTTTTACTCCCTTTCTTCGAAATTTTTTGCTTTCTAGCCATTTTTGACAACGATTTCCTTCATTTTCTTCCCCTTTTTGCCCCTTCTTTTCAGATTTTGTGGGGTGTCCATGTGGTTCAAGCTTTATAATATCCGCTTAGATCTGCCAGCCGTCTAAGTGACTACTCGGAACGTGCTTATCGATGGGCAGTAAGTAAAATTATCTGAGGTTCCCGCCGATGCTTTGTACGGGCTTCCGTCGAATTGGATGTGTCACGAGATCCATCCGGGGAATCCTATTTCGCCTGCCTTGAAGCCTTTCGATCATCTTTCTCGGATTTTTGTAAGCCTTACTGCTGCTTTTGTTTTGCGCAATCACTTATCTATTTTATTGCTTGTTTATTTTATGCGATGATTCATTTAATGCAATGATTTCTTCGATAATCATATCATTTATCGAGAACTGGTGTGTGATATATGTGTATGCATTTTTCAGGTAACCAAGCATGAGGGTGCTAGCATTGCCCACTTCCATAAGTGGTATAAGGTGCTATCTCTTGGTGCTAAGGCCATTGCCGATGAGACGTCCTTGGGGAGGATGGTGAGGAACTTCAAGTAAGTAAGGCATCATAATCCGTACATCCCACCTGGTACTTCTACCTACAATCTGAGCAGGTGGTTTGACACCACTCATACTTTCCACTTCTATTATGGGGGGTATACCATCACTCCGCTGGATAACCTGTGCCATCATAGGTCTCCCTTTTGACGGTGATGTGATCCATTTCAATGCTTGCTTTACTTACCATAACTTCAATGTGGAAACCATCGAGTCTTTGATAGGCTACTCTAGGGATAAACCTGGGCAAATTTCTTGTGAGAAACTCATGACCTTCTAGACTACTGGGGATAGAAGGCATTTGACTTCCGCCTACGAGGCTAGAGCTTTTATGGCCGCCACTCTATCATGGCTGTGTTTTCCCACTGGGGGTTCGATCGTGAATCTTCATATCCTGCCGGCCTTAATTGATCCAGCCCATTTTGATGAGTACGCCTGGGGTCGAGCCATACTGGTCATCTTTATTGGGTCCTTGACCAGTATGTGAGGAATAGGATTGGCAAGTTTAAGTCTTGTCTCCAGATTGTCTATGTAAGAACTTAGCTCTTTTTCTTCTTTATGAGTATTCCTGGCTTGTCTTTCGGCGCTCTAATTTCTTTTATCTTCTTTACACATCTGGTTTTTGAGATGGGGATCCTCCCAGGGACCAAGCTCGTACGAGGTAGTAGCTTCCCATTTTGTCCTCGGCTGCCGCATTACTGGCGAGGTTGGGAGATGGAGTCTCAATCTGTGCTTTTCGCTCACCTTCGCAATTTATCTTCGAAAAGGGTATGCTTTATGATTTTTTTTATTTGCTTTGATTGCTATATCTGCTACAATTATTGTATCAATGTTTGGTCTTTTCTTTCTAAAAGATTAAGACGCAAACCTAGGGTCATGATCTCCACTGGCCAGAGGTTCTAAGACGAGTTGGGGAGTTTACGAACACCCGACTGACCATAAAGACTCCTTTCTCTTTGGAGTGGTACTTGGGAGAGCGAATTCAGGGTTGGCATCTCCCTCCTAGGTAGCGTTCCATCCCTCAGGAGGTACCCCGATGGATTTTCTGGCCATATAGCTTGCCCGACTTTGCACTTTTGGCCTCTAGTGGTTTACCCAGCGCCTTCTCAAAGCGGGTCGGGGGATACAAGGAGTTTTGCCACTCACAGCTGCTTGGATGGCTGGAGATGGATTTCATTATTGTCTAGCCTGAGTCAGACTTTCGTAATCTTGCTGAGGATGATGGCCCTTCGACTTCTACCCCTAGCGGCCAGGGGGGTCGCCTGAGGCAGTCCAGATGATGATACGCCCTCTTTACCAGCTTAAACTTTTTTCTTGCCCTTTTATTGTTGTGCTAATTTTGCCTTGTCATCTTTGTAGGATCACCAGGGTAGGAAGAGACCTGCGTCTACTTCGGATCACGTGGGTAGCTCTTCCACTTCGTCTGTTCCATCTCAGGGTCTACTGATGGTAGAGGGACATTGGGGGTTTCAGTATCAGTCACCCATGTCTCTAATGTACCATCCTAACCTAAGTATCTATATACCGGTGATTCTGCCTAATCTGGATCTCGAGCATCCGGTGGCCTTCTATCCGGCCGATACCACTCATGTGAGCTTCTTTTGCCTTTTCCTCTACTTCCCTTATAATCTGGGATTGTGATGGTTCTTGGCTTATCCCCGATCCTTTGTTCTTGTAGGTCCCCATTGCTGATAGCATCTCTAATTAGGGATATATTCAATGGCAGCAGTAGTTCGTGATGAACCAAAACTCCAATATGGCGGTACGTTCGATCCCTATAATTTTAATGATTATGCATGGTATGTCATGAAATGCATATATTTATGTTAAAATATTACAGCTAGAGATCCGATGACATCGGGGTCCATTGGGGATGCTCCAAGTGGATGACCTACAGTAGTAGCCGCAGCAGGGATAAGGTGATCCTCCCGAATTTTTTCCTCAGTAGTAGATACGCTTTTCTTTTTTGTTGCTTTTTTTCTTTCTGGGCCATTTGCAGTGCCTTTTTTTCTTATATGAACACATTTTTATTTATGAAAAAATCTTCCCTTTATTCCTTCACTTCGTGCTTTCATTTGTTGTCAATTGAGTTTATCGGGGTAATCTGCCAGAGATTAGCAGATTGCCCCATACGTATAGTGAACTGCTACTCTTTGAGATTTTGCCATGGAGAAGTACATCCATTTTTGCGCAGATTTGAATGTTTATTTGAAGAATTCTGACAGTTGGGACCGTCTCGGGGTTTACGGTCTAGCGCATATGAAGGAATATTGTCACATCTTTATCAAGGACAATGTGGTTCAAGCTGCCATTAGGTTTTGGGACCCTGTGGACAATATGTTTTGTTTTGGAGATCACGAGTTATGCCCCTTGTATGAAGAATACTGTGGGCTTCTGAGGTCTTCAGCTGATATACCTCCAGTCATTCTGATGCACCATTCTGGGTTCTCTGATCTATTGATGAATCATTTTCAGTTACAACGATTGGACATGCATCAATTTATTTGCGACAAGGGCTTGAGGTTGGTTGTGGCTTTTGACATAATCAGGGGACTTTCTCCCAGCGACGCGAGTTGGCTTCCACTCATCTGTTTACTCCTGTTAGGGGTCTTTCTTTATGAAGTGCCTACTATGGTTTGCAGCTTTGCCTTCCTGACAGTTGTTGATCAGATGCTGGAGGGGAAATCTCCCATCACGGTGAGTTTGTTGAGACATTAATCTTTGTACGTGCTTCCCAAAATAGAACCGAAGCTACTACCAGGGGCTGCAGGCTTCTCCTGTAGGTAAATTTTATTTGAGCCTTTCTTTTGCATGAACCGCCCTTTTAGGTTTTCAATCCATCAAGCTTGTCTTAATTTTTGCCTAGATTGCCTTTTCAGGTTTTTAATCCAGCAGGCTATTTTCTTTTTTTTCTTTTTTTTATTTCTCCTCTTTTTTTATTTACTATTTTTTGTTGCTTTTGTAGCTTTGGCTCTGGGACAAGAATTATGTGTTGTCTGTTCCCACAAGCATGGATTATCATCCAAGGTCCTACTGGGCCCGGGGCTCCATAGTTTGTATTGGTAATCATCCATATAGAGAATTTACTGTCGAGGAGTGGGTTTATTTTATGGGTAGTTGAGCTGCTGAGGATATTCGTTGGGTTTGCCCTTGGTAGGGTATCATACATGTGACTACTGATGTAGCTAGAGGTCGCATGGTCCTCATCGGCCTCTCTGAGATCATCACCTACTCTCCTGGTCACTTGTGCAGGTTGTACGGCCATTCTTAGAGGTTTCCTACATCCTTATGCACCTTGATTGGCTCAGAGCTTTCCTACACTCGGGTCTATTATCACGACGTGAGGTGGGCCAGTCGCACCTAGGTGGAGATGAAATACTCCTTGCCTTTTAACATTCATCCTTCTGAGGCTTATAGTATCTGGGTTTGGGTACTTGCGGGCTTCCTACCCTTGGAGAGAGGCTTATTGAGACATAGAGACTCTGCAGCTTTCTTGAGGGTCTTTGAGCTTACCATCAGGTGTCTTTCATTCCTGTGGGAGAATAAAGGCTTTAGGCCTCATCATTCGTCCTTGTCTTTTCTGTTTATTGTTTACAATGTATTTTTATGCGTAATAAAGATGAAATGATGTTGTTTGGATGCGTGTTTCATTAAACAATTCACAGTTTCCATTTAATGCACTCATTTAGTACTTTTAGCATGAATATGTCACTACTAAAGATATTATTTAAATAGGAAGGGTAAATGGTATTTATTCCCAAGAAATGCCCATCGTTGCCTAAGGTTCTGAATGAATTTTACCTAAGACTTTGCTCTTTTATTTTGGGGTCTTTATTTTTACCCAAGAGCCCTCACTAGCTCTTGACAGACGTTTGTATTATTTTTCTTACACGAGATAGTGCCTCAGCTTGTCACAATTTACCGGACTCACGAACTCGTTCCCATCCAGGTCTGAGATTTTCACCGCCCCTTTCCTAAGAGTCTTTCTTACTACATACAGACCTTCCCAGTTCAGTTGGAACTTGCCCTAAGCATCCGTATGCATTTTATGAGACTACGTTAACACTAGATCACCCGTTCTTAAAGGTCAGTCTTGCCCCTTGACTTTTTAGTTGTAAGCCCTGGCCATACATTGTTGGTATAACTGTAAATTTTCTAGTGCAGTTAACCATTTTTCATCAATCAGAGTCAATTCCTTGTGTATCGCTTTTGCCCATTCGTCTTCGGGAAGTTTGGCTTCGAGAGCTACGCTTAATGATTTGATTTCCATTTCAATGGGTAATATCATCTCCATCCCATAGATGAGAGAAAAAGGAGTTTGACCCATAGGGGTTTTGACACTAGTTCTGTATCCCCATAAGGCATAGGGCAAATGATCTGCCCAATCTCGGTAGTTGGAAATCATCTTGGAGAGGATTTTCTTTATTGCCTTATTAGTCGCTTCTACATCTTGGTTGGCTTGAGGGTGATAGGGTGAAGAGCGATGGTGGTCAATCCCGTGCTACCCAACAAAGTGGGTTATTTCTCCTTAAAACTGTACACCGTTGTCACTTACTATATGGTGAGGAATACCGTACCTGGCAAAGATATGTCGCTGGTCATCTTCTTGGCGATGATGTTTGTGTATGATTCTGCCTCAACCCACTTATAAAAGCAATCGACGGCCACTATAATAAAGCGATGCTCATTAGTCAAAGATGGTCTTATTCCATCGATGATGTCGATGCCCCAGGCTGAGAATGGCCAAGGCGTCGTCAAGCTTTGCAACTTTGTGGGTGGTAAGTGGATCACATCCCCATATATCTGACAAGCATGGCAAGTCTTTTCTTCTTGAATACAGTTAGCCAGCATGGTTAGCTAAAAGTATCCCATTCTTTGGATCTTCTTTGCCATCATGACACCATTCATGTATGGACTGCAGTCTCCCAAATGTACCTCTTTCAATACCCTTTCAACTTCCTATTGGGCTAGGCACTTTAACAATAGGCCATTGGATGACCTCTTAAATAGATCTCCTTTAACCAGGCAGAATTGCATAACTAGCTTTCTTAGAGTATTTCTATCAGAATCCGTAGCCTCAACCAAAAATTCACCATTTTTGAGGATCTTGACAATGTCAGAGTACCAAGGTTCTTCCTTACTTAGGGCGTCATTTATCATATGGATGTAATATAGAGCTCGGGTTGTCTCCATAATAAGAGGCTTGATTGGCTGCTTTTGGGGCCCTTCCCATATGGAGGCTAGAGTAGCCAATGCATCTACCATTTGATTTTCCTCGCGAGGCATGTGACAAAATTTGCATTTGCTGAACATTGCGGCTTTTCTCCATATAGCCTCTAAGTAAGGTCTGAGGGATTCCTCCTTTAATTCCCAGTCCCCTGTGACATGCTTGATGACCAAAGCTAAATCGTCGATGATTTTTACCTTGTCTGCCCTAAGAGTGATTAGGGCAGACATCCGAAATAAATAAGCTTTGTATTTTGCCCCATTATTTATGGTGAGAAATTCCAATCGCTTTAACAGAGGTATGAGTACTCCATCGGGCATTATGATGATGACCCCTAAACCAACCCCTCGCTTGTTAAGAGCACCATCGAAGAACATGGTCCATTTTTCGGGATTCTCTGTAATGTTTGTGAAACATTCATTAGGAAACTCTAGGTTTTCCTATTCTCCTTCCTCAAGTGGTTGATTTGCTAGAAATTTGCCCACTACTCTACCTTTGATAGCCTTCTTAGTGACATACTCGATATCGAATTCTGACAGTAGTAAGAGCCACCTGGCCAGTTTTCCAGTTAATGAGGGAGCCTGGCACAAATACTTCATTGGATCCACTTCCATGACCGCTTGGACTCTGAGCTTCTTGGTGTGCCAGACCATGGCGGAATAAGTTTTCTTTATGATGGTGTATCAGGTTTCATATTCTAGCAATTTCATGTTAAGGTAATAAACCGCTTGTTCCTTCTTATCTTCATGTTCTTAAACAAACACGACTCCCACTTATGTCTCTTCTATTACTAAGTAGAGAATGAGTGGCTTTCCAAGAATTGGTGGCTTCAGCACTAGAGGGTTTATTAGGTAAGCTTTAATTCTATCAAAGGCTTCCTGACATTGGTTGTTCCCCTTTCTTGGCTATTGTTTCCTTAAGAGATTAAAGATAGGCTCACATGTGGTAGTCAACCCTGCTATAAAGCGATTGATGTATTATATGGACTCCAAGAAACTTCTGACTTCTTTCTAGGTTTTTGGCACAGGCATTTCTCTGGTGGCGTTAGCCTTATCAGGATCCATCTCTATACCTCTCTTGCTAACCACGTGCCCCAGTAACTTGCCTGATGTGACTCCAAATATGCATTTCTTTAGGTTGAGACGAAGATTGTATTTCTCTATTCTTATGAAGAATCGCTCTAACACTATCGGGTGCTATTCTGGCATGGAAGATTTCACAAGCATGTCGTCTATATAGACCTCGACTTCTTTGTGAATCAAGTCATGTAGCAATGTTGTGACTGCTCATTCATAAGTTACCCCTTCTTTTTTTAGTTCAAAAGGCATTAACCTAAAACAGTAAGTCACCCATTCCAAGATGAACACGGTCCTAAACTTGTCTATTATGTTCATGAGGATCTGGTGATAAGGAATACATGGCTGCTTTAGCTGTGCTATTTATCAGAACATCGATGTGTGGTAGCGGGAAATCATGTTTAGGGGTGGCCTTATTCAAGTCCTTGAAGTCAACGCAAACTCAGACGTCGCCATTCTTCTTGGGTACAGGAACTACATTGGACAGCCAAGTTGGGTATTTGATAACCTCGACAAAATTAGCCTTGATCTGTTTGGCTACTTCTGCTTTGACCTTTTCAGCCCATTCTAGGAGTATTCTTCTCATCTTTTGCTTCACTGGCCAAAATTTTTGGGTCAGTGGGAATCTTGTGCTTGACGATGTACCGATCAAGGCCTGACATATCTTTGTGAGACAAAGCGAAGGCTAAAACATGATTTTTCAATACTTTTATCAATTCTCTCTCTTGTTTAATGGGCAATGGATTGGAAATGTATACCATTTTTGGATCATCTTCCGTATTTAAGTTAATTTCTTTTGTAAGATCATTATTGATGTTAAAGATGCTAGATGAATGCGGAATGGATGCATGGAATTGTAATCAGAAACACAATCCAAATAAGCAAATTTCTTCATCTTATTACCATCATAAAGTACATAATTCATTTCAAACAAACTAGAAACAGAAATGAAAGACTCATCCTAATTGGTAGGGTCAAGCTTCGCAGCAGATGATTCTCCTATAGTAGCTGGCTTCAACAGGATGTCCTCATCATCTTCCTCTTGTACCTTTGCCTTGCCCTTCATAGTTGTGATCATGTCCATGATGGTTTGGCTCAAGTTACCTCCCTTACTCTTTGCTTCTTCCACTATCTTGAGTTGTACTTGAAGGTGTTTGGTTAGGGTGTCGTGGATCTCCTCCTCTTTGCTCAGCTTCTTGACCTTCTTTTGGTACATCAAACTTGATCTGACCTGGGATTACCCCTGCTTCTGGCTGATGACTTGCTCCTTTCAATACGCAAGTTATGAGACCTCCAGCATGCTTACTATAGCTGACCATGTTTGATAAAATCTTGAACCCTGGAACTGTCTTTCCCTAGTGAGTGACAGGCTTAGGTGCCCCATAGTAGGGCTATTGCGATTTCTTCTGAAAGATTGTCTTGTGGGCGATTCTTCTAGGGCCTGTGCAGTCGAGTCCTATAGGCTTCCACTCCCTTGCCCCTATATTGAAGGTCGGTATTCCCTATTCGTAGGCACCTAGTCCCTTGCCAGGAGTGTGGTGCTTTTGCATGTATCCTTGAATCCATGGGCCCTAGTGTACCTCTGATTGCTTGTTTAATTCTTGCCCAATTATGGCTGTGGTAAATCCTTTCATATGGCTTTCTCCCATTTCTAGTGCCGCCACCACTGACACCTCATCGGCCTCCAGAGTGACGATCTTTCCGCGAAACGGGATCTTGATCTTCTGGTGAAGAGTGGATGGAACCCCTCCCAGAGCATGGAACCATGACCACCCAAGCAGTATAGAGAAGGTTATTGGGATATCTATAATCGTGAAAAGTACTATAGATGAGACTTCACCGATAGTAACTTCTACTTTAAATGTGCCAATAACTGTCCTCTTGGAGTTGTCATAGGCCTTGATAACTATTGTGGATTTCTTTAGGTCCTTCTCAGTTAGGATTAGCATAATATCCCTAGGACAGACAATCAATAATGAGATATCATCGACCATTATACAGGGCATGATGTGCCTGAAAACACTAGCCTTCAAGTAGAGAGCCTTGTTATGGTGAATGCCTTCGTCAGGTAAATCCAAGCTCGAGAAGATGATGTCGAGGATAACAGTGCTAGTCTCGCTGTTAAGTAGTGCGCAGACCTATTTGGGTGATACCAGGGGAGATGTTTCAATTTCCATCAGCTTTTTAACGATATCAAACTTGTGATCTTGAGAACCTAGGAGTAGGTCCTAGATACTCATCTTAGTTGTAGTGGCCTTTAGTTGATCCACAATTGGGCTTTCTACCTATCCTAAGGATTTAACAAAAGTAGGAGGTGCCGGGGGCTTAACCCCAGGTGCAGTTGGGGCTACTGATCTAGTGACTTTTCCTCCTCTGGTGATAGGAGTGACTACTTGGGTTGGCGAGTTTGTCATTTCAAAGACCTCGAACTCGTCAAAATCTTCATCGAGTGGTATCTCCCCCAAGTTAATAGGCTTGTTCATAGGAGCTGGTGCTTTGGTAGAAAAAGGCCATTGTATGAATGGAACTTTTTTAGGCTGCTTTTCTGGAATGACAAGGTTCTCTTGTAGGATTTTGCATAAGACAGGGTTGGATTCTTACCTGATCATATAAATGGACAAAGAGGCTCCGTCAGTTAGTTCTTCTTCATCAAACATACTTGGCGCATCGTTATAGGTGATTTGCTAGTCCTTATACTTATTCATGTACCATGGGTATTCTTTGGCTAATTCCACTGACGTTGGACAGATAGTGTTGGTTGCTTCCCATTCCTGGTTTCGTAAGGGGTTTCCGTGTTTGTCTAACTTGGGAGTTGAGTTTTCTGGCGGGTTGACCCATGTGAGGTAGTCAATGAATTGCATAGCCAAAACATTCCTGAATGATTTCTAGTAAAATGTCAGCCCTTCATACCAAATGACTGCCTTTTCTCGGAGAGTGCAGCGGAACCTCTTGGGCCAGTGGGTATAGTGAATGTATTTTTCGATCTTTATTTTCACGAATTCACGGATGTGTGAGCATGGCCTTGTGCTTTCGTCATAGAATATAGGGTAAACTTTGCCTAGATCCGAGTTTTGAATGCGGTAACTAGCCCAGTCAATTCATTTTTAGCATGGATTCTCTCCATAATGTACTCCCAAGAAGTTTCTTGCCCCTCGTCTTGGATCATGTTAATGACATGTTCGCTATCCGAGTCGAAGTCCGTAAACTCTCTGAAATCATCACTTGCTGCAGACCATAAGGCGCCTGGGGAGTCATGCTCTAGAGAGGACATATACCTCTCGGCACCATCATAGTCAACCATCATGCCATTGGGGAAGGGATCCTAGTACTCGAAATCTCCCGATAAGTGACTTAGCTCATCATTTGAAAAGGTTTCTAATTTGTACCCCAAGTTATCTACTTTGCTTTCATCTTTGTGATCCGATTCGCTAGAGTCCAAAAATTCTTCTGCTTCCTCATCTGAATCTTTGAAAGGTTGTGGCTCAAAGATCTAGTTTGGTGTGTGCTGAGCTCGGATATCATCATCAGAATTTTCTTCTAGATCCTCTTCGGGGTCTTCCTCAAGATCTTCCTCAGGCTCCTCCTCGGGATCTTCCTCGTGATCTTCCTTGGGATCTTCTTCAAGATCTTCCTCGGGATTCATTCTGACCTCGACTCCTTCCATGGCTACATAGAATTTAGACACCATAGCCCGTATATTGGTGAATGTTTCCTCCACATGAATACCATATGTTGTAATGTCGGTATAGATTTCTCTAAATGGGTCTCGCTCACCTTCGTCTAGGTTTAGGCTGAGATACCTTTGCTGGTCTTTATGGTTGTTCCATGCCTATTCAGGATCATATAGTTCTTAGGTTTCTGGATATGCTGCCCCGTAGGAGCTCCCAAATTCAAACAAGCTTGTTCCGATGTAGTTTGGACTCATGTAATCTGGGGGAGTATATGTAGGAGGTTGTGGAGGAGGGATATCCTGTCAGCCGGTATTATGCCAGTCTACCCGTGGTGCCAACCACTAGCAAAGTTCATCCGGGTACAGCTCAGATGCCCTAAAGTAGTGGAGGAAAGATCTCTCCTTAAAGTACTAGTTCTAATGTCCTTCCAATGGCATTGCATCGTACCAGTCCATGGTCGGCCCTTCTAAGAATCTAGGGAATTGAGATGCAAAACCCATCATAGCTATTCCCTATTCATGCATAAACCAAAGGAATTCCTCTACATGTTCTTTCAGGTCGGAGTCTCCTCGGTATATGAGGTGTGGTGGCACTTGGTATTGATCCAACCCTTCTCTCTTCATTCTCAGGATGTATTGGTCTACCATGTAGATGATATCCATGTTGTCAAAGATCATATTGTCCCCCATCCTGGGTCATGTCGGAAGTTATCTGTCATATCGATACCGTATTCGTCGGCCTCTACATGAATCCCGATGGCATTCACAGTAGCTTGAAAGTTTGTCAGAGGATTAGTCTGATTGCTTAGTTTCTTCTCAGTTTCTTTCATTCTCCCATCAGCTTTCATCTGTTGTAGATCTTTTAGCAGTCGGGTGCATTCGTTGGTGTGGTGCCCTTTGGTTACATGATAAGCATAGAAATTATCTCTGTCTGCCGCGGTAGGCAAAGTAAATGGCTTGATGCTCTGGACTTGATCAGATTTTCTCAGTTTGGTGAATATCTATGACAATGATTCTACCCATGGGGAGATAGATTGGTGAGTATGCACCTGAGTGGCTGCTACAACTTTTGCTGGAGCCTTTGGGGACTCAGAATTACCTTGCTTGGAGGATCCGCCCTTTTCCTAGTATCGAGGTTTAGTATAAGCTTATTGTCCTTGCTTCTGTGCTCGATCTTCTTCCTCATACTTTTCAAGTCTCTTGGCATAGTCTACCATGTTGTTGAAGGTGTCGAACCTTTTCATTTTCATTTCATCGAGGTATTTTGGGCTAGAGCCTTTGATAAGCTTTACTATCAGGGCATCTTGGTCGGGTGCCCCTATTATAAGTACACGAACAGCCATCCACCTCAGGTAAAATTCTTCAAAGGACTCATTTGGCCATTGTTTCATTCTCTTAAGGTCTTGCAAGGTAGTCTTGACCTTCAGATTGAAGGCATAATTTTCTAGGAACACCGAGCATAGCTTTCTCCAATCAGATTTCACGTCCATTGGCATCCTCATGTACCACTCAGAGGTGGGGCCTCGTAAAGTAGCTTGGAAAATATTGACTATATGAACTTTGGGGATGTTCATGCTCGTCATAATCTAAAGATAACCCTCCACATGCGCATGGGGAGGTCTAGTACCAGCATACGAGCTATGTAAGGTATCACAAAGTTAGCCGGATGGGCTTCTGACTCTTTTGGTAAGAATCAATCAATATCCATATATTGCTCATTGGAGGGAGCAATAGATTTGTCTTTACTTGGGGATAGCTTCTCCATGTTTGCCATTTTTGCCTTTAAAGCTGCTATTTTAGTCTCTTGCTCTTGGTTTTTTTAGCTTTAGCAGCACTCAACCTTTCCCAAATATCAGGGAATTCTAGAGCGTCAAGAATTCTTTCGAGCGATTGTCCAACTACATCATCATCTACCATCATGGTTTCGGGTTCTGGATAGGAGAAGAATCCGGCCAGACATTCAATTAGTGGCGGGGGTATGACTTTTAGGCTTTCCATAATATGCCTTAGCCTTCTTTTCTCTCGCTTCCATCCTGAGAATGCAAGAGATCAAGTGTAAGTAAGTGCACTGGAGATGGCTCCAAGCTTTATTTTCCTTGGCCCGTCGGGATGCATGAATGAGTGAGCAAATGAATTAGTAAATATGTACAAATTAAAAAATGGTTTGGGTAGGTGCCAACTGTTCAAGGAGCAATCGGCGAAGGTAGTCTATGATATTCGTGGAATGTCACAAATGCGCAGTTTAATGACTGAGGGCTCTAGTCAAGTTAGACTCGACAACCCAGGGGTGAATTGACTCATTGGTCCAAGGGGTGGGCTGACACTAGGGTCACTAAAAGGGAATTGACTAATTGGTCTAAGGGGTGAGCTGACACTAGGGTCACTCAAAGGGAATTGACCCATTGGTCCAAAGGGTGAGCTAACACTAGGGTCACTCAAAGGGTTTTGACTCATTGGTCCAAGAGGTGAGCTGACACAAGGGTCACTCAAAGGGTTTTGAATCATTGGTCCAAGGGGTGAGCTGACACTAGGGTCACTCAAAGGGTTTTGACTCATTGGTCCAAGGGTTGAGCTGACACTAGGGTCACTCAAAGGGTTTTGACTCATTGGCCCAAGGGGTGAGCTAACACTAGTTTCACTCAAAGGGTTTTGACTCATTGGTCTGAGGGATGAGCTAACACTAGGGTCACTCAAAGGGTTTTGACTCATTGGTCCAAAGGGTGAGCTGACACTAGGGTCACTCAAAGGGTTTTGACTCATTGGTCCAAGGGGTGAGCTAACACTAGGGTCACTCAAAGGGTTTTGATGACTTTCGGCTCAAGGCCTGAGCCTATGTAGACTCACTAGTCTCAGTTATTTCAGCTCACCAGTTGAGTCTAGGTTGACTCACTGGTCTCGGTTATTTCGGCTTATGGGCTGAGCCTAGGAGGACTCACTAGTCTCGGTTATTTTGGATCATAGGCTAAGCCTAGGTGGACTCACTGGTCTCGGATATTTCGGCTCACGGGGTTAAGCCTAGGTGGACTCACTAGTCTTAGTTATTTTGGCTTATAGGCTGAGCCTAGATGGACTCACTAGTCTCGGTTATTTCAACTCACGGCTTGAGCCTAGGTGAACTCACGTGTCTCGGTTATTTTGGCTCATGGGTTGAGCCTAAGTGGACTCACTGGTCTCGGTTATTGAAATGGCATGGCACACGTTAATGTCATGGCTGCACAAAGATATGGTTAGCTTTCACACAATCATGATGTTTATGATGTCCGATTTTAGATTATTTATATTTAATAAACCTGCACATGTAGCAAACAGTTAGATCGCGCCTACTGCCCCTTTAACTCCATTAGGTTACTTCGCTTTAAAGCCAACGGGGGGACTTAGCGAAGCTGCTCGTGTGCACTCAACATTTTTGGGTAAACCTATGGGGAAGTGTCTACAGTTCATCTATATGCAGGTTTCAGTCTCAGGATTGGGTGCGATTGGGGTACCCTACGTGTTTGTGTACCGAGTCCCAGTGGCCCTAAGCGAACCAAAGAAAGCTTTTCCACATATAATATACGTAGGTAGTCTTGCCCTCAAGCGAGCAAGGTCGTCGTATGTTACGCAAGGGGTGTGATTGGATCCATACCCCTCAAGCCCTAAGCGAACTTGGAGATACTTCACAAAAAGACACCTAAATTGGTTTAGGGGTAAAGAATCCATATGCTATGCAATCCTAAAAAATTTTGTAATGTAGAAATTATCACAAATTCCATAATTGCAAAATTTAATTTGAACAATATTTTAATTATCATGTCAAAAAAAGAATTTTTATAAAAATCGGGTTTTTATAAAAATAATTCTCCCCAGCAGAGTCGCCATTGTGAGCGGGCGAGCGGGTACTTAAATGGGTTAGCACGCGGGGTGCGGGGCGCGGGGCGCGATTCGGTTTGATGCAGTTTGAGGAAACCGCGGTGTTTAGTCTGGTTTGAGAAAATCCAGTTTGCTTAAATGCAGTGACTTTATATAAGCCAAAAATGTGATTGTATTGAGAAATATATTTGCACATTTTATTAAGAAACGATATTTTTAAAATAAAGCATTTTTACTTTATTTAATAATAGAGTCGCCACCCGATTTAGCTCCACCGAGAATTGTGGTATACTGGTCCAAAATGGGATTTTTATACCGAAAAGAGAATGACATTCTGAGTTCGGACATGATAGTTACTCATATTGTTCAAATTGTTTGGGTTAACTTTTGGAATTTTGGAATTTATGGCAATTTCTGCATTACAAAGGCTTTATTTAAGAATTAAATTC
Organism: Euphorbia pulcherrima; assembly: GCA_947683365.1. Taxonomy (NCBI): domain Eukaryota; kingdom Viridiplantae; phylum Streptophyta; class Magnoliopsida; order Malpighiales; family Euphorbiaceae; genus Euphorbia; species Euphorbia pulcherrima. Next base: position 60,455,895 of record CANTUS010000004.1, on the reverse strand, counting down.
AAGAAATAAAACGGGCATTAGAATGGCTTAATAAATAGATATTTTCTACCGAAATTTTGGCAGAGTAATGGCAGCGTTTGGGACTTGGCCCGGAAACTCGAATAGAGTTTCCCCTCGTTTTGGTTGTTTCATCCGTACCTGCAAGCTTATTTACACATATTATAGTTTAAGTGGCTCCAGTGGCTCACTTAACCAGGGAAATGAAAATGCAATGTGCAATAATAAAGTAATAAAATTGAATTTTAAAGTTGGACTTAGAGTCGATTACCCTCAGTTTACCTTTTCGTCTGTTCAGGATGACTTGAGAGCAGCGGGACCGAAGTTGTCGAGAGTTGTGATTTGGTTGGAATATAGATTCAACCCAAGTTATGGTTATTTTGATTATTTCTATAGGAAATGTAAAATTTAGGTCATTCTTAGACAGAAGATCACTCTGGGATCTTGATCTAAAAAGACCGAAGACTGAGTTTATACTGAGTGTCAATGATGAAGCTCAAATCTGGAAGTTTTATGACAGAGTTTTTAGGCTTTAGGGACTCCCGAAACTAGACAAGGACACAAAGGTAATTTTGGAAATTTATAAAAATTTTGTCTGTTGAGAAATGAGGGGGATGACCCTGTATTTATAATAGGGTGGTAATTAGCCGACGGGCTAATTACAGAGGTAATTAGCCGGCGGGCTAATTACCTATCTGACAAGATTTTACATCAGATCCCATAAAATCTTGCCAGATCTCGGTAAGATTTGATTTTTTTACTGTAGATAGGTAATTGCCCGGCGGGAGGATTACCTATGTTTGACCAAACTTTGACTTCTTGATTCTTCAGTAGAAAATGCTAAATCGGAGCTTCCTTGGAGAGTAGATTTTTGAATTTTGGATTTCGGATGACAATTTGGTCCCTTTAGACTCATTTGTCTGATCGCTGAACGAAATAGGCGTTATTCCTCATCGGGCTAGAACGAACCTGTGCTAACAAACCGCTTGACAATCTGTTCATAGCAGCCACTCGGTAACTCAAAGAATCCTCAAAGATGGTGTTGGCGCGTCCACTTCCTAAATCGATCATCACTTGAGAAACTGAGCATTTCAACATTTGTTGGCTCATCCACTATTATTCCTTCCATGGATTCCCACTCAGTTAGAGTGTATCGAGTTCCTGCCGGAATGAATACATCCTTCGTATCTTTGATGTTAATGGCTGCTTGAGCCCAATAGTCTACGGTGGTTATCCAACAGGCTTCATTCTTATCCCAAATGAAAAGTGGATTATCAGAACTGGGTTCTGAAGCTCTTCCTGATGAACTCGCCATTAAAGATTTCTTTGAAGAGAGTAGAGATTTTAGGGATTTAAGACGAAGATTGCAGAAAAGGAAATTTTGGCAAAAGTAACATTTCCTCTTTCTGAATTTCTCCTTAAATAGTAAAAGTCTCTTCGCTTAAACCTACAAAGTTACGTGTATGACTCATAATCCATGGTCTTAAGATACAATGGTTAGATTGCATAACATATACCGTAGGATAAATAAGCGCGAGAAACATGGAATAACTGCTCTGAATATGGATCATTTAATAACTTGCTACCATTTCTATCAAGCTTAATTTTGAAAGATAACCGGTGACAATTAATGACGTGTCCAAAATTCAAGCGACAAAAGAAATACTTAACCTAATTAACTGAAGCTCGGAGTGTGCCCTAATTTGGTCACCTCCAGCATAGGTTAGAGTGAGATGTATTTCTTCAAATTGGATTAGACATTCCGACCAACTATCTTAGCGTGTTGAATTGATCCTTTCCAATAGGCTTTGTGAATATGTCAGCTCGCTGTTCTTAATAGGAAAGTAGGTGCGCTTGACTTCTCCTTTTAGCACATGATCTCTTATGAAGTGATGTCTAATATTGACATGCTTCATCCTACCATGTTGAACTGGATTCTTAGATAGGTCAATTGCATTCTTGTTGTCACACATGACTTTAAAGCACTTAGACTTTATACCATAATCCTCTAGTTACTGCTTGATCTATAGCAGTTGTGCTACACAACTTCCTGCAGCCATGTACTCAGCCTTAGCTGTACTCAGAGCTATAGAACTCTGCTTCTTGCTATACCATGTAACTAGACAATCACCAAGGAAATGACATCCTTCTGTGGTGCTTTTCCTTTTGAGTTTGTCTCTACTATAGTCAACATCAGTGTATCCTCTCAGAGTGAAGTCTGCATTGCGTGGATACCATAAACTTGCATCAATAGATGCCTAGCAAATACCTGAGATTTCTTTTAACAACAGCTAAGTGAGATTCTCTGGGGTTAGCTTGATATCTTGCATAATAATATACAGCATATTGAATGTCAGGCCTACTAGCAGTTAAGTAAAGTAGAGATCCTATAATACCTCTGTAGAGCTTACTCTCTACATGTTTACCTTCCTCGTCCTTACTTAGAATTGTATCAGTAGCCATGGGTGTTGACATTGGCTTGGCTTTATCCATGTCAAACTTCTTGAGTACTTCCTTGGCATACTTAGCCTAGCTGATGAAGATTCCATCTTTGCCTTGCTTGATTTGCAAACCAAGAAAGAACTTAATCTCTCCCATCATTGACATTTCAAATTCTTTCTTCATCTGTTGACTGAATTCTTTGCATAGCTTTTCATCATTTGCTCTAAATATGATATTATCAACATAAATCTGGATTGGCAACACATCTTAATGCTTCTTCTTCATGAACAGATTTGTATCTGCTTTTCCTTTGGCATAACCTTTGCTGATTAAAAAGTTAGTCTCTCATACCAAGCTCTTGGAGCCTATTTCAGTCCATATAGAGCTTTCTTCAGCTTGAAGACATGATCTGGATGCTTGGGGTCTTCAAAGCCTGGGGGTTGTCTGACATAGACTTCCTCTTGGATATAACCATTAAGAAATGCACTCTTAACATCCATTTGAAACATCTTGAAGTTCATACGGGATGCAAAAGCACAGAGAATTCTTATGGCTTCAAGTCTTGCTACTAGTGCAAATGTTTCTCCATAATCAATGCCTTCTTGTTAATTGTAGCCTTGAGCAACCAGTCTGGTATTGTTTCTGACAACATTACAAGATTCATCTAGCTTGTTCTTGAAAACCCATTTGGTGCCTATGATTGACTTTCCTTTGGGTTTATCGACCAAATCCCAAACTTCATTTCTTCTGAATTGGTCTAGCTCTTCTTGCATTCATCCAGTTGTCATCAAACTCAGCATCTTCAAACTTCTTTGGTTCAATCAATGGTACAAATGCTGAATGGCTCATCATCCTATTTAGCTAACCACTAGTCAACACTGGATTCTACACACTGTCAAGAATCTTTTCAACTGGGTGATCTCTCCTTGCTCTGATTTCCTTTGGTAGATCAGGACCATCTTATTAATCTACTATCATTGGTTGAGCATCTACATCATCACCAAAATTGATTGATTGGTCCAAGTCAACTTCTTCATCTTCTTTTTCTGGAACAAGATCAGGAATAATAATGGGCTGACTGTCTGATCCACTGACTTGTTCCTTTTCTCTTTCATCATCACTGGCTACTCTCCCTGCATTGTTAGTTTCATCAAAATCTGAATGCATGGACTCCTATAATAAGCCAATCCTCTTGACATACACTTTGTATGCCCTACTGTGTGTTGAGTAACCCAAAAAGATTCCTTCATCAGCCTTCAAATTTAGCCAATTGTTCTTTAGTGTTTAATATGAAGCATTCAAAACCAAAGGCCTTGAGAAGACCAACCTTGGGCTTGCGCCCCTTCCAAAGTTCATAACAAGTTTTATTCAAAATTGGGCAAATTAAAACCCTCTTTAGAATGTAACAAGCTGTATTAACAACCTCTCCCCAAAAATACTTTGGTAGATTGTTATCACTCAACATAGAACGACCCATCTCCATAATAGTGTGATTCTTTCTCTTAACAACCCCATTCTGCTAAGGTGTATGAGGGGCAAAAAAATTATGGTCAATACCATGCTTAGAACAGAATTCCTCAAACTGCCTACTTTCGAATTCCCTTCCATGGTCACTACGGATTCTATTACTTTTAAGGTGTTTTTCATTCATGATCCGGGTAGCCAACCTAGAGAATGATTCAAATGTTTCATCTTTGCTTGCTAGCAAGATAATCCAAGTGAACCTGGTCAGATCATCTACAACCACAGGGGTGTAATTCATTCCACCTAGACTTGTTGGCATAACAGTTCCAAACAAATCCATGTGTAGAAGATCAAGGGGATGAGAAGAAGATATATTAGCTAATGATTTAAAGGTCTTCCTAAATTGTTTTCCAAGTTGGCATGTTGAGTAGAGTCTATCTTTATCAAAGGCTAGATTGGGTAATCCCTCAACAAGTTCGTTTCTAGCTAATTTGGACAGATTGGTCATAGATACGTCCTAACCTTCTGTGCTATATCCATGAGTTTTCCTCCTTAGAAACTAAGCATATATCATTGGAGCTGAGGGATAAATCAAACATATAAACATTATTAATTCTAGGAGCTTAAAGAATAGTTTGGTCAGAGTTACCATCAATGACTGAGTAGCCCGCTGAGTCAAATATTGCTTTCCTACCTTTGTCATACAGCTGAGCAATGCTCAGCAAGTTGAACTTTAGGCCTTTCACCAGAGACACATTATCAATTGAAGCCTTCACTCCTACAGTGCCATTGCCAACAATCTTTCCCTTTTTCTTGGCTTCAAAACTGACACTTCCATTTCTTCTTCGCTCTAATGTGATGAATTGCTTTTCATCACCTGTCATATGCCTCAAGCATCCACTATCCAAATACCACTTTCTTCTGTCATCAGTGGATCTCAGGCTCACCTATAAAACAGTTAAGTTTTCTTAGGTACCAATGCCTTTTTCTGGCTGGGTCCTCCCTTGTTAGTGGTGGTCATCCTTGACCAGTCATACTCATCATAGTAACCATTTTTGTGCCTACACATGACTATAGCATGTCCTAGCTTACCTCAAAAACTACAAGCATCCTTCGGATTAGGCCTGCTCACTTTACTCTTTTGAGAGACCTTCTTAGAGTGGTGAGTGCAGTTACTTTGAGTATTCTTGCTAGGTTGAGGAGGGACCCACACCTTTTTCAAAGGTTTTAATTCAACAGCTAGCTCATCCAATCTCTTAGTGAGTTTGCTATTATATCCATTTTGGTACTCAGCTTTTTCCATCAGGTATAGGATATCAAGTGAGGTAGAAGAATTAACATTGTTAGATCATCACACCTCCTCTGAAGTACTTTGATGTATTTGGTGGACTTCTTAGTCACATTAATAACATCATTAAGTACTACGGCAAGCTCATCTAAGGACAAAGGGGGTTCAGAATTTACCTCAGAGTGATTTCCTTTGTCTTTGCCTTGGTCAGCTGATTGTCTGGCAGCGGAAGTAGTTGGTTGGTTAGCTGACTTTGAGTGAACTAGATCATCCTTAGCCATGAGACACACATTGGGTAGGATCTTGTGCCTCTTCATCTGAGGATGATGACTCTTGTTCAGAGTCACTCTAGGTAGCAACAAGGGCTTTCTTAGTCTTCTTCTTCTTGAACTTGTCCTTCTTAGCCTTAGGATAGCTCGACTGAATATGCCCCTTCTTACCACATTCAAAGCATTTGATTTCTTTGTTATGCTCTTTGATATACTCCTTTTGTGGCTTATCATCTGCTCCCTTCTTATACTTGCATGTCTTTCTGAATTTTTGAAAGTTCTTATCTTTACCCAGATATCTCCTGAAATTCTTGGTCATTAAACCTATCTCTTCTTTTCTGTCCTCTGGATATCATTCCTTAGAATCTTCTTCTTCATCATCATCATCATCTTTCAAAACAACGGCTCTACTTGAGCTCTCTTTCTCTTTGGACCTATGCTTCTTGGACTCATCTTCATATTACTTCAAGGACATCTCATGAGTTAGCAGAGTTCCAATCAGCTCATCAAACTTATAGGTCTTCAAATCATGAGCCTCTTTAATAGCACTATTCTTGGCTTTCCAATCTTGAGTCAAGCTTCTAAGAATCTTCTTAATAGTCTCTTCTTCTATTAAGGTCTTGCCAAGTCTTTTTAGCTCATGAACTATATTCATGAACCTGGTGTTCATCTTGGAAATATCCTCCTTGGGCTTCATGTGAAACCATTCATAATCCCTCATAAGGATATTGATTATAGACTCTTTCACTTTGTCAGTACCTTCATAAGTTACTTGCAACTTCTTCCATATCTCTTTGGCTGTCTCGCATCTAGAAACGTGATTGACTCAGTTGCATCAAGAGCACAATGAAGATAGTTGATAGCAGCTGCATTTTCTTTTACTCTAGCTAAGTCCTGATTATCCCATTTAGTAGAGTACTTATCAATACATACTCCATTCTTCACATGTGATGGAATATATGGCCCTTCTACGATAGCCATCCAAGCGTGCATACTCTGGGACTGAATGAAATTAGTCATTCTATTCTTCTAGTAGGTATAATGCTCTCTATTGAACATAGGAGGCCTAGTGACTGACATGCCTTCAGGCAGAATGTAAGCTTATGCCCTTCCATTGGATTCTCCTTTGTACGCCATGGTCTTTGTCTCAAAGATTATGAAATCTGTGAAATGAGAACCGCTCTGATACCACTTGTTGGTCCCTATGCATACACTCACTGAGTTATAGGGGGGATGAATGACTCACTCAAGAACTTATAACATTTTTTTCAATAATAACTTTCTCGGCTGAGTGAGGTCAGCTGGCTAAGTAAAATAACTGGAAAATGTGATTAAGTAAGGAACACAGAGATTTTCTAATAGTTCGGCAACATATGCTAACATCCAGTCCCCAAGAGAGTGTCTTAGCTTTAATCCACTAATCTCAACTACTTTACCCTAGGCGGAGAAGCCTTTCATAAATTCCCCAATTACAGTAAGTACCATCCAAACTGCAATCACTTACGTGCTAACAAGAATACCCTCTTCTATCAGCAACTCACAAAGAGTCTAAACCAGAGTTAGACTCAACTTATAGAAATGTTGATCTAGTTACAAATGATCTAATATTACAATTGATTAATCTAATCTATTCTCTCTTATTCTAAAGCAGATTCTAGCTGAGTTGTGCTTTCTTGCTTGAACTCCTTTAAAGCTTGTAAATCGACAGAGTCTTTACTTCTAGGAAATTCAAGTGTAATCACCAAGTTCAAACGCTTGCCTTCTTGCTCCTTTTATAGTTCGATTGAGAAAGTAGTCGTTGAACTTATCCTACCATCTTCTGAAATTGACAGCTCAGTAATTCACCTATTGCTTCTTCAAATCAATCCGTTAAGAGATAGAATTGCACCGTTGTGAAATACATTTTAATCCGTTAGATTAAAATTCGAGCTCTAATTTGAATTCTTTATCGTTTGATGCCAGTCTTCTGTTAGAGAGAACTCGTGCTGACCTGCCACGTGTCTTCATCCCATTACCTATGGTATTTTGACATGTTGTAGAGTGTGTGATACAAGGTTGGTAGATCTGCAGAATTACCCGAAGTGGCAATTGACTTGTTACAGCTTCGCATTGGAAGACTTTGTCATTTTCTTCATAATTCTGTGTCTTATCAAGGCATTTATTCTTTTTGTCTTTGTCTCATTAATATTCTTGCAAAAAGCAACACTAAATGCAAAGATACCTTTTTACCTTAAAAGATAAGGTCAGCAGCGTTGACAGACTTAAAGTAATTCAGCTGAAAAGATAAAATGAAATGCACATAGCTGAAACAAAATTTAAATATCAAGTGCTGAGTGAATATTACTAAGTTAGCAACCAAGTATATACTTAGCCCAAAAACCACTCAGATTTAAACTAAAAAGCTAGGTCAGCTGAGACTCGAATTTTAACCCTTGAATTTACTGCCTCCCTTAAAACCATAGACTATTTATTTTAACATCACTATCTATTTAATTATCCCAAACATTACTTAATTGTTATGATCAAAACTTAAGCACAACTAAGTCATCCACTGAGTCAGTCCAAACTCGTGCTTGGTTCAACAGATTCATTACGATGGTGAATACGAGGAAAAATCAATATATAAGGTATGACTGTGTATATTTGCTTATGTACGTTGATATACGTTATTTGTGTATATTTCTACCACCTTATTTGTTGTGTAATACGTGACGTTATTTTTTCCGAAATGGACAGGACAAATGGAAGAAGAGAATAGTTAAATCCGAAGCAATAACAACAAATGAGACAAGTCTTTCTTTGTACATTAGCAAATGTATATTGATATTCATTTTATTTGTATATTGTCACCACAATATATACTTATGTAAGAAGGCAAAAATATGTCTGCGCATATTGTTTTAAGTATATTGATATACATTCTTATGTAAAATTCAGTAAACTATTAGTACAACATTTGTCTGTGTATGTTACAGTATGTAAATTAGTATACATATTTTCGGTATATTGCAAAATTTATATTGATATACAGTTTATATATGCGTGTATGGTTTAATGTAAAATGAAGTGATAGTACTGATATATCTATTATGATGCAAAATGCATATAGTTATACAGTTTGTATATACAGTTTATGCCATTTTCGTATTAGAGACAAAACTGCTCGAAATGTGTTACTTGTGATATTAATTTGATTAAGCTTGTTTTATGGTTATGTATTATACTAATTTGAAATCGCAATATTACGGTCTGATATACATTAATAGTTTATTCAACTCATATATCATCCATATCCACATTTTGGTATGAACAATTCATAACTTAAATAATAATTGCAATGTTTCATTCTACAAAAAATATTGTTACACTGCTCTATGTTTCAAACAAATATCATTAAACTGCAGCAGCTTTGTGTGAATCTTAAACCCGGGTTGGTCCACCCAATATCCTAATAATGTGTTTCTGAACTTTTTACCGATATGATCGAGCAGATTGGCAATGACATGAATAATGTTGTTATCCGATTCTATCATTAATCTAGTATTCCATGTTTGAAAAACTATGGTGTTGTAAACTAGTGATGACAGCTGCAAGTTAGTATACATTTTTAATATATAAACAGTTTTAAAGATCTAATATCACTAATATTATAATAAATGTATATTAATATACGATTGTCAGTATTCAGATTGATTTATGAGTCATGTACATTACTTGGTCTCCATATTCTAAATAAAAGAGATATTAGTATGCAAATAATGTATATCAATATACAGATTGTTTACATCAATTTTGTTCATACGTGCACAGTATTTTTTAGGGGCATGCACCTATACTGTACACCATTACCAAAAGGGTTAATTTTGCCCACCCTAGAGTTTTAGTATTGTCATTCATCAATACTGTAATGCGTGCACATTATCTTTTAGGGGTAGGCATCTATACTGTACATCGTTAGCAAAAGGGTTCATGTTTGCCCAACCTAGGGTTATATTATCGCCAGATATAAGTACTATTCATATGTGCAGAATATCTTTTAAGGGTACTCATACATAAATAATATTTATGCTTGATGATACTAAAACCCTGGGTTGGGTAAAATAAACCCTTTTTGCTAACGATGTACAAACTAGATGCCTACCCCTAAAAGATGTCGTGCACCCATGTACAGGATTGATGCATGTACAATATACATCTTGACTTATCACTCAGGTACATTAGTTGGTTTCCATATTCCAAATAAAAGGGATATAAGCAATTTACAGATGAGTTATTTTGAACGAAATATAGTTTCTATTGTATAATGCTAATAGGCATTTTTTATACGGACTGTATATCAGCAATACATATGTATATCAGCTAAAAACATCACAAATCATAACACAACAATAGTTGTATATTAGTTGGTTTCCATGTACAAAATATAAGTAAAACCATCATATAAATTATAAACAGTGATGGCATTCTGCTGTATATTGCGAATAGGCATTTTCTATCCAAGCTGTATATCATCAATATATATGTATATCATCAATCAACAACAATACCCATGTGGCATTTGTATTCGTAACATGCACCCAAACTAAACCTATTGATTATATACACCTTTTGTGTTAAATTAATTTATTAATTACACCACTCCAAATTTCAGTTATTTAGGAGATCCCGTTATTTTAGGGAAGCAAGATCAGAAGATTCAAATTTTGATTTCTTTCCTTATGATCACAACAATCTGATTCTGATCGTGTTCATCGTTCATAATTCCAGTTCTAATTTTGATTTCTTTCCTTGCGATCACAACATTCAGTAATTCAATTTCGATCACAACAATCTGATTCTGATGGTGTTCATCGTGGTCTGGCGACTCTAATCTCGACCTTGAATATCTCAATACTTCCCTATCTCAGTTTTTTTTATTAATTCCAATTTCAGTTAATGATTCCTAGTTGATTGCTTCCATATCTCTATCAAATTCTGAGTTCTTATCTCTCTATCCGATTTTTTTCATTCTCTCCTCTATTTCCAATTTGTTCAGTTTTTTTGATCTATTTTTAATCAATCATGTCCCGAATTTCTCTTCTGATTCATTACAATGGTTCATGGAAATCGGATTGTGCGTTGAATTTTGTATCATGGAAATCGAAAATCCAATTATGCGTTGAATTTTGTATCATGGAAATATCTACTGTATAATAGAAAAACCCTATTTTAAATTAATTCGTGCTTCGATTCAGAATCAGTCATGTCTCGAATTTCTCTTTTAATTCATTACAATGGTGAATTCGAGGAAAAATCAATAGATAAGGTATGACTGTGTATATTTGCTTATGTATGTTGATATACGTCATTTGGTATATTTCTACCAGCTTATTTGTTGTGTAATACATAGTGTGATTTTTTCCGGAATGGACTGGATAAATGGAAGAAGAGAGCCGTTAAATCTGAAGCAATAACAACAAATGAGACAAGTCTTTCTTTGTACATTAGCAAATGTATATTGATATTCATTTTATTTGTATATTGTCACCAGAATATATACCTATGTAAGAAGGAAAAAATATGTCTGCGCATATTGTTTTAAGTATATTGATATACATTCTTATGTGAAATTCAGTAAACTAACTATTAGTACAATGTTTGTCTTCGTATGTTGCTATATGTAAATTAGTACACATACTTTCTGTATATTGCAAAATTTATATTGATATACAGTTTGTATATGCGTGTATGGTTTAATGTAAAATGAAGTGATAGTACTGATATATCTATTATGATGTAAAATGCATATAGTTATACAGTTTGTATATACAGTTTATGCCATTTTTGTATTGGAGATAAAACTGCTTGAAATGTGTTACTTATGATATTGATTTGCTTAAGCTTGTTTTATGGTTATGTTTTATACTGATTTGAAATTGCAATATTACGGTCTGATATACATTAATAGTTTATTCAACTCGTATATCATCAATATACACATTTTGGTTGGATCAATTCATAACTTAAACAATAATTGCAATGTTTCAATCTATAAAAAATACTGTTACACTGCTCTATGTTTCAAACTAATGTCATTAAACTACAGCAGCTTTGTGTGAATCTTAAACTTGGCCTGGTCCAGCCAATATCTGAATAATGTGCTTTTGAACTTTTTACCGATATGCTCGAGCAGATTGGCAATGACACGAATAATGTCGTTGTCCGATTCTATCTTTAATCAGGTATTCCACATTTGCAAAACTCTGGTGTTGTAAACCAGTGAAGACAGCTACAAGTTAGAATACATTTTTAATATACAGACAGTTTTAAGGATCTAGTATCACAAATACTATAATAAATGTATATTAATAAATGATTGTCAGTATACAGTTTGATTTATGAGTCATTTACATTACTTAGTCTCCATATTCCAAATAAAAGAGATATTAGTATGCAAATAATGTATATCAATATACAGATTGTTTACATCAATACTGTTTATGCGTGCATAGTATCTTTTAGGGGCATGCACCTATACTATACACCGATACAAAATTTTGCCCACCCTAGGATTTTAGTATTGTCATGCATCAATACTGTACATGTGTGCATATTATCTTTTAGGGGTAGGCATCTATACTGTACATCGTTAGCAAAAGGGTTCATGTTTGCCCAACCTAGGGTTATATTATCACCAGATATAAGTACTATTCATGTGTACAGAATATCTTTTAAGGGTACTCATGCATAAACAATATTTATGCTTGATGACACTAAAACCCTAGGTTGGGTAAAATGAACCCTTTTTGTTAACGATGCACAAACTAGATGCCTACCCTTAAAAGATGTCGTGCACGCATGTACAGGATTGATGCATGTACAATATACATCTTGACTTATGAGTCGGGTACATTAGTTGGTTTCCATATTCCAAATAAAAGGGATATAAGCAATTTACAGATGAGTTATTTTGAACGATATAGTTTCTATTGTATAATGCTAATAGGCATTTTTTATACGGACTGTATATTAGCAATACATATGTATATCAGCTGAAAACATTACAAATCATAACACAACAGTGGTTGTACATTAGTTGGTTTCCATGTACAAAATATAAGTAAAATCATCATATAAATTGTAAACAGTGATGGCATTTTGTTGTATATTGCGAATAGACATTTTCTATCCAAACTGTATATCATCAATATATATGTATATCATTAATCAACAACAATACCCATGTGGCATTTGTATTCGTAAAATGCATCCAAACCAAACCTATTGATTATATACACCTTTTGTGTTAAATTAATTTATAAATTACACCACTCCAAATTTCAGTTATTTAGGAGATCCCGTTATTTTAGGGAAGCACGATTAGAAGATTCAAATTTTGATTTCTTTCCTTGCGATCACAACAATCTGATTCTGATCGTGTTCATCGTTCATACTTCCAATTCTAATTTTGATTTCTTTCCTTGCGATCACAACATTCAGTAATTCAATTTTGATCACAACAATCTGATTCTGATCGTGTTCATCATGGTCGGGCGACTCTAATCTCGACCTTGAATATCTCAATACTTCCCTATCTCAGTTTTTTTTATTAATTCCAATTTCAGTTAATGATTCCTAGTTGATTACTTCCATATCTCAGTCGAATTCTGAGTTCTTATTTCTCTATCCGATTTTTTTCATTCTCTCCTCTATTTCCAATTTGTTCAGTTTTTCTTATCTATTTTGAATCAATCATGTCCCAAATTTCCCTTCTGATTCATTACAATGGTTCATGGAAATCGGATTGTGCGTTGAATTTTGTATCATGGAAATCGGGAATCAAATTATGCGTTGAATTTTGTATCATGGAAATATCTACTGTATAGTAGAAAAACCCTGTTTTAAATTAATTTGTGCTTCAATTCAGAATCATTCATGTCTCGAATTTCTCTTTTGATTTATTACAATGGTGAATCCGTTATATATGTTGATATACGTCGTTTGCGTATATTTCTACCAGCTTATTTGTTGTGTAATACGTAGTGTGATTTTTTCCGAAATGAACAGGACAAATAGAAGAAGAGAACAGTTAAATTCATTTTTTCCGGAATGGACAGGACAAATGGAAGAGAATAGTCAAATTCGAAGCAATAACAATAAATAAGACAAGTCTTTTTTTGTACATTAGCAAAGGTATATTGATATTCATTTTATTTATATATTGTCACCACAATATATACCTATATAAGAAGGCAAAAATATGTTTGCGCATATTGTTTTAAATATATCATGATAAATATTTTGGTTGGAACAATTGATAACTTAAACAATAATTGCAATGTTTCAATCTACAAAAAATATTGTTACACTGCTCTATGTTTCAAACTAATGTCATTAAACTGCAGCAGCTTCGTGTGAATCTTGAACCCGGGCTGGTCCACCCAATATCCGAATAATGTGCTTCTGAACTTTTTATCGATATGCTCGAGCAGATTGACAATGACATGAATAATGTTGTCGTTCGATTCTATCACTAATCTTGTATTCCATGTTTGCAAAACTCTGATATTGTAAACCAGTGATGACAGCTACAAGTTAGTATACATTTTTAATATACAGACAGTTTTAAAGATCTAATATCACTGATATTATAATGAATGCATATTAATATACGATTGTCAGTATACAGTTTGATTTATGAGTCATGTACATTACTTGGTCTCCACATTCCAAATAAAAGAGATCTCAGCATGCAAATAATGTGTATCAATATGCAGATTATTTACATCAATACTGTTCATGCATGCACAGTATCTTTTAAGGGCATGCACCTATACTGTACACCGTTATCAAAAGAGTTAATTTTGCCCACCCTAGGGTTTTAGTATTGTCATGCATCAAAACTGTACATGCGTGCACATTATCTTTTAGGGGTAAGCATCTATACTATACATGTTTACCAAAATGGTTCGTGTTTGCCCAACCTAGGATTTTAGTATCGCCAGACATAAGTACTATTCAAGCGTGCAAAATATCTTTTAAGGGTACTCATGCATAAACCATATTTATGCTTGACGATACTAAAACCCTAGGTTGGATAAAATGAACCCTTTTTACTAACGATGTACAATCTAGATGCCTACCCCTAAAAAATACCGTGCACGCATATATAGTATTGATGCATGTACAATATACATCTTGACTTATGAGTCATGTACGTTAGTTTGTTTCCATATTCCAAATAAATGGGATATAAGCAATTTACAGATGAGTTATTTTCAGCGATATAGTTTCTGTTGTATAATTCTAATAGGCATTTTTTATACGAATTGTATATCAGCAATACATCTGTATATCAGTAGAATACATCACAAATCATAACACAATGGTTGTATATTAGTTGGTTTCCATGTACAAAATATAAGTACAACCATCATATAAATTGCAGACAGTGATGACATCATACAAATTGAGTTATTAACATCATATAGATTCTGCTGTATATTGCTAATAGGCATTTTCTATTCAGACTGTATATGATCAATATATCTGCAATATACATCATAAATCATAACACTACAACGGTTGCACATTAGTTGATTTCCATGTACAAAATATAAGTAAGACCATCATACAAATTGCAGACAGTGATGACAACATACAAATTAAGTTATTTACAACGTATAGATTCTGCTGTATATTACTAATAGACATTTTCTATCCTGACCGTATATCACCAATGCATCTGTATATCAGCAGTATACACCACAAATCATAACACTACAATGGTTGTGTATTAGTTGGTTTTCATGTACAAAATATAAGTAAAACCAGCATACAAATTGCAGACAATGATGACAACATTCAAATTGAGTTATTAACAAAATATAGTTTATGTTGTACATTGCTAACAGGCCTTTTCTTCCAGACTCTATATCAGCAATACAACTGTTTATCAGCAGAAATCATTACACTACAATGGTTGTATAATAGTTGGTTTCCATATACAAAACCTAAGTAAAACTAGCATACAATTTATAGTATTCAAAATCTTACCTCATTTGATGTTTCGTCTTTGGAAGATGTTGCTTTCTTCTTACTAATTCCCTGAAAAATTCCGGAACCAAAATTAGTTTGAAACAAGATTCCAATCAAATGAAAACAAGATTATATACAATTACCTAAACGGTTTCATATGGCTTCATTCTGTATACAATATAAAGTGTATATCAATATACATATATTAGTATACAGATTCTTACCTCGTTCGATGTTTCAAAATCGAAATCAGTTTCAGTCTGTTTCCCCTTTCCCTACAAAATCCGAATTCCAAATTAGATGGAAACTAGGTTTTCCCAATATACAGACAACGTATATCAATATACAATAAAATTACCTTATCAGTGGCCTTGTTCGCAGATTCCTCGGAGTTTCTCTTCCCGTGGTCTATTATCAGCCTTTTTTCCCTCCTTATCGAAGCTCTAGTTCTTATTGAAGCACTTATTGAAATCCTTGTTTTACCGATTGACGGGATTAGAGGGGTGAAACTAACGGGATTCGAAAGACCGATGGGATGGAAGCAGTGAAATTGACGGAATTCCAAAGATCGGCTGCGAAATTTGATTACGATTTTAGGGACGATGGCGAGAACGATGGAATCAATTTTAAAATTGACGGATCAGTGTTGTTCTTTGCATGCGCGGTTTTTAAATTTGGATTGGGATGAGAATAGAGATGATAATGAGCCGGATTCGGACCAAATCTAAGATGGACCCGGCCCGAATGCGTGTTCACTTACTAGAGCCGGATCCACTCCGGATCCGTTGGGTCCAATTTTTATCCATATCTGAATCCAACGGATCTCACAGATCCAGGATCTGAAACAGGTCCGAAACGAGCCTATAGCAGGGACTCGATTAACACTAAAATTTGATACAGTCTCACCTTACCAAATGAAAATTTAAGAACTTCATCAAACATTTCTATGATTACAAATTACAGAAAAAGCTAAAAATCTCATATATTCATGGATTGAGTTTTCTACTTGATTTTTTTTTGGGAATTAAAGAGGAAAAGAAACATCAGTATAAGAAAATTAAAAACAAGAAAAAAGCAACAGCAAATCAATGCCTAAGAAATATAAAAGGGCTGCCCAGGAACTAAATGAGGAGCAGTACAACTCTTAGCATCCAGGTCTAAAAAATAGAACAGTGGAAATTTGAGACCTAGTGACCGCCGTCCGCGTTAATGGAGTCATAGTATCGCCGTTGCTGGAGACTGAAGAGTGAGGGAGACAGAGGTAGTGGATAACCTTAGATTTCAGTCGAGAGAGAGAACAAGAAAGGAATTACGATGTGAGAGGCAAAGAGTTGGACTTGGAAGGGGAATTGGAGGAAAATTATGAATGTAAACTTAGTCAGAGGTTGAAAATGGAGAGTAGAGAGGGAGCCGGCTTGAAAGGGATTGGTAGAATTAGGGTTGCTCATATTTATATTCTATATCTAGTACCGATCTGGTTCAGGGTCTGAGATTAAATCCGGTATCATATTCGAATCTGTTTTTTAAGATTCGAATTTAATGGGTCTAAAATAATGGGATCCATATTTTAAAAAATAGATACGGATCCATAAATTTAGGCCGGGTTCAAGATTCGTTGCCATCTTTAGGTGAGAACGATGGAACAATGGTGAGAACAATGGAATCGATTAATTAAGGATTTTTTTATTAGGGATAATAACTGACTCAACGTGTATTTTATGAATTAAAATCCCTGAATGCACATTTGTTAAATTATGAATTTCTATTTTTTAAATACTTACGCCCTATAGGTCCATATACCTAAGTTTCCCAAAAAAAAATCTCCACCCATCTCAAATATAGTTCGAATACGAGACCTCTAGAGATCACAAGTTTACCACTAAACTAAAATTCACCCCAATAATATTTACTTGATATATGAAAACTTCTATTAATTCCTCGTTAACAAAATTAAAATTCAAGTGGCTCAAGATCAAGACTCAATCTACGCCAAGGAAAGCAAAATGATAGTCAAAAGGATTTCTCAGATTGATGAGGCACATTATGAGCATAAAACTGAACAAAAAATCCCAGGCAAATAAAGCATCTGCAATCGTCCCAGTACATCTAGACCCGACCAACAACAAAAGAATACACAAGAAACACTCGAAGCACAGACTAGGGCCGGTGTAGACTTTAACCGAAATTGAAATAGTATCTACAAAGAAATTACTGTTACTAATTATCCTACTTGTAGAATCATAACATTAGTGGCATCCTATCGTATCAGTTTGCGCTTTGCTTTTGCAGTTTCAATATCAGGGGGATCTTCCACAACTGAATCTTCTTGTATGACAAGACCATGATTTCTAGATAGTTTCCGGATTGGCGTTTTATTCAGGTTTTCTAGGCCACTGGAACTTTTCCTATCCGCCATTAGTTCTTCACCTTCCTGCACTAAGTCCATCATTACCTGAAAGATTGAATATGGGAAAAACTTCCTCAGTTTACATTGGAACCAAAATATTTTATGATAATATCGGTACGTTAGGAAACCCAAAAATTTGATTCATGTTGAATAAAAAACCTGCAAATTCTATACAACATGATTTGAATTGAATTGAATTCCTTCAACTTTTGGGTTTCTAAAAACACTTATAACATTATGGCTATATGGGGAAACAATCCCTTGGGAAAAAGGAAAATAATTGAATTGAATTACTTGATAGAAACTAATTGAATTGATTTCTCAAATTAATTACTTTGTTTGGGATCTTCGTTCACATCAAAGAGTTCAATTGATTAATTCAGAATTTATTTAATAATAGTCAATTTTATTATCATGCAATTGACTACCAGAGCACAAACTAAATGAATTCCTTTAGAATCATGTCATATTTTGCATTATTTTTAATCCACGCATTTGCAAGATTCAATTCTTTCAATGATTTCTCATTCCAAACTATAAAATTGGAAAAAATGCATTCAACCAATTGAATGTTCTAAAAATGTGGCACTCCAAACAAGGGGAACACGAAGTTACTGATTTTCCATTCCCTGAAATTTCAAAGCGGCCATGTAGCTCCCCCAACTTCCAAACTTGCTCCTTTAACGCCACGTGTCAGCTTCTGATTGAAGAGCATAGTTATCAGAATCTTATGATTCTCGATACGAATCTTACAATTCGACTCAATTCAACCCTAAATCAATTCGAATTTACGGGGTGAATCTAAATTCACCCCAAATCTTACGATTCAATACCGATTCAGGGGCAAATCTACCGAATCTTACAATTCTACCGATTCAGTCAATTCATGAACTATAATAAATTGAAGCATAGAAGCATATTATTTTGAAGATGATAAAATCAAAGATTTGACTCAAGATAGCCAAAGTCGATTGCTCCAATTAGTCGTCGAATGGAGGAGGAACTCAACGCCACGCTGCCAACAAAGGACTTCCAACAATGACTAAGCGGTGGAGCAGTTGTGCAATGAAACAAATCGTGTCTATATTTAGTCTTTAATTTAGGAAAAGTAGAAAATAAGTCTCTTTGAATTCTAAACTTGCATGTTTAGACTAAAATTTAATAGTATCTTCAAGTTAAACATTTTCAATGTTATTATTTATGATTTTATGACCTCGAACCCAAATCTTACGATTCGATTCAATTCACGATTCTCGATTTCACAAAATTTGGATTTCGATTCTCGATTCGAATCCCGATTTAACAACTATGTTGAAGATAGCAAATTAGAAAAATGACATCTTTGAAAAGTCAAACCAACCAAAAGCTGACACGTGGTGGTAAGGAGGCAAATTGATGCGCTTTTTAGAAGTCGAAGGAGCTACGGGATCACTTTGAAAGTTCAAGGGCAGTGTTATCTAGGACAGGTTCAGTTACTTAGAGATGCATTAAACCTAATATAACTTTTCCATTCCATACCTTCCAATCTTTGAAGTCAAATCTGAAAACAAAATGCCTGAATACAACTTCTCCAGACATCACAGAATCAGCAGCAGGAGCATTCCTAGGTGCTGTAAGAGCAGCAAAAAAAAGTACTTATAAGATCAGACAATTTGTAGAGAACATAAATGGAGATACTAAATTAAAATTCAGCTGAGATTCTTACAGACAAAATGAGAGCCATTTTCATCAACAGTTATTTCTACTCGCCCGTCTTTCACTAGAAATGAAAGAGCAAACAAATTCTCAACAGTCTGTGCAAAAGACCTCCGATTTAGTATCAAACTTTCAAGTCTAGCCTTTCTAATTTTCCTCAAAATTGTAAACATTGTGGCCATATTATTATCAGTGTCTGTCTTCTCCTCTTTCCCAGAATCATTAACCTAGATTACAAGAACAGACAGTGCGTCAATTAAGAGATTGGAAACTCAAACTTATACTTCATGTATAAACGTATACCCAATATATGAGAAAATATATTACATATACATAACAAACGGTTCAAATACTTTTTTGGGTCCTGTTATATAACTTAAATGCTCTTTTAATACCCAAGGTATTCAATATTTGTTAATTTGGTGCATGACCTATTTAGTTTTAGTACATTAAGCATCCATTTAGTAACACAAAAAAAAATGTAAAATACACATATCGTCATTTGGGGCATGGATATGTTTTGTTGATCATGCATAGAATTGCCGATCCTCAGTAATCCCTCTTTAAGTTGTAGTACAAAAACTTGATATGTTAGCACAAAACAGCAGAAAATTAAATTGATACGCCAGACACCAAATAGACAATTTCAATAGATCGGACACCAAAAGGGCATTTGAGTTCTAGAATAAGACCCAAAAAGGTATTTAAGTCCGTAACGGATCTTATAGCTACAAGGAGGGGGTACTTCTACAGGAAAATCAATCACAGAAAAATAATGCATACGACACGCCACCATACAAAAACCATCTCATTTTGAACATCAACTCAAGTACGAGAACTTCAACAAACACAAGCAATAGTGCCAGTCCAAAAAGAAGAAATCGAAATATCATTCCTCTTGCTATACCATATATATAACCTCTACAGAGCACATGATATGAGGGTTCAAATATCAGGACATTTTCAACTTCCTTGAAAAAAATAAGAGCATATAATTCATCTTCCTTTTGTCTAAATGATTTCATTGTAATAAAATACAAACATAAAAAAAAAAAAATTACCTCTTCAGGCTGAGACCTTTCAGTTGGCCTTGTGCGTTTTCTGGAACTTCTGTTAGCCACTGTCTTCCTCTGAATCAATTCATTATTCATAGGTCCAATCCTTAACCACACCACATCAAATTATAAATAAACAAAGCTTATTAAAAAAAAGCAGATTGTTACATCACAAAAACTCACATGGTACTGCATCCATTACATTTCAAAAAAATGGGTGAAACAGCAAGCCCAATCTCTTTCCACTTGATTAGATTAGGGGCATTTACTTCATTGTCTAAGACATTATTAGGCTGGCCAAATTCTGAAAGCAAAGAAGAAATAAAGTCTGCTGCAGTAATTCCCTCATTAGACTGTGACTTAAGAGAGGAAACCAAAGTGCTTGCAATGCCCAATAACGCCTCTGCATCTGCAACCTGCTCTCTCGGTTTTTGAACTGAAATTACATGAGGATATTGGAAATAAATACATCACGAAAGGAACATCAGTCCAAACAACAAAACAATTAGCATATGGAGCAAGAACAATGGTTCCCCATTTTGGGAAAAAATGTGGTAATCCAACTATTCCCCAGATAGTATATCCCAAAAATGGAGTTCCACAAATATGGTTGGACTTGCCCTTACAAACAAAACTTGGTCAGTAAGTTATGCAAAGAGCAGCAAATGTGATGAGCAATCTGTAATTGAAAACAGTCGAGCCATTTAATATTTTTTTTCAAATAAAACTCTAGCAATATACCAACCAACCAACTAAGCCTAAAATCCCACGCTAGGTGGGGTCGGCTATATGGATCTTCCGACGCCATGAAGCTCTATCAAAGGCCAAAACTCTAGCAATATGAATGTCAAAATTAGCAGAGCAAAATTCAGCACCAGTAATGAGCACTAGTCAATAAAGTTACAACACGAAGAGTACCAAATGAAAATACAGAAAAATTGGAGTAATTTAAAACACAGTAACCACTGCTTAATTTGTTCAAATAGAACTCTATCTTTTACAAACAAAGCTTGGTCAATAAATTGTGCAAAGAGCAGCAAATGGAAATACACAGCAATCTGTAATTCGAAACAGTCAAGCCATTGAATATTTTTTTTCAAATAAATCTCTAGCATTCTGAATGTGGCACTTAGCAGAGCAAAATTCATACAAGATTCAACACTAGTAATGAGCATTAGTCAATAAATTTACAATGCAAAGAGTACCACATGAAAATACACAATAACTGTAATTTAAAACACAGTAGTCATTGCTTAAATTGTTCAAATAAAACTCTAGCGTTTGGTATATTGCATAGCAGAACAAAATCCATAGACAAATCCACAACAAAAACAAGATGCACAAATTTCACAAATCAAAATATTAGAGAAATTACCATGCCGATGCAGATCTTCAACCTCTTTAAATATGGAATCAAACTTATCAGAATCCACTCTCGTCAAATCATCCCGTTCGTCTGAAAAACAAAATTGAATAAAACAAGAACTGGATAAAGAAAATAAAACCATGAAAAGAGGAAAGGAGAGGGTATTAACCGTTAATCTTATTATACAACGCAAGATACTTGGAACGAAGAACTCGGCGTTCAACCGAGTCTTCTGGCTGAGAGGAGACGCTGTCGTCTCTAGTAGAGGCGATTTGATTGCGGGTCACCTTTTCACGTTTAATAGCTCTGAGATGGCGATCCGAATTAAATCTGCCACGATTCGGTTCTTGCTTCACCGTTTTCGCCATAGCCAGAAGTAGAAGAGATGAAAAGCAAACCCTAATGACTTGAGAAATGAGAAGAAGCAGTTATTCACTGAAATTGAAAGAGTTTATAGGGTTTTGTTCTGTGTAGCAATTCGATTTTGGAAAAGGAGGGTTTTGTTCCCGCTCAATTGAATTTCTAAAGATTTTACGATTTAAATCTTCAAATTTTTATTAATGAAGAAGTAAATTGGATTGAATTTTTATTAATAAAGAAGTAAATTGGATTGTGTCGGGGGTGCAGCTACCACTCAAACGCGACGGTCAATGTACCCATTTTTAGGGAGTGTTATCTTTTACACTATTATATTATATTTTAATTTTAGGACAATTTTAAGTCCATGTTAATGTTTGAAATGTTTTTAAAATAAGTTATTTTTATAAATATTTAATAATATTTTATATTTTGATCTTTCATATTAATTAATTAGGAATTATTTAAATTAAATCTACAGCTTTAAAAAAAAACTTAAAAATGGAACTTTTTCAAAAAAGTTGCTGAAAAAAGCTATAAACACTCGTGGCCAAATTGGCCCTTAGTTTTGAATACATAAATATGGGCTTATGAAGTCTTAAATACAAGGGCTTTTATGCCCATAAAAATTAAAATAATTTAAGCACGCCATAAACTATTTACAAATCAATAAAAGCAGCAGAAAATAATTACTAAAATATGATGTAATAGTTATATGGTAAATATCTAGTATTCTTCTAATAGTTATCTAGTAAACATCTAGTAGATCGGTATTAGATAAATAGTAAAAAACTACTAAACATCTAGTAGATATCTAGGAAACATTTAGTAAATCGGTATTAGATATGTAGTAGATATCTAGTAAATCTTAATGTTGATAGTTTTTATTGGAATCTAATGACACCTAATATATATATATATATATATATATATATATATATATATATATATATATATATATATATATATATAAAAGATGTGTTGATTTACTAGATAACTACTAGACGATTACTAGATATATCCATATAACTACTACATACATGGTAATGTGTTGATTTAGTAGATAACTACTAGACGAAAACTATATATTTACCATAGAACTACTACATGGTATTTATGTAATTATTTTCTCTTATTTTTGTTAATTTGTAAATTGTTTATATTTTTGTGTATATGTAATTAGTTTGACTCAATGATAAATTTTATAAATATTTTAGTGAGATATGTATATTTTAACAATTTCCCTAAATACAAATATTACATTTCTTAAAGCTCACTCTTCCTTTCCCTTTTCTTCAATTACTTAAAATTAGATTTTAAATTTTGAAAATGAAACAAAACAAGGTTCTATCTTCTCCCATATGAAAACTAAGGATTCAAAACCGATTTTCTCACTATTTAACCTGATTTCTACAGTTCTATGTTCTAATCTTCTTCGTCTTCCTTTTTGAATTTCAAAACACACTACGAAATAGACGATCTTACTGAAACAAGAGTGACGAAACACAAATGTGCAGAATAATATGAAAGAAACAAGGTTGTTGTACCAAGCACAAGTTTGGACTGACTTAGTGGATGACTCAGTGGTGCTTAAATTTTGATCATAATAATTAATTTCAGTATGAGATAATTAAATCAATCATGATGTTAAAATAAATAGTCTATGGTTGTATGTGGGTAAGTAAATACAAGGGTAGAATTTTATATCTCCGCTGACCTAGCTATTTAGTTTAACTCTGAGTTGTCTGGGCTGAGTATGTACTTTAGCGCTGACTAAATAATATTCACTCAGGGCTTGATATTTAGATTTAGCTTCAGCTAAGTATATTGATTTATCTTTTCGTTGAGTTACTTTATGTCTGTCAATAGCACTGACTTTTCCGTTTAAGGAAATATGGAATCTTTGCTTTTAGTGTTGCTTTTTGTAGGACATTAATGAGACAAAGACAAAAAGAATTAATGCCTTGACAAGACTCCAGTTTATGAAGAAAATGACAAAGTCTTCTAGATTCAAGCTGCAAAAAGTCATTTGTCAATTTGGGTAATTATGCAGATCAACAACATCGTATCTCGTACTCTGCAAAATGTAAGATTACCAGAAGGAATGGGAAGATGACTCGTAGCAAGTCAGCGCGAGTTCTCTCTAACGAAAGATTGGCATCAAACGACAAAGAATTCAAACTGAAGCTCGAATTTCAATCAAACGGATTGATTTCTATCTCACAATAGTGTGATTCTATCTCCTAACGGATTGATTTGAAGAAGCAACAGGGGAACAGATGAGCTGTCAGTTTCAGAAGATACCAAGGCAAGTTCAACGGCTACTTTCTTATCTTTATCTATAGAAGGAGCAAGAAGTCAAGTGTTAGAACTTGGTGATTACATGTGAATTTCTAAGAACCAACACTCTGTCATTTCACATGCTTTAAAGAAGTTCAAACGAGAAAGCACTACTCAGCGAAGAACCTGCTTTGAACAAGAGAGAATAGATTAGATCATTTGAATTGTAATATCAGATCATTTTTAACTGGATCAATACTTCTATAAGTTGACTCCTGCTCTTGTTTAGGAATTGTTGAGTTGCTAGTAGAAGAGGGTATTCTACTCAGCGTGTGAGCGATTACAGCTTGGATGGTACTTTCTGTAATTAGGGAAATTTGTGAAAGGCTTCTTCGCCTAGGGTAAAGGAGTTGAGATTAGTGAATTAAATCCAAGACACTCTCTTGGGACTGGATGTAAGCACAGGTTGTCGAACTAGTATAAAAATCTCTATGTCCTTTACTTTGAAGTTTTTCAGATTTCTACTCAGCCAGCTAACCCACTCAGCGAAGCTCATTCAATCGCGAAAAAGTTTCCTAAGTAATTAAAGAGAGTCATTCACCCCCCCTCTGACTCTTTGAGTATACGCATAGGGACCACCAAGTGGTATCAAAAGCAGTTCTCATTCAAAAGATCTCATATTAAGATAAAGACCATGGCGTACAAGGGAGGAGAATCCAGTGGAAGGGCTCAAGCTTATATTCTGCCAGAAGGCATGTCTGTCACCAGGCCTCCCATGTTTAATGGAGAGCACTATACTTATTAGAAGAACATGATGAAGAATTTCATCCAGTCTGAAAGCATGCATGCTTGGATGGCTATTGTTGAAGGGCCATTTATTCCTACTATAGTGAAGAATGGAGTACGCGTTGATAAGTACTCTGATGAGTGGGACAATTAGGACTTGGCCAGATTGAAGGAAAATGTAGCTACTATCAACTATCTCCATTTGCGCTCTTGATGTAACTGAGTTTAACCATGTTTTAGGCTGTAAAATTGCTTGAGATATATGGAAGAAGTTGGAAGTAACTTATGAAGGCACTGATAAAGTCAAGGAGTCCAAGATCAATATCCTTATGAGGGATTATGAATGGTTCCACATAAAACCCAAGGAAGATATCTCCAACATGAACACCAAGTTCATGAATATTGTCAATGAGCTGAAAAGACTTGGCAAAACCTTCACAAAATAAGAGACTATCAAGAAGATCTTAAGAAGGTTGACTCAGGAATGGGACGCAAAGAAGAGTGCTATTGAAGAAGCTCATAATTTGAAGACTTATAAGTATGATGAGCTAATTGGAACCTTGCTGACTCATGAGATGTCTTTAAAACAATATGAAGATGAGTCCAAGAAGCAAAAGCAGAAGGAGAGAGAAAGCTCAAGTAGAGTTGTTGTCCTTAAAGCTAATAATGATGAAGATTCCTCTAAGGAAGATTATCCAGAGGATAGGAAGGAAGAAATAGCACTAATGACCAAGAATTTTGGTAGATTCTTGAAGAAAGATACGAATTTCCAAAGGTTCAGGAGGCCAAGCAAGTATAAGAAAGGAGCAGATGAAAATCCACGAAAGGAGTTCAACAAAGGGCATAACAAAGATATCAAATGCTTTGAATGTGGTGAGAAATGGCATATCCAGTCTAGCTATCCCAAAGCTAAGAAGGACAAGTTCAAGAAGAAAAAGAATAAGAAGGCCCTTGCTGCTACCTAGAGTGACTATGAACATGAGTCATCATCCTCAGATGAATAGACACAAGACTCTACTAATGTATATCTCACGGCTTAGGATGATCAACCCAACTCAGAGTCAACTGTACCATCTACTTCCACTGCCAATAAATCAGCTGACCAGAGCAGAGACAAGGGAAACCAAACTGAGGTAAATTCTAAATCCCCTTTGTCTTCAGATGAACTTGCTACAGTACTTAATGTTGTTATTAATGTGACTAAGAAGTCAGCCAAATACATCCAAGTACTCCAGAGGAGGTGTGATGATATAGAAGATGTCAACTCTTCTACCTCACTTGACATCCTATACCTGATGGAAAAAGCTGCCATAATGGATATTGTTGAACCAAGCACGAGTTTGACTGACTGAGTGGACTGACTCAATAGTGCTTAAGTTTTGATCATAGCAATCAAGTTCAGTTTGAGTTAATTAAATCAATAATGATGTTAAAATAAATAGTCTATGGTTGTTTGAGGAGTTTGTAAATTTGAGGGTAGAATTTTGAGTCTCCGCTGACCTAGCTATTTAGTTTAACTCTGAGTGACCTGGGCTAAGTATCTATGATAGTCGCTGACTTAGTAATATTCACTCAGCAATTGATATTTAGATTTTGTTTTAGCTGTGTGCTTTACGATTATATTTTCCACTGAGTTACTTTAAGTCTGCAAAAGCTACTGACTTTACCATTTAAGGTAAAAAGGGATCTTTGCTTTTAGTGTTGCTTTTAGCAGGACATTAATGAGACAAAGACAAAAAGAATTAATGCCTTGACAAGACTCAGAATTATGAAGAAAATGACAAAGTCTTCCCATGCAAAGCTGTAAAAAGTCATTTGCCATTTTGGGCAATTCTGTAGATCTACCAACCTCGTATCGCGCACTCTACCAAATGTCAGAAAACCAAAAGGAATAGGATAAAGACACATAACAAGTCAGCGTGAGTTATCTCTAACAGAAGACTGGCATCAAACGATAAAGGAATTAAATTGAAGCTCGAATCTCAATCTAACGGATTGAAATGTATTTTACAGCGGTGTGATTCTATCTCCTAATGGATAGATTTGAAAAACCAATGGGTGAATTACTGAGCTGTTAATTTTAGAAGATGCCAAGATAAGTTCAACAACTACTTTCTTAATCCAATTATAAAAGGAGCAAGAAGGCAAGTGTTAGAACTTGTTGATTACACCTGAATTTCTCAGAAGCTAAATCTTTGTCAAATACAAGCTTTAAAGAAGTTCAAGCAAGAAAGCACTACTCAGCTAGAATCTACTTTAGAATAAGAGAGAATAGAATAGATCATTCAATTGTAATATTAGATCATTTGTAACTGGATCAATGTTTTTATAAGTTAAATCCAGCTCTTGTTTAGACTCTTAGTGAGTTGTTGATAGAAGAGGTATTCTAGTCAGCGGGAGAGCTATTGCAGTTTGGAGGGTACTTACTATAATTGGGGAATTTGTGAAAGGCTTCTCTACTTAGGGTAATAGAGTTGAGATTAGTGAATTAAAGCTGAGACACTCTCTCGGGACTGGATGTAAGCACATGTTACTGAACAAGGATAAAAATCTCAGCGTTCTTTACTTTATCGCATTTTTCAGGCTTTCACTTAGCCAGCTAACCTCACTCAGCGGAGCCAGTAATTATCGCAAAAAAGTTTTATAAGTTCTTGAGTGAGTCATTCACCCCCCCCCCCTCTGACTCAATGAGTGTACGCATAGGGACCAATAAGTGGTATCAGAGCAGTTCCCATTTCACAGATTTCATAATCTTTCAGATAAAGACCATGGCGTACAAAGGAGAATCCAGTGGAAGAGCCTAAGCTTATATTCTACTAGAAGGCATGTCAGCCACCTGGCCTCCAATGTTAAATGGAGAGCACTATACCTATTGGAAGAATATGATGAAGAATTTCATCCAGTCGCAAAAGCATGCACGCTTGGATGACTATTGTAGAAGGGTCATACATTCCCACCATCGTGAAGAATGGAGTAAAGGTTGATAAGTACTCTAATGAATGGGACATTCAGGACTTGATCAGACTGAAATAAAATGCAGCTGCTATCAATTATCTTCATTGCACTCTTGATGCAACTAAGTTCAATCTCATTTCATGATGCGAGACAGCTAAAGAGATATGGAAGAAGTTGGAAGTGACTTATAAAGGTACTGACAAGGTGAAAGAGTCCAAGATCAATATCTTATGAGGGATTATATGTGGTCTTACATGAAGCCCAAGGAGGATATCTCCAACATGAACACCAGGTTCATGAATATAGTCAATGAGCTGAAAACACTTGGCAAGACCTTCACAGAATCAGAGACTGTCAAGAAGATCCTTAGAAGCTTGACTCAAGAAGGAGAAGCAAAGAAGAGTGCCATTCAAGAAGCTCATGATTTGAAGACCTATAAGCTTGATGAGTTGATAGGAACCTTGCTGACTCATGAGATGTCCTTAGAGCAATATGAAGATGAGTCCAAGAAGCATAAGCACAAAGAAAAAGAGAGCTCGAGTAGAGCTATTGTTCTGAAAGCTGATGATGATGAAGAAGATTCTTTTGAGGAAGGATATCCAGAGGACAGAAAAGAAGAAATAGCTCTAATAACCAAGAATTTCAGAAGATACTCGGGAAAAGATAAGAACTTCCAAAAGTTTAGAAAGACAGGCAAGTATAAGAAGGAATCAGATGATAGACCACGAAAGGAGTATAATACAGAGCATAATAAGCATATCAAATGCTTTGAATGTGGTGAGAAGGGGCATATTCAGTCGAGCTATTCTAAGGCTAAGAAGGACAAGGTCAAGAAGAAAAAGAGTAAGAAAGCCCTTACTGCTACCTGGAGTGACTCTGAATAAGAGTCATCATCCTCAAATGAAGAGGCACAAGACTCTGCTAATGTGTGTCTCATGGCTAAGGATGATCTGCCCAACTCAGAGTCAGCTGACCACCATCTAGTTCCGCTGCCAATCAATCAGCTGACTAGAGCAAAGATAAAGGAAATCACACTGATGTAATTTCTAAACCCCCTTTGTCTTCAGATGAGCTTGCCACAATACTTAATGATGTCACTAATGTGACTAAAAAGTCAACCAAATACATCAAAGTACTTTAGAGGAGGTGTGATGATCTAGAAGATGCCAATTCTTCTACCTCACTTGATATCCTATACTTGATGGAAAAAGCTGAGTACCAAAATGGATATAACAACAAACTCACTAAGAAATTGGATGAGCTAGCTGCTGAATTAACAACTTTCAAAAAGGTGTAGGTCCCTCCTCAACCTAGCAGGAATACTTAAAGTAACCGCACTCAGCACTCTGAGAAGGTTTCTCAAAAGAGTAAAGTGAGCAGGCCTAATCCTAAGGCCGCTTCAAGACATGCTATAGTCATGTGTAGACACAATATTGGTTACTATAATGAGTATGACGGGTCAAGGATAACCACCACTAACAAGGGAGGACCCAGCTAGAAAAAGGCATAGGTACCTAAGAAAACTTAATTGTTTTACAGGTGAGCTTGAGATCCACTGATGACAGAAGAATTTGGTATTTGGATAGTGGATGCTCGAGGCATATGACAGGTGATGAAAAGCAATTCATCACATTGGAGCGAAGAAGGAATGAAAGTGTCAATTTTGGAGACAACAAAAGGGAAAGATTATTGGCAATGGCACTATAGGAGTGAAGCCTTCAATTGATAATGTGTCTCTGGTGAAAGGCTTAAAGTTCAACTTGCTAAGCATTGCTCAGCTGTGTGACAAAGGCAGAAAAGTGATATTTGACTCAGTGTGCTACTCAGTCATCGATGGTAACTCTGACCAAACTATATTTTATGCTCCTAGAATTAATAATGTTTATATGTTTGATTTATCCCCCGACTCCAATGATATATGTTTAGTTTCGAAGGAGGAAAACTCATGGCTATGGCACAGAAGGTTAGGACATATCAATATGACCAATTTGTCTAAATTAGCCAGAAATGAACTCTTTGAGGGATTACCCAATCTAGCCTTTGAAAAATATAGACTCTGCTCAGCATGCCAACTTGGGAAACAATTTAGGAAGACCTTTAAATCATTAGTTGATATATCTTCTTCTCCTCCCCTTGATCTTCTACACATGGATTTGTTTGGGCCTATTGTGCCAATAAGTCTAGGTGGAATGGAATACATCCTTGTGGTTGCAGATGATCTGACTAGGTTCACTTGGGTTGTCTTGCTAGCAAGCAAAGATGAAACATTTGAATCATTCTATAGGTTGGCTACCCGGATCATGAATGAAAAAGTCCTTAAAATTAATAGAATCCGCAGTGCCCATGGAAGAGAGTTCGAAAATAGGCAATTTGAGGAATTTTGTTATAAACATGGTATTGACCATAATTTTTTTGCCCCTCATACACCTCAGCAGAATGGGGTTGTTAAGAGAAAGAATTGCACTATTGTAGAGATGGGTCGTTCTATGTTGAGTGATAACAATCTACCAAAGTATTTCTGGGGTGAGGCTGTTAACACAGCTCGTTATATTCTAAATAGGGTTTTAATTCACCTAGTTTTGAATAAAAATCCTTATGAACTTTCGAAGGGACGAAAGCCCAAGGTTGATCATCTCAAGGCCTTTGGTTGTAAATGCTTCATATTAAATACTAAATACCAATTGGCTAAATTTGACTCCAAGGCTGATGAAGGAATCTTTCTAGGTTACTCAACACAGTAGGGCATACAGAGTGTATGTCAAGAGAATTGGTATCTTAGAGGAGTCCATGCATGTAGATTTTGATGGAAATAACGGTGCAGGTAAAGAAGCCAGTGATGAGGAAAGAGAAAAGGAACAATTCAGCAGATCAGTTAGTCAGCCCATTGTTATTCCTGATCCAATACTAGAAAAAGAAGAAGAAGAAGTTGACTTGGACCAATCAATCAACTTTGGTGATGATGTATATGCTCAACTAATGACAGTAGCTCAGCGAGCTGATCCTGATCTACCAAAAGAAGTCAGAGTAAGGAGAGATCACCCAGTTGAGAAGATTCTTAATAGTGTGCAAATCCAGTGCTGACCAGAGATCAGCTGAACAGAATGATGAGCCATTCAGCATTTGTTTCATTGATTGAACCAAAGAAGTTTGAAGATGTTGAGTTTGATGACAACTTGATGATTGCAATGCAAGAAGAGCTAGACCAATTCAGAACAAATGAAGTTTTGGATTTGGTGGAGAAACCCAAAGGCAAGTCAATAATTGGCATCAAATGGGTTTTCAAGAACAAGCTAGATAAAGCTGGAAATGTTGTTAGAAACAAGGCTAGATTAGTTGCTCAATGCTACAATCAACAAGAAGGCATTGACTATGGAGAAACATTTGCACTAGTAGCAAAACTTGAAGCCATAAGAATTCTCGATGCTTTTGCATCTCAAATGAACTTCAAGCTATTTCAGATGGATGTTATGAGTGCATTTCTTAATGGTTATATTCAAGAGGAAGTCTATATCAGACAACCCCTAGGCTTTGAAGATCCAAAGTATCCAGATCATGTCTTCAAGCTGAAGAAAGCTCTATATAGACTGAAACATGCTTCAAGAGCTTGGAATGAGAGACTAACTAACTTTTTAATTAGCAAAGGTTATGTCAGAGGAAAAGCAGATACAACTCTTTGTATCAAGAAGAAGCATCAAGATGTGTTGCTAGTCCAAATATATGTTGATGATATCATATTTTGAGCAACTGATGAAAAGCTATGCAAAGAGTTCAGCCAGCAAATGAAGAAAGAATTTGAAATTTCAATGATGGGAGAGCTTAATTTCTTTCTTGGTTTGCAAATCAAGCAAGGCAAAGATGGAATCTTCATCAGCCAAGCTAAGTATGCCAAGGAAGTTCTCAAGAAGTTTAACATGGATAAAGCCAACCCAATGCCAACACCCATGGCCACTGATACAATTCTGAGTAAAGATGAGGAAGGTAAACCTATGGAGAGTAAGCTCTATTGAGGTATTATTGGTTCTTTACTTTACTTAACTGCTAGTAGGTATGGCATTCAGTATGCTGTATATTATTGTGCAAGATATCAAGCTGACCCCAGAGAATCTCACTTAGCTGCTGTTAAGAGAATTCTCAAGTATTTGGTAAGCTCTATTGATGCAGGATTATGGTATCCAAGTAATGCAGATTTCACTCTGAGAGGATACACAGATGATGACTATGGAAGAGACAAACTTGAAAGGAAAAGCACCATAAGAGGTGGTCATTTCCTTGGTGATTGTCTAGTAACATGGTATAGCAAAAACCGGACTTCTGTAGCTCTGAGTATAGCTGAGGCTGAGTATATGGCTATAGGAAGTTGTGTAGCACAACTGCTATGGATCAAGCAGCAACTGAAGGATTATGGTATAAAGTCTAAGTGCCTTGAAGTCATGTATGAAAACAAGAGTGCAATTAACCTATCCAAGAATCTAGTTCAACATGGCAGGATGAAGCATGTTAATATTAGACATCACTTCATAAGGGATCATGTTTTAAAAGGAAAAGTCAAGATCACCTAAATTCCTACTGAAGAACATCGAGCTGACATATTCATAAAGCTCACTGGAAAGGATCAATTCAATACTCTAAGATAGCTGATCGGAATGTCCAATCCAATTTAAAGATATACACTCCACTCTAACCTATCCTGAAGCTAACCAAATTAGGGCGCACTCTAAGCTTTTGCAAATTAGGTTAAGTATTTCTTTTTGGCGCTTGATTTTTGGACACGTCATTAAATTGCCATCAGTTTCTATTCAAATTTAAACTTGGTAGAAACAATAGAAAGTTATGAAATGATCCGCATTCAGTTGTAGTTATCCCGTGTTTCCCGCTTTCATTAATTCTATGGTATACCTTATGCAATCTCATCGTTTATCTTAAGACCATGGATTATGAGTCATACACGTAGCTTTGCAGGGATTAACCAAGAGTTTTTGGCTATTTAAAGAGAATTTTAAAAGAAGAAAGGTTACTTTACCAAAATTCTTTTCTGCAAACTTCTCTAAAAAAAATTCCCTAAATTCTCTAGTTTCTTCAAGCTAATTCTATGGCGAGTTCATCAGGAAGATCTGCATAACCCAGTTCTGAAAGGCCTCTGTTTGTGAGAAATAAGAAAGAACTCACTAGGTTACAACTCAAGACCATATCGTGAAAGTGGTGATTGGTTTCAACAAAAGGGAAAATCTATTAATTCCCATAGGAATGAAGTATATCCCTACTGAATGGTGTTCTATGGAGGGAACTAAAGTGGACAGTCCAATGGTTGTAGATATGCTGAGCTTCTGCCTCGATGAGAGATTTGGGAAGTGGGGTCACCAGCATCATTTGAGAGGATTCTTTGAACTTTCCAATGGCTGTTATGAGGAAATAGTTCTGAGATTCTTTCATGGAATCCACCTAGTAGAAGGACAGAAAGATCTCTTTGTAAGTACAATGATGGGGAGAAAAGTCTATGTCACCCCCAAGCTGATTGCAGGGCTATTAGAGATGCGTAAAAGAGGAATCAGATTGAGAATGACAAAAGGTAAGGAACATGAAAACATCCCTAGAGATTATAAGGTTCCTGAAGATTACAAGGCTGGTGAACTCATCACCTCAATGTTCACCAAGGAAGGAAAGCAAGCACAAGAGATTGTTACCAAGGTTCTTCTACCCAAAACAGCTTCTACAGGAAGCTACTCAAAATTTAAAAGGGTCTTCATCTATGCTCTAACGCATGGCATGAGCATTAATTGGCCGCTGGCTATTCTATACAGGTTCTTGAAAGTATCAAAGCACTTGGTGTATGGCCAACTAGTAATGGAGATTTGTAGAGCTTATGAGCTCGACTTAGAAGGATGGGCAGTAAAGAACAATATTTCATTGAAGATAATTGAGTCCAGGGTACTCAACAATGCCCACTTTCATGGACTAAGAGCAAATGAGAGACCTTCCAACATAAAGTACATAAAGCTGAAGAGAGGAGAGGTCAGAGTCAAGGATCCTAAGGCAATATTTGAAATGAAGCCTATCAGGCCTGAAGAGGAGGACTTAACTTTGGATGCCTTTATGGCTAGCGAGCTGGAAAGGATTACCAAGCTCAGAGTAGAGAAGGAGAAGAAGTGCCTGAGAAGTAGGGAAGTAAGAAGGAGGTGAAGAAGGAATCCAAAAAGGCTAAGAAGGGGAGCTTAGCGAGCTCTATTCCTGTAGTTGCCCATGCTTCTAAAAAGACAAGATCATCTAAGGGAACTAAGGAAGAAAAGTCTTATGAGCTGACTCCAAAGGAGATTAAGGAGGAGAAGCTGGCTGAGGAGGAGCTAAGAGAAGAAATGCCTTTGATGAAGGAGAAGAAGAGGAAAGTTGCTGATGCTCAGCTGGATGTGGTGACTACAAAGGGAAAGGAAGCTACATCAGTTCCCATCCCCTAAGTAGGACAACCAAAGAAGTAATTAACGGTGAAAGAGGGACTGGAGTAGTCCAAGATCTTGAAGAAGCTGAAAGAGTAAAGGCAGCTGAGGAAGAAAGAATAAGGAAGAAGTCGGAGGAGATTGAAGCAGAAATTAGGAGGAAGGCCGAGGAAGCTGCAACTGGAGTTAAGATTGATACAGATAAAATTTTGTAGTCTGCTGTAGCAAGCCTAGCTGAGAAAGAAGTACCTGAAGTGGTTTAAGATATGATTGGGGCTCTTGAAGGTATTGAGAATTAGGAATAGCAGGAAGAGGAAGATGGAGTTATAGAGGTTGAAGCTGTGGAGTTTGATGTACTTGAATCTGACCAGCATGTCACTCTGACTGCTGAGGAAGATAAGGAAGCTAAGAAGGAGAGGAAGAGAGGGTTGTTGAAAAGAATGAAGATAGTGATCGATGAAGATAAAGGTGATATGGAGGACAAGGAGGAAGAAGTAATTGAGCACGGAGCTCAGCTGACTGAGGAATATCAATCTTAGGTCAGCGAGTCCGCTGTTGAAGGTGTTGATAAAGAAAAGGAAGTGGAGAACTCAGAACCATTCATTTTCCCAAACCTATCTATCCAAACACCACTCTCACCTACACCTATCTCTGCCGTACCCTTACCTAAAAACCAATCACCATCCATATCCATATCCACATCCACATCCACATCCACCTCTGACCAAACCAACACCATAGACTCTGACCAAACAGCCATCATCCTATACTTATCACCCATTGGATCTCTAGTACATGAACCATTGCTCTTGGAAGGACCCCCAATTGTCAGAGGGCCTTCAATCATAGAGGAGATTCCAAAACAAACACAACAACATCAACCACCTCAATAACCTCAACCACAACCCCAATTCAACCCCCAAGCTGAGTTATTGGGTGACATAAGGAGAATGGGGAGAGCCAGATTTCCAGGACTTAGGACAAACACTGAAATAGATGCTAAGATAACAAAATCAATACTGTCTGAGGATGTCCTGAGAAGGATTACAAAGGCTGTGGAGCCAGTGCAAGGGTTTTTAGAGACTATAGAGGAGATAAAAGCCCACTTCAAGTCAGTTCCTACCCAATTCTCAGTGGTCAAGGCAATAGTATCCCATGTGTTGCCTTTATTATCTATTGCATGTAGGCAGGCTGTCAGTTTGAAGATGGAAGTTGCAGAACTCAAAAAGAAAATGGAAAAGATCTATAAGAGTAACTACAAGGTGTTGAATGATGAGAGGGACTTTAGGAATTCAATGATTGATAAATTCAACCCTCTTTTGGAAGCTATATTGAAGGTGCTTGATGGGTATAACATACTGAGCAAGGAGAATGAAGACAACACAGCTCGCTTGAATGCTGTTGTTTATGGAATTAATGCTCTAATCACAGTGGTAACCAGACATCATGGGTTACACACAGAGTTAAGGACTGTGAAGGAGGAGATGCTGAAAGGAGTCAAGGACTCAAATGGAGCTATGCTAAATGCCTTGAAGAGGTTGAATATTTTAGATGCTCTGAGTAGTGATATTGTTATGGCAGATGCTGAACTAGAGCCTACTCTTCATCAGAAACTTGGTCACATCAGGGATCAAATCAAGCAAGTTCATGCAAATGTCATTAATGATGGAGAAGCACTTGATAAGATTCATGATGAAGTCACTACTCATATCAAGGGCACTCCCATGCTGAAGCGGATACTTAGAGAAAATAATCAAGTGAAGGCTCTGGCTAGTCTTACCCAGATATCCAAAGAAGGACTCAGCACTCAGTATCAAGTCAATCTATCCCAATCCCGCGCTTTGGTAGGCCTGTTTGCCTTCCTCAGAGAATAAGATGCTATATCATAGGAAATATACGAGCTGTTGGTGCAGAACTTCTCCACTAATGTCTATGGTCATCTTGAAACTTTTGAAGAGTCTCTGAGCTCATCGAGCCCAGGCTATTTTAGATGCAATGGCAATAGGGTAGAAGGATCACGAGAAGCGTGAGTAGGAGGAAAGGGAAAGAGAATAGAGGATTGCTGAATTCTCTTATAATTTGTCTAAGGATCTGGAGTGCATTCAACGAGAATATCATGAGACAAGGAAGAGGGAAGGCAAGGAGATTGTGCTGCCCAAAGAAAAGAAGTCCAGATGGGATTAGTAAGCCTAGGAAGAAAGGAAAGCCAATCTTGGAGGACCTCCTATACCGAAATAGATAGAATATAGAATAGAATTGTTGTAACTATTAGGACTTAATTGTAAAACCTAGTATAGATTAACTCTTCGTTGTCGGTACTTAAGTTATTCATAGATGACAGATTACATATTCTGTTCTAAGTTAAGATCTTTTTAAATTATTATATTGTCTGCTGTATATATATGTGATGATCTTTTTGCAGAAATATAAGAGAAGTATTGAGGAATGTTGAACTCAGAGAAGTCAAGGATTATAAGGGAGTTAGCATTCACTCTGAGCAGATTAAGATGCTGAACAAAAGACATATCAAGCATGAGTATAAGGTAACTCTAATCTAGATATCTCATTGATTTAATTCTCGCTCAAGTTAATTGTCGTTGATCAAAATAGGGGAGATTGTTGAACCAAGCACGAGTTTGACTTACTCAGTGGACTGACTCAATGGTGCATAAGTTTTGATCATGACAATTAAGTTCAGTTTGATTTAATTAAATCAATAATGATGTTAAAATAAATAGTCTATGGTTGTTTGAGAAGTTAGTAAATTTGAGGGTAGAATTTCGAGTCTCCGCTGACCTAGCTATTTAGTTTAACTCTGAGTGGCCTGGGCTAAGTATCTACGACAGTCGCTGACTTAGTAATATTCACTCAGCACTTGATATTTAGATTTTGTTTCAGCTATGTGCTTTATGATTATATTTTTGCTAAGTTACTTTAAGTCTATCAAAGCTGCTGACTTTACCATTTAAGGTAAAAAGGGGTCTTTGCTTTAAGTGTTGCTTTTTGCAGGACATCAATAAGACAAAGACAAAAAGAATTAATGCCTTGACAAGACTCAGAATTATGAAGAAAATGACAAAGCCTTCCAATGCAAAGCTGCAAAAAGTCATTTGCCATTTTGGGCAATTCTGCAGATCTACCAACCTCGTATCGCGCACTCTGCCAAATGTCAGAAAACCAGAAGGAATGGGATGAAGACACGTAATAAGTCAATGCGAGTTCTCTCTAACGAAAGACTGGCATTCAACGATACATGATTCAAATTGAAGCTTGAATCTTAATCTAACGAATTGAAATGTATTTCACAACGGTGTGATTCTATCTCCTATCGGATTGATTTCCAGAAGCAACGGGTGAATTATTGAGTTGTCAATTTCAGAAGATGCCAAGATAAGTTCAACGACTACTTTCTCAATGCAACTATTAAAGGAGCAAGAAAGCAAGCGTTAGAACTTGGTGATTACACCTAAATTTCTCAGAAGCTATATCTCTGTCAAATACAAGGTTTAAAGAAGTTCAAGCAAGAAAGCACTACTCAACTAGAATCTGCTTTAAAATAAGAGAGAACAGAATAGATCATTCAATTGTAATATCATATCATTTGTAACTGGATCAATGTTTTTGTAAGTTGAATCCAACTCTTATTTAGACTCTTAGTGAGTTGCTGATAGAAGAGGTATTCTAGTCAGTGGGAGAGCGATTGTAGTTTGAAGGGTACTTACTATAATTGGGGAATTTGTGAAAGGCTTCTCCGCCTAGGGTAAAGGAGTTAAGATTAGTGAATTAAAGCTGAGACACTCTCTCGGGACTGGATGTAAGCACAGGTTGCTGAACCAGGATAAAAATCTCAGCGTTCTTTATTTTATCACATTTTCCAGGTTTTCACTCAGCTAGCTGACCTCACTCATCGGAGCTAATAATTATCGTAAAAAAGTTTTATAAGTTCTTGAGTGAGTCATTCACCCCCTCTGACTCAGTAAGTGTATGCATAGGGACCAACAGATATAAAAGAAAACTCACTAAGAAATTGGATGAGCTAGCTGCTAAATTAATAGCTTCAAAAAAGGTGCGGGTCCCTCCGCAACCTAGCAGGAATACTTAGAGTAACCGCACTCACCACTCTGAGAAGGTTTCTCCAAAGAGTAAAGTGAGCATGCCCAATCCTAAGGCCACTTGTAATTTTTGTGGTAGGTCAGGACATGCTACAGTCGTGTGTAGATACAAAAATGGTTACTATGATGAGTATGATGGGTCAAGGATGACTACCACTAACAGGGGAGGACCCAGCCAGAAAAAGGCATGGGTACCTAAGAAAACTTAATTATTTTGTAGGTGAGCCTGAGATCCACTGATGACAGAAGAATGTGGTATTTGGATAGTGGATGCTCGAGGCATATGACAGGTGATGAAAAGCAATTCATCACATTGGAGCGAAGAAGGAATGGAAGTGTCAGTTTTGGAGACAATAAAAGGGAAAGATTATTGGCAATGGCACTGTAGGAGTGAAGCCTTCAATTGATAATGTGTCTTTGGTGAAAGGCCTAAAGTTTAACTTGCTAAAAGTTGCCCCGCGATGTGACAAAGGCAGGAAAGTGATATTTGACTCAACGGGCTGCTCAGTTATTGATGTTAACTCTGACCAAACTTTTCTTTATGCTCCTAGAATTAATAATGTTTATATGTTTGATTTATCGCCCGACTCCAATGATATATGTTTAGTATGCCAACTTGGGAAACAATTTAGGAAGACCTTTAAATCATTAGCTGATATATCTTCTTTTCGTCCCCTTGATCTTCTACACATGGATTTGTTTGGACCTGTTGTGCCAACAAGTCTAGGTGGAATGAAATACACCCTTGTGGTTGTAGATGATCTGACCAGGTTCACTTGGATTGTCTTGCTAGCAAGCAAAGATGAAACATTTGAATCATTCTCTAGGTTGGCAACCCGGATCATGAATGAAAAGACCTTAAAATTAATAGAATCCCCATTGACCATGGAAGAGATTTTAAAAATAGGCATTTTGAGGAATTTTGTTCTAAGCATGGTATTGACCACAATTTTTCTACCCCCGCATACACCTCAGCAGAATGGGGTTATTAAGAGAAATAATCGCACTATTGCAGAGATGGGTCATTCTATGCCGAGTGATAACAATCCACCAAAGTATTTCTGGGGAGATTCTGTTAACACAGCTTGTTACATTCTAAATAGGGTTTTAATTCACCCAATTTTGAACAAAACTCCTTATGAACTTTTGAAGGGGCGCAAGCCCAAGGTTGGTCATCTTAAGGCCTTTGGTTGTAAATGCTTTATATTAAACACTAAAGACCAACTGGCTAAATTTGACCCCAAGGCTGATGAAGGAATCTTTCTGGGTTACTCACAGTAGGGCATACAAAGTGTATGTCAAGCGGACTGGCACCTTAGAGGAGTCCATGCATGTAAATTTTGATGAAACTAACAATCCAGGTAGATAAGCCAGTCATGATGAAAAGGAAAAGGAATAGGTCAGCGGATCAGTCAGTCAGTCCGTTGTTATCCCTGATCTTGTACCAGAAAAAGAAGAATATAAAATTGACTTTAACTAATCCATCAACTTTGGTGATGATGTAGATGCTTAAACAATGACAGTAGCTCAGCTAACTGATCCTGATTTACTAGGAGAAGTTAGAGCAAGGAGAGATCACCCAGTTGAGAATATCCTTGATAATGTGCAAAATCCAGTGCTGATCAGAGGTCAGATGAATAGAATGATGAGTCATTCAGCATTTGTCTCATTAATTAAACCAAAGAAGTTTGACGATGCTGAGTTTGATGACAACTAGATGATTGCAATGCATGAGGAGCTAGATCAATTTAGAAGGAATGAAGTTTAGGATTTAATGGAGCAATCCAGAGGCAAGTCAATCATTGGCACCAAATGGGTTTTCAAGAACAAGCTAGATAAAGTTGGTAATGTTGTTAGAAACAAGGCCAGATTAGTTGCTCAAGGCTACAATCAACAAGAAGGCATTGACTATGGAGAAACCTTTGCACCAGTAGCAAGACTTGAAGCCATAAGAATCCTCTATGCTTTTACATCTCATATGAACTTCAAGCTATTTTAGATGGATGTTAAGAGTGCATTTCTTAATGGTTATATTCAAGAGGAAGTCTATGTCAGATAACCCCTAGGCTTTGAAAATCCAAAGTATCCAAATCATGTCTTCAAGCTAAAGAAGGCTCTTTATGGACTGAAACAGGCTCTAAGAGCTTGGTATGAGAAACTGACTAACTTTTTACTCAGCAAAGGGTATGTCAGAGGAAAGGTAAATACAACTTTATTTATTAAAATGAAGCATCAAGATGTGTTGCTAGTCCAAATCTATGTTGATGACATCATTTTTAGAGCAACTGATGAAAAGCTATGCAAAAGTTCAGCCAACAGATGAAGAAAGAGTTTGAAATGTCAATGATGGGAGAACTTAATTTCTTTCTTGGTTTTCAAATCAAGCAAGGCAATGATGGGATCTTCATCAACCAAGCTAAGTATGCCAAGGAAGTACTCAAGACGTTTGACATGGATAAAGCCAAGCCAATGTCAACACCCATGGCCACTGATACTATTCTGAGTAAAGAAGAGGAAGGTAAACTGTGAGCATGAGATTTTACAGTCCCTCTTGCGAGATGATATGACGTATGTCCAATTTTATTCCTCATAATAAAAATTCCTTTTTGGATATTACCGATATAAAATTCTCTACGAATTTTATTTTTGAAAAAATTTCGTTCGACCGATGATTTACACCCAAAAAATAATTTAGTCCAAAATACCCATAAAAAAGTAAAAAATAAGCGTAATATTTGATTTTTTCCATCAGAATCATCTTTTGCCGGATTTCCTCTCCCTTTCCCTGATTTCGGGCATGAATCGTGCTTACTTTTCAGACCTGTCAGGAGAGTGATGCCGCCATGCCGCCATCGGTATGACCTTCTGCTACAGAACAGCTGTGTGCCTTTTTGCTCGATATCCGACGGATAATTGATCCAAGGCAATTTTCAATGGATTTTAGCCTATATAAAGGCCATTTCTCAGCCAAAACAAAGGTTGGCAATTATACACTTGAATTTTAGGGAGATTTTGATTACTTTTAGTGGGATAAGGTGAAAAAAAGGTAAGAAAAGAGGAATGGGTTTAGGGTTAAAAATCAATTTAATAGTAAGAAATGATTTTTGTTCATTGAACTCTCTAATATTAACTTAAAATCAGTAGACTTTAGGGTTAAAAATCAATTTAATAGGTTTAAAGCCTTGAATACCCCCATTCACTACCCAAATCATCATTCGAGCTCTCTGAAGGTGTCATTGGGATCACGAAGAGGTGGATTCATGACCCTGAGGTAAAAATTCTGAGTCTCTTTGGCTTTCATTTTACTTGTTTGTTGTGTTTAATTGCTATTTTGTGCTTAGTTTTGGGTTTTTGGTCACTTTCCAGCCAAAAATAGCTGCTGCAAGAACTGAAGTCGCTAGAGGCATTTGAAGCCGCCAGCAGTATCAACCATGCCGCCAATAGTATCGTTGATACCGCTAGTTGCCTCATTTGCCCCCAACGGCCTTATTTTATTGTAGGACCCTTTATTTATGGTATCCAGAATGTCATACAGCCTGCCTATGTAAATGAGATCACCGACGGCATCAGTGATGCTGCCAGCTGTATGGAGTTCTGGACAACAGATTTATTTTCATTTTATTTTTGACCTAGTTTAATTTCCGAAGCTAGGATGTATAGTGCAACTACAGGAGTCCAGAACTCCTCGAAAATGGTCCAAACCCCATAACATATGGCATTTTCACTAATAATTTGGTTAAAATAACGATCGTGTCTAAAATGGATTTTTTTCCCTAAAATTCGTTCGGAAAATGAATTTTTCAAAGGGAACTTATATTTTAAAATCAAAAATTTTTGTGCTAACCTGGTAGCTCGACCTCAGCTTGGGGCTCTACCCCCAGCCCCCGTCTGGGGTGCTGCCCCAGAACCCCGCCGAGGCGCTACCCCTCAACCCCATCAGGGGCGCTGCCCCTCGACCTCGCCAAGGGCTGCCATCCCCCGACCCCGATATCGGGGGCACCTCTATGAGTAATATACCCTGTATATGTGTCGTATCTATGCTACCCATTTTGTGCAGGTAGATTTAGGTTAGATGTATGCTAGGCCTTCGGGTATTTTATTTATTGTTTAGAAAAATGTATAGGATTAGAAAAAGTCTTTTAATAATTTTAATTTCTGCATTTATTTTTGGATGACTATAGCAATAATTTATTTATTGCTTTGATTGCTTGATAATGTGAAAACAACATATAAACCGAAAACACAATAAATAGGGTGGATTAAAACCGATTAAGAAAGAATGAAATATTTTAACTTGGCCTAATGTAAAATAGATAACATCATGCAAACTTGGAATCTCTGTTTTAAGGTATGGTCTAACCACCCGGTAGGAATATTGTACCCAAATTCCCGGTAGAGCTTAACCGGGTGGCGACTCTATTTTAAAATACAGGATTTCAAGTCTCGTATCCCTGAACATGCAAATTAGACTTAAATTCAACATCAACATCAATTTGATCAATCCATCTTTTTTATCACGCTAAAATGAGGATCAGCCCCTCGGCTCGCTTCATAGCGCTCATTATTTCCCCTCGTGCTACGCATCTCACGCAATCTTTATGGGAAAAAGGTCATCCACTTACATAAACCTGTAGAGAGTAAGCTCTAGAGAGGTATTATTGGTTCTCTACTTTACTTAACTGCTAGTAGGCCTGACATTCAATATGATGTATGTTATTATGCAAGATATCAAGCTGACCCTAGAGAATCTTACTTAGCTATTGTTGAGAGAATTCTCAAGTATTTACTAGGCTATATGGATGCATGTTTATAGTATCCAAGTAATGCAGACTTCATTCGAAGAGGATACACAGATGCTGACTATGGAAGAGACAAACTTGAAAGGAAAAGCACCACTGGAGGATGTCATTTCCTTGGTGATTATCTAGTAACATGGTACAGTAAGAAGCAGACTTCTGTGGCTCTGAGTACAACTGAGGTTGAGAACATGGCTGCAGGAAGTTATGTAGCACAACTGTTATGGATCAAGTAGCAATTGGAGGATTATGGTATAAAGTCTAAGTGTCTTGAAGTCATGTGTAACAATGAGAGCGCAATTAACCTATCCAAGAATCCAATTCAACATACAGGATGAAGCATGTCAATATTAGACATTACTTTATAAGGGATCATCTGCTAAAAGGAGAAGTCAAGCTCACATAAATTCCCACTAAAGAACAGCGAGCTGACATATTCACAAAGCCTATTGGAAAGGATAATTCAACATTCTGAGAGAGCTAATCGAAATGTCCAATCCGATTTGAGGAAATCCATTTCCCGCAGACCAATTCTGAGCTGATCAAGAATCTAGGGCTAACTTTGAGCTTCAGCGAATTAGGTTAAGCATTTTTTCTTCCCTCTTGAATCGTGGACACGTCTTTAAAATTGTCACCAGTTTCTTTTCAAATTCAAAACTGATAGAAATGGTAGCAAGTTTAAAAATGATCCATATTTAGGTATTTTTATCCGGTGTATCTCGCTTTATTTATAGTAATCCTTGATGAATCTCATCGTTGATTCATGACCATGGATTTTGAGTCGTACATGTAAGCTTTACAGGTACTAGCGAAAAGTCTTTGGCTATTTAAAGAGGAATTTAGAAGAGGAAGAGGTTACTTTACCAAATTTCTTTTCTGCATCTATCTTCTCAAAATCCCCAAATTCCCTATTTCTCTCAAAGCTATTCTAATGGCGAGTACCTTTAGAAGATCATCAGAACCTAGTTCTGAGAGATCAATGTTTGTGAGGAGTAAGGATGATTCTTGTTGGGTTACCACCGTGGATCATTTGGCACAAATAGCGACAGGAATCAATAAGAAGGAGGAGCTATTCCCATGGGAACTGAGTATACACCCACAGAATGGTGTATTAGGGATCGAGTTGTAG
Organism: Euphorbia pulcherrima; assembly: GCA_947683365.1. Taxonomy (NCBI): domain Eukaryota; kingdom Viridiplantae; phylum Streptophyta; class Magnoliopsida; order Malpighiales; family Euphorbiaceae; genus Euphorbia; species Euphorbia pulcherrima. The sequence continues at coordinate 60,411,052 of CANTUS010000004.1, read as the reverse complement.
TTGAGGACCCTACAATGGTTGATATGCTCAGCTTTTCTAGTGATGAGCGATTTGGAAAGTGGATGCGCCAACATAATCTTAAAGGGTTCTTTGAACTACCTAGTGCCTATTATAAGGAAGTCGTAACAAGAGTTTTCCATGGGATTCACATGGTTGAAGGCTTCAAGGATCTATTTGTGACTACCATGATGGGGAGAAAATTGGATATGACTCCCAAGTTAATAACTGGGTTGCTGGGTATGCAAGAAAGAGGGCTGAGGATACGAGTTATTAGGGATGAAGAGCATATAGATATCCTTGTTGATTATGAAGTCCCCTTTGACTATAAGGCTGGTGAACTAATAGCCTCTATGTTCACTAAAGAAGGAAAGCACGCGCATGAGCTTGTTATGAAGATGTTGTTTCCCAAGACTGCTTCTGTAGGAAGATGCTCTAAGTTTGAGAGAGTGTATGTCTATGCTCTGACTCATAGGATGTGTATTAACTAGCCCCAAGAAATTTTGCACAAGTTTTTGAAGGTATTGAAGCACATGGTCTATTAGCATCTTGTGATGGAGATTTGTAGGGCCTATGAACTAGATTTAGAAGAATGGGCTCTAAAAAGCAGAATCAATCTGACAATGATTGAATCAAGAATTCTGAGCAATGCACACTTCCATGGCTTAAGATGTAATGAGAAGCCAAATAACACCAAGTACATCAAGCTGAAGAATGGAGAGGTCAGAGTAAATGACCCTAAGGCTATTATGCAAATGAGACCTATCAAGCCTAAAGAAGAGGACCAGACTCTTGATGAGTTTGTAGCTAAGGAGCTTGAGAGGATTACCAATCTCAAAGCAGAGAGAGGAGAAGAGAAGGTAGAGAAGAAGGGAAGCAAGAAGGAGGTCAAGAAGGACTCCAAGAAGGTTACGAAGAAGGATAGCTCAGCGAGCTCTAGTTGCCCCTGTTCCTAAAAAGATCAAATCTACCAAGGGAACTAAGGAAGAGAAGCCCAAGGAGCTGACTGAGAAAGAGAAGGAAGAAGAGAAGAAAGCTGAGGAAGAATTAAGAGAGGAGATGCCTCTAGTCAGAAGCAAGAAAAGGTAGAGTGAGGAAGCTCAGCTTGATTGAGAAAAGGCTAAAGGACAGGAAGCTATATCAGTTCCTGTGCCTCAAGTAGGTCAGCCTAATAAGAAGTTAATGGTAAAGAAGCAAACTGGCGTAGTCTAGGATGTAGAGGAAGCTGAGAAGTTAAAGGTTGCTGAGAAAGAGACAATTAAGAAAAGGCAGGAAGACCTTGAAGAAGAGATAAGGAGAAAGGTTGAAGAAGCAGTAGCAAAGACTAAAGCTAACACTGGGAAAGCTATTGAATCTACCGTAGCCAGCCTAGCTGAAAAACCTATTCCAAAAGTAGAGGAGGAGATGATAGGAGCCCTAGAAGGAATTGAAAACCAGGAGGAGTAGGAAGATGATGAAGAAATTAAAGTTTAGGCTATTGAGTTTGATGTTATTGAAGAAGACTAGTAGGTCAATTTGACTGCTGAGGAAGCCAAGGAGGAGAAGAAGGAGAGGAAAAGAAGATTGCTTATGAGGATGAAAGTTGTTATTAATGAAAATGAGGGAGATCTGGAGGATAAGGATGAGGAAGAAGTTGTAGTAGTTGAGTAGGGAGCTCAGCTGACTAAGCAAACTCTAGCTCAGGTCAGTGGATAAACTGTTGAAGGTGTGCAAGGAGAGAAGGAAGAAAACCTAGAAGAGCCATTCTTTTTCCCAAACCTTTCCAATGAAACACCGCCCTTATCACCTACACCAATCTCCATGCAACCCCTATCTGATAACCAAACACCATCCACTTCAAATACTGACCAAACAGTCATCATTCCCTTACTTTCACCTATTGATGTTGGATATGATGTATGCCCTTAAGGCAATTAGGGCGATATATCTTAATTATGTAATAGTACGAATAATTTGTTTAATCAATAAATGCATTTGTTCTTTTGTTTATATCAATATGTTTCTATGCTTCATCAATAGCCTTTCTTGGTGAAACTATGACTAGGGATAGTTTAGACATAATTATTCATTGATGTATGTATACAAAAGTCCTTGACATATCATAGCATGAAGTCAGAGAAATTATAGTTGGACGATATCAGGTGGAACCTTCTTCATGTGCAATTATGATTATGTCTAAACTATCCCTAGTCATAGTTTCACCAAGAAAGGCTATTGATGAAGCAGAAAGACTAGCATGTGGTCAACTTTCTTGGAAAGGATCCAAGAAGTCAATCTCCTAAGGACTGAAGGTGGTACCTTAAGTTTGATACATGGATATATCTGGAAGATATATTGGAGACCGTAGTAAGTTAAACACTTGGTGTATATATCAATGTGTTAGTGTTTATCTTCATGCAATAAACTTTGTGAATGTCCTCATACTTGAGATGCTAGTTACCTTGTGTGGTACTATTGCTATACTTTGGGTCATTACTATGCACTCAATAATTTAGGGTGTTAAGGGGTGATTACGGGTATAGTGATGACAACATGTTGGTGAGCTGAGTAGTCGGAAAGAATCCATCGCTCCGGATATATTACGGAGTTGTACCTGGCCACTTGTTGAAGTGATGATTGCCATAAACCTCTAATCAGAGTATGTGTTTAATAGAAATGGTTTCTAGTCAAACACACTATGGTAAAAGGCAATATACTTTGATAACAAGTAAACTACTAGGATAGCTTAGAGCAACCTCGCTATTAGTGGGTTAACACTTTAACCGAACCCTATAAACTAGATGGTACTAATATTAAAGAATGGAACGAATTTATCGCACAGGATAACTATTGCATTAACCGGGATTAAGTCATAGGCATAAATGACGTTCCGAGTAATGGGGGATGGTAGACCCTTGCTATAGGCGTACTACAGTCATTTAAGGTAATCGAGTTCTATTCACTGTCTGGAGCATCAAGCCAGTGGTTCCATTAGAACAAGGGTTGGTTAGCCTTAATAGCTCAATACTTCGGGATCCTATAAGGTCACACACATTGGACCTTCATCGGATTAAGTAAAGAACTAATAGATTTATTCTATTACGAAAATATAACATAAATAATAAGTGGATTATTATTTGATTGGTTAAAATTGATTAGATCAATTTTGGATAGACCAAGGAATTTATTTTGACCGATAACCAATTGATTAGAGTCATAAATAAATTATAATTGATAAGATCAATTTTGGTTGGACCAAGAAATTTATTTTGACTGGTAACTAATTTATTAGGGTCGAAAATAAATATTTATTTGAAAGGATTAAAAGGGGAATTTTGCATTGGTGAGTTAAAACCGAAAAGTATAAAATATTTTGTACAAAGTTTGGTTGCACGGAGTACACCGAAAGGTGTGCGAACACTGCTGGGCAGTGTTCGCGGCAGCCCATGTTCATGGGCTGCACAAAGGCAACCCATGAAAGGGCACCGCGAGCTGGGCTCCCGGCATGGGCCGCGAGGCCCATCTAGCAAGCAAGGCAAAGCCCGTAAGGGCCTTACCTTACGGCACACAGCGTGAACGGGTCAACACGTGGATCCCATGGATCCGCGTGTATGACCCGTATAAGGATGGGAGTTTTACTCCATCCCACATTGCTTTTATGGAGCAATTTTTTGCTCCCCAAGCCTATATATAGGCTTCCCCCTCTCTTGTTTCAAGTGCACCATAGCTCAGAGCATAAATCCTAAGCGAGATATTTTTCTCTCGGGTCTTTGAGCAAGTTCTTTTTTATGAGCTTGAATTTATTCGAGCACCTTGAGTATATATTTTCGCGTGAGGCTTCAGAAGTGGTCTAGCAACTACTCGAGGTTGCTTAGTTATTCCTCCTGGGGAGGTTTTGGTTGGTGGGGTTCGTGTAGATACTCATACAAGCTATCCTATGCTTGGAGGCTTGTGCAAAGAGGTTCTGTTAAAGCACGCTTGAATTGGTAAATTCCTTTTTTTTCTCTTTTATTATTAGGTCGTTTTCTTTAAGCATTTTTAGACTTAATAATATGCTTAGGTTGTTTTGCATGCTTAGTTTATTTTATGCTTAGGTTATAACTTAGACTTATGACATGCTTAGGTTATAACTTAGAGTTATAACATGCTTAGGTTATAGCTTAGAGTTATAACATGCTTAGGTTATAGCTTAGAGTTATAACATGCTTAGCATAAAATATATATGCTAGGATATAATTTGATATTATGGTATGCCTAGCTCTTTTGCATGCTGACCTAGGTAAAAGATTATTTAGTTAAGGCTTTATTTAATTTATATGCAACTAATAGGAGTTCCTGGGGATATGGACAAAATTTTGAATTTCTGCCATGCCTGTTATGCATGTTCAATCTGACTGTCAATTCCTAATAGTGGTATCATAGCCTGTTTATTTAGTGCATAAATAAGTTAGAAGCGAACTAAATATTATTTTCTATATGAAATGATTTGTTTATTTAATTGTTTGGAACAATATAGATGAACTTGTGCCTTTCTTTTCAAGGTTAGAAAATGGTTATGAATAATTTTGAATAAGCATGCTTAACTTACTCAAATTATACAAGTGTCAATATTTTATTTAAATTATATGGGTTATAGATGCTTCCAATTTACATGAATTGGAAGAACGAAATTTATTAGTTCAAGAGAATCCATTGGTCTTCAGGTTTGTGCCCGTATTTGTTCTGGCTAAGGATTGGACTTGGTATCTACTCCTCATAGGGCACCTCTCCTACCTGAGAACCTATATCGGTGAAATTTGAATTGACCAACCGGGGATTAATATGAACTAATTTATTTCTAGTATATAAGATGGTGCTTATATATGTTTCTATAACAAAGTAAAAAAATTAAATTTATTGAATAAAAGCTTAAAGGAAATGCAATATACATATAACAAATAAAAGTGTTAGTTATTTTGCAATAATCTAGGTTGATGGAATAATTATAATAAAGAGCTGAACCCACCTAAGGTTAGACCTTATAAATTAATTCTAAAATTCCCTGAATTTATACAAGTTATTATAATTTTTTCCATCTGATGAAATCCTAGATTGGGTGAGACACTTAACACCGATAAAATCCCAAAGTAAATATATTAAGGCAAGTTGTAGTCTTCCTTATTCAAATTTATAATACGGTCTCTTTGGGCTATCAAAGTGCTACGCAAAGCATTCCTTCTGGTCCACATTGATTGGTTGTAAAGTTTGGGATAGGGTCTGCCTTAACAGAACTGGGGTAGTCCACCATAAAATTGGGGGCTAGGCCCAGATCTGAGACATATTCAAGGAGATGCTAATATAAGATTAGGGAACTTGAATGAATAAGCAATTGCATGTGATGCAAATGGAATGAGATTCCAACTGTAACTTACTATTATGACTTGGCTCATAAAATTGGGGGTTATGATAGACTAGTTATAGATGCTACCTACTAGGAAATTTAGCTAGGCTAAAATTTCCGAATTCAATAGAATGGGCTATTGTAAATATCGAAGAAAACAGTAGGACAAATGTGTTTAATTAAAAGACCTTATATTAAATGCATGTACTTAAACTAATATCTAAACTCTTTTTCTTTTCTTATATCTTAGGTTGAAAATGAATTCCAATGTTGATGTCCGTATGTTACTTGACACTAAATTGAATGGCTTGAACTTTTCTTATTGGTTCCGAGCTATGAGAATAGTTCTCAAATCCGAGGGAATTGCCTATGTTCTAAGTGAAATTTTCCCTATAGAACCTGATGTTGAGGATCATGTGGAACATGATGCATGGTTGAAGCACAGGAAATCGTGAGACTGCCATGTGTATCATATTAGGGTGCATGAATCCTGAGCTTAAAAAACAACATGAGAACATGCCCTTGGAAGACATGGTTCTCCATCTTGAAGAACTCTTTTCGGAGAGGGAAAGGATAGAGAGGTATAAGACCTCCAAGCTCCTTGTCAGGACCAAGATGCAAGTTGGCACCTCTGCCTCTCAACATGTACTGAAACTCTTGGGATACCTTGAGAAGCTGAATCGATTGGGATTCGAGATGAATCATGACTTAAGCATTGACCTTGTGTTGATGTCCTTGACAGATAGTTACTCAGGCTTTGTGACTAACTATTATATGAACAAGATTAATTCTACTATCCCTGAATTAATCAACATGCTAAAAATAGTAGAACCTCATATCAAGAAGGATCAAAAACCTCTATTGTTGGTTGAAAAAGGCAAGGCTTCTAAGAAGAAGAAGCAGGCACTGGGTGATAAGAAAAGAATCAGTAAGAAGAAGAAAGAAAAGAAGGCATCTAAGTATGTCTACTTCTAATGTTGGAAATTGGGACATTGGAAGAGGGATTGCAAAGCTCCTGCTTCTGAGCATTTGAAGAAGAAGCATACAGAGGCATCTACTTCAGGCATGTTTGTAATTGAAAATTTTGCTACTTTTCCGCGTGAATCCACTTGGGTATTAGATACTGGTTGTGGTTCTCATATATGTACTTCTGTACAGGGACTAAGGAACTGTAGAAAACTTGCAAAAGGGGAGATGGACCTACGCGTGGGAAATGGAGCCAGAGTTGCTGCTTAGCCGTAGGGGAGTTTTAGTCTTGTTTTGCCAAGTAGACTTATTTTAGTTTTGAAAAATTGTTACTACATTCCAAGTGTTACCAAGAATATTGTATCTGTTGTTTATTTAGTAACAGAGGGATTTGAAATGGAGCAAGTTCTTTTTTAGGAGCTTGAATTTATTCCAGCATCTTGAGTATCTATTTTTGGGTGAGGCTTTAGGAGTGGTCTAGCAACTACTCGAGGCTTCTTAGTTCTTCCTCCTGGGGAGGTTTTGGTTGGTGGGGTTTGTGTAGATACTCATACAGGCTATCCTACGCTTGGAGGCTTGTGCAAAGAGGTTCTGTTAAAGCACGCTTCAACTGGTAAGTTCCTTTTCTTTCTCTTTTGTTATTAGGTCTTTTTCTTTAAGCGTTTTTAGACTTAATAATATGCTTAGGTTGTTTTGCATGCTTAGTTTATTTTATGCTTAGGTTATAACTTAGAGTTATAACATGCTTAGGTTATAGCTTAGAGTTATAACATGCTTAGGTTATAGCTTAGAGTTATAACATGCTTGGGTTATAGCTTAGAGTTATAATATGCTTAGCATAAAATATACATGCTAGGATATAATTTGGAATTATGGTATGCCTAGCCCTTTTGCATGCTAAACTAGGTAAAAGATTATTTAGTTAAGGCTTTATTTAATTCATATGTAGCTAATACAAGTTCCTGTGGATAGGGATAAAATTTTGAATTTTCGCCATGCCTGTTATGCATGTTCAATCTGACTATCAATTCCCAACAATTGGGTCTCCTGAGAGTGAACCACTTCTGTTGGAAGGACCAATTATCAGAGGTCCTCCAGTTATTGAGGAGATTCCTGATCCATAACAACCACAATAACAACCACCTTAACAGCCTCAACCCCAATTTAACCCCCCAGGCTGAGTTATTGGGAGATATAAGGAGGATGGGAAGAGCTAGATATCTAGGACTTAGGACTGATGCTGAAATAGATGCAAAAATTGCAATATCATTGTTGTTTGAGGAAGTCCTGAGGACGATTGCAAAGGCTGTTAAGCCAGTGCAAGGTTTTTTGGCTGTTGTTGAGGAGATGAAGGCTCACTTCAAGTCTGTACCTACCCAGTATTCTTTTGTAAAGGCTATAGTATCCAATACTTTGCCTATTTTGAATTTTGTAGGTAGACAGGCTGAGCTTTTAAAGTTGGATGTTGCTGAGCTTAAAAAGATAATGCAAAAGATTTATGAAAGCAACTGCTGAGTTTTGCTTGAATGAAGAGAGGGATTTCAGGAACTCAATGATTGACGAATTCAACCCTCTCTTAGAAGCAATGCAAGTAGTTCTGAATGGATATAGCATTTTGAGCAAGGCAAATGATGCTAATACATCTAAGTTAGATGTAGTTATTGATGCCATCAATACCTTGATCACAGTAGTCTCCAACCAAGGCAACTCAAATATGTTGGCGCAGATGAGAGGAGATATTTTGAAGGGAGTAAAGGACTTTGAGGAAGGGATCTTGTCTGCGCTTAAGAGGCTCAATATATTTAACGCTTTGAATAGCGACATTGTTATGTCAGACACTAAACAAGAACCATCTCTTCATCAGAAGCTTGGTCACATTCGTGATCAAGCAATTGATCAGATTCATGAGCAAGTATTCACCTATATCCACAGCACTCCCATGCTAGAGTGGATCTTAAGAGAAAACACTCAAGCTAAGGCTCTGGCCAATCTCCCCTAGATTTCCAAAGTAGGGTTAGATGCTCTGTACCATGTCAATCAATCTCAATCTCGTGCTCTGTTAGGTCTTGTCATTTTTCTCAGAGAACAGGACGCCATCTCTCAAGAAATCTATGAGTTGCTAATGCAGAATTTTTCTTCCACCATCAATGGCAAGCTTAAGCATTTTGAAGAGTCTCTGAGCTCATTTGATCATAAAGCCCAAGTCATTTTGGATGCAATAGAAATGGGGGAGAAGGATCATAAGAAGCGTGAGCAAGAGGAAAAAGAGAGAGATCAGAGAGTAGCTGAATTTTCATATGAATTGTCTAAGGATCTAGCGCGCATTCAAAGATAATATGCTGAGAATCGTAAGAGGAAAGGAAAGGAGATTGCACTGCCCAAGGAAAAGAATTCAAGATGGGATCAGCAAGTTTTTGAAGAAAGGCGAGCAAATCTTGGAGGACCACCGCTGCCTAAGTAGAATATAACTCTTTATAATCTATAGTGCTAATTGTAAAACTTAGTATAGACTAACTTTTTGTTATTTGTACTCAAGTTATTAATATATAAAGATTACATTTTCTATTTTAAGTTAAGAACTTCTTAACTTCTTGTATTTTCTGCTATATATATATATGTCTTTCATCTTGCAGAAAAAAATGAGAAAGTGTTAGGAACGCTGACCTTAGAAGAATCAAGGATTATGGGGGAGTTAGCACTCAATCTGAGCTAAAATAAAGATGTTGAACAAAGTTATATCAAGCATGAGTATAAGGTAACTCTAATCTAGATATCTTATTGATTTAATTCTCGCTCAGTTAATTGCCATTGATCAAAATGGGGGAGATTGTTGTACCAAGCACAAGTTTGGAATGACTCAGTGGATGACTCAGTGATGCTTAAGTTTTGATCATAATAATTAAGTTCAGTATGAGATAATTAAATCAATAATGATGTTAAAAGAAATAGTCTATGTGTGAGCACTGGATTTTAACTATCCTTCTCACGAAACGATGATGAGAGCTATATAATGCATCCTTCTACAGTTGTTATCTACTTAGAGTGGTTTCAATGTTGATTGGTCAAGCTTTGTCAAACCTAAACCTCAGAAAACTAGTAACTAAGCCCTAAAAGGTCTGAAATGGTCAAAACCAGTCAAAACTAGTAAAAATCGGTCAATTTCTAGCAGTTTTGGGAAGTTTCAGGCAAAATTGGTCAGATCGGTCTGTACGGGTCAACTCAGATTGGTAAAGGTTCGTATGGATCCGTACAGATCGACCTGAATCCATTCAGGTTGATAGGTCGGACCTGTACGGGTCCAACCAATCTGTACTGGTCCGAAAACTTCTGGAATTGCCTAATTTGGACCTAACAGGACCCGTACGGGTCTAGGCCACCCGTATTGGTCCCCTAGATGCCTAAACAGTCAGTTTTAATGCCCCAAAACTACCATAAATGAATATATTCTGGCATAAACTAGTCTAATTTGCCATGAACGAATATAATCAGCCATAAACGAATATAATCTGCCATAAACGCATAAAATCATCCATTTAATGCTTTCAGACCTAATTTCCCCCTACAAATAGACGCATTCTACTTCATTTCAGGGGGAGCACAACTGCAAAAATGTAAGAGAAAGTAAATACTACTATAGGGAAATAATTCTAGCAAGTTCTTGAGGTTATAGCAAGGGTATAGAAGATGTATAGAAGTTATAAAATAGGGGGAAAACCATTCCATTTTGGTTTTGCCCACATTTTATTCCTTTCTAACTTCATATTTAGGAATGGGGGAGGTTCCGTCCATACAAAAACTCTCCTAAACAGTACTAAATCCATCATTTCACCATCTACTTTGATAAAGTTTTCATTCGGCATTGGAATCGCTCTAAAGTGGATTCACAGCGTAAAGGTAATGCTCCTGAGTTTCAATGAGACTCACATCTCAATTATTTATTTATCGCTCTCCATCAATTCAATTCTATCTGTTCTTTTATTCCTGTTTTGGGTCTAGTCCTAATCCATATGAGCCTTGTTGGCACCCTATATCCTTAGGGATATTAAATCGGTGTGCCATACCCATACGGAAGGAAATCTCATTTTCATTTCATTTCTCCTCCATAAATCTGCCGATTAAATTAAATAGAGTTTCTGCCCGGGACCATACAGGACCCGTACAGGTCCCCCCATACCCGTACCTGTCCTCCCAAGTGGCCGTATGGGTCCCACCCCACCCGTATTGGTACTGGCCCCTAAGTAGAACCCAGAATTCTCTTTTAACTGGTTAAATCAATCAACTCACCATTTTCCATGCGATCATTTTCACTAATAATCCGGTAAATCAACCCACTAAAGTTAAAATGTGTTTTCATAACAAAATACGCTGAATACCAGTTATTTCTCTCCGATCCTAGAAGTCGTCAGGGCACTGTCGATCGTAAAACCGCCATGCTAACATAATCAGATTTTTCCCAATAAAATGCTGACTTATGACGTGCTATAAACTGTGCTAATCTTTATGGATACATAAGAATTTATTTTTATTTTGTTTTATAACTTAGAACAAATGTATAGGCTCTCTTGCAATTCCCCCATTTTTCCACCGGTTGTAATTTTATTCCCCTTTTTACTGCTTATGCTTTATTGTAAACTTTTGAATGCATGAAAGAGTGTAGAAAAATAATTCCCCAAATGATGAAAATAAAACGGTTTTACGCGTCGAATGTAATTTTGAATTAACTAAATGAGAAATAAGTGACTCATCCAATGCCCGAATCTCTGATCCCAAAGGTATGAGTCTCCCGCCCAATAGGAACCGTACCAAAACTCTTTCCCAAGTAGACAACTTGGGTGGGACTCTATCATTTGTATCGAGATTTGGGTCTCGATTCTTTTATTCATTAAAATTGTTTAAAATGTGCAAACTTAAACTAAATGGTTTCATCATACCTAAAATAATCAACAACCTTAGTGGGCCCCACCTCTCACCAAGGTGCTAAGGGAGACCCACACGTTATCGGCACCTCACACTATGGTTGTATGCGGGTAAGTAAATTCAAGGGTTGAATTTTATGTCTCCGTTGACCTAGCTATTTAGTTTAACTCTGAGTTATCTGGGCTGAGTATGTACTTTGATCGCTGACTAAATACTATTCACTCAGCGCTTGATATCTATATTTAGCTTCAGCTCAGTATATTGATTTATCTTTCCACTGAGTTACTTTATGCCTGTTAATGGCAATGACTTTTCCATTTAAGGAAATATGGAATCTTTGCTTTTAGTGTTGCTTTTTACAGGACATTAATGAGACAAAGACAAAAAGAATTAATGGCTTGACAAGACTCCGATTTATGAAGAAAATGACAAAGTCTTCCAAATTAAAGCTGTAAAAAGTCATTTGCCAATTTGGGTAATTATGCAGATCAACAACATCGTATCGCGCACTCTGTAAAATGTCAGATTACCAGAAGGAATGGGAAGATGACACGTAGCAAGCCAGCACGAGTTCTCTCTAACGGAAGACTAGCATCAAACTACAAAGAATTCAAACTAAAGATCGAATTTCAATCTAATGGATTGATTTCTATCTCACAACGGTGTGATTCTATCTCCTAACGGATTGATTTGAAGAAGCAATGGGTGAGTAGATGAGCTGTCAATTTCAGAAGATGCCAAGGCAAGTTCAATGGCTACTTTCTTATCTTCATCTATAAAAGGAGCAAGAAGGCAAGCGTTAGAACTTGGTGATTAAACCTGAATTTATAAGAAGCAACACTCTGTCATTTCACAAGCTTTAAAGAAGTTTAAATGAGAAAGCACTACTCAGTGAAGAACCTGCTTTGAATAAGAGAGAATAGATTAGATCATTTGAATTATAATATCAGATCATTTATAAACTGATCAACACTTCTACAATTTGACTCCAGCTCTTGTTTAAGAATCATTGAGTTGCTGGTAGAAGAGGGTATTCTACTCAGAGGGTGAGCGATTACAGTTTGGAGGGTACTTTCTATAATTGGGAAATTTGTGAAAGGCTTCTCCGCCTAGGGTAAAGGAGTTTAGATAAGTGAATTAAAGCCAAGACACTCTCTTGGGACTGGATGTAAGCATAGGTTGTCGAACCAGTATAAAAAACTCTATGTCCTTTACTTTGAAGTTTTTCAAATTTCCACTCAGCCAGCTGACCTACTTAGCGGAGCTCATTCAATCGTGAAAAAGTTTCCTAAGTAATTAAAGAGAGTCATTCACCCCCCCCTCTGACTCTTTGAGTGTATGCATAGGGACCAATAAAGGTATTATATTCGGTATCTCAGTCATTTTAAGATATCATGTTGTTTCATCTTGCTTTTGGGATTTTATGAGTTGGAATTCCATGATTGATGGTTGCGTGAAATATATCACGCATATTAGTTGTTTTGTTGAAATGCCTAATAGAGTGAATTTTTGGGAAATATACCTTCTCACTTTGTTATTTCAGATTCTCAATTTAGAACAATTCAAGAGCAATTTATATACTATTTATTACCAATTTTCTAAGTAGTAGAACGGGGTATAGAGGGGGTTATAGAAGTGATAAAATAGGGAGAAAACCTTCCCACATAGGTTTTGTCCACATTTTATCTTATTCTAGCTTCATATTAGGATTGGGGGAGGTTCTGTCCGCACAAACACTCACCAAAATAGTCCTAAATCCATCATTTCCTTATCTACCACTTTGGCTAGACTCTCTCTCGGCATTGGGATCGCTTTAAAGTGGATTCACGGCGTAAAGGTACACTCTTAAGTTTCAAAGAGACTCACTTTCTATATATTTCATTGTTATTTTCATATATATGGCTTGATTTATTTGTTAATCTATTTTGGGTCTGATCTTGACCCATACATGCCTCGTTGGCACTAGTACGCTCCTATGGTGGTCTTACGAGTGCGCCATACCCGTATGGAAGGAAATCCCATTTTATTTTGCTCTTCTTTTATATATCTCTTTTAAACTGGCTGAAAAGAGGTTCTGCTTGGGTCCCAACAAGAAGGACTGACCATACCAATCCCTCCTCCCCTCGACAACCGAACTCGACTGTTCTACCCAATAGTAGTGCAAATCTCCATCCTTGAGCTTGTCTTTCCCGCCAGGACAAAGCCCAAGTAACCCCTCCACGTAGGCCTTCACCTCAGGCCTAGAGTGCCACTGATCGGCGTAGATATCGAAGTGTATGACATCCCCCTCCCAGCTCAGCCCAATGAGCGCACACATATCTGAGGGAGTGATGGTAACCTCTCTAATTGGCAGGCGGAAGGTATGGGTCATCTCCGACCACCTCTTAGTCAGAGCAAATATGTCGGCAGGGGCCAAAGTCTTCGTTACCTCTGGAATGGCCCAAACAATATTAGAGAAGCCCAATGAATGAATGCAAGCTAACAACTCAGTATCCCCCGCGGTGCATATCTCCTCATACCACTTTCTGTAGAAGCTCAGAGCTCCCATAGTCTTGTACGGGAACTATAAAGCTAAACCAGCAGTTTAACAGGGTTAGAACATAGTGGACAAGTAAAAAATCAGAAAAGAATTACAAAAACAAGAGATTTGGACATTTTTATGCTAGGAGGTAGTACCCGTACGGGTGCCCTAAACTCGTACGGGTGCTCCATGTGCACTCGTATGAAAAGCGGGACCCGTATAGGTCCTCCCCTACGAACAGTGGCTCAACGAAAAATTTCCCAAATAACCAAAAGTCAACCAAATTCAAGCAAAACTTGATCTAGCCTATCCTAAAAGCATCCTAAACTAAAGTCATATGCATTAGGCTCTATTCAAGGCTCTAAAACACCCGAATTCCATCCTAAATCGGGAAATTTTGAAAAATCCAAAAATGGACAAATGGGGAAATCAAGCCACTTACTTGGAAATTGGAGGCATGAGAAGTAGGGAAGGTACCAAAGGCACTTCGGAAGTGGGTGTGAGCTCGAGAAATGAGTCCTTCTCCCGAAAAGCATAACCGACAAAAATCGAGCACCGCCGGAACTCGGTTTCATCGACTTAGGGAAAATCCTCGCACTTGAGGGTGAATCATCCAGTCTTAGGAATCTTGCGATACATTTTTCGTCAAAATCTTGGGTGATAATCACCGGTATTTCAAGTTTGGAAGTTTTTGGGTAAAGCGCGAATGAGAAGAGTCCGCCGTTTTTAAAGGTTACCCCCGACACCGCCCATATGGGTCCTCACCAGCCGTACGAGTCCTCCTTGGTCAATTTACCACTCATACGGATCCCACCCAAGCGTACGAGTCCCCTTTCTCATTTCAGAATATTTTTCTAGCAAAGCCGGAACTCCTCAGCAGCAGGGGCACATGAAATAAAAAATTGGGGCCAACCCCATCTCTCTTAAACTCATTTTTTTAGTTAATAAGAGGCAAAACCCCTAGCTCACCTTGATCCTTGATTGAAGGGACAAAAATTTTTGTTCGCACAAAGTCAATCAAGAATCAAGGTTGGCCATACCAAAATAGTTACAGATCTGATTAATACCCTTAGCATACAAGGAGCCATCTCTCCAGCAAAGAAGTTGACAAAGGGGCATTCCCCCATTCCCCAACAATGGCACCAGTCAAGGGGCATCCCCCCTAGGGGCATCCATCCTAGGGGATCTCCTCAAGGGGCACCCACCAAGGGGCATTCCAGCCCAAAACAATTGGGCCAATCCAACATTTCTGAACCGAGTCTAAGTTTCATTCAAGTGCCAACCCCCATCCACACATCTTCATTCTTAATTGAAGGGGAAAAAATTTTTGTTCACCATAAAGTCAATCAAGAATCAAGACGTGTCATTTCAGGCAGTAACTAATGAAACATTTTTATTGTCTTTTGACAGGTAACTCAAAATCCCCAATAGGAGAGTAATCTGTCTTAGGAAAGGGATACACCATCAGTAGGAAAGTCGATCCACCTTAAAAAAGGGATACAAGGAGAAGCCATCCGCCTTAGGAAAGGGATACACTATTAACCAATCAACTAGGAAAGTCATCTGCCTTAAGAAAGGGATACAAGGAAAAGTCATCAGCCTTAAGAAACGGATACACACAACAAAGGAGAGATGTTCACCTCAAGAAAGGAACACGAAGGAAAGCCGTCCACCTTAAGAAACAGAAAACAAGGAAAGGAGTTCACCTCAAGAAAGGAACTCACCCATATCATCACCTCGGGTATGACTTGTAAACCCTTGCTCATATCGTGAGATCATACAGATCCATATCAGTAGTGATCCCATTAGGGGCAGTCCGTGAGCACTGGATTTTAACGGTCCTTCTCACGAAACAATGATGAGAACTAGACAATGCAATCTTTTATAGGTGTTATCCACTAGAGGTGTTCCTAATACTGCAGAGTTGAGCTTGGCAGAGTTTCAGAGACCTAGACTGCCTTTAGGGACTTGTACGAGTCACACTTGGGGGTACGGGTCCATAAGTGTGCTCGTATGGCCCCACTGATGTCATACGCCTTTGAGGGATCCGTACAGTTCCCATCTGGACCTATACGGGTCCTCCCCACCCATACGGATACACAATTTTGGACAATTAGGCTAGACTGATTGCAATCATACCATATTTGATTCAATCAGCCATAAATTGTATTTAGTGCATTTAGACTCGCATTTTTTTTCCTATAAATAGAGGCATTTTGCCTCACTTTCAAAAGGGAGTCAATTAGAACAATTCAAGAGCAATTTGTATAATATTTTTCAGAAATTTTCTAGGTAATAGAAAGGGTATAGAGGGTGTATAGAAGTGATAAAATAGGGAGAAAACCTTCCCACATAGGTTTTGTCCACATTTTATCTCATTCTAGCTTCATATTAGGATTGTGGGAGGTTCTGTCCACACAAACACTCACCAAAACCGTCCTAAATCTATCATTTCCTTATCTACCACTTTGGCTAGACTTCTCTCTCGGTATTAGGAACGCTTCAAAGTGGATTCACAGCCTAAAGGTATCCTCCGGAGTTTTAAAGAGACTCACTTTCTATTTATTTCATTGTTATTTTCATATATCTGACTTGATTTATCTGTTAATCTATTTTGGGCCTGGTCCTGACCCATACGAGCCTTGTTGGCACCCGTACACCCCTATGGTGGTCGTACGGGTGTGCCATACCCGTATGGAAGGAAATCCCATTTTATTTTGCTCTTCTTTTATATATCCATTTTAAACTGGCTGAAATGAGGTTTTGTTTAGGTCCAAGCAGGACCCGTACGAGTCCCCCCAGTAGCCGTACGGGTATCCCTTACCCCTACGGGTGCTAGCCCTCTAGGCAGAACATCATTTTCACAATGATTTGTAAAATGAACCTAACATCACCATTTGCAATGTATCATTTTCACTAATAATCCGGTAAATCAACCAACAAAAAGTCAAAATTTGTTTTCATAATAAAGTACGTCGAAGACCTGTTATTTCCTTTCGATCCTAGAAGCCGCCCGGGCACTATCGATCGCAAAATCGCCACACTAACATAATCACGTTTTCCTAACAAGATGTTGACTTATGATGTGTCGTAATTGTGCTAACGTTTTCGTGCAGGCGAATTTATTTATTTTTGTTTTATAACTTAGAACAAATGTATAGGTTCTCATGCAATTCCCCCATTTTCCCCCGGTTGTAATTTTTATTCCCCTTTACTGTGTGTGCTTTATTATAAATTGTTAATCGGATGAATCGTGTGTGAAAGAGTGTAGGAAAAATAGGATTTCTGTAATAATTCCCCAAATGATGAAAAGAAAACGGTTTTACGCAGCGAATGTAATTTTAGAATTAACTAAATGAGAAATAAATGACTCATCCGATACCTGAATCTCTAATTCAAACGGTATAAGTCTCCCGCCCAATGAAAACCATACCAAAACTCTTTCCTAATTAGACAACTTGGGTAACGACTCTATCTTTTTGTATCGAGGTTTGTGTCTCTTTTCTTTTATTCACAAAATTGGATAAACATGCAAACTTGGACTAATTGGTTTTACCACGCTTAAATAATAAACAATCCCGAGTGGACCCCGCCGCATGGCGCCAAGAGAAATCCATATATTTTCGCCCGACACTTCACATCTGTGCAAGCACTTAGACTTGATTTTTAAATATTATATTTAAGAATACTCACTCGACTTTTTAACTATGGATACATTTCTATAGGTGGTGAACTTGTTGGCTTATACAAGTGATAAAGATCTTTATGCTGAATTTTACACGTAAATTGAATATATATTGTCTTAATGTTTTGATTTACAATATGGAACATCAAAATGAATCACTACACATTTACGAAGTCATTGGCTACGGGAAGATACTAAAAAATTACGTTATAGAAGCTTGCTCAATTTCTTAGAAATGCAATAACAACTGATAATGTATCCTTTATTTTTGGCTTAATGCTCTCCCATGCCCTCCAGCTTGAGCGAAAATACCTTTCATATCCTCAAATTTTTAAAAGGTCCTCCGAACTACCCCAACTTTCAAAAAGTGTGTTTCCGTGCTACCTCATACCCACTCGCCCACTCTGAGCTGGGAGAGTGCATTTCACTCGCTACCAAGTTGACAAATTTGAAAAAGTCAAACCAATGAGATAACAACAAATGGCAGAAACGAAAAAATTTCAAAAAAAACCTTGAAATTTTTTATAAGTCCCTATAATTTTAATTCAACCAAAAGACCATTTCTACAATGAATTTATTAATTTGAATAAAAGTCAAATCAATCTTTACTTGACACATGTCATTTATATTGTAAAAGTTTTAAAATATCTCAAGAAAAATTTCATTAAAATCCTTATCAATCTTTTCCTTGCAATAATACCATTTTCTACATAACTTTTATATGTAATTTTAATTTAATAAAAAACACTATCAATTTGGAAAAGTCAAACCAATGACATAATGCCACGTGGCATAAACTAACAAAATTTCAAAAAAATCTTAACAAAACTTCTTTTAAGTCCCTATAATTTTAATTCAATAAAAAACATCATCTTCTACAATGGATTTTAAAAAAAACTTTGACGAAATTCATTTAAGCCCCATATAACTGTTATTATATGAAGAAAATAAATTTAGTGGAGGAAATTTTTAGAAAATGTCTATGGAAGGGCCCGAAAATGTGAAAATATATTTTGGGGCCCAGTTTCGTAAAAAATCGAAAAATCCCAAAAAATTATGGAATATCCGAAAAATAAAGACAATAAATTTGGTTGAAGAATTTTTCAAAAAATGTTTTTAGAATGGCCCAAAAATGCAAAAATACGTTTCGGGGTCCGGTTTCGTAAAAAATAAAAAAATTCCAAAAAATTATGGAATATCCGGAAAATAAAGAAAATAAATTTAGTGCAAGAATTTTCAGAAAATATTTTTGGAAGGGTCCGAAATGTGAAAATACGTTTCGGGGTCCAGTTTTGTAAAAAATAAAAAAATTCTAAAAAATTATGGAATATCTGAAAAATAAAGAAAATAAATTTAATGCAAGAATTTTCAGAAAATATTTTTAGAAGGCCCGAAAATGTGAAAATATGTTTCGGGGTCCGGTTTCTTAAAAAATAAAAATATCCCAAAAATTATGAAATATCCGGAAAATAAAGAAAATAAATTTGGTACAAGAATTTTTAAAAAAAATGTTTTTAGAAGGGCCCGAAAATGTGAAAATACGCTTTAGGGTCCGATTTCGTAAAAAATAAAAAAATCCAAAAAGATTTTGGAATATCTAGAAAATAAAGAAAATAAATTTGGTAAGAATTTTTTAAAAAATGTTTTTGGAAGGGCCCGAAAGGATGAAGAGGGTCATTTTGCAATACAAAAAGTATTTAGGGATTGTTTTATGATTTTTTTAAAAAAATATTAATTTTATTTAATTTGTTTATACATTTGGAAGTGAAACACACGCCCCTTTGGTCAAACTCAAACACATCAACCGCCACTTCAGCTTAAGGTAGCACGAAGGTGTATTTTTTAAAAGTTGAGGTAATTCGAAAGACCTTTTGAAAATTAAGAATATGAAAGGTGTATTCGCTCAAGTTGGAGGCATGAGAGAACATTAAGCTTTCATTTTTTAATTTTCTCTATTGTTGTGAATTTATATACATACTGTATATAAGGGGAGAAAGAAGAAGGCTATTGGGTATTTCTCTATTAAGAAGAAATCATGGTCAAGTAGACATTGACGTGATTACCTTTAAACTATACATGTATAGTGATATATTGTTGGAATAAACAACCATCATTAATAATGATAATGCCTTTATTAAATTGGTGAAGAGGCGATTATTGACCTTTTAAATTCTTATTCGAGGAAGGAGGAAGAATTATCATGTTGTGGATTATATTATTACTTGTTTCCGAATGAATGTAGTAAATGATTTTCCTTTCATTTGGCATGTTATTGTTTGATTATCGCCGTTAGTTTTTAAGTTTAATTTAACTTAAGTTGCTTTTTTTTATATAGCTTTATGTAACACTTATACGTAATATAAAGCTCTTATATCAGATATAAGGCCTATGAATAATGAGTTTTTGCTGAACATTTTAAATTATTTTGAAAATAAATGGTACAAATATTTTATACTAAATATAAGGCCTTCATATTATATATAAAATAAGGTTAAAATAGCTCTTATACTAACCATCTAAACATATTTATTTATTAAAGCATATATACAAGGGCTTCAAAGAATGATTTTTTTAATAAAAATTGAGTAATTTTATGGATGTAAAACGAGAAATAACTATATAAATGCATTATACTAATGTTATTAAAATTAGATCGGATTAATAAGTTCTACCAGAAAAATCGGGAACTGGCGAAGGTTCCGGCCCGATTGGATATTTTTAACGATCTACAAGAAAACCGGCGACGGCCAGTTGAAACCGTAAAAATCCGGTGAGCGCCGAACCGGCCGGAACCCGGTTCTCTTCATAGTTGAAGAAAATCCTACCACCAATAGAGCTAGATCAGGCTAGAAATCAACGAGCAAAGATTTTGACCGGAATAACTGCCATGGCCGACAGACATAGTTTGAGTTAGAACTGTTTGAGATGGTGGAGCAGGCTTCGAATTTGCCGATTTGCGGGATCTAGAGTTCTCACCATGAAAGATGGAAGAACGGTAATGCGATGGAGAACCAGCAGAGCTGACAGATCTGAAGCGGTGAGGTGAGGAGAAAATAGCTTTTCTTTTGTAAGAGTTGAAGAGACAAAACCGTACTGAAAATTACTTTATTTTGATTTTTTGTAAGTATTTTAAGTATCATCTAACTACTCTCCATTGTTTTATCAAAAAAAAAAAACTACTCTCCATTGTAATGTCTTATCAAAGTCTCTAGCATGGCTTTCCTATTCAAGTCTATCATAGCTAGTATCCAAAAAAAGTCTATTATAGCTTGACAGTAAGATAATATTTTTTTGTAAGTAGTAGTAGAAATTAAAAATATAACAAGAAAAGAGGATTTGAGACCAAAAATTGCATTGAATTTAGCACCTAGAAAATGCTATAGAGACAAATTAGTAGGAGATTGATATTTGGTTTATGTATATGTACCCCAATGACGCAGCTTTAACCCAGGAATAACCGAATAAAATTAATTTGGCTGTTTTTTTTTTTGATCAATAATTTGGCTGTTAATTGCATGACAACCGAAAAAAATTTCTAGGGTTGTGTTAGAAAATTTTGTTTTAAAAAAATTGAGTGATGTGTCCGGATCGAAACAAATTGTTTCGGCCCTGACAAAAAGTGCTGCTTGCGTGGGAATCTCCCACTGTTGGAGATTCCCACGCCATTCAATGCCCCCTTAATTACCAACTGCAATTTTCTACCCCCCAACTGGTCAATATTCTTAATTATTCTCACATACTATTTTCTACCCACAAACTACTCTACTTATACCATATTTTACTCCCATACTTTTTACACTCTTACTCATTCACTCTCTACATTTTTCTCATTTTTACATTACTGCATGCAGGCTTAGTTGCCCAAAAATTTAAGAGGTAAAATTTATATTAAGTTAATTAGTTTGTAGATTATTGTGTTATCTATATTTGATTTTAAATTGTAATAATACGTAACTTGTAATGTCATTCATATGCTCTTATTCTTTTATTTTTGTTTGTTTACAGGTATTAATTAAAAGCACACATAAAGGTATGTTATCCACTAAAAGGTTGATATCTCAGTGTTGTGGTGCAACACATATAATTATAATTGCTACTTCTTCCATCTAGTTTTTATTGTCTTTTTAGCTCTTTTTTTAGTTTTCTTTTTAATTGTCAACTTATATTTTCAATACATTTTTTATTACTTTTTCTCTAATATGCCCTTGTATTAATGATGAGAGAGATTGTATATGAATGAAAATTATAAGTTGATAATTATGAAGAAATAGAATATTTATATAAAGTGTAAGGGATAAATTAGTCATTTTAATAATATAATGAATGTTTTATTGATATTGATGATTCGATTAAATGGATAATAATTTGTGACAAGGATTTGTTAATTTAAGGAATAAAATTAACTTTGAAATTTAAGTAAAAATATGCCATGGTTAATTTATCTAAAAACACTTGCAAATTCTGGATGAAAGAGTTGTGGTTAATTTCTCTAAAAGAGACTTGCAAACGTGTATATATAAAATAGTGTAAAATATTAAATATAGAAATATGAAAATCCTATAATTTATGCTAACTTTATTGACTTTTGATGTCAACTTCGATTTTCAGTTTTATTATATTTGTATATATAAAATAGTGTAAAATATTAAATATAGGACATAATTTTATGATAAAACTAATATTTGATCATTATGAACTTAGATTTATACGGACATTTTTAATAAAATCTAGAACAAACTGTACATACCTATATATCAAGCAACTGAGAAAATGATAATTTAATGTACTTTGAGTTTGGTATTATTAGGATTGAAATCCCACGTCGCTCTCCGTGTATCCGTTGAGCTTGTATATAAATAGGGTCCTGAAGGCCTTAACTTAAACGACGCGTTTTAAAGCAGTGAGGTTGGCCCCGAAGGCGCCAAAGCGGACGGTATCATTCGAGCTGTTTATAATACGTTATCAGCACGATCGCGATGAGGGGGTGTGTTAGGATTGAAATCCCATATCGCTCTCCGTGTATCCGCTAAGCTTGTATATAAACAAGATCCTGAAGGCCTTAACTTGAACGACGCATTTTAAAGCCGTGAGATTGGCCCTGAAGGCGCCAAAGCGGACAATATCGTTCGAGCTGTTTATAACACGTTATCAGCATGATCGCAATGAGGGGGTGTGTTAGGATTGAAATCCCACATTGCTCTCCGTGTATCCACTGAGCTTGTATATAAACAAGGTCCTGAAGGCCTTAACTCGAACGACGCTTTTTAAAGCCGTGAGGTTGGCCCTGAAGGCCCCAAAGCGGACAGTATCGTTCGAGTTGTGTCCAAAAAAATGAAATTGGTTATCCTTTTTATTTATTTTGTTAACGTGAACCTAAAATACCATTAAAAGTGATTAGGCATGTTTTATTTTGAGAAATGAGTGATTGTTCATATTAAATATGCATAACTTGCATCTAATTAAATACAATTATTTTGTTATGCAAGGAAAAATGGCTCATGAGAAAAGAGCATAACAAATCATCAATTTCGGGCCATTAGACAAAAGTGTGTTAACTTTACAAAAGGCACACAGATCACAAAACTTATGGAAAGGAGAGGTAAATGCCATGCAATGCAAGTATAGAATTTTATGTTCGTTTTAAAAATGAAAAAATAACTTTATCGTAAAAAATTTTTATATACAGATTTTGAAAGAATTGAATGTTAAAAAAGCAACAGGGTCACTAGACAACATAGGCAACAGAGTATATCAAAAGCTAGTGGAGTGTGGGTTTGAGGGGGTCTTGAAAATTGGAGCGATGAAAGTTGATCATAAGCTTATTTCCGCAATAGTGGAAAGGTGGCGACCGGAGACATTTACGATCCACTTTAGTGTCGGTGAAGTGACAATAACGTTACAAGATGTTGAGTTACTTACCGGTTTATGCGTAGATGGTGCCGCGGTAACAGGTTGTACGACTAGTTCACAATATCTCACCTTAACATGTTGTGAGTTGTTAGGAAAAATCCCCAGTGACCAAGATATCAAAGGAAAGTTAATAAAGTTGAAATGGTTAAAAGAAAATTTTTCTGTGGTACCAGAAAATGCCTCGGACGTTGCAATTGAACAATATATTCGCGGCTTTCTTGTGATTTTATTTGGTGGGTTGCTCTTTAGCAATTCAGGGGGAGGTGGAGTAAATGTAATGTGGCTTAGGCTATTGGAGCATTTAACTACACAATCTGTAGGTAGCCACGCTCGGGGAACTGTACAGTCTGTTGGTAGCTATGCTTGGGAAGCAGCTGTGCTAGCAAATTTGTATAGAGAATTAACTAAAGCAACAAGTCCAGGTAAAGACCAAATTTGCGGATATCTCCAGCTTGTGCAGCTGTGGGCATATGAGTGGTTGAAGACCATATGTCCGACACCACATGATTAAATCCCTTCTGCTCGAGAACCATATGGAATAAGGTAAAAATTATATTATTAGCTCTCATCCTATAATTTGTTTAGTAGTGAGTTAAATTTTTTAACATAAAGTCTAATGTGTTAAAAATTTTAATTGAATTGCAGGTGGAAACATGCAAAAACACGAAGGCATGAATTGGAATATATAAGAGTCTTATTTGATCATCTAAGATTTGATGAGGTTTTTCTCTTTAAATAAATATTTACCTATAGTCAAAGATAACAAGTTAGAGCTTAAGTATATGCAACATAATTTGGGGAAAATATTATTTGCAGTTTGTTTGGACACCATACAACCACATCTTGGTGCGTTGCCGTCATATTGTAGACTTGGAGAAGATGTTTGGAGAGCAGTTGTATCGATTATATCATTTAGTACAATTAAATTTCATCATCCAGATCATTGCATGCGTTAGTTTGAAATGGATTAATCAATACCGCATCCAATAGATCCTGGTGTGTCCACTCTCCATACAGTCACAATGAGTGGGAGAGGAGAAGCCAATTGGGGAGTGGAATTTGCAAATTACATACGATTATGGAATTTGCGTAGGCAGAGGATTGCAACCACCATAGAGATGCAAAATCTAATGTTAGGACCACAATCTCAATACATGTAGTGGTACCTACGAATAAAGAGACGTTGGATGACTCCATTTGGTGCTGAAAGTCATGCATTGGTATAATTTGTTTATTAAAACTAACTTTATTTACTAAGCATTAGACCATCATATTGATGACACTTGTTCAATTGTAGGAAGAAGGCCTAGAGCATATTTATCACATGGAAGTAAAGAAATTTACATGCGCTAATGTTGACAAAGTGGTGGAAAGTATGCTTAGTGGAATAAACCAAGAATATCGTATGTATAGGGAATATGAACAACATCCTGCTCCTCAGCCAGTTTCATATGAAACCGTTGTAAGCCCCGACTTTGTTAGAAATCGACGCGACCCCGCTCTATATGACAGACGTGATCCAGTTCCTGATCCTCCATTTCCCATGGGAATTCAACAGATTCCAAGATCGCATTTCTTTCATGCGTACCCTGCAAATGTTGGTCCATCGACCAACTATCTTGAACATGTTGGCTCATCGACCAACCGACCTGACTATCATGAACATGTTGGCCCATCGACCTACCAGCCTGACTATCATGAACATGTTGTCCCATCGACCTACCAGCCTGACTATCATGAACACGTTGTCCCATTGACCTACCAGCCTGACTATCATCAACATGTTGACCCATCGACCTACCAGACTGACTATAATCAACATGTTGACCCATCTACCTTTCTGAATGTAGATGACTCTGTTTTTTTCCGTTAGCCAACTATTAGGCTTATCGGATGTCATGCCTCAACCAAACGTACAACAATTTCAAGCTTCATCAGATGGGTCTGACTGTTTTGATATTCCTGACCAAATAAACCAATAAACCAACAATTTCACAGCCCGACACCACAAAATTTCCAAATGATTGATTACAATGAGATAAGTTCCTCAAGTCGACAACAAACGCAATCTGAAAAAGAAAAAGATTTTGACCTTAATAGATGAATTCATGTGAACATTTGTTGTAGAAGTTATTGATATACTACACTAATCTGTTTTTCTTCATTGTTTGAACTACAATTAATTTATTGAATTGTTTGAATTATTTTCATACTACAACTAATATTGTATATAAAATATATAAAAATAATTAATGTTAATAAAAACCTTAAAAAATAAAATTTTAATAAGGATGTGTCCACGGCATTAATTGAAAAAAATTAAAGTATTCTGCCTTAATTGATGTCAATTAAGGCGTCTACAGTCTGAATTGAAATCAATTATGGCATTATGCCTTCAATTAAGGTTGTCCAAAACCGTAATAAGTTTCATTTTGTAAAACTGTAGTTTTTTTTTATTTAACTAAAATTTTTAGACTTACAATATATTTTGTTAACAATTTAAAGAACAAAATGAAGTCAATTTATATGTAAGCTCGTATGAATTTAAATAAAAGAGAGAAAAATTATAGGAGCTCAATTTTGGATTAAATCGTAACAAAACTTTGGAATTCACAACATAAATGTGCATGTTTCATTCAAAAGTATCTTACAATGGTGGAATTTATTAGTTTACATTATGCGCACTTCGACCGGGATTTCTACAACTAGTTCGGTTATGCCCACTTCGACCACAATTAGTATATTTGTATGAAGTGGTCCCTTTTTCTTTCTCATCCATTTCATTTCTAATTCTTGTAGACTTTGTCCTTCCCTTTCTTCGTTTGCATGCGGGATCAACGACCAATGTAGGCGAGTTTACTTTAGACCAGTAGTCTTTGTCAGGTAAAGGTTAGAATGGATAGTTGTATACTCGTAAGTTCTCTTCCAAAGTGTGCACTTTGGAAACAAAATCAAAAACGTTACAACGTAGGTGCGACCATGCGGCAATTGCATGTGAACAAGGCATTTTATAGTTTTGGAATTTTCTCCATGTGCACTCTCGACCTTCTAATTTCACGATTTGAATTCTGCCTCCTTTGAGTAAGATTGGGTCATAGCCGGTCATAATTTTGCAAAATCCGCTCTACTATCATACTTTGTTACCGTGTGACAACTTGCCTTGCGTGCAAATTTTCCCACCATTTTCTTACAAACTGGAGTTACTTTTTCACCCATCTCAATTAAATTCAGGTATTTGTTTCGACGAGTGTCAAAATAATGTACCATTTTTCCAAATGTGTGTTCAATAATGCTTTGTATAGGCATTTGCCGAATTCCCTTTAACACACTATTGACACACTCTGCAATGTTGGTACACATATGACCACATCTCGAAGCATTATCATTTGCCAAACTCCATTATATTCTGGCTTTTCCATTGCCCATTGGTAAGCCCTTACATCTAGCTTTTTTTTATTACTTCCATCTGCTCCAAGAACTTCCGTGGTTGTGCTTGACCTCCTAAATGGAAGCAAATGCATACATAAATATTGACATATACACATAAAACTTAATTACAAAATATTGGAAAAATTGTAAGTTCGTACTAGCTCGATATAATAGCTTTTTTATTGCAGTATTGTGGAATTTTTTTTATTGTAATTGCTCACAAAATGCCTGAGAAAAAAACGATGATGTGCTGCAAGTTCTTTCCACCCAAGCTCTTCATTGCTCATTGCATTCAAGATGCCAATATGTCGATTAGAAATGACACATAACCCTTCCCCGTTGTGTCACAAATGCCCTGATGCACTCCATGAACCAACCCCAACTAGATTCGTTCTCACGTTCAACTATTGCAAAACCAATTGGATGAATATGATTATTACCATCTAGCGCAGTTGCCACCAATAATGTGTGATGATATTTTCCATACAAGAATGTCCCATCAATCTGAATGACTGGTCTGCAATGCTTGAACCCTTCAATGCATGGCTTGAAAGACCAAAACACTCGTTTGAACATCTTGTATCGATGATTAGTCATTTCATCCGTGATTATGATGCTGATTGAACCAGGGTTGTAATGGGTCAACACATTCAGATAACGTGGCAACATATTATATGGTTCTTCCCAAGTGCCAAAAATCTTGTCGCGTGCTATTCTTTTAGCACCAAAAGCCTTTTTTCTTACAATGGTGTAGCCCTATTTATCTTTGACGTGCTCAATTATCACATCAAGGCTCAATGCTGGATTTTTGGCAACCATTCCCAAAATAGAACCTGCAATCAAATTTCCATCGAGATTGTGATGGTCTTGAGATGTTTGAAAGTTCAGGCAAGTATGTGGACCACGAAGTACAGTTGTTTGCCACATATTGATTTTCTTCTTGAGGCATGCCCGAAGCCGCCACCCTCATGTTTGTCTATGACTGTTACACTTAAGAGCTAGTTTATGCGGATGCGATTCAACCACTCGGTAGGAGACGTGGTTTTTCATTGACGTGTACTCCACTGTTGCTTGCACTTCCTTTTTTCCGCGAAAAACTAACCCAACTCTCAACTCAGACACTCCATCCCATGTATTAATATTATCATATCCACTGACATATTGCACATTATCCTGCTCTCTATCATTGTATAAGTAGGGCCTGGGGATCAAAATGATGATAAAGGAGCAATAGGAGGAACCTCATGCCTTTCCTCGACGTCCGACAGTGCTTCATTTAAATCGATCATTCCCGAAGGCACACCTGCTACATTATCTTCAGCTTGTGCAATATCTTCATCTCCATTGTCATTCTCATTGTCATCATACATGTCTAAAATGTCAGCATATTGTTCATCTGATGAGTTGTCAATATCATTTGGTTCAATAGTTCCATCTTCGTATTGACAAATTGGATCTTCTATTTCTTCATCCACATTTTGGGAACTTCTTGCTTAATTGATATTGAGATTCACATTGTCACTTTGTGCAAATTCAATTTGATTAGAACCGCCATTAAACAAACCAAATTGTAGAGGATGAGGTAATCCAACTTCACCGTGTCCAAAATTTGTAGTTGATGGAACTCCGATAGAAGAATATACAGTATCAGCTTTCGAGGAACCAAATCTAGACGCTGGTACATTTTCGTGAATAGAAAAATGCGATTACTCCATTTGGATGATATGTATCTCATATTGAACAAATAGTTCAGCCATACGGTAATTCATTATGTTGTCCAAATTATAATGAATGAAATTAATTCCTTCGTCGCCACAAATATTCACGTGCCCATAAGTATTTGGTGAAGCAGGATACTTGTACACGATCTTTGTTATCATTCCATTATTTCCAAATCCAATCTCTGATGATATCTTTTCAACGAGCCTACAAAACGTAGGCTTTTTCTTAACCTTCACACGTGCATGCATAGCCGTTGGGCTAGACATATGATAATCAAATTCAACACCGCTACAATTTGACATCCATCCTCCCCAGTATATAATGTAATGATTATCACGCAACATTTTTCTAGCAAAACACATAAAAAAAAGTTAGTTATATATTATAATAATTTTCTGTAATAAGTTTTTATATAACGAACAGAAAAGTAACACATAAATATACAAACTTTAAAATTCCAGCAATATTATTTCTGTTTTAGTAATATTTGTTATCAAAAAATTATAATAAAAAATACGGACCTCATATAAAAATCACGCACTCAAACTAAATAAAAATAAAATTACAAAACTTGCACATTTGAAAACTCTAAGACAAATAATTACTAAATAAAACAAAAACACATTTGAAACATAATATAAAATTAAGAAAACTAACAGAATATAATATTGAAATTTCTAAACTTACAGAATTATTGTTCACATACTAAACAAATAAAAGCGTAAATTAAATACTAAAAAGATCTAAAGACAAATAATTATCAAACAAAATAATCAACACATGTAAAATTATAATAAAAATCAAATATTAATAACTAGCAAATCAACACATTTTTGGTAAAGTCTTTTTTATGAAACATATTTTAAAATAATAATAGTATTTATTTTTAAACATTTATGAACTTTGAATATTGTATACATAAAATGTAACACAATTAACAGTAATATATAAAATTTTGTTCTAGAGAGTTTTTAAAACCTACACATGCATATTTATTTATATCAAAAATACCTGTTAACAGTAAATATAAAATTTTATTTCAGTAAATTTCTACAAAATATATATATATATATATATATATATATATATATATATATATATATATATAATTACATAAGAAAATCATAATTAAAACTCAAAAAATTGAAATTTAAGCTTATAAATTATATACCCGAATTTCAAACTTTGCTAATACCGGCATATTAGTAATAAATATCACAAAACTCAGTCAGTAACTTGAAAATTATTTTTATGAAAATACAATAAATTTACAAAAGTATTCAAGTTAATAATAAAAAAATATATACCTTGAATAGTTGGACTACGAAATTTTGTTAATGAGATTAGTAGATAATTTTCTACAATTGAAATAGTTGTTTGCTGGTTTAGTTATAAATAAGAAATGAGAATAATAAAAAAAGAGTGAGTATTTTAAGTAAATGAGACTTGATTTAATTTAACGGTTAAAGCTTTAAAGCTTAATAAATAATTTGAATGGGTAAGTGGGGGGAGGGGGTAGAAAATTGCAGTTGGTAATTAAGGGGGGCATTGAATGGCGTGGGAATCTCCCACACGGAAGCAGCACTTTTGTCAGGGCCGAAATAATTTGTTTCGATTAACTCAATTTTAAAAAAAAAAGAATTTCTGCCACAATCGTAGAAATTTTTTTCAGTTGGCATGCAATTAACAGCCGAATTAATTTTATTCGGTTGTTCCTGGGTTAAAGCTGCATCATTGGGGTATATATACATAAACCAAAAATCAATTCGGCTGCTAATTTGTCTCGATAGCATTTTTTAGACGCTAAATTCAAATTGCATAATAACGGAAAATGTAAACGCGGGATTTTATATTATGCACTATTTTTTAATTAAAAGGTTGAAAATTTATTAGAGAGTATTTAATTGGAGTGAGAAAATGATTAATTAATTGTTAATAAATTCTCAACCCATGAATTGAAAAGGGGTGTAAAATGCTTGGTGCATAATATAAAATCCCAAGGCACATGGTTTAACAATATATGCTGGTTTAACAATATATGCCAATGAGGCACAACTTTAACCAAAAGTACTGTATGTGTGTAAGAAAATGGGCTTAGTAAGCCCATTTTTCAGACAACCATGCAGCTGACGAGATGTTAGCTACAGAGACCCTCTAGCTGGCAAGACGTTAGCTACAGAGAGCCTGCAGCTGGCGAGACGTCAGCTACAAGAATCGTTTGAAAACGGGCTTAGTAAGCCAGTTTTCAGACGGCGAGGCAGTCAAGGCAGCATCGACTATCGCGTGTTGTGTGGGAATCTCTACATATATGAATCGAAAAATTTTAAATTAGACTAACACTAAAACTCAAGCATTAATATGTTCGTATTTTTTATTTTCACTAAAACTATAGCTAATTTCCTTTCTTTTATAAAAGTAAAAGTAAAAGTAAAACTAAAATCATACTAAATCTAAAACTAAACTTATACTAAGACTAAAACTAGAACATATTTTGGATTTAACTAAAATTAGGGCTAATTTCTTTTTCTTTTTCTCACTCTAAAAATAAAATTACACATAAAATCATACTAAAACTAAAACTAAAACAATAATATGTCAATATATGAAATAAAAAATTTAACTTATACTAAGACTAAGACTAAAACTAAAGCAATAATATGTTCATATTTTAAATCTAAGTTCTCTTTCTTGTAAAACTAAAACTATAGTAAAAAATATGTTCATGTATGTATATAACTACAATTTTTACTATAAAGCTAAAATTTTCATAGTAAATTTAGAGGATTGGATTGCATACCTCTATTTTGGAGTTGTAAAAATCCTGTAAAAAATAAAAAAAATTAACTATAAATTCAACATTGTCATTTACAATAATAAATTAATTGAACAAAAATAATAAAAATTAATAATATTTTTATCTTGTAGAAGAACAAACTTTATAGATTATAAGAAAAGAGAGTGAAAATTGTTTATTGGAAAGAAATTTCTTTTTTAAAGTTGAGAGAAAATAGATGAATGAAATAAGAGGGTGAGTAAGAAATATCGGTAAAATTTGACTTTGTGAGACGAAAAAGTAAAAATTTGAATTGGAGATGAGAAGAGATGAGATGAAATTTTAGTTTGTGAGCACCTTTTTTTTACTGGGCTGTGGGAAAGTAATGAATATTTGGGGGGCAGGCGGGGGAATTATTGGATATGGGTGGATTTCACCCATATTCATGAAGGTGAGAAGTGTTGGTTTCACTTTGGAGAGATTTTTACGTAAAATGCAGTGATTGAGGTTGGCTTGACTGTCGTGTAGTTTGAAAATGGGTTTATTAAGCTTGTTTTCAGATGGTTTCTGTAGCTGACGTTTCGTTAGTTATAAGGTTGTCTGAAATTGGGTTTAGTAAACCCCGTTTTTGTTCAAAAACTGGCTTATTAAGTTCATTTTCTGACATACATAAAGTACTTTCGATTAAAATTGTGCCTCATAGATGTATATTGTTAAACCATGTGTCTTATAAATATTTTCTTTTTTGTTATTATACATTTTCTTTTCTTAAATCCCGAGATAAGAGCGGAAAAAGCGCAACTTTCCATTATTTTTATTACCTACGTTCCACATATAAGCGATTGCCTTGGTTCTTGCCATCAATTTGTTCAAAAAGTTATTGAATATATAAGCAATTGCCTTAGTTGCTGCCATCAATTTTTTTAAGGTTATTGCAATATACATTAAGAGGGTTAATAATTTGTACATTTTGTCTTCTCTGTTATTTATTTGTATATATTTTAACTTGTAAAATCAAATAACGGTTGAATTACAGTTGAATCCGATTGAATCAGTTAAATTATAAACCGTTAACTCACCGGTCTGATTTTAATAACATTATATTATACCATTTTTTTTTATTAAGTATAAGCCTTTCAAAAAATAGTTTTTCGTTGATAGTTTAATAACTATTGTTTAATTAGAGATATAAGAATGGTAACAGAGCTCTTATACTAGATATAAAAGTGGTATACCAACTCCTATACTAACCACTTAAATGTAAAATTATAATTATAATCTAAAATAACTCATGATGTGTAATGAATATGATAATATTTAAAAAATTAAATTTCCATGCATGGAAAAATAAATCCAATCAAAGAAACTCCCATATATAAATGAAATATAAACTCCATATAAATGGGGCAAGAATGAAGTTATTTATGAATACACGAAGAAAACAATTCAAGAACAAATGTATTCGTTTCTTACCCTACAATCTTTGAGACGCCATATGTGACTAATAAACTCGCGATCATTCCTTTTCGAAGCAAAATGGTCGATGCACCTCAAACATTTAATATCTTGATATAATTTCTTGCATCCAATTATTTTGTCCGATTAACCCCTGTAAACTCCACAGGGGTCAACATATTGTAAAATCCACGCATGCTCGGGTAGCTTGTGTAATGGCAACCGCTGAGATGAATCCTTCACAAACATCTGTTTAGTTGAGAAAACAACATCATTTAAGATTCGATGCGACTTTACTTTGCTAAGGATCAACTTTATTAGTTATATCTTTAACTATATCATCAAGAGAAGACTTATCCAATGCTTCTAGTACCACACACCTGATATTTCTCACATAAACAACATGATCATCCCTAGGGGTGAGCAAATGTCGGTTCGGTCCAAAAATTGAACCGAATCGACCTGAACCGAAATCCGAATTAGTAAAAATATAAGAATCGAACCCGAACCAAATATAATTTGGTTCGGTGTAAACCGAACCGAATATAATTCGGTTCGGTTATAACCGAATTTCTCAAACTCTATAATTTATAAAATAATTTGTAATTTATTTTTTCATTTTAGGGTTATATGATAGAGACTTAAAATAATTCCATTTTGATATGTGTTAAATTTGATAGTATTTAGATTTTGTAATTTATATTTACAACAATAAATATAAATATTGATACATAAAAAATATTAATTCAAGTAGTATGACATGTATGTAATGAATTATTGAATGAGTCATATTCCTAAAGTTGTAAAGTAAAACAATTCTTTCCAAATTAGGATTATTTAAGTTAAAATCTTATATTTGTTATTATTGTTTACTAATTAATATGTTGTATATCGTCAATATTGATTATGACATTAGATATAATATGAATATATATTAAAATATAATATTTATTAATTTATTCGGTTCGGTTCGATTTTATTTCGGTTTTTGCGGCAAAAATCGAAACCGAACCAAAACCCGAATTTTAAGAATTTTAAAAATCGAAATCGAACCGAAATAAATTTGGTTCAGTTCAATTCGGTTATTTTTACTCAATTTCGATTTAAATTTTGATTCCGGTTCGATTCTGCATACCCCTAATCATCCCCATGATCCACAACTACAACAAATTTCAAAAAATCTGAAACAAGTTGAATCTCATTAACATCAATGTTCATATCATTGCCACATGATGTAAAAGTAAGTAAGCACACATTAAACAACACAAAAAACAAATTAACAAGTATTATGAGAAATTTATACCAGGTATAAGATTGACACACATAATATTTTTAAAAATTTAAATATGATTTTTCTTGGTTATTTAATTCTAATTGGCTAGGGATTGAGTTAAATTTTCTTTATGATTTTTCCTAACCACTATAAATAGACTTATCCTCTCCTTTGAATAGAAAATCAAGGGAATTTCTTCTAGAATAAATTAATTGGGAAGACCTAGCTGTCTTCCAATAAATTTTCGGTGCTCCCTTTCTAGAAGGTCGTGGTCAGTGGTGCTAGTGTGGATTAATTATAGAGGGCTTCTACTTTGGATTATGTGCATGTAAGCTAGGGGTCTCTCCGCCGACATTGTGATTCACACTTCAACTGGTACGTGGTTAAATTATTATTAGGTCCTTTTATAAGTGTTTATGACCTAGAATAATTTTAAACTAGTTTATATTGCCAATCATGCCATGCTTAGGAGATCCTTGGACTTAGATAAAATTTTGAAATTCCGCCATGCATGCTTTGCATGTTCAAACCATCGAATCTAGACCAACACTCTAGTATGAGGATATTCGCAAAGCTAATGCAGTAAGATAAAAACTAACACTTAAATTTAATTACCAAGTGTTTGTCTTACAACGGTCTCTAATGTATCTCCCGGATACATCCATGTGTCAACTCAAGGCACCACCTTCAACCTAGGAGATTAGTTGCTTAGATCCGATCTAGGAGAGTGTGACAACACATGCTAGTCTGTTTGCTTCATCATGTCCCATCTTGATGATACTATGACTAGGGATAATTAGACATGATCATCATTGCACAAGAAACAGTTTTCACTCAATATAGTCCCACTATGCTCTTACAAATCATGCTATGATATGTCAATGACTTTTTTTAAATAGATATCAATGAATATATTTAACCAATCATAATATATATAAACACATTGATATAAATAAAAGATAATGCCTATATTAATAATAAATAAGTTCGAACAAATATATAAGCAAGACATATCGCCCTAATTACCTTTAGGCATACATCATATCCAACAATATGCATGTTATGTACTGGATATAACTAATATGTTATGGTATGCTTAGTATAATATGTTAACCTAGTTATGAATATGTTATAGCTAGGGCTATAGTTTATCATATGATAAATAGGAGTTCTTGTGGGACAAGGGATAAAATTTTGAATTTTCGCCATGCCTATTATACATGTTCAACTTGACTATTAGTTCCCAACAATAGCACAATGAGTGCTCCACCTACTAGGGCATCCTCAATTCTAATGGGGGCATGAGTGATACCTTCGCGAGCTTTGTTGAAAAGTTGGCAATCCTATCCTAGTGCTTTGGAAGAAGAGCAATCTTTCTAGAGAGAAAGGGGTTGAGAAGATAGAGTGTAATACTTTTCCTAAATAATAAAAAGAGTCGAGCTTAACTAAATGATTTTTGATGCTCATCTTAATCTTTCAAACTTTTCAAAAAAACCAAAACTTTGCAAGTTTTAAGATTATGTCCCTAGCAGAGTCACCATTATGAACAGATGCAAGTTTCCGTGCCGCTGGGGGGGGGGGGGGTCTGCTCGGGGGGGGGGGGGCATTTAAAGATTATGGTGTGATGATAGAAAGCAATTTAGTTTATCCAATTTTAGGAATAAAAGAATCGAGACCCAAATCTCAATACAAATGATAGAGTCGGCACCCGAGTTTTTACTTCGGAAAAATGTTGGTACGATTCCCTTGGAGTGGGAGACTCATACCTTTTGGATTAGAGATTCGGATACCGGATGAGTTGCTTATTTCTCATTTAGTTAATTCAAAATTACATTCATAAAGTAAAACCGTATCTTTTCATTATTCGGGGAAGTATTACAAAAGGCCTATTTTCTACTCTCTCACACATGTTTCATGCGATTCAATAATTCATAAATATTTTCAAACAGAGGGAAAATAAAATATTTTAATCGGGGAAACCAGGTAATAGTGCGAGGGAACCTATTACATTTGTTCCTAGTTATAAAATAAAAATAAATTCTCCTGCATCCACAAAGCTTAGCACAGTTACGACACCCATAAAGGAGTTAGTCATATTTTGTAAGGCGATTTTCAAATATATGTTACTGTTAGCATGTGGTTTTGCGATCGATAGTGCCCGACCGACTTCTTGGATTGAAAAGAAATAACGGGTCTTCAATGTATTTTGTTGTGAAAATACATTTTAACTTTTCGTGGGTGGATTTACCGAATTATTAATAAAAATGATGGCATGGCAAATTGTGAAGTTAGGCTTGTTTTACATATTTACAAGAAAACAACATTTTGTCCAAGATTACTAGACTCGTATTGCTAGGTGGGACCGTATGGCCTTTGAGGGACTATACTGGTACTGAAATAGGACCCGTTATGGTCTAGACCAGACCCAAACATAATGTCAAAAAACCAGATTAAAATAAAAGATAAAAATAAGCAAAATAAATGGGATTTCTTCCCCATACGAGTATGGCGCACCTGTACGACCCTTGGGGACCATAACGGTGCCAAAGAAAGGCCGTACAGGTCTAGACTAGACCTAAAAGTAGTTTATCAGTTAGATCACAGTAAAGGTATTGAAATAACAGAAAATAAAGATAAAGTGAGTCCCTTTAAAACTCATAAGCGTACCTTTATGTAGTGAATCCACTTTGAAATGACCCCAATGCTGCTAGGAAGCCTTGCCAAAGCTGGATGTGGTTGATTTAGTGCAAAAGGAACTGTTTATAGTGACCAGAGTCCCCCTAATCCTAAGATATAGCTAGAATGGTATAAAATATCGACAAAACCCTTGGAATAAGGTTTTCTCCCTATTTTATCCTTTCTATACTACTTTTATAACTTCCCTATACTATGAAACTTGCTGGAAATGGATTACCTATAGTGTAATTTCTTTGGTGAAATTGTTATCCCCCTAAAATGTGAGGCAAAGGCCTCTTTTTTATAGCAAAAGTCCAGCCCGACAACACTTATTACTGATATGGGCAAAATATGGTATGATTACAATCAATCAACACTGATTACATGGAATTGGCACCTGTATGGGTGTGGAGAACCCATAAGGGTTCTGGCTTGGATCTATACCAACTTTGAAGACACGAAAGGGTGTGGTAAGGCCGTACGGATCCTATTGTGGACCCATATCAACAGGTATGACTCGTACGGGTCCTTAAAGGTTATCTAAGCATTATGCTTTGGCATAAACTTGGTTAGGAAGCATCGAGACTACTTCTCGTAGACAACACCTGTAAAGAAATGCATTATCTAGTTGTCATCATCGTTTCCTGAGAAGGATCGCTAAAATCCAGTGCTCACAGTATCCATGCATGGTATTTATAGTAGTAGGAAAATGAAATGGACAAAAAAAAAGATGAAATGTGGTGCAAACTTATTTCCTACATAATATCATAGATTTTTAGTCAATAATATTTTAAAATGTGGTATGTAATTTATCGATATATGATTTTATTCAATATGTGGCTTGGAAATAGATTTCCTTAGATAAGGTGATAAGCTTTTGGACAACTTGAGAATTATAATGTCCACATAGAGCAAAAGTAAACGAGTTGTTAAAATACAAACAAACGAATTGTTTGTGAGTAGT
Organism: Euphorbia pulcherrima; assembly: GCA_947683365.1. Taxonomy (NCBI): domain Eukaryota; kingdom Viridiplantae; phylum Streptophyta; class Magnoliopsida; order Malpighiales; family Euphorbiaceae; genus Euphorbia; species Euphorbia pulcherrima. Next base: position 60,373,405 of record CANTUS010000004.1, on the reverse strand, counting down.
TTGTGGAAAACAAGCTATTAAATGAATCGAGGTCAAACCATAATTTTAAGTATGAACTAATTCTAAAACTTAGCTTGAGCTCATTAAAAAGGGTTAAAATCATCATTGGTACACAAACTTTAGCTTTACTAACATAATGGTAAATGAACTTCAAAAGTTGACATAAAGGTACATAAACTTAACATTTAGTTAACACATAGGTCAAAATTTGTGTAATCTGTAAAAAAGTACCCTTAATACTGTCTAAGACATTTAAAACAACTTACACATCACTCATTCCTTCTGTTTTCAATTTTTCTCTTCCAACGATTTCTCTTCTTCAATCAACTATGACTTTCAAGACAATACCAGTGTTTGCCACTTTCAGTGTTTGCCCATTCGAATAACAAAAATTTGAATTTAGTTGTACAAAAGGTAAAAAATGAGAAACACATTCCCATCAAACTTATATTCTTTCTGATGGTCCCTATGCGTACACTTAGTGAGTCAGAGAGGGGAAATGACTCGCTAGATTAAAAAAAGGAAACTTTTTTGCGATTAAGGAATCTTCGCTGAGTAGGTCAGCAGACTAGGAAGAACTTGAGAAAAAATTCAACATAAATTAAAGAACACAGAGATTTTATACTAGTTCGACAACCTATACTTACATCTAGTCCTAAGAGAGTGTCTTGGCTTCAATCCACTAATCTCAACTCTTTTACCCTAGGCAGAGAAGCCTTTCATAGTGTCCCAATTACAATTGAGTACCTGTCTCACTGTAATCATTCACCCACTGAGTAGAATACCCTCTTCTACCAGCAACTCAACAGAGACTAAACAAGATCTGGATTCAACTTATAGAAACATTAATCTAGTTACAATAATCAAGTATTACAATTCAATTGATCTATTCAAATCTCTCTCATTGTAAAGCTGATTCTCGCTGAGTAGTTGCTTTCTTAATTGAATTTCTTTAAAGCTTGGAAATTGATAGAGTTTTAGCTGCTTTAAAATTCATGTGTATTCACCAAGTTCTAACGCTTTCCTTTTTGCTCCTTTTATAGTTGAAATTAAGAATCTAGCTGTTGAACTTGCTTTGGCATCTTCTGCTATTTGATAGCTCAGCTATCCACCCCTTGCTTCTTCAAATCGATCCATTGGGAGATAGAATCACACCATTGTAAGATAGAAATCAATCCGTTAAGAAATAGACTGAATTAGAGCTTCAAATTTGAACCTTTATCATTTGATGCCAGACTTCCGTTAGAGAGATCTTGCACTAACTTGCTATGTGTCATCTTCCCATTCTGTCTGTTTATCTAATGAGTTTGCAGAATTGTACATTTGCAGGAAATAGGTGCCCATCTAATCCAAATTGACTTTGTCTTCTCGTAGCTTTTCTCCTGACAAAGTTTATCTTTTATCTATGCTGGGCTTTTGTCTTTGTGGCTCCATTAATTCCTTTTATCTTTTGTATGACGTCTTTCATTAATGTCTGTAAAAGTTGTAAGACTAAAAGCAAGATTCCAATTTTCCTTAAATGGAATGGTCAACGCGGTTGAATAATAAAAGTAACTCAGCTAAATGAATAAACAATAAGCTTCGCTGAAACACAATCTAAATATTGAGCTCTAAGTGAACAATACTTAGTCAGCAAACTAAAGATATAGCTCAGCCCAAAAAAACTCAGAGTTGAATCATCTAGCTAGGTCAGTAGAGATTTATAATTCTACCCTTGAATTAAAATACTCTGCTATAAATGATAGACTAACTAATTTAACGTCATTATTGATTTAATTAACTCAGACTAAACTTAATTCGTATGATCAAAACTTTAAGCATCACTGAGTCATCCACTAAGTCAGTCTAACCTAATGTTGGGTTCAACAATGTCCCCCATTTTGATCAAAGGCAATTAACTGAGAGAGAAATTAAATCAATAAGATAGTCAGATTAAAGTTACCTTAAAATGAATGCTTGTTCCCCCATGGTTTAACATCTTTTTAACTCAGAGTGAATGCTAACACACCCATAATAGTTGTCTCCTTTTTGGTCAACATTCATAAGCACTTCTCAAATTTTTCTGCAAGATTAGTAACACATATATAGCATAAAATACAAGAAGTTAAGAAGATCTCGACTTAGGATAGAATACATATTCTTTTTATATATGAATAACTTGAGTACAGATCAACAGAAAGTTAACCTATACTAAGTTTTACAATTTGCGTAAAAGATTACAATGAATTCTATTCTAATCATAACTTTTCAGGCAGAACTGGTCCTTGCAAAGATGCAACCTTCCTTTGATATGCCTTTTCATCCCATCTAGATTTCTTCATGGATTGAATTGGCTATTTGCCCTTCTTCCTTCTAATCTCATGATATTCTAATTCAATGTGCTTTAGATCCTTGGATAGCTCAAAATTGAACTCAGCAATCCTAGCCTCACTTTCCTTCTCCTCTTTCTTATGCTTCACGCGATCCTTCTCCCCCATTGCCATTGAATCCAAAATGGCTTGAGCTTGAAGTTCAAACGAGCCCAAAGATTCCTCAAATAGACTGAGATCACCATAGATGTTGGTTGCAAAATTTTGGACCAACGATTCATAAATAGTTTGCGAAATAAAGTCTTGTTCTCTAAGACATGAGAAGAGTGCCACTAGGGCGCGAGATTGAGATTGATTAACTCAGAATTGCGCATTAAGTCCTTCCTTGGATATCTGGATGAGACTAGACAGAGCTTTGGCTTGGCTATTTTCACGCAACATTCTCTCAAATATTGAAGAGCTTCGAATGTTGGAAGAGACCTGCTTATGTATTCGATCAAGAGCTTGACCATCATTATAGACATCAACATGAACAACATTAATTTGATCATGAATGTGACCAAGATTTTGGTGCAGAGAAGGTTCTTGGTCAGCTTCTGACATGACAATGTTGCTACTTAGTTCATCAGATATGTTCAATCTTTGCAGCGCAACCATTATTCCTCCTTCAGAAGCCTTAACTCCCTCCAATAGCTCAGTCTTCACCTGCTTAAGCTCATTAGAGTTGCCTTGATTTTTCTTAAAAGTTGTGATTAGGGCATTGACTGAGTTGATTAGGATGTCCAACTTAGTAATATTTGCATCATTCGCCTTGCTCAAGATGCTATATCCATTGAGCGCAGCTTGCAATCCTTGCAAAATTGGATTGAACTTGTCAATCAAGAAGTTTATAAAGTCCCTCTCATCATTGATAACTTTGTTATGGTTCTCATAGATCTTTTGCATTCTTTACTTGAGCTTAGAGACTTCCATCTTCAAGTAGTCAGCCTTTGTACCTATGTGAGTACGGTCCGTCCTAGGCCTGATGATGTCTAAGACCTTTTTCATAAAATGGCAAATCGGTACTAAAAAAGATCATGTTTCACTCTAAACTACAAACCCTCTGAGGAAACAGGATTCTGACATCCTAAAAATAAGCGTCGATCGATGGTTATTAAGCCCTAACATGTGTCGATCGACGGTTCTTATTTGTCGATTGACGGGGACATGTGTCAAAATCCCTGCTGACTTGTCAAGCCTACAAATCTGACTCAACAAAGCTATTCCGAATTATGCTTTATCCAAATTCAAATAAAGAAGTAACTATTCTTTCCTGAACCAGAATCTCCCTTTTATTGGTATAGGAATCCTACCTGGATTAGCTATGCCACAATTTTGTAGAAGAGCTGATCCAGGTGGTAACTCTTATATTACATAAAACAGGGGCCCTGCTCCTACAAGTAAAAGGACTAATCTCTAAAGGAGTCCCTAACCCTTTATCCAATTGGAAATGGCAAGTATGTTCACACATACAACGAGCCCCGCGCTCTAGTGGCTACTCCTTGCATTAAAACCCGAGAGCCCCGCATTGGCCGTCAAAAAATTCAATCAACAAAAGTGAAAAGTTTTACCCACTCACAATGGTGACTCTACTGAGGATTTTAGTCTTTCAAAATTGATTCTTCAAAAATCAATTAAGAGACAAAATATTGAAAATTATTTGAATTTGGAATTATTAGAGTTACTACATAGCGTCTGCATATACCTTCCCCAAAACCCCGGTGCTCTCGGTAACGTGTAACTTAAACTCAACCAGAGTTCAGACAGGGACATGGGGCTAAGACGCCAGCCATGCGTAGTATAATATAGTCTAGTTGGCTTGACTAAGGTCACTAGATTTGAGTATATTAATTGTGGAAAATGGGCTCCTGAACTCGACCAGGGTTCTTGGGCCTAAGTACGTAAGGCACGGTTACCTAAAAATAACTAAACCCTTGCTAGACTTAACTCAACATATAGCGGAAAAACCATAGAAAGAGAGTACGTCCTCTCCTACCCCAGGCTGGTAACAGAGGAAATTCCCCCACCTAGAAAAGAAACTCACCACCATGGAGTAATAAGGTCAGAAAGGAGAGATAAAAAGTATATATTCTAACAGCTTGCCTGTTCAAACATCCCATACACCGCTAACCATGATTTGCGTGCAGCTATGACATGAAATAGTCATATCATACAAACACACCATCTCATATACCCCTGGTATTAAGCAATATAGCCTTAGAAAAGCCGCTCCTGGAGTGCACCATCGCACATAACCTTGGTATTAAGCGATACAATCCTAGAAAAGCCGCTCCTAGAGCGCAACATCGCGTATAACCCTATTATTAAGCGATAAAATCCTAGAAAAGCTGCTCCTAGAATGTACCATCGTGCATACCCCTGGTATCAAGCGATACAATCCTAGAAAAGCCACTCCTAGAGCGCACCATCGTGCATACCCTGGTATTAACCAATATAACATAGAAAAGCCGCTCATAGAGCGCACCATCACGTATACCCCTAGTATTAAGTGATACAATCCTAGAAAAGTTGCTCCTAAAGCACACCATCTCGCATACCCCTGACATTAAGCAATATAGCCCTAGAAAAGCAGCTCCTAGAGCACACCATTGCGCATACCTCTGGTGTTAAGCGATGTAACCCCAACATCAATCAACACAACACTCTATCATACAACACTCACACATCATGGACAACACGCATAAACGCAGCTCATAAATCACGCCAGAAATGTCCGTAGGATCATGCATCATATGTAGGGACATGTGCTAATCTATCTTTATTTTAGCTCACAAGATTAAAGGTGTGTATAGTATCATTCCCGCTGACACCTAAAAAGAAACAGCCTAAGAGAAGGGCACATGAGGGGATAGATTCCGATGCCCCGACACTCATAGACCAGGTTGACAAAATGGCCAATCACCAAAAGGCAACACTCGAGGCAGTCCAGGAAATGATTTTCTCAGAGGACTTCATTAAAACATTTAAAGCCATCATAAACAATATGAGAGCAGCCAATGCTTTAGACTTTGGTCTAGATGATAAAGTCACAGAAATTGAGAAGAAATTCTCAAATTTCGAAGAAATGCTTCCCAAGCTAAAGCGGATAATGGTACCATCCAACACTAGGTATACGAATCCATAGAAGTTCGAGCCGGCCATACTAGAACCATTACCCGCCAATTTTATCATGCCTTATGTCCCATCATTCGACAACACAAGATCCCCTGAAGCCCACATTGAGGGGTACCTGCACATTATGATGAGTATGGGCATTCCTAAAGTCCACCGGGTGAACCTATTTCAAACAACGTTACGAGGTCCAGCTATAGATTGGTATATGATAATGTCCAATCAAGTAAAATTGAGCTGGAAATTGGTTAGTACCGCCTTCATTGAAAACTACGCCTACAAGATCAGGGTAGAAATAGCCTTACAAGACCTGGAGAGGGTCCGATAGGATATCAAGGAACCCTTTAAAGCTTACTACCGTAGGTGGGTTGCAGTACAATCTCTAGTAGATGGTGGTCAAAAAATGGATGCCCTGGTTATCAAATTGGTAAAAGGATGCAATCTAAAGTTCTGAGAAGAGATGAAAATGAAAAAATTCCACACTTTCAGTGACGTTGTGGAATATGCTAAAAGAATCGAGAAGTAAAATGAAGAAGAGCATATTAGACAAGAGGAGGCGGCCTATTATGCTAAAAATAAACCATATGACAGGGTAGCTCCGCCAAAATCATACCAGCCGAAACCTTCTAATATCAAAAGGGAAGAAAATAAAATGGTGGTTATCACTGCCGTAATTGTGCCAACACCTCCTCAACCAATCTCACTATGGACCGAATCACTATCTCAAATATTCACAAAACTAAGGAAATGTGGGGGCATGCAGAGTTTAAGGCCCTTCGTACCCCCCATCTTCGGCTGATAGGGATAATTTTTACGCATATCAAGTAGTGAAGGGACATAGAACTAATGAATGTGTTCGATTACTACGAGACCTCCAGAAAATGGTCCAGGAAGGGAACCTAGAAGAACCAAAATGGAAGCCGAGTACTCAAAATAACCTGCTTTCAGACTTCAAATCCCCTATCAATGCTATCCTTCTCCATGAAGACGATAATGATGGGAGAGATAATGACCAGTTCGATCCTGGTTTCGGGATAATTGACATTGAGTGGGAACTCACAGAACTAGATAGGGTGGACACCTAAGCAAAATAATTGTTAGAATTTGAGAAGCTCACAACTTTAGCAATAGAAGGGCTCCAATATGAAGGAGATACCAACACGGTCACATTCTTGGAGCACTTCTACAGCCTCTTGGCAAAGTATGATATTTCGCCCTACGATATGGTCACCATGTTGGTCCCTGTGAAGGTCTTTATAGGGTTAGAGGGGGGTGAATGACCCTTTTTTTTCATGGAATATATAGACTTTAAAAAGTCTTAGTGTAGCGTGTTTGATTATGATCCGGATGATGGATCCGGATGATGCAGCTATGATAATATAATGCAATAATTAAAGAGTTAAAGAAATCAAACACAAAGGATTTTATCTTGGTTTGGCCCCGCCTACTCCAGTCCCCGGAGTTTCCTTCCTCCAAGCTTTTCCACTAGTGGATTCCTTTTCAACTGGCAGGAATCAAGCCTTACAGCTTATCTTCGGATGGTAACCCCTTCCAGATATAGGATATACCGCTAGAAGCACCAACTCCTAGTTGAGTCCTTTAGTCTTTAGTAGGATATACCACTTAGATTTCTACCTTGAATCTAAGCTAAGTCCTACAGGGAGTTCCCACTCAAAGCACCAACTTCAAGTTGTATCCCAATCTCACAACTCACCCAAGTTGGAGATTCTTACTCTCTTATTTTCATAAAGTTTTTGGTTTTGGATTTTCTTAAGTTTATAACTCACTTAGGAATCCTTACAATAGATTTTGAATTAATTGATTCTTAGAGGGATTTGTAAATTGATAGAATGCTTGTTCTTTGTTACTTGTTTTTGTGAATCAAACAGGTAACCTTCTTAATTGGTGAAGCTTCCCTTTTATAGGCTTCTATCATAAATGTAGCCATTGTGGGTTGTTAAGCTTGTATTAAATCTTCACCCTCGATCAGTTATAGGTGGCACTTCTGGAGCCATTGATTAATCCATTAGACTCAATTTTGACCCATTTGAATCCTAGAGATTAAGGCTGAAAAGTCGTCAGTGATCATTTTCCTTAGCTTTTTGTGATGCACCAACTTTTAGCCAGTGGTCCAATCCATGTGCTCCACACGCCATTCCCATTGGTCTAGGTTAAAAAGGTTGTTACCTTTTTCTCTTTCTACTGTCAGCTTTTTGTCCTTTTCTTAGGAAGAGATATTTGATGATAGCTAAGACCAAATGGAGGCAAGGGAATTATTTTGAAATCATTCCTTTTATCTTAAATGGAATCATTCGGATATCTTCAGATTTATCCAATCCGGATGTAGCTTCAATCAGTCTGTCTTCCGGATGCTGTTGTGAAAAAGTTAACAGTTTGTTTCCTTTCCAAACTCTAACCGGATGCTAATCCACTTATGCTTAGGTAATGGTCTTTACTTGAAAGCTTGTCTTGGACTTCATGATAACTTGGTTGTCCTGATATAATGACTTAAGTTTTGCTATACTTAGGTCCTGTTATATTTAGTTATCCGGATAAGTCTTTCTTAGGTTTTGTTTACTTCAAACTTGATCCGGTCTGTTTTATGTTCTGGATCATTGTTTCCCAACAATCTCTCCCCTTCGATGGAAACAAAAACCTAAGCCACCTAAGCATAATAAAGCGGTATATGAACTAAGTATGATTTTTGATACTTAGTCATTTACAATTACTCCCCCATAATTTTAGCATCCTAACTCCCCCAACAGATTTAAATTCTAGCTTCTAAGTTTGTTTTAGTACAATTATAGATTGTACTTTTGAAGTAACATTTTGAGAATTAGATTTTTTCACTATTTATACTTCTGCTGTTAACAATAGTTAACATTAACAAAGTTCTGGATTACAAAGTACAAAAATATAAAATAGTGAATCTAGCTATTATAAAATTTTACAAGGTTATAGCTAGTCTAACTCCCTCCGGATGGTCCACCTTCCTTTTCCTTTCCCTTGCCGGATTTAGATCCTTGTTGACTTTATAGACTCTTCTCCCCCTTTTTGTTTCCAACGAGGGGGTCAATCACCATATAAGTTTTGTTATCCCAAGATGCTTGCCATGCATTAGAATAAATAGTGTAGTCAGCATTACCGTAGGTCCTTTCAACAATAATTTTGTTAACCATTGGAGGAGTAAGATAGTAGGGCCTGATGGTCTACTTCAATTGATCATAGGATTGTTTGATGGATGGATGAATGCGCAAGACAAACTCTTGATCCTTTTGATCATATTAAGGGAAGAGTAACTTAAGGAGAGTTGTCATTCCTTTTTAGCCAAAGAAGCCGAAGTCTCCAATGGCTTGGACCAGGTTATGAAAGACGGGGAGAAGTTGACTTTCTGGAGTTGCAGGAGTGGAGGAGGATCCAAAAATAGAGAGGTTATTAATTTTGGTTTGGAGTAGTGTTATTTCTTCACTTATCCCTTTCTGGATATTATGAATGCTGCTATTTACTATGTCAATTTCTTTGCACACAGTATCCTTGGCTCGCTCAATGACTGCATCTTGGCCATTGATTTGTCCACATACATCTTGTGCAATATTAGCAGCATGAGCAATGAGCGCTTTAGGCAGGTCATCATTAAAGAATTTTGTTAATTTATCCAATATGGTCTGCTATTGTTCAGTTAAGCGCGGGAGAGCAGTTTTGTCCTCTTTCTCAGAAATGAATTTTGTCAAGTTTTCAAACTTGGTATCTAGATAGGCTTTAATTTCTTCTGAGAGCTTGGAAGAGGAGGAAGTAATTTTGTCAAGTATTGTTCCATAATTGTTTGAAGCCAAGGTGTCAGCCTAATCAACGGTTCTGTTGGTTGTGGAAACGTTCTCCTTAAGCTCATCTAAGGTTGGTGTGGTCTGGGAGAGAGAAGCTTCAACAATAGCTCCTAGAGTGGGAAAATCCAAGACTTTTTCTTCTATGTTCTTCACTGATTGTTTGATTTCACCCAACTCCTTCTTCACATCCAAACTAGAGGCTTATCTGAGTAATTCCTTTTCAACCCCTCTTAGATGAGTGCAGATAGTCTGGAGGCTCTGCTTGATGTTCCCTTCCTCATTCTCCTCTTGAGCAGCCTCTTTTAGCAGGTGAAGTACTGCCGTAACTTTGGCCTATGTTGTGTTGTTAGCCAGAACTCTTATAGGACTAACATTGGGAGGGAATTTTTCTCCGGATGATTCTGAGGTGTCATCTCCGGAACTAGAACTGCTTTCGAAGGGATCACTATTTTCTTTTTTATTGCTCTCTTCCGAGCTTGAGGGATCCTTGTCTTCTTTGCTTTCATCCGTCCGTTCCTTCAGACTTGCCTCGCCCATTGAGTCAACTCTAGGGTATTCTCATTGGATCCCAGATCATGTCCCTCCTGTAGAATGAGATTATCCGGGTTAGGCTCACCTTCCTTAGATACACTTAGAGCATGTGTATCCAAGTTCTCCTTAGTTTCAATTGTTGTTTCATTTCCAATAATAATGTTAGTATTAACATTAATATTTACTAAGATGGGGATTACCTCAGTAGATGGCAATTGGTTTTGATCAGCTACTTCTTCATTTCTTTCCTCCACCTCTACCCTCGGATGATAGGAAATGTCCTCTGTCACCCCTTTAAGTGACTTTTGAGGACTTATGATGTTTTCCCCAGGCGTGTTGGAAATGTCCTCAACACCCTCTACTATTGCCTTTATAGGACTTAACTCATCTTGATTGTTAGCTTTCGGATTGAGCAAATTTTCTAGAAGAGGTTCTGTGATGGCTTAGAAGTTGAATGAGCCAGATTTTGGAATCTTTGACATCTCAGCCAAGGCAGCTTGATCTATGAGGATTGGTGTAGCAGAGGATCCTCTAGGTCCCTCTATGGCTGGGTTATTTATCCTGTAGTTGTCTGCCACAGAGGCCATCATCTCTTCATATTGAGGATCTTCCGGAAGGATATCCTCATTAGCTCCGGGCACATTTTTCTCTTTGCTAATTTTGGCCATAGCTAACTCTTCCAACACAACCCTCTTCATACCCTCTTCATTAATCATAATGGCAGTGGGCTTCTTGCCTGTCTTCTTTTGATGTTTCTATGCCTTGACTGCTTCATCAAAAGTGCACCCCTTCTGGGTGAATTGCTTCTTTAGCATTGGGATTTTATCTTCTGTTTCCTCCTCATCAGACCCATTACCCTCTATCAGCAAATTCGATAATTTTCTCTTTTTCCCTTTCTGATAACCTTTCCTTACTACAGTAGCAGCTACTTCAATTGACTCTTTTGCTTTCGGATCACAAACTAGTCTCTTTAACTTATCAGCTGATTTGATCAGTCTTCCCCTTGACTTTGGTTTTTTTGGAGATTTGTTAAGCAGCTGGGTGATTGTTTGTGTGTCTTCATTTTCCTCTACATCCAGAATTACAACTTGCATTTTAACTATCTTGGATTTAGTAGTCCGAGCCTTCTTTGGAATTGGAGCCTCTATTGGATCAACAGCTTTTCTAGCTCTGCTTTTCTTTTCATCTCTTTGCCTCTTGGCCTTTTCTTAATCCCACTTCTCTCCATAATTTAATTTCCTGAAGTTCTTCTCCAAGATTTCTTTACTAGTGACTGATTGAAATCCAGTGAGGTTGATTTTGTTTGTAAGGAGGATCTGGGTGATGAGAGTGCCGTGAGAGTTTACATGCTGCTTGAGGAAGTGGATTATTAGTACAGGCATGTTGACCACCCTGCTCTCTACCTAGTGTTAGAATGAAGACACTGTGGTGAGAGATCCTTTCCTTATAAGCACCAATTTCGCCATGACATGCTGGAGGTATCTGGGAATTTGAGGAAAGTATATGGAGAATTTATCTCCAAAGTAGTATGGATGGAACCACTATTTGGCTTCATACTTAACTTTCTGTTCATCACCATCAGTCCGTAGTTGAACCCCTTCATTTTTCATGCCCAGATGCTGTTCAAGGAAATCTGGGGTAATTGTAATAACTTTGCCCTAAACCTTGGTTCTCAGAGCGTCAAATTTAGAGTGGACGCAGAGATTTTCATAGAACTCTTTGACTAAGTCTAGATACATAGGGTAGTTGATCTTAAGGAAATTCATGAGATGCTGATCTTCTATGAGTTTAGAATAAGGGTCCATTTTGAATAAAAAATTATCACCCAAATAATCTGTAGGAATAATGGAGTCGGAGGGTTTAAAATTGATCGGAATGAAGTCTTTATCTTGAAGATCAGACTCTTTAAATATGTTCTGGGTTAGAAGCACTACAAGTCCTTCTTCAGTCATAATTGCAGCCATTTTAGAGAAAGGATTGAAGGAACTAGGGTTTAGGTTTCGATTTTTGCAAAGTAACGGTAGAGCAGTTGTTCGCCTAAGGAAGAAGTGTGATTTTGAGGGGTTTATATAGAACTTTCAAGGTGAGGGTAGTTTGGTAATCCAGGTGCTAGTAATTTGGCTAGATCGATGACATGGCAACCAAATTTTTAAGAGAGAGGTAAATTCAGTTTAACCGGAGAATGTGAATGGTTTATTTTAAATGATAACTGATGAATTCATCACGCGTATAACAGCCAATAGACTTTTAAAATTCAAAAAAGTAACTGTTACCTTCATGTATTTTTACTGCCATATGTCATTACTGTCTACTTATGTGGCAGATTCTCTTCTGGGATAAAAGCTTCTCTTTCAGATTTATATTACAAAGGATCCACCATGATTCTAGATTGTCTTCTGGATTATCTTCAAATTGGATTGGACATACCAATTGATTCCCTCAGCTTTCCAAATTGATCTTTACTCAATGGTTTAGTAAAGATGTCTGCTCGCTGTTCAGTAGTTGGAATGTATACTAAAGCAACATCCTTCTTCATCATATGATCCCTGATGGAATGATGCCTTATATTCACATGCTTCATCCTGCTATAGAGCACTGGATTCTTTGACACATCAATAGCACTTTTGCTATCACACATAACATCCACACATCCGGATTAAACTCCATAATCTTCTAGTTATTGCTTGATCCGAAGGAGTTGAGCTACATAAATTCTACCTGCCATATATTCTGCTTCTGTGGTAGATAAGGCAACTGAGGTTTGCTTCTTGCTGTACCATGATACTAAGCAATCTCCAAGGAAATGACAACCTTTAGATGTGCTCTTCCTCTCAAGAATGTCTCTGCCATAATCTGCATCAGTGAACCCTTAGAGTGTGAAATCTCCATTACTAGGATACCATAACCCAACTTCAGTGGTTCCTAGGAGGTATCTAAGAATCCTCTATACTGCTTTGAGATGGGAATCCTTAGGATTGGCTTGATATCTTGCATAGTAATAAACTGCATAATGTATGTCAGGCCTGCTAGCTATCAAGTATAGAAGTAAACCAATTATCCCTCTATAGAGCTTCTGATCAACTTCTTCTCCTTCACAATCCTTGGATAGGACTGTATCTGATCCCATTGGAGTGGGAATAGGTTTGCTCTTGTCCATTTCAAACTTCTTCAAGATCTCCTTGGTGTACTTTGATTGGTTAATGAAAATACCATCCGGACTTTGCTTAATTTGTAACCCAAGGAAGAAATTGAGTTCTCCCATCATGGACATCTCAAATTCCTTCTGCATTTAAGAGCTGAATTCTTCACACATCCTTTCATCAGTTGCTCCAAATATGATATCATCCACATATATTTGGACTAGAATGATATCTTTTTTCTTCTTTTTGATGAATAGTGTGGTGTCTGCTCTGCCTCTGATATAACCCTTAGATATAAAAAATGAGGTTAATCTCTCATACCAGGCTCTGGGTGCCTGCTTTAATCCATAGAGAGCCTTCTTCAGCTTGTACACATGATCTAGATGCTTTGGGTCTTCAAATCCAGGTGGTTGCTTAACATAGACTTCTTCTTGGATAACACCATTTAGAAATGCACTTTTGACATCCATTTGGTATAGTGTGAACCCCATGAATGATGCAAAAGCACATAGAATCCGAGTTGATTCCAGTCTTGCTACAGGAGCAAAGGTTTCTTCAAAATCAATTCCTTCTTGCTGGTTTTAGCCTTGGGCAACTTGTCTTGCCTTGTTTCTCACCACAATTCCGGATTCATCAAGCTTGTTCCAAAACACCCACTTAGTGCCAATGATTGATTTTCCTTTAAGAGGTGGTACAAGATCCCATACATTATTTCTAGAGAACTGATCTAGTTCTTCCTGGATTGCCATCATCTAGCCTTCATCACCTTTACCTTCAGCATCTTGAAATCTCTTTGGCTCAATGAGAGAGACAAAAGCAGCATGGCTTATCATCTTGTTGAGCTGACCTCTGGTTCTTATTGGATTCTGAACATCATCCAGAATATTATTAATGGAGTGATCTCTATGTGTCCGGATCTCCCTTTGTAGGCCTTCATGTTGAACTGGGACTTGCTCCACTTCAACTCCAACCACTCATTCTTGGCCTTCGTTGAAGTCAATCCCTTATGGATAGAGATTTACTTGTTGAATTTCTGGTTCAAAAGATATTCCTCCATCTTCCTCTTTGTACTTCTTGATATGGAATGAATCAGGAACTTCTATATAGTTTTTAACTTCCAGAACTGGATCTTCTAGAGTGTAACTTTTCTTACCTATAGTGTTAGTCTCATCAAAATCTACATGTATTGACTCCACCACAGTTTGGGTTCGTTTATTGAAGACTCTGTAAAGTAGCCAAGGAAAATTGCTTCATCAGATTTAGGATCAAATTTTCCTAGTTGCTCTCTATCATTAAGGATGTAGCATTTACATCCAAATGCTTTGAAATACCCAATTTTGGGTTTTCTTCCCTTCCAGATTTCATATGGGGTCTTTTCTATGGTCTTTCTAATGAGAGCTCTATTTAGAATATAACATGCTGTATTCATGGCCTCTCCCTAAAAGTATTTTGGCAAACAATTTTCACTGAGCATTGTTCTAGCCATCTTAACTATGGTCCTGTTCTTTCTCTCAACAACTCTATTCTATTGAGGAGTGTGTGTGTGGGGGGGGGGGGGGCAGAGAAGTTATGTTCAATGCCCTTGGAGTCACAAAAATTAGCAAAATGCTTATTTTTGAACTCTCCACCATTATCACTCCGGATGCGTGCAATGCTTATGCCCTATTCTACTTCTATCCATATGAATGTTTTAGAGAATTGGTCAAATGCTTCATCCTTGCTTGCTAGCAAGAGAACCTAGGTATATCGAGAATACTCATCCATAATGACCATTATGTATTCTCTTCTACCTAAACTCAATGGTTTGATTGGACCAAAGAGATCAATATGCAAGAGCTCAAGTACTCTTTTAGAAGGAATGTAGGATATGGAAGGGAAACTTTTCTTATGCTGTTTACCTAATTGACATGCAGTGCATAGATGATCCTTATCAAAAGCGACCTTAGGCAAACCTACTACCAGTTCCTTTTTGGCCAATTTAGACAGGAGGTTTATGCTAACATGTCCCGACCTCCGATGCCATAGCCATGATTCTTCTTCTTTAGACACCAAGCATATATTGTTTTTCTCATTTTTAATGTTTATAGCATAGACATTATTTACTCTAGGTGTATAAAGAATGAGTTGGTTGGACTTGCTATCATCGATTGAGCAGCGTGCAGAATCAAATGTGACTTTTCTTCCTTTGTCATAGAGTTGGGCCACACTTAGCAGGTTGAATTTTAGTCCATCAACCAATGAGACATCTTCCATCTTTAACTCAAATCCAATGGTTCTATGACTAATTATCTGTCCCTTTTGATTGTCTCCAAAACTTACTTTGCTTCCCTTCTTCCGGGTCAATGTGATGAAGGCCTTCTCATCACCTATCATATGCCTTGAGCATCCACTATTAATATACCAGATGTGTTGATCTACTATGGATCTAAGGCATACCTGCAAAACAGATCAAGTGGGTTTGGGTACCCAATCAAATTTGGGTCCTCTCGGGTTAATAACCATCTCAGGCCAAGGGTTAACATCATAATAACCATTTTTTAATCTACATAATTTGGTAACATGATTGTTTTTCCTACAAAACCAAAACCCTATAATGGATCTGTTTAATAGGATTAGAATCTTTCAAGAATCCCTAGCAATAGGATTAGGATCTTTCGAGAATCCCTCACTACAGGAAATCATGCAATATAACTTATCGAGAACGAAGAGGCCTCCGCGCCCAAATGGTGGCAATCAAATGATACCACGGTACGATTGGCAGACTTAAGGGCCGCCGAGAAAAGCTCAAGCTATAAAGGAAAATCACGTTGAAAAGTCATTTGAAATATAGATACCATCCCACAATTTGTATCTTTGTAAAATCATGAACGCTGAAAATGAAAGCTGTAAGATGAAATGAAACGCATTAATACATTAAAGCAAAGCATTCATGCCCGAAGTAATTTCAAGGCTTTATTACAGAATCTATAACATAACCGAGTGGCTAGAGCCTGTCGTGTGGTGACTATAATGATGAGTAATCGCTAGCCTAGCTGCTCCAATAGGAGCTGCTCTGATGGTAGGAGGCCACTCCAAGTATGTTTTATCGAATAACTCATTGAAGGGTAGCTCATAATTCATGATAACCAACGTGTGGTTCTCTCACTTGGTGCGAACGTGATCCGGCCACAAAGGCCCCTAGGGCTTTGACAAAGAAGCAGGAATGTACTCGGGCACAAATTAAGGATGACCATATTATCGCCTCATATGCTCAGGGGAATAGTTGGATACTCAATCTAAACCCAACAACTAGACACCCTAGGGAGTTGTATGAGTTGTTACCTCATCAATCTTCCACCAAGGGCAGACCCACCTGATATCCCTCTCAGTCAACATTTGTAAAAAATACAACCATTCACTTAAGGACTAGTCCTCATACCATCCTGGCTGCATTCCTCGGCTCCAGAAGGCTGTAGGGGCACTATATGGTTCGGATGGAACCCGAACAATCTTCAGACATTCCATCAGCCATATCTATCATGACCATGAATGCGTTAGCACCATGAAAAGTTCACTTTTGCACAAGATGAGAATTTTTATATATTGGTATACCTGAAGAAGGAGCCAGCTACCTCCCATTATATCACCCTCACCTAGATGGATCGAATCCATATAAGCAAAAGTTTCAGCTAGAACCACAGCCATAGGAGATAATCCCTCTAAGGTCTTCCTAATCATGGAAACTAGTCGAGGGTTACAGACCCTATTGTCTGACTCATATAGTAAAGCTACCTAAAATCAACACGGTCATGACCGGCACCCAACTTTGGTGATTGGAAGGAATGGAAGAGCATACCTCGAACGCCACCCCAAGGATTAACCCCGGTTGTTCAGGATTGGGAGAAATAATCAGATTCCTCCAGCGATCAGAAAGCCTAAGGAAACTCACATCCTTTCGCTCCATTGTAGCATTATAATCGGGTACCGCAATGTCCTTGGTACACAAGATATCTAGAATGGTGTAAAATTCCTCATAAAATAGACATAACACTTGATTATTAAAGTGAAACATGTGGTCGAGCGGATCCCACAAGCTTATCATACTTTGTAAAAGCGTGTCATCTAAAGTGAAATTATAATAGTACCGCATATTAAAAAGATTTCCGGCTTGAAGCTGATCCCAATCGTCCGAACTCAAGGTCTGGAGATAATCCACCAGTCGTAATTTAAACCTATCCATGCTGATGTGATCGCAGCTCAACAAAGGCTATGTGATGGTTCACAAAATCAAGGTTAACTACACAAGGAAATCACCACTTTCAGAAAGCCTAATGAAACTATAAAACATGCACGTCAAAAGCAGAAAATAAATCATCCATAAACAGGGCCACAAAGAACCCACAAGTACCCGAGAAACAAAAAAGGGCAAAAGCACGCCCAATCCAACCATAGGGCCCACACAAAAAGAAAGAGGGAAATAATAGTGAAGGCCTAACAACTAGCACCTAATAATAAAACCCTCCTAAGTTGCCCGAATGGATGAGGTCGCCCAGATGTGCTTATAGTACCTCGCTGCTTAGCTCTTTGACTCGGTAAGATCTAAAGAGGTGACACAAATAGAGGAACTGACGCAAATGTCAGAGTCGGTGGAAACTGTGAACCCATCCCTAGATAACTTGCCTGACCAAAATAGCCTGGCATAGGGCCTGCTGGTGAATGCACATGATGAGGCTTCAAATATCCTATAGGAGCGAGGTTATCCATATTAACCCTACTGAAAGCCGAAGGTCCCTGCCGGTGGAGCCACCCGATGGCTGCCTCTAAGCTGATCCACCTCTGATCCACCTCTGCCTACAATCCCCGAATCTTATCCTACATACGAAAAATTCATACATAAGTAAACATTCACACATTATTATTATATTAAC
Organism: Euphorbia pulcherrima; assembly: GCA_947683365.1. Taxonomy (NCBI): domain Eukaryota; kingdom Viridiplantae; phylum Streptophyta; class Magnoliopsida; order Malpighiales; family Euphorbiaceae; genus Euphorbia; species Euphorbia pulcherrima. The sequence continues at coordinate 60,355,523 of CANTUS010000004.1, read as the reverse complement.
ACTTTCAAGTCTTACCGCCACCTGGTGATTGTTCCCAATCAAAATGCTCTGGAAGTCAAAAAGCAGGCGCCATCCCTCTCACTATCTTCTCTTGGCACGTGTCAAAAGAAGGATGAAACGTCAGCACAAGCCGAATAAAAATTAAAACACAAAATGATGAACTCACATGGGTTGCATGGGAAGGCGTAAAGTTCATATTCATTCAAGCCAACTCATCTGCCCCAAAAGCAGGAAAATAGAAAGACAAGTCGGGTCAATAAATATATTGCCATGTTGGGATATAGTAATCCCGGTGGCCTGTAACAACACTGGTGTCGGCGCCCACCGAATGTGGACCTCTTGTCCTTTTACTCTGTAAAACAAAGGCAAGATCAGTATCTCAAAAACCCAAGAAGTAAGAAAGCGAGCACAAGGGCACAAAGGCATACCCCCTAGGATTCGATCAGTTCCTCCTCTGGCCACTCCAATAAGGACTGGTCACGAAACTAGGGTACAAGCCCGCTTCACCAAATAGCTCTATAACTACACCATTGGCAAGGTCCTCATCCAACTTTGGCCAAAACAACCACCTCAGGAGTTCCGGTGGCACTAACCTCTCCTCCATGGGTGTGTCACACTGCGCCACCCTCTCACCTAGGTACCACTCCACAAAAGAGGGGCTCTCCAAAATCAGCCTCTTCGACACTAGCTCCCCAGTGACTGCCATAACTCCACTCCATCCCATCTTGTCTCCCCATAGAGAATGTTTTACCTGCAAAACATGCAATGTCAATTTCAAGTCACCAAAAAAGCACGCGGCATAAAAAAACCACAAAACAAAGAAACTCACGTCATCAAAAGAGAGCCCTCTGAGCCAGTTCTCAACACCGGTAGTGTCAAGGTTTCCCCAAACAATGAACTAAGTAGGGAAATGAGGGAACATAGGAATATTCATGCGAGCCTAAGCCTTTAAAGGTAGCAGAAGAATGCCCTTCTCGAAACCCCAAATCTACAAAAGACGCAAAAATCAGCGAAAAAAAAATATATATGTAGAAAAAATGGAGGAGAAAACACTTGGCTTCTCCTCAAGAATAAGCATGGAAGATTTCAACTCGTTAGTATGCTTCCTCACACAATGATCCAATGCCAAGTACAGTTGACCAAGCGCGGCTCTACCCCAGGTAATTCCCTTGAACTTTTCCAATTTAATCAAAGAGCCCAGTAAGTTCAAATTAAAGGCCGAATTGCCAATGGGAGACAAGGTGTTGGTCAAGGCACACAACATAAAAGAACGAGCACATTGTTCTTAGGCTTTAACGCTAGTAGGGGCCCAATTTTCCTGGGCCAACCAATAAAGGTATAATGCCTTAGTAGGGATCTCCCTATCCTCACTAGAAAACCTTAACAACTTTAGCACGAGCAAAGGATCATAGTGGCCCATATTCATGGCACAATTAAAATGGATAACCCCCTCATCAAAGCACAAGCCCTTAATAGCAGCAAAGTCAAGCAGCGTGATAGTGTACTCCCCATATGGCAAAGAAAAAGTATGTGTCGTGTCGGACCACCTCCTTAAAATTGGTGAGAAAGCCGTGTATAAAAATCGGATAAGCTTCCCCGGGAAAGAACTTTCCACCAAGTAGTAAGGTCCGAAAAATTGCTAGCGCCATATGATCGACCCTCTGCAAAAACAAGATCAACACTATATGAAAAATTGTGCTTATAGCTATTAAGCTAAGATAAATAAAAAATTGCTCAAAACATCAAAGATTCGCCTTTCCTAAATCATGCTAATAGTCACTAAGTAAAACTTCCCCTACTTACGGTCATTACACCTAACAAAAATTCACAAGCTTATAGCCATTAAGCAAACTCACCATGCAAAGCATAAAAGTTCAAGTTTATAGCCCTTAAACTACCCAAAATCAAGCAAGCTAACAGTTCTTAAGTTCCAACCAAACACGGGAATTTTTGAGACATCACAAGACTTATAGTCACTAAGTTATCCTAATATTCCTGAAGTTCGCACAAACAGTAACAACATATGCAAAACAAAACATCAAGGAAAATTTTTGTGAACCATAGAAAGTTCCAGAATGCCAGAAATTGCAAAAAAGAGGTTTTCAAGGACTTGTGTCTATCGACACTCATATGCATCGATTGACGCTTACCCTAAATTTCCAAAATTATAGAATTAACAGCAAATTTAATAGAGCATATATCATCATAAAAACCCCTAAGAGCATGCCAAGTCTAAAAGAGGGACTTGAATGATTTACCGAGACATGAGAAAGATGGTGGGTAGGTTTGAGCACGAGGGGAATAGCATCGCCCTTGGCCACGCCGTGAAACCTCCTATTTATCGGGAGTTCATAATTATCCTCCATGCCCATGAACGGAATTCGGACCACCTCTCCATGAATATCCATCTCTATCATTGATGAGGCCTCACAAACACGATCATTAGAACTCATGATTTTTGTCCACATCATAACGGACGAAAACCAAATGAAGAATGGAAGAAAGGAAAGTGCAAAAAGGCCAAACATTTCTCCTGTTGTGAGAAAGAAAAAGCAGATAGAAGTGGTTTGATGAGTAATGTGTTCTGTTTGTAGGAAAATCACTGAATTTATAGAATTCTGAGTTGCGTCGATCGACACAACTCATAAGTGTCGATCGATGTATCTCTTGGCACGTCTTTTAATGTTAGAAATCGCTTCGGATTTATATTCAAAATTTGAAAAGTTGCGCTGATCAACACATCTCCCTTGTGTTGATCAACGCATGTCTAAAAAATAGCTGATTTATTGTCTTTTCAAATAAAATTACAGTGCCAATTAAAGTCCTAATTTTAGAAAATTGCTTTTTTATCTCAAAAATCATTTCCCTAAAACTGGTGGACCTAAAAAGAATTTTCACACCACAGGATTCTTCTCTTAAAAACTTTCAAAACTCATCAAACATTAATTGATCGAAGAGGTAAAAATATTTTTCCAAAAAATTAGTCGATCAAATAATGTTGACTAATCCCCACAGAAACACGTGCACTATTTCACTCACCACGCTCACTTCGCGTATGAAAAAACTTTACCTCAACGGTGTAAGTTGTTATACGCGAGGGGCAGCCTGTGAGCACGGTCTAGCCCAGTCCTGATGATGTCTAAGGCCCTTTTTAGGAAATGACAAACCATACTGATAAAGATCATATTCCACCCTAAACTACAAACCCCTCCAAGGAAATAACATTCTGACATCCTAAAAACAAGTGTCGATCGACACTTATCAAGCCCCAACATGTATCGATCAACGATTCTTATTTGTGGCGGTCGATGGAGACACGTGTCAAAATCCCTGCTGACTCATCAAGCCTACAAATCTGACTCAGAAAAGCTATCACAACCCAAAGTTGAGTCGATCGACACTTCTCCCCACATGTCGATCGACATTTATAGGGAATCTAGGTAATGATGAGCCTACCCTAATAACAGTTGTATCGATTGACACTGCCATATGTGTCGATCGACGCATCTAAAATTCTTGTAAAAGGGATGCAATCCCTGCCCTTTCCAATAATAACATTCAATCAAAAAATTTGAATTAAGATAATTCGATCCTTCCCCTCTTTTAAAATCCCTCGTAGCATCGAGCCTCTACCAAAGTAACCCTTAAGTTATACCCAAGTATAGACACCCTTTCCCAAACTAGCTTTTAGCCACAAAGCTACCACTAAAACCCCAAAACACTCAAGAGTCCACCTACATAATTTTCTTAGGTTATCCCTACAGAAATCTTAAGGACATCTCAGCCGAAACACGGTCTTAGTCAATACCAAGCCTTCCAGTCTTCCTGAAGCAAAAAGAAGGTAACTGAGGGTCAAATTCTCAATTTCCTATGCATTTTTTATTATTGTATCTGTAAGAAGTAAGTCAGCCCTGAATGGGCCCATGCTCCATGGGCTAGGCCCGCAAAGGTCGTATCTCTAAACTTATCTACTTTGTTCATTATAAAAAAGGATCTTTCTATACTGAAATTATGCTTTGTCCAGATTCAAATAAATAAGTAACTATTCTGTCCGAAACTAGAATCTCTCTTTTATTGGTATAAGAATCCTACCCAGATTAGCTATGCCATAATTTCCCGAAAGAGCTGATCCGGGTGGTGACTCTTATATTACATAAAACAGGGCCCCTACTCTCGTAAGTAAAAGGACTAATCTCCAAAGGAGTCCTTGACCCTTTGTCCAGTTGGAAATGCCATGTATGTTCACACATACTACGAGCCCCGCGCTGTAGTAGTGACTCCCCGCATTAAAACCCGAGAGCCCCGCACTAGCCGTCAGAAAATACAATCAATGAAAGAGAAAAGTTTCACCCCCTCACAATCTGCAATATTGAGAAAAGGCAGAATATGTCATATAATGGCCTTGGTCAGTGAGAATGCAATAGGAACTGACTTCATGTGGTCCTTCATCTCCTTCACAGCCTTCATAAACCCTTGCACTAGTTCACTAGCCCTGGCAAGTCTCCTTAACACTTCCTCAGACAATAATGATTTAGCAAACTCAGTATCAAGTTCTTTGACTATCCTAATTGTTGGAAAGTTCTCCTTCCGATCCTCTTTATCTCTCCAAGAAACTCAGCATTTTGATTGAATTGGGGTTGAGGTTGAGGTTGAGGTTGTGGTTGGTTAGTATGGATCTCCTCAATGGTTAGACCCTTAGGGGTTGGTTCATCTAGGAGAAATAGTTCTCGTACTAGAGATCCAACTAGGGAAAGCATTGGGATGATTTCTAGGTTGGATGTTTAGCTAGAGGTGGAGGTGTTTGGGTGGTCAGGGTGTTAGGTGGATGATGCTTGAATTTCGGAGATGGTAAGAGGTTGCATAGAAATGGTTGTTAGAGAAAGAGGTGTTTTATTAGAAAGGTTAGGGAAAAAGAATAATTCTTTAGGCTAATTCTCAGCCTCCTTCTCTTCACTACCTTCAACAGCTTGCTCATTAGCCTGAGCAACAGTTATCTGCCCAGCTAGCTAAGCTCCTTGCTCGACTACTATCACATCATCCTCCCCTTCCTTATCTTCTGAATCTCCTTCATCCTCATCAACCACTAACTTCATTCGCTTGAAAATCCTTCTTTGCTTCTCATTCGTCTCCTCCTTAGCCTCCTCAGCAGTGATCACAACAACCTGCTGGTCATCTTCTTCTTGCATATCAATAGCAAAATTGACTGAGTTAATAGTCTCAGTTTCTTCATTATCTCCCTGCTCTTCTCACTTTCTATCCCATCCAGAGCTTTAATTATTTCATTCATAGCTTTAGGGATAGACTTCTCTAGCAAAGTAGCAGTAGCCTTCTCATAAGCTGCTTCTAGATCAGCCTTAGTTTTAGCTGTTGATTCCTCTACCCTTTTCCTTATCTCCTTTTCAAGGTCCTCTTACCTCTTTCAGATCCTTTCTGCCTCAGCATCTTTCATTTTCTCATCTACATCTAGATCTTGGACAACATTAAACAACTTCCTTGGCATAAACTTTTTCCTAGGCTGACCTACAACTAGCATGGGCACTGATGAAGCTACCTGTCCTTTAGCCCTCTCTTGGTCAAGACCCGCATCATCTACTTTTCTTTTCTTATATCTAGATAGAGGAACATTCTCTCTCATCTCAACTTTAGCAGCTTTCTCTGCTTCAATTTCCTTGTCAGTCAGCTGGCTAGAACTCTCAGTTTTTGTTCCCTTAGAAAATCTAGACTTCTTGGGAATAGGAACATCAACTAGGTGAGATATGGCTGATCTTGCTCTCTTTCCTTCCTTCTTGGAGTCACTCCTGACCTCCTTTTTTACTCCTTTTCTTGACTCAGACTTCCCTACTTGCTTCTCTCTGAGCTTTGTTATTCTCTCCAGTTCTTTAGCCACAAAGGCTTCAAGAGTCTGATCTTCATCTCTAGGATCAATAGGTTTCATTATCATTTGAGCCTTCGGATCCTTTACTCTTATATCCCCTTTCTTTAGCCTTATGTACTTCCTTGGTTTAGACTTATCCTCACGGCGAAGATTGTGGAAATGTGCATTGCTGAGAATCTTGGATTCTATCACCTTGAATTGAATATTGTGTTGAATTTCATATCTTTCTAGATCCAGCTCATATGCCTTACAAATATCCATCACAATATGGCTATAAACCATAAGTTTTGATACCTTTAAGAACCTGTGAAGGATGGCAAGGGGCTAGTTGATAGCCATGCCTTCAGTGATGGCATAGACAAAAACTCTTTCAAACTTGGAGCAACTTCTAGTTGAGCCTATTTTGGGAAGAAGAACTTTGGTGATAAGCTCATGAGCTTGCTTGTCTTTCTTTGTGAACTTGAAAGTAGTAAGTTCTCTAGCTTTTTAGTCAGCGAGAACTTTGTAATCTACAGGAATATCTACATATTCCTCATCTTCCACTACTCTCATCTTAAGACCTCTTAACCTCATTCCTAGACTATTGGTAAGAAATTTTGGAGTAACATACACTCTTTCCTAGAAGGGATGTGACAAAGATATCATCAAATCTGGTTACAAGATGGATTCCTCTAAAGAAGCTCTACACAATCTGCTTGTAGCACCCACTAGGAATTTTAAAGAATCCCCTTAGATGGTGTTAGCGTGTCCACTTTCCAAACCTATCATCACTTCCAAAACTCAAGAAGTTTATAGTGATAGGTTCATCTACTTCAAAATCCTCAATAAATACCCATTTGGTGGGTTTGTAGATAGTTCCTTCTGGAATACGAATTCCTTCAAGTTCCTTGAAACTCACCATAAACTTGGCTACATGGCATTTGGTAGTGTACCATGTATTATATTTCTCAATTTTATTAAACAAGGGCTCTTGAGTTTCTGGTTCAAGCTCTTCTCCAGAAGAACTGGCCATTTTAGTAGCTTCGAATGGAGATAGAGAAATAGGGACTTTGGAAGAAGATTGCAGAAGAAATTTGGTAAAAGTAAAACTTCCTTTCTTCTTTGTCTCTCCTTAAATAGCAAAAATTCTTCGAGTGAAGCCTGCAAAGTAATGTGTATGACTCACAAGGAGAGATCATATTTGAATGGTTAGATTGATCAATGGTTACCGTAATATTAATGATAACATAAATCATGGATTATAAATAGTTGAATGTGGATCATTTTTAAACTTGCTACCATTTCTATCAAGTTTAATTTTGAAAATAAACCAGTGACAGTTTTAATGTCGTGTCCAAAATTCAAGTGCAAAGAACAAATACTTAACCTAATTCGTAGGAGCTCAGAGTGGAAGATAGGTCAGTTCCAGAATAGCTCAGCAGGGAAACATGTTTCTTCAAATTGGGTTGGACATTCCAATTAATTCTCTCAGAGTATTGAATTGGTCCTTTCCAATGGGCTTTATGAATATGTCATCTCGCTATTCTTCAGTAGGAATGTAACTTAGGTTGACTTCTCCTTTTAGCACATGATCCCTTATAAAGTGATGTCTTATGTTGACATGCTTCATCCTGCTATTTTTAATTGGATTTTTGGATAGGACAATTGCACTCATGTTGTCACACATGACTTCATAGCATTTAGACTTTATACCATAATCCTCCAATTGCTGCTTAATCCATAGCAATTGTGCTACACAACTCCCTACAGCCATGTACTCAGCCTCAATTTTACTCAGCACCACATAAGTTTATTTCTTACTATGCTATGTGACTAGACAATCACCATGGAAATAACATCCTCCAATGGTGCTTTTCCTTTCCAGTTTGTCTCTTCCATAGTCAGCATCAGTGTATCCTCTTAGAGTGGAATCTGTATTACTTAGATACTATAAACCTGTATAAATAGAACCTAGCAAATACCTAAGAATTCTCTTAACAGCAGCTAAGTGAGATTCCTTGGGGTTAGCTTGATATCTTGCACAATAACATACAATATATTGAATGTCAGGCCTACTAGTAGTTAAGTAAAGTAGAGAACCAATAATACATATGAAGAGCTTACTCTCTATAGCTTTACCTTCCTCATTTTTACTCAGAATAGTATTAGTGGATATGGGTGTTAACATTTGTTTTGCTTTATACATGTCAAACTTCTTGAGTACTTCCTTGGCCTACCTTGCTTAGCTAATGAAGATTCCATCATCACCTTGCTTTATTTGTAGACTAAGAAAGAAATTAAACTCTCCCATTATAGTCATTTCAAATTCTTTCTTCATCTGCTGGCTGAAATCTTTGCATAGCTTCTCATCAGTTGCTCCAAAAATGATGTCATCAATATAGATTTGGACAAGTAGCACATCTTGATGCTTACTTTTGATGAAAAGGGTTGTATCTTCCTTTCCTCTGATACCTTTTCTAAGTAAAAAGTTAGTCAACCTTTCATACCAAGCTCTTAGAGATTGTTTTAATCCATAAAGAGCTTTCTTCAACTTGAAGACATGATCTGGATTCTTTGGATCCTCAAAGCCTAGGGGCTTTCTGACGTAGACTTGTTCTTGAATATAACCATTAAGAAATTCAATTTTAACATCCATTTAAAATAGTTTGAAGTTCATATGAGATGTGAAGGCACATAAAATTCTTATGGCTTCAAGTCTTGCTATTAGTGCAAAGGTTTCACCATAGTCAATGCCTTCTTGTTGATTGTAGCCTTGAGCAACTAGTCTGGCTTTATTTTTGACAACATTACCAGATTCATCTAGCTTGTTCTTTAAAACTCATTTGGTGCCAATGATTGACTTGCCTCTAGGTTTCACCTCCAAATCCCAAACTTCATTTCTTCCAAACTGGTTTTGCTCTTCTTGCATTGCAATCATCCAGTTATCATCAAACTCAGCATCTTCAAACTTTTTGGGTTCAATTAGTGAGACAAAAGCTGAATGGCTCATCATTCTGTTCAACTGACCTCTTATCAGCACTGGATTTTGCAGACTATCAAGAATCCTATCAATTGAGTGATCTCTTCTTGCTCTGACTTTCTTTGGTAGATCGGGATTAGATCGCTGAGCTACTGTCATTGGTTGAACTTCATCATCATCACAAAAGTTGATGGATTGGTCCAGGTCAACTTTAGAATCTTCTTTCTTTGGTATTGTATCAGGAATTACAATGGGCTGACTCACTAATCCATCGACTAGATCTAGTTCTCTTTCATCATCATAAGCCTCTCTACCTGCATTGTTAGTTTCATCAAAATATATATGCATCGACTCCTTTAAAGTGCTAGTTCTCTTGACATACACTCTGTATGCTCTACCGTGTGTTGAGTAACCCAAAAATATTCTATCATCAGCCTTGGGATCAAATTTAGCCAATTGGTCTTTTGTGTTTAATATGAAGCATCTACAACCAAAGGCCTTGAGATGACCAACCTTAGGCTTGCGCCCTTTCCAAAGTTCATAAGGAGTTTTATTCAAAACTAGGTGAATTAGAACTGTGTTTAGAATATAACAAACTGTGTTAACAGCTTCTCCTTTGGTAGGTTATTATCTCTCAGCATGGAACGACCCATCTTTGTAATAGTGGGATTCTTTCTCTCAACAATCCCATTCTGCTGAGGTGTATGAGGAGCAAAAAAATTATGGTCAATACCATGCTTAGAACAAAATTCCTCAAACTGCCTGTTTTCAAATTCCCATCCATGGTCACTGCGGATTCTATTAATTTTAAGGTCTTTTTCATTAATGATTCGGGTAGCCAACCTAGAGAATGATTCAAATGTTTCATCTTTGCTTGCAAGCAAGATAATCCAAGTGAACCTGGTCAGATCATCTACAATCACAAGGGTTTATTTCATTCCACCTAGACTTATTGGTAATACAGGCCCAAACAAATCCATGTATAGAAGATCAAGGGGATGAGAGGAAGATATATCAGCTAAGAATTTAAAGGTCTTCCTAAATTGTTTCCCAAGTTGGCATGTTTAGAAGAGTCTTCCTAAATTGTTTCCTAAGTTGGCATGTTTAGAAGAGTCTATCTTTTTTAAGGGCTAGATTGGGTAAACCCTCAACAAGTTCATTTCTGGCTAATTTAGACACATTGGTCATATTAATATGTCTTGACCTTTTGTACCATATCTATGAGTTCCTCCTTAGAAACTAATCATATTATGAGCGAGCGAACATTTTACGAGGGTTGCATGCGGGTGTGGTTTACGGGGCGCTTTCGGTTTGATTTGAGAAAATCTGATTTGCTTAAATGCAGTGGCTTTATAAGCCAAAAATGCAATTATAGTGAGAAGTATATTTGCACATTTTATTAAGAAAGGATATTTTTAAAATAAAGCATTTTTTTTGCTTTATTTAAAAATAAAATAGAGTCACCACCCAGTTCAGCTCCACCGAGAATTAGGGTATACTGATCCAAAATGGGATTTATACCGAAAAGAAAATGAGATTCAATGTTCGGACATAATAGTTACCCATGTTGTTTAAATTGTTTGGATTAATTTTGGAATTTTGGAATTTGTGGTAACATTTGCATTACAATGGCTTTATCCAAGAAATAAATTCAAGAAGTAAAACGAGCATTATAAAAATAGATATTTTCTACTTGAGTTTTGGTCTGGAAACTCGGATAGAGTTTCCTCTCGTTCTAGATGTTTGATCCATACCTGAGAGCTTATTCACACATATTATGGTTTAAGTGGCTCCAGTGGCTCACTTGACCAGAGAAATGAAAATACAATGTGCAATAATAGAATAATGAAAGTGAACTTTAAGGAATTTTAAAGTTGGGCTTAGAGCCAATTACCATCAGTTTACCTTTTTGTCTGTCTAGGATGACTTGAGAGCTGGTGAGGGACCGAGGTTGTCAAGGATTATGATTTGGTTGGAAAATAGGTTTAACCCAAGTTATGGCTATAATCTTGGATTATTTATAGGAGAAATGCGGAATTTTGAGGGAAATTGAGTCGTTTATAGACCAAAGATCACTGTAGGATCTTGATCTAAAAAGACAATAAATCGAGTTTATACCTAGTGCAGGTGATACAGCTCAAATTTGGAAGTGTTTTAGCAGAGTTTTGGGGCTTTTAGGACTCCCAGAACTGAAAAGGACACAATGGGAATTTTGGGATTTATATAAAATCTATCGTCTGTTGAAAATGAGGGGGCGAGTCCCCTATTTATAATGGGAAGGTAATTAGCCGGCGGGCTAATTACCTATCTGACAAGATTTTACATCAGATCCCGTAAAATCTTGCCAGATCTCGGTAAGATTTGATTTTTTTGTGTAGATAGGTAATTACCCAACGGGAGGATTACCTATGTTTGACCAAATTTTGAGTTTTGATTTTTCAGTAGAAAATGCTAAATCGGAGCTTCCCTAGAATGTGGATTTTTGAATTTCGGATTTTGGATGACAATTCAGTCCTTTTTGGCTCTTTAGTCTGATCACAAAACGAAATAGGCATAATTCCTCATTGGGCCGGAACGGACCTGTGCTAACCGTTTTCCCTTGCATACATAAGTTTCGTGCTAGAACTTTTATCGTATGCAAAACAAACAAAACAGTGTGTGTGAAATACAATGAGTTAAAATATTTTTAATCGATAAATTTTGAAACAAAGTATATTTTGCCCCTTCGATTCAAAATTTGTTAATGAGTTGCATGAGGTTAAAATTGACCGGGGGTCGAAATTAATATTTTTGGATGCTTAATGCATGAGTGACTTGTAAAAATAGCTTTTAGGTCCGCTTATTTTACAAACAATGCAGAAAACGGATGAAAAATGCAAAATTGCAAAATTTTTTAAACTATACGTAATTAACCGGCAGGCTAATTACCTATGTAACGGTAACTTTTATAGCCATTACACGTAAACGCGTGATAGCTGGATAGCTAAATAGCCGACAGGCTAATTACATATATAATTAGCCAGCGGGCTAATTACTTACGGTCTATAAAAACAACAGCTTGGCTCCCATTTTCCCCACACCGAAAATTCTCTCCTTCTCTCTTTGCATTTTTTGCTCTTCTTCTTAAAAAATTCCTACCTCCGAGTTACTTTCGACAATGATTTCCTTTATCTTTTTCCCTTTTCTGCCCCTTCTCTTCATATTTGCGGGGTTTCTATGTGGTTCAAGCTTTAAAATATCCACTTGGATCTATAAGCCGTTCAAGTGACTAGTGAAAACATGCTCATTGATGGTTGGCTAGTGGAATTGTCTGAAGCTCCCGCCGATGCTTTATACAGGCTTTCGTCGAATTGGATGTATCACGGGATTCATCCGGGGGATTTTATTCTGCCTTCCTTGAAGCCTTCCGATCATCTTTCTCGTATTCTGGTAAGCCTTACTGCTGCTTTTATTTTGTGCAATGACTTATCCATTTTATTGCTTGTTTATTTTATGCAATGATTTATTTAATGCAAAGATTTTTCGATAATCATGTGATTCATCAGGAGCTAGTGTGGATATGTATGCATGCATTATCTCAGGTAACCAAGCATGAGGGCGCTAGCATTACCTACTTTCATAAGTCGTATAAGGTGCTATCTCCCGGTGCTAAGGCTATTGTTGACAGGGCATCTTTGGGGAGGATGGTAATGAATTGCAGGTACTCGAGATCTCGCAAGTACCCACACATCCCAGTTGGTACTTCTACCCATATCATGAGCAAGTGGTCTTACACTACCCATACTTTCCATTTCCATTGTGGGGAATATACCATCACTCTGTTGGATTACTGCGCCATCACAAGTCTTCCTTTTTATGGTAATGTGATGCACTTCAACGCTTACTTTACTTACCACAACTTCAATGTGGAGACCATCGAGGCTTTGATTGGCTATTTTGGGGATAAGCCCGGGCGAATTTCTTGTGAGAAACTCATGACATTCTGGACTACCAGGGATAGAAGGCATTTGACTTCCACCTATGAGGCTAGAGCTTTTATGGCCGCTACTCTATCGTGGCTGTGTTTTCCTACTGGGGGTTCGATCGTGAACCTCTATATCTTGCTGACTTTGACTGACCCATCTCATTTTGACGAGTACGCCTGGGGCCGAGCCGTATTGGGTCATCTATATTGGGCCCTCCATCAGTGTGTGAGGAATAGGATTGACAAGTTCAAAGCTTGCCTCCAAATTGTGTATGTAAGGACTTAGCTCTCTTTCTTCCTTACGAGTATTCTTGGTTTGTCTTTTGGCATTTTGATTTCTTTTGCCTCCTTGCAGATCTGGCTTTTTGAGATGGGGATCCTCCCAGGGACCAAGCTTGTGCGAGATGGTATCTATTCGTTTTGTCCTTGCTGAACATTATGGCTTTTCTCCCTACAGCCTCTAAGTAAGGTTTGAGGGATTCCTCCTTTATTTCTCAGTCGCCTGTGATGTGCTTGATGACCAAAGTTGAATCGTTAATGATTTTTACCTTGTCCACTCTGAGAGTGGTTGGGGCAAACGTTCCAAATAAATAGGCTTCATACTCTACCCCATTATTTGTGGTGAGAAACTCCAATCGCTTTGATGGAGGTATGAGCGCTCCATCCGACGTTATGATGTGACCCCTAATCCAACCCCTTGCTTGTTAACGACGCCATCGAAGAACATGATCCATTTTCCGGGATTCCCCGTAGTGGTTGCAAAACTCTCATCAGGAAATTCTAGGTCTTCTTGTTCTCCTTCTTCAAGCGGCTGATTTGCTAGGAATTCGGCCTCTGCCCTTCCTTTGTTGTTTTTCTTAGTGACGTACTCGATAATAAATTCTGACAGTAATAAGAGCCATCTGGCCAATTTCCCAGTTAGTGAGGGAGCCTGGCATAAATACTTCATTGGATCCACTTTTGCGACCGCTTGAATTTTGTTTGATTGGAAGTAATGCCTAAGCTTCTTGGTGAGCCAAACCATGGCAGAACAAGTTTTCTCCATGATGGTGTATCGGGTTTTGTATTCTAGCAATTTCTTGCTGAGGTAATAAACTGTGTGTTCCTTCTTATCTTTGTGTTCTTGAACTAACATAGCCCCCACAGATGTCTCTTCTATCACTAACTAGAGACTGAGTGGCTTTTTGAGAATTGGCGGCTTCAATACTGGAGGGTTCATTAGGTAAGCTTTAATTCTATCAAAGGCTTCCTGACATCGGTCGTTCCATTCTATTGGTTGTTGCTTCCTCAAGAGTTTGAAGATAGGCTCACACGTGGTGGTTAATCATGCTATAAAGCGACTGGCGTACTGTATGGATCCCACGAAACTTCTCACTTCTTTCTCCATTTTTGGTACAGGCATTTTCCTGATGGTGTTAGCTTTACCAGGATCCATCTCTATGCCTCTCTTGCTAACCATGTGCTCGAGTAACTTGCCTGATGTGACGTCGAATATACATTTCTTTGGGTTAAGATAAAGATTGTATTTCTCTATCCTCATGAGGAATCGCTCTAACACTACCGGGTGCTCTTCTAGTGTGGCGGATTTTACAAGCATGTCATTTACATAGACCTCAGCTTCTTTATGGATTAGGTCATGTAACAACGTTGTGACTGCTCGTTGGTAGGTTACCCCTGCATTTTTGAGTCTGAAAGGCATCACCTTGAAACTGTAGGTTCCCCATTCTGAGATGAATATGGTTTTGAACTTATCTATTATGTTGGTCCCTGTGAGGGTCTGAGTTTGGTCAGAGGGGGGGGTGAATGACCCTTTTCACAAAATTAATAGACTTAAAAAGTCTAAGTGTAGCGTGTTTGATAATGATCCCAAGGATGGATTCGGATAATGCAAGTATGACAATATAATGCAATAAATAAAAAGTTAAAGAATCAAACACAGTGATTTATACTGGTTCAGCCCCGCCTACGTCCAGTCCCCAGAGTTTCCTTCCTTCAAGCTTTTCCACTAGTGGATTCCTTTCTAACTGGTAGGAATCAAGCCTTACAGATTGTCTCCGGATGATAACCCCTTCAAGATGTAGGATATACCACTAGAAGCACTAACTCCCAGCTAAGTCCTTTTGTCTTTTGCAGGATATACCACTTAGACTTCTACCCCGAATCTAAGCTGAGTCCTATAGGGAGATCCCACTCAAAGCTCCTACTTCAAGCTATATCCCAATCTCACTACTCACCCAAGTAGGAGATCTTTTGCACTTTGGTTTTTAACAAAGGTTTTGGTTTTGGACTTCCTTAAGTTTATAACTCACTTAGGAATCTTTACAAACTAGTTTTGAATGATTTGGTTCGTGGAGGGGTTTGTGAATCTGATTGCTTTCTACTGAGTTCTCTTGTATATGCTTTTGTGAAATCAACTAGCACCTTATCAACTTGTGAAGCTCCCCTTTTATAGGCTTGGATAATAAATGTAGCTGTTGTGAGTTGGTGAGCTATAATTAATCTTCACCGTTTATCATATAAGATGTGGCGCTTCTGAAGTCATTGATCAATCCGTTAGACAGTAATTTGATCCATTTGAATCCTTGGGATTGAGGCTATAAAGATGTTAGTGATCATTTTCCTTGTTTTTAAGTGTTGTAAGCGGGTGGACGGGTTGTCGGACTTCGCATATGGGGTACGGCGCAAGGGGCGCG
Organism: Euphorbia pulcherrima; assembly: GCA_947683365.1. Lineage (NCBI taxonomy): Eukaryota > Viridiplantae > Streptophyta > Magnoliopsida > Malpighiales > Euphorbiaceae > Euphorbia > Euphorbia pulcherrima. The sequence continues at coordinate 60,340,032 of CANTUS010000004.1, read as the reverse complement.
CTTCGATTTGGTGTAGTTTAAGGAAACCGTAGAGTTTGGTTCGATTTGAGAAAATTCGATTCAGTTAAATGCGTGTGCCTCTTTTTTAATAAAATGCTGGATTTTATTAAAGAGAGAAAAGAGTTATTTGTTAATTTTTTTACATAAATTATTGAGTGTGAAAAGAAATATGGCTTTTTATAAGCAAAAAATGTGATTATATTAGGAAATACATTTGCACATTTTATTGAGAAAAGATATTTTCGAAATAAAGCATTTTTACTTTATTTAAAAATAAAATAGAGTCACCACCTAGTTCTGCTCCACTGGGGATTGTGGTATACTGATCCAAAATGGGATTTTTATACCAAACAGAAAGTGAGATTCTGAGTTCGGACATAATAGTTACTCATATTGTTCAAATTGTTTGGATTAATTTTGGAACTTTGGAATTTGTGATAATTTCTGCATTACAACAACTTTATTTAAGAATTAAATTCTAGAAATAAAATGGGTATTATAACGGCTTAATAAAAGGACATTTTCTACCAAAATTTCGGCAGAGTAATGGAAGCACTTGGGTTTTGGCCCGGAAACTCGGATAGAGTTTCCTCTCATTCTGGAAGTTTCATCCGTATTTGTAAGCTCATTTACACATATTATAGTTTAAGTGGCTCCAGTGGCTCACTTAACCAGAGAAATGAAATGTACGATAATAAAGTAATGAAATGAATTTTAAAGTTGGGCTTTAGGGCCAATTTCCCTCAGTTTACCTTTTCGTCTGTCCAGGATGACTTGAGATCCGGTGCGGGACCAAAGTTGTCAAAGAGAAAGATGTGGTTTAGTTAGAAAATAGATTTAACCCGAGTTATGGCTATAATCTTGGATTATTTCTATAGGAAATGTGAAGTTTAGGTAGTTTTTAGACCGAAGATCACTATAGGATCTTGATCTAAAACCATCGTGATGTGGGTTTATACCGAATGTCGGTGATAGAACTCGGATCTGGGATTGTTTTGATAGAGTTTCAGGGCTTTTGGGATTCCCGGAACTAAAAAAGGACACAAAGGTAATTTGAAAATTTTTAAAAAGTTTTTGTCTCTCTTGAAATGAGGGGGGAACCCCGTATTTATAATGGGTTGGCAATTAGCTGGTCGACTAATTACATAGGGCTAGTTACCACTCTGACAGGATTTGATTTTAGATCCCGTAAATCCAAGCCAAATCTCGGTAAGATTTGATATTTTTACTATGGATTGCTAAATAGCCGGCGGGCTAATTACCTATGTTTGACCAAACTTTTACTTTTTTATTTTTTCAGTAAGAAAAGTTAAATTAGAGCTTCCCTGGAATGTGGATTTTTGAATTTTGGATTTTGGATGACAATTCGATCCTTTCCGACTCATTTGTCTGATCATTGAACGAAATAGGCATTATTACTCATCGGGCCAGAACGGACCTGTGCTAACAGTTTGCCGCTCGTATATATAAATTTCCTGCTAGAAATTTTGTCATATGCAAAACATACAAAAACAGTGTGTGGAATTCAATGAGTTAAAATATTTTTAATCGATAAATTTTGAAACAAAATATATTTTGCCCCTTCGATCAAAATTTTTTTAATGAGTTGCGTGAGGTTAAAGGATTGACCGGGGGGTCAAAATAAATATTTTTGGATGCTCGATACATGTGTGACTGTGTAAAAATAGCTTTTAGGTCCTCTTGTTTTGAAAACGATGCATAAAATGGATGAAAAATGCAAAATTGCAAAATTTTTGAAAATACACGTAATTAGTCGACGGGCTAATTACCAATGTAACAATAACTTTTAAACGCGTGGAACGCGTAAACGCGTGACAGCTGGACAGGTAATTAGCCGGCAGGCTAATTACCAGTCGCCTATAAAAATAGCAGCTTGGCTCCTATTTTCTTCACACCAACAATTTTCTCTTCTTCTCTCTTGCGGGTTTTGCTCCCTTTCTCTGAGAATTTCCGCTTTCGAGCTATTTTAATGATGATTTCTTTCATCTTCTTTCCTCTTCTACCCCTTCTTTTCAGATTTTGGGGGGTTTCGATGTGGTTTAAGCTTTACAACATCTGCTTGGATCTACCAGCCATTCAAGTGACTACTCAGAATGTGCTTATTGATGGTGAACAAGTGGAACTTTCTGAGGTTCCGGCTGATACTTTGTGTGGGCTCCTGCCGAATGGGATGTGTAATGGGAATGCTCCGGGGGACTTTATTCCACCTGCTTTGAAGCCTTTCGACCATCTTTCTCGGGTTTTAGTAAGCCTCACTGATATTTTTATTTCGCGCAAAGACCTATCCATTTTATTGTTTATTTATTCATTTTTATGCAAAAAAATATTAATGCAATGATTTATTATTGGGTGATGATTTATTATTTTTGATAATCGTGTGATTTATCAAAAACTGGTGTGCGATATATGTGTATGCATTGTTTAGGTTACCAAGCATGATGGCACTAGCACTACCGACTTTCACAAGTGGTATAAGGTGCTATCCCCCGGTGCCAAGGACATTGTTCATGGGATGTCTTTGGGGAGGATGTCAGGCACCACAAGTATCCATACATCCTAGTCGATACATCTACCTACATCTTGAGCAGGTGGTCCGATACTACCCACACTTTCCACTTTCATTACAGGGAGTATACAATCACTCTGCTCGATCACTATGCCATCACAGGTCTACCCTTCCATGGTAATGTGATCCATTTCAATGCTTACTTCACTTATGACAATTTCAATACGGAGATTATTGAAGCTTTGATTGGATACTCTGGGGACAAGCCAGGGCAAGTTTCTTGAGAGAAACTCATGACTTTTTGGACCCATAGGTATCTGATTGCTGCCTACGAGGCTAGAGCTCTCATGGCTGCTACCTTGTCGTGGCTGTGCTTTTCTACCGGGGGTTCAATCATGAATCTCCATATTCTCCCGTGCTTTGATAGATCCATTATGCTTTGATGAGTATGCAATGGGCCGAGCCGCATTGGGTCACCTATACTGGGCCCTTGACCAGTGCGTGAGGAATAGGATTGACAAGTTCAAGTCTTGTCTCCAGATTTTTTATGTAAGGACTTAACCATTATCTCTTTTCTTTATGAGGATCTTGTCCATTTTCGGTGTTCTCATATTTTTCTTATCTGCTTACAGATTTGGTTCTTTGAGATAGGGATCCTTTCAAGTACCAAGCTCGTGCCCAGTAGTGGTTTCCCGTTCTGTCCTCGACTGCCACACTATTTTTATGGTTGGGAAATGGAGTCTAGTTCTGCTCTTTCGGTCTGTCTCCATGCCCTTTCTTTGGAATGTGTATGCTTTATGATTGCTTGATTTCCTTTAATCGCTATATCTACTACAATCGTTGTATCGATGTCTGGCTTTCCCTTTTTCAGATTAGGACACAGCCTTGGGGGCTTGCTCTTCACTGGCCGGAGGTCATGAGACGAGCTGGGGAGTTTGTGGATACCTAAAAGATCATAGATACTCCCTTCTCTTTGGTGTGGTATTTGGGTGATCACATTCAGGGCTGGCATCTTCCTCCCAGGTCGTGTTCTATTCCTCCTGATGTGTCTCGATGGGTCTTTTTGGCTCGTCGCTAGCCTAATTTTGCATAATCGGCTTCTGAGGGTATCTCTAGCACCTTCTTGGAGTGGGTGGGGGGGGGGGGGTACGAGGAGTTCTGCTGTCTGCCCCTTCGACTTCTGTGCCTAGTGACCAGGCCAGATCAAGTTTGCCTAAGGCTGCCTAGATTACGGTACTTCCCCTTGTACTTGCTTGAGTTCTTCTTTCTTTTATTATTGCACTTAGTCAGACTGACGTGACCTCGTTCAGCTATCTTTGTAGGATCACTAGGGTAGGAAGAGACCCGCGACTACTTCCACTCATGTGGATAGCTCCTCGGCATTAACTGTCCCATCTCAGAGTCCGACGATGGTGGAGGGGCAGCGGGGGTTCGAGTATCAGCCCCCCATATTCATGATGTACTTCCCTGACCTAAGCACTTATACTCTGGTCATCCCACCTTATCTGGATCCTAAGCGTCCAATGACTTTCCATCCTGCTGGCGCCACTCATGTTAGTCTCCCCTGTCTTTTCTCCTTTTGCCTTTAGATTTTAGATTGCGATAGTCCTGACTTGCTTTGATCTTTCATTCTTGTAGGTGCCTATTGATGATAGTATCTTCGATTGGGGATATATTCAAGGGCAGCAGCGCTTCATGATGACCCAAAACTCGGACATGGCTGCATGCTTGTTATCTTATTGTGTTTAATGATGATGCATGGCATGTTATGAAATGCATATGAATGATTTTTGTTGAAATATTGCAGCTAGAGATTCGATGGCTCCAAGGTCTATTGAGGTTGCTTTAGGAGGATGACCTGCAGCAGCAGCCGCAACAGGGGAAGGCGATTATCCCGGATTCTTCCCGCAGGGCGATTAGATAGGCTTTTTCTTTTCTTTTGTTTTTCTATTTTGCTTTGCTTTCTTTTGGGCCGTTTGCAGTGCCTCCTTTTGTATAAACACACTTTTGCATAAATAAAATTTTCCTTATTCCCTGACCTATGTGTTTTCTTTTCATTGTTGGATGATTTTATCGGGGTAATCTACCAGATATTGGTAGATTGCCCTATAAACTACGTATAGCAAACTGTTACTCTTATGAATGTTTGTCATGGAGGGCTACATCTGTTTTTGTACTGATCTAAATGTTTATCTGAATAACTCCAATGGTTGGGATCATTACGGTGCTTGTGGTTTGGCGCACATGAAAGAATACTGCCGGATCTTTATTAAGGATAATGTGATCCAAGCTACTGCTAGGTTTTGGATCCTGTTGATAGGGTTTTTTGGTTCAGAGACCATGAGCTATACCCCTTATACGAGGAGTTCTATGGGCTTCTCCGTTCCTCTGCTGATATGCCTCCGGTTATCCCGGCGCCTTGCCCTAAATTTTCTGATTTGTTGATGAATCATTTTCAGCTTCAAAGATTTGATAGGCGCCGATTGATATGTGATGAGGGCCTGAGGTTGGATGTGGCTTTCGACATAGTCAGGGGGCTTCGTTCTGACGATGCAAGCTAGTTGCCGCTCATATGTTTACTTCTTTTGGGGGTTTTTCTTTATGAGGTTTCCACTATGGTTTGCAATTTCACCTTTCTGACTATCGTTGACCAGATGCAAGAGGGAAATTCTCCCGATGCGGTTAGTTAGGCTGAGATGCTGATCTTCGTGCATGCTTCTCGAAGTGGAAATGAAGCTACTACAAGGGGCAACATGCTTCTTCTTCAGGTAACCTTTATTTGAGCCTTTCTTTTTGCATGAACCGCCCTTTTGGGTTTTCGATTCATCATGCTTGCCTTAATTTTTCCTGGACTGGCTTTTCAGGTTTTAAATCCAGCAGGCTATTTTCTTTTCTTGTATTTTCTTATTTTTCTTTTTTTATTGTTTTCATTTTTCTTTTTGTTGATTTTTCTTCTTTTTGTGCTTTCTTGTGTAGATCTGGCTCTGGGACAAGCTTTTTGTGATGACTGTTCCTATGAGCATAGATTCTTATCCGAGGGCCTATTGGGCACGACTCTCTATAGTTTACATCGGTAATCATTCCCACAGAGATTTCACCATTGAGGAGTGGGTTGAGTTTATAGGGAGCCGGGCTGCTGAGGATATCAGTTGGGTTTGCCCTTGGTGGGGAATCACTCATGTGACCACTAACATTGCTAGAGACGGTGTGGTCCTTATTGGCCATTCTAAGATCATCACTTATTCTCCTGGTCGTTTATGGAGACAGTACGGTCGATCTCAGGGGTTTCCTGCATCCCTGTGCACCCTTATTGGCCCAGAGCTTTCCTACACTCGGGTCTATCATCATGATGTGAGATGGATTAGTTGTACTCAGGTGTAGATGAACTACTTTGCCCCCTTTGATGTCCATCCTTCCAAGGCTTATCGCATCTGGGTTACGAGTGTTCGTGGACTGGCTACTCTTGAGGAGAGGCTCTATGAGACTAGGAGGCTTTGAATCTTCCTTGGGGTTTAGCAAGCTTGCCATTATGTGTCTTTTGTTCCCTGTGGGAGAGTAAAGGCTTAAGGCCTCGTCGTTCATCTTTGTAGCTTCTATTTCCTGTTTGTAATGTACTTTTATGTATAATAAAGATAAAATGATGTTGTTTGGATGTATGTTTCATTAAATAATTTGTAGTTTCCATTTAATGCACTCATATAGTATTTTTATCATGAACATGTTACTACAAAGGATATTATTTATCACGGAGGACCAGTGGTATTTATTTCCAAGAAATGCCCATCATTGCCTAAGGCTCCGAACGGATTTTACCCAAGGCTCCACCCTTTTATTTTGGAGTCTTTATTTTTGCTCAAGAGCCCTTACTGACAGACTTTATTATTGTCTTTCTTTTTTTACACGAGATAGCACTTTAGCTTATTGCGATTGACCGGATTCATGAATTCGTTGCCGTCCAAATCTAAGATCTTTACTGCCCCATATATTAAGAGTCTTCTTTACCATGTATGGTCCTTCCCAATTCAGCTGGAATTTCCCTCGAGCATCTGTGTGTGTTTTATGAGATTGCTTTAGGACTAAATCGCCCATCTTCAAATGTTGGCTCGGCCCCCTGACTTTGTAGTTGTAAGCCCTGGCCATGCGCTGTTGGTATAACTATAGATTTTCCAATGCATTTAATCGCTTTTCGTCGATCAAGGTTAGTTCTTTGGGCCTTGTTTTTGCCCATTTATCTTCGGGAGGTCTGGCTTCAAGGGCTATGCATAAAGACTTGATTTCCATTTTAACGGGCAATACCGCCTCCATCCTATTGACAAGGGAAAAAGGAGTTTGACCTGTAGGAGTCTTGACAGTGGTTCTATATCCCCAGAAGGGATAGGGCAAATGATTGGCATAATCTCGGTAGTTAGAAATCATCTTGGAGAGGATTTTCTTGATTGCTTTATTAGTTGCTTCTATAGCTCCATTGGCTTGAGGGCAATAAGGCGAAGAGCGATGATGCTTAATCCCATGCTTCTCAATAAGATCAGCTGTTTGCCCTTAGAATTGCACACCATTATCACTCACCACATGATGAGGAATGTCGTACCTGGCGAAGATGTGTCATTGGATAAATCAAGCCATTTTCTTGGCCGGGATGCTTGTATATGATTCCGATTCAACCCACTTAGAAAAGTAATCAACCGCTACTATAATGAAGCAATGACCGTTGGTCGAAGAAGGTCTTATTTCTTGAATGATGTCGATGCCCCAGGCTGAGAATGGCCAAGGCATTGTTAAGCTTTGTAATGTTGTCGGTGATAAGTGGTTCACATACCCATATATCTGACAAGCATGGCAAGTCTTTGCTTCTTGAATACAATCAGCTAGCATGGTTAGCCAAAAGTATCACATTCTTTGGATTTTCTTTACCATCAGGACACCGTTCATGTATGGACCGTAGTCTCTTGCATGTACTTCTTTCACCACCTTTTCAGCTTCTCACTATATCAGGCATTTTAGCAGTAGGCCGTCAGAGTTCCTCTTGAATAGATCTCCTTTAACTAGGCAGAATTGCACAATAAGCTTTTTCAGTGTATTTTTGTCGAAATCCGTAGCCTCAGCCTGGAATTTGCCATTTTCTAGGAACTTGATGATATCGGAATACTGGGAGGTTCCTTCTTCCACGGTGTCTTTTGTTGTGCAGACATAGAAAGGAGATTGGGTTATTTCAATACCAAGGGGTATGATTGGCTGCTTTTGCGGCCCTTCCCACATGGAGGCTAAAGTGGCCAATGCATCTGCCAACTGATTTTCCTCGCGGGGCATGTGACTAAATTTACACTCACTGAACATCATGGATTTTCTCCATACAACTTCTAAGTAAGGCCTGAGGGATTCCTCCTTAAGTTCCCAGTCCCCTGTGACATGCTTGATGACTAAAGCCGAATCACCAATAAATTTGACCTTATCTGCTCTAAGAGTGATCAGGGCAGACATCCCAAATAAATAGGCTTCATACACTGCCCTGTTATTAATGGTGGAAAATTTTAAGCGTTTTGATTAAGGTATGAGTGCTCTGTCTGGCGTAAATATGATAACTCCTAAGTCGAATCCCTGCTTGTTGACGGCACCATCAAAGAACATAGTCCATTTTCTTGGGTTCTCTATTGTGGTTATGAGACATTCGTCGGGAAATTCTAGGTTTTCTTGTTCTCCTTGCTCGAGTGGTTGATTAGTTAGGAATTTGTCCACTACTCTACCCTTGATGGTCTTCTTTGTTACGTACTCAATATCAAATTCTAACAACAATAAGAGCCACTTGCTAGTTTTTCGGTTAGTGAGGGAGCCTAACATAAGTACTTCATTGGATCCTCTTTTGCAACTGCTTGGATTCTGTATGATTGGAGGTAATGTCTGAGTTTTCTGGTGAGCCAAACTATGGTGGAACAAGTCTTTTCCATAATGGTGTATCGAGTCTCGTACTCTAGCAATTTCTTGCTGAGGTAATAAATCGCGTGTTCCCTTTTATCTTCATGTTCCTAAACTAGCATGTCCCCCATAGACGTTTCTTCTATTGCCAAGTAGAGAATGAGAGGCCTTCCAATAATCAGCGACTTCAGTACCGGAGGGTTCATTAGGTAAGCTTTAATTCTATTAAAGGCTTCCTGGCATTGGTCGTTCCACTCTATCGGCTGCTGTTTCCTCAAGAGTTTGGAGATAGGCTCACATGTGGTGGTCAACCATGCTATAAAGCGACTAACATACTATTTGGATACCAAGAAACTTCTCACTTCTTTCTTAGTCTTCGGCACGGGCATTTCCCTGATAGCATTGGCCTTGTTGAGGTCCATTTCTACAACACTTTTGCTAACTACATGCCCCAATAATTTGCCTGATGTGATACCAAATATACCCTTTTTTGGATTTAAACGGAGGTTGTACTACTCGATCCTTGTGAGGAATCGTTCTAGCACTATTGGGTGTTCTTCTGGTGTAATGGATTTCACAAGCATGTCATCCATATAGACTTCAACTTCTTTATGGATCAAGTCATGTAGCAAGGATGTGACTGCTCGCTGGTAGGTTACCCTGCGTTCTTGAGTCCGAAAGGCATTACTCTAAAATAATAAGTTCCCACTCTGAGTTGAATGTGGTTTTGAACTTGTCTATTACGTTCATGAGGATCTGGTGGTATCCCGAGAATCCATCCATAAAAAATACATGGCCGCTCTTGCTGCGCTGTCTACTAGAACATCGATGTGTGGTAGCAAGAAATCGTCCTTAGAGGTAGCCTTATTCAAGTCCCTGAAGTCGACGCAAACTCGGACATCACCATTCTTCTTGGGTACGGGTACTACATTGGATAGGCAATTAGGATACTCGACGACTTAGACAAAATTTGACTTGATCTATTTTGCCACCTCTACTTTGACCTTTTCGACCTACTCTGGGTGCATTCTTCTCATCTTTTGCTTCACTAGCTAAATTTTTAGGTCCGTAGGGATCTTGTGCTTGGCTACGTACGAATCAAGTCCAGGTATATCCTCGTGAGACCAAGCGAAGGCTAAAACATGACTTTTCAATACCTTTATCAATTCTTTCTCTTGTTCGATGGGCAATTGATTGGAAATGCATACCATTTTTGGATCATCTTTCATGTTTAAATTAATGTCTTTTATAATATCATTATTGATGTTAAAAATGCTAGATGAATGCTGGAATGGATGCATGGAATCGTAATCAGAAACATAATCCAAATAAGCAAAGTTCTTCATCTTATTATCATCATAAAGTACATTATTCATTTCAAACAAGCTGGACAGAGAAACAAAAGACTCATCCTAATCAATAGGGTATGGCTCTGTTGCAGATGATTCTCCCATGGCAGCTAGCTTTAGCAGGATGTCCTCGTCATCTTCCTCTTGTACCTTTGCCTTGCCTTTCATGGTCGTGACCATGTCCATGATGGTTTGGTTCAAGCTACCTCCCTTTCTCCTCGCCTCCTCTACTATCTTGAGTTGTTCCAGAAGGTGCTTGGTTAGGGTGTCGAGGATTTCTTGCTCTATACTCAGCTTCTTGACCTTCTGCAGGTGTACCTGTTCGTCATTCTTGGTCTGATATGGGATTGCCCCTACATCTGGCTGGTGACTGGCCTTTTTTACGTAGGTTATGAAGCTTTTACCATTTTTTACCATAGTTGACTACATCTGAGAAAATCTCAAATCCCAGAATGGTCTTTCCCTGATGAGTACCAGGCTCAGGGGTTCCTCTATAGGGCTGTCGCAGTTTCTTTTGAAAGGTTATCTTGTGAACAATTCTTTGAGGGCCTGTGTAAATGAGTCCTGCAAACTTCCATTCTCCTGCTCCTATATTGAAGGTTGGTATTCCCTATTCATGGGCACCTAGTCCTTTTCCAGGAGTGTGGTGCTTCTGCATGTATCCCTAAACCCATGGGCCCCAATACACCTCTGATTGCTTGTTCGCTTCCTGGCCGATCATGACTGTAGTGAACCCTTTCATGTTGCTTTCTTCCATCTTTAGTGCTGCTACCACCGAGGCTTTATCAACTTCCAGGGTAACAATCTTCCCGTGGAATAGGATCTTGATCTTCTGCAGTAGGGTGGATGGGACTCCTCCCAAAGCATGGAACCATGGTCTCCCAAGTAGCATAGAGAAAGTCACTGAGATATCTATGACTGTGAAGAGTACTATAGATGGGATTTCGCCGATAGTGACTTCAGCCTCGAATGTACCGACGATGGTCCTTTTGGAATTATCATAAGCTTTGATGACTGTTGTGGACTTCTTTTGGTCCTTCTCGGTCAGTCCTAGAATTGGCAGAATATCTTTGGGACAAACATTTAGTTATGAGCCATTGTTGATCATTATGTAGGGCATGATGAGCCCGAAGACACTAGCCTTCAAGTAGAGAGCCTTATTGTGGTAAAAATGCCTTCATTAGGTAGATCTAAGGTTGAGAAGACAATGTCAGGGATAACAGTGCTAGTCTCATTATTGAGTAGCGCACAGACCTATTCTGGGGATACTAGAGGAGATGTTTCAATTTTCATCAGCTTTTTAACGATAATGAGCCTATTATCATGAGAGCCCAGGAGTAGGTCCCAGATACTTATCTTGGTTGTAGTGGCCTTTAGTTGATCCACAATAGGACTTTCTACCTGCTCTGAGGACTTAACAAAAGTATGAGGTATCGGAGGCCAAATCTTGGTGCAGCTGAGGCTATTGATCTAGTGACTCTCCCTCCTCTAGTTATAGGACTGACCACTTGGATTGGCAAGTTTGTTGTTTCAAAGACCTCAAATTCATCAAAATCCTCATCAAGGGGTATTTCTCCCAAGTCAATTGGTTTGTTCTTAGAAACTGGTGCCTTGGCGGTGAAGGGCCACTACATAAAGGGAACCTTTTTAGGCTGCTTCTCTGGAATGACGGGGTTCTCTTTAGGATCTAGCATAGGACTGGATTGGATTCCTGTCTGACCATATGGATGGATAAGGAGGCTCTATTAGTTAGTTCATTTCTAACAAATAGATCCAGCATGTCATCGTACAGGACTGGCATGTCATGGTATTTATTTGTATACCATGGGTATTCCTTGGCTGATTTCATCGATGTTGAGCAGGCAACGTTGGTTGCTTCCCATTCCTAGTATAGCAAGGGGTTTCCGTGCTTGTCTAGTTTGGGGGTTGCATCTTCCAGTGGGTTGACCCATGGGAAGTAGTCGATGAATTGCTTAGGGAGAACGTTCCAGAAAGACTTCTGGTAAAATGTTAGCCTTTCATGCCAAACAACTGCCTTTTCTTGGAGAGTCCAACAGAACCTCTCGGGCCAATGGGCATAGTAAATGTACCCGTCATTCATCATTTGCATGAATTCACAGATGTGAGGGCGCGGCCTTGTGCTCCCATCATAGAATATGGTGTAAACTTCCCTCAAGTTAGGGCTCCAGATCTGACAACTATATCGAGCTAGTACATTCTCTGCATGAATTCTCTCTATAATGTACTTCTGATAAGGTTCTTTCCCCTCATCTCGAATCATGTTAATGATGTGTTCGCTTTCTGAGTCAAAGTCTGTAAAGTCTCTGGAATCATCACTTGCAGCCGACTATAAGGCATCCGGGGAGTCATGCTCTAGAGAAGAGGCATAGCTCTAGGCACCATTATAATCAACCATCATGCCATTGGGGAAGGGAACCGCGTACTCGAAATCTCCCGGTAAGTGATTTAGCTCATCATATGAGAAAGTCTCTAATTCATACCGCAAGCTATCCACTTCAATTTCATCCTCAGAATTGAATTCTTTGGAGTCCACAAATTCTTCCACTTCTTCATCCAAATCATTGAAAGGTTGTGGCTCGAAGATCCATCTCGGTGCATGCTAAGTTGGGATATCATTATCAAGATCTTCTTCCGAATCCTCTTTCGGGTCCTCCTCAGGATCTTCTTCAGGATCTTCCTCAGGATCTTCCTCAGGATCTTCCTCGGGATCTTCCTTGGGATACTCTTCTAGATTTTCTCCTGCCAGATATGGCTCGGCTTTAACCCCTTCAATGGCTATATGGAACTCGGATACCATGGTTTGTATACTGGCGAATGTTTCCTCTATATGGGCGCCATGTGCTATAATGTTGGTGTGGATTTTTCCAAATGGGTCTCATGCACCTCTATCTAGATTCAAGCCGAGGTAACTCTATTGATCTGTGTGGTTACTCTATGCCTGTTCAGGATCATATAGTTCTTGGATTTCCCGATGTACTGTCTCAAAAGAGCTCCCAAATTCGAACAGATTTGTTCCGACATAATTGGGACTCATGTAATCCAGGTGAGTGTACATGGGAGGTTATAGATAAGGGATATCTTGCAAGCTGGTATTATATCAGTCTACCTGTGGTGCTAGCCACTAGCAAAGCTCATCTAGGTATGGTTGATATGCCCTGAAGTAGGGAGGAAAGATCTCTCCATAAAGTACTAGTTCCAACGTCCTTCCAGTGGCATCGCGTCATACCAGTCCATGGCCGAGCCTCCTAAGAATTGGGGAAACTGTAGTGCAAAACCCATCATGGCTATTCATTGTTCGTTCATAAATAGGAGAAATACCTCTAGATGTTCATTCAGATCTGAATCTCCGCGATATATGAGATGTGGCGGTACCAGATATCGGTCCAGCCCTTCTCTCCTCATCCTTAAGACGTACTAGTCGACCATATGGATGATATCTATGTTATCAAAGATCATATTGTCTTCCCATCCTGGGTCATGTCGGAAGTTATCTATTACGTCGATACCGTATTCATCAGCCTCTACATGAATCCCAATGGCGTTCACCGTAGCTTGGAAGTTTGGCAGCAGATTAGTCTGAGTGCTTGGCTTCTTCTCTGGCTCTTTCATTCTCCCATCGGCTATCATCTACTATAGATCTTTTAGTAGCTGAGCGCATTCATTAGTATGGTGCCTTTGGTCACTTGATAAGCACAGAAATTATCTTTGTGTGCCGCTACGGGCGGAGTGAACAGCTTAATGCTCCGGAGTTGGTTGGACTTCGTTAGCTTGGTGAATATCTAGGATAGTGATTCGACCTATGGAGAGATGGACTAGTGGTTCTATACTTGGGTAACTGCTGCCACTTTGGGAGCGGCTTTCGAGAATTCAGAGGTGCCTTGTTTGGAAGAACCGCCCTTCTCCCAATATCGAGGTTTAGTGTAAGCTTGCTATTCTTGCTTCTTTGCTCGATCTTCTTCTTCATATTTTTCAAGCCTCTTGGCATAGTCTACCATATTGTTGTAGGTGTCGAATCTTTTCATCTTCATTTCGTCTCGATATTTTAGGGTAGAGCCTTCGACAAGCTTTACTATCAGGGCGTCTTGGTCAGGTGCCCCGATTACAAGCACATGAACAACCATCCACCTTAGATAAAACTCTTTAAAGGACTCATTCGGCTGTTGATTAATTCTTTTGAGATCTTGTAGAGTAGTCTTGACCTTTAGTTTGAAGGCATAGTTTTCAAGGAATGTCGAGCACAACTTCTTCCAATCAGACTTTACATCGGTTGGCATTCTCATGTACCACTTAGAGGCAGGTCCACGAAGAGTTGCTTGAAACAGATTGACTATATAAACCTTAAGGACGTTTATGCTAGTCATAATTCGGAGATAACTCTCCATGTACTGCTCCATAGAGGGGGCAATAGATTTGTCCTTTGCTGGAGATAGTTTCTCCATGTCTACCATTTTTGCTTTGAGTGTGGCTATTTCGATTCTTGTTCTTGGGTTTTCTGAGCATTAGCAGCGCTCAACCTTTCCAATATATCATGAAATTTTAGGGCGTCAAGAATCCTCTTAAGGGACTGGCCAACTGCCTCACTGTCTACTATTGCGATTTTGCATTTTGGATCAGAGAAGAATCCAGCCAGAGATTCGACTGATGGTGGGGGTGTAACTTTTGGATTGCCCGTAATGCGCCTTAACCTGCATCTCTCTCGCTTCCAACCTAAAAGGGCAAGAGATCAAGTGTTAATAAGTGCATCGGGCGTGGCTTTGGGCCTTTCTCACCTTGTTCGCAGGAGGATGAATGAATGTATGAGTGATCAAATGCATGAATGAATGATGGAGATGTATAATCAAATCAAAAAAAGGGTTTTGGGCATATGCCAATTGCTCAAGGAGTAATTGACAACTTGCAATATTCATGGAATATTGAAAACACACGGATCAAGGACTAAGGGCCTGAGTCAGATCAGACTCAAAAGCCCGGGGGAAAATTGACTCATTGGTCTAAAGTGTGAGATGACACTAGGGTCACTCAAAGGGTTTTGACTCATTGGTCCAAGGGTTGAGCTGACACTGGGGTCACTCGAAAGGTTTTGACTCTGTGGTCCAGGGACTGAGCTGACACTAGGGTCACTCAAAGGGTTTTGATTCATTGGTCCAAGGATTAAGCTAACACTAGGGTCACTCAAAGCTTTTTGACTCATTGGTCCAAGGATTGAGCAGATACTGGGGTCACTCAAAGGGTTTTAACTCATTGGTCCAAGGATTGAGCTGACACTAGGGTCACTCGAAGGGTTTTGACTCATTGGTCCAAGGATTGAGCTAACATTGGGGTCACTCAAAGGGTTTTGACTCATTAGTCCAAGGATTGAGCAGACACTAGGGTCAATCAAAGGGTTTTGATCCATTGGTCTAAGGGTTGAGCTGATTCTGGGGTCTCTTAAAGGGTTTACACTCATTGGTCCAAGGATTGAGCTGACGCTAGGGTCACTCAAAGGGTTTTGACTCATTGGTCCTAGAGTTGAGCTGACACTAGGGTCACTCAAAGGGTTTCTACTCATTGGTCCAAGGGGCGAGTTGACACTAGGGTCATTCAAAGGGTTTGACTCATTGGTCTAAGGGTTGAGCTGACGCTAGGGTCACACAAAGGGTTTATGTCTTTCAGCTCATGGGTTGAGCCTAGGTGGATTTATTAGTTTCAGTTGATTTCGGCTCATGAGTTAAGCTTAGGCGGACTCACTGGTCTCGATTAATTTTGGCTCGCGGGCTAAGCCTAGATGGACTCACTAGTCTCGACTAATTTAGGCTCACAGGCTGAGCCTAGGTGGACTCACTGGTCTCGACTAATTTCAGCTCACGGGCAAAGCCTAGGTGGACTCAATGGTCTCGACTAATTTTGGCTCATGGGCTGAGCCTAGATGGACTCACTAGTCTCGATTCATTTCGGCTCGCGGGTTGAGCCTAGGTGGACTTACTAGTCTCCATTCATTTTGGCTCATGGGTTGAGCCTAGGTGGACTTACTAGTCTCGGTTCATGAAATGGTATGGCACAAATTAATGTCATTGCTGCACAAAGATGTGGTTAGTTTTCACATAATCATGATGTTTATGATGTCCGTTTTCAGTTTATTTATATTTTATAAACCTGCATAGATAGCAAACGATTAGATCGTGCCTACCACCCTTTTTACTCCATTGGGTTACTTCACTTTGAAGTCAAAGGGGGACTTAGCGAAGTCTTCTCGCGTGCACTCCAGGTTTCTGGGTAGACCTACGAGGAAGTGTCTACGGTTCATCTATATGTGGGTTTCGATCTCAGGATTGGGTGCGATTTGGGGTACCCTGTGCCTTTGTGTACCGAGTCCCAGTGGGCCTAAGCACACCAAAGGAAGCTTTCCTACATATAATAGATGTAGGTAGTCTTGCCCTTAAGTGAACAAGGTCCTCCTATGTTACACAAGGGGTGTGATTAGATCCATACCCCTCAAGCCCTAACCAAATTTGGAGATACTTCGCCAAAAGACACCTAAATTGGTTTAGGGGTAAAGAATGCAGATGCTATTCAGTCCTAAAATTTGCGTAATGCAGAAATTATCACAAATTCCTTAGTTCCAAAACCTAATTTGAACAATATTTTAATTATTATGTCAGAAAGAATTTTTATAAAAAATTAGATTTTTATAAAAATAATTATCCCCAGCAAAGCCACTACTGTGAGCGGGCGGATTGGTTGTCAGGCTTCGCACGCGGGGGGCGCTTCGGTTCGGTGCAATTTAAGGAAACTGCGGCGTTTGGTTTGGTTTGAGAAAATCCGGTTTGCTTCAATGCATGTGCCTCTTTTTTAATAAAATGCTGGATTTTATTAAAGAGAAAAAAGTTATTTGTTATTTTTTTACATAAATTATTGAGTGTGAAAAGAAACATGGCTTTTTATAAGCAAAAAATGTGATTATGTTAAGAAATACATTTGCACATTTTATTGAGAAAATATATTTTCAAAATAAAGCATTTTTACTTTATTTAAAAAGAAAATAGAGTCGCCACTCGGTTCAGCTCCACAAGAAATTGTGGTATACTGATCCAAAATGGGATTTTTATACCGAAAAGAAAGTGAGATTCTGAGTTCGGACATAATAGTTACTCATATTGTTCAAATTATTTGGATTAATTTTGGAACTTTTGAATTGTAATAATTTCTCAATTACAACAGCTTTATTTAAGAATCAAATTCAAGAAATAAAACGGGCATTATAACGACTTAATAAAAGGACATTTTCTATCGAAATTTTAGCAGAGTAACGACAGTGCTTGGGTTTTGGCCCAGAAACTCGGATAGGGTTTCCTCTCGTTCTGGACGTTCCATCCGTACCTGCAAGCTCATTTATACATATTATAGTTTAAGTGGCTCTAGTGGCTCACTTTACCAGAGAAATGAAATGCAATGTGCGATAATAAAGTAATGAAATGAATTTTAAAGTTGGGCTTTAGGGCCAATTATCCTTAGTTTACCTTTTCGTCTGTCTAGGATGACTTGAGAGCCGGTGTGAGACCAAAGTTGTCAAAGAGAAAGATGTGGTTTAGCTGGAATATAGACTTAACCCCGAGTGATGGCTATAATCTTGGATTATTTCTATAGAAAATGTGAAGTTTAGGTCGTTTTTATACCAAAGATCACTGTGGGATCTTGATCCAAAAAGACCGTGATGTGAGTTTATACCGAATGTCGGTGATAGAACTCAGATCTAGGATTGTTTTGACAGAGTTTCGGGGCTTTTAGGATTCCTGGAACTGAAAAAGGACACAAAGGTAATTTCAGAAAGTTTTAAAAGTTTTCGTCTCTCTTGAAATGAGGGGGGGACCCCGTATTTATAATGGGTTGGTAATTAGCCGCCGGCTAATTACATAGGGCTAATTACCACTCTGACAGGATTTGATTTCAGATAATGTAAATCCAGGCCAAATCTCGGTAAGATTTGATTTTTTTTACTATGGATCGGTAAATAGCCGGCGGGCTAATTACCTATGTTTGAGCAAACTTTGACTTTTTTTATTTTTCAGTAGGAAATGATAAAGCGGAGCTTCCCTGGAATGTGGATTTTTGAATTTTGGATTTTGGATGACAATTCGATCATTTACAACTCATTTCTCTGATCGCTGAATGAAATAGGCATTATTCCTCATCGGGCCGGAACGGACCTGTGCTAACAAGTGTCACACCAACTTGTATACCATTAGCTTTTTGGTGTGAGCTCCGCACGCCTCTTTATTGGTCTAGGTGAAAAAGGTTATTTCCTTTTTCTGTCGGGTGTTAGTCATTTTGTCCTTTTTCTAAAAATTGCGAGCTGTCTCTTTTGTCTTTCTCATGGAGAAAGGATCTTTGACTTTGTAGACCAAAAGATTGAGGGAAAAAGTTATAATTGAAAATTTTCCCATTGTCTTGATATCTGATTTTTCCTGATGTCTTCAAACTCAGTATCACCAGATCTGTCTTCTTTCGGATGCTTGTGCAATCAATTCTTCCAGATGCTGATCTTGAATGATTCAAAGTTTGTTTCCTTTCCAAACTTTAACCGGATGCTTCCATTAATGCTTAGGTGTTTGTCTTCACTTATCTTGGACTCTGAATGATTTGGATTTATATCTGGATATAATTACTTAGGTTCTTTTATACTTAGGTGTTTTGTTTTCTTCAAACCTAATCCGGATTGATTGTGTTCCGTATGATTGTTTCCTAAAAAAAGCCCCCATTTGATGGAAACAAAAACCTAAGACAACTAAGGATAAGGAAAGGAGTTTATATGAGCTAATTATGATTCTTGATACTTAGTCATTTACAAATTTTACTCCCTCAAAATCTAAGCATCCACTCCCCCAATATTTTTGCTTTTTTGGCTTCTATATTTTTGAAGTAGAATTACAGATTGTACTTAGAAGCATTTTTATGTAAATGTGTTTCACACACACACACACACACACACACACACACACACACACACACACACACACACACACACACACACATATATATATATATATATATATATACTTCTACTATTAACAATGGTTAACATTAATAAAGTCCAGAATTACTAATATGAAGTACATATAAGTGAAAATTTTTGAAGCTAGCTATTACAAGATTTTTACATAATATTAATAGCTAACTACACATTTACCTATCTATGTCCATATCCTCTCCTCCTTTGCTGGTTGAGCTTTTCTCCCCCTTATTATTTTCATCTTGTTGGGGGTCTATTAGCATGTAAGATCTCTTGTCCAAGCTCTTCTACCACGCTTCTGAGTAGATGGAGTAATTTGCATTACCTTGGGAGCGTTTCTAAAAAATGGTTTCAATAGTGGCTGGAAGAAGTTGATAGGGCTTTAGAAATGCCCGGAGCTCTTTGTAGGACTTTCTTATATCTGGAATCATCCAAAGTGCATAGCCTTGATCTTCTTTATCAAAATAGGGAAACATGCACTTGAGAAGAGTTATGCTACACTTGTACCCAAAGAATCCAGTGTCGCCAATGTGCTTGAAGAGATCGTTGACAAGTGGAATGACAAGACTGTCTTGGGTGGAGGAGGATTTGGATGAGAAAAGTGATAGATTAGCCATTTCTGACTTTAAAGCATCAATATCATGGCAGATATCTCTCCGGACATTGTAGATACTGGTGTTGAGCGTAGTAAGATCCTTGTGGAAAGCCTCTTTAAGAGCTTTAATCAAGCCATTCGTTCTGGATGAATGGCTTCCACTATCCTCACTTATCTCATCCACCTGCTTCTTTAGTAACTTTTGAAGAGCCTCATCAAGGAAATTTGTGATCATTTCTTGTGTAGCTTGATGCTCTTCATTTAACAATTTCAGTGCAAAAGCAATATCCCATTCACCTTATGTAACAACTTTCGGAATGAATTTTAGCAAGATTACAAACTTGTTATCATTGTACTCCTTAAGCTCAGTAGACAGATCTGTGGAAGAGGATCGGTTTGACCTTAGTAAGAGAGACTTTTGCTACCAAATTAGCAGTGGGAAAGTCCTCCACTTTCTATGCTACTTTCTTGACATCCCTCCTCCGGAATGGTGTCTTTCGGGTTGGACTCATTGTCCTTAGATACATTTGGAGACTTTGTATCTAAGTTATCCCTATTTTCAACTATTCGCACTAGCAGCGATGTCAACATTAATATCGAATGACATAGATTTTCGGATTACCTCTATGATTTGTGTTTGATCTGGGTTGGTTGCATCTTCTCTTCTATCTTCTTCAATTCCACCTCAACCCCCGAATGACTGGTAATGTCCTCAGTCACCCCTACCAAAGCCTGTAGAGGACTTGCTACTACAATCATCTCTTGTCCCAGAATGGTGGAATTATCCTCACCATTCCCTTCAATTTCCTTCTTAGGACTTTCTAGTTCCACAACTTTCGGGTTCACATCCAGCAGGTTTTTAGGAAGAGGTCCAGTTCTGTCTTGGAAATTGATTAGATCCTCAACTTTGTACTTTGCTTCTTTAGGGAGCCCAAGATCCTTTGACTATATAAGGATTGGTGGACTATGTGATTCTGCTGCACATGATGAGCCTCTGCGTCCCTCTTTTGTCAAAAGATTGATCTTCCGATTGTCTTTTATAGCCTACATCATCTCAGTAAATTGGGGATCTTCCCGGAATATGTTATCTTCTAGTGTCGGCCTTTTGGTGAATTGGACAACTTCTTTTTCATTTCCTGTTTCAATTAGAGTGGTGATTTTAGGAGTTGGTTCCCCTATGGTTATGCTGGCAGCTGGTTTCCAGATTGGGAGTTTTGCTCTAGCTTTTTTTGCCTTCAAGGCTTATGTGAATGCTAAGCCCCTCTTCTAGAGTTGCTTTTTGGGTGCAGGTTCCCCATGTCTTATTTCTTCATTGTCAGAATCATTCTCTTCTATTAGTGTATCTCTTAAGTACCTTTTCTACCCCTTTTGATACCCTTCTCTGATTGCAGCAACAGCTGCTGCAATAGTTTCTTTTGCTTCTAGCTTACATATTGGTTTCTTCACTTTATCTGCGACTTTGATTAGCCTTCCTCTCGGCTTTTTTGCTAGAGATTTGGCCATCAATTGGGTTAAGGACAGAGTATCCTCATTAACTTCCTTAGCCAGAACAATGCTAAATGAAAATTGTTTGCCAAAATATTTTTGGGGTGAGGCCATAAATACAGCATGCTATATTTTGAATAGAGCTCTCATTACAAAGACCATAGAAAAACCCCTATAAATTCTGGAAGGGAAGAAAACCCAAAATTGGGTACTTTAAGGCATTTGGATGTAAATGCTACATCTTAAATGATAGAGAGCAACTAGGAAAATTTGATCCTAAATCCAATGAAGCAATTTTCCTTGGCTACTCAACACATAGTAAGGCTTACAAAGTCTTCAACAAATGAACCCAAACTATGGCAGAGTCTATACATGTAGATTTTGATGAGACTAACCATGTAGGTAAGAGAATTTCCACTCAAGAAGATCCAATTTCGGAAGCTGAAAAATCTGGAGAAAGGAAGGAAGCAGAAATTCCTGATTCATTCCAAATCAAGAAATACAAAGAAGAAGATTTAAGGCATTTGGATGTAAATGCTACATCCTAAATGATAGAGAGAAACTAGGAAAATTTGATCCTAAATCTGATGTAGTAATTTTCCTTAGCTACTGAACACATAGTAAGGCTTACAGAGTCTTCAACAAATGAACCTTAACTGTGCTAGAGTCTATACATGTAGATTTCAATGAGACTAACCATGCAGGCAAGAGAAGTTCCACTCCGGAAGATCCAATTTCGGAAGCTGAAAAATCTGGAGAAAGGAAGGAAGCAAAAATTCCTGATTCATTCCAAATCAAGAAATACAAAGGAGAAGATGAAGGAATATCCTTTGATCCAGAAGTATTACAAGTCAATCTCAACCTACAAGAGATTGACTTCACTAAAGGTCAAGAAGTAGTTGAGATAAAGGTGAACAAGCTCTAATCTAGCATGAAGGATTACAAAGGGAAATCTGGACTCATAGAAATCATCAGGTAAAAGCTATTTTGGATAATGTCCAAAATCCAGTCAAAACTAGAGGACTAGTCAATAGGATGATGAGCTATGATCCTTTTGTCTCTCTCATTGAGCCAAAGAAATTTTAAGATGCTGAAGGAGATGAAAGTTGGATGTTGGCAATGCAAGAAGAACTAGATCAATTCACCAAGAATGATGTGTGGGATTTAGTGGCACCCCCAAAGGGAAAATCAATCATAGGCACCAATTGGGTATTCAGGAACAAGCTAGATGAATCTGGAGTAGTGGTAAGGAATAAAGCAAGATTGGTTTCCCAAGGCTACAATCAATAGAAAGGGATTGATTTTGAAGAAACATTCGCCCTTGTAGCAAGACTAGAGGCAATCCGGATTTTTTGTGCTTTTGCATCCTTCATGGGATTCACATTGTTCTGAATCGATATCAAAAGTGTATTTCTCAATGGAGTTATCTAGGAAGAAGTCTATGTAAAGCAGCCACCTGGATTTGAAGATTCAAAGCATCTTGATCATGTCTACTAGTTAAAGAAGGCCCTCTATGGATTAAAGTAAGCATCCAGGGCTTGGTATGAGAGACTCACAACCTTTCTCATATCCAAGGGATATATTCGGGGAAAAGCAAATACAACCCTCTTCATCAAGAAAAAGAAGAATGATGTAATTCTGGTCCAAATTTATATAGATGACATCATATTTGGGGCAAGAGATTAAAGGATGTGTGAAGAATTCAGTTCTCAAATGCAGAAAGAATTTGAGATGTCCATAATGGGAGAACTTAATTTCTTCCTTGGTTTACAAATCATGCAAAGTCCGGATGGGATTTTCATTAACCAGTCAAAGTATACCAAAGAGATATTGAAGAAGTTTGAAATGGATAAGAGCAATCCAATGTCTACTCCAATGGGATTAGATACAGTCCTGTCCAAGGATTGTGAAGGAGAGGATGTTGATCAAAAGCTCTATAGAGGAATGATTGGTTCACTTCTTTACTTGATAGCAAGTAGGCCTGACATACATTATGCAGTCTGTTACTGTGCAAGGTACCAAGCCAATCCTAAGAATTCTCATCTTAAGGCAGTTAAGAGGATTCTTAGATATCTCCTAGGAACCACTGAAGTTGGACTATGGTATCATAGTAATGGAGATTTCACACTCCAACGCTTCACTGATGTAATTATGGCAAAGACGCTCTTGAAAGGAAGAGTACATCCGGAGGTTGCCATTTCCTTGGAGAATTCCTAGTATCATGGTACAGCAAGAAGCAAACTTCAATTTCCTTATCTACTATAGAAGCAGAATATATAGCAGCTAGAAGTTGTGTAGCTCAACTCCTTTGGATCAAGCAATAACTAAAAGGTTATAGAGTTCAATTCGGATGTGTGGATGTAATGTGTGACAGCAAAAGTGCTATTGATGTGTTAAAGAATCCAGTACTCTATAGGAGAATGAAGCATGTCAACATCAGGCATCATTTCATCCAGGATCATGAGATGAAGAAGGATGTTGCATTAGTTTACATCCCAACCAGTGATTAAATAGCAGATATCTTCACTAAACCATTGAGTAAAGATCAATTCAACAAGCTAAGGGAGTCCATTGCAATGTCAAATCCAATTTAAAGAAATCCGGAAGATATTCTGTAGGAGATTTAATTCTTCATAAGTCAAGGAATTCGGAAGAAAAAGAAGAATTTAAAAAAGATCTATTCCGGATGAAATATTGCCACATCAGCAGACAAAATAGGACACATGGCAGTAAAGGCGCTGAAAAGTAACTGTCCCTTTTTGAATTTCAAACATTTATTAGGTGTTACACACCAACAGTTAGTTTTCAAAATAAATTGCTGCCATTCTCCAATTAACCTGAATTTACCTCTCTCCTAAAAATCCAATTGCCATGTCATCAATCCAGCCAAAATTAACGGCATCCAGATTACCAAAATACCCTCACCTTGAAAACTCTATATAAACACTTCAAATTTTCTCTTCTTCCTCACGCGAGCAACTTATCTACTGTTACTCTACTAAAATCAAATCACAGACCCTAAATTCCTTCAAACTCTCTCAAATGGATGCTATCATGATAAGTGAAGGACCCAAAATGCTACCCACTGAAAATATCTTTATAGAGTCTAATCTGCAAGATAAAGATTTCAAACCCCTCAAACTGAAAACCAATGACTCCGTTATCCCTACTAACTTTTTGGGAGATAACTTCCTATATAAAATTGACCTATATTCCAAGTTAATAGAAGATAAGCACTTGGGGGATTTCCTAAAGATCAAGTGCTCAACCTATCCGGAGTTAGTGAGAGAATTTTATGATAATCTTAGAGCCCAATTCCTTCCATGATGCTCTGAGAACTAAGGTACAAGGAAAAATCATAACTATTACTCAAGACTTCCTTGAGAAACACCTCAACATGAAGAATGATAGGGTCTAGTTGAGCTTGACTTCTCCTTTTAGCACATGGTCCCTTATGAAGTGATGTCTTATGTTGACATGCTTTATCCTGGTATTTTGAATTGGATTTTTGGATAGGTCAGTTGCACTCATGTTGTCACATATGACTTTATAGCATTTAGACTTTATACCATAATCCTCTAATTGATGCTTAATCCGTAGCAGTTGTACTACACAACTTCCTGCATCCATGTACTCATCCTCAGTTGTACTTAGCACCACAGAAGCTTGTTTCTTGCTATACTATGTGAGCAAACAATCACTAAGGATATAACCTCCTCCAATGGTGCTTTTCCTTTCCAGTTTATCTCTTCCATAGTCAGCATCAGTGTATCCTCTCAGAGTGGAATCTGCATTACTTGGATACTATAAACCTGCATCAATATAACCTAGCAAATACCTGAGAATTCTCTTAACAGTACCTAAGTAAGATTCTCTTGAGTTATCTTGATATCTTGCACAATAATATACAATGTATTGAATGTTAGACCTACTAGCAGTTAAGTAACGTAGAGAACCAATAATACCTATGTAGAGCTTACTCTCTACAGCTTTACCTTCCTCATTTTTACTCAGAATAGTATTAGTGGTTTTGCTTTATCCATGTCAAACTTCTTAAGTACTTCCTTGCTATACTTTGCTTAGTTGATGAAGATTCCATCATCACCTTGCTTTATTTGTAGACCAAGAAAGAAATTAAGCTCTCCCATCATAGTCATTTCAAATTCTTTCTTCATCTACTGGCTGAAATCTTTGAATAGCTTTTCATTAGTTGCTCCAAAAATGATGTCATCAATATAGATTTGGACTAGTAACACATCTTGATGCTTTCTTTTGATGAAAAGGGTTGTATCTTCCTTTCCTCTGATATAACCTTTGTTAAGTAAAAAGTTAGTCAGCCTTTCATACCAAGCTCTTAGAGCTTATTTTAATCCATAAAGAGCTTTCTTCAACTTGAAGACATGAGCTGGATTCTTTGGATCTTCAAAGCCTAGGGGCTTTCTGACGTAGACTTCTTCTTGAATATAACCATTAAGAAATTCACTTTTAACATCCATTTAAAATAGTTTGAAGTTCATATGAGATGTGAAGGCACATAGAATTCTTATGGGTTCAGGTCTTGCTACTAGTACAAAGGTTTCACCATAGTCAATGCCTTCTTGTTGATTGTAGCATTGAGCAACTAGTCTGCTTTGTTTCTGACAACATTACTAGATTCATCTAGCTTGTTCTTTAAAATTCATTTGGTGCCAATGATTGGCTTGCCTCTGGGTTTCACTACCAAATCCTAAACTTCATTTCTTTTGAACTACTTTAGCTCTTCTTGCATTGCAATCATCCAGTTGTCATCAAACTCAGCATCTTCAAACTTTTTAGGTTCAATCAGTGAGATGAAAGCTCTATGGCTCATCATTCTATTCAGTTAACCTCTTGTCAGCATTGGATTTTGCACACTATCAAGAATCTTGCCAATTGAGTTATCTCTTCTTACTCTGACTTCCTTTAGTAGATCAGGATTAGCTCGCTGAGCTACTATCATTGGTTGAACTTCATCATCATCACCAAAGTTGATGGATTGGTCTAGGTCAACTTTATAATCTTCTTTCTCTAGTATTGTATTAGGAATTACAATGGGCTGGCTCACTGATCAATTGACTAGATCTAGTTCTCTTTCATCATCACTAGCCTCTCTACTTGCATTATTAGTTTTATCAAAATCTACATGTACCAACTCCTCTAAAGTACTAGTTCTCATGACATACACTCTATATGCCCTACTGTGTGTTGAGTAACCCAAAAAGATTCCCTCATCAGCCTTGGGATCAAATTTAGCCAATTGGCCTTTTGTGTGTAATACGAAGGATCTACAACTAAAGGCCTTGAGATGACCAACCTTAACCTTGTGCCCCTTCCAAAGTTCATAAGGAGTTTTATTCAAAACTAGGTAAATTAGAACCGTGTTTAGAATATAACAAGCTGTGTTAACAGCTTCTCCTGAAAAATACTTTGGTAGCTTATTATCACTCAGCGTGGAACAACCCACTCCGTAATAGTAGGATTCTTTCTCTCAACAACCCCATTCTGCTAAGGTGTATGATGAGCAAACAAATTATGGTCAATACCATGCTTAGAACAAAATTCCTCAAACTGCATGTTTTTGAAATTCCTTCCATGGTTACTGTGGATTCTATTAATTTTGAGGTCTTTTTCATTCATGATTCGGGTAGCCCCCTAAGAATGATTTAAATGTTTCATCTTTACTTGCAAGCAAGACAATCTAAGTGAACTTAGTCATATCATCTACTATCATAAGGGTTTATTTCATTCCACCTAGACTTGTTGGTAATACAGGCCCAAACAGATCCATGTAGAAGATCAAGGGGATGAGAGGAAGATATATCAGCTAAGGATTTAAAGGTCTTCCTAAATTGTTTCCCAAGTTAGCATGCTGAGAAGAGTCTATCTTTTTCAAAGGCTAGATTGGGTAAACCCTCAACAACTTCATTTCTGACTAATTTAGACAGATTGGTCATATTGATATATCCCAACCTTTTATACCATAGCCATGAGTTTCTCCTTAAAAAATAAGCAAATTGTGAGCAAGCGGACGTTTTACGAGGGTTGCACGCGGGGTGCAGCGCATGGGGCGCTTCCGGTTTGGTTTGAGAAAATCTAATTTACTTAAATGTAGTGGCTTTATAAGCCAAAAATGTGATTATATTGAGAAGTATATTTGCACATTTTATTAAGAAAGGATATTTTTAAAATAATAAAGTAGAGTCGCCACCCGGTTCAACTCCACCGAGAACTGTGGTATACTGATCCAAAACAGGATTTTTATACCGAAAAGAAAATGAGATTCAGAGTTCGGACATAATAGTTACTCATGTTGTTCAAATTATTTGGCTTAATTTTGGAATTTTGGAATTTGTGGTAATTTCTGCATTACAATGGCTTTATTCAAGAAATAAATTCAAGAAGTAAAACGGGTATTATAAAGGCTTAATAAATAGATATTTTCTACCAATTTTTGGAAGAGTAACGGGCAACGCTTGGGTTTTGGTCCGGAAACTCCAGTTGAGTTTCCTCTCATTCTGGATGTTTCATCCATACCTTCGAACTTATTCACACATATTATGGTTTAAGTGGCACTAGTAGCTCACTTGACCAGAGAAATAAAAATGCAATGTGCAGTAATAGAATAATGAAAGTGAACTTCAAGGAATTTTAAAGTTGGGGTTAGAGCCAATTACCCTCAGTTTACCTTTTTATCTGTCTAGGATGACTTGAGAGCCGGTACTTGTCAAGGATTATGATTTGGTTGGAAAATAGGTTTAACCCATGTTATGGCTATAATCTTGGATTATTCCTAGGAGAAATACGAAATTTTAAGGAAAATTGAGTCATTTCTAGACCGAAGATCACTATGGGATCCTGGTCTAAAAAGACAGTAAATCGAGTTTATACCTAGTGTAGGTGATAATGCTAGAGTTTGGAAGTGTTTTAGCAGAGTTTTGGGATTTTAGGACTCCTAGAATTGAAAAGGACACAGTGGGAATTTTGGGATTTATAGAAAATCTGTTGTCTATTGAAAATGAGGGGGTGAGTCCCCTATTTATAATGGGGAGATAATTAGCTGGCGAGCTAATTACACACGTAATAAGCTAACGGGCTAATTACCTATCTGACAAGATTTTACATCAGATCCCGTAAAATCTTGCCAGATCTCGGTAAGATTTGATTTTTTTTAGTGTAGATAGGTAATTACCCGGCGGGAGGATTACCTATGTTTGACCAAATTTTTACTTTTTTATTTTTCAGTAGAAAATACTAAATCGGAGCTTCCGTGGAATGTGGATTTTTGAATTTCGAATTTTGGATGACAATTTGGTCCTTTTTGGCTCTTTTGTCTGATCACTGAACAAAATAGGCATAATTCCTCATTGGACCGGAACGGACCTATGCTAACAGTTTGCCCCTCGCATACATAAATTTCATGCTAGAAATTTTATTGTATGCGAAACAAACAAAATAGTGTGTGTGAAATGCAATGAGTTAAAATATTTTTAATCGATAAATTTTGAAAAAAAATATATTTTGCCCCTTTGATTAAAAATTCATTAATGAGTTGTATGAGGTTAAAATGGACCGGGGGTCAAATTTAATATTTTTGGATGCTTAATGCATGAGTGACTGTGTAAAAACAGCTTTTAGGTCCGCTCGTTTTATAAACAATGCAGAAAATGGATGAAAAATGTAAAATTGCAGAAATTTTCAAAATATACATAATTAGCCGGTTGGCTAATTACCTATATAACGGTAACTTTTATAGCCGTTACGCATAAACGCGTGATAGCTGGATAGGCAATTAGCCGGCGGGCTAGTTACCTGCGGTCTATAAAAACAGTAGCTTGGCTCCCATTTTCACCGCACCGAAAATTCTCTCCTTCTCTCTTTGTGTTTTCTGCTATTCTTCTTCAAAAACTCCTGCCTCTAAGTTATTTTTGACAATGATTTCCTTTATCTTTTTCCCTTTTCTCTCCCTTCTCTTCAGATTTTACAGGGTTTCTATGTGGTTCAAGCTTTATAATATCTGCTTGGATTTGCCAGCCTTTCAAGTGACTATGCGGAACTCACCCATTGATGGTCAACAAGTGGAATTGTCTGGGGTTATCGCCGATGCTTTATACGGGCTTCCGTTGAATTGGATGTATCACGAGATTCGTCTGAGGGATTTTCTTCCGCCTGCCTTGAA
This sequence comes from Euphorbia pulcherrima, assembly GCA_947683365.1. Lineage (NCBI taxonomy): Eukaryota > Viridiplantae > Streptophyta > Magnoliopsida > Malpighiales > Euphorbiaceae > Euphorbia > Euphorbia pulcherrima. The sequence goes on along the minus strand of CANTUS010000004.1, from coordinate 60,310,965 downwards.
GCCTTCCGATCATCTTTCTTGTATTCTAGTAAGCCTTACTGCTACTTTTATTTTACGCAATGACTTATCCATTTTATTGCTTGTTTATTTTATGCAATGATTTATTTAATGCAATGATTTTCGATATAGGGAACTGGTGTGTGATATATGTGCTTGCATTGTCTCAGCTAACCAAGCATGAGGGTGTTAGCATTACCCACTTTCATAAGTGTTATAAGGTGCTATCTCCCGGTGCTAAGGCTATTATCGATGGGACATCTTTGGGGGGGATGGTGAGGAATTGTAGGTACTCAAGATCTCATAAGTACCCATACATCCCAGTCAGTACTTCTACCCACATCTTGAGCAGGTGGTTCGACACTACCCATACTTTCCATTTCTGTTGTGGGGAATATACAATCACTTTATTGGATTATTGCGCTATCACAGGTCTTCCTTTTCACGATAATGTGATGCACTTCAACTCTTACTTTACTTCCACAACTTCAATGTGGAGACCATCGAGGCTTTGATTGGCTATTTTAGGGACAAGCTTGGGCGAATTTCCTGCAAGATACTCATGACCTTCTGGACTACTGGGGATAGAAGGCATTTGACTTCCACCTGTGAGGCTAGAGCTTTTATGGCTGGTACTCTATCATGGCTGTGTTTTCCTTCTAGGGGTTCAATCATGAACCTCCATATCCCATTCCTCGATTAGTGTGCGAGGAACAGGATTGATAAGTTCAAATCTTTCCTCCATATTGTCTATGTAAGGACTTAGCTCTCTTTCTTCTCTATGAGTATTCTTGGTTTGTCTTTTGGCATTCTGATTTCTTTTATCTTCTTGTAGACCCGGCTTTTTAAGATAGGTATCCTCCCAGGGACCAAGCTTGTGCGAGATGGTAGCTATCCATTTTGTCCTCGGCTGTCGCATTACTGGCGTGGTTAGGAGATGGAGTCTCAATCTATGCTTTCCACTCACCTCTGCAATCTGTCCTCGGAGAGAGTATACTTCATGATTCCTTGATTTGATTTAATTGCTATATCTACTACAATCGTTGTATCATTGTTTGGTCTTTTACAGAGTAAGACACAGCCCTGGGGCCATGCTCTTCACTGACCAGAGGTCATGAGGTTAGCTAGGGAATTTGTGAACACCAGACTGATTATAAAGACTCCCTTCTCTTTGGAGTGGTACCTGGGAGAGCGCATCTAGGGTTGGCATCTACCTCTCAGGCATTCCATCCCTCTTAAGGTGCCTCGGTGGATTTTTTAGCCTTATAACTCGCCAGACTTTGCATGATTGGCCTCCAGCAGTTTACCTAGCACCTACCCGAAGCGGGTTGGGGGATACGAGGAGTTTTACCATTCACAGCTACTTAGATGGCCGGAGATGGATCCCATTCCTATCGAGCCCGAGCTGGACATTCATAAACCATTCGAGGGTGATGGCCCTTCAACTTCTGCCCCTAGAGGCCAGGCTAGATCTGGATCGCTTGGGACTGTCCGGATGTCGTTACTTTTTCCTTCATTTGCTTCAATTTCTTTTTCATTTTTTGTACTAATTTTGCTCTGTCATCTTTGTAGGATCACCAAGGTAGGAATAGACCTACGACTACCTCTACTCACGTAGGTAGCTCTTCGGCGTCATCTGTTTCTCCTCAAGGTCTGGCGATGGTAGAGGGACATTAGGGGTTTTAGTATCAGCAGCCCATGTCTCTGATGTACCATCCCAACCTGAGTACTTATACGCCGGTGATTCCGTCTTATTTGAATCCTGAGCATCCAGTGGTCTTCCATCCGACTGATACCACTAATGTGAGCTTTCTTTGCCTTTTCTTCTATTTTTCCTTAGAATCTTGGATTGTGATGGTTCTGATTCATTTTGATCCTTCGTCCTTGTAGGTGCACATTGCTAGTAGCATCTCTGATTGGGGATAAATTCAAGGGCAGCAGCGGTTCGTGATGAGCCAAAACTCTGATATGGCGGTATGTTTGTTATTTTATTACTTTAATGATGATGCATGGCATGTTATGAAATGCATGTGAATGATCTATGTTAAAATGTTACAGCTGGAGATCTGATGCCTCTAAGGTCTATTGGGGATGCTCCAGGTGGATGACCTGTAGCAGCAGCCGCAACAGGGACAAGGCAATCCTCCTAGATTCTTTCCTTAGTAGTAGATAGACTTTCTATTTGTTGCTTTTTTTTCTTTCTTGGCCATTTGCAGCGCCTTTTCTTGTATGAACACATTTTTATATAAAAGAATTTTTCATTATTCCTTCGCTTTGTGCTTCCTTTTAGTGTTGATCGAGTTTATCGGGGTAATCTGCCAGATATTGGAAGATTGCCCCATAAACTCTGTATAGCGAACTATTACTCTTGTGAAATTCTGCCATGGAGGGCTATATCAGTTTTTGTGTAGATTTGAATGTTTATCTAAAGAATTTTGACGGCTGGGATCATCTCGGGGTTTGTGGTCTAGCGCACATGAAGGAATACTATCACATTTTTGTCAAGGACAACCTGATTCAAGCCACTGTCAGGTTTTGGGACCCTATCGACAACGTGTTTTAGTTTGGAGATGATGAGCTGTGCCCCTTGTATGAGGATTTCTATGGGCTCTTGAGATCTTCAGCTGACATGCCCCTTGCCATTCTGAAGCACCGTTCTGAGTTCTCCAATCCACTGATGAACCATTTTCAGTTGGAACTATTTGACAGGCTCCAACTGATCTATGATGAGCGATTGAGGTTGGATGTTGCTTTTGACATAGTTAGGGGCCTTCCTCCTAACAATGCGAGTTGGCTTTGCTTTGTGAGGTTCCCACTATGATTTGTAGCTTTGCCTTCTTGACTATCGATGATCAAATGCTAGAGGGGAAATCTTCCATCGCGTTGAGTTTGGCTGAGACACTGATCTTTATGCATGCTTCCTGGAATGGAATTGAAGCTACTACTAGGGACAGTAGGCTTCTCCTTTAGGTAAATTTTATTTGAGCCTTTCTTTTTGCATGAACTGCCCTCTTGAGTTTTTGATTCATCAGGCTTGCCTTAATTTTTTCTTGGACCGCCTTTTCAGGTTTTCAATCTAGTAGGCTATACTTTTCTTCCCTTTTTTTCTTTTATTTTTGTGTATTCCTTTGTAGCTTTGGCTCTAGGATAAGCTTTTTCTGTTGTCTGTTCCTACAAGCATGGATTATCATCCGAAGTCCTACTGGGCTCGGGGCTCTATAGTCTGCATCTGCAATCGACCTCACAGAGATTTTACAGTCAAAGAGTGGGTCGAGTTTATGGGTAGTTGAGTTATTGAGGATATCCATTGGGTTTGCCCCTGGTGGGGTATCACATATGTGACTACCGACATTGCTAGAGGTGGTATGGCCTTATTAGCCTTTCCGAGATCATTACCTACTCTCCTTATTGCTTGTGTAGGCAGTACGACCATTCTCAGGGGTTCTCTACATCCCTATGTGCCCTGATTGGCCCAAAGCTTTCCTATACCCGGGTCTATTGTCTTGACATGAGACAGACCAACCGTTCTCGGGTGGAGATGTACTATTCTATGGCTTTTGACGTTCATCCTTCTGAGGCTTTTCACATCTGGGTTGCGAGTACTCATGGGCTTTCTACCCTTGGAGAGAGGCTCATCGAGACGCAGAGACTCCGCAATTTCTTCGGGGGTCCTTAAGCTTGTGAATCTTTAATTCTTGTGGAAAATATAGGCTTCAGGCCTTATTGTTTGCCTTTGTCATTCCCATTTCTCATTTGTGATGTACTTTTATGTGTAATGAAGATAAAATGATGTTATTTGTATGAATGTTTCATTAAACAATTTGCAGTTTCCATTTGATACATTCATTTAGTATTTTTAACATGAACATGTCACTACTAAAGATATTATTTAAATAGGAAGGGCAAATGGTATTTATTTCCAAGAAATGCCCATCATTGCCTAAGGCTCTAACTGAATTTTACCTAAGGCTTCACCCTTTTATTGTGGGTCTTTATTTTTGCCCAAGAGCCCTCACTAGCCCTTGACACACCTTTATATTATTTTTTTTCTTTTACACGAGATAGCGCTTCAGCTTGTCGTGATTTACTGGATTCACGAACACATTGCCATCCAGGTTTGAGATTTTTATTGCCCCTTTACTGAGAGTCTTTCTTACCATATACGGACCTTCCCAATTCGGCGGGAATTTGCCTCGAGCATCCGTATGCATTTTACGAGACTGCTTTAAGACCAGATCACCCATTCTCAGAGGTCGGTCTTGCCCCTTGACTTTTCGGTTGTAAGCCATGGCCATGCGCTGTTGGTAAAACTATAAATTTTCCAGTGCAGTTAATCACTTGTCGTCAATCAGAGTCAGCTCCTCGTGTCTTGCTCTTGCCCATTCATCTTCGGGAAGTCTTGCTTCGAGAGCTATGCACAAAGATTTGATTTCCATTTCAATGGGGTAATACTGCCTCCATGCTATAGACAAGAGAAAAAGGAGTTTGACCTATAGGGGTTTTGACACTAGTTCTGTATCCCTAGAAGGCGTAGGACAAATGATCGGCCCAATCCTAGTAGTTGGAGATCATCTTGGAGAGGATTTTCTAGATTGCCTTATTAGCCACTTCTACAGCTTTATTGGCTTGTGGGCGATAGGGTGAAGAGCAATGATGCTCAATCCCGTGCTTCTCGATAAGGTCGGTTGTTTCCCCTTGGAACTGTACGCCGTTGTCACTCACTATATGATGAGGAATGCCATATCTAGCAAAGATATGTCACTGAATAAATTGAGCCATTTTCTTGGCCGTGATGCTCGTGTACGGCTCTGTATCAACCCATTTGGAAAAGTAATCGATAACCACTATAATGAAGCGATTGCCATTAGTCAAAGATGGTCTTATTTTGCCAATGATATCGATGCCCTAGGCTGAGAATGGCCAAGGCGTCATCAAGCTTTGCAACATTGTCGGGGTTAAGTGGCTCACATCCCCGTATATCTGGCAAGCATGGCAAGTCTTTGCTTCTTGAATACAATTAGCTAGCATGGTTAACCAAAAGTATCCCATTCTATAGATTGCTTTTGCCATTATGACACCATTCATGTGTGGACCGCAGTCTCCTGAATGTACCTCTTTCATTACCCTTTCAGCTCCCTATTAGGCCAGACAATTTAACAGTAAGCCATAAGAGGACCTCTTGAATATATCTCCTTTAATCAGGCAGAATTGCACAACGAGCCCCCTCAATGTATTTTTGTCAAAATCTGTACCCTCGGCCAGAAATTCACCATTTTTGAGGAACTTGACAATGTCAGAGTACCAGGATTCTTCCTTACTCATGGCATTGTTTATTGTGTGGACGCAACATGGAGATCAGGTTGTCTCCATAATAAGTGGCTTGGTTGGCTGCTTTTGGGGTCCTTCCCACATGGAGGCTAAAGTGGCCAATGCATCCGCCATTTGATTCTCCTCGCGAGGCATGTGACTTTTCTCCATAAAGCCTCTAAGTAAGGTCTAAAGGATTCCTCCTTTAATTCCTAGTTGCCTGTGACGTGCTTGATGACCAAAGCTGAATCGCCAATGATTTTTACCATGTCCGCTCTGAGAGTGGTTAGGGCAGACATTCCAGATAAATAGACTTTATACCTTGCCGCGTTATATATGGTGAGAAACTCTAATCACTTTGACAGAGGTATGGGTTGTTGGGAACTGACAGTTTGATTGAACATGCATAACAGGCATGGCGAAAATTCAAAATTTTGTCCATGTCCCCAGGAACTCCTATTAGTTGCATATAAATTAAATAAAGCCTCAACTGATAATTCTCTATCTAGGTTAGCATGCAAAAGGGCTAGGCATACCATAATTCTAAATTATATCCTACCATGTATATTTTATGCTAAGCATGTTATAACTCTAAGCTATAAAGTAAACATGTGATAAATCTAAGCTATAAGCTAAGCATGTTATAACTCTAAGCTATAACCTAAGCATGCTATAACTCTAAGTTATAACTTGAGCATGAAATAAAGAGTAAACTTAAAAAAAGTACCTTGTGGTTTTACTCATTTGCAAAATGGGGTCTGAGGAATTTTTTTTCGCAAAATGGGGTTTGTGGTTTAAAAAAATTTGCAAAAGAGGGTCTATGGATTCAGAATAGTGGTGTTACACTGAATATTTTTAATAATTCAATACTCTAATAATTTAACCTTATTATTTAAAAATTATGCGTCATGATTTGAGTAATTTTCGGAGATTTTTTCTAATTTTTATGATTTTTTGAAGTTTGTTATCATAATTTAATTAAAAAAATATTTGCACTATTCAAAAAAATTCAAAAAAATTCACCAATGTGTATTGTATTTTTAAAGATCATTTCACAAAAATTCAGATAACAACGAACAAAATTACCCATTTTTCTGACATAATTTAATATTGAGGATCCTTTATTTGCAAATTTTTTGAAACCACAGACCCTGTTTTGCAAAAAAAAATTCCTCAAACCCTATTTTGCAAATGAGTGAAACCACAAGGGACTTTTTTGAAGTTTACCCTAAAATAAACTAAGCATGCAAAACAACCTAAGCATATTATTAAGTCTAAAAACATTTAAAGAAAAAGACCTAATAATAAAAGAGAAAGAAAGAAAACTTACACAGGATAGCCTCTTGCACAAGCCTCCAAACGCAGGATAGCCTTTATAAGTATCCACACAAACCCACCAACCAAAACCTCCCCGGGAGGAAGAACTAAGAAGTCTCGAGTAGTTGCTAGACCACTCCAGAAGACTCACCCGAAAATATAAACTAGAGGTACCCGAATAAATTCAGGCTCCTCAAAAATAACTTGCTCAATTACCTAAGAAAAAATATCTCGCTTAGGATTTATGCTTTGACCTTGGTGCACTTTGAAAACGAGAATAGAAAGGCATGTATATAGGCTTGGGGGAGCAAAAATGCTCCCCCTCTTTCCGATGTGACATGTGCAAAAGCACATCCCACAAGAGGGTCAGCCACAAGGTTCCAATAGGACCCGCGGCCTACCCCACCAAACAGAGCATGCAGTGCACGCTGTGTGTGCTGCAAGCTAGGTTTGCGGGCCGCCCACAAGCCCAGCTTGCGGGCTGGGCCATGCTGGGCACACCCAGCGTTGCCCAGCAGCTCTGGTGTGTCCTAGCACGTGGGTTCGCTATAGCGAGCCCACTACCCTTTCGCAGCCTATATGGTCCCCAAAATTGGGCCCCATTTCCATAGAGTCCGCCCTATGCCCCAATTGGAAAAATCCCTTATAGTCCTTTTCAAATAAATATTTATTTTTGACCCTAATAAATTAGTTACCGGTCAAAATAAATTCCTTGGTTTATTCAAACTTGATCTAATCAATTTTAACCAATTCCGTAATTTATTTATGACCCTAATTGACTAGTTACCTGTCAAAAATAAATCCTTGGTCCAACAAAATAATAATCTAATTATTATCATGTTATATTTTTGTAATAGAATAAATCTATTAGTTCTTTACTCAGTCCGATGAAGGTCCAATGTGTGTGACCTTATAGGATCCCGAAGTATTGAGCTTCTAAGGCTTAACAAACCCTTGTTCTAATGGAACCATTGGCTCGATATTCTAGACCGTGAATAGAACTCGATTAACTTAAATTACTGTAGTATGCCTCTAGCAAGGGTCTACCATCCCCCATTACTCGGAACGTCATTTATGATTATAACTTAATCCCGGTTAATGCAATAGTTATCCAGTGCGATAAATTCCTTCCATTCTTTAATATTAATACCATCTAGTTTATAGGGTTTGGTTAAAGTGTTAACCCATTAATAGCGAGGTTGCTCCAAGCTATCCCAGCAGTTTACTTGTTACCGAAGTATATTGCCTTTTACCATAGTGTGTTTGACTAGAAACCATTTTTTATCAAACACATACTCTGATTAGAGGCTTATGGCAATCATCACTTCAACAAGTGGCCAGGTACAACTCCTTAACATATCCGGAGCAATGGATTCTTTCCGACTACTCAGCTTACCAACGTACTGTCATCACTATACCCATAATCACCAGTAACACCCTAAATTAATGAGTGCATAGTAATGACCCAAAGTATTGCAATAGTACCACACAAGGTAACTAGTATCTCAAGTGTAAGGACATTTGCAAAGCTTATTGCATGAAAATAAACACTAACACATTGATATATATACCAAGTGTCTATCTTTCTGCGGTCTCCAATATATATCCCAGATATATCCATGTGTCAAACTTAAGGCACCACCTTCAGTCCTTAGGAGATTAACTGCTTAGACCCTTTCAAAGAAAGTTGACCACATGCTAGTCTTTCCGCTTCATCAATATCCTTTCTTGATGAAACTATGACTAGGGATAGTTTAGGCATAATCATAATTGCACATGAAGGGGGTTCCACCAAATATAGTCCAACTATAATTTCTCTGACTTCATGCTATGATATGTCAAGGACTTTGCATACATACATCAATGAATATATATATATATATATATACACACACACACACACACAAGCACATTGATATGAATAAAAGATTAAATGCGTTTATTGATTAAACAATTTATTCGTACTATTACATAATTAAGATATATCGCCCTAATTGCCTTGAGGGCATACATCATATCCAACATGAGCGCTCCATTCGGCGTTATGATGATGACCCCCAATCCAGCCCCTTGCCTGTTAATGGCGCCATTGAAGAACATGGACAATTTTCCGGGATTCCCCGTAGTGGTTGCAAAACATTCATCAGGAAATTCTAGGTCTTCCTATTCTCCTTCGAGCGGCTGATTTGCTAGGAATTCGGCTACTGCTCTTCCTTTGATGGTTTTCCCAATGACGTACTCGATATCAAATTCTGACCGTAATAAGAGCCATTTGGCCAATTTCCTAGTTATTAAGGGAGCCTAGCACAAATACTTCATCGGATCCACTTTCACGACCGCTTGAATTCTGTATGATTGGAAGTAATGCCTGAGCTTCTTGGTGAGCCAGACCATGGCGGAAGAAGTTTTCTCCATGATGGTGTATCGAGTTTCGTATTCCAGCAATTTCTTGCTGAGGTAATAAACTGTGTGTTCCTTCTTATCTTCATGTTCTTGAACCAACATAGCCCCCACAAATGTCTCTTCTATTGCTAAGTAGAGAATAAGTGGCTCTCCGAGAATTGGCGGCTTCAATACTGGAGGGTTTATTAGGTAAACTTTAATTCTATCAAAGGCTTTCTGACATTGGTCGTTCTAATCTATTAGTTATTGCTTCCTCAAGAGTTTGAAGATAGGCTCACACGTGGTGGTTAACCGTGCTATAAAACAACTGACGTACTGATGTGACGTCGAATATACATTTCTTCAGGTTAAGACAAAGATTGTATTTCTCTATCCTCATGAGGAATTGATCTAACAATGTCGGGTGCTCTTCTGGCATGGCAAATTTTACAAGCATGTCATCTACATAGACCTCAGCTTCTTTGTGGATTAGGTCATGTAGCAACATTGTGACTGCTCCTTGGTAGGTCGCCCCTATGTTTTTGAGTCTGAAAGGCATCAACCTGAAATATTAGGTTCCCCATTCTGAGATGAATGCAGTTTTGAACTTGTCTATTATGCTGGTCCCTATAAGGGTTTAAGTTTGGTCAGAGGGAGGTGAATGACCCTTTTTCGGGGAACTAATAGACTTTAAAAAGTCTAAGTCTAGCGTGTTTGATTATAATCCAGAGGATGGATCCGTATAATGCAAGTATGACAATATAATGCAATAAATATAAAGTTAAAGAATCAAACATAGTGATTTATACTAGTTCAGCCCCGCCTATGTCCAGTCCCCAGAGTTTCCTTCCTCCCAGCTTTTCCACTAGTGGATTCCTTTCTAACTGGCAGTAATCAAGCCTTACAGATTATCTCCGGATGGTACCCCTTCCGGATGTAGGATATACCACTAGAAGCACTAACTCCTAGCTAAGTCCTTTTCTCTTTTGCAAGATATACCACTTAGACTTCTACCCCGAATCTAAGCTGAGTCCTACAGGGAGATCCCACTCAAAGCACCTACTTCAAGCTATATCCCAATCTCACTACTCACCCAAGTAGGAGATCTTTTGCACTTTGGTTTTTAACAAAGGTTTTGGTTTTAGACTTCCTTAATTTTATAACTCACTTAGGAATCCTTACAAATTGGTTTTGAATGATTTGGTTGTTGGAGGGATTTGTGAACCTGATTGCTTTCTAGCGAGTTCTCTTCTATATGCTCTTGTGAAATCAACTAGCACCTTCTCAACTTGTGAAGCTCCCCTTTCATAGGCTTGGATCATAAATGTAGCTGTTGTGGGTTAGTGAGCTGTAATTAATCTTCACCGTTGATCAAGTAAGATGTGGCGCTTTCAGAGCAGTTAATCAATCCGTTAGATAGTAATTTGATCCATTTGAATCCTTGCGATTGAGGCTGTGAAGATGTCAGTGATTATTTTCCTTGTTTTTTAGTGTCACACCAACTTTTATACCATTAGCTTTTGGGTGAGAGCTCCACGTGCCTCCTTATTAGTTTAGGCGAAAAAGGTTATTTCCTTTTTTCTGTCCCGTGTTAGTCCTTTTGTCCTTTTTCTGAAAAGTGCGAGCTGTCTCTTTTGTCTTGCTTATGGGGAACGGATCTTTGACTTTATAGACCGAAAGATGGAGGGAAAAAGTTATAATTGAAACTTTTCCCATTGTCTTAATATCTGTGTTTTTCGGATGTCTTCAGACTCAGTATCACCGGATCTGTCTTCTTCCAGATGCTTGTGCAATAAATTCTTCCAGATGCTGATCTTGAATGATTCAAAGTTTGTTTCCTTTCCAAACTTTAACCGGATGCTTCCATTAATGCTTAGGCATTTGTCTTCACTTGTATTTGACACTGGATGATTTGGATTTGTGTCCAAATGTAATTACTTAGGTTCTTTTATACTTAGGTGTTTTGTTTTCTTCAAACCTGATCCGGATTGATTGTGTTCCGGATCATTGTTTCCCAACAATCTCCCCCATTTATTGGAAACAAAAACCTTAGACAACTAAGCACAATGAAAGGAGTTTATATGAGCTCAGTATGCTTTTTGATACTTAGTCATTTACAAATTTTACTCCCCCAAAATCTAAGCATCCCACTCCCCTAATATTTTTACATATTTGGCTTCTATATTTTTGAAGTACAATTACAGATTATACTTAGAAGCATTTTTATATAAATGTGTTTCACTATATATATATATATATACTTCTGTTGTTAATAATGGTTAACATCAATAAAGTTTAGAATTACATATACAGAGTACATATAAGTGAAATTTTTTGAAGCTAGCTATTACAAGATTTTTACATAATATCAATAGCTAACTACACATTTACCTATCTATGTCCATATCCTCTCCTCCATTGCTGGTTAAGCTTTTCTCCCCCTTATTGTTTTCATCTTGTTGGGGGTCTATTAACATGTATAATCTCTTCTCCCAGCTCTTCTTCCATGCTTCTAAGTAGATGGAGTAATCTGCATTACCTTGGGAGCGTTTCTCAAAAATGGTTTCAACAGTGGCCGAAAGAAGTTGATAGAGCTTTAGAAATGCCCAGAGCTCTTTGTAGGACTTTGTCATGTCCGAAATCATCGTAAGTTCATGGGCTTGACCTTCTTTATAAAAATAGGGAAACATGCACTTAAGAAGAGTTAAGCTGCACGTGTACCCAAAGAATCTAGTGTCGCTAATGTGCTTGGCAAGATCATTAACAACTGGAATGACAAGACTGTCTTGGGTGGAGGAGGATCCGGACGAGGAGTGAGATAGATTAGCCATTTTTGACTTTAAAGCTTCAATATCATAGCAGATATCTCTCCAGACATTGTGGATACTGGTGTTAAGCATAGTAAGATCCTTGTGGAAAGCCTCTTTAAGAGCTTTAATCTAGTCCTTCATTCTAGATGAATGGCTTCCACTGTCCTCACTTATCTTATCCACCTGCTTCTTTAGTAACTTTGGAAGAGCATCATTAAGGAAATTTGTGATTATTTCTTATATAGCTTGATGCTCTTCATTTAACAGTTTCAGTGCAAAAGCAATATGCCCTTCACCTTCTGTAACAACTTCCGGAATGAATTTTAGCAAGCTTTCAAACTTGTTATCAGTGTACTCCTTAAGCTTAGTAGACAGATCTGTGGAAGAGGATGTGATCTTGTCCAAGATTGTAGCATAGTTGTTTGTGGCCACTTGTTGGCCTAATCTGCAGATCTGTTAGTTCTGGCAATGTTTGTGTTTATTTGCTCAAGGATTGGTTTGACCTTGGCAAGAGAGACTTCTGCTACCAAATCAGCAGTGAGAAAGTCCTCCACTTTCTCTGCTACTTTCTTGACATCCCTCTTAATCACTTCAAGTTCCTTCTTCAAATCTAGAGGCTAGAATTCTTCAAGAAGTACCTTTTCTATAGCTTTCAAGTGTTTGCAGATGTTTCAGAGGCTTTTTTTGATGTAGCTCTCGTCTTGTTCTTCATAAGTAGCCTCTTGTAGAATCTTGAGTGTTGTGGATATCTTTTTAGCTTATTTTCGATTTCCATCTATAGCATGTATTCTGATTGAGCTTGCTAGTGGAGTTTTGGATTCAAAGCTGCTTCCAGTCTCATCAAATCTAGATGTTTCTACCTCAATAGATTCTTCTTCTTCTTTTTCCTTCTCTTTTTCCAACCGATCCTTCGGACTTGCCTCGCCCTTTGAGTCCACTCTAGGAGTGTTCTCGTTGGATCTCAGACTGTGTCCCTCCTCCGAAATGGTGTCTTCCAGGTTAGACTCATCATCCTTAGATACATTTGGAGACTTTGTATCTAAGTTGTCCCTATTTTCAACTACTGTTTTAGCACTAGCAACAATGTCAACATTAATATCGAATGATAGAGATTTTGGCATTACCTCTGTGATTTGTGCTTGATCTGGGTTGGTTTCATTGTCTCTTCTATCTTCATCAATTTCCACCTCAACCCACAATTTTATTATCTCTTCTATCTTCATCAACTTCCAACTCAACCCCTGAATGACTGGTAATGTACTCAGTCACCCCTACCAATGCCTGTAAAGGACTTGCTACTACAATCATCTCTTATCCCGAAATGGTGGAATTATCCTCACCATTCCCTTGAGCTTCCTTCTTAGCACTTTATAGTTCCACAACTTCTGGGTTCACATCCAGCAGGTTTTAAGGAAGAGGTCCAGATCTAGCTTGGAAATTAAATAGGTCCTCATCCTGGTACTTTGCTTCTTTAAAGAGCCCAGATCCCTTAATGATATAAGGATTGGTGGACTATGTGATTCTGCTACACTAAATGAGCCTTCAGGTCCCTCTTTTATCAAAAGACTGATCTTCAAATTATCTTTTACAACGGACATCATCTTACCAAATTGGGGATCTTCTCAGAATATGTTGTCTTTCGGTGTTGGCCTTTTGGTGAATTGGACAACTTCTTTTCTGTTTCCTACTTTAACTAGAGTGGTGATTTTGGGAGTTGGTTCTCTTATGGTTATACCGGCAGCTGGTTTCTGGATTAGGAGCTTTGCTCTAGCTTTTTTTGCCTTCAAGGCTTCTATGAATGTTAAGCCCCTCTTACTGAGTTGCTTTTTGGGGGAAGGTTCCCCATCTCTTGTTTCTTCACTGTTAAAATCATTCTCTTCTATTAGCATGTCTCTTAAGTTCCTTTTTTACCCTTTTTGATACCCTTCTCTGATTACAGCAGCAGCCACTATAATAGTTTCTTTTGCTTCCTGCTCACATACTGATTTCTTCACTTTATCTACGGCTTTAAATAGCCTTCCTCTTGGCTTTTTGGCTGCAGATTTGGCCATAAATTGGGTTAAGGATAGAGTATCCTCATTAACTTCCCCAGCCGAAACTAGGACAAGTTCCTTCTGTGCCTTTGGCTTGGTGGTTCTTGCTTTCTTAGGAACAAGAGCCACTTTCATAGGACCCACGGCTTTTCTAGCCCTACTCTTCTTATCATCCCTTAGCTTATTAGCTTTTTCTTCGTTTTAGGTCTCCCCAAAGCTCAGCTTTTTGAAATTCTTTTCTAGAATTTCCTTTCCGATTACTGACTTGAATTCGGTTAAGTTTACTTCGTTGGCGATTAGAATCCGGGTGATAAGTGTGCCGTGAGAATTCTCGTGCTGCCTTAGGTTGTGGATGATCAGTACCAGTATGTTAACCACTCTACTCTCCACTAAGTATTGTAATACACAATGTTGGAAGGATGACACTATGGTCAGAGAGCCCTTCCAGATAAGTACTAATTTGGTAAGTGCGTGCTGGGCGTATCTTGGCACTCCCAGGAAGTATGTTGATTATTTGTCCCCAAATAGTTGGGATGCAGCCACATCTAGGGATTGTATTTCACTTGCTACCCATCCCCATCAACTTGCAGTTGGACCCCATCATTCTTCACGTTTAAGAATTTTTCAAATGACTCCGGAGTGATCATAATTAGCTTTCCTTGAACTTGTGTTCTCAGAGCATCATGGAAGGAGTGGGCTCTGAGATTATCATAGCACTCTCTTACTAAATCCGGATAGGTAGGGCACTCGATCTTGAGGAAATCACCCAAGTGTTGATCTTCTATGAGTTTGGAATAAGGGTCAGTTTTAAATAGGAAGTTATCTCCTAAATAGTTGTGGGATTATAGAGTCAGAAGGTTCAAAGTTTATGAGGGTGAAATCTTTGTCGTTGAGAGTAGATTCATCAACAAAGTTCTTTTGGGGAAGTAATTTGGGTCCTTTACTAGTCATGATTGTAGCCATTTGAGAGATTGAAAGAAATAGACATACCCTCCGGAAGGAAATTTGAAGCAGAAATTTGAAGTGTTTATATAGATTCTTCAATGTGACGGTATTTTAGTAATTCAAACACCGATAAGTTTGGCTGGATTGATGACATAGCAAATTGATTTTTAGGAGAGAGGTAAATTTTGTTAAACCGGAGAATGGGAACGATTTATTTTGAAAACCAACTATTGAATTTACCGCGCGTGTAAGAGCCAATAAACATTTGAAATTTAAAAAGCAGACAATTACTTTTCATGCTCTTTTACTGCTATATATCATTCTTGTCTGCTGATGTGGCAATGTTCCATTCGGAGTAGAGCTTTCTTCAAATCTTTTTCGCTTCTGGATTTCTTGTCTTGCCAGGGATTCAAACTGACCTTGGACAGTCTTCCGGATTTTCTTTAAATTAGATTAGACATCCCAATTGAGTCCCTTAGCTTGCCAAAATTGATCTTTACTTAATGGCTTAGTAAAGATATATGCTCTTTTTTCATTGGTTGGAATGTATACCAAGGCAACATCCTTCTTCATCACATGATCCCAGATGAAATGATGCCTTATGTTGACATGCTTCATCCTGCTGTGGAGTACTGGATTCTTTGACACATCAATGGCACTCTTGTTGTCACACATAACATCCACACATCCAGATTGAACTCTATAATCTTCTAGTTGTTGCTTGATCCAGAGGAGTTAAGCCACACAACTTCCAGCTACCAAATATTCTACTTCTGTAGCAGATAAAGCAACTAAAGTTTACTTCTTGCTGTACCATAAAACTAAGCAATCTCCAAGGAAATGGCAACCTCCGGATGTACTCTTCTTTTCAAGAGTGTCTCTGCCATAATTTGCATTAGTGAAGCCTTGGAGTGTGAAATCTCCATTACTAGGATACCACAATCCAACTTCAGTGGTTCCTAAGAGGTATCTAAGAATTCTCTTAACTGCCTTGAGTTGAGAATCCTTAGGATTGGCTTGGTACCTTACACAGTAATAGACTACATAGTGTATGTCAAGCCTGCTTGCTGTCAAGTATAGAAGTGAACCAATTATTCCTCTGTATAGCTTTTGATTAACATCTTCCCCATTACAATCCTTGGATAGAACTGTATATGATCCCATTAGAGTAGACATTGATTTGCTCTTGTCCATTTCAAACTTCTTCAAAATTTCCTTGGTGTACTTGGATTGATTAATGAAAATCTCATCTGGACTTTGCTTGATTTGCAAACCAAGGAAGAAGTTTAGTTCTCCCATCATGGATATCTCGAATTCCTTCTGCTTTTGTAAGCTGAATTCTTCACACATTTTCTCATTTATTGCTCCAAATATGATGTCATCCACATATATTTAGACTAGAATGATATCATCCTTCTTCTTCTTTATGAAGAGACTTGTGTTTGCTTTTCCCCAGATATATCCCTTGGATATGAGAAATGTTGTGAGTCTCTTATACTAAGCTCTTGGTGCTTGCTTCAATCTATAGAGAGCTTTCTTCAGTTTATAGACATGATCTGGATGCTTTGAATCTTCAAATCTGGGTGGCTGCTTCACATAGACTTCTTCCTGGATAACTCCACTGAGATGCACTTTTGACATCCATTTGGGATAGTGTAAATCCCATGAATGAAGCAAAAGTATATAGAATTCGGATTGCCTCCAGTCTTGCTACAGGGGCAAATGGTTCTTCGAAGTTAATCCCTTCCTATTGACTATAGCCTTGGGCAACTAATATTGCCTTATTTCTCACCATAACTCCAGATTTATCTAGCTTGTTCCAGAGTACCCATTTAGTGCCAATGATTGACTTTCCCTTTAGAGGTGCCACTAGATCCCACACATCATTCTAGGTGAATTGATCTAGTTCTTCTTGCATTGCCATCATCCAGCTTTCATCTCTTTCAGCATCTTGAAATTTCTTTGGCTCAACGAGAGAGATAAAAGCAGCATAGCTCATCATCCTATTGACTTTTCCTCCGGTTCTGACTGGATTTTGGACATTATCCAAAATAGCTTCAACCGGATGATTTCTGTGAGTCCGGATTTCCCTTTGTAAGCCTTCATATTGGATTGGTGGTTGTTCCACCTCTGTCTGAACTACTCCTTCTTGGCCTTTATTAAAGTCAATCTCTTGTGGGTTGAGATTAACTTATTATACTTCTAGATCAAAAGAGATTCCTTTATCTTCTTTTTGTACTTCTTTATTTAGAATGAATCAGGAATTTCAGCTTCCTTCTTTTCTCCAGATTTTTCAGCTTCTGGAATTAGATCTTCTAGAGTGGAACTTCTTTTGCCTGCATGGTTAGTCTCATCGAAATCAACATGTATAGACTCAACCACAGTTTAGGTTTGTTTGTAGAAGACTCTGTAAGCCTTACTATGTGTTGAGTAGCCAAGGAAAATTGCTTCATCAAACTTAGGATCAAATTTTCCTAGTTGCTCTCTATCATTTAGGATGAAGCATTTACATCCAAATGCCTTAAAGTACCCAATTTTGGGTTTTCTTCCCTTCCAGATTTCATAGGGGGTCTTTTCTATGGTCTTTTTAATCAGAGCTCTATTTAAAATATAACATGTTGTATTTACGACCACACCCTAAAAGTATTTTGGCAAATAATTCTCACTTATCATTGGTCTAGCCATCTCAACTATGGCCCTATTCTTTCTCTCAACAACTCCATTCTGTTGACGAGTATGAGGGGTAGAGAAGTTATGTTCAATGCGCTTGGAGTCACAAAATTCAGCAAAATGCTTATTTTTGAACTCACCACCATTATCACTCCGGATGCGTGCAATGCTTATGCCCTGTTCTACTTCTATCTCGATGAATGTTTTTGAGAATTGGTCAAAGGCCTCATCTTTGCTTGCTAGCAAGAGAACCCAGGTAGAGCGAGAATAATCATCCACAATCACCATGGTTTATTCTCTTCTACCTGAACTCAATGGTTTAATTGGACGAAAGAGATCAATATGCAAGAGCTCAAGTACCCTTTTGGAAGGAATGTAGGACATGGAAGGGAAACTTTTCTTATGCTATTTACTTAGTTAACATGCAGTGCATAGATGATCCTTATCAAAAGCAACCTTAGGCAAACCCACCAATTCCTTTTTGGCTAGTTTGGACAGGAGGTTCATGCTAACATGTCCCAACCTCCGATGCCATAGCCATGATTCTTCTTCTTTAGACACCAAGCGGATATTCTTTTTCTCATTTTTAATGCTAATGGAATAGACATTGTTTACTCTAGGTGTATATAGAATGAGTTGATTAGACTTATTATCATAGATTGAGCAGCCTTTGAAATTAAATGAGACTTTTCTTCCTTTGTCACAGAGTTGGGATACACTTTGTAAGTTGAACTTTAGTCCATCAATCAGTGAGACATCTTCTATTTTTAATTTAGATCCAATGGTTCCATGTCCAATGATCTGTCCTTTTTTATTATCACCAAATCTCACTTTACCTCCCTTCTTTCGGTCAATGTGATGAAGGCCTTCTCATCACCTGTCATGTGCCTTGAGTATCCACTATTAATATACCAAGTGTATTTATCTACTGTGGATCTAAGGCATACCTGCAAAATAGATCAAGTGGGTTTGGGTACCCAATCAGATTTGGGTCCTCTCGGTTATCAACCATTTTAGGCCAAGGATTGACATCATAATAACCATTTTTAAATCTATATAATATAGTAATATGATTGTTTCTCCCACAAAACTTGCACCCTGAGATAGGTCTGTTCTGTTCCTGCTTCTTTTTGATCTTTTTAAGATCCTCCTTCCTATAGTTCCCTTTGTATCCAGTTTCTTGTACACTTGTAGATGGTCTGGTGTGTATCTGGAAGTTGGTTGGAGGTGCAACTTTTTCTGCATAATCTCTTCTTTGTTTAGCAGGTTCCTAATTGTAGGCTACCTTACCCTTTCCTTTTTGTTCAGTAGTGTATCTTTGAGCTTGGGGTTGCCTGCTGACCTCCTTCACTTCTTAGTTGGAAGGTTTTAGATTTCTTTTGGAAGCTTGAGGTTGATTCCTTTGTGTATTCTGCCTTGGATTTTTCCTTCTATGTGGAGGATCAGATCTCCATCCGGAGGCCTCCTTTATCAAGGCTATTTCTTTATCCAGCCCAATCAGATTGGCACTTAGCATTTGCACTTTATTCTTCAGGTAGTTCTACTCAACTTCATCAATGTGCTTTGTTGTTCTTATCAAGTTGACATCTTGTGCCAATGCTTCAATATCCTCAGCGATTTCCAACACTTGTCTTCTGAAGGATTTGATTGCTTTTGTGTTCTTCTTCACACTCTTGATCAAAATAGCTAAAGCTCTAGCAAGGTCAAAGTTAGAAGTAGAATTAGAATAAGAGTTTACCTCAGTATTTGCTGTTTCTGATTCTGACTCTTCGATTTGTATTGTATCTTGCTTAGAGACATTCTTTCCAGATTGCTCTACTTCCGGATCAGTCAGTGCCATGAATGCACACTTGGCAGTTTCTTCTTCTTCTATTGAAGATGAACTGCTACTTTCCTCACTATTGCTCTAGGTAGCCACTATTGCCTTCTTCTTGTGCTTCTTGGTTCTTTTAAGCTTAGGGCATTTGATTCTAAAGTGGCCTTTCTCCCTACATTCAGAATAGGCAGCTTCTTTTTTCAGATCCTTTTTTTCATCCAGATTCTTTCTAGGCCTATCTCTTCTGGATGTGCCTTCCCTTGGTATTTGGGATTCAAATTTTTTGGACTTACTCCTTTCTTTCTTTTGTATGAGCCTGTTGAGCTGTCTAGTTAATAGATCTAGTTGCTCCTTGGTACTTTGAGATTCTGTGACTTGCTCTTCTTCTTTGAATGGAGCTGATCTAGTGGAATAGCTTTCTTTTTCTCTTCAGCCTTCTTCTCATGTTGGCTATATCTTTCCAGAGATAGCTCTTAAGTCAAGAGATTGCCAATAAGCTCATCACAATTGTAGAAGTTTAGGTCATGAGCTTCCTTAATAGCAGTCTTCCTGTTATCCCACTCCTTGGTGAGACTCCAGAGTACTTTCTTCACCATATCTACTTCTGATATCTCCTTTCCCAACCACTTCATCTCATTCTCTAGATTTCTATATCTAGTGTTCATGCTGCTGATGGACTCCATAGGCTCCATCTTGAAAGTTTCAAGCTTTTATTGAAGTAGATCTATTTTGGCTTCTTTGACTTTGTTTATTCCCTCGTAGGTCACTTCCAGTTTCTGCCAAATTTCTTGTGCAGTCTTACTTACGGATATTCTGTTGAATTCAGCTGTAATAAGAGCACAATGAAGCATGTTAATAGCATTTGCATTTTCACGCAATCTTTTATAATCATTCTCATCCCATAAGCTCGAGGGCTTGCAGGTGGTTAAACCATCTACCTCATGTGTAGGCTCATATAGACCATCTTTACTAGCCATCCATGCCATCATGCTTTGAGCCTGAATGAAATTCTTCATCCGATTTTTCCAGAATGTGTAGTGTTCACCGGTGAAGAGTGGAGGATGGGTAATAGACATACCCTCCAGAAGGAGCTGTGAGTTTTGGAAACTCATTTTGATTCTTGTATCAAAATATATGGACCTTTATATCGAGATTGTTAGATCTCTAGTTTGAGCACTTGCTCTAATACCACTTGTTAGCCCCTGTGAGAGTCTGAGTTTGGTCAGTGGGGGGGGTGAATGACCCTTTTTCGTGGAATTAATAGACTTTATAAAGTCTAAGTGTCGCGTGTTTGATTATGATCTCGAGGATGGATCCAGATAATGCAAGTATGACAATATAATGCAATAAATAAAAAGATAACGAATCAAACATAGTGATTTATACTAACTCGGCCCCACCTACATCGAGTCCA
The DNA here is from genome assembly GCA_947683365.1 of Euphorbia pulcherrima. Lineage (NCBI taxonomy): Eukaryota > Viridiplantae > Streptophyta > Magnoliopsida > Malpighiales > Euphorbiaceae > Euphorbia > Euphorbia pulcherrima. Next base: position 60,290,274 of record CANTUS010000004.1, on the reverse strand, counting down.
CCTACATCGAGTCCCCAGAGTTTCCTTGCACCGAGCTTTTCCACTAATGAATTCCTTTCTAACTGGCAGGAATCAAGCCTTATAGATTGTCTCTGGATGGTAACCCCTTCCAGATGTAGGATATACCACTAAAAGCACCAACTCCTAGCTGAGTCCTTTTGTCTATTATAGGGTATACCACTTAAACTTCTACCCCGAATCTAAGCTGAGTCCTACAGGGAGATCTCACTCAAAGCACCTACTTCAAGCTATATCCCAATCTCACTACTCACCTAAGTAGGAGATCTTTTGCACTTTGGTTTTTAATAAAGGTTTTGGTTTTGGGCTTCCTTAAGTTTATAACTCACTTAGGAATCCTTACAAACTGGTTTTGAATGATTTGGTTCTTTTAGGGATTTGTGAATATGATTGCTTTCTAGCGAGTTCTCTTGTATATTTTCTTGTGAAATCAACCAGCATCTTCTCAACTTATGAACCTCCCATTTTGTAGGCTTGGATCATAAATGTAGCCATTGTGGGTTGGTGAGCTAAAATTAATCTTTACCATTGATTAGGTAAGATGTGGCACTTTCAGAGCCGCTAATCAATCCGATAGACAGTAATTTGATCCATTTGAATCCTTGGGATTGAGGCTGTAAAGATGTCAGTGATTGTTTTCCTTATTTTTTAGTATCACACCAACTTCTATACCATTAGCTTTTTAGTGTGAGCTCCACGGGCCTCCTTATTGGTCTAGGTGAAAAAGGTTGTTTCCCTTTTCTGTTCGGTGTCAGTCATTTTGTCCTTTTTTTGAATAGTGCAAGTTGTCTCTTTTGTCTTGCTCACGGGGAAAGGATCTTTGACTTTGGAGACCAAAAGATGGAGGGAAAAAGTTGTAGTTGAATTTTTTCCCATTGTCTTGATATCTGAGTTTTCTGGATGTCTTCAGACTCAGTATCACCGAATCTATCTTCTTTCGGATGCTTGTGCAATCAATTTTTTTGGATGTTGATCTTGAATGATTCAAAGTTTGTTTCCTATCCAAACTTTAACTGGATGCTTCCATTAATGCTTAGGTGTTTGTCTTCACTTGCCTTGGACTCTGGATGATTTGGATTTTTGTCCGAAAGTAATTACTTAGGTTCTTTTATACTTAGGTGTTTTGTTTTCTTCAAACCTGATCTGAATTGATTGTGTTTCGAATCATTATTTCCCAACAGATTACATTCATGAGGATCTGGTGATATCTTGAAAATCCATCCATAAAGGAATACATGGCTGCTCTTGATGCGATGTCTACCAGAACATCAATGTGTGGTAGTGGGAAATGGTCCTTAGGGTTAGCCTTATTCAAGTCCCTGAAGTTGACACAAACTCAGATGTTGCTGTTGTTCTTGGGCACGGGAACGATATTGGACAGCCAAGTGGGGTACTCGATGACCTCACTGAAATTAGCCTTAATCTGTTTGGCCACTTCTAATTTGACCTTTCTGGCCCACTCAAGATGCAATCTTCTTATCTTTTGCTTTACTAGCTGAATTTTGGGTCCATGGGGATCTTATGTTTGGCGATGTGCCGATCAAGTCCTGGCATGTCTTCGTGAGACAAAGTGAAGGCTAAAACATGATTTTTGAATACTTTTATCAACTCTCCCTCTTTTTTGATGGGCAATTGATTGGAAATGTATACCATTTTTTGGTCATCTTCTGTATTTAAGTTAATTTCTTTTGTAATATTGTTATCAATGTTAAAGATTCTAGATGAATGCTGGAATGGATGCATGGAATTGTAATCAGAAACACAATCCAAATAAACAAAGTTCTTCATCTTATTATCATCATAAAGTACATTATTCATTTCAAACAAACTGGAAATGAAAATAAAAGACTCATCTTGATTGGTAGGGTTTAGCTCCGCAGCGGATGATTCTTCTATGGTAGTCGCCTTCAACAAGATGTCCTCATCATCTTCCTCCTCTACCTTTGCCTTACCTTTCATGATTTTGACCATGTCCATGATAGCTTGTCTCAAGTCGCCGCCCTTGCTCTTCACTTCCTCCACTAACTCGAGTTGTGCTTGAAGGTGTTTTGCTAGGGTGTCGAGGATCTCCTCCTCTTTACTCAGCTTTTTGACATTCTTCGGGTGTACCTATTTGTTAAACTTTATCTAATCTAGGATTTCCCTTGCATTTGGCTGATGACTCACTCCTTTCAATGCATAGGTTATGGAACTTCCACCGTGCTTGCCTTAGCTGACTATGTGTGGGAAAATCTCGAATCCCGAAACTATCTTTCCTTGGTGAGTAATAGGCCTGTCGTAGGGTTGTTGCAACTTTCTTTAAAAGACCGTCTTATAGCCAATTCTTTTACAGCCTATGTAACCTAGTCCTGTGGGCTTCCACTCTCTAACCCCTATATTGAAGGTTGACATTCCCTGTTTATGGGCACCTAATCCCTTGCTAAGAGTGTGGTGCTTTTACATGTATCCCTGAATCCATGGGCCCCAGTGCACTTCTGATTGCTTGTTTGATTCTTGGCCAATTGTGGCTATAGTAAATCCTTTCATATGGTTTTCTTCCATTTTTAGCACTGCTACCGCTGAAGCCTCATCAGCCTCTAAAGTGACAACCTTTCTATGGAATAGGATTTTGACTTTCTAGTGAAGAGTGGATGGAACCCCTCCCAGAGCATGGAACCATGGCAGATCGAGCAGCATAGAGAATGTCACTGGGATGTCTATGACTGTGAAAAGCACTATAAATGAGATTTCACTAATGGTAACTTTAGCTTTGAATGTGCCAATGACGGTCCTTTTGGAGTTGTTGTAGGCCTTGATGACTGTCATGGATCTCTTTAAGTCCCTCTTGGTTAGTCTTAGGATTGGCAGCATATCCGTAGGATAGACATTCAGTGATGACCGTCAACTATCATTATATAGGGCATGATATGTCCGAAGACACTAGCCTTTAAGTAGAGAGCCTTATTATGGCAAATGCCTTTATCCGGTAGATCCATGCTCAAGAAGAAAATATCAGGGATGACAGTTCTAGTCTCATTGTTAAGTAATGCACAGACCTGTTCTGGTGATGTTAGGGGAGATGTTTTGATGTTCATCAGCTTTTTGACAATAACAAGCCTATGATCTTGAGAACCAAGGAGTAGGTCCTAGATACTCATCTTAGTTGTAGTGGCTTTTAATTGATCCACAATTGGGCTTTCTATCTGTTTTGAGGGCTTAACAAAAGTCGGAGGTGCCAAAGGTTCCGACCTTAGCAAGGTTGAGGCTACTGACCCAGTGACTTTGCCTCCTTTGGTGATAGGACTAACAACTCGGGGTGGCGAGTTTGTTGTTTCAAAGACCTCAAATTCATCAAAGTCTTCATGAAGCGGTATTTCTCCCAAGTCAATCGGCTTATTTACATAGGTTAGTACTTTTGTGGCGAAGGGCCATTCCATGAAAGGAACCTTTTCAGGCTGCTTTTCTGGAATGACGGGGTTCTCTTGCAGTATTTGGCACAAGATAAGATTGGACTCTTGTCTGATCATGAGGATGGACAAGGAAGCCCCACCAGTTAGTTCTTCTTCATCAAGCATATCTGGCGCATCATCGTAGGTGATTTGCCTATCGCTATATTTATTTATGTACCACAGGTATTCCCTGGCTTATTTCATTGATATGGGACACATAGCGTTGGTCGCTTCCCACTCCCAGTACTGCAAGGGGTTCCTATGTGCATCTAACTCAGGGGTTGAGTTTTCTGGTGGATCAACCCATGTGAAGTAGTCGATGAATTACCTAGCCAAAATATTCTAGAATGACTTCTGGTAAAATGTTAGCCCTTCATACCAAATGATCACCTTTTCTCGGAGAGTCCAGCGGAACCTTTTGGGCTGATGGTCATAGTGAATATACCCGACGTTCATCATTTTCATAAATTCACATATATAAGGTGTGGCATTGTACTTCCATCGCAAAATATAGGATAAACTTCCCTCAAGTCTACAATTTGGATCTAACAACTAGCTTGAGCTTACTCATTTTCAGCGCAGATCCTCTCCATGATGTATTCCTGAGAAGATTCTTACCCCCATTCTCAGATCATACTAACAATATGTTCGCTACCTAAGTCAAAGTCCGTAAAATCACCAGAGTCATCACTCGCCACTGACCATCATAATCGACCATCACACCATTGGGGAAGGGAGCCTCATATTCAAAGTCACCTGGTAAGTTATTTTGCTTGTCTCCTAAAAAGACCTCTGATTCATACCCCAAGTTATCTGCTTCACTTTCATCTTTGTGATCTGATTCGCTAGAGCCCACAAATTCTTCTACTTCTTCGTCTGAATCTTCGAAAGGTTGTGGCTCAAAAACCCAATTTGGCGCTTGCTGAGCTGGGATATCGTCATCAAAATCTTCCTCTAGATCTTCTTCAGGATCTTCTTCAGGATCTTCCTCAAAATCCTCCTTGGGATCTTCCTTAGGATCTTCCTCTGGATCTTCATCGGCATTTATTCCAGCCTTGACTCCCACAATGGCTACACAAAAGTCGGACACTATGGCTTGTATGCTAGCGAATATTTCCTCTACATGGGTACCATATGCCATAATGTCGGCACGGATTCCTTCAAATGGGTCTCATGTACCATCATCTAGATCCAGGCCGAGATACCTCTGCTGGTCTTCGTGGCTGTTCTACGCCTGCTCAGGATCATACAACTCCTGGGTTTCTAGATGTGCTGCTCTGGAGGAGCTACCAAATTCAAACAAACTTGTTCCGTCGTAGTTTGGACTCATGTAATCCGGGGGAGTGTACATAGGAGGTTATGGTGGAGGGATATCCTGCCAGCCAGTATTATGTCGGCCTACTTGTGGTGTCAACCACCAACAGAGTGCATTCAAGTAAGGTTGAGTTGCCCTAAAGTAGTGGAGGAAAGATCTCTCCATAAAGTACCTATTCCAACGTCCTTCGAGTGGCATCATGTCGTACCACTCTATGGATGGGCCTTCTAAGAATCTAGGGAATTGAGGTGCAAAACCCATCATAGCTATTCCTTGTTCCTGCATAAATTGAAGGAATTATTCTACATGTTCATTCAGGTCAGAGTCTCCTCGGTATATGAGGTGTGGTGGCACTTGGTATTGATCCAACCCTTCTCTCCTCACTCTGAGGACGTACTAGTCAACCATGTAGATGATATCTACGTTATCAAAGTTCATATTATCCCCCCATCCTGGGTCATGTCGAAAGTTATCCATTACATTGATACCATATTCGTCGACTTTCATATGAATACCGATGGCATTCACCGTAGTTTGATAGTTTGGTAGGGGATTAGTCTGAGTGCTTGGTTTCTTCTCAAGCTCTTTCATTCTCCCATCGGCTATCATCTGCTATAGATCTTTTAGTAGCCGGGTGCATTCATTAGTGCAATGCCCCTTGGTCAAATAATAATCATAGAAATTGTCTTTGTCTGCCACAACAGGTGGAGCAAACGGTTTGATGCTCTGGAGTTGGTTAGACTTCCTCAGCTTGGTGAATATCTGTGATAGCGATTCCACCCATGGGGATATAGATTGATGAGTCTGCACCTAAGTGGTAGCCACAATTTTGGCCGAGGCCTTTGGGGGTTCGAAACTGCCTTCTTTAGAGGATCCACCCTTCTCCCAATATCAAGGCATAGTGTAGGCTTGCTGCTCTTGCTTCTTGGCCCTATCTTCTTCCTCATACTTTTCAAGTCTCTTGGCATAGTCTACCACATCATTGAAGGTGTTGAATCTTTCCATTTTCATTTTATCCCAATATTTCGGGCTAGAGCCTTTGACAAGCTTTACTATCAAGGTGTCTTGGTCAGGTGCCCCAGTTACAAGTAGACGAATAGCCATCCACCTCAGGTGAAATTCTTTGAAGGACTCATTTGTTCGTTGCTTGATTCTTTCAAGGTCTTGCAAAGTAGTCTTGACCTTTAGATTGAAGGCATAATTCTCCAGGAATGCCAAGCATAGCTTCCTCCAATCAGATTTCACATCTATTGGCATTCTCATATACCACTCAAAGGCGGGTCCTAGTAGAGTAGCTTGGAATAGATTGACTATATGAACTTTAGGGATGTTCATGCTAGTCATGATCCGAAGATAACTTTCCACATGCGAGTGAGGAGGTCCAGTACCAGCATACGAGGCCATATAAGGCATCACAAAGTTAGCCGAAAGGGTTAAAGGGCTTCTGATTCCTTTGGTAAGAATCGGTCGATATCCACATACTGCTCAATGGAGGGAGCAATAGATTTGTCTTTGGTGGGGGACAGCTTCTCCATATCTGCCATCTTTTCTTTGAGTGTCGTTATTTCTGCCTCCTGTTCCTGGGTTTTTTGAGAATTAGCAACGCTCAGCCTTTCCCATACATCACGAAACTCCAGGGGCATCAAGAATTCTCCTGATGAACTGTCCAACTGCTCTGTCATCCGCCATTATGGCTTTAGGTTCTGGATTGGAGTAAAATCCGATCAGTGACTTTTGCATGAGATCAAGTGTTAGTAAGTGCATTGGAGGTGGCTCTAAGCTTCATTTACCTCGGCCTATGGGGATATATGAATGGATGAATGAATGAGTGAGTGAATGAATGAGTAGATATGTACAAATAATAAGGGAGTTGGGCATATGCCAATTGTTCGAGGAGCAATTGGCAAGGCTAGTATGCCATATTAGTGGAACATCACAAATATATGGTTTGAAGACCAAGGGTTTGAGTCAAATTAGACTTGATAACCCGAGGGTGAGTTGACTAGCTGGTCAAAGGCGGGTTGACTCATTGCTCTAAGGGTAAGATGACTCTCTGGTCACTCGAAAGGTTTTGACTCATTGGTCCAAGGGTGAGCTGACTCGATGGTCACTCAAAAGGTTTTGACTCATTGGTCCAAGGGTGATATGACTCTCTAGTCACTCAAAATGTTTGATTCACTAGTCCAAGGGTAAGCTGACTCGCTGGTCACTCAAAAGGTTTTGACTCATTGGTCCAAGGGTGAGTTGACTCGCTGGTCACTCAAAGGGTTTTGACTCATTGGTCCAAGGGTGAGCTGACTCTCTGGTCACTCAAAGGGTTTTGATTAATTGGTCTAAGGGTGAGCTGACTTGCTGGCAACTCGAAGGGTGTTTACTCATTGGTCCAAGGGTGAGCTGACTCTCCAGACACTCGAATAGTTTTGGCTTATTGGTCCAAGGGTGAGCTGACTCTACGGTCACTCGAAAGGGTTTTGACTCATTGTTCCAAGGGTGAGCTGACTCTATAGTCACTCAAAGGATTTTGACTCATTGTTCTGAGGGTGAGCTGACTCTATAGTCACTCAAAGGATTTTGACTCATTGGTCTAAGGGTGAGCTGACTCTTTAGTCACTCAAAAGGTTCGACTCATTGGTCCAAGGGTGAGCTGACTCGCTGGTCACTTGAAGGGTTTTGACTCATTGGTCCAAGGGTGAGCTGACTCTCTGGTCACTCGAATGGTTTTGACTCATTTCGGCTTATGGGCTGAGCCTAGGCAAACTCACTAGTCTTGGTTCATTTCGGCTCATGGCTTGAGCTTAAGTGGACTCACTCGTCTCTGTTCATTTTAGCTCACGGGTTGAGCCTAAGTGGAGTCACTGGTCTCGGTTATTTTAGGTTCCTATAACATAAGGAAATTAAATGGTATGGCACACATCAATGTCATGGCTGCACAAAGATGTGGTTAGTTTTCACACAATCATGATGCTTATGATGTCCGTTTTTTAGTTTATTTATATTAACTCCATTTGATTACTTCGCTTTAAAGCCAATGGGGGACTTAACGAAGTCTGCTCGCGTGCACTCAAAGTTTTTGGGTAAACCTATGGGGAAGTGTCTATGGTTCATCTATATGTGGGTTTCGGTCTCAGGATTGGGTGCAATTTTGGTACCCTGTGCCTTTGTGTACCGAGTCCTAATGGCCCTAAGCGAACCAAAGGAAACTTTTCCACATGTAATATACACAGGTAGTCTTGCCCTTAAACGAACAGGGTCCTCGTACGTTACGCAAAAGGTGTGATTGGATCCATACCCCTCAAGCCCTAAGCAAACTTGGAGATACTTTACCAAAAGACACTTAAATTGGTTTAAGGGTAAAGAATGCAGATGCTATGCAATTCTAAAATTTGTGTAATGCAGAAGTTATCACAAATTTCTTAGCTCCAAAATTTAATTTGAACATTTTAATTATTATGTCAAAAAAGAATTTTTTTTTATAAAAATCAGGTTTTTATAAAAATAAATATCCCCAATAGAGTCGCCACTATGAGCGGGCGGATGTTTTACAAGGGTTGCATGCGGGGTGCAGCGCGCATCCGGTTATGTTCGAGAAAATCCGATTTTCCTAAATGTGGTGGTTTTATAAGCCAAAAATGTGATTATATTGAGAAGTATATTTGCACATTTTATTAAGAAGGGATATTTTTAAAATAAATTTTTTTGTACTTTATTTAAAAATAAAATAGAGTCGCCACCCGGTTCAGCTCCACCAGGAATTGTGGTATACTGATCCAAAGCGGGATTTTTATACCCCAAAGAAAATGAGATTCAGAGTTCGGATATAATAGTTACTCATGTTGTTCAAATTGTTTGGATTATTTTAGAATTTTGGAATTTGTGGTAATTTCTGCATTACAATGGCTTTATTCAAGAAATAAATTCAAGAAGTAAAATGGGCATTATAACGGCTTAATAAATAGATATTTTCTACTAAAATTTCGGCAGAGCAAAGGCAGCGCTTGGGTTTTGGTCATCCTAGACCAGTCATACTCATCATAGTAACCATTTTTCTGTCTACAGATGACTATTGCATGTCCTGATTTACCACAAAAGCTACATACAGCCTTAGGATTATGCCTGCTCACTTTACTCTTTTAAGAAACCTTCTTAGAGTGGTGAGTACGGTTACTCAGAGTATCCCTATTTGGTTGAGGAGGGACTCGCACCTTTTTCAAAGTTGTTAATTCAGCAGCTAACTCATTCATTTGCTTAATGAGCTTGCTATTATATCCATCATGGTACGCATCTTTTTCCATAAGGTATAAGATGTCAAGTGAGGCAGAGGAGTTACAGTCCTCTAGATCATCACACCTCCTCTAGAGTACTTTGATGTACTTGGCTGACTTCTTAGTCCTGTTAATAACATCATTAAGTACTACTGCAAGTTATTCTGATGACAAAGGGGTTCAAAATTTACCTTAGAGTGTTTTCCTATGTCTCTTCTCCTATCAGCTGATGGGTTAGAAGTGGAAGTTGTTGGTTGGTTAGTTTGTACTGCATTTTCACTAGACTAGTCATCAATAGGCAGAAGATACACATTTTCTGAGTCTTGTGGCTCCTCATCAGAAGAAGATGACTCCTGCTTAGAGTCATTCCATGTAGCTGCAAGAGCCTTCTTATCTCTCTTCTTCTTGAATCTGTCCTTCTTGACTTTAGGACAGATGGACTGGATGTGCCCCTTCTCACCACATTCAAAGCACTTGATATCCTTACTATGTTCTTTGCATGGCCTTTCATCAGCACCTTTCTTGTACTGGTTGGGCTTCCTGAACTTCTGATAGTTTCCATCTTTCTTCAAGAATCTTTGGAAGTTCTTGGTCATCAATGCTTTCTCTTCCTTTCTTTCCTCTGGATATTCTTCATTTGAGTTGTCATCAGCTTTTAGAACAACAATTCTACTGAAGCTTTCTCTCTCCTTGTGCTTGAATTTCTTAGACTCATCCTCATATTGTTTGAGTGACATCTCATGAGTCATCGAAGTTCCCATTAGCTCATCAAACTTGTAGGTCTTGAGATCACGAGCTTCTTCAATAGCACTTGTCTTGGCATCCCATTCTTGTGTAAGACTCCTCAAAATCTTTTTGACAGTCTCCTCTTCAATGAAGTTCTTGCCAAGTCTCTTCAACTCATTTATAATATTCATGAATCTAGTGTTCATGTATGAGATATCGTCCTTGGGTTGCATATGAAACTTCTCATAATCCCTTATGAGGATGTTGATCTGGGACTCCTTGACTTTATCTATTTCTTCATAAGTCACTTCAAACTTCTTCTAGATCTCTTTAGCAGTTTCACATCCTGATAGTCGATTGAACTCAGTTACATCAAGAGCACAATGAAGATGGTTGATAGTAGCTACATTTCCTTGAGTCTGATCAAGTCTTGACGGTCCCATTCATCAGAGTACTTCTCAACTCTTACTCCATTCTTCACAATGGATAGAACAAATGGCCCTTCAACAATAGCCAACCAAGCAAACATATATACTTTGAGTCTGGATGAAATTCTTCATCCTGTTCTTCTAGTAAGTGTAGTGCTCTCCATTGAACATGGGAGGTCTGGTGACCGACATTCCTTTAGGAAGAATGTATGCTTGGGCTTTTCCACTTGATTCTTCTCCTTTATATGCCATGGTCTTTATCTCAAGATTCTAAAATCTTTAGAATGAGAACTTGCTCTGATACCACTTGTTGGTCCCTATGCATACACTCAGTGTGTCAGAGGGGGGGGGGGGGAGGGAATGACTTGCTAGATTAAAACAGAAAATTTTTTTGTGATTAAGGAATCCTCACTGAGTAGGTCAGCGGACTGAGCAAAACCTAAGAAAAACTTCAACACAAAGTAAAGAATACAAAGATTTTATACTGGTTCGTCAACCTATGCTTACATCTAGTCCCAAGAGTATCTTGGCTTTAAACCATTAATCTCAACTCCTTTACCCTATGCATAGAAGCCTTTCACAGAGTTTCCTAATTACAACTGAGTACCCTCCTCACTGTAATCACTCACTCACTGAGTAGAATACCCTCTTCTACCAGCAACTCATCAGAGACTAAACAAGATATTTATTCAACTTATAGAAACATGGATCCAATTACAATTATCAAGTACTATAGTTTAATTGATCTATTCTAATCTCTCTTTTTGTAAAGCTGATTCTCGCTGAGTAGTTTCTTTCTTAATTGAATTTCTTTAAAGCTTGAAAATTGACAGAGTTTTAGGTTCTTTGAAATTCAGGTGTACCTTCTTGCTCCTTTTATAGTTGAAATCAAGAATGTGGCCATTGAACTTGCTTTAGCATCTTTTGCAATTTGATAGATCAGCTATCCACCTGTTGCTTCTTCAAATCGATCCGTTGGGGGATAGAATCACACTGTTGTGAGATAGAAATCAATCCGTTAAGAAATAGATGGAATTAGAGCTTCAAATTTGAATCTTTTTCATTTGATGCCAGACTTCCGTTACAGAGATCTTGCGCTGACTTACTATATGTCATCTTCCCATTCCTTCTAGTATTTTGACGAGTTTGCAGAGTTACACATTTGTAGGAGATACGCGCTACTTCAATTCAAATTGACTTTGTCTTCTCGCAGATTTTCTCCAGATAAACTTTGTCTTTTATCTGCGCTGGGCTTTTGTCTATATCGCGTCATTAATTCCTTTTGTCTTTTGTATGACGTCTTTCATTAAAGTTTGTAAAAGCTGTAAGACCAAAAGCAAGATTCCATTTTTCCTTAAATGGAATGGTCAGCGCGGTTGAATAATGAAAGTAACTCAACAAAATGAATAAAACAATAAGCTTAGCTGAAACACAATCTAAATATTGAGCGTTGAGTGAACAGTACTTAGTCAGCGAACTAAAGATACAGCTCAGCCCAAAACAACTCAGAGTTGAATCATCTAGCTAGGTGAGCAGAGATTTGTCATTCTACCCTTGAATTAAAATACTCAGCTATAAACCATAGACTAACTTATTTAACTTCATTATTGATTTAATTAACTTAGACTAAACTTAATTGGTATGATCAAAGCTTTAAGCACTACTGAGTCATCTACTGAATTAGTCTAACCTTGTGTTGGGTTCAACACTTTCATTTGTACAAATCCTAAACCCAAGCATAAATCTGAAACTCCTTAAGCTTGCTTGCTTTTATTATTGACCAACAATTCACTAAAACTCTCAAACATCCTCCAAAATTTCCACATTTCATCTCTATCTTCTTTACATTTCACTAAACACCTCAAATCTTCTCTAGTCTCTCCAACCCAATTCTAAGAATTCTCACCAAAAGTGGCACTGCTCTGCATTCCGCTGCTGGCCATCGTTTATCTGGTAATGAACAATTTCATACAACCCCGTTCCAATTTCTTAAATTCTTTGACTTCCCTGCCTTTTCCATACTTGAGTAACCTAATCAACACCTCAATTGCATTTGGGTGAGTCCCAATTATAGCTTTGTTCACGTCAACTATAACCTAGCTAGTCAATATAGTGCATCCTATTGCATGACTGTTCGGTTACACAACTTGGAGATTTACCATGACTCGAAAAATCGCCCTTTCATCCATCAGGCTGACTAACTATCATCATTAAGAGAGAGCTAGATTGGGTAACAAAGTGAGGGTTTTCTCTTGAAGAGCTGACTCGAGAGAGTTAACACAATTAAGAACATCAAATATAACTCCTGACTCGGTTAGCTGGCGGTAGAGAGCAGGATAAACCTTATCGAGTTTGGTGTGCTAGAATCGAGCTTAGAGTTGGGGAAGAGGGCAATAATGGAAGAAAAAAAATTGAAAATGAGAGTACTGGGTCAAGTTACTTTTTAGTTGTTTTAAAAAAGGTAAAAGGTAAGTAATTTTGGAAGTTCATGTACCATAATGTTAGTAAAGCTAAAGTTCATATATCGTCAATGATTTTAAGTCCGTTAAAAATTAATGAACACACAAAAATTCGACTGATCTCGCTTTGAACCATTAAGCTCCAGCTCATTAAAATTAAATGAACCAAGCTTGAGCTCAGTATAGCTTGACTAGTTTACAATCCTAACCATAGTTTTGAAAACTGGATCGGCCGGCCGGACCTAATTCGACCAGAATCAACCGATCGAATTGAGTTCGATCGTCGGCCGATCGATTTTCAAACAGGTTCTACTTTGATCACGAATCGGTCAACGACCGGTTGAATCAGCCGATCAAACTAGAAATCAGCCGATTCATCTAGTGACCGGTTCAACCAAATCAATTAATTTAATATAAATTGGTTTTTGTTGGCCCTAACATTTGAAAACAAAACTTTCAGTTTAAACTAATGTATTTACCACTATGAAAATTATTACATTAATTTTTTATATTATAAAATTAGAACTTTTAAATTATTTCAAATATAATTTCTATTTAATTTTGACATGACTATAATGAAATATCTTATTTTATCTAATATATCAAATAAAACAATTTCACCGTACTATATTTTTTAAAAAAATTTATATGATTTAATATTTTTTATATAAACAAAAACATTTAAAAATTTTAAACTTTATAATATAAATTAAATTTATTAATTTTTGTCTAATTTTTTAATATCCTATGTTTAATCCGAACTAGATTCGGTTTAATGCAAAATTAAGACTCTTTGCTTTCACCAAATTATGAGATTAATAAGTTGTATTTTGTTGTTATTCAAAGTATGAAGTATAAATTTTGAAGTATTCACGTTAAATGTTATAAATCATCAGTGTAATATATCTTGAGTTATATGTTTTATTTCAAATTATTAACAATACTAGTATTTTAACATGTTTTAAAAAAGTTCGGTTCGACCACCGATTTAATCCGTTTGAACATTAAATCCATGACCATGACCCACTCCCTCCACCGTTTCAAAGTCCGGTCTGGGTTTGAAAATCATGATACTAACTATAATTTAATAATGATCTATATCTTCATATTAAGATTTCAAACCTGCAGCTCAAAAACCTACTTAAACTGACTTTCAGACTGTGTGTGTTCAATTTAGAAAGCTCCTGGTCTCTCACTCTCTGTTGTTGGCCGAGGTTATATATATGTATATGACAAAATAATTGAGATCTTTTAAAAAACTTCCAAAATACAAGTGTTGAAAGTTTCAAAGTAAACACAATGAATTAAAGGTAAGAGTACTTGAGTTTAGGAGATGAAAACGATTGAATTAATTTAATTTTATCCAAACAATATGTGTGGATAGAATGAGATAAAATTAGTTGTAAAATTACTCCATTCCCTCGCCAAATATAGCCCAAAACATAAAATTTGAAATTAAGATTCTACGAAACAAAATCTTAATAAATGAAGATCCGTATAAAAAGAGCAATAGTAAGGGAATTAGTTCGAAAAAAGAAGACTTATTCGTTGATTTACATAATATCCATTTATATATATGTAAGTGGGATTAATTATATGTCACGCTAATTTGAATTTTCCATTATCAAACAATCAACACTTGCTAGGCTTGAATTTGAATAATAATTAGTATTGTGGTTTAATTAAGTTTGAATTGGAAAAAAGGAGAACGTAAATGACAAAAAGATCAAGGGGTTCATCTGGATATTATGCAACTAGTGTAGTGATTTACAGGCCTTGTGCACTTTCTTCTCCCTCGCCGGAGACTGTCGTAGTGATCAACACCTTTCGTTCTTCTCCCTCGCTGGAAAATCTTGCCTTTCGCTCTTCTATCTCGCCGCAAATTACCTCACCAACTAACGGGTGTGTTTTTTTGTTACTAAAGCTTCCCTTTCCTACACGAATTCACATTTTTTCATAGCTACACATTTTATACCAAATTAATTAATTTTATTCAGTATTTTATGGGAAATTATACAGAGGATTGGGTATTTTGTACCCTTCGCACTAATTGATTAACAAGTAGTCACTTTTATATTACAATAATAAAAGTGGTGATGTGTTAATTAATTAGTGGAAATGATACAAAATACTTGATACCCTATATAAAATTCCATTTTTTGTTTAGTGAATCATTATGAAATTGATTCAATCATGGTCTGAAGATCATTTAATGATCATTCCAGTTTAATCAATCAATTAATAATAGTTTTATTTATTACGTGCCTACATATTTTGCATTTCCACTTCAAAGTGTAGTGGGGGTGAGAAATGGAGTGAGACACTGCGGCTGCCTTTTTTCTTCTCATCTTAGTTAATATTTAAATTTCTAGCCCTTGCTGGCCCCTGTCTGTATATGAAACGATTTTCAAATGAAAACCACAAAATCTATTATTTTGGCTCCAAATGGAATAGTCAAATATTACACTCACTTATAATTACCCGAAAAAAGTTGCTCTAGATTTAAGATGGCAAATAAATTGCAGCCTTGCTATTATCTTTGCATCAAATTATTCTAAAAATAAAAAACAGCAAACCGATTTTGTAGTTAAGTAATTGCTTTTTTCTATTGGATATTATCGTTAATTTTTTTTTGAAAAACATATTATCGTTAATTAAGCAGCTTATTGCAGTAAATATGGTTCATTGGCCATGTGCTATAACAATATGTCATCAACAACATCGCTAATGATAATAGAAAAAAATAAAGTTTTGTATCATATTAGGAAAACATGTATAGTTGACATACTATGAGCGAACTAACCCAGTGTTTTATGGCAAATTCATAGTAAGACTGATATGTCCAAAGCATATGGTAGAACTCATAGTAAATTTGTCTATCACTAATTTCTAAGCTTAATCTGACTCTTCTTGTGTTACCTCTGTGATGTATGATTCAGTGTAGTGACCATTTTTTTACAATGTTATCGAATGATTTTTGTAGTGCGCACTATTGGATAATTGATATGTTTCTATTTATTCTCTTCTCATAAATCACTTCTTGTTCAAATGCTATTTTCCTAAAAAAATCAATTTTTTTTCGAAAAATGGAGGTCGGGACGTATCCCGAATCACTTCTCTTATTTATTTATTAAAATTTATAAATGCATTCATGTTAGAGATATCACCAAAAGAATTTTGAAATGTCAAGTTTAACAATAAAACATTTTGCTGTAAAAAAGTTTATTTTACCAACAAATTTTAAAAATTGTTAAATTATAGTATAGATTTGGTTGAGCTTGTAGCTACTTGATGGATTAGCACTTGATCATTCGATATATATACATGACATGCAAATTGCACTATTTTGACGCTGAATTCAATCATATAAGTAATTTCGTTTATTATGTTTATCTGATTAGAAACCAACTTTTGATATCTATAGGAAGAAGTTTAATCAACATCTCTAATGGATCATATGCTGAACTCAAACGAGGTTGCAATAAAGGTTTGAAAATTATTTCATCATCTAATATCATGACTTTTCTTTCTCACCATGTCATTTTAGTTTCCTTTATATAGGTTTCTTACAGATTTGTGTTTTTAGTTTCTTATCCACAAACAAATTATGCAATTGTTGATTTATTAATTGTAATTTGACATTTAAATGTGTGTAAATAAGTAGTTACCTCAAGGTGGACTAATATAAATTTCCGTTTATGACATAGAGTACCTTATTTATAAGTTGATGAAAAACTAAGTATGTGAAAGGTATAATAAATAGTAACACAAACATCTTTGGATGAGATTGTATAGGAGGGTGAAAATATTATTGTCATATTCTCAATAAAAAAAATATATCATTTTCAAGAACGATAATTCAATCCCGTTATTAAAAAAAATTATCATGATTTTAAATAAACATCAGGTGAAAGAAGTAGTAGAAGAAGAAGATAGTCAGACTTTACGAGAAAGTGTTGTAGAAAAGAAGAAAGAGAATGGACCGAAAAGGTCTTCTTTTCTATGGAAGACAAAAGGAGGATGGAAAGCTGCAGGCGTTCTTCTTAGTAACTCTTTTCTTTTTCATCGGTTGTCATTTAATTTAATTTTGCGACTAAAAAATAGTAGTTTTTTCATTCTTGGTATCCGCAAATTATCTATACCACTTATATATCACTCATCATTCTTGTATATTTTTTAATGTGGGATAACCTCACATCTTCAGCAATTTGTTATCAATAAATCAATATTTCTAAACCTCTGTACATCCCAAATCATAAGTGAGTTGTTTTTTTTTGTTGATATAGCTAATCAAGGTCTGGCAACATTAGCATTCTTTGGAGTTGGAGTGAATTTGGTATTGTTCTTAACAAGAGTATTGGGTCAAAACAATGCTGATGCTGCTAACAATGTGAGCAAATGGACCGGCACTGTTTATCTATGCTCTCTTATTGGAGCTTTTCTTAGTGATTCTTATTGGGGTCGCTACCTCACTTGTGCGCTCTTTCAACTTGTATTTGTGCTGGTCAGTACTTCTGTATCACTATTATTCATTATAAACTTCATTCTATTTCGTCATTTAATAGTTTAATGCCTATGAAAAAAACAATAAGTGATATTTAGTAAATCCATATATTGTTAAAAGATTGAATTGATAAAAGTTCAATTTTGTTTTAATCAATTATTTTTGTTGATTTTATATGGTAGTAATTAAAGTTTTATATAGAATACAAGATAAAAACTTTATAATATATGTGGATAATGAAAAGTTTAACTAGTCTTTTAAATCAAAGGTGGCATGCTAAAAATTTATTTAGCCTTATTTAATTTGACCTAACTTGATGGATTATGACAGGGTTTGGTGTTGTTATCAATATGTTCATCAATTTTTTTGATAAAACCAAATGGGTGTGGAGATGGAAAACTAGACTGTGAACACACTTCAACAATTGGTGTAGCCATTTTCTACTTATCAATCTACTTAGTAGCTTTAGGATATGGTGGACACCAACCTACTATAGCTACATTTGGAGCAGACCAATTTGATGAAACAAAACCAAAAGAAAAGAAATCAAAAGCAGCTTTCTTTTGCTACTTCTATTTTGCACTCAATTCAGGATCCTTATTTTCAAACACAATCCTAGTATACTACGAAGATAATGGTTATTGGACTCTTGGATTCTTAGTATCTTTGGGGTCTGCTGTTATTGCCTTAACATCTTTCTTAATAGCCTCCCCTGGTTATCGCTATGTTAAAGCTTTTGGAAACCCTTTGCCTAGAGTTGCTCAGGTTTTTGTTGCGGCTATAAGGAAATGGCATGTTAAGCCTGCAAATGCTAACAACCTTTATGAACTACAAGGTCCTGGATCCGCTATTAAAGGGAGCAGAAAGATTCATCATAGTCGTGAAATCAGGTAAGTAACTAATTGTGTATTTCATGTCTTAATAAGCAAGCCAAGAGGGAGTAATTGTCATCGAAGAGCAATAGAAAACTAAGTATATATTATGAACTAAACTTTTGTTTTTTTTCTTTATAATTAGGTGGTTGGACAAGGCGGCAACTATAATCGAAGATGATATGAATGAACCAAATAAAAATCCATGGAGACTATGTACAATAACACAAGTTGAAGAAGCAAAATGTATACTAAAAATGCTACCAATTTGGTTATGTACAATAATTTACTCGGTTATTTTCACACAAATGGCTTCCCTCTTTGTTGAGCAAGGAGATGTTATGAATGCAAAAATCGGGAAATTCAACTTGCCAGCAGCAAGCATGTCTGCATTTGATATATGCAGTGTACTTATTTGTACCGGTATATACAGACAATTACTGGTCCCTTTAGCTGGTAAATTAAGTGGGAATCCAAAAGGTTTAACTGAGTTACAAAGAATGGGAATTGGGCTTGTAATCGGATTGCTATCAATGGTCGCAGCTGGAGTTACTGAGATTCATAGACTTAAACATGTCACTAAAGGTCAAAAGAGAAGTTCTTTGAGCATATTTTGGCAAATTCCACAGTATGTTCTTGTGGGTGCATCTGAAGTTTTTATGTATGTAGGGCAGCTTGAGTTTTTTAATGGGCAGGCACCAGATGGGATTAAAAGCTTTGGAAGCTCCCTTTGTATGGCTTCAATATCACTTGGGAATTATGTTAGTAGTTTATTGGTTATTATGGTAACGAATATTACGGTGAGAGGTGAAAGTCCGGGATGGATACCACATGACTTGAATGAAGGCCATATGGAGAGGTTTTACTTCCTTATTGCGTGTTTAACCGCTTTCAATTGTGTTATATTCTATTTTTGTGCTAAGTGGTACAAGCCTATCAACAACCTTGATGAGGATGATCTTGGTCATAATGATCACTAGCAAAACCAAAAGCCTCAAGATCATGATGATGATGTTGATGAGATTGTTGCGGTAGAAAGAGTTTAAGACAAATAATTGCTAGAGCTGTAGGCTCTATTTGACATACATGGTGGAATTAATAAATTCATATTTCGATTATATTATTTTTGGTTAAAATGTATATATTTTAATGCATAAACCATGGTTTATTTTCCATGGAAGAAGACTAAGCGTGTCGTTTAAAATCAACATTAAGATTTATTATTTTTGTACATCAAATAAATTGTATTGAATTGAATTTCTTCAAAAACAAAAATTCTAAACACACCATCTCTAAGAACAGAGGTGGATCAACATTCTACTCCACGATAATGAAATCTATAACAATCATAATCCATAAACTATAATCGGGATAAAACTCCAAGACCAATTTGTCTAGAATTGAATGATAAACAAAATAATAAACAATTAGCCGAAGTGTACTTTAATTCTTGTTAATCGAAACAAAGCGAAATCACATTCTTGAAGCAGGGCGAAGAAAATGAACCATCTCTTTCTCCTCTATTTTTACCGATCGGCCTCTTGAAGATGATAAGAAACCAAGGATTGAAATCAATGGAAGTTGTAAAACAATAATGAATCGGTATGCACAGAATATATCTATTCTGTCTATCTCTCTCGTTTCTTTCTCTTTCTTTGTTAATTTATACTAACCGAAGAAAACGATTAATTGATGTTGGTTATTGTCAAACAATTGTCACTGCCAATATGAACTAACTAAAAATAAGACAATTACCATTAGTTGGTTAAAGCAAATATAGTAAAACCTCTATAAATTAATAATATTGGGACTGAAATATTTTATTAATTTAGCATAAATTAATAATTTATTATTTTAAAGAGGTTTTACGTATAACCTTTAAATTTTCAAATTCAATGTACATTCACAAATTAATTGAATTTGTCAAGTTCATTATTTTTGAATAAGTAAAAAGTTAGCTTATGATACCAAAAAATAAATTACAAAAACAAGTTTCAAGGCATATTTCTTCTCCATGTACATTAAACATGGTTAGAAATCGCTCACTACGGGTATGCATTATCAGCACAAAATGGATGTGAATCACTTGCTAGATTACCCTGGAGAAAATAATAAATGTTACGAGGTTCAAAGCATTGAAAAAATTGTGGCGGATACCATTCAAAATCCAGTCGATGATGAAGTTAAGGATGATTCAATAGCTTTGGAACCGGTCACTCGAAAAGAAGCATTGCAAGCGGCAACAACTCTTCACAACTTTTTGTTCCAATACGAGAAGACAATGCCCCAATTCTCAAGTGTAATGAGGAGATTTAAAGATGAATTCAATATATATTTGAAGTTCAACAAAAAACAAGTGACTATAGATACATTTTTTACTAGACAATCTTAGAATTTGAAATCTTTTAGTAATTATTAATTTATAGTTTCGATGAGACCAATATATACATATACACTGGAATTTCAAAAAAGTTATAATCTTATTATTTTATCGATTGAGGTCCAATTTTGTACTAGTCCCAAGTTGGGACTGGACAAATTATTAATTTTATCGAGATTATTAATTTATCGAGTATTAATTTATAGAGGTTTTACTGTAACTCTTTTAATACTATTTATCCTTTAATTCAATCCTTACATTTATGCCAATTTAATCATAGAGAGAATAAAATTTAAATCCGAACTGATTTAATATCCATAGCATTTTACAAGCATAACACAAAGCCACATATAATATTAAACTAGAATTTATAATACATATGGACCATACAAAATTTATTAAAATATCTTACACTGTTTCCAAAAAAATGGGCACTCCAAACCGTGAAAGGAACATAAGCAAGGCGGACAACTTAGAAAAAAACCATTCCGGATAAATCATGTTGTTTGTATTTATAAGTCATAACATTAAAGTCTAAAAATTAAACATTTGTGTGTTTTCACTTAACAGCTGGAATAGGTACATCCCAAATGAAATGTTTAGTCTAATATATTTGAATAACGTTAAATATATTTGAATAAGTCAATTAAGATTTTATTTTACGGTTCTCTCTTTCCTTGTCAATTATATCATATTTCTGTTTTGCTTTTGTGAACTACAAATTTGATGGATATTAGAATTATAAAATTAAATTATTTTCAGGTACTTATAAATTCATCAAAATCAATTTTTTAAAATTTGAATGATATCTTTTTCTTTGATGGTTGATAGCAACTTTTTATTACATCAATAAATAACATGTGAAGAAGGTCAAGTTGATCTTAAATGAGATTAAGAGATAGCCAGAGAAGGTCAAGTTTAGTTATTTCTAATCCTTCCCAAAGCTTATTGATCGCGATAACTTTTTTACCGGTTAGGCTTCTATGATTTTATTTCGGTTTCAATATTGAAGAAATATTATATTATCGGATTCTCAACAAAACATTTCAAAAATTTTAAGTTTAATATTTAAAATTGGAAAAGATTTCATCTCTTTTCTCTTAAGAAAAAAATTTCATTTAGTATATATAAAAATTTATTGCGTGATATACGAGAATAATAATTCTCTCTGTTAAATAATCGAGAATATCAATTGATTATGACTACCTGATTAAAAAAACATATTATTATTATTATTATTATTATTATTATTATTATTATTATTATTATTATTATTATTATTATTGTTAACATTTAATTGAATGTAATGCGTAGGTTTTAGAATTAGGGATGGTGGGGTATTCCCTAACAACAGGAATTTCAATACGAGACTACAAAGCCGTTGATTACCTTTCATCAATTATTTGGAGGAAAGTGGATGCACTGGTTAGGTAATATATATTAGTGCTCCTAAAAATTGCTGTTAGAGGTTTGTTTAACAAATAATTTTTTAAATTATTGTCATATTTATGTCAATTATATCAAAACTACGACAAAATTTGCTACAAAATACTGTACATAAGACTATGAATTCATATATCTGCAAGTAAGAGCCATTATAAGTATATATAGATGAGACAAAGCCCTCAATTGTCACATGTATAAGAGCCATTACATTTCTAATTCACATAATATATACTCTCTCGACTCTTTACCAATTCTCGTCATATAATTTTTATTTTGATTCTTTTTATTTATCAATTAATTAACTTATAAGTGAAATTGTTACCTTTTTCTCTAATTTAGCATGTATTAATTATAAAGAAATTAAATATTAATAAAATTTTAAGTTGGTAATAAGAAGAAAGACGATTTCATTATAAAGTATCCATGAAGAATATATTGATTATGCTGATGATGTAATAAATTTTTTATTGGTTTTAATGAAATGATTTAGAATGATAATTTAAAAAAGATTAGATGAAGTAATAATTATATATTTCATGCACCAATTGAACTTAGTATAATTAGTACATCTATATAGAGCAAATGAGGATGACGAAGGGGCTCCTCCAAAAATCTCATATTTATATACAAAAAACATTCCTTGCTTCTCTTACCATGTTTATACATCTTGGCCAAGGTTTTAAAAAGCATTAAGCGCTAGTCGGGTGGTTCGAGCTTCGAACACCTAGGCGGAGTCTGAGGGGGGCTTAAGCGGCGCTTAGGCAGATTTATAAATTTTTTATTTTTTTATAATTATTAATAGATAAAAGTGTAAATTTCAACTAAAAATAAATTATAATACAATAATATTTAAAAAAAACATAGTTTAGTAAATGAAAACACAAGTCTTTGTTAATTTTTACATAAAACACATTAAAATTAAAATCAATTCCTTAAAAACAAATTTCCTCACTAATTTTTTGTGGTTTGTAGAGTACTATTTATCGGTTTGAGATACAAAATGAAAATTGTATGGTGAGAATATGTTATTGTACATTAGCTTTACCAATCGTGCTACCTTTTTTGAATTGAAAAAAATGAACTATAATTATTATAGGTATCAGTATCTTAAAAATTGGGGGGGGGAAATCGGACTAGGCGGTGCCCAGCCAGAAAAAATCGGACTAGGCGGTGCCTAGGCGGCAATATGTCGGTCCAGCGCCTGATAGCGCCCGAGGAATGAAAAGTCGCACAGCGAGCCCCAAAATAGCGCCTAGGAGGGGGCCTAGACGGAGCTAAGCGGGGAGTTTTAAAATACTGATCTTGGCTTAATATTATAATTATAACTATTTCTAATAATAATTTGTGCTGTTAAATTCTTTTATTATGTTTTTTTATTTATCTAACTCAGAAACCAACGTTTGACATCTTTAAAGAAGTTTGATCAATGGATCACATGCCCAACGCAAACGAGGTTGCCATAGAGGTTGGTGAGTAATTTCCTCGCCCAATATTTGTAACTTGTAGCTAGTTGAATTTGCGTTTCTTTCTTAACATACTTCGGAATTCATTTTTGACTTCCTCAACTTTGTACTTTTCGCCGTGTATTACACTCCAGATTTATAAAGGATCCATTTTCCACACCTAGTCAGTTAAGTGCACCAATATGGTTGTTACTGTTGACAAGTTAACTTTTAATATGTTATGTACGGTAGTAAGAATGTGCTTATGTGGGTAACTTTATAGAAGTTGAGGTGGCTAATGGAAAAGTTACCAAGTTAATTGGTGCACTTTCACCAATTATGACGGGTTAATTGAATAGCTTAAACTTTGGGGAGGTAAATGACCAAAAGTGTAAGTTTAGTGAGGTAAGGAGATATTTGGTCTTACATATAATACCAATATAAATTTGTAAAGGATAAAACGTTTTATTTCAACTTATATCGACACACATTCGAGAACTCTTCGGGGTATATGAACCCCACTTTTTATTTTGCAAATGTTATACATTTATGATAACATATTCTATGGGTACTTTGTTTAACCATTACTTTATCTTTTTTACTATTAGATTAAAATAACCACCACTCATTTTATGGTGAAAAAGTGCAAAATAATGTATACTTTATAAATAACAAAATAATCATAGAATACACCCATTTATGATATATTACATTGAGACCCATTAAATTTACCTTTAGACCCCATATTGATAATGAAATCCACCAATTAAATCTAGAAAGATATTTTTCAGAACAAATGTCTATATATATATATATATATATATATATATATATATATATATATATATACTGCAGTTCTGCTAATTTTATTTTTATAATTTATTATGCAATAAAAAGTATTCACTATTATTAATTAGTCCTCCATTTATAATTTAATAGTTTTCGAACATTTTATATATAATCCTGGATTCCAAGTAGATTAAGTACACTCGATTAAAAAAATTGTCAATGTGTCATCCAAACTCATCGATCTTCATAATTTATTAGATCCCGGGATTTCAAGCGCGAAACCTTGTAACAAAATACTTCATCGACTGAAACCCCGACTGTAATTGGAAAACAAAAATGGTTCAGAATTAATAGGTGGAAAGAAATTGCAATATATAGATTTGTAGGAAATATTTAAAAGATATTAAAACGATTGATGAGTTGGATGTTTCATTGAAAGGTACTCAATCTAAGCGGAAAACTGATATCCTGAATACAAATTCCACCAATTATGGAAGTATAGCCTTTATTATCAACTACAATTTTCGCATAAACGAATGGACAATTAATAAAATAAAAGTCATTATATTGAATGAATAGGTGAATGAAGAAGAAATAGTAGAAAAAGAAGATGATGTACAAAGAGGTGCTCTAGAAACGAACAAGCGAACGAACCCGATAGGGCTTCTTTTTTATGGAACACCAAAGGAGGATGGAAAGCTGCGTGCATCATATTAGGTAACTCTCCTCAATCCCATATCTTATAAGGGCCGTTTGGATTGCTTTCTATATTGTCATGAAAAGCTCAATTTTCACTACAAACGTATCCTAATTATTTAGTATTAACTCTTAAGAGTCAAAATCTTTTGACCAAAACAAAAATAAACAGTTCTATAGAAAGTTTGTGAGTGAAGTTTTTCAGAGCATCAGCTGGGAAAACAATCCCAAACACATGCCCGTAGTTGCTATCGTGTCTAAACTTTTTTCTTGCCACAAAAAAGAATAACCAAATTGTCTCACTACATTATTTTTATATCTTTTTATTTGCTTTATCTTGAAATAGCAAATCAAGCACTGCACCATAAATTGGCTTTACCAACAAAAAATTAAAGTGGTGGCCCTTGAGTATTTTGAATTTGGTAAAAAAATTTGGGCTATGTCAACACTTATTTACAAATGTTGACAAAAGCCTATCTATAATAACACATGACAAATTTAAAAATGTTTGGCAAAAAAAATAAAAATTCTGAAGAATTGGAGGTGGGAAGTTTAGAGCCAAAAGTTTTGGTAAATTTTAATGAACTAAAAAAATTAAAACAAAAAACCCCCTTTCACTCATTGTTCATTTAACCTAATTAAATAGCATATACAAAAGAAAAAACCACTAAAAAAAATTGGATTTTGAGGACAAACGAAATCATCCCTAAGAGTATGAGAAATTGTCCCCTATACTTTTGGGGACAACTCTTTCATCCTCTATAGTCGTTGCCAATTCCTCCATCCCCGAATCTATTGGAGACGGGAAACAAGATGTTGTCCCATGTTTGGAGACGATTCTAGTCTCTAAGAAGATGGCCGGATTTCATCTCTACTACAAGAGACAACTTTCGTCCTTATGAAAAGAAGACGACTTTTGTCCATAGATTACGAGGCAACTTTTGTCCATAGATTACGAGACGATTATTTGTGCTTAAAAATGGGACAATTATAGTCTCTATACAATGGAGACGACTTTTGTTGCTAGATTAGAAGACAATTATTTGTCAGCAATTAAAGAAACAAATATCGTCCACATTCACCACATAAAATTTTTTGGATTGAAGGGAGCTACCGCATAAATATATAGATATATTAATTGGAATGTATAAATGATCAATATCTGTTAGTATAGAACCTATATTGTATAAATTGCTAATTCTACATATATAATCAAATACTTAAAACTAAATGATTGAGACTAAAGCCACCATAAATCTCTAAACTACGCATATACTTAATATCATAGATGAATTGTATAAGATTAATTAATTGGTCAATCAGTAATTTTCCCCGTAATATGATGAGGAAATATCAAATCTTTCAACAAAATATCCCATGAGGTAGCAGGAAAGTAATTAACAAAATGCCTCTTTAGATAAGATTACCATTAGGAGCAATTAACCAATGACTTACAAGTTTGAACGTAGCAAATAATGCATATGATAAATTCATATAGTGAATTTAAGAATAGAAACTTTGTATGGTGAAAAGATATTCACGTTCATTCTATGAAATCTTATGTCATCTCCTTTATCTTTTTATGTTTCTTCCTGCAAGTGATATTGAAGAAAGAATTAGCCCATGATCAAACTTAAGTCAAGGAAAAGAACCTAAACATGTTCTGTTTCTTACTTGATTATTATCTTTAGGACCTTTAAATAGATCAATATCCAAGGACAGATCATAGTTCCGGAAAGAATATATATTCACTTGGGCACAAAAAAAGTTTTTAATAATAAAGAACTAAAGACTAGTTTAACCTTTTAACACTTCATGAAATGAATATACAAAAAACTCACTTGCATTGATAAGAAACAGAACTTTTCTAAAAGAAAGAGTTGTTGAAATATATTAAACCCTGTTGCATGTGGATATCAAGCAAACCCGTTTGACCATAATGACCTATTTCTTTTCCTTGGAAAGATAAGCAAATCAAGATAGAACTAAAGATATTGATTTAAATTGAGCATACTTACATTCTAAGCAATAGATTGATCACAAGTGAATTTTCCATTGACCTGCAATCTTTGAACCTGCAAGTTGAGAAGCAGTTCCTTAAATAGAAAGCTCCACCATTACCACTCTCCTTTAACAACGTTAAAAATGTAGCATATATTTGAATCATAAAAAATGGTAACCTTATATTGTATTGATTTCAGCTTTATTTCATCTCTCAAACAACTAACTAATATCAGACATTACAGATAGAACAAATGGTCTATCAGGGGAAAATACCATGCACATCACTAAACTAGAAAAAAAAGAAGAGTTGCAAGGATATATAAGTACACTTACAGGGAATGAACAAATTATGATATAGCCATAAAAGTGATACAATGATACCAAGCACCCATATCATATAACATTTCCATCTTTCAGATTCTGCACAACATTGGATTACAAAGATACAAGGTTATCAAATGCTCTTGCAATTTCCCACACCACAAAATAAGGTAATTATACTATAAACATGCTAAAGGGAGAATAAATTCTATACAAAAGATTTATATTCGACCATCACAAGCTCAAATAGTTCTGCAACTTTACCATTTTGCACAACTTGAGTTCGTAAGACCTTCAAAATTTTAGTTGATTGACATTAGTTGGCGAGTTTAAGATAGTTGAATTGACAATATTTATTATGATAAGGCCATTTTGTATATTATTTTA
The DNA here is from genome assembly GCA_947683365.1 of Euphorbia pulcherrima. NCBI lineage: Eukaryota > Viridiplantae > Streptophyta > Magnoliopsida > Malpighiales > Euphorbiaceae > Euphorbia > Euphorbia pulcherrima. The sequence goes on along the minus strand of CANTUS010000004.1, from coordinate 60,262,797 downwards.
TTTGCAACCTCAAATGGATTTAGTGCATATATCAATGTAAACAGATAGTATAATGCTTTGCGAAAACAAACACTATGGTTCACTGATGTAAACACCATGCTTTACAGAATCAAACAATAAATTAGCTCACAAAGAAAACTGGTTTCCTTAGTTCTCAATAACGCATATTTGGAAATAGCATAAAAGAGTGAAGTTTAGCCCTTTGTAAAATAAAAGTGAAGTCTCACCTGGAATGAAGAAAGGCTGATATATTTCCTTGCATTTGTGTGACTCACTGCACAAATTATAAGTAAATGTCATCCTGAATGATGGCAAAACAAGTTAAGAAAGGAGTGAATCCAAATTATCAAGAAGTTCAAACTAAACGAAGCCTCTAAGAAATTGGCTGCAGATAAGATGGTAAACAATCAAATATTTAGGGGTTTTTAAGAGTGAAAATAAGAAAATGACATTTATGCTCAGGTTAAGTCGAAAGAATGAAGAAAAACCCTATCTATAGCGCCCCCAAACAAAGATTAAAAGCAGAAGAAAAAGAACGAAAAACCCAAGAGATAGGAAGAAAACCCTTAGAATTGGGTCCCTCATATGTCCAAGCTAAGAAAGCAATTTTTCGCTTGATGACACTTTACAGCCAGAAAATTTGAAGAACAGATCTCAATTATTGTTCGTTTTTAATTGGAAAACCTAAAAATTACAGAGTAGTATGAAAGAATAGAAACGTCAGGCAACCATTATCCTTAATTCGAATTACGATAAAATCGATAGAATTAGGAAGAAGATAGAGAGGCTCGTATGCTTTACCTGAGGAATTGAAGAAGTGAGAGGAATATGAGAGCGTCTGAATTAGATAAGGATAGAGGTTAAGATGGAGAGTAGAATGAGCGCAATAACCCTAAAATATTATCCAGGAAGAATTGAAATAGGAGAATCCATCCTAAGTCGTGCCCAACTGTTAATAAATTAAAAAAAATAGTTATTTTTTATATATTGAAAATAGATTGTCCTCTATTACTAATTAAAAAATGTTTCGGGCACCATAAATAAACTCGCCTTCTATATTAATTATACAATTATAATCGAGGACCATGTACATAAGTTGTCCTTTGCCTTTTGTCATCAAAACTCACTTTTTTTTTTGTAGTGAACCCCTTCCCCTCCTTCTTTATCAAGCATCTCTACCTCTGCCTCTAGCACCTCCACCATCCGTCGCATTAGTCTCCATATTGCACATCCTCCATCTTCATCAAGCACCTCTGCCTTTTTCTCTTCATCATCTAGCACATCCGACTCCTTCTCCGTGCCACCTTTGCTCCGCCTCCGCGTCTGCTCTCTCCGGTTCCCATCCACAATTTGCGCCTCTTCTGCTATTGCTTTGAATAAGTAAAATTTCTATCCCTCTTTTCATCTTATTTGTCTTATGCTCTCTTCGTGTGTTGGTTTTTTGTTTTTTAAATTCTATGTTTGGTTGCTAGAATAATCAACTGAGTGACAGTTTTGTTGTTTCTATAAATTGAATAACCGTTTTCTATGGATTTTATACATTAAAATGATTTAGTTGTTGGCTAGTCGAATTAGTTAGTATACTGTTTGAATTAGGCATACTATTCATCCTATATTGCGAAATGAGATGCTGATGAATTCTAATTCACATACTTACCATATATACAACATAATAAGAAAAATATATTACTTGAATTCCTAGTTTGATTAAGATATTTGTGTTGGATTTTGCTAATGTTTCTATCAATAATATATGATGAATTGCATAGACGATATGGATGTCGAGTTGTAATGTTAGAAATAGTTGCAAATGTCCCTAGCATGGTAGGAGGGATGATACTGCACTTAAAATCTTTTGGAAAGTTCCTGAATGGCTTCCACAGGTATAATGGAGGCTGAGAAGGCTCTTGAGAACTTATTGAAAAAGTTTCTGCAATATTGTTAAATGGGAATGATAAGAAGGTGTAATCTGAATTCTTCTTATGTTTTATCTTATAAATTACACAATAATAAATTCTTATTATCTATAAAACTTATAGCAAAATATTCATTTGTTTTATAAGCACCCATTACATTGCTGATTGGCTACTGGTGATTTCGATTTTGATTTCGATATGTTAGAGGAAAAACCTACTATATATTTATTTGCCTAGTGTCCAGTGAGTTGCGAAAATTCTGTCAAAATTAACTTGTCAATACATGGAATCAGAAATTTCTAGTTCTTGTTGGAGAAAATACTCATCATTAATGATAGTTTTATATATTTTATATGCACCTCAGAGCTTGAAATTCTAGCTTTTCCTTGCAATCAATTTGGAGGGAAAGAGCCTGGGTAAAGTCTTGAGAAAAAAAATTTGCTTGTACTAGGTTCAAAGCAGAATTCCCAATATTTTACTAGGTAACCGTAATTAACATTCTTTCCTTTCATGTGGTTATGTTTTAGAACAAAAAGTAAGTCAAATAACGGTGTTTTTCGTTACAGGCAAATGTAAATGGGCCAAACATAGCTCCAATTTATCAATTCCTAAAGTCAAGTGCTGGAGGATTTTTAGGTGACCTAGTTAAGTGGAATTTTGAGAAGTTCTTGGTTGATAAGAATGGTAAGTTTGTCGAGAGATGTCCACCCACAACATCACCATTCCAAATAGACGTAACATCCTTGCATCATTGGTTTTTTCGAATTTGCGGTTTATCTCCCTTGAGGAATAAGTAATCTACTGTATATCTTATGGCAAACTATTGTGTTTGTGTATGCTTCTTTTTTTGGTAACTCAGTGTATGCTTCTTATGATGTGAATTATATTGCATATGTTCTCAGGTTGAGGTTATTTGTGACATGGTGAAGGAAATGAAAGAATGGAGACAAGGTTACAACATAGTTGGTCTCTCTCAGGTGATTGATTGTATCATGTTTATGGTTTTTAGTATATTTTAGTTAAGGAAGATAATAATTGAGAAGAGAATCAAGCCTAAAGTACCGCCTAATTTAGGTAAATATAATTTCTGAAAACGAATAATTAAGAAGAGAATCAAACAATTTAAGTAAATCTATTTAGGAAGAAAACGATTAAGTAGGGAATCAAATAATTTAGGTAATCTAGTTTAGGAAGCAAACAATAAAGGTGGGAATCATATCTAATTGCATAATTTAAGTAATTTTTTTTTTCTGGATTGCTATTTACCGCCCTAAATCTCCACTTACCGCCCCCTTGAAGGTCAAAAATAACCTTTTTGCATTAAAATAAAATTTGGACTTATTTCTATAATTTATTTGAAACAAATTACACATCTATAAAGCTAGGCAAAATTAATTGTTACTTAACCTTTTGGCTGGGTGAAAACATTATTCACCCAGCCTTTTGGCTAGCCGATAATGAATTTTGCCCAGCCCTTTGGTTCGACAAAAATCAGTTTTTGGCCAGCCTTGTAAAAATCAAATTTTACCAAATTGACAACCTTTTGGTTCGACTTTTGCCCATCCTTAACAAAATCAGTTTCTCCCAAATTTGCAAAATTTATAATTCCCGAATATAAAAAAATTACCCATCCATAAGGCTGGGCAAAATTCATCATTGCTTAGGCTGGGTGAGGAGTTATTCACCCACCCTTTTGTCTAGGCGATAATGAATTTTGCCCAGCCCTTTGTCTAGGCAGGAATTAGTTTCGCCTAAATTGACAAAAATTAAAATTATAAGTATTTATACAGTTATGATTTTAATTATTTTTTATTATTTAAAATTCAATATATTATTTATTTTTATATTTATATATAATGAAAAAATATTTTACACATGCAAAATATAAATATTATTTAACCGATTGGTTGGACAAAATCAATTTTCTCCCAACAAATTGGTTAGGCAAAAATTGATTTGTCTGGCCACTAGTTGGAAAAAATCCCATTTGTCTGGCCACTGGTTGAGCAAAATCAATTTTTGCTTAGCTAATGGTTGGATAAGATGGTTATTTTGCCCAACCACTCGTTAGGCAAAATTGTTTTTTTGCTTCGCTAATGGTTGGGCAAAAAGACTATTAGTTCTTTTTTATTATAAAAAATGTATTTAATTAACTTTTATTATTGAAAGGGTATTTAAGTAATTTCAGGGGCGGTAGCAATAAATTTGTAGGTGGTAAATAACAACACCCTTTTTTTAAGAAACAAACAATTGAGGAGATGATCAAATTATTTGGGTAAATATAGTTTAGGAAGCTATTAATTAAGGAGAGAATCAAATAATTTTAAGTAAGCTTAATTATATTACATAATTTAGGTAAATCTTGTCTAGGAAGTAAACAATGAAAGAGAGTGAAAAAATATAGGTAGTTTTGATTTAGGAAGATAACAATTAAGGAGATAATCAAACTTAATTGTAGTGCATGATTTAGGAAATTGTTTAGGAAGCAAACAATTAAGGAGTCAATCAAATAATTGAGGAAAATCTAGTGTAGGAAGCAAAGCCCTAAGAAGATAATTAAGCCTAATTATACTGTCTAATCTAGTTAAATCTTGTTTAGGATGTAAACAATTAAGGAGAATAAAATAAATTAGTTTCGGAAGCAAACAATTAAGGAGAGAATTAAATAATTTATTAAATATAGTTTTGGAAGCAAATAATTAAGGAGATTATCGAGCCTAATTCTACTACCTATTTTAGATACATGTTACATAGGAAGTAAAAAAATTAGGAGAGTATTAGGCGAGTCTGACCCCTTGTGCCGCTAACAACTATGCATAATAGCCAACACTAATCAATCTAATCTAAGAAGTGTCAACAACTTAGATTTAGATTATTTCCCCTAAGGATGTTTCAAATTTTTGTTGTTCTACGGGATTCCACAACTATTTAATCTGTTAATAGAAGTGTCCTGATTTTGCTTCTAATGGTAGTTGCAGATGCAATTTTTACATATATTAAAAGAAAATTGTACTAGAGTCAGAATATACTTATGGTGCCTTAGTATTTATGGTTTTATAAATATCAATGTAGGAATATGGATTGGACATAAGTGATACATTGAGAAAAGTCAAGTAATTATTTAAATTACCTTTTCCCTTCAATGTACTAGACTCTTGAAGAAAACTAGAATAAACCAATAGCTTATGTTGAAGTCCTAAATTGGTCAAATTTTGCTTCTTCATACAGTTTTGGATCAACAAGATCCAATTATGTAACAATTTGATCCCTTGAATCTATGCCATTTTGCATCAAGCATAAACTCATTATTATTCCCGAGTTACTAGGTTAATAATTATTGCACATGATTTTAGAATAGGAGAGGCTCTATTTTGTTATTCTAATGATGATGGCTGCAATTGGATCTCTTTGTTGTTTCCTTTATGTGCTTATTACTTTATTTATATGGCTTGGGAATGCTTGATACACGAGATTGATTGTAATTCGTAGTTTAGAATGGCTAACTCTTGACTCTTTTTATTTGTCTGATGGAAGATTTTGTTTATCTGAGGATCCTATTTTGGATTTATACCATTGATGCAAACTTCTAGGAATTGGAAGATGGGACTCGAATTGATTAATGTTATTACACTCTTTGCGGATGCAATTAGTACTTGTTATTGAATTGTGAGACATAGTAAAGAATTGTTGATGTTATTAGTACTTGTTATTGAATTGTGAGACATAGTAAAGGATATTATTAGTATTTGTTATTGAATTGTGAGACATAGTAAAGAATTGTTGATGTTTTAGTTTGTTTTTTTTAAATTATGAGACATCTTAATGAAACATGGATGTTAATTCATGATTGCTGAATTAATTGTATTTTGATTTCACAGGATTACAAATATGTGATGATAGTGTTGGTATATAGACAACTGTAAAATTGAAAGGTGTTGTCTATTCTATACTGATAAGTTGTTAGCATCAAATGTTAAATTAATGTGTTATCTAATGTTTAAAAGTGTTGATAAAATGACAAATTGTAAAGTTTGAAAAACGTCGTAATTACATACTAAATTGTTGCCAAAAAAGAAAAATGTATTAATGAAAAGCGTTGTCATTTCTAACGAAAGTGCTAGCATATCATTCAGTAGTGTTATTTTTAGATTCATTTCACAACACCTTAAAGGTGCCGGTAAAGGTCAGAGAGATGTTGCTTAATGATCCTATGCCAACACGTTTTACTATGTCGCTATAAATGAACAAAAGTGTTGGCATAAGAGCCTATGATGACATTGCAAATTCTAGTACTTTTTTTAGAAAAGTGTTGTCTATTTCCCTAAGGTGACACTTTTTTTGACATTAGACAATATTTTTTTAGTGTTGGTAGAGCCAATCTATGGTGTAGGGAAGGGTTGGCAAGATTAGCATATGGCGGAGTTGGAGTAAATTTGGTACCGTTCTTAACAAGAGTTTTGCGTCAAAACAATACTAATGCTGCTAATAATGTGAGCAAATGGAATGGCACTGTTATCTCTCCTCCCTTATTGCAGCATTCCTTAGCGATTCTTATTGGGGTCGCTACCTGACTTGCTCTCTTTTCCAGTTCATTTTTGTGCTGGTATGTAACCTATTCTCTATAATTATTAATATCCCTCATTGTCACATACTTTAATTCACATTATATATGCTACTCATTTTCTATAATAACTAAAATACATTATGAAAGTTATGTTTTTCTTTTCATTGAATAGTTTATATCCTAGTACACAAACCAACAAGTGATATCTATTTTACATTTTTATTCATATTCCAAGTGTAAGAAAATTATTTGTCCATTATTTAAGTACTATTGTTTAATGAATTGATTTTTGTGGATTCTCACAAAAAAAAGATAAATAAAAGTCAATCTATAAAAAATTTTGCTTCATAAATTAAAATTTTAGATGTACATACCTTGTTGAAACCAAATGAAAATCATATTAAAACGTAGGTTAACCAATACTATTTTATTATAGCTTTTGATCAAGGTTCTTGGCATAGAATATTCATACAGCCAACCCCATTTAATGTGAAATTTTAAGCTTGGTTGATTGATACACAACTACCTCCAAGCGTTTTGAATTTATACCTCTCTTAATATCATGTTTCACATAATATGGCCTCCTTGTTTGATGTTATTTCTTTTTTGTCTTAAAGTTTTTAAGCATCATACATATGCTTATGGACGAAAATTAGTCTTATATCCCATGTCTTATAATAGTATGAGTTTGAGTCCAATTCATTTGAAAGAGATAAATTCAATATTATTTTTTCAAATGCAATTATAAATGGAAGGTTTGAAAATATGCTTGATAATTTGTAAAAATGTAAATTTATAATTGCTGCCTTTATAAACCTAATTGAACAAGATTAGATAAACTTACAAATATATTTCCGATAGAAAAACACCTAACAACTTGTGGAGGCATGTCATTGCATGATAAAGGTGATATGCAAGAAGATACTATATTTGTCATACATAGTGAGGTAGTTTGTTTTCTGTCAAAACTTAGGAATGCTCAATTATTGACCTTAAAACCTATTGTAGATTCAACAAATATGCATGTAGTTAATAATAAATACATGTATATAGATAGACTTGGATGGGACTCAAAATGCTCTCCTAAAATATACGTTCGAACCTCATCTCTCTAAAAACAAAATAAGTACAAAAAATTTATATGTCATACAAATTTAGAAATTGATCAAAATCGAATTCCCACCCTACTGTTATAATTTAATTGTTTAGGAATGCATATATTTAGTTAATGTATATAGTTAGTATATGTTGGAATCCCACGTTGCATATGAGCAAGAAATGCCCCTTATATTGATAAAGTAATCCTAACCTCAATTGGTACCTTTTGGGGTTAAATGTGGATGCTTATATGGTATGATAGCCATGACAATGTTATTGGGCCAACCTGATGATAATCCACGCTCCATGTAAATTAAATTATATAATTTTGTTAATTATCATAAAATTTACTATGTTCTATTCAAACTATATGGAGGTATATATAACTATATAAGAGGTAATAAGATATAAGTAATATTCAATAGCCCAAACTAAATAAATTTCTTCAAAATGATGCCATACTTTGCCCAATTTCTAATCCACAGGAATTCAATTCTTGGATGGATTGATTTTTTTAACTAAGTTTTTGTTCCAAACAATAGAATTGGACAAAATGAATTAAATTGCATTGCCGAATTCTAAATAAAGGCAAGTAAACTATTCAATACAACAAAAGATAGAGGTTTTATTATGTATTGGAAATAATATAGAATCCAACTAGTTTGTTATGTCAAATGACATATACTAATATATTATTTACTATTATTTTTAGGCCAAATACATCATTTGGCACAGAAAATTGGATGTCTCTCAAAACTTTTAAAAGTTCCAACCAGCACCTTAGGGCAAGTTCAATGGTACTCTAAATATAGAGTAAATGTCATATTTGAAGTAGGGTTGATGTCCAACCCTACTCTATATCCTTACTCCAAATATGGAGTAGAGTATGAGTTACTCTAAATTTAGAGTTTCTCCTACCTTACTATACATTTTAAATTGATTACTTTAATATTATTTTTTACTTTTTGTAATTTGATTATAATAGTTTATTTGATGAAATGTTTAATATATTAATATAATAATGATAAAATATTGTTGGATGTAAAAATTATCTTTTTAGAGTAGAAGAATGGAGTAATGAGTTGGAGTTAATCTACTGTAGCAACTATATAAATAGAGTAAATACTGTAAAAATAGAGTTTAGAGTAGGGGATATGGAGTAATGGGTTGGACATGGTCTTAAACTTGGCAAAAGTGCACCAGTTTGTACCCTCATTGTCATGTGTCAGCTTTTTATCGGAGAAAGAAAAATTAGAAAAATGAAATCTTTGAAAAGTCAAACTAATCAAAAGCTGACATGTGGCGTTGAGAGGCAAACTAGTGCACTTTTGCCAAGTTTAAGAGGCTAGATGGAACTTTTGAAAGTTCAGGGTGACATCCAAGTTTTTGTACCATGCTTAGGAGGGTCTTATGCATTTGGCCCTATTTTCTAAATCGAATCGATTGGATGACATGGTGAATGAATTTCGACAGGGTTTGGTATTGTTATCAGTATCTTCATCAGTCTTCTTAGTTAAACCAAGTGGGTGTGGAGATGGAAAAGTAGAGTGTGAACCAACTTCGACAATTGGTGTAGTAATTTTCTACTTGTCAATTTACTTAGTAGCTTTAGGATATGGAGGAAACCAATCTACTCTAGCCACATTTAGAGTAGACCAATTTGATGAAACAAACCTAAAATAGAAGACTTCAAGAGCAACTTTTTTAGCTACTACGGTTTCGCACTCAGTTTTGGGGCCTTATTTTCACGCACAATCCTAGCATATGATGAAGATTCTCGTCAATGGATAGTTGGATTCTTACTATCTTTGGGATATGTGGTTATTGCCTTAATATCTTTTTAATAGCCCCTCCTTGTTATTTCTATAGTAAACCTTGTGGCAACCCTTTGCTTAGAGTTGCTCAGGTTTTTGTTGCAACTATAAGGAAATGGCATGTTAAGCTTGCAAATGCTGACAACCTTTACGAACTACAAGGTACAGGATCTACAATCACAGGGTGTAGAAAAATTCACCATCAGGTAAGTAACAAATCAATTTTCATAAGTTTTAATATGGTTTGGTTTATCACACACTGACTAGATAGAATAAAGAGGCCAAAATAACTATTTTGGACCTATATTGTATAACCTCATTTCCCACTAGATCTTTGTATTGGCAAGTAACCTAAATATTTTATGTGATATTGATTCCATTTCTCAATACATTCAACAACCCTGGAGTGCATATTATAAGGATCATTTAGGTTTTGGTGATACCGAAAGGATTTAATGTGTAATTATATACACCGCAAAGTTCAAAAAGGTCTTTTCTGCCCTAGGTGTAGTATCAATTATCTCTTGTGTTGTCTTATAGTTGTAATGAGTTCCCTTACCCACTACTTTAACTTGAAATTACCTAGGGGGACCCACTTGGAATCCAGCCACAACCCACATAACTTTTTAAAAATTAGTATAATATAATTGGGAGTGCCCTTTTAGGAAAAGGATTCTCATAAATAATTTAGAGTAAAATTCAAGAGATATATGATGGGTAGAAGTGAGAGAAATTTTTTTTTGTTGAAAAATGCGTATTGAATCATAGTCTTCTAAAATGGAATGAAGATTTTGAATTTGTCAAAATGTCCTCTAAAGTTAAAATCTCAACTTTAGAGAATCCTCATTCGCGCTTTTAACTTTTTACACCGTATTTGAATTCTCTAAAGCTATACCTTTAAATCACCAAATATATTTGTTGAGAGGGGTGAGCCCCGAAAATCAATAGATCAATTGGCTATGTTAGTGGTCTCAAAACCTAAATAGTGGAAGAAGTTTGATTCTCTACTTAAGCGTTTTGCCTAAGAAGAAACAATGTCGTTCTAACGTGTGCAGTATTAAGTCTAAGAATCAAACTTACCATCTCCATGGAGCACATAACTGAAACCAACTAGGCTATTAAGGTTTTGTATGCTTGCATCGCAACTCTATAAAATTTATAGTTTACCAATTGGCCTTTGGTCAAGTGGTACATCCACAAGTTTAGATGGGGATGACCAGTGATCAAACCTTGGCTCCTGCGAAAATCCTACTTCTTAAAAAAAATAAAATTTATAGTTTTCTTAATCCTTTCTTCAAAAAAATCTATAATTGATTTCATACTTTAAAATGAAAATTGTTCCAAATTAACTAAAATTAAAGATCAAAATTGATGATTTCATTAATAGTTGCAATTAAAATTTGTTACTGTAATATTAATTTAGTTCATTAAAATTTGGTCCCTCAAGTATACTTCTACGTCCGCCCATGCTTGTTCCTATTCTAAAGGGTTAGCACGGGAGCTTTAAAGTTTTTTCTAAATATCAGATTAGCGATGACTATTTTGATAAAATAAAATATTTGTCGCTAATTAATGCAACAAAATAAGTTGCTATGAAAATTTTAAATCATGATTGTGCATCTATTTTAATGGGTTGACAACAAAATACTGTTAAAGATTATGTCATAATAGTTTTTCACAAAAAATATGCTTCACTTAATATCATTTCTTCGACGGATCCCCAAGTATTTTTTTTGTCCACCACTATGGTTAGGCAATATGTTACCGATTATGTATTTCATACTTACAACAGAAATATTCATAGGGGAGTAATTGTCACCCAAGAGCCTTGAGAAACCAAAGTATCATAAAATCAAGTTCGTGTTTGTGTTTGTATTTTTGTTTTATTTTTCTCTCTCTTTTGTGATAAGGTGCTTGGACAAGGCAGCAACTATAACGGAAGCTGATATGACTCGACAGAAACAAAATCCATGGAGACTATGCACAGTAACACAAGTTGAAGAAGCAAAATGGGTACTAAAAATGCTACCAAGTTGGCTATGCACAATAATTTACTCAGTTATTTTGACACAAGTTTCTACATTGTTTGTTGAGCAAGGAGATGCTATGAATGCTAGAATTGGAAGTGTTCACTTTCCTGCTGCTAGCATGTCTACATTTGCTGTCTGTAGTGTACTCATTTGTACCTATATATATACACATTTACTTGTCCCTGTAGCAAGTAGATTGTGTGGAAACCCAAGGGGATTCAATGAGCTTCAAAGAATGGGAATTGGACTCGTAATTGGAATGCTATCTATGGTTACATCTGGAGTTACCGAGATTCAAAGGATTAAACACGTTACGAAAAGACAAAAGATAAGTTCTTTAAGCATATTTTGGCAAATTCCATAATATGTTCTCATGGGTGGATCTGAAGTATTTATGTATCTAGGGCTACTTGAGTTTTTTAACGGACAGGCACCTGATGGCTTCAAAAGCTTTGGTAGCTCACTTTCTTCAGCTTCACGAGCCCTTGGTAGATATGCTAATAGTTTATTGGTCAATCTGGTAATGGATATTACTGCAAGAGGTGAAAATCTGGGATGGATACCACAAGACTTGAATGCGGGCCATATGGAGAGGTTTTACTTCCTCATTGCTGGTTTGACAACTTTTGATTGTGTTATTTACTACTTTTGCGCTAAGCGGTACAAACCTAACATTAACCTTGATGAGGAAGATCATGATCATGATCATGACGATCAGCGACAAAACCAAAAACCTCAAGATCATGATGATGTTAATGATACTGATGTGATTGAAAGAGTTTGACACAAATGAGCACTAGTGCTTTCTGTAATAAATTTTACATTTGAGGAGCTATAATGTATTGTTACAAGAAATTACATTAAGGAATCATGACCTTTTGTTAAATTATAGACTTAAATCAATATTAAATCGAAACAAAACATAAAAAATTAAGAAATTATTTTGAAAAATGTTAAATTATTATCAATAAATAGTAAACTAATAGGTACGAGATTTTCAAACGTGATTTTGCCATATGTGTTGGAAATTATAGGGTATCCCAAATGATGAATATGTTGGAACAGTTTTAACTCCAACAAAGAATTGAGTTGGAAAGTCAACTTATTGCCGAGGACCACAAACTCAAAAAGTTGACTACTAGAAATTGCATATTTAGTTGAGGAAAATATCGCCACTAAAAGTGTTATTTCCACCACTAAAATCTTTTGTGGCGAAAAAGATTTTGGCCTCTGATAATCCGCCTCTAAAAGGTTTAGTGGGGAAAAAACTTATTCGCCACTATATCATTCCGTGCGAAATATTTTCGCCACAAAATAGACTATTTTTGTGGCAAAAATTTTCGCTGCTAAACAATGTTAATGGTGGCTATTAAAATCGCCACTATTGAGTTTGTTTTGTGGCAAAAAGCTATTGTGGCAAAATTTTTCCCACAAAATATGTTCTTTTTGGGAGGAAATTTTCGCCACATTAGATTATATATATTCTTTTCTAATCACCCTTTACAAACTATAAGGCTTAATTTCTGCCAGTTGGAAAGAAATCACACTAGTGGAAAAAGCTCAAAGGAAGGAACCTTTGGGGACTGGACATAGGCAGGGCCGAACCAGTATAAACCATTGTGTTTGATTTTCTTCAACTCTTTATTTATTTTTGCATCATATTTCATATATGCTTCATCCTGATCCACAACATCTGGAAGCCATCAAACATGCTACACAAGACTTTTTAAAAGTCTGTTAATTCTTCAAAAAGGGTCATTCACCCCCCCTCTGACCTTATATAGACATTGACAGGGACCAACATGTGGTATCAGAGCAAGCGCTCAAACTAGAGATCTAACCATCTCGAGCTAAAGGTCCATATATTTTGATCTAACAATCAAAATGAGTTTCCAAAACTCACAGCTCCTTTCGAAAGGTATGTCTATTACCCTTCCTCTACTCTTCACCAGTGAACACTACACATTTTGGAAAAATCGGATGAAGAATTTCATTTAGGCTTAAAGCATGATGGCATGGATGGCCATCAAAGATGGTCCATATGAGCCTACGCGTGAGGTAGATGGTTTAACCACCCTCAAGCCCTCGATCTTATGGGATGAAAATGATTATAAGAGATTGTGTAAAAATGCAAATGCTATTAACATGCTTCATTGTGCTCTAAGTGCAATAGAATTAAACAGGATATCCGGATGTGAGGCTGCACAAGAAATTTGGCAGAAACTGGAAGTCAACAATGAAGGAACCAATAAAGTAAGAGAGGCCAAGCTTGATCTACTCCAGCAGAAACTTGAGACCTTCAAGATGGAGCCAAAAGAATCTATCAGCAGTATGAACACTATATACACAAATCTAGTGAATGAAATGAAGAGGCTTGGAAAAGAAATTCCTATAGTGGATATGATCAAGAAAGTACTCCGGAGTCTCACAAAGGAGTGGGATAACAAGAAGACTTCCATTGAGGAAGCTCATGACCTAAACTTATATAGTTATGATGAGCTCATTGGAAATCTCTGACTCAAGAGCTGTCTCTAGAGAGATATAGTCAACAGGAGAAGAAGCCTGAAGAGAAGAAGACATCTATTGCACTTAAGGCAGAATCCATCGAATCGGCTTAATCTGGAGAAGAAGAGTAAGTCACTGAGTCTGTAAGTGCCAAGGAGCAACTAGCTCTATTAACTAGACAACTTAATAGGGTCATACAAAAGAAAGAAAGGAGGAAGTCCAGAAAATATGAATCCTGAAGACCAAGGGAAGGCACATCTAGAAGGGACAGGCCTAGAAAGAATCCAGATGAAAAGAAGGATCTAAAAAAAGAAGCTTCATGTTTTGAATATTGGGAGAAAGGCCACTTCAGAACAAAATGCCCTAAGCTTAAGAGAACCAAGAAGCACAAGAAGAAGGCAATGGTGGCTACCTAGAGTAACAGTGAGGAAAGTAGTAGCTTATCTTCAACGGAAGAAGAAAAGACTGCCAACTGTGCATTCATGGCACTGACAGATCTGGAAGCAGCGCAATTCAGAAAGAATGTCTCTAAGCAAGATACAATGCAAATCAAAAAATTAGAATCAGAAACAATAAATACTGAGGTAAACTCTTATTCTAATTCTGCTTCTAACTTTGACCTTGCTAGAGCTTTAGCTATTGTGATCAAGAGTGTGAAGAAGAACATCAAAGCGATCAAATCCTTAAGAAGACAAGTGTTAAAAACCGCTGAGGACAACGAAGCATTGGCACAAGATGTCAACTTGATAAGAATAACAAACCACATTGATGAAGTTGAAGAAAACTTCCTGAGAAACCAAGTGCAGATATTAAGTGCTAACTAGATGGGGTTAGATAGGGAGCTAATCCTAATGAAGGAAGCATTCGGAAGGAGATAATACCCTCCTCAACCAAGAAGGAATCCAAGGCAGAATACACAAAGAAATCAACACCAAGCTGCCAAAGGAAATCCAAGCCCTTTAAATTAAAAAGTGAAGGAGGTTAGCAGGCAACCACAAGCCCAAAGATACACTGCTGCATAAAAAGGAAAGGCTAAGACAATATACAATCAACAATCTATCAAACAAAGAAGGAATAGTGCAGCAGAAGTTGCTCCTCCAGCCAGCTCCCGGATACACACCGGACCATCTACAAGTGTATAAGAAGCTAGATATAAAGGGAACTATGGGAAGGAGGATCTTGAAAAGATTAAAAAGAAGCAGAGCAGAGCAGTCTCATCCTAGGGTGCAGGTTTTGTAGGAAAAACAATCATATTACTAAATTATGTAGATTAAAAAATGGTTATTATGATGTCAATCCTTGGCCTGAGATGGTTATTAAACCTAGAGGACCCAGATCTGATTGGGAACCCAAACCCACTTAATCTATTTTGCAGGTATGCCTTAGATCCAGAGTAGATCAACATGCTTGGTACATTGATAGTTGATGCTCAAGGCACATGACAGGTGATGCAAAGGCCTTCATCACATTAACCCAGAAGAAGGGAGGCAAAGTAAGGTTTAGAGACAATAAAAAAAGACAGATCATTGGACATGAGACCATTGGATCTGAATTAAAGATAGAAGATGTCTCACTGGTTGATGGGCTGAAGTTCAACTTTATAAGTGTAACCCAACTCTGTGACAAAGGAAGAAAAGTCATCTTTAATTATGGAGGTTGCTCAATATATGATAGTAAGTCTAATCAACTCATTCTTTATGCACCTAGAGTAAATAATGTCTATTTTGTCAACATTAAAAATGAGAAAAAGAATATCTACTTGGTGTCTAAAGAAGAAGAGTCATGGCTATGACACCAGAGGTTGGGACATGTTAGCATGAACCTCCAGTCCAAATTAACCAAAAAGGAATTAGTTGTGAGTTTGCCTAAGGTTGATTTTGATAAGGATCATCTATGCACTGCATGTTAGTTAGATAAACAACATAAGAAAGGATTCCCTTCCATCTCCTACATTCCTTCCAAGAGAGTGCTTGAGTTCTTTCACATTGATCTCTTTGGTCCAATTAAACCATTGAGTTTAAGTAGAAGAGAATACACCATGGTCATTGTGGATGAATATTCTCGATATACCTGGGTTCTCTTACTGGCAAGCAAAGATGAAGCCTTTGACTAATTCTCAAAAACATTCATATAGATAGAAGTAGAACATGGCATAAGCATTGCACACATCCGGAGTAATAATGGTGGTGAGTTCAAAAATAAGCAGTTTGCTGAATTTTGTGACTCCAAGGGCATTGAACATAACTTCTCTGCCCCTCACACAACTCAACAAAATGGAGTTATTGAGAGAAAGAACAAGGCCATAGTTGAAATGGCTAGAACAATGCTAAATGAAAATTGTTTGCCAAAATATTTTTGGGGTGAGGCCGTAAAGATAGCATGCTATATTTTGAATAGATCTCTCATTAGAAAAACCATAGAAAAGACCCCCTATGAAATCTGGAAGGGAAAAAAACCCAAAATTAGGTACTTTAAGCCATTTGGATTTAAATGCTACATCTTAAATGATAGAGAGCAACTAGGAAAATTTGATCCTAAATCTGATGAAGCAATTTTCCTTGGCTACTCAACTCATAGTAAGGCTTACAGAGTCTTCAAAAAACGAACCCAAACTATGGTAGAGTCTATACATGTAGAATTTAAAGAGACTAACCATATAGGTGAGAGAAGTTCCACTCCGGAAGATCCAATTCCAGAAGCTGAAAAATCTGGAGAAAGGAAGGAAGCAGAAATTTTTGATTCATTCCAAATGAAGAAATACAAAGAAGAAAATGAAGGAATATCCTTTGATCCAGAAGTACTACAAGTCAATCTCAACCTACAAGAGATTGACTTCACTGAAGGTCAAGAAGAAGTAGTTGAGACAGAGGTGGAAGAAGCTCCAATCCAGCATGAAGGCTTACAAAGGGAAATCTGGACTCACATAAATCATATGGTAGAAGCTGTTTTAGATAATGTCTAAAATCCAGTCAGAACTAGAGGAAAACTCAATAGGATGATAAGCCATGCTGCTTTTGTCTCTCTCATTGAGCCAAAGAAATTTCAAGAAGCTGAAGGAGATGAAAGCTGGATAACGGCAATGCAAGAAGAACTAGATCAATTCACCAGGAATGATTTGTGGGATCTAGTGGCACCCTCAAAGGGAAAATCAATCATAGGCACCAAATGGGTATTCAGGAATAAGCTAGATAAATCCGGAGTAGTGATAAGGAATAAAGCAAGATTGGTTAGCCAAGGCTATAATCAACAGAAAGGGATTGATATTGAAGAAACATTTGCCCCTATAGCAAGACTAGAGGCAATCTGGATTTTATGTGCTTTTGCATCATTCATGGGATTCACATTATTTAAAATGGATGTCAAAAGTGCATTTCTCAATGGAGTTATCCAGGAAGAAGTCTATGTGAAGCAACCACCTAGATTTGAAGAATCATAGCGTTCGGAT
The DNA here is from genome assembly GCA_947683365.1 of Euphorbia pulcherrima. Classification (NCBI taxonomy): domain Eukaryota; kingdom Viridiplantae; phylum Streptophyta; class Magnoliopsida; order Malpighiales; family Euphorbiaceae; genus Euphorbia; species Euphorbia pulcherrima. Next base: position 60,245,425 of record CANTUS010000004.1, on the reverse strand, counting down.
CATGTCTATAAGTTGAGGAAGGCCCTCTATGGATTAAAGCAAGCACCCAGGGCTTGGTATGAGAGACTCATAACCTTTCTCATATCTAAGGGATATATCTAGGCCAAAGCAGATACAACCCTCTTAATGAAGAAAAAGAAGAATGATATCATTCTAGTCCAAATTTATGTGGATGACATCATATTTCGGGCAAAAGATGAAAGGATGTGTGAAGAATTCAATTCTCAAATGCAGACAGAATTTGAGATATCCATGATAGGAGAACTTAATTTCTTCCTTGGTTTACAAATCAAGCAAAGTCCAGATGGTATTTTCATTAACCAGTCAAAGTATACCAAGGAGATCTTGAAGAAGTTTGAAATGGGTAAGAGCAAGCTAATGTCTACTCTAATGGGATTAGATACAGTCCTATCCAAGGATTGTGAAGGAGAGGATGTTGATCAAAAGCTCTATAGAGGAATGATTGGTTCACTTCTATACTTGATAGTACGCAAGCCTGACATACATTATGCAGTCTGTTACTGTGTAAGGTACCAAGCCATTCCTAAGGATTCTCATCTCAAGGTAGTTAAGCAAATTCTTAGATATCTCCTAAGAACCATTGAAGTTGGACTATGGTATCCTAGTAATGGAGATTTCACACTCCAAGGCTTCACCAATGCAGATTATGGCTGAGAAACTCTTGAAAGGAAGAGTACATCCCGAGGTTGCCATTTTCTTGGAGATTGCCTAGTATCATGGTACAACAAGAAGCAAACTTTAGTTGCCTTATCTACTATAGAAGCATAATATATGGCAACTGAAAGTTGTGTAGCTCAACTCTCAAGCAATAACTAGATTATTATGGAGTTCAATCCGGATGTGTAGATGTAATGTGTGACAACAAAAGTGCTATTGATGTGTCAAAGAATCCAGTACTCCATAGCAAAATGAAGCATATCAACATCAGGCATCATTTCATCCAGGATCATATGATCAAGAAGGATGTTGCATTAGTTTACATCCCAACCAATGAGCAAAGAGCAGATATCTTCACCAAACCACTGAGTAAAGATTAATTCAATAAGCTAAGGGAGTCCATTGGAATGTCAAATCTAATTTAAAAAAATTCGGATGAAATTCTGTAAGAGACTTAATTCTTCACAAGTCAAGGAATCCGAAAGAAAAAGAAGAATTGAAGAAAGCTCTATTTTGGATGAAATATTGCCACATCAGCAGACAAAATAGGACACATGGCCCTTTTCAAATTCCAAACGTTTATTGGGTGTTACATGCCATGTAAATTCAACAGTTAGTTTTTAAAATAAATCGTTCCCATTCTCCGGTTATACTGAATTTACCTTTCTCCTAAAAATTCGATTGCTATGTAATCAATCCAGCCAAAATTAACGGCATTCGGATTACCAAAATATCCTCACCTCGAAAACTCTATATAAACACTTCAAATTTTTCTCTTCTTCCTCACGCGAGCAACTTATCTACCGTTACTCTGCTAAAATTAAATCACAAACCCTAAATTACTTCAAACTCTCTCAACTGGCTGCTATCATGACAAGCGAAGGACCCAAAATGCTACCCACTAAAAATATATTTATAAAGTCTGATCTGCAATATAAAGATTTTAAACCCCTCAAACTGAAAACCAATGACTCTGTTATCCCTACTGACTTTTTAGGAGATAACTTCCTATTTGAAATTGACCCATATTCTAAGTTGATAGACGATTAGCACTTAGGGGATTTCCTCAAGATCAAGTGCCCAACCTATCTAGAGTTAGTGAGAGAATTTTATGATAATCTCAGAGCGCATTCCTTCCGTGATGCTCTAAGAACTGAGGTACAAGGAAAAATCATAACTATTACTCTGGACTTCCTTGAGAAACACCTCAACATAAAGAAAGATAGGGTCCAGCTGAGAATCGATGGAGATGAGCAGAAAGTCAAGTATGATTCCAAGATGTGGCTGCATCCCAACTATTTTAGGGATAAATGTTCAACATACTTCCTGGAAGTACCAAGATATCTCCAGCACACACTTGCAAAATTGGTGCTTATCTGGAAGGTCTCTCTCACCATAGTGTCATCCTTCTAGCACTGTGTATTACAACATTAGGTAGAGAGTAGGGTGGTTAATATGCCGGTACTAATCATCCACTACCTGAGGCAGCACAGGAATTCTCATGGCACCCTCATCACCCAGATCTTAATTGCAAATGAAGTGAACTTAACTGGATTCCAGGCAGTAAATGGTAGAGAAATCCTGGAAAAGAACTTCAGGAAGCTGAGTTTTAGGGAGACTTGGAATGAGTAAAAGGCTAAGAAGTTACGAGATGCTAAGAAGGCAAGGGCTAGAAAAGCCGTGGATCCGGTGGAAGCAGCTCCGATTCTCAAGAAAGCAAGAACCGATAAACCAAAGGCGCAGAAGGAACTGGCCTTAGTTCTAGCTGGGGAAATCAATGCGGACACTCTATCCTTAACCCAATTGATGGCCAAATATCCAACCAAAAAGCCAAGGGGAAAACTAATTAAAGCTACTGATAAGCTGAAGAAACCTTTATGTAAGCCGGAAGCAAGGGAAACCATTGTAGTAGCTACTGCTACAATTAGAGTAGGATATCAGAAGGGATAGAAATGGAAATTAAGAGCTATGCTAGTAGAAGAGAATGACTCTGATAGTGAAGAAACAAAGGATGGGGAACCTGCCCCCAAAAAGCAACTCTGTGTTGGTCCTTGTGAGGGTGTTTATAAGGTCAGAGGGGGGTGAATGACCCTTTTTCGCGGAATATAAAGACTTTAAAAAGTCTTAGTGTAGTGTGTTTGATGATGATCCGGATGATGGATCCGGATGATGCAGTTATGACAATATAATGCAATAAATAAAGAGTTAAAGAAATCAAAACAAAGGATTTTATCTTAGTTCAGCCCCGCCTAGTCCAGTCCCCAGAGTTTCCTTCCTTCGAGCTTATCCACTAGTGGATTCCTTTCCAACTGGCAGGAATTAAGCCTTACAATTTGTCTTCTGATGGTAACCCCTTCCAGATGTAGGATATACCACTAGAAGCACCAACTCCTAACTGAGTCCTTTAGTCTTCAGCAGGATATACCACTTAGACTTCTATCCCGAATCTAAGGTGAGTCCAATAGGGAGTTCCCACTCAAAGCACCAACTTTAAGTTGTATCCCAATCTCATAACTCACCCAAGTTGGAGATCCTTACAGTCGTGTTTTAACAAAGGTTTTGGTTTTTGGATTTCCTTAAGTTTATAGCTCACTTAGGAATCCTAATAATAGATTTGGAATTAATTGATTCTTGGAGGGATTGTAAACTGATTGAATGCTTGTGCTTTGTTACTTGCTTTTTATCAATCAAACAACCAACCTTCTCAATTGGTGAAGCTTCCCTTTTATAGGCTTCTATCATAAATGTAGCCATTATGGGTTGTTGAGCTTATAATTAATATTCACCCTTGATCAGGTTATAGATGGCACCTTCGGAGCCGTTGATCAATCTGTTAGACTATAATTTGACCTGTTTGAATTCTAGGGATTGATGCTGAAAAGTTGTCCGTGATCGTTTTACTTAGATTTTTGTGATGCAAAAACTTTTACACTATTATCTTTTTGGTATGAGCTCTACGCGCCTCCTTATTGGTCTGGGTGATAAATGTTGTTAGCTTTTTCAGTCAGGTGTCAGTCCTTTTATCCTTTTACTGAAAAGTGCAAGCTGTCACTTTTTATCGTGTTCATAGGGAAATGATCTTTGACAATGTAGACCAAAAAGGTGGAGGGAAAAGTTATCTTTGAAACTTTTTCCCATTGTCTTCAAGCATGAGTCTTCTAGATGTCTTCAGACTCATTGTCTTCAGATCTCTATGCTTCCAGAGTTAGGGCAATCAGTTCTTCTGGATGCTGTTCTTATGGGATCAAAGCTTGTTTCCTTTCCAAGCTTTACTACGATGATTCCTTGTGCTTTGGTACTTCATGTTTTCAATGAACAACCTTATAGCTGGGTCTCTGTCCGGATGTTTCCATTTGGATTTGGGATTTACATAGTTTTAAATTTTTATTTCTTTCAAACTTGATCTAGATAGATTAGTTTAATTTTATGATCCGGATCATTGTTTCCCAACACTCCAGAGGAGAGGGTTGACAATTACAGAAGCCTTGCAGGCGGAGAAAGCCAGAGCTAAACTTCCAATCCAAAAACCTACTTCTAATATAACTGTAAGGGAACCAACTCCCAAAACTGCCACTCCGGAAGAAATGGGAAAAGGAAAGAAAATTGTCCAATCCAACAAGAGACCAATACCTGAAGACAATATCTTCCTGGAAGATCCCCAATTTGCTGAGATAATGTTAGCCGTAAAAGACAGTCAGAAAATCAATCTTTTGATAAAGGAGGGACCTAGATGCTCATCTAGTACAACAACATCAAACAGCCCACCAGTCTTTATTTCATCAAAGGATCTGGGGCTTCTCAAAGAAGCAAATTACCAGGAAGAGGATTTATTAAATTTCCAAGCTAGATCCAAACCTCTTCCTGAAAACTTGCTGGATGTGAACCCGGAAGTAGTGGAGCTGGAAAGTCTTAAAAAAGGAAGTTGAAGGGAATGGTGAGGATAATTCTACCATTCCGGGACATGAAATGATTGTGGTTGCAAGTCCTCTACAGGCATTAGTAGGGGTGACTGATGACATTACCAGCCATCTGCGGGTTATGGAGATTGAGGATGGAAGTATAAAAGCTGATGATAAGAACAAATTGCCATCTACTGAGGCAATTCCCAACTCAGTATCATTTGATATTAATGCTGAGATTTGTGTTGGAACAGAAGTTGAACATACGAACAACTTAGATGCACATTCTCCAATTACATCTAAGGATCCGGAGTCCAACCCAGAACATAAAGCTCTAGAGGAGGGACATAGTCTGAGATCCAATAAGAACGCTCCTAGAGTGGACTCAAAAGGCGAGGCTAGTCCGGAGGAATAGTTAGAAGAAGAGAAGAAAGAAGAAGAAGAATCAGTTGAGGCCGAAACATCCGGATCTGATGAGACCGGTAGTAGTTCTGAATCTGAGACCCCTCTTGCAAGCCTAATTAGAATACCTGTTACAAATGAAAATCCAACTCGCACTAAAAGGATATCCACGGCACTCAAGATTCTATAAGAGGCTGTACATGAAGAACAAGAGGAGAGCTACATCAAACAAAGCCTCTGGAACATTTGTAAACATCTGAAGGCTGTGGGAAAAGCACTCCTTGAGGAATTCCAACCCCTAGGTTTGAAGAGGGAACTTGAGGTGATAAAGGGGAAGGTTAAGAAGATAACAGAGAAAGTGGAGGACTTTCCCACTGCTAATCTGGTTGCAGAAGTCTCCCTTGCCAAGGTCAAACCAATCCTTGAGCTAGTAAATACAAGCATCGCTGGAGCCAACAGATCAGCAGATCAGGCCAATATAGTGGCCGTAAACAACTGTGCTACCATTTTGGATAAGGTCACATCCTCTTCCATTGATCTATCAATAGAAATCAGAGAGTACATTGACACCAAGTTTGAAAGCTTTATAAAATTCATTCTAGAAGTTTTTACAAAGGGTGAAGGGGAAATTGCTTATGCACTACAGCTATTAAATAAAGAGCATCAAGCAACATAAGAAATGTTAACAAACTTCCTTGATGAAGCTCTTCTAGAACTTTTAAAGAAGCAATTGGATGATATAAGTGATGATAGTGGACCCCACTCCTCCGTAACTAATGATTTGATCAAAGCTCTCAAAGAGGCTTTCCACAAGGATCTCACTACACTCAACTCAAGCATCCATAATGTTCGAAGAGATATCTGCAATGATATTGAAGCCTTAAAGTAAGGTATGGCTAATCTCTCACTCTCCTCATCCGAATCTTCCTCCTCCACACAAGTCAGCCATGTCATCCCAGTTGTCAATGATCTAGTCAAATACATAGGTGACACCGGATTTTTTGGGTACAAGTGCATGTTGACTCTTCTTAAGTGTATGTTTCCCTATTTTGATAAAGAAGATCAAGCCCATGCACTTCAAATGATTCCGAACATGAAGAAGTCCTATAAAGAGCTCTGAGCATTTTTGAAGGCCTATCAACTCCTTCCGGCCACCGTTGAGACCATCTTTAAAAATCGCTCATAAAGGAATGTAGATTACTTTATCTACTCAGAACAATGGTAGAAGAGCTGGGATAAGCGATCATATATGCTAATTGACCCCCAATCCAATGTAAACAATAAGGGGGAGGATAGCACAACAAGCAAAGGAGGAGATGATATGGAAATAGATAGGTAGATAGGTAAATGTCTAGTTAGCTATTGATCTCATGTACATATCTTGTAATAGCTAGCTTTGACAATTTTTCACTTGTATGTACTCTATATTTGTAATCCGAAACTTCATTGATGTTAACCATTGTTAACAACAGAAGTATATATATAGTGAAACACATTTACATAAAATTGCTTCTAAGTACAATATGTTATTGTAATTAAAAAATATAGAAGCCAAAATGCAAAAATATTGGGGGAGCCGGATGCTTAGATTATGGGGGAGTAAAATTTATAAATGACTAAGTATCAAGAATCATACTTAGCTCATATAGACTCGATCCTTATGCGTAGTTGTCTTAAGTTTTTGTTTCCATCAAATGAGGGAGATTGTTGGAAAACAATGATCCGGAACTTCAATTAAAGTAAAATATCCTGATCAGATTTGAAAGAAACAAAAACTTAAACAAAGTATCTCCTAAATCCAAATGGAAGCATCCTGTCAAGTTCCAGCTACAAAGACATTCATTGAAGACTAGATGTACCTAAGCATACATTAGAATCAAAAGGATAAAGTTTGGAAAGGAAACAAACTTTAAACCTTCAAGATCATCATCTAGGAGAACTGATTGCCCAAGCATCCAAAAGAAGATAGTTCCGGAGACATTGAGTCTGAAAGCATCCGGAAGACTCAAACATCAAGACAAATGGGAAAAGTTTCAAAGATAACTTTTCCCTCAACCTTTTTGGTCTACAAAGTCAAAGATCCTTCCCCCATTAACAAGGTAAAAGAGACAGCTTAGACTTTTCAAAAAAAGGACAAAAGGACTGACACCAGAGAGAAAAAGGAAACAACCTTTTTCACCCAGACCAATAAGGAGGCGCATGGAGCTCATACCAAAAAGCTAATGGTATAAAAGTTGGTGTGACACTAAAAAACAAGGAAAACAATCACTGACATCTTTTCAGCCTCAATCCCAAGGATTTAAACGGGTCAAATTACTATCTAACGGATTGATCAATGGCTCCGAAAGCGCCACATCTTACCTGATCAATGGTGAAGATTAATTACAACTTACCAACCTATAACAGCTACAATTATAATGGAAGCCTATAAAAGGGAAGCTTCACAAGTTGAGAAGGTGCTGGTTGATTTCATAAGAGCATATAACATGAATACTTGCAAGAAAGCAATCAGATCCGTAAATCCCTTTAAGAACCAAATCATTATAAATCAGTTTGTAAAGATTCCTAAATAAGCTATAAACTTAAGGAAGTCCAAAACCAAAACCTTTGTCTAAAACCAAAGTGTAAAATATCTCCTACTTAGGTGAGTAGTGAGATTGGGATATAGCTTCAAGTTGGTCCTTTAAGCAGGATCTCCCTATAGGACTCAACTTAGATTTGAGGTGAAAGTCTAAGTGGTATATCCTACTAAAGACATAAGGACTCAGCTAGGAGTTGGTGCTTCTAGTGGTATATCCTACATCCAGAAGGGGGTACCATCCGGAGATAAACTATAAGGCTTGATTTCTGCCAGTTGGTAAGAAATCACACTAGTGGAAAAGCTCAAAGGAAGGAACCTTTGAGGACTGGACGTAGGCAGGGCCAAACCAGTATAAATCATTGTGTTTGATTTTCTTTAACTCTTTATTTATTTTTGCATCATATTTCATATCTGCTTCATCCTGATCCATAACATCCAAAAACCATCAAACACGCTACACAAGACTTTTTAAAAGTCTGTTAATTCCGCAAAAAGTATTGTTCACCCCCTCTCTGACCTTATATAGACCTTCACAGGGACCAACAAAGTTGTTCCATGTAGATTTGTTCTTCAAGATCTATCTTTAGAAAAGCAGTTTTCAAATCCATTTGGTGTACTTCCAGATTTTCCAAAGCGGCGATTACATGTATCATCCTAATGGAAGAATATGTATCAAAGTAATCAAGGCCTTCTTTTTATCTATAACCTTTTATGAATAGACAAGACTTGTACTTATCAGTTGTTCCATCAGCTTTTAGCTTACGTTTGGATATCTATTTAGAACTTAGTGGTTTAGTTCTGGGAGGAAGGTCCACTAATTCCCTTGTATGATTTTGAAAAATGGAATCAATTTCACTCCTTAAGGCTTCTTTCCATAAAGGACTTTCAGTAGAGCTTATAGTTTCTTTATATGTTTTAGGTTCTACTTCAACCATACATGTTAAGAAATTCGAACCAAAGGAATTTTTAACCCTTGCCCCGTTTACTTCTTCTAGGTTCTACCTTATGATCTGTATTATTCTCTTCTTGAGAATTTTGATCATCTTCCTCAATTATTGATTGAAGATTGTCATAGCTATCAACATCTTGTTGATCAAATTGACCATCAATAGGTTCATGAGACCTTTTAGTTCCCGACCCTTTGCCTTTCCCTACATGGAGATGTTGGGAAATAATGATCCGGAAGAAGAAAACTCAAGACAAGTATCCGGATCTAAGTTTTGAAGAAACAAATTCCTAAGTCCAAGAAGATTGCATCGAAATAAAGGTTTCAGAAGAAAACATAATTCCTAAGTCCAAAGGAGAAGCATGCGGTTAGAGCTTGAAAGAAAACAAACTACTAAACCCTAGAATACAACATCAAAAAAAGATTATTGAAGAAGCACATCCGGTAAAGATATGTCTGAAGACATCTAGAAGACACATTTCACAAGACATAGGGAATATTCAAATTATCAAGTTTCCCTCCTATTTGGTCTCAGTAATCGCCTTCTTGCCTTGGATTAGGAAAAAGTGACAGCTTGCACAATTTCAGAGAAAGGAAAAAAGTGCTAACATAAAGAGAGAGAAAAAGGTAACAACCTTTTTCACCTAGACCAATAGCAAGTCGTGTGGAGCTCACAAGGAGACAAACTTTGCACCAAAGTTTGCTGTGAACAAAAAGCCAAATAAACGACATCTAACATCTTTCTCACACCAATCCCAAAAAATTCAAACGGGACAAATATTAGGTCTAATGGAAAGATCAACGGCTTCAGAAGTGCCATCTCATATGTGATCAACGCTGAAGATTCAAGATCAGTCAATGACTACATTCATGATCCAAGCCTATAAAAGGGAAACTTCACAAGTTGAGAAGAGGCTGGTTGTTTTTAAAAAGCTATTTCCTTGAGAAATTTGCCACACAATCAGCAATTCAATCCCTCCAAGAACTAAACACTCAAATTAGTTTGTAAGAATTCTTAAGTGAAATCATAAACTTGAAGAATTGTAAACCTAACCTTTTTTGAAACAAAAGTTGTAAAATCTCATACTTGGGTGAGTATTGAGATTGGAACTTAGCTTAAACTAGGCATTGTTTAAGTGGTATATCCATATGGGGCTTAGCTTGAACTTGGGTATAGTTTGAGTGGTATATCCACTAAAGAAAAGGACTCAGCCAAGCTTAGGTTAGTTTGGTGGTATATCCTACTTCCTGAAGAAGAGAAATTCTACGGAGACAATCTACAAAGGAGTTAACTAGGCTAGGGATTAGTTTGGCAGTATATCCTACATCCGGAGTAGAAGAAATCTCCGGAGACAACTATAAAGGCTTGATTTCTTCTTGTGAAAGGAATCACACTAGTGGATTAAGCTCAGAGGAGGAAACTCTAGGGACTGGACGTAGACAGGGCCAAACCAATATAAAATATTTGTGTTTGATTTTCTTACCTTTACTTTAAGTGCATTTTATTTCATATTTGCATCATTCGGATTAATTAACTTTGGATCATATCAAATACGCTACACAAGACTTTTGAAAAGTCTAATAATTCGCAAAAAGGATCATTCACCCCCTCTGACCCTAATTATACACGCACAGGGACCAACAAATGGTATCAGAGCAAGTGCTCATAATTAGAGACTTAACAATATCGAGCTAAAGGTCCATTTTTTTATTACATAAATAAAAAATGAGTTATCAGAATAATAACTCACAAATCCTTCCTGAGGGTATGTATGTTACCCATCCTCCACTCTTCACCGGTGAACACTACACATATTGGAAGAACTGGATGAAGAATTTCATTTAGGCCCAAAGCATGCTAGCATGGATGGCCATTAAAGATGGCCTATATGTCCCCACCTATGAGATTGATGGCATCAACACAGGGAAACCCTCTAATCAATGGGATGATAATGATTATAGAAGTTGCATGAAAACGCAAATGCTATTAGCATGCTCCTTTGCACTTTGAGTGCAGCTGAATTTAACAGGATCTTAGACTGCAAAATAACTCAAGAAATTTAGCAAAAACTTGAAGTGACCCATGAAGGAACCAATAAGGTCCGGGAACCCAAAATTGATATCCTCTAGGAAAAGCTAGAAAACTTCAAGATGGAACCAAAGAAGTCCAGCAGCAACATGAATACTAGATACACCAATCTAGTAAATGAAATGAAGAGGTTGGGAAAGGAGATCACTGAAGAAGAGATGGTGAAGAAAATCCTCCGGAGTCTTACAAAAGAATGTGATAACAAGAAGACTACCATTGAGGAATCACATGACATAAAACTCTATGCCTATGATGAGCTCATTGGAAATCTACTAGCCTAAGAGCTATCCCTAGAAAGATATAGCTAATAAGAAAAGAAGTGTGAAGAAAGGAAGAAAGGAATTGCTCTCAAAGTAGATTCCTCCGGAATAGAAAAGCAATTGAGGGAATCTCCTCTCAAAAAGGAAGAAATGGATATGTTGGATAGAAAATTCAAGAGATTCCTAAGGAAGGAAGAGAAAGGGTCAAGGAAAATCTCCAGAAGGTATGACTCTAGAAGAAGGCATGGAAGCAACTCCAGAAAGGATAAACACAGAAAAGATCCGGAAGATAAGAAGGATCAAGTCAAGGAGATGACCTGCTTTGAATGTGGTGAGAAAGGAAATTTTAAAGCAAAATGTCCTAAGCTAAAAAAGGAAAAGAAGTACAGGAAAAAGGCAATGATGGCCACCTGGAGCAATAGTGAGGAAAGTCGTAGTTCATCATCATTAGATGAAGAGGAAACTATCAAATGTGCATTCATGGCATGAACTGAACCGGAGGTAGAACATTTTGGAAGAGAAACAACTCAGTATATCACTAAACAAACTGATGAATCAGAGCTTGAGTTAGCCATTACAGAGGTAAACTCTCACTCTAATCTTATTTCTAACAATGATCTTGATAGAGCTCTAGGGATTGTGATCAACAATCTAAGGAAGCATAAGGTCACACACATTGGGCCTTCATTGGACTGAGTATAGAATTAATAGATTTATTCTATTATAAAAATATAACATAACAATAATTGGATTATTATTTAATTAAAACAAGAATTTATTTTTGACCGGTAACTAATTATATTAGGGTCATAAATAAATTAAAGTATTGGCTGAAATGAAAGGATCATTTTCTAGTTAAGCTAAATATTCATTTTGACCGATAAATAATATATTAGGGTCATAAAATAAATATTTTTTGAAAGGAATTGAAAAGAGTTTTTCCAAATAGGTTGGACCTAGTTCAAAATTAGCCGAGGATTTTTTGAAGGACCATATCGCAAAAGGGGACTGCGGGCTCATAGTATGAGCAAGAGCCCACAATACGGGCTTAGAAGAGCTCGCACTGGTGAGCCCAGTGTGAGGTCCACCACAAGTTAGGCTTATGGGAAGCCCCCAAGCCCAAGCTTACGGTGTCGCATAGCGTGCATAACACACTATGCGCACAGGCACAACCCGTAGATCCAATTGGATATGTAGGTCAAACCTACTTAAGGGATATGCATTTCGCACATCCCACATCGAAAATGGTGGAGCAATTTTGCTCCCCCAAGCCTATAAATAGGCTTCTCCATGCCCTCTTTAAAATGCACCAAGCTCAAAGCATAAATCCTAAGTTGAGATTCCTAAAGTAAAATTTCCCAGGTTGATTTAAGCAAGTTCTTTTGAGGGGCCTTAGCGTCTTTGACTTCTGGTCCAGAATGTTGGCACATCATATGGACCTCGTCAGTCATGGTGAACACAACATGGTCTCATTGACTGAAAACTTTTCCGCAGGACTTCCTCTTTTCATTTCTTCTTATGTTCTAGAAGGCTTCTAGGTAATTGGTACCAGACTAGTCTCGGTGCGTCCATTGGGAGTCTCCTTAATTGCTCGTTTTCTGCCAAGAAATGCATCTTTTCTCCAAATTACCTTGAAAACCTGAAAAGAGAGAAAAGGAAGTAACATCGGCCAAAAAGACTAAAACCATGGTATCAATGATATAGAAATAGGCATAAATACATGCTGAAAATACAACCCATCGAAAGCCCACCCAAAAATATTAACTAGAGGTTCCTCAAATTGACTATAACCTAATTGAGAAAGTGGCTTGAATTCAATGTTGATTGATTCCTTTCCTTATATCTTAAAGCGGAATCCTTGTCACTCAAGGACTTCCAAAAGAGTCTTTCACCAGGGTCCTAATGTAGATAGCCAGAGCGATAGCTAGTCCTAGTGATCCCAGAGCATTCTAGAACAACCAAGATGACATCAATACTAAGGCACGTAAATTTCCAGATCCAAGAGACACTTGATTTGAATGAAATCCTATTCAGGAAGAGCCCAGTTTAAGGAAGAAGTTTAATCTCTCTCCTAATTCTATGAAGGAAGGGATTTTACTACCTTCTGAAGATGAAGACTAAAGGAAGATAAAACCTATTCAAGAGATAATAGCAAAGAGTCCTATTTAACTCTAAAGAGGAAGCAAGAGGCAAGACTCCCTATAAATACCAACGCCAACACATTCATCCATACAAGCTACATTCAACAAGCCATAATCCACTACCTAAGCTTTGTTTAGATTAGTTCGTTGTTATTTTCAAATACTCTTTTTAATCATAATTTACTTTACAAGTGTTTTTACTCTTTGCATGCTTTACTTCAAGTCTCTTTACATTTCTTGCATTTAAATTTAGTCATGTTTACCTAAATTCCTTATGGGTTGACCAAGTAAGGGTCAAGGCTGAGTTTGAATGGTGTGAAGACAGCAAATGAATACAAAAATCTACAAGGCCATATATTTACCAATCTCAGTACTTCAAGGGTTCTATGGTAAGAGTATCACTTAGTCTCATTGTGTGGTTTGGCCAACCATTTGGTAAGTCTTTGTGATTATTGTTATTCTTAATTCCTGCATCTATAATTGTGCCTAAAAAGGGATAAAGTGACGACAGCCTCCACTGAGACTGGAGAAAGGTAATCTTACGTCTCTTGGGAGTGCTTCACTACTTGTCAATAATGGTTTAGGCTTCTCTAATTTATATTGCTATTCATCGGCGAGCTCTTAGGCATAAAGTCGAGAGACACAGTGAGTAAGAGGGAGGTCATGGTGTGAAGTCTGGTCTCCATACACAGTAAGGAAGAGTTGCTAATACTGTACGGTGCATGAGTGCTAGTATAACTAAACCTAGGTTCCGGTGCAATTTATATCTTGCCCCATGATCACCATAATGTTCATTCTTGCTCTGCTTTGATCAGGTCATTATCTTTCATTGATTTTATTCCTACTTTACTTCGATTGATCATCCCATTTCCCGTCAAGAGATCACTTCTAGGTGACGCTATCGGTCATCTAGTGAAAATAACATTGTTAAATACCGTTCCTTGTAGGATCGACCTCTACTCGCTACTAACTACTAGTTTGTTCTGTGTATGGATTTATTTTTGGTGGATTCGACACCCATCAAATTTTGGCGTCGTTTCTGAAGAACGATTCCTTTTGACTAGTTATTTTTCATGGATGACTACGGCCACAAATCATGGCCAAGAACTCCTGTTCAATCCTAAGATAGAAAAATTCAACAAAGCTCGCGCTAAGCAAGTTTGTGAATGAAGAGAGTCCCAACGTCGAGCATAATCTTCCATTGAACCCGATGATTATACTACCTTAATAGGAGGGCTGGTCAATATGACTGACTCTAATTCTTAATCTAAAGTAGCCAACGTGACCATGGCTAATGCAGAGTAATCAATCAAAGACCTTACACAGGTCATGGTGGATCAACCACCACTAGGGAGACCATTACTGAGCAGTACCAAGACCAAAATTAATGTCTAAAATGGCTCACTCACTATAGAATTTAATGGAGAAGTTTTCACATTCAATGGGCATTGCCTCAAGCCCCACTATGAAGGATTCCAAGCTCACTCTAAGGAGATCACTCACATCGAGACTCATTATCCTACACCATATTCTATGTGTGGTGCGTCGAGCTCACCGACATTAAACAAAGCGCTCTTGGGAGGCAGCCCAAGCATTTCTGACTCTCTATCTTTGTTTTTTTATTTGTGTCATTTTTGTTTTTTTAGTTGAATCTAAACTAGGACTTATCCATCTCTCGGACATTTATTATAGGTACAGGTCTCTATACATACGTTAGGAGCTAAAACGTCACACGCTAAAGGATAAGAGTGAAGGGGCAATGGATGGGTAATGGCTCATGTGCCTTGATTCATGTATCAGTGGGTAATTTAGCAGTCATGATGGAGATTTTATGATGGTTATGCACTCAAACGAGGCCATGATTGCTACCAATCCAATTTTTAGCCATGTGTTGCCTACAACCGCTTCAAGAGGTAGTCCTTTAAGCCCTACAAGTCCACCTACAAGGAGGCTATGACCACTCTTAGAGTCAACTAGGGGTCATTGATGCAAGTCTACCTACAAGGAGACCATGGCCACTCTCAAAATCAACCAGGCGTCGTTGATGTATTTACCATGATCTCATGGATTCCCCTTCTCTTTATCTATTTCCACTCCTACCAGGAGCTTTTTTGGGAGTTCTACGTGACTCTCAACTTCAAGTAGGACTACACAAGCTACAAAGAAGAAGGGGTGATCAAGTTCCATCTCCATGGGAAATACTTCAGTTGGAATCTCGATGACTTTAACAAAGCTCTAGGGGTGGCTGACCCCTTTGATGATATGTGTGATGCTTCTTACTCTAAATTCAACTTCGTCGAGGCCTACTCCTCTCTCTACAATAATGACCCTTGAGTCACCACCTGGAAGTCTAATGACTCCCGTGCCTTCTACATCCATGAGCCTCACCTCAGCTCCATCTAGGAGCATGGCCACCCAAGCAGTTCCATTATGTCCTTATCCACACCAAGAGACCTCCAATCTTGGGTACCTTGATCTCAATGATTGCTTATGGCATGGAGCTCTTTGATTCAGCCCCATACACTAGAAGCCCCGAGACCCACTCTTGGACTTGGAGACTCTTGGGAACTTGCTGCTTGTAGAAATGGTCGACGAGACCACGGTTATGTGCCCTTTTGGTCCTCCTGAGATCAAGACTACTCCTCCTCCTTCCGTTGAGATACAACTAGACTAGCAAGACTAGCCTACTCATGGAGACCCCACTCATTCCGTCACCTATATCGAACTCCTCCATAAGTACAACAGTCTTGAAGACCTCTTAGAAAGCATTTTGGAGATCGGTGTTGAGAACCAGATCATCCGCACTCACTGTGATGCCCTCGAACTCAACGTGGACTTCCTAATCCATCATCTCGCTGTCACTTGGCAAGGCCAGCGAGACCTCAGAAGCTGAGTCTCTTAGCCTCTCTTCCTCCTCCACCAGGACAGTAACGTTCTTTTTTCCCTCTCTTTTATTTTTCTTTTTCTTCTTTTTGTTTTTTTTCTTCTTTCTTCTTTTGCATTGAGGGCAATGCAAATTATAAGTGTGGGAAGGGGATTTACCTTTTTGCTTCTTCTTTTTATCATGTGTCAAAAGGACTTGAGTTTTTATCTTTTCATTCCCGTAATGACCTAGTTTGCACTCTAACATGTTATTGAGAAATAAGGATACATAAGATAGGAAATACTGCATAAATAACTAATTAAATAACTAATAGGACTATTTCAATTAACTAAAACTTATCATCGAGACCTGATTTGAGTATTGCTATTCCAATCTAAGATTTTTGATAATCACTTTGTAAAATTGTTAGTCCTAAAAAGTATAGAAAAGTGTAACATAATTTTATTGTTTAAAGTGCTTTAATCTGGACTTGATTTGATTTTAGTTAGTCGTTGTGTATCATGAGATCCTCCATCGAGACCTTATAAAACTGGTATCAATCTTAGTGGTTATTTTTTGCTTCCACAATTAATCAAAATGAGGCTTACTTGGCTCGCAACCTTGTTTGTCTCTTTCACAAGGCCGATAGAAGGAAGAGCTATCCATGGCCAAAAACCGGGTGAAGACTCTTTCATAGGACCAATAGAAGGAAGAGCTATCCATGCTTAAAAACTGGGTGAAGACTCTTTCACAGGGCCGGTAGAAGAGAGAGCTATCCACGGCTAAAAACTGGGTGAAGACTCTTTCATAGGGAAGAATTGATGGAATATGCAGCGAGACCTAAGAAAAATGGCAAAGTACATAATGAGACGAAATGGGTTAGCGAATCTAAAAAGGGCCTAGCAAAGCTAGCAAAGTTCTTAAAATCGCAAAATAAAACCCAAACAATGGTTAAATGCATCTTAGGGACCACACCAAGTAAAAATGTGCTTCAAATAAATAAGAGGTTTAGAAGGAGTCATCTTATGATCTTCGGGACGTGCTGAATTTCAAATCAAGAACGAAAATAATATTTTTTGTACTCATGCTTTAATTTGGTAAATACTCTCGGGCAAAGTTCTGAACAAGGTCTTCTTAATGATATCTTACATTGGAATACTCAATAGTCAATGAAGAGCCTCGATGCAAGTCCTAATGAAAGAATACGGTCTTTGTGAAACTATTTAGGGTTATTTGCACAGTTTAAATTTCTCTTCTTCCTTATCTTTAATGCATACTTGAGGACAAGCATGTAATAAGAGTGGGGAGATTTGATGCGTTGTATTTTTAGCATGTATTTGTGCCTATTTCTATATCATTGAGACCATGCTTTTAGTCTTTTTGGCCGCTATTACTTCCTTTTCTATCTTTTAAGGTTTTAAAGGCAATTTGGATGAAAGATGCATTTATGGGCATAAAATAAGCAATTAAGGAGACTCTCGATGGACGCACTGAGACTAGTCTGGCCTCAATGACCTTGAAGCCTTCTTGAACGTAAGAAGAAATGAAAAGAGGAAGTCCAGCTGAAAAGTTATCAGTCACCAAGATTATACTGTATTCACCATGACTAACGATGTCCCGATGATGTATCAACATTTTGGAGCAGAATTTAAAGATGCCAAAGTTGACCAGAACCTAATTGAGAAAGTGGCGTGAATTTAATGTTGATTAATTCCTTTCCTTATCTTAAAGAGGAATCCTTATCACTCAAGGACTTCCTAAAGAGTCTTTCACCAAGGTCCTAATGCAGCCAACTGGAGCGATAGCTAGTCCCAGTGATCCCAGAGCATTCCAAAATGACTAAGATGATATCAATACCAAGGCACACAATTTTCCAAATCTGGGAGACACTTAATTTAAATAAAATCCTATTCAGGAAGAGCCCAATTTAATGAAGAAGTTTAATCTCTTTCCTAATTCTATAAAGGAAGGGATTTTACTACCATTTGAAGATGAAGACTAAAAAGAAGATAAAGCCTATTCAAGAGAAAATAGCAAAGAGTCCTATTCAACTCTAAAGAGGAAGCAAGAGGCAAGACTCCCTATAAATACCAAGGCCAATGCATTCATCCATACAAGCTACATTCCACAAGACATAATCCACTACCTAAGCTTAGTTTAGATTAGTTCATTGTTCTTTTCAAATACTCTTTTTAATCGCAATTTACTTTACAAGTATTTTTACTCTTTGCATGCTTTACTTTAACTCTCTTTACATTTCTTGCATTTAAATTCAGTCACGTTTAGGTAAATTCCTTATGACTTGACCATGTAAGGGTCAAGGCTAAGTTTGAATGGCATGCGGACTGCAAATGAATACAAAAAGTTGTAAGGCGACCTATTTACCAATCTCGGTACTTCAAGGGTTTTATGGTAAGAGTATCACTTAGTCTCGCTGTGTGGTTTGGCCAACCATTTGGTAAGTTTCTGTGATTATTGTTAATCTTGATTCTTGCATCCGTGATTATGACTAAAAAGGGATAAAGTGATGAAAGTCTCCACCGAGACTGGAGAAAGGTAATCTTATGCCTGTTGGGAGTGCTTCACTACCTATCGATAAGGGTTTCGGCTTTTCTAATTTAAATTCATATTCATCGGCGATCTCTTTATGCTAAGTCGAGAGACACAGTAAGTCAGAGGTAGGTCGTGGTGTGAAGTCTGATCTCCATACATAGTAAGGAATAGCTGCTAGTACTGTACGGTGCATGAGTGCTAGTATAACTTAACCTAGGTCTCGGTTCAATTTATATCTTGTCCGATGATCACCATAATGTTCAGTCTTGCTCTACTTTGGTCGGGTCATTATCTTTCATTGATTTCATTCCTGCTTTACTTCGTTTGATCATCCCAATTCCCATCAAGATATCACTTCTAGGTCACTCTGTCAGTCATCTAGTGAAAATAACATTGTTAAATATCGTTCCTTGTGGGATCGACCTCTGCTCGCTCCTAACTACTAGTTTGTTTTGTACAGGGATTTATTTTTGGTGGATTCGACACCCATTAGCTTTTGGAGTGGTCTAGCAACTACTTAAGGCTCTTTAGTTCTTCCTCATTGGGAGGTTTTAGTTGGTGGGGTTTGTGTGGATACTCATAGAGGCTATCCTAGGCTTGGAGGCTTGTGCAAGGAGGTTCTGCTAAAGCACGCTTTAATTGATAAGTTTCCTTTCTTTCTCTTTTAATTATTAGGTCTTTTTCTTTAAGTGTTTTTAGACTTAATAATTATGCTTAGGTTGATTTTGATGCTTCGTTTATTTTATGCTTAGGTTATAGCTTAGAGTTATAACTTGCTTAGTATAAAATATTTGTGCGAGGATTTAATTTAGAACTATGGTATGCCTAGCCTATGCATGCTAACCTAGGTAGAGAATTGTTTAGTTAAGGCTTTATTTAATTTATATGCAACTAATAGGAGTTCCTGGGGACATGGACAAAATTTTGAATTTCCGCCATGCTTGTTACACATGTTCAAAGCGACTATCAGTTCCCAACAGTGGTATCCCTATTTAGTGCATAGTTAAGTTAGAAGTGAAATGAATTTTATTTTCTATATGAAATGATTTAAGTTTTATTAATTGTTTGGAACAATAGATGAACTTAGGCTTTCATTTGAAGGTTAGAAAATGGTTATAGATAATTCAAATAAGCCTGCTCAACTTATTCAAAATTTATCAAAGACTCAATAAATTATATAAGTTACGTGGGTTATAGATGCTTTCAGTTTACATGAATTGCAAGAACGAAATTTATTAGTTCAAGAGAATCCACAGTCTTTGAGTTTGTGCCTGTGTTTGTTCTGGCAAGGATTGGACTTGGTGTCTTCTCCTAGGGCATCTCTCCTACTTGGGAACCTATATCGGTGCAACTTGAATTAACCAAGAGGGGATTAAAATGAATTGATTTATTTCTAGTATATAAGATGGTTCTTATATATGTTTCCACAAAAAAGTAAAAATTAAATTTATTGAATAAAAGCTTAAAGGAAATGCAATATAAATATAACAAATGAAAATGTGAATTATTTTGCATATAATCTAAGTTGATGGAATAATTATAATAAAAAGCTTGAACCCACCTAAAGTTAGACCTTATAAATTAGTTCAAAAGTTCCCTGAATTAATATAAATTATTATACATATGTCTATCAAATAAAATCCTGGATTGGGTGAGACTTTTAACACCAATAAATCCCAAAGTAAAGATATTAAGGCAAGTCGTAGTCTTCCTTATCCAAATTTATAATACGGTCTCTTTGGGCTACAAAAGTGTTGCACAAAGTGTTCCTTTTCATCTACATTGATCGGTTATAAATATTGAGATAGGGTCTGCCTTAACGGGATTGGGGTAGTCCACCATAAAATTGGGGGCTAGCCACAGGATTGAGACATATTCAGGAGATGCTAATATAAGAGCACACGTCCCTTGGCATTGGGGAACTTGAATATATTAGCAATTGCATAAGATGTAATAGACTAGTTATAGATGCTACCTACTAGGAAATTTAGCTAGGCTAAACTTCCCGAATTCAATAGAATGAACTATTGTAAATTTTGAAGAAAATAGTAGGATAAATGTAATTAATTAAAAGACCATATATTAAATACATGTACTAAATACTATTATCTAAACACTATTTCTTTTCTTATATCTTAGGTTGAAAATGACTTCCAACATTAATCTTCGTCTGTTACTTGACACCAAACTGAATGGAACAAACTTTTCTCATTAGTTCCGGGCTGTAAGAATAATTCTCAGATCCGAGGGAAATGTCTATAGTCTAGATGAAATTTTCCCAATTGTACCTGATGTTGAGGATCATGTTGAACATGATGCCTAGTTGAAGCACAAGAAAGATCATGAGACTATGACATGAATAATGTTGGGGTCCATGAATCCTGAGCTTCAAAAATAGCATGAAAACATGAACTTAGAGGACATGGTTCCCCATCTTGAGGAGCTCTTTGCTGAGCGGGAAAGGACAGAGAGGTATGAGACCTCCAAACTCCTTTTTGGAACCAAGATACAGGCTGGCACCTCTACCTCTCAGCATGTACTGAAACTCTTGGGATACTTTGAGAAGCTGAATAGATTGGGATTTGAGATGAATCATGAGTTAAGTATCGACCTTGTGTTGATGTCCTTAACAGATAGTCACTCAAACTTTATGACTAAATATTACATGAACAAGATTAATTCTACAATTCTAGAATTGATCAACATGTTGAAAACAATAGAACCTTAGATCAAGAAAGATCAAAAGACACTACTATTGCTTGAGAAGATCAAGATTCTAATAAAAGGAAGAAGGCATTGGGGGTGGAGAAAAGAATCAGTAAGAAGAAGAAAGAAAAGAAGACATCTAAATATGTCTACTTCCAATTCGGCAAACCTGGACAATGGAAGAGGGATTGCAAAGCTCCCACTTCTGAAAATTTGAAGAAGAAGCCTGTAGAGGCATCTACTTTAGGTATGGTTGTAATTGAAAACTATGCTACTTTTCCTCGTGAATCCCCTTAGGGATTAGATACTGGTTATGGTTCTCATATCTGTACTTCTGTCCAAGGATTAAGGAATAGTAGGAGGCTTGCAAAAGGGGAGATAGACCTACATGTGGGAAATGGAGCCCGAGTTGCTGCATTAGCTATAGGAAGCTTTAATCTTATTTTGGCGAGTGACTTAGTTTTAGTTTTGAATAACTGTTACTACATTTTGAGTGTTACTAAGAATATTGTATCTGTTGCGTGTTTAGCAGCAGAGGGATTTGAAATTTTATTTTCGAATAATAATTGTCAGATCGATTGAATAATGTTCTTTACGGGTATGGGATGTTGAATGGTGGCATTTATATTCTTGATACTAAAATAGAAGTTTTTAATATAAATAATGTAAAATGAGTTAAATTAGATAATGAGAATTCCTTCTACTTATGGCATTATCGTTTAGGCCACATAAACAAAGATCTCTTAGCCAAGCTGCATAAGCGTGATGACTTGGGCCCAATAGACTTAGAGTCTTATGGTGATTGCGAACCTTGTTTAAAAGGAAAAATGATGAAGTTACCCTTTGAAGGAAAGGGTGAACGAACCATAAGTACATTAGAGCTTCTACACACTAATGTGTGTGGTCCAATGAGTGCTCAGGCACTAGGAGGATACTCCTACTTCATAACCTTTATTAATGATTATTCACCATATGGTTATCTGTACTTAATGAAGCATAAATCTGAAAGTTTTGAAAAGTTCAAAATATTCAGAAATGAAGTGGAGAAACAACTTGAGAAAAGTATTAAAGCACTTTGATCTGATCGAGGTGGAGAATACTTAAGTCTGGAGTTTTAGGATTATCTAAAAGAAAACGGATATATCCCCAACACAATGGAGTGTTTAAAAGGAGGAATCAAACTTTATTAGATATGGTTTGGTCTATGTTGAGCCAAGTAGATCTCAGTTAATCCTGTTGGGGATATGTACTAGAGAGCGTAGTTTATGTATTAAACAGAGTGCCCTCTAAATCAGTTGGTTTTACACCTTAGGAAAGATGGTGCAATAAAAGGCCAACTTTGAGTCACCTTAGAGTATGGGGCTGTCCTACTATGGTAAAGAGGATAGAGTCAGATAAGCTAAGCGCTAAATCTAGCAAGTGTCTGTTCATTGGATATCCAAAGGAAACTATTGGGTACTTATTTTACCAACCCGATACGCAAAAGGTATTTGTATCTCAGAGTGCTCATTTTCTTGAAAAGGAACACTTACTTGCAAAAGTCAGTGGGAGCAATTTTGAACTACAAGTTTAGGTGGAAGAAACAGACAATCAACTAATTGACCCCATTCTGGATACATAAGAAAGTGTGATCCGAGAGCAACCTGTCAAAACATAAACATTGCAAAGATCAGGTCGTGTTCGTAAAAGGTCCCGATAGATATGATTTTATCATCACTGATGATAAGGAACTATATCTCATGGAGGATGATGAACTAATAACCTCTGATGAAGCAATGAAAAGCTCAGACTCTGATAAATGGCCGAAAGCCATGAAATTAGAAATGGATTCCATGTATGAGAACCAAGTTTGGAATTTGGTTTATGCACCATAAGAGGTTAGACTGATCGGGTGCAAATGGGTCTTCAAGAAGAAGACTAACATGGGCAGTAATGTAATTACCTATAAGGCAAGGTTAGTTGCGAAAGGTTATAGTCAACGTGAAGGTATTGACTATGATGAAACTTTCTCACCAGTGGCCATGCCTAAATCCATAAGGATACTCCTCGCCATAGCTGATCATTACAATTATGAGATCCTGAATGAGGATTTGGATCGAGATGTGTATATGACACAGCCTGAGGATTTTACTAATAGGAAACAACATTTCTCTTCTTCAAAATATTAAAATATGATTGTCAAGAAAGTTCTCCACGAAAGACCTTGGTGAAGCAGCATTTATACTAGGTATAAAGATCTATAGGGATAGATCCAAGAGGCTATAAGGTCTTTCTCAAAGTACATATATAGACAAGGTATTGAATAGATTCAACATTGAGCATTCAAAGAAAGGTTATCTCCCGATAACAAAGGGGATTAAGCTATCTAAGGCTGAGTGTCTGAATGCAGCCCAAGAAAGAATGCGCATGAAGGATATACCCTATACATCTGCGATAGGATCCATCATGTATGCTATGATATATACTAGGTCAGATGTCTCTTAGGCTTTGAGCTTTACGAGTAGATATCAATCAGATCAAGGTAAAAAGAACTAGATGGCCATCAAGGCAATTCTTAAGTACTTGAGAAGGACTAAAGATGAGTTCTTGACGTATGGAAATGGTGACCTCATAATTAGAGGTTACACTGACATGAGTTTTCAATCTGACAAGGATGACTTTAAGTCTCAGTCGGGTTTTGTGTACGCATTAAATGAAGGGGCGGTATGCTAGAAAAGTTCCAAGCAAGAAACTACTATTGATTCAACTATGAAATATGAATACAATACTACATGCGAAGTAGCAAAAGAAGTTGTCTGGTTAAAGGGATTTATTGGTCATCTCGATGCGGTGCCCGAGATTGTTGATCCAATTACTTTGTATTGTGATAACAATGGTGCTATAACTCAGCCAAAGGAACTACAGTCTCACTAGAAAAATAGACATGTATCCAGAAAGTATCCTATAATCAGGGAGATTGATGCTAAGATAATAAGACTAGAATATGTACCCACTGATCAGAACCTCATAGATGGTCTGACAAAGCCATTGACTCAAGTCAAACATGACCAACATGTTAAAACATATGGATTAAGACATATGGCTAATTGGCCATAATGCAAGTGGGAGTTTGTTAGATATGATGTATGCCCTTAAGGCAATTTGGGCAATATATCTTAATTATGTAATGGTACGAATATTTTGTTTAATTGATAAAGACATTTAATCTTTTGTTTATATTGATGTATTTATAAATATATTATGACTGGTTAAAATATATTCATTTATATATGTATAAAAAAGTCCTTGACATATCATAGCATGAAGTCAGAGAAATTATAGTTGGACTATAATTTAAGAGATATACTTCATGTGCAATTATGATTATGTCTAAACTATCCCTAGTCATAGTTTCATCAAGAAAGGATATTGATGAAGCAGCAAGACTAGCATGTGGTTAACTTTCTTGGAATGGGTTGAAGCAGTTAATCTCCTATAACTGAAGGTGGTGCCTTAAGATTGAAACATGGATATATCTGGTGGATATATTGAAGACCGCAACAAGATAAACACTTGGTATATTTATAAATGTGTTAGTGTTTATCTTTATGCAATAGCTTTGCGAATATCCTCATACTTGAGATACTAGTTACCTTGTGTGGTACTATCACTATACTTTGGTTTATTGCTATACACTCATTAATTTAAGGTGTCACTGGTGATTACAGGTACAGTGATGATAGCACGTTGGTAAGCTATGTAGTCGGAAAGAATCCATCGCTCCAAATATATTAAGGAGTTGTACTTGGGCACTTATTGAAATGATGATTGCTATAAACCTCTGACCAAAGTATGTGTTTGATAGAAATAGTTTCTGGTCAAACACATTATGATAAAAAGCAATATACTTCGGTATACAAGTAAATAACTGGGATAGCTTAGAACAACCTTGCTATTAGTTGGTTAACACTTTAACCAAACCCTATAAACCAGATGGTACTAATATTAAAGAATGGAAAGAGTTATCACATTGGGAAACTATTGCATTAACCAGGATTTAGTCATAGGCATAAATGATGTTCCGAGTAAAGGAGGATCGTAGACCCTTACTAGAGGCATACTACAGTCGTTTAAGGTAATCAAGTTCTATTCATGATCTGGAACCTCGAGCCAGTAGTTCTTATAGAACAAGAATTGGCTAAGCCCTAACAACTCAATACTTCAGGATCCTATAAGGTCACACACATTGGGCCTTCATTGGATTGAGTAAAGAATTAATATATTTATTTTATTACGAAAATATAACATAATAATAATTGGATTATTATTTGATTGGAACAAGAATTTATTTTTGACCAGTAACTAATCATATTAGGGTCATAAATAAATTAAAATATTGGTTGAAATGATTGGATCATTTTTTGGTTAAGCTAAATGTTTATTTTGACCGGTAACTAATTTATTTGGGTCATATAATAAATATTTGTTTAAAAGGGATTGAAAAGATTTTTTCCAAATAGGTTGGACCAAGTTAAAAATTACCCGGGGGATTTTTCCAAGGACCAGATCGTAAAAGGGGACTGCAGGCTCATAGCACATTGCTAGGTAGCGTGCGCAAGAGCCCATAGTGCGGGCTCGGAAGAGCTCGCGCTGGAGAGCCTAGTGTGAGCTCCACCGCAAGTTGGGCTTGTGGGAAGCCCACAAGCTTAAGCTTGCAGTCTCGTATAGTTTCACAGCACGCTGTGAGCATGGGCATAGCTGGCGGATCCAATTGGATTCATGGGTCAAACCCGCTTGTGCAATGTGCATTTCGCACATCCCACATCGGAAATGGGGGAGAAATTTTGTTCCCCCAAGCCTATAAGTAGGCTTCTCCATGCCCATTTTCAAATGCACCAAGCTCATAGCATAAATCCAAAGTTGAGATTCCTAAAGTAAAATCTCTTAAGTTGACTTGAGCAAGTTCTTTTGAGGGGCCTCGAAGATTTTGAGGAACCTCTAGTTAATATTTTTGGGTGGGCTTTTGGAGTGGTCTAGCAACTACTCAAGGCTCTTTAGTTCTTCCTCATTGGGAGGTTTCGGTTGGTGGGGTTTGTGTGGATACTCATAGAGGCTATCCTAGGCTTGGGGGCTTATGCAATGAGGTTATGCTAAAGCACGCTTCAACTAGTAAGTTTCCTTTCTTTCTCTTTTAATTATTAGGTCTTTTTCTTTAAGCATTTTTCGACTTAATAATTATGCTTAGATTGTTTTGCATGCTTAGTTTATTTTATGCTTAGGCTATAGCTTAGAGTTATAACATGCTTAGTATAAAATATTTGTGCTAGGATATAATTTAGAATTATGGTATGCCTAGCTCATGCATTCTAACCTAGGTAGAGAATTGTTTAGTTAAGACTTTATTTAATTTATATGCAACTATAGGAGTTCCTGGGGACATGGACAAAATTTTTAATTTCCGCCATGCTTGTTATACATGTTCAAAGTGATTGTCAGTTCCCAACAGGAAGAACACCAAAGCCATCAAACTTCTTCAAAGACAAGTAATGGAGCTAATAGAAGATGCTAAAGCTAAAAGACAAGGTATCAATCTCATAAGAGCTACAAAGCATTGTGAGAATGTTGAAGAAAACTCCATAAAGTCACAATTTCAAATACTTAGTGCAAATTTGTTTAGGGTTGAGAGGGAAATAACATTAATAAAAGAAGCTGCTGGAAGAAATACAAGGCAAGCTGCCAGAAGGAATCCAAAACATCCAAAACCAAGATAAATCTTGAGGCAGCCTCAAGCACAGAAGTACACAGCTCCAGAAAAAGGAAACCCTCAAATGCAGAGGTATACAACTGCTCAAAAAGGAAAAGTAGTAGTGATCTGTGATGACCAACCAATCAAATAAAGAAAGAATCATAAAGTACAAATAGCACCTCAGTGAGCTACCAGATACAAACAAAGAAAGTAGACATGCAATTATCCAAGGCTAGATATTCCGGAGACTATAGAAAGAGGGACTTTCGAAAGATTGAAGAGAAGCTTAAGCAAAACAAAATAGTTGCTGGGTGCATGTTTTGCGGTGTTAACAACCATATAACTAAATTGTGTATATTTGAAAATAGTTATTATGATGTCAATCCATGGCCTAAAATGGTCATTAACCTGAGAGGACCCAAATCTGATTGGGTACCCAAACCCACTTGATTTGTTTTACAGGTATGCCATAGGTCCACTGAAGATCAACAAACATGGTACATTGATAGTGGATGCTCAAGGCGATTGACTGGTGATGAAAGAGCCTTCATCATATTAACCCGGAAGAAGGGTGGAATAGTAAGCTTTGGAGACAACAGATCATTGGACATGGAACCATTGGATCTAAATTAAAGATAGAAGATGTCTCTCTTGTTGATGGACTGAAGTTCAACTTACTCAGTGTTGCTTAACTCTATAACAAAGGAAGAAAAGTCATCTTTGACTCTGGAGGTTGCTCAATCATTGATAGTAAGTCCTATCAACTTATTCTTTATCCACCTAGAGTAAATAACATTCATTCTATTAATATTGAAAATGAGAAAAAGAATATATGCTTGGTGTCTAAAGAAGAAGAATCATGACCGGAGGTTAGGATATGTTAGCATGAAACTCCTATCCAAACTAGCCAAAAAGGAACTAGTTGAGGGTTTACCTAAGGTTGCTTTTAATAAGGATAAAAAATGCACAGCATGTCAATTAGGTAAACAATCCAAAAAAAGTTTCCCTTCCATTCCTTATATTCCTACCAAAAGAGTCCTAGAACTTCTACATATTGATCTGTTTGGACTAATCAAACCCATGAGTTTAGGTAGAAGAGAATACACCATGGTTATTGTGGATGACTATTCTCGCTATACCTGGGTAGATTTGCTAGGAAGCAAGGATGCTGCCTTTGAACACTTTTCAAGGATATTCATTAGAATAGAAGTAGAACAAGGCATAAGTATTGCACTCATCTGGAGTGATAATGGAGGAGAATTAAAAAACAAGTAATTTGTTAAATTCTGTGACTCCTAGGGTATTGACCATAAATTTTCTGCTCCTCATACACCTCAACAAAATAGGGTTGTAGAAAGGAAAAATAGAACTATAGTTGAAATGGCTCGAACAATGCTAAGTGAGAATAGATTTCCCAAGTACTTTTGGGGAGAAGTTGTAAGCATTGCATGTTATATTTTAAATAGAGCTCTCATTAGAAAAAACATGGACAAGACCCCATATGAATTCTGGAAGGGAACGAAACCCAAAATTGGGTACTTTAGAGCCTTTAGATGTAAATGCTACATCTTAAATGATATAGAGCAATTAGATAAATTTGATCCTAAATCTGATGAAGCAATCTTCCTTGGCTACTCCATACATAGCAAAGCTTACAGAGTATATAACAAAAGAACTCAAACTGTGATAGAGTCAATACATGTAGATTTTGATGAGCCTAACCATGCATGATAGAAAAGTCAAGATCCGAATGACAGTTCCAGGTGAAGCAGAACCAGTGAAGATTCAAGAACCTTTTCAAGTAAGGAAGTACAAAGAATAGGATGAAGAAATCAACTTCAACTTGGATCAATTTCCAGATGATCCCCATAATGCTGGAATTGATTTCAATGATGAAGAAGGAGCAAATGAATGGGTTGTAGATGATGTAGAACAAGTTCCAGTACAACATGGAGGTCTACAAATAAAAACTGAAACTCAAAGGAATCATCGTGTAGAAGCCATTATGGACAATGTCCAGAATCCAGTCAGAACCAGAGAACAACTCAATAGAATGATGAGCTATACTGCATTTATCTCACTCAATGAGCCAAATAAATTCTAAGATGTAGAAGAAGATGAAAGCTAGATGATGGCCATGCAAGAAGAACTAGATCAATTTCACTAGAAACAGTGATTGAGATCTAGTACAAACTCCTGAAGGAAAGTCAATCATTGGCACAAAATTGGGTGTTTCGGAACAAGCTGGATGAATCTAGAGATGTAGTGAGAAACAAAGCAAGATTGGTTGCTCAGGGCTATAACCAATAAGAAGGCATAGACTTTGAAGAAACATTTGCTCCAGTAGCAAGACTGGAAGAAATTAGGATCTTATGTACTTTTGCATCTTATATGGGTTTCACCCTATTCTAAATGGATGCCAAAAGTGCTTTCTTAAATGGAGTTATTCAAGAAGCAATCTATGTAAAACAACCACCATGGTTTGAAGACTCAAAGCATTTGGAGCATGTCTACAAGCTGAAGAAAGCTCTCTATGGATTGAAGAAAGCACCAAGAGCTTGGTATGAGAGGCTAACCTCATTTCTCATAACCAAGGGATACATCCAGGGAAAAGTAGATACAACACTCTTCATTAAGAAGAAAAAAGGTGATGTCATTCTTATCCAAAGCTATATGGATGATATAATCTTTAGAGCAACTGATGAGAGATATGTGAAGAATTCGTCTCTCAAATGAAGACAGAATTTGAGATGTCAATGATGGGAGAACTCAACTTCTTCCTTGGTCTTCAAATCAAGCAGAGTCCGGATGGGATTTTCATAAACCAATCAAAATACACCAAGGAGATTCTAAAGAAGTTTGATATGGACAAGAGTAAGCCAGTGTCCACTCCTATGGGATCAGATACAATCCTTTTAAAGGATTGTAATGGAGAAGAGGTAGACTATAAGCTGTATAGAGGGATGATTGGATCACTTCTATATCTAACTACAAGTAAACCAAACATACACTATATTGTGTGTTATTGTGCA
Organism: Euphorbia pulcherrima; assembly: GCA_947683365.1. Taxonomy (NCBI): domain Eukaryota; kingdom Viridiplantae; phylum Streptophyta; class Magnoliopsida; order Malpighiales; family Euphorbiaceae; genus Euphorbia; species Euphorbia pulcherrima. Next base: position 60,215,550 of record CANTUS010000004.1, on the reverse strand, counting down.
AGATATCAAGCCAATACCACAGAATCACATCTAAAAGCTATCAAGAGGGTACTAAGATATTTGTTGGGAACAACTGAAGTTAATCTATGGTATCAGAGTAATGGAAATTTCAACTTGCAAGGGTACACTAATGCTGATTATAGCAGAGATATGCTTGAAAGGAAAAGAACATCCGGAGGCTGTCATTTTCTTGGAGATTGCTTAGTGTCTTGATATAGCAAGAAATAAACATCAGTGGCATTATCAACTATATAAGCAGAATACAAGGCTGTTGGAAGCTGTGTTGCTTAACTTCTATGGATCAAAAAACAATTAGAAGATGATGGAGTTCAAGCTGGATGTGTTAATGTGATATGTGACACCAAGAGTGCAATTGATGTGTCCAAAAATCTAGTGCTACATAACATGATGAAGCATGCCAACATTAGGCATCACTTCATCCGGGATCATGTAATGAAAAAGGATGTGGTCCTGGAAGAAGAATATATGCCAGCTTAGTAAATAAGAATCACACATGGAATTAAAGGCTTTAAAAAGGTAACTATTTACTTTTTGACTTTCAAATGTTTATAGTGTAACCCACGTGAAATAAATTATGACAGTTATAAGAGAATAAAAATGTTCTAATTCTCCGATTTACATGCCATTAACCTCTCTCTTCAAAATTTAACTGCCACCTCATCAATCTAGTTAGATTTAACCGCTTTTGGATTACTAAACTATCCTCACCTTCAAAACTTAATAAAAAGACCCCAAATTCCTTTATCTTCTTCACACGAGCAACTACCTACTGTTACTTTGCAAAAATCTTTCTAGAAACCCTAAAAATCCTTCAACTCTTTCTCAAATCCTCTAAAATGACAAGTACCAAAGACCAAGCCATAGTTTTTGCAAGGAACCCATAACCAGAATCATCTCTCAAGTATGAAGATTTCACTCCTATTAAGTTCAAAGATACAAATTCCATCATTGCCTTTGATTATTTGGGAGATGAATTCCTATTTATACCAGAACCCTACACCCAACTCCTTCTAAAAGACTAACATCTAGAGGTCTTCCTACAGATTAAAAACCCAAACTATCACCTACTTGTGAAAGAGTTCTACAAAAACTTGTGAATCTACAATTACACAGATGTTCTCCGGACGAAAGTTCAAGGGAAGGTGATAACTAACACTCATGAGTTCTTTGTGAATCATTTCAATATGAAAAATAACAGGGTGATTATGAGGAGTGATAAGGATGAACAAACTATCAAGTATGACCCCAAAATATGGCTTCGAGAGAGAATCTTTGGTGACAAATTCTCCACTCTCTAGCTAGAGTTACCCAGAGTGCTTCAGATTGTGATGGCAAAGCTGGTTCTAATAAAAAAAGGATCTCTCAACATCGCCTCTTCCTTCCAACATTGTATGCTCCAACACGGTTTTGAGAGTAGGGAAGCCAACACAGTAGTCCTACTCATTCACTACATAAAGCAACATAAATACTCCCACAGAGGACTCATCATCAAGATCCTTCTAGAAAATCAAGTTGATCTCACCGGAGTGGAGCAAGTTGAGGGCAAAGCCATTGTTGAAAAGAATTTTCTAAAACTCACTTTTAATGAGAAGTAGGAGGAAGCTAAGGCAGTAAATCAAAAGAGAGAGAAGCAGGAGAAGAGCAAAGCTAGAAAAGCCAGAGGAACGGTTGAGAAAGCTTCAATAGTAAAAAGGGCTAGAACCACCAAGCCTAGAGCCCAAGGGAAGATTGATTTGAATTTGATTGAGGAGAGTGTATTAGTAGCAGATGAGGACTCTCTCACTCTAACCTAGATCCTCAAGAAAATTCCACCTAAGCTAAGGAGGAGGCTCATGAAAGTTGCTGCTAAGAAGGGAAATAAAGTTGATGATCTGGAGGAGAAGAAGAAAATTATAGTAGTTGCTACTGCAATCAAGGCTGAAAGAAGGAGAGGGGCCTCTAAGACTATTGAAGAGATCACAGAAGAGGAGAGTGAATCCAGTAGTGCTACCGAGGAATATAAGGCCACTCCAGAGCTTAAGCAGAAATTGGTTAGGAAGGGACCAACCTTCACACAAGCCATAATGGCTAAGAAAGCAAAAATAGCTCCCAAGAAACCTACTGCTGGGATCACCATTAAGGATCCAACCCTTAAGCCCACTAGATCAGAAGTAATGGATAAGGCCAAGAAAGATAAGGGGAAGAATGTGCAGATAAATTCCAAGACTTTGCATCCGAATGATCCGGAATATAATGAGATGATGGCTGCCGTAGTAGAGAACCAAAAAATTAACAAGCCCATACTCACAATTGAAGGTCCCAGAGCATCTTTTGGAGTAAATGAACCCATTACCCGTGCTCAAAAGATTTCTCCACCCATCTTAATGTGTCCACTAGATATTTATCATGTCCGAAAAGAGTATGGTGAGGAGATAGTTAATGAGCTAAATCTACAGCCCTGTACCACTGACATTCCAAAATCACTTCTTCTTCCAGAGAAGTTTGGTGCAGACAATAAGGAATTTGAGATTGATGATGAGATCATGAAGGGAGAAGAAGTTGAAAGTCCTAAAAAGGCAAGTAATGAGGAAGCAGCACAAGCTGAACAATAAAATCCAGAGGTACAAATTAATTTAAATATTGAAATTGCTGTAGTAGAGGAAAATCAAGGCAACTTGGATGCAAATGAATCTCAAATTGCATCCAAGGTAGATGAACCTAACGTGGTGCTAAATGCACCAATGGAGGGAACTAATCTGGGTTCCAATGAGTATTCTACTATAGCAGACTCAGAGGGCGAGGTCATTTTGAATGATAAGGAGGATTGGGAAGATTATCAGGAAGAGAATCAAGAAAATGATCAAGAGGAAGATAGGGATGAAAAAGTGGATAGTGATGATAGTGAAGATGATGAAGAGGGTCCCTCTAGCCTTAGCTACTACCTAGTGATCTCATTTGAATTAAAGCCAAGAGTCATCTCTCCAATCATGCCAACCACTAAGGCTAAAACATTAAAAATGGCCTAGAAACTATTAGAAGAGGCTACTGCAAAGGACGAAAAGAGTAGTTACTCAAGTCTTGACCCAATCCTTAGAGATATCTATGCAAGACTAGGATCAATTGAAAGCTCAACTCAAAATCTGTCAATTTCTCAAGAATAGAAATCTGAGTTAGAGGCTATCCAGTGCGTACTAACTAAAATTGAGCAGAAAGTGCAAAATCTTCCCAGTGATGATTAAGTAGCTAAAGCTGCATTATTCAAGGTTACTCCGGTCTTAGAGCAGTTAGCTAAAGAAGTTGGTGAAGTAAAATAGTCTGCTACCAAGGCTGCCACCAGAGTAGAATCTGGAAATGCCACTACTATTGAGCATATAAATTTTGCCTCAGATGCACTGAAAAAGGAGCTCAAGGAGTATGTAGATCCAAAGTTTGAGGACTTGTTGAAATCCATTCCAAATGTAGTGACTCAAAGCACCAGTGATTAATCATCTGGAGTCACCACTCTCTCCACTACTCAAGAAGAAATTAAAGAGTAGTAAACCAGATTCCTCTAGGAATGTTTGCCAGAACTCCTATCCAAAACAACTAAGGATTTGGGTGTTGATTTTCAAACTGGTCTCCATACGGTGGATAAATCTATAAATAATTAGCAAGAAATGTTCAGCATTGAGTTCCGGTACCTAAATGAGAGCATCCATAATAGCGCCAAAAACATCACTAAGGAAATAAAGCTACTCAACATTAGTATGTCCAATCTAATCCTAACAGATCCTTCTACTTCACTCTCTTCATCATCTGCTCTAGAAATCCAGTTAATCCCAATTTTTCAACAACTTGTCCAACACATGAAGGATACCGGATATGGAGGATACAAGTGCTTACTAATGCTAATCCATGGGATGTTCCCTTACTTTGAAGAAGAAGACAGAGTATGCTCTAAAAATGCATCCCAGTCTCACCAAGTCTTATTCCTAACTTTGGAAGTTGCTTAAACCAATCTATCTTATGCCACCAAGAGTGGATAAAATGATAGAGCAGAGATTGGCTAGGAATACAAACTATAGCATTATGTCCAGAGCTTAGGAGAATATGTGGAACAGAAGTACGTACATTGAAAAATAGACCCTTCAATAGATGAAAACAAAAAGGGGGAGAACGAGCAGAAGGACAAGGATAAGGAGAAAGAGTAGTTGTAGCTTAGCATAGCTATCATCATTCTATTTGCAAATTATAATAGAATAGCTATGTAATAATTTTCACTTGTATTCTTCTGTAATCCTTTATAATCTTAACTTCATTGATGTTAACTATTATTAACAATAGAAGTAATATATAGTGAAAAACAAATATTCAAAACTACTTTTAAGTACAACCATCAAATGTACTAGAAAAACTTAGAAGCAAATATGCAAAAATCTTGGAGGAGCTAGGATGCTAGATTATGGGGGAGAATTCTTGTAAATGACTAGTATTAAATATTCATACTTAGATAATATCCCCAAATATAGATTCTTATGTCCTTAGGTTTTTGTTTCCATTAAAATGGGGAGATTGTTGGGAAAAAATAATCCGCAATAAGAAAATTCAAGACAAGCATCCTGATCTAAGTTTTGAAGAAAACAAAATTCCTAAGTGCAAGAAGATTGCATACAGATAAAGGTTTCAGAAGAAAACATAATTGCTAAGTCCAAAGGAGAAGCATCAAGATAGAGTTTGAAAGAAAACAAACTACTAAACCCTAGAATACAACATCCGGTAAAGATTACTGAAGAAGGGCATCAGGTAAAGATATGTCGGAAGACATCTGAAAGACACATTTCTCAAGATAAAGGGAATATTCAAATTATCAAGTTTCCCTCCTAGTTGGTCTCATCCAAAATTGCCTCCTAGCATTGGATAAGGAAAAAGTGACAGCTTGCACAATTTCAGAGAATGGACAAAAAGCGATGACATAAAGAGAGAGAAAAAGGTAACAACCTTTTTCACCTAGACTAATAGCAAGGCGCGTGGAGCTCACAAGGAGACAAACTTTGCACCAGAGTTTTCTATGCATAAAAAGCCAAATAAATGACGTTTGACATCTTTCTCACACCAATCGCAGCAAATTCAAAAGGGACATTTATTGGGTCTAACAGAAAGATCAACAACTCCGGAAGCGCCATCTCACATCTAATCAACGGTGAAGATTCAAGATCAACTAATGACTACATTTATGATCCAAGCCTATAAAAGGGAAGCTTCACAAGGTTAGAAGAGGCTGGTTATTTTTAGAAAGCTATTACCTTGAGAAATTTGCCGCACAATCAGTAATTCAATCCCTCCAAGAACTAAACACTCAAATTTGTTTGTAAGAATTATCAAGCAAAATTATAAACTTGAAGAATTCAAAACCTAACCTTGGTTAAAACAAGAGTTGTAAAATCTCATACTCGAGTGAGTTTTGAGATTGAGACTTAGCTTGAACTAGGCATAGTTTAAGTGGTATATCCTTGTGGGACTTATCTTGAACTTGGGTAGAGGTTGAGTTGTATATCCCCTAAAGAAAAGGACTCAGTCGAGATTAGGTTAGTTTGGTGGTATATCCTACATCCAGAAGAAGAATGATTCTACGGAGACAAGCTGCAAAGGACTCAGCCATGCTAGGGATTAGTTTAATGGTATATCCTACATCCTGAGGAGAAGAAATCTCTGGAGAAAACTGTAAAGGCTTAATTTTTGCCCGTGAAAGAAATCATACTAAAGGATTAAGCTTGGAGTCAGAAACTTCGAGAACTGGACATAGGCAGGGCCAGACTAGTATAAAATATTTGTGTTTAATTTTTTTACCTTTACTCTAAGTGCATTTTATTTCGTATTTGCATCATCCGGATTAACTAACTCCGGATCACATAAAAAATGCTACACAATACTTTTGAAAAGTCTAATAATTTGCAAAAAGGGTCATTCACCCCCCTTTGACCCTAATTATACACGCACGGGGACCAACAAGAAACACGTCTTCCAAAAATGAAGCATCCTTTGACTCAATCAAAGTGTTCTTATGTATATCCGGGTTTTTAGATTCATGCCCAAGAAATCGATACGCGTTGCTATTACTAGTATAGCCAATAAAAATACAATCCACCATCTTTGGACATGTTTTCATACGTTTAGATAATGGTGGAAATACCTTTGCAACACACCCCCACACTTTCAAGTATTTGTATGAAGGTTTTCTACCCTTCCATAATTCGTAAGGAGTTTTGTCTTTTTTCTTACGTGGTATCTTATTCAAAAGATAATTTGCTGACACAACAGCATCACCCCACATGTTTTATGGTAAACTAGAACTGGTTAACATTGCATTCATCATCTCTTTTAGAGTACGATTTTTGCATTCAGCTACACCATTTGATTATGGAGAGTAAGGTGGTGTTACTTCATCAATAATTCCATTCTAGGAGCAAAACTCGCCAAATGGTGCAACGTATTCACCGCCATAATCACTTCTAACCTTTTTAATTTTCTTATTAAGTTGGTTTTCTACTTCTTGCTTATAAAGTACAAATTTCTCTAAAGCTTCATATTTGCTTTTAAGCAAATATACATTACAATATTTTGTGCTATCATCATTAAAGGTAGTAAAAATTTTGTTTCACCCTTAGATTGAACGTATTTCAAGTCACAAATATCAGTATTTATTAAACCAAGTAATTCTGAATTTCTTTCAATGGAATGAAATGAAGATCTCATCAATTTTGTCTCAACAGAAGTTTCACATTTATGTGTTTTATCAATTTGAAATGTGGGTATATATTCAAGTTAATTAGATGTCGCAACGTATCTAAATTAACATGTCCAAGTCTACTATGCCACAAATTAGAAGACTCAATCATATAAGCGTAAACATTGTTCTTATTTATATTGATAGAACCATGCCTAGTAGAGATACAATCAAATTTGAACATTCCAGTACATTCATATCCTTTTCCCGCAAACATGTCCCGTTTAGACAAAATAAATTTCTGAGATTCAAACACCATCTTGAAGCCGTATGCACTCAATAGGCTCCCAGAATTCAGACTCTTCCTCATGTCTGGTACATACAAGACATTTTGCATTTTTACTTCTTCACCAGTATGAGCGGGCAAGGCTTTCTATATCGGGTCAATCGGTTCGAGTTTGGGTCAAAGCTACTTATGGTTCATAAATTGAGGCATTACGATCCTTTAGGGTTTTATGATTTTATGAAAACAATTTTAAAAAGATCCAAGAACCTGAATCCTTGGATTATAACTCAGAGTCGCCACATGGATCAGCTCTCTCTAGGAATTTGAAATAGCATCATTCCCCAAGAAATAATACTAAATCATAATACAGAGATTTGGGTTCGGACGAACCATATATTCATTTGTTAGCCATTTAAGCACATGTTCCACTACCAACATTAAGTTATTTAATAATGATTATTACCTATGATTTATTTTAAGATAGGGGATGAGAAAGTAGATTTTATTTAATGCAAAACATACCGCCTCAATGCGATCATGGTATCACAAAATATAAATTAAACATGTTTTGCATGGCATAAAATATTTACAGAATATGTTACAAATAATTTCGGGGACATAATATTCTTTTAGACCTGCAAATAGATGTGTTACGACAAAATATGAGATTTTGGGTATTCTGCCTAGGAAAGCATCACAGTACCGGCATATGGATAACGGTACTGTGATCTATCGATCATAGTAATTATGAGCACTATATTTTAACAATCCTTCTCATGAAACAGTGATGAGAGTTGGAAAATGCTATTATTTACAAGTTTTATCCATTAGAGGTGTTCCTACTTCAATAGAGATGAGTTTAGCTAGAGTTTGGAGAACTAGATTGCCTTTAGGGACCTGTACGGGGTAGCACCTTGGGAGTATGAGTCCATGGGTTGACCTGTACGGCTCCCACGGATCTATATGGATTAGAGGGACTCGTACAGGTCCTACCCAGCCCTACAAGTCCCATTTCTACCTAAACAGGCAAAAGGGATAGTAAATCATACCATTTCAGAGAAAACCCGACATAAATGTAATTTGTTGTGTTCAGACTCATTTCTCTCCTATAAATAGAGGCTTTTTGCCTCACTTTCAAGAGGACCCAAGATAGAAAATCATATCAAATAATCCAAATAAAATTCCTATAGGTTTTATAGGTATAGTAAGGGTATAGTTCAAGTATAGAAGGTACAAAATAGGGAGAACACTCATTCTTTGATGTTTTGTCCACATTTTATTCATTTCTAGCTTCATTTATTAGGATTTAGGGGAGGTTTCTCTACATAAATACTCGCCTAAATAGTCCTAATATCATCATTTCATCATCTACTTTAGCTAGACTCTCTCTCAGCATAGGGTTCGCTTTAAAGTGGATTCACGACGTAAAGGTACGCTCCTGAGTTTCAAAGTGACTCACATCTTATTAGTTTTATCATTCATTTCTACTTTTCTACAATTCTTCTTTGTTATAAACTGAAATGAAATTTTATTTTGGTCCAAACAGGACACGTACGGGTGCCCCACACCCGTACGGGTCCCACCGTAGTGGTACGGGCGTCCCTTACCCGTATTGGTACTAGCTCCCAGGTAAAATCCCCATGCAATCAGTTTTGCTAATAATCCAGTAAATAAATCTAAAAAGATCTAAAATGTGTTTTCATAATAAAATGCGTTGAAGACCCATTATTTCTCTCAGATCCCAAGAGCTGCTCGGGCACTATCGATCACTAAACTGCCACTCTAGCATTATCACATTTTTCCTAGTGAAATGTTAACTTATGATGTACCGTAAACTATGCTAATCTTTGCGAATGCAGGCGAATTTATTTATTTTGTTTTATAACTCAGAATAAATGTATAGGTTCCCTTGCAATTTCCCCATTTTCCCTTGGTTGTAATTTTATTCCACTTTTTATTGCTTATGCTTTATTGTAAATTGTAAATGCATGAATCGAGTGTGAAAGAGTGTAGAAAAATATGATTTCCGCAATAATTCCCAAAATGATGAAAAGAAAATAGTTTTACGCGGTGAATGTAAATTTGAATTAACTGAATGAGAAATTAGTGACTCATCCGATACCAGAATCTCTGATCCAAAAGGTATGGGTCTCCTGCCCAATGGGAACCGTACCAAAACTTTTTCCCAAGTAGACAACTTGGGTGGCGACTTTATCATTTGTATCGAGATTTGGGTCTCGATTCTTTTATTCATTAAAATTGGTTAAAATGTTCAAACTTGAACTAAATGGTTTCATCACGCCTAAATCAACCAACCCGTAGTGGACCCCACCGTAAGGCGCTAAGGGAGATCCACATATCTTCGACCACCAAGAGTTCACGATGGTGACTGTACTGGTGATATAATCTTCTAAACTTGCAAAATGATGGTTTGTTTTAAAAGCTTAAATGATTAAGATGAGCACTGAAAATCATGTACTTAATTCAACCCATTTTCTTTTTAATCATTTGGGAAAATCATCACACTCTATCTTCTCACCTCCTTCTCATTAGAATTAAAGGGACTCTTCTTCTAGCGCTAGGTTAGGGTGCCCTATTTTTTCACAAAACTCACGAAAGTGTCACTCATGCCCGCCAGGAATTGGGGACACTCGAGTGGGTGGAGCACTTATTATCATCTCACTCCAAAAGAGGCTTGGTGTGATGGGAACCTACTACATCAACTTCCACTACGTCCCTACACCATTCTTATTAAAAGCAATAGAATTTTGCCCTCTAGGTACCTTTTTCCAATAAGGTTAGAATAGGTCGCCCTTTGTTATCCTCATGGTAATTAAAGGAAAATACCTTTAGAATCGGTGGGAGGGATAAGGTTGGGGGACACGTTTCGCATGTATTATGTTGTATTCAATTGTAATAAACCTCACCACGCATTGTTGTAAATTGAGCATGCATACCACATCCCATGCATGTACTGATCTTTTATTTGCTACCTCAGTGAGAGTCAAAGCTTGGCAACGATTTGAAGTCCGTTTGGTTCATATTCCAGTTCTACCTTCACCGCCTCCGGTTCAGATAAGGGTTGAGGATCAACCTCTGCCTCTATCATCGAGTAGTTCATCTAGCAGTCAGTTTGGTCCATTTGATTCTAATACTACCTATTAGCCTAAGGAGATGTCTCACATTTTGACTCATGATGGCCAGGTAGATGTCAAGGTTGAGGATCTTATTCTCAATAAGGAGTCAAATGCGTCAAGGGCCGGTATTAGGCCAGAGATTGCAAATGATGCTTCACAGTATTTGGGGAGTGACCAGTTCCTCGATCGTGTGAATGATAAGATGATGGCTTCCGTTAGAGCAATTTTGGCCAAGGAGAGGATGGCAAATGTCTCTCAGTGTACACCTATCATAGCTCTAGCGGTCTATGCAGTGGTTAGTGAGCAGCCTCCCTTTTAAGGGTTGCTCACAATCCATTCATTCAGATTTAGTTACCACCTCTTCAAGTTCATGGGGAATCTTTTAGTCAGTTTGGTTAGTTGGGTTTAGTTGGTCCGTTTGCTTCAATCAGTCAGCCATTTTAGTCAGTAGGTATAGCAGTCTGGCCAACCATCAATCAGTTCACTCAGCCTAGCCAAGCGTATAACGAGCATTTTAATTTAGGGCAACAGGTCTGACCCCTAATTTTGTGGTCACACCTAAGGGGACGACCTTTCCTCAGTCAATAGGTCTACCCTTGGGTGCGATTGCTCAGTCTGATAGATCATCTTTGTATGCAGAGTTGTGTGAATTGTTACAAAAGTTATTTTCTACCAATCCCAGTATTCAGCCGTCAGCATAGTCCATTAAAGTCATTAGGGAGGAGGATTGGGTCCCCAAAAACTTTAGTATGCTAAGTATAGCAAAGTATAAGGGAACTGGTCCCCCTCAATCTCACATCACTACACATCAAAGGGTGATGAGGATAAGGAAGGTGAGTGACAAAGTCCTTGCCGAGATGTTTCCTTACACTTTAGAAGGTCCTACTATCGAGTGGTATAATACTTTGTTAGATGGGGTAACTAGAAATTGGGAGGCCTTTACCAAGGCTTTCATTGAACAATATGGTTTTAATGCCACTATTAAGACCACCATGCAGAATTTTGAGGCTATCAAGCAAGCACTCAATGAAAAGTTCAAGCCCTACTTCAAGAGGTGGATGGCCACCCAAATCTTGCTAAATTGTCATGTTAGTCTCCTGGAAATGATTGTGAAGTTGATGGATGGTGCTTTATCCACATATTGCAAGGTTCTTGATATGGGTAGATTCTCTAGCTATGTTGAGGTATTTGAGAAAGCCGAGAAATGGCAAAGGATCAAGGAATTGGAGAAGGCAAGAGTGCCGGCCAAACTTTGGTTCAAAAAGAATGACTCATCAGCCCCAGCCCAGGCCTCCAAGTTGAAGTCTAGTTTACATCCCAAAATCGTAATAGTGTAAGAAGAGGTTGCTACAGTCCATACCGTTGAGGACGGTATCTCTCCTTGGAAGGCTTCCTTGCTTGGAATCTTTACCAAGTTGAGGGTGCTTAGCCGTCTCCAAAGTGTCAAGCCCTATGTTCCGCCATAGCCTAATGATAGATATCAATTTTGTGCCTACGATGTTAGCAAGGGTCATTGCACCGGTGCTTGCAAAGATTTACTTGAGGCTATTTATGGCATGATTAAGGAGAGGGAGATTCAAGAACCTGAGCTCAAACCAAGCACTATGAATAACCCTTTTCCAAATTTTGAGAAGTAAGTTGCAGCTGTCAAGTCGGGGCTACCTTCGAATCCTTTCTTCAGTCTGATCAGGCAAGTCAATGTTGTGGTTCATTCAGTGATGACTCTACTCATTGAGTCTACCCCTATCAATATCAATGCATATGATTTAGATGAAGCTAATGATGAGGAAGTCATGTTGGTTCAACTTGAGCCTATTGACATTGATGCTTATATATTGGAAGAGAATAATGTCGAAGGGTCGGCTTTGTTAGTAGAGACCTCAAAAGGGAGGAGTTATGTGAAGAACGGAGTGTTGTACATTACCCATAGCGGGAGGGTGGATATACCCCCTCTCTCAAAGAGAAGGAGGGGCAGAGATGTTTACATCCATATCATCCCTAGTATAAATCAAGGTCCGACCTTTACACCTACTTTCTAGACTCAGACTCCACCTAGCTGTGATAAGGTAGACTTAAAGGTCACCCCCCTTATCCAACAATTGCAAGTTACCTCGGCCAAGTATACTATCTAGAAACTTCTCATTGACTCCGAGGATCACCAAAGGGGTTTGATCGAGAAATTGATAAGTATAGAAATGACACCATCTACCTCCTTGGTCAATGTATTTTTAGTCATTGGAGGACCTTATCCTAATCATGTTGGATCCATTATATTAACTCCATCTGATCTTTTAACTGAGGGGAACAAGCATAATAAGGCACTTTTCATCAAGGAGCAAATCTTTGATCGTTCTATCCCAGTGGATGATGGTTCCGGCCTTAACATCTTCCCTTCTAAGATCCTTCCTTACCTGGGGCTAGATGAATCTATATTGGAGAAATTCAATACTGTTATAAGGGCATATGACGGCACGAAGAGATGTGTGAGTGGAGTTTTTGAGGCTGAGGTTACGATTGGAGAAGTGAAGTCCAAGGTTTTGTTTACTATCCTTGACATTCCCTTCACTTACTCCTTATTGCTTGGTCATCCTTGGCTTCATGAATTAGGGGCCAACCCTTCCACGACCCATCAGAAAATCAAGCTCATCTAAAATGGAAAGCTTATGACCATTGAGGCAGATGAACCATCAGTTGTAGCAGCTATGGAAGCTAAGGAGAAAGAGATGAGGTTGGTCGTAGCCCACAAAGAGTCCAAGTGGACAGTAAAGGGGTGTGTATCCCTTAAGATTGAAAATATTATGATGAAGTAGGGTTATGTGAAAGGAAAAGGGCTTGGAAAAAATCTATAAGGCATGTTGGAGCCCATTATACCTGTGCCATGGCCATTTAGACTTGGTTTGGGCAATCGCCCAAGTGCTAGGAAATCCAAACCCCATTCATGCCTGATGATAGGGGATGAGGTTGAGAAAAAGGTATTCATTGAGGAGGAGGAACCTATGACGATAGGGGAAGGAAAGTCCATTGTTTTGAGATCTTCAATGATGTATATGACTTCAATAATGGTTGCATGATCGAGACCTCGATTTCTATGGAAGTATGAGGGAATGTTGAAGGAGATGAGATGAGTGAAGCAGTCAAAGGTATCTCCAAAGCCCTGGCTGTACTTATGAGGAAGAATTGGAAGGGAAATTAGAAGGGAAATCCTATAAGCAAGGCCATCAAGAACTTAGCAAGGGCTGTGGCCAAAGAAGCTCATGAGAACCTACACGCCGAAACTACCAGTTCAGTAGCCAGTGTTACCAAGACTGACTAACAAGGCCCTTTGCCTATGGAGGAGGATTCAAATGATGTAATTTTTAATGTTGCAAACATTTTTGATGCAAACAATGTCGCTTATAAAACATATGATGGATCATCTTGATGCATTTTTCATTCACATTTTATTTGAATATTTCATTTTAAAGGCATAACACACTCATAATAACAACATCCTTAGAAATACCACATATTTATTAATGAAGTTGGCTTTGAGCATATTGCAATGGTATAAAAATCCAATGGTTAAAACCTGCCAACAAAATGAGAGATATAATGTTCTTAGCAAACGTGATAGCCTTAGGTCTTTGTCCATCTTTCTTCATGAGGGGGAAAAGAGGGCACCTCAACAAGAAAAAAAGACAAAGAGCCCCAAAGAGCAACAACGGCAAAAACATCGCATCAAAGAAAAAGATTGAGACCCACACCAATCTAAAATTAATGTAAGCTTAAAAACCCAATCCAATGCTATTCCAAAACTCCAATGAAGGGGCATTTCTTACTAATATAGGTTCCTTCAAATTCTACATTCCCCTTCCAAAAATGCTTTTTCCATTTATTCCAAAGGAAGATGACCCTCAACCTCACACCATATTCCCAAACCTTTAACATGATCTCCTCCTTTCTCAAGGAGGAGAACCTCACTCAAAACCCCATCTTTCACAAAGGGAAGAACAAATATCTATCAGCACCTAAGGGAAGCGGCTTGAGGCATTTAACCACCTTGAGATGTACTAGCAACGCATGGCTTGAACTTACAACAATAGAGTCAGATACCCAAAGGAGCCTCTTAAGGCGGGTGATTTGGTTCTCAAACAACTATGCCTTGTCAACACATATGCTAGGGGAAAGTTCAGACCTAATTAGGAAGGACTGTTTGTGATCAAGAAGGTCCTCAGTAAGGAGGAATCAAACTCATAATCAAGGATGGAAGTGAATTCCTAAATCTAGTGAATCAAGACAGGCTTAAGCGTTATCATGTCTGGGTTAAAAGAAATAAATCACAGAAAAGCATAATAATAATAAAAAATAAAGACTAAATTCCCTGACGAGTGGTCCTTTACTGCTCGGGAAAAAATTAGGGTGTAACCCACTGACTAGTATTCCACAAACCTGTTAGGCAAAAGTTAAGGTACACCAATGAAAATAAAGCCCGTTAAGTTGAAAACCCGAAAAGGATGGCTTAGGCAAAAGTTAAGGCATTGAGAAAATGATGTCAGTTGCTTTTTGGAAAATCTGTTAAAGGACTAGTAGGCAGTAGGGGTTAACCATTGGAAAGTGTTACCATTGCCAATGTACTCAAATTAATCTCATCAATGAACATGTATTTACGTGAAATAATCGCAAGTATGTGAACATCAGTTTTTATCAACATTTTGTGCCCTTTATTGTTATCTTTACTACGCATACATTATTTAGCCACAGACAAAAGTAGCGATAAGCCACAAAAGAAATAAGGTTTATGCAAAAGTCAGAGACTTCTGCTGGATTGAAAACCCAAAAAGGTGGTCCAGGCAAAAGTTAAGATGAAAGAAAAAAGAAAGAAACAGCCTGCTGGATTGAAAACCCAGAAGGGCGGTCCAAGCAAAAGATAAGGTAAAGAAAAGACAAAGAAAATTCTGCTAAGTTGAGCCTCCAAGGATAATGTAGGCAAAAATTAGGAAAAAAAGAAATGAAAATAAATGTTTGATAGGTCATCTCGCACCGAATGGCATATGCAAAAATTAGAACTCAATTTAAAAATGCCAATTTAGTATTGCATTCGTTTTGCCAAACATCATTTGTAATTATAATGTCTCACAGCCGGAATCCCTTGAGCTTAGTTATTCCACTGTGAAATAACGAGATAGCACGTGTCCCCATAAGTGCTAATCTTAAATCAATCAGCCTTGGTAATTCTTGTCAGTTAAATTGGGCCAGTTCATCGTGGTCAGGAACTTTGAGCATTTGACGATTAAGTTACTTGCTCATAGTATGTTCTGAAAAGGTTATTAGTTGTGCCACAGGGCAACATGGATCTACAAGTAGTAGTATTCAATGGTCTTACTACGGAAAAGAAAGGTTCAAGCATGCATAAAGTAAAGCAATCCGTAACACCTAAGTTTACATAAAAATAAGCTACATAGGGCCAAAAATGTCAAATATCCAAAAAGAAGAAAATGAAAGCTAGCCTAAGGTGCTGGAGGATCATGTCCCTGAGTCTGGTCCTATGTATCCACTAGAAGTTCATCCATATCGATCATCACATGGTCCCCAATATCTAGACCCCTTATAGCACTCCCACTGATAGTATCAGCCATCTCGACCTGCTACTCCACCTCCTGCTCAGCTCCGGCCGGCTCACTCACCATCGGCTTGATCTGATAGCCTTAGAGATCCTCCGATCAAGAGGATGGCTTAGGTGTTCACCTTCCCTCAGTCATATGGGCTAGCTGCACCTGTAACACCTTCGCCTTAGCCCTAGCCTAAGCCATATCTCTCCTAGCCCGCTCTAAATCTACCTCCAACACCAGGATCCTGTCTAGCTCCGCGGTGGCCACACGCAGTTGCTCCTTCATGAAGCTAGCTCGATCCTCTGCAGTGTCTGAGTCCTAAGCCAACCTATAACGCTCTATAGCTAGTACAGTATGCATGAAAATAAAGAGATCAATACACATATGTAAATCTCATAGCATGCATGCATAGTTTGTTAAGTCTTTGTAGGAAAAAGAAACTTACCATAACAAGGGCATCCTGACCCATCATCAGATCTCGGGTCGAGAGGCATCTCCGAGCAATCCTCTTTACCTCAGCCACAGACACCTGTTAAAGCCATTCAAATCAATTCAGAACACGACTCACATGTTTGATAATGGTGTAAGTTAAAAAGCCAAAAATGGGAAGACTTACATAGGTCGCGCTAGGAGGAGTGAAATGAATGGTATGGACTGACTCCTCAAGCCCACAAACAATGTGCTTCCCTGAGTGATCGATAAGGTAGAAAGTAGAGTCTAGATCGATCTAGAGGACACACTCCTAAAACCCCCAGTAGCCCTAGCATACTTTGTCGGCGGCTCTAGATTAGCTGGTGCATCAGGGGCAGTGACAACGATAATAGCAGACTACTTCTGCTTAGGGGTAAAAGACTACATTTTCAATTCACAAGGTGTCAGATTCTTAATATATGCAAGTAAAGGTAAAGATGTATAAAAATTCGTAAGTTTGGGTTAAAAGGTTTACCCGAGTCAAAGAAGCAGCAGACCTAGAAATGCCCTTTGTCCTGTGGATCGAAAAAGGACCCCCACAGTCACCCCTTGCTCTATCAGGATCCTTATTATTATCATCATCGTCGTCATCTCTATAGTGGAACATGTGGGTGATGTCACCAAATGAATCCTCGGGCATAGCTGGATGAGTGCGTCCTGGATAAAATCTAGATATGAGCCCTCAATTGATAGCACGTGGGCCCTTCACCCGTAAGATACAACCCCTGGTCTATCTCGGGCATCAGATGTGGTAAGAGTAACCCCTTAGGCATAGCTGGAGGGATGTGCCTCTCTACTATCGATCTAGTCTGCCAATAATGAACCCATTCACTGAGATACCACTCTAGTGAGAGTGGTGACTCCAGCATGAATCAAAGGTCATCGACACCCCATCGCATGTCCTCAATCTCATCGTAGATGACCAGATAAGTCCAGGGATGGCGAACAACCTGTATATTGCCAAAGTATAATGTAAGAACATGTGTAAATATAGTTTGCTACTAATAGTTTGTTGAAATGAAAATACAGGTTAGGTTTTAAAGTTTACCAGGTCAGAGCACAGCTGGTGGATGTACTCTCAATACTCAAATATAGTCACGGCCTTTTGCTGCCAAGGTCCCATCCACTTCACTATGATATGGGGCATCTCAGGCTGACCAGACAAGCCCAGCCTGGGGATAAAAAGGTGCTCAAATGCCTACATCTGCAAAAAGAATCAAAAGTTAGTCGTAAGACAGTTCAAATAAAGGGTCAAAGCACAAAAGGAGTTCAAAATTTACCAGAAGGAGCAAGTTGCTGATCTTCAGCTTAGACTACCGACCCCAAACATCGATGTCTAGGCTATAATCCATCTGAGCCAAGATGGCCAAGCATCAGTTCTTGCTTGGCACACTGGCAAGATTGTCCACAACAGATAGTAACCCATAGTTGATGCTGCTCGAGTAAGCCGAATAGAAGACGGTTGATAGTGGGGTCAAGGGGAAAGTCCTGGCATACTAATCTCTCATACCCTCTACAATCAAGCTCGGTTGTGCTTGCTAATTAGCATGCAGATCCCCATACTTGAGCTTGTCCTTCCTACTAGGATGAAGCACAAGGAGTCGCTCTATGTAGTCCTTCACCTCTGTCCTGTAAATGCCAACAGTCGGCATACGTGTTGAAGTGGATAATCTCTCCATCCCAAGCTAGTCCCATTAATGCGCACATGTTCGAGGGGTTGATGGTAACCTCCTCGATGGCAAAATGGAATTTATACGTAGTATCCGACCATCGCTCGACCAGAGCAAAAATGGCTGCGGGAGCAAGGGTCTTCAACCCTAAAGGGATAGACCTAACAATGTCAAAAAAGTCCAAGGCATCAATCCGGGAAATTAGTGCAACATCCTCAGTGGTGTGGATCTCCTCGTACCATTTCCAATAGAAGCTCAGGGCTCCGACGGTGAACTGCAAAGGCAAAACAGTAGTACATTTGGGTTAGAATGCAGTGGTTAAGTCAAAAATCAGAAAAGAATTGCAGAAAGTGGAAATCTAGACATTTTAACCCTGAAGAAAGGACCCATATGGGTCCACTCCACCCATACCAATCCTAGTCCCCCACCTGTAGGAAAGACGGGACCCGTACATTTGCCGGAAAAATGCCTAAATAGCAAAATTCGATCAAAACTCAACCAAGTCGTAATCTAACCAATTCCAAAACATCCCTAGACTAAAGTTACATGCATTAGGCTCAATTTCAATCCTTAAAACACCATAAAATCATGTGAAATCAAAGAAATTTGAAAATGAAGAACAATAAAAAATCGCAACTTTGAATCCACTTACTTAGAGTTTGGATGGATGAGTAGTGGGAGAAGGCACTAAGGGGACTTCAGAAGCAGGTGTAAAATCCAAGAAATCTTCCTCTTCATGAAAGGCATATCCCACGGCTACCGAACATCATTGGAGCTCTTAATTTCCAATCCGGGGCAACTCCTCACGCTTTAGGTTGAAGCGGCCGGCATCCGGGATCTTTTTGTACATCTTTTTGTGATTGTTGAGAAGAAATTTGCCGAAATAATAAGAATGGGAAATTTTGGTGAAAAGGGGGGAGTGAAGGACTGTTCGTACTTTTGAAACTGCCCCAACGCAACCGTACGGGGTACCGGCCACCTATATGGGTTCCCCATGCCTCACAACTCACCCGTAGAGGTCTTCCCCACCCGTACGGGTCCCAACTTTCAGGGAAAAACTAGCTTTTCAAAGGAATCAATACTCCCTAGCAACAAGGGCACATCAAATCAAAATTTGGTGCCAACCCCGCTTCTCTCAAACCCTGTATTTCAATTGATTCAGGGGCAAAACCCCTAGCTCACCTTGATCCTTGATTGAAGGGGAAAAAATCTTTTTTATAAAAAAATTAATCAAGAATCAAGGAAAGCTATTTCAGGTCCGTTACGGACATAAAATTATTTTCATGCGCAGGTCCATTCATGGGAAGGATTCCCAACCTATCAAAACATCAAGGAATAAAAATCCCAAAAGAACAAGAGTTTCTAACCTAAACTAAGGAAGTGTTAACCTAGAAGGAACCTCCAATAGATAAATCATCTAGGAAGACACCTCGCCAGTAAGGAAGTCATCTAAAGGGCATCCCCCACTCCCTAACAGTGGAGCCAGTCAAGGGGCATCCCCCCATCATCGAGTACCCTAGGGCACCCTTCCTAGGGACATTCCCCAGTAGTGGAGCCAGTCTAGGGGCATCTGCCCATCATCAAGTACCCTAGGGACACTGACCCTAGGGGCATCACCAGTAGTAGAACCAATCAAGGGGCATCTCCCCCAAGGGGCATTCCATCCCTAAGCAATCGGGCCAAACTCAACATTTCTCACACTCACTTTGTAGCTTATTCAAGGGCCAACCCCCATCCATACATCTTTATTCTTAATTGAAGGGGTAAATTTTTTTTTTTCCACAAATTCAATCAAGAATCAAGAAATGTCATTTAAGGCAGTAACTAACATAGTGTTTTTATTGTCTTTTAACAGGTAACTCAAAAATCCCTAATAGGAGAGTCATCCACCTTAGGAAAGGGATACACCGTCAGTAGGAAAGTCATTCGCTTTAGGAAATGGATACATCATCAGTAAGAAAGTCATCCACCTTAGGAATGGGATACTCCATCAGTAGGAAAGTCATCCGCCATAGGGAAAGGATACACCATCATCAGTCAGGAAAAGTTGATATGCCTTATGAAAGGGATACACTCACCTTCCCTAATAAAGTTGCCTGGGAAGTGCATAGTAAAGGAAACTCATCCATCTTAGGAAAGGGATATGCATTGGCAAGGGAAAGTCATCCACCTCAAGTATGGTGTTAGTCCCTATACGTATGTATATAAGGTCAACGGGGTGAATGACCCTTTTTGTAGAATTTACAGACTTTAAAAAGTCTTGCGTAGCGTGTTTGATATGTTCTGGATATACTAGATCCAGATGACGCAAATATGTAATAATGTGCAATACAGTAAAGAGTTAAAGAAAATCAAACACAATAATTTTATCTTGGTTCAACCCCGACTACTCTAGTCCCAAGAGTTTCCTTCCTCTAAGCTTTGTCCACTAGTATGATTCCTTTCCAACTAGCATGAATCAAGCCTTACAAATGTCTCCAGAGATTTATTCTCCTCCAGATGTAGGATATACTACTAGAAGCACCAACTCCTAGTAGAGTCCTCTTGAGCTTGTGTTCGGACCGTGACCCCTCTTCCGGATATAGGATATACCACTAGAAGCACCAACTCCTAGCTGAGTCCTTTCTCTTTAGAAGGATATACCACTTAGATTCTACCCAAACCTAAGCTGAGTCCTACAAGGATATACCACTTAAGGCACCAACTTTAAGTTGAGTCCCAGTCTCAATATTTACCCAAGTATGATATATTACGATTGATTTTATCAAGGGTTTGGTTTTTGAATTCTTCAAGTTTATAACACACTTGAGAATTCTTACAAAAACAGATTTGGAGTTTTTCTAGTTCTTGGAGGGATTTTGTTCTCTGATTGAATTAGCTTGAATTTTCTTTATAATAGCTTCTTGTGAAACCAACGAGCACATTCTCAATGTATGAAGATCTCCTTTTGTAGGCTATAATCATAAATGTAGCCATTGTGTACTGTTGAGGTTAATCTTATATCTTCACCGTTGATCATGTTTGATGTGGCGCTTCCAAAGCCTTTGATAAATTTGTTAGACTGAATAAATAACCTATTTGAATTTTTGGGATTGAGGCTTAAAACGTTGTCAGTGATCATATTCTTTGTATTTTAGTGAATCACCAACTTTCATGTCGTTGTGCTTTTGTGAGAGCTCTATGCGCCATTCCCATTGGTCAATGTTAAAAACGTTATTAACTTTTTCTCTTTCATGTGTCAGTCCTTTGTCCTTTTTCTGAAATACGTGCTAGCTGTCTCTATTTCAAGCTTTAAGGTAAAAAGGATCTTTACTTCAGACCAAAAGTGGAGGGAAATATGATTTTTAATTAATTTCCCTTTTCCGTGATAATTGAGTGTTCTAGATGTTTTCAGACTCAACTAATCCGGATGCTTCTTCAATCAGTCTTTCTCCGGATGCAATTTTTGAGAGTTTAGAATTTTGTTTCCTTTCCAAACTCTAACCGGATGCCTTCATTATAGACTTAGGTATTTGAAGTCTTCAATATGTGTCCGGATGACTTATTTTGGACTCTTGTGATTTTGATATGCTCCGATTGTGAATACTTGTGTTTTTGTTTTCTTCAAACTTGATCCAGATATGTTTTTGAATTGGTTCTTCCGGATCATTATTTCCCAACATTCTCCCCTATTTGATGGAAACAAAAACCTAAGTACATTTAAGCATAAGCATAGGGGTTTTAAGAGCTAATTATGATTCTTGATACTTAGTCATTTACATATTTACTCCCCTGTAATTCTAGCTTCCTAACTCCCCTGATATTTTTGCATTCTAGCTTCTAAGTTTTTGAAGTACAATTGATAGTTATACTTATAAGCAATTTTTAAGTAGAATGATTCACATATATACTTCTGCTATTAATAATAGTTAACATCAATGAAGTTTCAGATTATAAATTAAAGAGTATATAAGTGAAAAATTTTCAGAACTACCTATTACAAAATTTTACATTGCAAAAGCTATTCCATACATAATAATCTACTTCCTCTTCCTAGATGCTTCACCTTTCTTACTTGTGCTCTTCTCTTGCGGTTCTGTGCTCTTCTCCCCCTTTTTGTTTGCATCATCAGGTTGAGGGTCAATTACCATGTATGTCCTTTGATCCTAACTCTTCTGCCAAGCTTTGGAGTACGCAAAATAGTCAACATTGCCTTCAATGTGCTTCTCAATGATTGTGTCCAAAGTTGCAGGAAGGAGATGTAGTGGTTTGATGAGCTTCCAGAGTTGCGAGTAGGACTTGACGAGATCTGGATGCATCTTAAGAGCATGTTGTCTATCTTCTTCTTCAAAGAATGGGAAGAGTTCCTTGAGAAGAGTAAGATTTCACTTATCCCCAAAACATTCAATATCCCCAATGTGTTAGATAAATTGAGAGGAGAAGGCTTTCTAGAATGACAGGTGAAGTTCCAAATGAAGAAGGAGCAGAGAGCGAGAGCTAAGACATGCTAGATTTAAGTTGTTCAACCTCCTGGATTATGTCTCAATAGCAATTATGAAGACTGGTATTTAGAAGCCGGAGTTCCTTGTTAAAATTATCCTTCCAAATGTTAATAAGCTTTTCTATTCTGAAAAGATGACTCTGGAAGTCATCACTCACATCATTTATATGCTTCTCTAGGAGCTTTGGTAGTTCCTCATCAAGAAAATTACATAACATCTCTTGAGGGGCCTGGTGTACCTTATTGAGAAAAGTTAATCTGAATGGAACGTCCTTGGAGGATTCTGTGATGGCTTGGAGAATGAATTTTCCAAGCTTTGAAACTTGCTATCAACGTACTCTTTTAGCTCAGCCTTAAATCAGTGCATGAGGAAGTTATTTGATCAATGATTGTAGAACAACTATTTTCTTCTCCCGTTGCAGCTTATGTTGCTGATCTATTAGCAGTGGTAATTGCAGAAGTAATTTGGTTAAGAGTAGGAGTTATTTGTGAGAGAGAGGTTTTTACAACTGATTGGCAGTGGGGAATTTTTTGACTTTTCCTTAATATTCCCAACTGTTGATTTAATTGCTCCCAATTTAGCCTTAATGTCTAGAGCCATGGATTTTTCTTGTATGAGCTATTCCACTAACAAGAACTTGGCGCATACACCCCAGAAAGTTTTTGTGATCTTATCCTCTCTGTGCCCTTTGATAGTAGCTTCCTCTATCAATTTTAGGGCAATTATGATCTTCTCAGCTCTAGTGGGCTTTGGATTTTTGGTTTTCTGCTTTAGTAACCCATTTGAAGATGATTCCTCTTCGGAGCCAGAGCTGCTTCCGATTTCTGCTGATCCGGAAGTTTCTTCTTCTTCACCACTCTTCCCATCTTGCTTTTATTCCTCCTTCCTTTCTTCCAACCCTTCCTCCAGAGTGGCCTCACCCTTTGAGTCCCCTTTTAAAGTGTGCTCAGTGAATCCCAGACCATCTCCCTCCTCCGGAGGATCACGCTTTGGGATATGCTCATCTCCCTTAGATGCACTTTAAGGTTCAGTGGCCTTGGTTTTCATCACATACAACATCAACATCAACATCAGCAATATTAGAATTAATTTTAGGGGTTACCTCAGTGCTTTGATGTTCAGTGGTATCATCTATCTTATCGGCTTCTCCATCTACCTTAAGCTCATCTCCTGGAAGATTGGAAGTGTCCTCAATCTCCCCTCCCAATGCCTTTTTAGGACCAATAACTCTCACATCCTCAGGAATGCTAGAATTTTCATCAACATCTACTTCATGTGCCTTTACAGGACTTTTAATTTCCACTCCTTCAGTATTAACATTCAATAGATTCTCCAAAAGAGGTTCTGTTCTTGCTTTGAACACATACAGTTCTTCTTCACTATATTAACTTTCTCTGAGAAGATCTAAATCTTTGGGAGAGATGACTATAGGAGGAGTTACAGCACTGGCAGTTCTGGAAGAGCATTTGGGTCCTTCCTTTGAATGTTGATTGGCCTTCAGATTTTCCTTTACAGCATCCATCATTTCAACATATTGAGGATCCTCTGGATTAATGTTTTCTGGAATAACTGGTTTAGTAATTACCACAATTTCCTTCCATTTAGATTTTACAGTCATAACTATCTCATCTGTGCTATTATCCCTGAGGGAAGGCTCATTAATTGAGATACCAGAAGCCGATTTTCACACTAGAATTTATGGCTTCGTAAAAGGTTGGTCCCTACTTTAGTAGCTGCTTTCTCTTTTGAACATGCTCTTCATTCTAAGTAGCACTTCTTGATTCATTGATATATTCCTCAAGAATTTCTTCAAGGGACTTCTTAGCTCTTTGTCTTCTAGCTAGTATGGCAGCTGCAACCTCTGGAGTTTGATCCTCAAGCATTATCACTGGAGTTTCTACATGTTTAGCCTTCTTTGTAGTAGCTTTAATAAACCTCCTTCTAGGCCTTTTTATAGGTGTTTACCAAATTATTTGATTGAGGGTCATGGCATATTCATTTGCTTCCTCGACCTCTTCCACCAACGACTTTAGATTGACCTTCCTTTGAGCTCTGTGCTTGGTGATTCTAGCCCTTTTGGCTTTTGAAGCAATTTCCACTCTAGCCTTCTGAACCCTGCTTTTCTCTTGTTTTTCTTTCTTCTTTTCATGGCTTTCTCTTAATCCCAAGTTTCCCCAAAAGTCATATTTTTCAAGTTTTTCTCCAAAATTTCCTTCTGTTGAACAGATTGTTCTTCAGATAAATTGACCCCATTCTCATGGAGTATCTTAGCGATGAGCGCACCATGGGTGTTCTTATACTGCTTCATAAAGTGCATAATTAGTACATGCGTATTTAGGACTCTTTTCTTCACCCTATGCTGAAGAACATCGTGTTGAAATGAAGATGCAGTGGTAAGAGAGCCTTTCCAGATCAAGATGAATTTTGCCAAGATGAACTGCAACAATCTGGAGGTCTCTAGCCAATAAGTGGAAAATTTATCTCCAAAGTACCATTTTGAAAGCCATACCTTGACATCATACTGGACCTTGAGCTCATCATCATCATTTTTTAGAAGAACCCCTTCATTCTTCATTCGAAAGTGAGTTACAAAGAACTCCGGAGTGAGTGTAATGACTTTCCCTTGCACTTTTGTCCGGAGTGCATCATAGTAGTTGCAAACAGTAAGTTTATCATAGAATTCCCTTACAAGATCTGGATAGGTAGGGTGATTCATCATGAGGAAGACCTCAAGATGTTGGTCTTCTAGAAGTTGGGAGTAAGGTTCAGTGGGTAATTGTTGCCCAAATAATTTGAGGGAACTACAATATCAGGGCTTTTGAGTTAGAGAGGGATAAATTCCTGATTCTTAAGATAAGTTTCTTTGAAGATGTTTCTAGGAGGAGGAATGGTTTGGGTTTGGGTTTTTTCCATTTGCGAGAATGAAAAAGATTTGGGAATTTTAGGGTTTCTGGAATTAAAATAGCAAAGTAATAGTAGATGAGTTGCTAGCGTGAAGATGAAGAAGGATTTTGGGGGCTTTTTATAGAGTTTTCATGGTGAAGGTAGAATGGTAATCCGGAAGCAGTTAGATTGAACTAGATCAGTGATGTGACAGTTAAAAATGAGGAGAGAGGTAAATGGCGTTTAATCTAGAGAATTGGAATGGTTTAATTTGTAAAGCAACTGTAATTTTTTCATGTGTGAACTGCCCAATAAACGTTTGAAATTTAAAATGTGTACAGTTACCTTTTTGCGCTTTTACTATCATATGTCACTCTTATCTGCTGAGCTGGAAATATCCCTTCTGGATTCAGAGTCAGATAATTTCTTCTTCATTTTCTTGACCTTTTGACTTGAGATGATCAAGATTAACTGCTATTTTTCTTCCAGATCTTTCTTCAAATTGGATTTGACATTCCAATCGCCTCCCTTAGCTTGTTGAATTAACCTTTACTTAGTGGCTTAGTAAAGATATCTACCCTTTGCTCATTTGTTAGAATGTAAACCCAGGTTACATCCTTCTTCATAATATGATCTTTGATGAAATGGTGCCTGATATTGACATGCTTCATTCTGCTATGTAGCATTGGATTTTTGGACACATCAATTGCACTTTTGCTATCATACATAACATCTACGCATCTGGATTGAACTCTACAATCATCTAGTTATTGTTTGATCCATAGGAGTCAAGCAACACAAATTCCTACAACCATGTATTCTACTTTAGTGGTTGATAATGCTACTGAAATTTACTTCTTCCTATACTAATATACTAAGCAATCTCCAAGGAAATGATAGCCTCCGGAAGTGCTTTTTCTCTTAAGGATGTCTCTTCTATAGTCTGCATCAGTGTACCCTTGCAAAGTAAAATTCCCATTGCTAGGATACCATAAACCAACTTCAGTTGTTCCCAGCAAGTACCTAAGAACCCTTTTTATAGCCTTAAGATGAGAATCTTTGGATTGGCTTGATACCTTGCATACTAGTAAACTGCATAGTGTATGTTAGGTCTACTAGCTGTCAAGTATAGAAGTGATCCATTCATTCCTCTATAGAGTTTTTGGTCGACTTCTTCTCCTTCACAATCCCCTAGAGGACTATATCTGAACCTATAGGAGTGGACATTGGCTTGCTTTTGTCCATCTCAAGCTTCTTTAGGATCTCCTTGTAGTATTTGGATTGGTTTATGAAAATCCCATCTGGACTCTATTTGATTTGAAGTCTAAGGAAGAAATTGAGTTCCCCCATCATTGACATCTCAAATTCCTTTCGCATTTGAGAGCTGAATTCTTTACACATTCTTTCATCAGTTGCTCCAAAAATAATGTAATCTACATAGATTTGGACAAGAATGACATTATCTTTCTTTTTCTTGATGAAGAGTGTTGTATCTACTTTACCTCGGATATAGCCCTTGGATATGAGAAAAGAGGTGAGTCTCTCATACCAAGCTCTTGGTGCTTGCTTTAATCCATAAAGAGCTTTCTTCAGCTTGTACACATGCTCCAGATGCTTTGAATCTTTAAATCCAAGTGGTTGCTTGACATATACTTACTCTTCAATGACTCCATTTAGGAATGTACTTTTGACATCCACTTGGAATAATGTGAATCCCATGAATGATTGAAAAGCACATAGAATCCAGATAGGCTCTAGTCTTGCTACAAGAGCAAAAGTCTCTTCAAAGTCAATGCCTTCTTGTTAATTGTAGCCTTGAGCAACCAATCTTGCTTTATTTCTTACAACAACTCTGGATTTATCAAGCTTATTCCGGAATACACATTTGGTACCAATGATTGACTTTTCTTCAGGTGGTGGTACTAGATCCTAGACATCATTTTTAGTGAAGTGATCCAGCTTTTCTTGCATAGCCATCATCCAACTTTCATCTCACCATGCATTTTAAACTTCTTTTGTTTCCATGAGTGAGACAAAAGCAGCATGACTCATCATCCGATTAAGCTGTCCTCTGGTTCTAACTGGATTTTGGACATTATCCAAAATAGCTCCTACTAGATGATTCCTTTGTGTCCTTGTTTCCTTTTGAAGATCTTCATGAAATTCTGGAACTTGTTCTACTAATGCATATGGTTCCTCATCTATTCCTTGTCCATCATTGAAATCAATTTCAACGTTCAAGGGATTGTCTAGGAGATGATCTTTGTTGACATTGATTGGCTTATCCTTCTCCTTATACTACTTGATCTGAAAGGGATCTTGAGCTTTTAATTGTTCTATTTCATCTGGAGATGTCTCATCTAGATCTTGGCTTTTCTTTCCCGCATGGTTAGTCTCATCGAAATTTCCACGTATTAACTCTACCACAGTTTGTGTTCTCTTATTATATACTCTATAAGCTTCGTTATATGTTGAGTAGCCAAGGAAAATCGCTTCATCAGATTCAGGATCAAATTTTCCTAGTTGCTCTCTATCATTTAGAATGTAGCACTTACATCCAAAGGCTTTGAAGTACCCAATCTTGGGTTTCCTTCTCTTCCAAATTTTATGTGGGGTCTTGTCTATGGTCTTTCTATTGAGAGCTCTATTCAAAATGTAACAATCAGTGTTTACGGCCTCACCCCAAAAGTATTTAGGCAATCTATTCTCATTTAGCATTGTTTGAGCCATTTCAACTATTATTCTGTTTTTCCTTTCAATAATGCCATTCTATTGAGGTGTGTGAGGAGCAGAGAAGTTGTGCTTAATGCCCTTGGATTTGTAGAATTTAGCTAAATGCCTTTTTTTGAATTCTCCTCCATTATCAGTCTGGCTGAGTGCAATGCTTATGCCATGTTACTTCTATCCGGATGAATATTTTTGAGAAATGGTCAAAGGCTTAATCTTTGGTAGCTAGCAAAGCAACATAGGTATAGCGAGAATAATCATCCACTATGACCATAGTGTATTCTCTTTTACCTAAACTCGTTGGTTTGATTGGACTAAAGAGATCAATGTGCAAGAGTTCAAGAACTCTCTTGGAGGGTATATAGGAGATAGAAGGCAAACTTTTTCTATTTTGTTTACTTAATTGACATGCAGTGCATATATAATCCTTATCAAAAGCAACCTTAGGTAAACCAACAACCAATTCCTTTTTGGCTAATTTGGAGAGGAGGTTCATGCTTACATGTCCCAATCTCCTATGCTAAAGCCATGATTCTTCTTCTTTAGACACCAAGCATATATTCTTTTTCTCATTTTTAATGTTAACAGAAGAGACATTGTTTACTCTAGGTCCATAAAGAATGAGTTGATTTGACTTACTATCAGTGATTGAGCAGCCTCTGAAGTCAAAGGTGACTTTCCTTCCTTTGTCGTAGAGTTGTGCAACACTTAGCAGGTTGAACTTTAGTCCAACAACTAGTGAGACATCTTCTATTTTTAATTCAAATCAAATGGTTCCATGCCCAATGATCTGTCCCTTTTGATTGTCTCTAAAGCTTACTTTTCCACATTTCTTCCGAATTAAAGTGATGAAGGCTTTCTCATCACCAGTCATGTGCCTTAAGCATCCACTATCAATGTACCATGTTTGATGATCTTCTGTGGATCTAAGGAATACCCACAAAACAAATCAAGTGGGTTTGGTTACCCAATCGAATTTAGGTCCTCTCGGGTTATCAACCATTTGAGGCTAAGGATAAATATCATAATAACCATTTTTAAATCTACACATTTTAGTCATATGGTTATTTTCTCCTTAAAACCTACACCAAGAGACTAGTTTGTTCTACTCAAGCTTCTCCTCAATCTTTTGGAGATCCTTCTTCCCATAATCTCAAGAATATCCTGATTTTGCTAGATTTGGACTGGATTGTTTGGTCTAGATCCGATAGTTCACTAGAGGGGTAACTTTTGCTCTATAGTTTCTCTTTTGCTTGATGGGTTAATCATCATAAACCACTTTAGCCTTTCCCTTCTGAGCAGCTGTGTATCTATGTGTTTGAGTTCTTTGTCACAATGGAGCATTGTGTTTTTAAGCTTGAGGCTGCTTCTAGAATTTCTTCTATTTTAGGTGTTCTGTATTCTTTTTGGAAGATGGGTTTGAGTTTCTTCTTTGCTTTGAAGATTTTGGTTTCCTTCTGGATGCCTCCTTCATCAAAGCTAGCTCCCTATCTAGCCCAGTTACATTTGTACTTAGTATCTGCACTTGATTTCTTAGGAAGTTTTCTTCAACAAGATCAATGTGTTTTGTGGCTCTTATTTGATTGACATCTTATGCCAATGCTTCAGTATCTTCTACTAGTTCCATCACTTGTCTTTGGAGGGATTTAAAAGCCTTTGTGTTCTTCCTCACATTGTTGATTACAATCCCTAAAGTTTTAGCAACATCGAGGTTAGATACAGAATTTGAATGAGAATTTACCTCAGTACTTGCTGTCTTAGATTGTGACTCTTTAATTTGCTCAGTGACTTGCTTTGATGGATTTCTTCCGAATTGCTCTGCTTTTAGATCAGTTAGTGCCATAAATCCATAATTTACAGTTTCTTATTTTCTTGAAGATGAGCTACGGATTTCTTCACTATTGCTCCATGTGGCCACCATTTCCTTCTTCTTATATCTCTTTTCCTTTTTAAGATTGGGACATTTGGATCGAAAATGTCCTTTATCTCCGTAGTCAAAGTAGGCTGATTCTTTTTCCGAATCTTTCTTGTCTTCTGGAGCTTTTCTTAGCTTGTCCCATTTCAATAAGCCTTCCTTCATTCTTCCAGAAACATACTTTTTGGAACTCCTCCTTTCTTTCTTTCTTTCTTTCTTGAGAATCTACTGAACAGTTTTGCTAGCATAGCCATTTCTTCTTTGTTATAGTGAGATTCCTTTAAATACTTTTCTGCCCCAGAGGCGGTTGATATGGATGAGTCTACCTTGAGAGCAATAACTTTCTTCTTTTCTTCAAACTTCTTCTCTTGTTAGTTGTATCACTCCAATGATAGTTCTTGAGTTAAGAGATTACCAATGAGTTCCTCATAACTATAGAATTTTAAGTCATGAGCATCCTCAATGGCAGTCTTCTAGCTGTCCCTTTCCTTGCTGAGACTTTGGAGGACCTTCATTACAATTTCTTCCTCAGTGATCTCTTTTCCGAGCATTTTAATCTCATTTACTAGATTGGTGTATCTAGTGTTCATGCTGCTGATGGATTCTTTGGGCTCTATCTTGGAAGATTCCAGCTTTTGTTGTAGGAGATTGATTTTGGCTTTTTTGACCTTGTTTGTTCCTTTATAAGTCACTTCGAGTTTTTGCCAAATTTCTTGTGTAGTCTCACATCCGGATATTCTATTAAATTCTTAATACTAAGAGCATAATGAAGCATGTTAATAACATTAGTGTTTTCACACAACTTTTTATAAAAATTCTCATCTCACTGATTTGAGGGCTTTCGGGTAGTTATACCATCTACTTCATAAGTAGAAACATATGGGCCATCCTTAATGGCCATCCATGCTCACATGCTTTGAGCCAGAATGAAATTCTTCATCCTGTTTTTCCAGAAAATGTAGTGTTCACCGGTGAAGAGTGGCGGACGAGTAATGGACATACCCTCCAGAAGAAGTTGTTCGTTACTAAAACTCATTTTTATTTATGAATTAAAATATGGACCTTTAGCTCGAGATTGTTAGATCTCTAGTTGTGAGCACTTACTTCGAACCACTTATTGGACACCATGCATATGTATATAAGGTCAGAGAGGCGTGAATGACCCTTTTTACGGAATTTACAGACTTTTAAAAGTCTTGTGTAGCTTGTTTGATATGTTCTGGATATACTGGATCTGGATGATGCAAATATGAAATAATGTGCAATAAAGTGAAAAGTTAAAGAAAGTCAAACACAATAAATTTATCCTAGTTCGGCCCCGCCTACTCCAGTTGCCAGAGTTTCCTTCCACTGAGCTTTGTCCACTAGTGTGATTCCTTTCTAGCTGGCAGGAATCAAGCCTTACAATTGTCTCTAGAGATTTATTCTCCTCCAGATGTAGGATATACCACTAGAAGCACCAAATCCTAGCTGAGTCCTCTTGAGCTTGTATCCGGATGGTAACCCCTCTTCCGGATGTAGGATTTACTAGTAGAAGCACCACTCCTACATGATTCATTTCTCTTTAGTAGGATATACCACTTAGATTCTACCCAAACCTAAGCTGAGTCCTAGAGGGATATACCACTTAAAGCACCAAGTTTAAGCTGAGTCCCAATCTCAATACTCACCCAAGTATCAGATACTACAACTAATTTTATCAAGGGTTTGGTTTTTGAATTCCTCAAGCTTATAACACACTTGAGAATACTTACAAAAACATATTTGGAGTTTTTCTAGTTCTTGGAGGGATTTTGTTCACTGATTGAATTAGCTTGAATTTTCTTTGTAATAGCTTGTTGTCAAATCAACCAGCACATTCTCAATATGTGAAGATCTCCTTTTATAGGCTTTAATCGCCGTTGTGTACTATTGAGGTTAATCTTAAACCATCACCGTCGATCAGGTATAATGTGGCGCTTCCAGAGGCTTTGATCAATCCATTAGACTGAATAAATGTCCCGTTTGAATTTTTGGGATTGAGGCTTAAAAAGTTGTTCGTGGTCATTTTGGTTGTATTTTAGTGAATCACCAACTTTTATGCCGTTGTGCTTTTATGTGAGCTCCACACGCCGTTCCCATTAGTCTATATTAAAAAGGCTGTTACCTTTTTCTCTTTCCTATGTCAGTCCTTCTGTCCTTTCCAGAGACGCGTGCTAGCTATCTCTTTTTCAATCTTCAAGGTAAAAAGGATCTTTGACTTCAGACCAAAAGTGAAAGGAAATATGGTGTTTAATTAATTACCCTTTGCCTTGATAATTGAGTCTTGCTGATGTCTTCAGACTCAACTAATCTAGATGCTTCTTCAATCAGTATTTCTTTGGATGCTATTTTTGAGAGGTTAGTAGTTTATTTCCTTTCATAACTCTAACCGGATGCTTTCCTTGTGGACTTGGGTGTTTGAAGTCTTCAATATGTGTCCGGATGACTTATTTTGGACTCTTGTGATTTTGATGTACTCCAATTGTGAATACTTGTGTGTTTGTTTTCTTTAAAGTTGATTTGGATATATTTTTGAATTGGTTCTTCAGGGCCATTGTTTCCCAACAAAAGGGATACGCATTGGCAAAGGAAAGTCATCCGCCTTAGGAAAGGGAGACACGTTGGTAAAGGAAAGTCATCAGCCTTAGGAAAGGGATATGCATTAGCAAAGGAAAGTCATCCGTCTCAAGAAAGGGATACGCATCAGCGAAGGAAAGTCATCTGCCTCAAGAAAGGGACATACATCAGCGAAGGAAAGTCATCCGCCTCAAGAAAAGGACACCAAGGAAAGGAGTTAGCCTTGAGAAAGGAACCCATCTGTATCATCTCCTCACGTATAATTTCTAAACCCTTGCTCATATCATGGGATCACACAGATCTGTATCTACAGTGATCCCCCGAGGGGTAGTCTGTGAGCACTGGATTTTAAATCCTTCTCACAAAACAATGACGAGAGTTAGAAAATGCTATTCTTTATAGGTTTTATCCATTAGAGGTGTTCCTACTGCAGTAGAGATGAGTTTAGCTAGAGTTTGGAGACCTAGACTGCCTTTAGGGAACCGTACGGGTGGTACCTTGGGGCTGTGGGTCCATGGGTTGACTAATATGGCTCCCACAGATCCATATGGATTGGAGGGACCCGTATAGGTCCCGTTTCTGCCTAAACAGGTAGAAAGGATAGTAAATCATACCATTTCAGAGAAAATCAATCATAAATGTAATTTATTACGTTTAGACTCATTTCTCTCCTATAAATAGAGGCTTTTTGTATCACTTTCAAGAGGGGTTAAGATAGAAAATCATATCAATTAATTCACAAAAAATTCCAGCAGTTTTTATAGGTATAGTAAGGGTATAGTTGAGTATAGAAGGTATAAAATAGGGAAAAATCCATTCCTTGAGGTTTTGTCCACATTCTATTCATTTCTAGATTCATTTATTAGGACTTAGGGGAGGTTCTATCAATACGTATACTCTCCTAAACAGTTCTAATATCATCATTTCATCATCTACTTGGGCTAGACACTCTCTCGGTATACGGATCACTTCAAAGTGGGTTTACGGTGTAAAGGTACGATCTTGAGTTTCAAAGAGACTCACATCTTATTAGTTTTATCATTCATTTCTACTTTCCTGCAATTCTTCTCTGTTCTAAACTAAAATGAAATTCTTTTGGGTCCAAACAGGACCCCTATGGGTGCCTCACACCCATACAGGTCCCACTAGTAGCCGTATGGGTACCCATCACTCGTATGGGTACTGGCTCCCAAGCAGAATCCCCTTTTCCCTTTTAATCCTGTAAAATGAATCAACATCACCATTTGCCATGCAATTAGTTTCATTAATAATCCGGTAAATCAACCCACAAAAAGCTAAAATATGTTTTCATAACAAAATGCGCTGAAGACCTATTATTTCTCTCTAATCCTAAAAGGCACTATCGATCGCAAAATTGCCACGCTAACATAATCACATTTTTCCTAATGAAATGCTGACTTATGATGCATTATAAATCGTGCTAATCTTTGTGGATGCAGATGAATTTATTTATTTTGTTTTACAACTTAGAACAAATGTATAGGTTCCCTTGCGATTTCCCCATTTTCCCCTAGTTGTAATTTTTATTCCCGTTTTTATTACTTGTGCTTTATTGTAAATTGTAAACGTATGAATCGCGTGTGAAAGAGTGTAGAAAAATAGGATTTCTATAATAATTTCCCAAATGATGAAAAGAAAACGATTTTACACGGTGAATATAATTTTGAATTAATTAAATGAGAAATACGTGATTCATCCGATACCCAAATCTCTTATCCAAAAGGTATGAGTCTTCCGCCCAATGGGAACCGTACCAAAACTCTTTCCCAAGTAGATAACTTGGGTGGCAACTCTATCATTTGTATCGAGATTTAGGTCTCGATTCTTTTATTCATTAAAATTGGTTAAAAGGTGCAAACTTGAACTAAATGGTTTCGTCACGCCTAAATCAACCAACCCTTAGTGGACCCCGCTACCAGGCGCGAAGGGAGATCCACATATCTCCGACCATCGAGAGTTCACAATACTGTGATTAAAATTATATCACGGCAGAAAAATACAGAACATGCAATTTTAACAAGTTTTAGTAAAAATAAAACGAGAAGTTTTAGAGATCGTACCTGAGTGCCAGCTTTCCAATCACCACAAAAGAGCTCTTACCTGCTCAAAAATAAAGAAAATAAAGGAATTGTTAAAATTGAAATAAAATAAGATTTAGGCTCTGATTGTGTACCTTTTTGTTTTGGACCCATTTGTGTTAGGATCGAAGAAAATCTTCGGAATAGCCACAAAAAGGAGTATGACCGAACCCGGATGGAAAATATGATGAAATAGTGTTAAGATCATAATAGCTCAGTAAAGAATAAAAAGATGAACTATGAAGTTCTTTTCGTTATTCTAAACTCTCCTAAAACCCGAATAATAACTAAAGTGAAAATTATGGATTTGGTGAAAGAAATATTTTGAGTGATTGAAGAAAAAGATTTGAGTAAAAGTTTAATGTAGAACAAGTAGACAAATACTAAAATTTCTCTCTTTGTTCTAAACCTTGCTAAAACTCGTAAATAATTGAAACAGAGATTCGATGCTTTGATATGAATTTATTCTCCTTAAAACAATGAAATTCAAGCTCTATTTATAGGCTTTTGGGTGAGAAAATCGGGTAAGAAATCAAATGCCGACTAAACGGGAAAAAGAAATTAATTCAGAAATATTCTACCTAAAAAGTTGATGATTGTAAACCAATCGAGGATCACGGTACCGTTATCGGTACATTTTAAATAGGAAATTTGGTTAATGTCGGTGAAAATTGATTAGGAAAAAAGTGATCATGATACCCCAATCGGGATCACGGTATCGTGATCTAATCGATTTTACTTAGTCAAAAAATCAGCTTTTTGCGAAGAACCAAAAATGGGAAGAATGCTCTTCTTTGAGGCTAATTTCTGGAAAATGACTTTAAACTTGACATATAAGGTCAAAATAAAGTACGATACCAATCTTCCATCATTGACTAACAGGTCATCAAAATTATGTACTAACAGACTGCCCCTCGCAGAACATAACAGACCTAGGTCTTTATGAACTTGCGAGAGTACGAAATATGGTGAGGAATCATACTTGAGAGGATAATGTGTTGGAGATATAATCAATTCTTAATTGAATCTACTTTGGAACACAATTTTTTCCCCTTCAATTAAAGATGATTATATGACAGGGCTTCTTATGGAGAAACACCACTCAGATAAGGAGCACAATCAATAATCCTACTGGGGAGGATATATGCTTCTGTAGGGAATCCATGGAAAAAATGACCTCGTGGAGAGAAGTCAATAATTTCACTGGGGATAAAGAGTGAGTGTGCCAACGTAGTGGGGAATAAGGGAAATTCCAACCTACTAGCTAGGGAAAGAAATATATAAGCTAGTCTATGAATCAACATAGGGAGGTGGCTTACTGTGGAAATTGGTTGCGAAGTAACCTAATTTTGGAGATACATGTGGTTTGGCTTTACAGTTAAGGACCTAGCCTATAGAGAATCATTGCAATGAAACCTATATGCAAATTGCCTTGTGGAGAAGCCTATAGTATTAAAATGGCTGAATACCACCTTAAAAGGTTTTGGCTGTATGATCCGGGGATCAAGCCTACAAAAAATCACGGTAGTAAAAATCCACCTGAAATATAGTTTGGCTGTATTGTAAGGGACGTAGGCTGTAAAAATTCACCGGAGTGATAATTCCTACCTTAGATATAACTTGGGCTGCAAGGTCAAGGACCTAGCCCTAAAAATTCACCGGAGTGAAATTTTTACCATAAATAAGGTTTGGGCTGTATGGTCAACGACCAAGCCCATAGAAATTCAGCAGAGTGATAATTCCTACCGGAAATAAGGCTTTTGGGTTGTATGGTCAAGGACCAAGCCTGTAGAAATTCACTAGAGTGATAATTCCTACCAGAAATAAGGGTTTTGGGTTGTATGGTCAAGGACCAAGCCCGTAGAAATTCACCGGAGTGATAATTCCTACCAAAAATGAGGGTTTTGGTATATGGTCAAGGACTAAGACCATAGAAATTCATTAGAGTGATAATTCCTACCTAAAATAAAGGTTTGGGATGTATGGTCAAGGACCAAACCCGTAGAAATTCACCGGAGTGATAATTACTACCAGAAATAAGGGTTTTGGGCTGTATGGTCAAGGACCAAGCCCGTAGAAATTCTCTGAAGAGATAATTCTTACCGAAAATATGGGTTTGGGCTATATGGTTAAGGACCAAGCCCGTAGAAATTCACCGGAGTGATAATTCCTACTGGAAATAAGGTTTGGGCTGTGTGGTCAAGGAATAAGCCCATAGAAATTCACCGGAGTGATAATTTCTACCATAAATATAAAATGTTGTTATTGTTGGGGATGTCATATCTTGAGGAAAATGCTGCGAGGAAGATTGAGGATCTCTGCATGTGGAACAAAAGAAATATTTGTTGAAGCTTGACTCGTGGAGATAGTTGACTTTGGTTGGAATCTTATTCATCTTGGGGTGATCTAGGTCACTTCGTTGTGATAAATAAGTCTGCTCAATGATTTTACTGTA
Organism: Euphorbia pulcherrima; assembly: GCA_947683365.1. Taxonomy (NCBI): domain Eukaryota; kingdom Viridiplantae; phylum Streptophyta; class Magnoliopsida; order Malpighiales; family Euphorbiaceae; genus Euphorbia; species Euphorbia pulcherrima. Next base: position 60,178,537 of record CANTUS010000004.1, on the reverse strand, counting down.
GATAGTAAGGTCATTGGTGTTGACACAACTTCTAAGAGCGATATCTGCTTCACTGCAAAGAAATCTGGTGCTTAAGATTATTTCATCCTAAATTGGTCCTGGTGCTCGTGATTATCTCTTCTCAAACTGGATTTGATACTCAAGATTATCTCATCTCAAACTGGATCTTAGTGCTCAAGATTATTTCATCTCTAATGGATTTTGATGCTTAAGATTATTTCATCTTGAACTGGTCTGAATTTGCTTCCTAAGAGTGATATCTGCTTCACCACGAAGGAATGTGAGATGGTGATTCGCTGGCAAGGTGTGAGCACTGGATTTTAACGATCCTTCTCACAAAACAAAGTTGAGAGCTATATGATGCATTCTCTTATAGGAGTTATACATCAGAGGTGTTCTTACTACTGCAGAGTTGAGTATGGCCAAAGTTTGGAGACCTAGTCTGCCCCTAGGGACCCGTAAGGGTGCTGCCTGGTGGTACGGATCCACTGGCAGACCCGTACAGGTCATTCCTTCTATACGCCTAGGGGGGGATCCATACGGGTGCCCCAAGACCCATACAGGTAGGGTCCCACCCATACAGGTCATCTTGTTGTCTGATTAGGTTCTTTCGGAAGTTGTCCCTTTCCTATTTCGGGAAAAGGCAGGTCATGAATGTGGATTATTGCATTCAAACCTCATTTCCCCAATAAATAGGACCCTTTCCTCACATTTTCAAAAAGACACAGCACATATACAACACAGTAAGTATACTATATGCAAATTCTAGCAGTTTCTATAGGTATAGAAAGGGTATAGTTGAGGTATATGAGGTACGAATTGGGAGAAAATCCATTCCTTGAGGTTTTGTCCACATTTTATTCATTCCTAATTTCATTTATTAGGATTTAGGGGAGGTTATGTCCACACAAACACTCGCCTAAATAGTCCTATCTCAACAGCTACTTTGGCTAGACTCTCTCACCAGCAAAGGGATTGCCATAAAGTGGATTCACGCCGTAAAGGGAACGCTCCTGAGTTTTAAAGAGACTCACATCTTAGTTATTTTATTATTATTCTCTGCCTCCTCTATTATATATGTTCTTTTATTTCTGCTTTGGGTATGATCATAACCCATATGAGCCTTGTTGGCATCATATGTCCTTAGGGATATTAAATCGGTGCGCCATACTCATACGGAAGGAAATCCCATTTTTATTTCATTTCTCCTCCATTAATCTGCCTATTTCAAACTGAGTTTCTGCCTAGGACAAGACAGGACCCGAGGGAGGACCGGTAAGGGTGTGGAGGACCCGTACGGGTCCTCCATACCCTTACTAGTCCTCCCTTGTACCCTTATAGGTCCCACCCACCTATACGGGTACTGGCCCCTAGGCAAAACCCAGAATTCATTTTAATTCAATTAAAAATCAATCCAACTCACTACTAGCCATGCGATCATTTTCACTAATAATCTGGTAAATCAAGCCATTAAAGTTAAAATGTGTTTTCATAATAAAATACGTTGAAGACTCGTTATTTCTCTCCAATCCTAGAAGCCACTCTGGCGCTATCGATCGTAAAACCGCCATGCTAACATAATCACATTTTTCATAATGAAATGCTGAGTTGAGATGCTATAAACTGTGCTAATCTTTGTTGATGCAGGGGAATTTATTTTTATTTTGTTTTGTAACTTAGAACAAATTTATAGGTTCTCTTGCAATTCCGCCATTTTCCCCTGGTTGTAATTTTTATCCCCCATTTATTGCTTGTGCTTTATTGTAATCTGTAAATGCATGTAACGAGTGTGAAAAAATAGAATTTCTGTGATAATTTACTAAATGATGAAAACAAAATCGGTTTTACGCGGTGAATGTAATTTTGAATCAACTAAATGAGAAATAAGTGACTCATCCGATACCCGAATCTCTGATACAATAGGTATGAGTCTCCCACCCAATGGGAACCGTACCAAAAATCTTTCCCATGTAGACAACTTGGGTGACAACTCTATCATTTGTATCGAGATTTGAGTCTCGATTCTTTTATTCAATAAAATTGGCTATTTGTGCAAACTTGAACTAAAAAGGTTTTGTCATGCCTAAATCCAACCAACCCCCAGTGGGCCCCGCCTCTTACACAGGCACCAAGGGAGACCCACACGTCATCGACACCTTATAATGGTGACTCTACTGGGGAAGTAATCTTTTAACTTCAAAAATTTTAGTTTGTTTTAAAAGCTTAAAAGATTAAGATGAGCACCGAAAATCATTTACTTGATTCAACCCGTTTTCTTTTTCATCTTTTGAAAAATAAACACACTCTATCTTCTCATCTCCTTCTCTCTTTAGTTAGATTTGCTCTTCGTCTAACACTTGGTTAAGGTTCCCTATTATTTCCGTGACACTCACGAAGGTGTTACCTATGACCGCCAGGAATTGGGGACACTCTAGTGGGCGGAGTACTCATTACTATCTCCCTCTAAAAGAGGCTTGATGCGATGGGAACCTTCTACATCAAACATCAAATATGTCCCTATGCCATTATTATTGAAAGCCTTAGAATTTTACCTTCTAGGTACCCATTTCTGTGTGAGATTAGACTAAGGAAGAATATTCTCAAAACTGGTGGGAGAAATAAGGACAGAATCAATTAATTCACATGTGTAGTGTTGCTTTCCCTTGTAATTAACCCAGCCATGTATCGTTGTAATTTGTTCATGCATAACTCATCCCATTCATGTACTGATCTTTTGGTTACCACCTCAGTTCAAGATTCAACAAGTTTCCTCCTTTTCAAGCTCATCCATGGCTTAATTCAGTCAGTCTATTCAGCCAGCAAACCCAATGCTCCTTATGGCCAATAATGGGCCCCATCTACTTCGTCAAGAGGCAACCATAGCAAGGATCTGAGTCAGTTTCCCGACTTCATGGTTATGCTAAAAGGGACAATCCTCCCTTATTTCATGGGTTACGCTTTGGTATGACTCATTACCAAAAGGTTTATCCTATGGCTCTTAATGATATCTCACCTTGGGGTACTCCTCTTCAGAACCTTTTGAAGAAGCTAAAGAAGTACAAGTTGATTGATCATCTCTAACCATATGTTTAGCCAAAGCCTGAGGAGAGGGGCAATTTCCGCGTATACCATGTCAGCTCCAATCATCCAACTAAAGTATGTGAGGATCTCCTCAAAGCCATCATGGTACTCATTGACAAAGGCAAAGTTCATGAACCCCGGAGAAGAGGGGAGCAAGTAAACATGATCAATTTAGGATTAGAAGAAGATGATGTCTAGAAGCGTATCATAGAAGCTAAGAAAGCAAATGAAGAACCATCCATATATGACCTTATAGCAATTAGGTAATGGAGTGGTGAATTTGTCCTTGATTACTTTAAGAGATGGTTTGGTAGCTATTAAGAGGAAACCTCATGAGAAGGAACTAGCTGATCGAATCATCTTTGGGTTATCTCCTCACCTCCATAAGATAGCATTTGTGAAATCTTACAAGACCATTTCTGAGAGTTATGAAGTCGCCATAGAAGTAGAAAAATGTTTTAAGAAAATGAAAGACAGCGACCCATCAGAGATTAAAGTAGATAAAGCTATAGATGCCCTCATTACTTCGATATACACAATATTATGCTTGGGGGATAAGAAGAAGGCACCTATTTAGGAAGCCTTGAAGAACCTGGCCCAAGTCACACGAGAAACCGTGAACGACGTATTAATAGAGAAGCAGTTGCAAGATCTTGATCGTGACCTGACTCCTATCTTGATGAGCGACCAAGACGACCCTCCGCCTATGGAGAATGATAATGCAATATATGTAATAAAAATGATGTAGCCTTTGGGCATCCTAATAATAATGATAATGATTTTGCTTACTTGTTTGATGTTTTGCCTAACGGCACCATGCATTCATCTAACCATACACATAACAGTTTTAGCATTCATGATACTTCATTGCATGACATTAATTTGGGAACTAAGGAAAATCCAAAAATGGTAACAATATCCAATAATTCAACCCCTATTGAAAAAAGAGAGATGATAAAAGTGCTTAGCAAACATGTTAACACTTTTGCTTGGTCCTACGAGGACATGCCCGGGTTAGATCGCCAAATCACTGAGCATCGTATCCCAACTGACCCTAGGTTCAAACTAGTAAAAAAAAGTTAAGAAGTCTCCATCCAGAATGGGCAGATAAAATCAAAGTAGAAGTTGCTAGATTATTAAAGGCCAAATTCATCAAAGTGATTGAATATCTGACATGGTCAGCAAATGTTGTCCTAGTCCCCAAAGTCAGAATGTGTGTTGACTTTCGTGATTTGAATAACCAAAAAGATGATTTCCCATTGCCTCACACCGATGTACTAGTAGATAGTGCTGCTAGAGCTGCAATGTACTCATTCTTAGATGGGTTTTCTGGGTACAATCATATTTGATGGACATCATCGACAAGGTTAAGACAGCCTTCATCACAGAATGAGGTGTGTATTGTTATAAGGTGATGCCTTTTGGGTTGAAGAATACAAGGAAACTTATCAGAAAGCTGTGATAGCTTTGCTACATGACATGATCCACAAAGAGGTTTAGGTTTATGTAGATGATACGTTAGTAAAGTTGAATACTAGGGAAGAGCACCCTGAGATTTTTGAAAGGTTCTTGACCAGAATTGAGAAGTACAACCTATGTTTAAATTCGAAGAAGTGTGTATTTGGGGTAACTTTAGGGAAGCTCTTAGGCCATATCATCAGTCAATAAGGGATCGAGGTTGACCCTAACAAAGTTAAATCCATTCAAGAAATGCCTATTCCTAGAACCGAAAGGGAAGTTAGGTCGTTTCTTAGATCGCTTCAGTTTGTGACCCATTTGATTGCCAAGTTAACAACAGTGTGTGAGCCAATCTTTAGGTTGTTGAGAAAGAAACAGCAGATAGAATGGCATGAGCAATGCCAGATAGCCTTCGATAAGATAAAGGCTTATCTCATGAACCCTCCAGTTTTGAAACCTCCGATGCCCGATAAGCCACTGGTTCTCTATTTAGCCATAGAGGAGTCGTCTATAGGGGCAATGTTGGTCCAAGAGCAAGATGTCAAAAGCGAGCATGCCATTTATTATTTGAGTAAAAAATAATATGAGAGAAATACATGATAGTAGAGAAGATGTGTACAACAATGGTATGGTTAACAAGGAAGTTGAGGCATTACTTCCAGTCCTACAAAATTCAAGTAGTTGTGAAAGTGGACCCAATGAAGTATCTTTATAAATCCCTTACATTGGCTCCTATTATTGTCTGAATTTGACATTGAGTATGTCATGAAGAAGGTTATTAAGGGAAGACCAGTGGCTGAATTTTTGGCAAGTCAACCCATAGAGTGTGATTATGTTGAAAATTTGGATTTCCCTGTTGAGTAGTTAACAGCAATAAATGTAGAGAAGGACGAATGGATCATGTATTTTGATGGGGCTGTGAATTGTAAGGGTGCTGGTCTCAGAGTAATCATCATCACACCGCAAGGTGAGGTTATCCCTCTAAGTATGAATTTGGGATTTCCAGCCACCAATAACGGGATCAAATATGAAGCTTGTCTATTTGGTCTTGATGCTCTTTTAGAAGTAGGGGCAAAGGAAGTTAGGGTAATGAGAGATTCCTCGCTGGTGATAAAGCATGTTATAGGGGAATGGGAAATCAAAGAAGAGTCGCTCAGGCCATATGTGGAAGCAGTTTGGTACTTGTTAGTGCAGTTTAGTCAATGCTTCTTCCAACATATACCAAGGGATGAGAATCAAATGGCAGATTCTTTGGCTACCTTAGCCTTGATATGGGAGGGAGAAGAAGCTCAACCCATCTGTTCGATCATAATAGAAATGGCTTATTCCCCTTTTTATGAGAAAGTTTAAGTTATGATCATCAAGGAGCAAAAGTTTTACTGGTATCATGAAATCAAAAGGATTATGAAAGACAGGAAATGTCCTGAAAGGTCATAAGGTTCAGATCGCCTGACTCTCAAAAGGTTAGCAACACAATTCAGACTAGTTAACGAGGATCGTTTCAAGAGGACAACTAAAGGATTATTACTGAGATTTTTAACAAAAGAGGAAGCAAAAAGGGTAATGACTCAAGTACACTTAAGGGATTAGGACCCTCATATCAATGGGACGTCTTTAGCTAGAAAAATTCAGAGAATGGGGTACTTCTGGGCCATAATGAATGCTGACTACGTTGACAAGGTTAGGAATGTCATGAGTGCCAAATTCATGGGGATATACAGCATTTACCCCATCTGAACATTACAATTTATCTACTCCTTAGCCATTCTCGATGTGGGGGAGAGATACAATCGGTGAAATTCGGCCATCATCAACCAATGGGCACCGATTCATCATAGTTGTGGTTGATTATTTTTCAAAATGGGTAGAGGCAGAATCCTACACCAGTGTCACCGCGAAGAAAATGGCTAAGTTCATAGAGAAGCATATTTTTGCTTAGTACAGGGTTTTGCACTATGTGGTATCCGATAATGGGGTTTAGTTTCAAGGTGTCACGACGGAATTATTTGAGAAGTTCAATGTCGAGCATTACAAACCTTCTCCATATGGGCCACAAGCTAATGTGGTAGTTGAGGCTGCCAATAAATCAATCAAGAGGATTTTGTCCAAGATGGTAGCTACCTACAGAAACTGGGCTGATAAATTTCCTTTTTCGATTTAGGGGTATAGAACCAGCATAAGAACTCCCGCTGATCAGACACCATTCTCCTTGGTATATGGGATGAAAGTTGTGTTACTGGATGAAATCGAAGTAAGATCTCTATGAGTAGCACTCGAGGCCCAGTTAAAAGAGTCAGATTGGGCACGAGCTAGGTATGAACAATTGAATGCAATAGATGCAAAGTGGCACAAAGCACTTGACCATTTACAGATATACCAGCAATGTATGGCTCGAGCTTACAATAATAGGGTTAGATACCTGAAACAACCTCTCAAAGCAGGTGATCTGGTTCTCAAACAGCTACGTCAAGTCAACAGTGATCCAAGGGAAAAGTTCAGGTCTAATTGGGAAGGACCTTTTGTTGCTAAGAAAGTCCTTGGCAAAGGAAGAATCAAGCTTATGGATATGGATGGAAATGAGTTTGTGAATCCAGTGAATCAAGATAGACTTAAGCGATATCATGTCTAGGTCAAAAGAATTAAATCATAAAAAATAGAATAGAGAACAAAGAAAAAGAAATAAAGAATAAATCACTCGACTAGTGGTCCTCTACTGCTCGAGCAAAAACTAGGGTGCAGCCCGCTGATCAGTATTCTGCAAACCGGTCAGGCAAAAATTAGGGTACTCGAACGCAAATAAAGCCCGCTAAGCTGAAAACCCAAAATGGGTAGATTAGGTAAGAGTTAGGGCATCGAGATAAAAATGTCAGTTGCTTTCTAGAAATTCTGTAAAAGACCATTAGGCAGTAGGAGTTAACCATCGGAAATTATTACCATTGCCTGTGTACTCAAATTAATTTCATCAATGAACATGTTATGATTTTACTAAGAATCTTGGTCTTATGAATGCATGCATGTCTTTAGGTGGAATAATCGCAGGTGTATGAACATCAATTTTCTCTACATGTTATGCATCATTGTTACTCTTTTCAGTGTACATGTAATCCAACAAGAGACAAAAGTTATAGAAGAAAACAGACATATCCAAAGTTCAAAAAAAGTCTGATCGATTGAGCTGTAAAGGACAAGGCAAAAGTTAAGATAGTCTGCTGGATTGAAAACCCGAAAGGGTGGTCTAGGCAAAAGTTAAGATGAAACAATGAGAAAAGAAAGAAAAAGCCTGCGGGGTCGAAAACCCAATAGGGCGGTCCCAGCAAAAATTAAGGCAAAGGAAAAGAAAGATAAAGCCTGCTGGATTGACAACCCAAAAGGGCAGTCCAGGAAAAAATTAAGGTAAAAAAATAAAGAAAAATCTTGCTTGATTGAAAACCTGAAAGGGCGGTCTAGGCAAAAGTTAAAGCTAAACAAGAAAAGTCTGCTGGACTGAGCCGTCAAGGGCAGTTCAGGCAAAAATTAGGACAAGAAGAAAGAAAAATAAATGTTTGATCAGCCATCTCACATCGAATGGCCTATGCAAAAGTTAGAACATCACCTAATACCCTCGATACAAAATCACTGGATGGAAGCAATACGAGTTTGCAAAGCAGCAATACTCAATGGTCTTGGTTCAGAAAAAGAATAATCAGAGTGCATAAAAAGCCAAATGTCAAAAGTATCAATCAAAGTTTACATTCAAAACAAGCCACACAGGGCCTAAAAGTATTAATAGTTCAGAAAGTAATGAAACCACATTATGATCTAAGCCACTGGGGGATCCTATCCCTAGTAATCCTCTGGAGTCTGATCCTATGTATTCACTAGAAAATAATCCACATCTATCATCGTATGATCCTCTACCTTACCAATACCAATAGCTGGCTGGGTAGAGGCCCTAGTCTCCAAAGTCCCTATAACGGCCCTAGCTGTATCAGCTCCCTCGGTATGCTAATCTCCACCCATCTGAGTCACTCTATATGCAAAAAGATCATCCTCGAACTCAAAATCAGATGGATCCGGCATATGTCTATCCTTAGTCACCTCGCTAGCTAACCCCTCAGCATCTCTATCTCAGCCCTCGCCTAGGCAGTCTCAGCCCTAACCTTGTTAGCCTCAGTAGTGGCTGCCTGCAGCTGCTCCTCCAAGAATCTAGGTCTCTCATCCGAAGTAGCCAAGTCCCAAGCGAACTTGTTGCTCTTCATGGCTAGCAGAGTCTGCAATAGGATCATAAGATCAGTACATATACATGAATGTCATGGCATGCATCATGCATAGTTTGTTAAATTTTGTAGGTAAAAGAAACTTACCAAGGCTAGTGCTTCTTGGCTAATAGTAGATCCCACACGGAGAAGTAGCCCCTTGCAATCCTCTCAGCCTCAGATATGGTCACCTAAAAAAGGAAGTCACATCAGGATAGGCCATTATAAGCATTAGTATAATGGACAAAGTTAAATGCAAGGGATTCCTTAGGTGAGTGGAGCTGGAAGGGGTAAAACCGATGGGCTGGACTAACTCCTTGACCTCTTTGACAACTCGATGCCCCAAATGATTGAGGAGCCGAAAGAAGGTATCTAGCTCTGCTCGGAGAAATCCCTCTCTCATGGACCCAGAAGCATGAGATCACTTTATCGGCGGCTCAACAACATCAGCAGCCCTCTTCCCTATGGAAACAAGAGGTTTTAACAATAAGAGATTGCACTCAGGATCACAAAAAATTTCAGGAAACAACAAGGTATTAACAGTGGTTAATTTAATAAAATACCTGGGAAAAGGGGGTAGCAGACCTAGCCAAACCCTCAGTGCTCTAGACTATGGATGGACCCCCACGGTTGCCCCTCGGTCCACCCTCATTGTTGTCATCATCATCATCCTCACTGTCACTCAAGTGGAACTCAAGAGGGACATCCTCGTGGTGAAACCTCTCACAAGGAGGAAGAAATAAGAAATTGATGAACTCTCTATAGGAACCCTCTACCGATAGCAAGCAAGCCCCCTCACCCAATAGGTTCAACCACTGGTCAGTACCTGGCATTAGATATAGCCAAAAGATGCCCGCTAGGATCGAGGGAGGGATCGGTCTCTCAACGATAGCACTGGTCCTCCACCCTCGGACCCGCTCACCAAATTACCACTCAAAGGGAAGTGGTGACTCTAGGACAAAGTGGCGGCCATCCATGCCGACTCGTATCCGCTCAATAGCCCTATGTATATCCAAACTCTCCCATGGGTCTCGGATGACCTGCTTGAAATAAATGCACTATAAGTATCACATTCTCGTAAATACAGATTCCATAATTGTTTGGTGAAATGTAAAATGTAGGTTTAGTAGGGAAGAAGTCTACCCGATCTAAGCATAGCTGATGAAGGAACTCCCTGTACTCCATTATAGCCAGGCCCTGACCCAGCCAAAGCCCCATCCACCTGGAAATGATGTGCAGTGTCTCTAGCTGTATGGGCTAACCCGACCTAGGGCTAAACTGGTGGTCAAAGGCCTAAATCTATAAGACAAAATAAGGATTAATTGCAATATAATCCGAATAAAAGGCTAACAAAAGATCAGTCTGGGATTTACCAGTAGAATCAGGTGGCAGATCTCGAGCTCGGACTGCTCACCCTGAACTCTGACGTCCAATCCATAATATAATTATGCCTGAATGGCCTGGCATTAGTTCTTGCCTGGCACAGCAGCAAGATCATCTATAGCAGAGAGCAAACAATAGTTGAGGTTAATCGAGTAGACTGGGAAGAAGACAGTGGTAAGGAATATTAGCAGGAAAGACCAAGCATACTGATCCCTCCTATCCATAACAATGGGACTCAGCTGCCTAATCCAATAAGTATATTGGTCCCCGTACTTGAGCTGGTTCTCCCCCCCCCCCCGACGGAGCCCAAGTAATCTCGCAATGTAGGCCTTCACCACAGAACGGGAATGCAACCTATCAGCATAGGCATCGAAATGGATGATGTCCCCTCTCGAATCCAGCCCCGTTAGAGCACATATATCCAAGGGAGTAATGATAAACTCCCCAATCGGTAGATGGAATGCATAGGTCATCTCTGACCACCTCTCCATAAGAGCCGAGATAGCACTAGGGGCCAGCGTCTTCAGGGCCTGGGTGATGGCTCTAATAATATCGCTGAACCCTAAATATCCAATGCAAGCCAGCAGCTCGGTATCCCCTGTGATATGGATCTCCTTGTACCACTTCCTGTAGAATCTCAGGGCTCTCACAGTCTTGTACTGAAACTACAAAGACAAAATCAAAGGTCAACAGGGTTAGGATACATTAGACATATCAGAAATCAGAAAAAAATTGCAGAAAGTAGAAAACTCAACATTCTGTCCCTAAGGAAAAGACCCGTACAGGTCCGCTCCACTCGTACGGGTCCTCACAAGGCTCTCATACTAAAAAGGGGACCCGTATGGGTCCCCTCTCACCCATACAGGTCCCTAAAAATAGTAGCTTTGCGAAAAACCTTTAAAAAACCCAAGATCATCCAAATTCAATAGAAACTACCCTAAAAGCATCCTAGGCTAAAGTTACATGCATCAGACTTTATTCCAAGGCCTAAAACACCCTAATTCATGCCAAAATTTCAGAAATTCTTAAAGAGTTTGAAAATGGAAAATGGAAAATGGAGAATCAAGAAAAATTACCTGAACTTTGGAAGCATGAGCATCAGGAGAGGGGATCAAGGGCACTTCAGAGATAGGAGTGAGCCCCAGAAATGAGTCCTCTTCTTGAAAGGCATACCAGACAGAAATCGGGCATTCTCAAAGTCCTGAATCACCCACCAGGGGCAAGTCCTTGTGTCCAATAGAGAATCGGCTAGTCTTTGGGATCTTTTTATACATTTTGATTGGTTCTAGGAAGAAAATTGCCGGAGAATTCAAAATGGGAAGATTTTTTGTATGGCGGGATATGAGGGGTTTGATCAGCTTTTGAACCATCCTGCTAAGGACCCGTACGGGTCCCCTTCTTCAAGCTTGCCACTCATATGGGTCCTGGCCCACTCGTACAGGTCTTCTCTTTCCATCCAGGGGCAGATTTTGAACCAGTATTTCACGAAAGCCCTAGAAATTCTTCCAGTTTGAGTTCGGGACTAACCCCACTTCTCCTCAACCCTATATTTCAGTCATATTTAGGGCAAGCCCCCTAGCTCACCTTGATCCTTGATTGAAGGGGCAAAAATGTTTTTGTTTTCACAAAAGTCAATCAAGAATCAAGGTAAGCCATTTTGAAATTGATCACTAACAAGGATATTTTTTTGTACAGATCCATCCTAGCACAGAAATTCTTCCCCTACAAAACAAATCTTACTAGGAAAGACTTCCCCGTAGAAGAGGTTTTACCAAAGGATATTACTTTACTCTTCAGTAGCGGAGTCAACCTAAGGGCACCTCCCCACCAGTCTAGGGGCATCTCCCTCATTTCCTAGCAATGGAATCAGTCGAGGGGCACCCCCATCATAAAAAACCTTAGGGACACCAACCCATAGGGGCATTCCCCAACAGCGAAACCAGTGAGAGGCACCCACCATCAAATACCCTAGGGGCACTCACCCTAGAGGCATCCTCAGTGATAGAATCAGTCAACCAAGTTACATCTCCCCACCAATCCAGGGGCATCCCCTCATCTCCCAGCAGTGGAACCGGCCAATCTAGGGGCATCCCCCCATTCCCCAGTAGTGGAATCAGTCAAGGGGCATACCCTATCATCAAAAGACCTAGGGGCACCCACCCTAGCGGCATTTCCCAATAGCAGAACCAGCAAGGGGCATTCCCCTAAGAGGCACTCACTAAAGGGCATTCCATCCCTAAAGTGCCAAACCCGACATTTCTCGCACTTAGTTTCAGTTGATTTTAGGGGCAAACCCTATCCACACATCTTTATTCTTAATTGAAGGGGAGAAAATATTTTTGTTTTCATAAAAGTCAATAAAGAATAAAGATGTGCCTGCTTGGACAATGACTAACTTGGTGTTTGATTGTTGTCTCTATTTAGGTTAATCAAATTCAACAGCAGGAGAGTCATCCACCTTAAGAAAGGGATACACAATCAACAGGAAAGTCGATCAACCTTAAGAAAGGGATACACCACCAATAGGAAAGCCGATCCGCCTTAAGAAAGGGATACATTATCAGCCAGGAAAGACGATCTGTCATAACAAAGGGATACACCAGTAGCTAGGAAAGTTGATCCGCCTGTGAGCATGGTCCTTCCCAGGTCTGATGATGTCCAAAACCTTTTCAGGAAATGGCAAGCCAGTACTGACAAAGGACCGCATTCCGCCTAAACTACAAACCCCTCTAAGGAAACAAGATTCTGACATCCTAAGCCTGAGTGTCTATCGACACTGATTACAACCAAAGTTGCGTCGATTGACGCTATCCATTAGGACGATTGATGCTACCACGTGTCGATTCCCCTTCTAACTCATCAAACCTACAAACATGACTTAGAAAAGCTATCACCATCCAAATTGCATCGATCGACACTTCCGTATTGTGTCGATCAATGCTCATAGGGGAATCTAGGCCAATGACGCAGCAAAGCTACTCTGACACCTATTTCATCGATCGACACTGCCAATTGTGCCGATCGATGCTTCTAAAAACTTTATGAAAGGAAACTTCCCCCGGCATTTCCAGGACATCAAATCATCCAAAAAAAAGATAAATCATTCTCAGGCAATCCTTTTTCAAAAATCCCTCGTAGTATTGAGCATATACAAAAAATATCCCAAAACTATACCAAGGTACAGACACCCTTCCTTAAAATAGCTTTTAGCTAAAAAGCTACCCACTGATTCCCAAACACTCAAATTAACCCACTACGAAATTCCTCGAGGTTATCTCCATAGAAATCTTGAAGAAATCCAAAGCAAACGTTGTCCTAGTCAGTACCGGGCCTTCTAGTCATCCTGCAATAAACAAAAGGTAACTGAGGGTCAAAGTTTTATTTTTTATCATGCATTCTTAACCACCTCATGAGGTAATCTAGTCATGCTAAGCCCACACTCCTCGGGCTAGGCCTGCAAAGGTCGTATCTCCGTAACTCATCTCTTTTGATTATTAAAATAACAAAAGTTTTTCAAAATATTCTTTATCCAAATTCAAATGACAAGTAACTATTTCATCCGGAACCAGAATCTCTCTTTTATCGGTATAGGAATCCTACCCGGATCAGCTATACCACCAATTTCTCAGAAGAACTAATCCGGGTGGCGACTCTAATATTGTATAAAATAGGGACCCTACTCCCGCAATAAAAAAGGCTAATCCCCAAAGGAGTCCTCAACCCCTTTGTCCAGTTGGAAATACCAAGTATGTTCACACATACAATGAGCCCTGTGCTCCAACAGCGTCTCCCCACATTAAAACCTTGGAGTCCCGCGTCAATCGTGCTAATCCAATCAATGACCTGAAAGGGCCCATGCATAAAAAGGTTCACCCACACACAGTGGTGACTCTACTGGGGATAATACTCTTTTTTATAATTGGTTTTTTTGAAAAAAAACCAATCAAAGATGAAATAATAAAATCCATTTGAATTTGGATTTACTAGGGTTTACTGCATAGCATCTGCACATATCTACACCCAGAACCCTGGTGTTGTCAATCACGTGTCTCTAGAACTTGACTCGAGTTCGTGTAGGGACATGAAGTTAGGACACACTAGCCATGCATAGTATAATATAATCTAGTCGACTTGATTAAGGTCACTAGGTTTGAGTATATTAAATGTGGAAAATGGGCTCCTGAACTCGATTAGCATTCTTGGGCTTAAGTAGATAATACACGGTCATCATCAACTTTAACCCCTTCAGACTTAACCCAGTATGTAGCAAGTAAAACCCTAGAAACTTCCCCTAGGGATACCCAATGATTTTCTTAAAATCATAAGAGAGAATACATCCTCGCATACCCCAGGTTGGTAATAGAGGAAAGAACCCCCCACCTAAGACAGAGACTCACCCCGACGAAGTAATGAGGTTGGAAGGAAGGGTTTAAAAAATGTTCATGTTTTCCTGCTTAAACATTTTAATAGACATAAACTGCTAACCATGATTTATGTGCAGCCATAACATGGAATAGTCATACCACGCAAAACCACCATCGCGCGTAACCTTAGTACTAAGCGATACAACCATAGAAAAGCCGCTCCTAAAGTGCAACCACCATCGCGCATGCCCTTGATATCAAGCAATACGACCATAGGAAAGCCACTCCTAGAGCACACCCACCATTGCGCATACACTTGGTATTAAGCAATACGACAGTAGGAAAGTCGCTCCTAGAGTGCCCCCACCATTGTGCATATCCTTGGTATCAAGCGATATGGCTGTAGGAAAGCCGCTCCTAGAGCGCACCCACCATTGCGCGTACCCTTGGTACTAAGCGATACAACCATGGAAAAGTCGCTTCTAGAGTGCACCCACCATCGCACATACCCTTGGAATCAAGCGATACAACCATAGAAAAGCTGCTCCTAGTGCGCACCCATAATCGCACATACCCTTGGTATCAAGCGATATGACCATAGAAAAGCTGCTCCTAGAGCGCACCCACCATCGCACGTACCCTCGGTATTAAGCGATTCAACCATAGAAAAAGCTGTTCCTAGAGCGCACCCTCCATCGCGCGTACCCTTGTTACTAAGCGATATAACCATAGGAAAGCCGCTCCTAGAGTGCAACTACCATCGCACATACCCTTGGTATTAAGCGATGCAAAAACAACACCGCCTCACTTCTAATGCAAAGTCCATACATCGCACAAATACACATGCATAAAAAAATCATGCTAGAAATGCCCATAAGATTGTGCATCATGCGCATGATCATGTACTCATCTATTTTTGTTTTAGCTCACTGAAAATTGCCTATGCTGGCACCCAAAAAGAAATAGCCTCAAAGAAGAGCCCCTGAGGAGGCAAATTCCGACGATCCCACTCTCGCAGAACAAAGTGATGAAACGGGCGATAACTACAAGGCAACACTTGAAGTCGTACAGGATATGATCCTCTCTAATGATTTTGTCAAGAAATTTAAAACTGTCATTAGTAATATGAGGACTGCCAAACTGACGGGGTCTGACCTAGATGATAAAGTCACAGAAATTGAGAAAAAATTCCCTAACTTTGAAGAAATGCTCTAGAAGTTAAAGCGCATTATGGGACCCTCCAGCACCAAATACACAGATCCGCAAAAGTTTGAGCTCTCGATCCCAGAGCCTCTACCCGCTAATTTCATCATGCCCTATGTCCCGCCATTTGATGGCATAGGCTCCACTAAAGCCTACATCGAGGGGTACCTACGCATTATGATGAGTATGGGAATTCCTGAAGTCCATCAGTGAACTTATTCCAAACAACCCTAAGAGGTCTAGCTACTGATTGGTACATGAGAATGTCCAGTCAGGTAAAGTCAAGCAGGAAGTTACTCCATACCACCTTTATTGAAAATTATGCGTACAATGTTAGGGTGGAAACAACCTTGCAACACCTAGAAAGGGTCCAGTAGGGTATCAAGGAACCCTTTGAAGCCTATTACCATAGATGGGTCGTGGTTCAATCATTGGTAGATGGTGCCCCAAAGATGGATGCCCTAGTTATCAAACTGGTAGAAGGGTGTAATCCCAAATTCCGTGAGGAAATGAAAATGATTAAATTCCATACCTTCGGTGATGTTGTAGAATATGCCAAAAGAATCAAGAAATATGATGAGGAAGAACGCATCAGACAGGAAGAGGCAGCCTATTACATGAAAAATAAACCGTATGATAGGGTGGCTCCCCCAAAATCCTATCAGCCAAAAGCTCCCTAAGCCAAGAGGGAAGAAAAGAAAACCAAAACTGTTAGCACCGCTATCACTCCTGCACCGCCTCAACCCATGAACTGAGTCACTATCTCAGATGTTCACCAAGCTAAAAAAGTCTAGGGGCATACAAAGCTTAAAGCCTTTTGTACCACCATCCCCAGCTAATAGAGATAACTTTTGTGCGTATCATATGGTGAAAGGACACAGAACTAACGAATATGTTCGATTACTATGGGATCTACAAAGCATAATCCAAGAAGGGAATTCAGAAAAACCGAAGCTCAAGCCGAGTACCCAAAATAACCCACTTTCGACCTTCGAGTCCCCAGTAAATGTTATCCTTCTCCACGAGGATGATGACAGAGTAAGGCATAATGCCCAGTTTGATCTAGGATTCAGAGAAAATGATATCAGATGGGCACTCACAGAAATAGACCAGGTAGATGCCTGCGCAAGATAATTATGGAGGTCCGGGAAACTCTCGGCTTTAGCAATAGAAGAACTCAGGTACAGGGGGGGATATGGATGAGGTCACATTCTTGGCCCACTTCTACGATCTCCTAGTGGAATACGATGTACCGCCTCAATGCATGGTCACCGTATTCCCTGTACTTCTCACAGGAGATGTAATGGATTGGTACCATACCTTATCACCTCAACAACTATAGGATTCGGTAGAACTAGAACATCAGTTCTTGGAAGCTTTCCCTAGCGACAGGATTAGGATCCTCCTAGAATCCCTCGATGTGACCAGTCAGATAGTATATCTTATCGAGCAAGAAGAAGCTCCTTCTGGGTGGTGGCAATCAGACGACACCCCGATGTGCTCGGCAGACTTGAGAGCCACAGGACTCACAAATATCAAAGATGATGGGATTGAAGTAGGGCCTGATCTAATTAGCCTTCTCAACTCATTTTGACAGCTCGACGGTACCACGGCCCCGGTCCTACTAGCCACGTTCCTCAATAACAAAGTTTGCAACTGATACAATGGGGTGCCAATCGAACGATACTGGGATCTTTCAGCCATAAGTGCTAGCTTGGCATATACTTTCATAATATGTGATTCCTTAGACTTGTTGTTAAGCTAGGAATCAGCCACTAAGAGTATAGCTATGTCTCATCCTAAGGAAGACAAAGTAGAATCAAACTTTCGCAAAACATTATTCATCAATGCCATTTCACTTGATGAGGAAGAGGAGTGGGGGGCTTGATAACTAGGATGAAGACCCTTGCTTCGATGACAACCCCATATTCGATAAAATGCACATGATTGAAAGGGTATCAGCTTATGAAGAAGAGCTCAGGTCACGAGGCCTCCTTCACATAGCCAATTGGGAAGGAAATGAGAATAGGTTTTCAGGAAACTATGATCCTATCAAGTTCCTGAGGTGGTTTCTCCTAACCCTGGAGCTATATAACAACCGTATCCTAGGGGCACGAACCCTCTTCCCTCAATTTCTTACCGGCTAGGCTCTTACTTGGTATTTTCGAATTTTGCCCCACCGACAATGGGATTGGCTGTTAATGTGCCAGAAGTTCATCCAAGTATTCGCTCCTCACATGCCGTTCTTCAGAAATGATGATGGATCCTACTCTTGGGTCCTTCCGCCTTCCCTAGAGTGCATACACTTTGGGCTCATTTATGAAAGGTATGTTACCAAGCCTAAAGACGGAACTGTACATATGATCCACCACACTACCATCACTACCCTCACACAATGTGAAGGGATGCCAAGCCCACGTGGATTCGGGGGACAAGCACCTAACCTAAACCCTCACTTTGAGAAGGGAGTGAGTAGCAAAAACCCCCATGCAGGAGGTCCTTTGAGCGATCCATCTCAATTTACTCATCCTAGACATTCAAACAGTGGACCAACCTGGCAGTCACGAGATATGGCGGGCCCACAAATCATGCCAATTAGGCCTATACCATACAAAATGGCTAACACGGGACCACGGCGGCATAATGGCACTAGTTATCCAAATAATGGCAAATATAATGAATATATTAGAATGATCTCAGCCGATCCCCAATTACGGGCATCTGAATCGATATACTTTTGGGACCCCCCACTAGAAGGGATTGCAGATCCCCAACTGTCGCCTAACCCGGAGTTACCACACTCTCGATCAAGGAGAGAAGAGTTATAGGGAATCACGGATGGGTTACCTATAGAAATCAACATGATCAGGGCTGGACGCCTTACCGAATAACTAGTCATCCAAACCCCCGGGGGAATAAAGATATCAGTCTGATGCCATAATCAATCCAATGGCATTCACAAGTATCCAAGATTACCAAAGATTCTACAGAAGGCTCAAAGCGGCCCATGAATGTACAATCTCTTAGGAAGATACCCATATAACCATACTCTTCCCCGAGTTACCACCAGAACTCGGACATGACGGCAGCGGGCACCCCCAGATCTACCTCACAATATTCACTGAAGTAATGACTCAAGGGATGAACATTATCACCGTTGGCCTAAAATCTTTAGCACCACTCTTGAAGGGAGGGCGCTACAATGGTACAATTGAACTTGGAATAATCCAACCACACACCGCTATTGTTACTTCTGGGGTATCCTGAGCCAAGCTTTCCTATACTATTTCACTATAGAAGAGCTAGATGAGGGACCGAGGGGAAACCCTCCTAGAATGGACCCATACCCAAGGGATAGACCAGCAGCCTGGGCCTACCCCTTCTTCACGATGGTACCCCATCCGAAAATCGTAGAAATACTAGACGAATTGGTCCTTGCTCGCTCTAATGTTATTAACATGATCAGGGGGATTGAACTGCAAGCACACATGATGGATAAAATCCTCCGAGCAAATCCAGCTATAGCATTACTAACGGGAGTGCACTGCGGGTCGAAAGGTGCAAAGGCCCCAACTCGGCATATGGATAAGCCCATACGGCTGAAAGACATTGCCCTTGAAGAATACTTCGATGAGTTTATAGTGTTTGAGGCTGAGAACGGCTCCCAAGGGCGACAGGAGCACATTAATCTTGTTACCAGAAGGGGGAGAATTTATCAACCTCAGGTCCAAGTTAATTTGAGCCCTACACAACCATTGGCAGGCAACCCGGTAAAGGGTATTGACATTATGATAATCAAACAATTAACAAACACCCCTATTAAGATAAGTATTTGGGATCTCTTACGAGGATCCCAGTCGCATAGGAGGGCTATCACAGAGAAGTTGATGGAAATGGAGGCACCATCACTAGCCTCACCGGTAAAAGTGTCGCTTTAATCGAACACGGATTCCCCACTGAATCTCCCGACATTGTATTCTCAGAAGCAGACCTACCAAATGATGGACTATGCCACAATCAAGCCTTGTATCTGAAAATTGAGATACTAGACCGAGTAATGCCATGCGTCATGGTGGATGATAGCTTTGTCCTCGAAAGATTCTACCAATCCTAGGGCTGAACGAAGGGATGCTCAAAAAGTCTGGAACGGTTATCAAAGCATATGACAACTCGAAAAGGTTTGTCCTGGGAACTTTCGAGGCAATAGAGAAAGCAAGAGAAATGGAGTCCCTCACAACTTTCACCATCATCGACATTTCAGCCACGTTCTCTTTGCTACTCGGTCGACCATGGTTTCATACGCTCAGGGGTGTCCCTTCCACCTTGCACCAAAAGGCTAAGATCCCCTACAAAGGGAACATAATAACCCTCGAGGCCGACAAGGAATCCACCATAGCTACCATACGCGCAACCCCTAAGTACGTAGGCAGATTCCTAACAGCCACTATAGCAAAAGACGAAAAGCCAACCTAGTGGTCTGAATGGGTAAGAAACTTCATGAACCAGCGCTTGACCCCAGGAGCCGGCCTCGGAGCACGAGAACAAGGCCCCCTAGAATTTAGATTCTCTATAGGATCCCATAGCCCCTTTGGGCTCGGATATAAGGGTAGGAGCCAACGATGGGCTTCGTCCAGGAGGAGCCAGATGTCAGAAATCTTTGTTCGTCTTGAGGAAATCCTTTACCAAGGCGAGCCCGAGCCAATCAAGATCGAGAAGGGAAAGGTGCCCGGATTTGAGATATTCTCAGACGTTGCAGGCTTTAAGAGTCCCACTTGTCTGATTAATCGCGAGAATCAAACTGAGAAGAGGAAGACCTAGCCCCCAAGAGGCAAAAGATGACAAATAACACAAGTGTCGAAGAACTAGCGGTGAGGTTAGCAAAGTTAATGCAAGCCCACCTTGAAGACAAGAAGATTGAATCGAAGTTGCAAGAAAGAGAACCCGTAGAGGAAGGATTCGACAAAATAATCGTTTAACTTGCTCAACTCTTTATCAAAGGAAAATTCAAAATCGAAGACGCAATCACCTGCATGTTGGGAACTGATAGTCAGATTAAACATGCATAAGAGGCATGGCGGAAATTTAAAATTTTGTCCCTGTCCCCAGGAACTCTTATTAGTTGCATATAAATTAAATAAAGCCTTAACTAAATAATTCTCTACCTAGGCTCGCATGCTAAAGGACTAGGCATACCATAATTCCAAATTATATCCTAGCATATTTATTTTATACTAAGCATGTTACAACTCTAAGTTATAACCTAAGCATAAAATAAACTAAGCATGCAAAAATAACCTAAGCATAATTATTAAGTCTAAAAACGCTTAAAGGAAAAGACTTAATAATTAAAAGAGAAAGAAAAGGAACTTACCAGTTGAAGTGTGCTTTTGCAGAACCGTCTTGCACAAGCCTCCAATCGTAGGATAGCCTCTATCAGTATCCACACGAACCCCACCAACGAAAACCTCCCCAGGAGGAACAACTAAGAAGCCTCGAGTAGTTGCTAGACCACTCTAGAAGCCTCACCTAAAAATATAAACTAGCGGTGCCCGAATAAATTCAGGCTCCACAAAAATAATTTGCTCAAGTACCCGAGAGATTAATTATCTTGCTTAGGACTTACGCTTTGAGCTTGGTACAATTTGAAAGGAAAGGGAATAGCCTATATATATGCTTGGGGGAGAAAAAATGCTCCCCCTTTCACCGATGTGGGATGGGAGTAATTACTCCCATCCCATTAATACACACACACACACACACACACACACACACACACACACATGCAGCGTGCATAGCATGCTGCATGTGTTATGGCCGCCCTTTTCATGGGCTGCCTTTGTGCAGCCCATGAACAAGGGCTGCCGCATCTTTCGGTGTATTTCATGCAACCAAACTTTGTACAAAATATTTCATACTTTTTGGTTTTAACTTGCCAATGTAAAATCCCTTTTAAATCCTTTCAAATAAATATTTATTTTGACTCTAATAAATCAGTTACTAGTCAAAATAAATTTTTTTTTGTCCAACCAAAATTGATCTAATCAATTATAATTTATTTATGACTCTAATTAATCAGTTACCGGTCAAAATAAATTCCTTGGTCTATCCAAAATTGATCTAATCAATTTTAACCAATCAACTAATAATCCAATTACTATTTATGTTATATTTTCATAATAGAATAAATCTATTAGTTCTTTACTTAGTCCGAAGAAGGTCCAATGTGTGTGACCTTATAGGATCCCGAAGTATTGAGCTGTTAAGGCTTAACCAACCCTTGTTCTAATGGAACCATTGGCTCGATGCTCTAGACCGTGAATAGAACTTGATTACCTTAAACGACTGTAGTACGCCTCTAGCAAGGGTCTACCATCCCCCATTACTCGAAACGTCATTTATGCTTATGACTTAATCCCGGTTAATGCAATAGTTATCCAGTGCGATAAATTCCTTCCATTCTTTAATATTAGTACCATATGGTTTATTGGGTTCGGTTAAAGTGTTAACCCAATAATAACGAGGTTGCTCCAAGCTATCCCAGTTTTTTACTCATTACCGAAGTATATTGCCTTTTACCATAGTGTGTTTGACTAGAAACTATTTCTATCAAACACATGCTCTAATTAGAAGTTTATGGCAATCATCACTTCAACAAGTGGCCAGGTATAGCTCCGTAATATATCTGGAGCGATGGATTATTTCCGACTACTTAGCGTACCAACGTGTTGTCATCACCATACCCCTAATCACCCGTAGCACCCTAAATTAATGAGTGCATAGTAATGACCCAAAGTATAGCAATAGTACCACACAAGGTAGCTAGCATCTCAAGTATGAGGACATTCGCAAATCTTGTTGCGTGAAGATAAACACTAACACATTGATATATATACCAAGTGTTTATGTTGCCGTGGTCTCCAATATATCTCCCAGATATATCCATGTGTCAAACTTAAGGCACCACCTTCAGTCTTTAGGAGATTAATTGCTTGGACCCTTTCCAAGAAAGTTGACCACATGCTAGTCTTTTCGTTTCATCAATATCCTTTCTTGATGAAGCTATGACTAGGGATAGTTTAGACATAATCATAATTAGACATGAAGCAGGTTCCACCAAATATATAGTCCAATTATAATTTCTCTGACTTCATGCTATGATATGTCAAGGACTTTTGCATCTATCAATGAATATATATTTAACTAGCTTTAATATATATATATATATATATATATATATATATATATATATATATATATATATATATATATACAAGCATATTGATATAAACAAAAGATTAAATGCCTTTATTGATTAAACAAATTATTCGTACTATTACATAATTAGGATATATCGCCCTAATTGCCTTAAGGGCGTACATCATATCCAACAAACTCCTACTTGCACTAAGGCCAATTAATCATATGTTTTAATCCATATGCTTTAACATGTTGGTCATGTTTGACTTGAGTCAATGGCTTTGTCAGACCATCCGCGAGGTTCTGATCAGTGGGTACATATTCTAATCTTATTATCTTAGCATCAACAATCTCCCTGATTATTTGATACTTTCTGGATACATGTTTGTTTTTCTGATGAGACCTGGTTCCTTTGCCTGAGCTATTGCACAATCGTTATCACAATATAAAGTAATTAGATCAATAGCCTCAGGCACCACACCGAGATCACCAATAAATCCCTTTAACCAGACAGATTCTTTTGCTGCTTCGCATGCAGCAATGTATTCAGCTTCCGTGGTTGAATTAGCAGTAGTTTCTTGCTTGGAACTCTTCCAGCATACTGCCCCTCCATTTAACACATACACAAAACCTGACTGAGACTTAAAGTCATCCTTGTCAAATTGAAAGCTCGCGTCAGTGTAACCTTTGATAGTGACATCACCTTCTCCATAAATCAAGAACTCATCCTTAGTCCTTCTTAAGTACTTAAGGATTGCCTTGACGGCCATCCAGTGCTTTTCACCTGGATCTGACTAATATCTGCTCGTAAAGCTCAAAGCTTGAGAGACATCCGGCCTAGTGCATATCATAGCATACATGATAGATCCTATCGCAGATGCATAGGGTATATCCTTCATGCGCATTCTCTCCTGAGCTATCTTCGGACACTCAGCCTTAAATAGGTTAATCCCCTTTGTCATTGGGAGATAACCTTTCTTAGAATGCTCAAGGTTGAACCTATTCAACACCTTGTCTATATATATACTTTGTGAAAGACCTAATAGCCTCTTGGATCTATCCCTGTAGATCTTTATACCTAGTATAAATGCTGCTTCACCAAGGTCTTTCATGGAGAACTTTCTTGACAACCATACTTTAACATTTTGAAGAAGAGAAATGTCATTTCCTATTAGCAGAATGTCATCAACATACAATACTAGAAAAATGACTGCACTCCCACTAACCTTCTTGTAAACACAAGGCTCATTTGCATTTGGGCAGAAATCCAGTTCCTGGATTTTCTGATCAAACCTTATATTCCAACTCCTGGATGCCTGCTTATGTCCATAAATGGATCTTTGTAGCTTGCATACCTTTGAGCCATTCTGAGATGTAAAACCCTCAGGTTGTGTCATATACACATCCCGGTCTAAATCCCCATTCAGGAATGTTGTTTTTACATCCATCTACCAGATCTCATAACCGTAATAAGCAGCAATGGCGAGGAGTATCCTTATGGATTTGAGCATGGCTATAGGTGAGAAGGTTTCATCATAGTCAATACCTTCCCATTGACTATAACCTTTCACAACCAACCTTGCTTTATAGGTAATTACATTACCATCCATGTCTATCTTCTTCTTGAAGACCCATTTGCACACAACTGGTCTAACCTCTTGCGGTGCATCAACCAAATTCCAAACTTGGTTCTCATATATGGAATCCATTTTTGATTTCATAGCCTTTTGCCATTTATCAGAATCTGAGCTTTTCATTGCCTCATCATATGTCCTTGGTTCATCATCCTCCACAAGATATAGTTCCTTATCATTAGTGATGATAAACCCATATCTATCGGGACCCTTATGAACACGACCTGATCTTCGCAATGATTGTGTTTTGACAGGTTATTCTTGGATCACACTCTCTTGTGTATCTAGAATGAGGTCAATCAGTTGATCATCTGTTTCTTCCTCTTGAACTTCCAGTTCAATATTGCTCCCACTGACTTTTTCAAGTAAGTGTTCCTTTTACAAAAAGTGAGCATTCTGAGACACAAATACCTTTTGTGCTTCTGGTTGGTAAAATAGATATCCAATTGTTTCCTTTGGATGTCCAATGAATAGACATTTGTCAGCCTTGGCATTTAGCTTATCTGACGCTATCCTCTTTACCATGGCAGGACAGCCCCACATTCTTAAGTGACTTAGATATGGCATTTTGTTAAACCATCTTCCATAAGGTGTAAAATCAACTGATTTAGAGGGCACTCTGTTTAAGACATAAACCACGCTCTCTAGTGCATATCCCCAAAAGGATTTACTAAGAACTGTATGGCTCATCATGGACCTGACCATATCTAATAAAGTCTTATTCCTTCTTTCTCACACTCCATTGTGTTGGAGTGTATAAGGAGGGGTCCACTGGGGAACTGTCCCATTTTCCTTTAGATAATCCTGAAACTCCTGACTTAAGTATTCTCCACCTCGATCTGATTGAAGTGTTTTAATACTTTTTTCAAGCTGTTTCTCTACTTCAGCTCTGAATAGTTTGAATTTTTCAAAACTTTCAGATTTATGCTTCATCAAGTACAAATAACCGTATCATGAGTAATCATCAGTAAAGGTTATGAAGTAGGAGTATTCTCCTAGTGCCTGAACACTCATTAGACCACACACATCAGTGTGTATAAGTTCCAATGTACTCATGGCTCGTTCACCCTTTCCTTTAAAGGGAAACTTTGTCATTTTTCCTTTTAAACAAGGTTCGCAATCACCATAAGACTCCAAGTCTATTGGGCCCAAGTCTCCACGCTTATGCAACTTGGTTAAGCGATCTTTGTTTATATGGCCTAAACAGCAATGCCATAAGTAGAAGGAATTCTCATTATCTAATTTAACTTTCTTCACATTGTTTATATTGAAAACTTTTGTTTTAGTATCAAGAATATAAATGCCACCTTTCAACATTCCATAACCATAAAGAATATTATTCAAATGAATCTGACAATTATTATTCAAAAATAAAATTTCAAATCCCTCTGCTGCCAAACACGCAACAGATACAATATTCTTAATAACACTTGGAATGTAGTAACAATTATTCAAAATTAAAACAAGTCCACTTGGCAAAACAAGACTAAAGCTCCCTACGGCTAATGTGACAACTCTGGCTCCATTTCCCATGCATAAGTCCATCTCCCCTTTTGCAAGTTTTCTACAGTTCCTTAGTCCCTGCACAGAAGTACAGATATGAGAACCACAACGAGTATCTAATACCCAAGTGGATTCTCGCGGAAAAGTAGCAAAGTTTTTAACTACAAATATACCTAAAGTAGATGCCTCTGTAGGCTTCTACTTCAAATGCTCAGAAGCAGGAGCTTTGCAATCCCTCTTCCAATGTCTCAGTTTCCCACATTGGAAGCAGACATACTTGGATGCCTTCTTTTCATTCTTCTTCTTACTGATTCTTTTCTTGGCACCCAGTGCCTGCTTCTTCTTTTTAGAAGCCTTGCATTTTTCAACCAATAGTAGAGGTTTCTGATCTTTCTTGATCTGAGGTTCTACTGCTTTCAGCATGTTAATTAATTCAGGGATAGTTGAATTAATCCTGTTCATGTAATAGTTAGTCACGAAGCCTGAGTAACTATCTATCAAGGACATCAACACAAGGTCAATGCTCAAGTCATGATTCATCTCGAATCCCAATCGATTTAGCTTCTCAAGGTATCCCAAGAGTTTTAGTACATGCTGAGAGGTAGAGGTGCCAGCCTGCATCTTGGTCCCGAAAAGGAGCTTGGAGGTCTCATACCTCTCTGCCCTCTCCCTCTCCGAAAAGAGTTCTTCATGATGGAGAACCATATCCTCCAAGGGCATGTTCTCATGTTGTTTCTGAAGCTCAGGATTCATGGACCCCAACATAATACACATGGCAGTCTCACGATCTTTCCTGTGCTTTAACCAGGCAGCATGTTCCATATGATCCTCAATATCAGGTTCTACAGGGAAAATTTCACTTAGGACATAGGCAATTCCCTCATATCTGAGAACTATTCTCACTGCTCGGAACCAATCAAAAAAGTTTGAGCCATTCAATTTGGTGTCAAGTAACATACGGAGATTAAAATTGGAAGCCATTTTCAACCTAAAACATAAGAAAAGAAATGTGTTTAGATATTAGTTTAAGTACATTTATTTAATATGAGGACTTTTAATTAAATACATTTTCCTACTATTTTCTTCAAAATTTATAATAGCCCATTCTATTGAATTCGTGAATTTTAGCCCAGCTAAATTTCCTAGTAGGTAGCATCTATAACTAGTCTATTACAACCCCCAATTTTATGATTCAAGTCATAATTGTAAGTCATTGTTGGAATCTCATTCCATTTGCATCGCATGCAATTGCTAATTCATTCAAGTTCCCTAATCCCAAAGGACGTGTGCTCTTATATTAGCATCTCCTCGAATATGTCTCAGATCAGGGCCTAGCCCCTAATTTTTTGTGGACTACCCCAACTCTGTTAAGGCAGACCCTATCTCAAACTTTACAACCAATCAATGTGGACTAGAAGGAACGCTTTGCATAGCACTTTGATAGCCCAAAAAGACCGTATTATAAATTTGAGTAAGGAAGATTATAACTTGCCTTAATATATTTACTTTGGGATTTTATTGGTGTTAAACGTCTCACCCAATCTAGGATTTTATCAGATGGACAAAATTATAATGACTTGTATTAATTCAGAGAATTTTATAAGGTCTAACCTTAGGTGGGTTCAGCTCTTTATTATAATTATTCCATCAACCTAGATTATATGCAAAATAATTAACACTTTTATTTGTTATATTTATATTGCATTTCCTTTAAGTTTTTATTCAATAATTTTAATTTTTTACTTTGTTATAGAAACATATATAAGCACCATCTTATATACTAGAAATAAATTAGTTCATATTAATCCCCCGATTGGTCAATTCAAATTACACCGATATAGGTTCCCAGGTAGGAGAGGTGCCCTATGAGGAGTAGACACCAAGTCCAATCCTTAGCCAGAACAAATACGGGCACAAACTTGCAGACCAATGGATTCTCTTAAACTAATAAATTTTGTTCTTCCAATTCATGTAAATTGGGAGCATCTATAACCCATGAAATTTAAATAAATTATTGACACCTGTATAATTTGAGTAAGTTGAGCAGGCTTATTCAAAATTATTCATAACCATTTTCTAACCTTGAAATGAAAGGCAGAAGTTTATACATATTGTTCCAAACAATTAAATAAACAAATCATTTCATTTAGAAAATAATATTTAGTTTGCTTCTAACTTAATTATGTACTAAATAGGCAGGCTCTGATACCACTGTTGGGAACTGACAGTCAGATTGAACATGCATATGAGGCATGGCGGAAATTTAAAATATTATCCCTATCCCCAGGAACTCCTATTAGTTGCATATAAATTAAATAAAGCCTTAACTAAATAATTCTCTACCTAGGTTAGCATGCTAAAGGACTAGGCATACCATAATTCCAAATTATATACTAGCATATTTATTTTATACTAAGCATGTTATAACTCTAAGTTATAACCTAAGCATAAAATAAACTAAGCATGCAAAAATAACCTAACCATAATTATTAAGGCTAAAAACGCTTAAAGAAAAGGACTTAATAATTAAAAGAGAAAGAAAAGGAACTTACCAGTTGAAGCGTGCTGTTGCAGAACCTTCTTGCACAAGCCTCCAATCGTAGGATAGCCTCTATCAGTATCCACACGAACCCCACCAACCAAAACCTCCCTAGGAGGAAGAACTAAGAAGCCTCGAGTAGTTGCTAGACCACTCTAGAAGCCTCACCCAAAAAATATAAACTAGCGGTGCCCGAATAAATTTAGGCTCCACAAAAATAATTTGCTCAAGTACCCGAGAGATTAATTATCTCGCTTAGGATTTATGCTTTGAGCTTGGTACAGTTTGAAGGGAAATGGAATAGCCTACATATAGGCTTGGGGGAGAAAAATGCTCCCCCTTTTACCGCTGCATGTGTTATGGCCGCCCTTTTAATGGGCTGCCTTTGTGCAGCCCATGAACAAGGGCTGCCACATCTTTTGGTGTATTTCATGCAATCGAACTTTGTACAAAATATTTCATACTTTTCGGTTTTAACTTGCCAATGCAAAATCCCTTTTAAATCCTTTCAAATAAATATTTATTTTTGACTCTAATAAATTAGTTACCAGTCAAAATAAATGTTTTTTTGGTCCAACCAAAATTGATCTAATCAATTATAATTTATTTATGACTCTAATTAATCAGTTACTGGTCAAAATAAATTCCTTGGTCTATCCAAAATTGATCTAATCAATTTTAACCAATCCAATAATAATCCAATTATTATTTATGTTATATTTTCGTAATAGAATAAATCTATTAGTTCTTTACTTTGTCCAATGAAGGTCCAATGTGTGTGATCTTATAGGATCCCGAAGTATTGAGCTGTTAAGGCTTAAACAACCCTTGTTCTAATAGAACCATTGGCTCGATGCTCTAGACCATGAATAGAACTCGATTACCTTTAACGACTGTAGTACGCCTCTAGCAAGGGTCTACCATCCCCTATTACTCGGAACGTCATTTATGCTTATGACTTAATCCCGGTTAATGCAATAGTTATCCAGTGCGATAAATTCCTTCCATTCTTTAATATTAGTACCATCTGGTTTATTGGGTTCGGTTAAAGTGTTAACCCACTAATAGCGAGGTTGCTCAAGCTATCCCAGTTATTTACTCATTACCGAAGTATATTGCCTTTTACCATAGTGTGTTTGACTAGAAACTATTTCTATCAAACACATGCTCTGATCAGAGGTTTATGGAAATCATCACTTCAACAAGTGGCCAGGTACAACTCCTTAATATATCCCGAGCTATGGATTCTTTCTGACTACTCAGCCTACCAACGTGCTATCAACACTATACCCGTAATCATCCGTAGCACCCTAAATTACTGAGTGCATAGTAATGACCCAAAGCTTGAGGACATTCGCAAAGCTTATTGCATGAAGATAAACACTAACACATTGATATATATACCAAGATAGCTAGCATCTCAAGTATGAGGACATTCGCAAAGCTTATTGCATGAAGATAAACACTAACACATTGATATATATACCAAGTGTTTATCTTGCTGCGGTCTCCAATATATCTCCCAGATATATCCGTGTGTCAAACTTAAGGCACCACCTTCAGTCTTTAAGAGATTAACTGCTTGGACCCTTTCCAAGAAAGTTGACCACATGGTAGTCTTTCCGTTTCATCAATATCCTTTCTTAATGAAACTATGACTAGGGATAGTTTAGACATAATCATAATTGCACATGAAGCAGGTTCCACCAAATATATAGTCCAACTATAATTTCTCTGACTTCATGCTATGATATGTCAAGGACTTTTGTATACATCAATGAATATATATTTAACTAGCTTTAATATATATATATATATATATATATATATATATATATATATATATATATATATATACAAGCATATTGATATAAACAAAAGATTAAATGCCTTTATTGATTAAACAAATTATTCATACTATTACATAATTAAGATATATCGCCCTAATTGCCTTAAGGGCATACATCATATCCAACACAGTAGCAGCACGGAAATTTCGAGTGAGGAAGCTACCACCCCAGAAGTCAATAATGATGCTTCAATTTTTGATGTCTTTGAGCTTAACAACTTGTATTGTGAAAATCATAATGATAATAAAGTGAACGACTTCGCTTACTTGTGTGATGCTTTTGATTCCATGCATTCACCTTACCATACGCCAAGCA
Source organism: Euphorbia pulcherrima (assembly GCA_947683365.1). NCBI lineage: Eukaryota > Viridiplantae > Streptophyta > Magnoliopsida > Malpighiales > Euphorbiaceae > Euphorbia > Euphorbia pulcherrima. The sequence continues at coordinate 60,147,775 of CANTUS010000004.1, read as the reverse complement.
TTTTTAGCATTCACGACACCCTTACGAAAGAAATAAATTTGGGAACTAAGGATGACCCCAAGATAATACCAGTTTCCAACGACCTTGGTCCCGAACTTGAAGTAGAATTAGCCAGGGTCCTCAGATCGCATGTGAAGGCATTTAATTGGTCGTATGACGACATGCCCCAAGTCGACAAGGCCATTGCAGAACACAAAATTCCCACTGACCCAAAAATTCAATCGGTTAAACAAAAGCTACGTAGAATGAGACGTGAGAGGGCAGAAAAGGTCAAAAGAAGACCTAACCAAGCAAATCAAAGCTAAGTTCCTAGAAGTCGTAGATTACCCGTAATGGTTGCACAATATAGTACCAGTCGCAAAGAAGGACGGGAGAGTCCGAGTCTGTATCAACTTCCATGATCTCAACAAAGCTTCACCAAAAGACGACTTCCCCCTACCTCATATAGATGTACTGATCGATAGTGCAGCACGAGCAGCCATGTACTCCTTTCATGGATGGCTTCTCGGGATATAACTAGATATTGATGAATGTTATCGACAAATTTAAGACAGCCTTCATCACGAAATGGGGAGTCTACTACTATAAAGTCATGCTATTTGGACTCAAGAACGTAGGGGAAACCTATCAAATGGTAGTCACTACCTTGCTTCATGACCTAATCCACAAGGAGGTTGAAGTGTACGTACACAATATGTTGATGAAATCACCAACCTCCGAAGAGCACCTGGCTGTGCTCAATCGCTCCCTCACCCGAGTGGAGAAGTACAATCTGTAACTCAACCCAAAGAAATGTGTCTTCGGTGTGACCTTCGAAAAATTGCTAGGTTACATTGTCAGCTAACGAGGCATAGAAATCGATCCCGACAAGGTGAAGGCAATTCTAGATATGCCTCCACCTAAGATTGAGAAAGAAGTTTGGAGTTTTCTCGGGTCCCTACAGTACGTTAGCAGATTTATCGTGAGGTTGACCACTGTTTGTGAACCCATATTCAAACTCCTCAAGAAGTAGCAATCGGTTGTTTAGAATTCGCAATGCCAGGAAGCCTTTGATAAGATCAAAGCATACTTGTCTAAACTGCCGGTAATAAAACCACCAACACTAGGTAAGCCGCTCATCCTATACCTAGCCATTGAAGAAACCTCCGTAGGGGCAAATTCTAGTACAAGAACACGAGGATAAGAAAGAACATGCCATTTATTATCTCAGCAAGAAACTTTTGGAATACGAAGTCAGGTACACCATAGTTGAGAAGACTTGTGCCGCAATGATGTGGTTAACCAAGAAGCTCAGGCATTACTTCCAGTCCTACAAAATCTAGGTCGTTGCAAAAGGTAGATCCTATGAAATACCTTTGTCAAGCCCCCTCCTTGGCTGGGAAATTATCCTGATGGTTACTACTCCTATCAGAATTCGACATCGAATACGTCACTAGAAAAGTAATCAAAGGACGGGTCGTGGCATCATTTCTGGCCAACCAACCTTTGGAATCCGATTACATTGAGAACCTTGAGTTCCTGGACGAACAATTAGCCACAATAGCAAACGAACCCCGGAAATGGACCTTGTTCTTTGACGGGGCGGTGAACCACAAAGGAGCTGGTTTGGGAGTCATAATTATGTCCCATGAGGGAGGATTGATCCTGCTTTCCAAGAGATTAGAATTCCCAATAACTAATAATGGCGCCGAATATGAGGTGTGTCTATTCGGCCTGAGCTCGTTGCTCACACTAGGGGCAGAAGAAGCAAAGGTTGTGGGAGACTTCGCTCTTGTCATCAAATAAGAGATAGGTGATTGGGAAATAAAGGAAGAATCTCTCCGACCATACCTTGAATTAGTATGGATGAAGGTGCCCCTTTTTCAGGAAATGCGAATTCTAACATGTGTTATGGGAGGAAAATCAGATGGCGGACTCACTAGCCACCTTGACTTCCATGTAGGGAAACCCCGAATGACAACATATGTAACCAATAGTAATAAAAGTTGCATACGGTCCGTATTACCTCGCTTCGGTCACACAAATCTCCATTGAACAAGAACCCTGGTACTGTGACATATTTTGGTATCTCGAAAGTAGGACCTTACCTACAGAAGCTACGGACGCCGATGAGACCACCCTATGGAAGCTGGCAGTTCATTTTAGGCTCATCAAGGGGCAATTATTTCGGATATCCTCCAACTAAATCGTCCTCAACTGCTTAGGACAAGCAGAAGCTGACAAGGTCATGCAAGAAATACCTGCAGGAACTTGTGGTCCTCATATGAACGGGGTGATGCTAGCTAAGAAGATACAATGAATGGGCCACTTCTAGCTGACCATGATAGCTAACTGCATGCGCCTAGTCAAGAAGTGCCACAAGTGCCAAATTCACAGCAACATCAGTCACTTACCGCCTATCAAACTGTAACACATAGCCACACCCTGGCCTTTCTCGGCCTGGGGCATCGACATTATAGGAGAAATCAGACCATCACCAACCTACGGCCATAAGTTCATCATAGTAGCCGTGGACTATTTCTTGAAATAGGTTGAGGCTGAGTCCTACACTGGGGACACTGCTAAGAAAATGGCAAAATTTATTAAAAAGCATATCTTTCCCTGGTACGGCATATCTCATCATATGGTATCCAATAACGGAGTGCAATTTTAGGGAGAAACTGTAGACTTATAGGAATGACATGGCATCGAGCATCATCGATCATCGCCATACCACCCTCAAGTCAATGGGGCAGTGGAAGTGGCCAACAAAGCTATAAAGAAGATTCTATCCAAAATGGTGGTTACCCATCAAGATTGGGCCGATCATCTTCCTTACACTCTCTGGGGCTATCGAACTAGCAATATGATAGACGCCATTCTCTTTAGTGTATAGGATGGAAGAAGTTCTTCCAATAGAAATCAAAGTCAAGTCAATCCGTGTGGTGCTCGAGCAAAAATTGTGCGAAGATGAGTGGGCAAGATTGCGTTATGAAACTATCAACACCATCAATGAAAGATGCCTAAGAGCCCTTGATAGTTTGAGAATGTACCAACAATGAATGGCCCGGGTTTACAATAACTGGGTAAGAAGGGTTGATACGCCCCTTAAGGTAGGCGACCTCATGTTGAAATAAGTCAAAGCCACCCATACCGACCCCAGAGGTAAATTTTGCCCAAACTAGGAGGGTCCGTGCATGGCAAAATGAGTCCTTAGCAAAGGAGCCATAAAGATCATGGATATGGACAGAAATGAGTTCACAAACCCTGCCAATCGGGATAAGGTCAAGGCATGTTACGTTTAGAAAATTAGTTCAAAACAAAGGAAAAGTCATCATATTCATAAAGTCGTGAACATTAAGGATAGAAGTTACAAAACAAAACGAAGTACATTAAAGGGGAACACACGTACATAGCACTCATGCCCAAAATAAAGTCAAGGCTTTATTGCAAAAACTCAAAGATATGGTTCAATGGCTAGGGCCTGCCATATGATGACCAAAACAACGAGAAATTGCCAGCCTATCTGCTCTAATAAGCGCTACCTTAATGGTAGAGAGCCACTCCAAATAAGCCTCATCGAGCGACTTGCTAGACGGTAGATCATAGTTCGTGACGACCAATATGCGATTCTCCCACTTAGTGCGGATATGGGCCTGCCATAAAGGGCCCCACTGTCTCATAGGTGGGGCGTGAATATATTCAGGTACATGCTGAGGATGGCCATATTGTTGTAGAAAATAGTACGATATCTTCTCAGGCCCAGCAATTGAACGCTCTGGGGAACAGTCCGGGTAGTCACCTCATCAATTTTCCACCAAGGGCAAGTCCACCTAATATCTCTCTCAGTTAGCCTCTATAGGAAATACAACCATTTGCGTGAGGGTTGATTCCTATGATACCCAGGTCGCATTCCTCGACCCCAGAAGTCCTTAGGGGCGTAGGAATCTGCCAATGTAGATGGTACTCTAATAACCTTCAGGTGCACCATCAGCCATACCTGCCATAATGCAAACCTGTTAGCAGGCTACTACCAGTTGAAGTCAGTGACGATAACAATGAAATCTACCTGAAGAAGGAGCCTGCTCCCTCTCACCATCACATCCATGTCTTGATGAATGGAGTCCATGTAGATGAAGGTCTTAGCTAGAATCACAACCATGGGCGATGACCCCTCTAGAGTTCTTTGGATCACAGACACCAACCGAGGACTGTAGACCCCGTTGTCCTATTCACATAGGAAACCTCCCATCAGCATTGAGACCATGAAAGGTACCTAGCTCCGGTGACTGGTAGGGATGGAAGAGCATATTTCTAAAGCTACCCCTAAAGTCAATTCGGGTTGCTCGGGGTTAGTGGACAAGATTTTGTTCCTCCGATGATTAGAAAGCCTCAGAAAGTCCACATCACACTGCTTTATGGCGACATCATAGGCACCACAATGTCCTGGTTGCAAGAAATGTCCATTATGGCGCAGAACTCTTCAAAAAGTGGGCACAACTCTTGATTGTTGAAACGAAACATGTGGTCAAGAGGATCCCACAAACTTATTGCACCTTGCAGAAACGAGTCATCCAAAATGACGTAGTAATACCGCATGTTGAAAAGACACCCAACCTTGAGCTGATTCCAATCAGTCAGACTCAGGATCTGGAGATAGTCTATCAATCAGGCCTTAAACCTATCCATGCCGATTTGATCATTGCTCAACAAAGGCGATGATAGATCGTAAGATCAGTACTAACTGCATAAGAAGAAGATCATCTTTAGAAAGAGGAAATCAGAATAAAGAAGCTAGCATGCCAAGATGATAAAATAAATCATCCATTAAAAAATAAATAGGGCCTCGAAGGACCCATAAATCCACGAAAATAAAGTAATGAAGGGGCAAAAAAACACGCCAAATCTAACCATCAGATGAACTAGATAAAATTGCCACGCAGGGCCTCCGAAAAAATGTACGCTAAGCTAAAGACCTAAATCCCAAATTGCCTAAATAAACAGGAGCCTCCAGGTCCGCCTACGGTACCTCGCTACTGTCTCTAATTCCCTCTTGGCCACCTAAGCTCGACAAGGTCTAAAGCGGTTGCACGAATGAAGGGACAGGTGCAGATGACAGAGCCGAAGGAAACTAAGACGGTATCCCTACAAAACTAGCCTGGGCTGGGTAACTAGGTGTGAGCGGGTGGACCTTTCTATGGCGGGACCCTTCCAGGTCGCCGATCAGATTGGCATGGCCAACGTGGGGCTCCCGGGTTTTAATGCGGGGAGTCGCCGCCAGAGGGCGAGGCTTGTTATATGTGTGAACATACTTGGCATTTCCAACAGTGCAAAGGGGGTCAAGGACTCCCTTGGGGATTAGCCCTTGTTAAATGCGGGAGCAGGGTCCCTATTTTATATAATATAAGAGTAGCCACCCGGATCAGCTCTTCTGGGAAATTAGTGGTATAGCTGATCCGAATAGGATTCCTATTCTGGTTCCGTATGAAATAGTTACTTGTCATTTGAATTTGGATAAATCATATTTTGAAAAATCTTGTTATTTTAATAAGCAAAGATATGAGTTGGAGAGATACAACCTTTGTCGGCCTAGCACTTGGACCGTGGGCCTAACATAACTGCACTAATGCATGACAGAAAGTAATATTCTTGACCCTCAATTACCTTTTGTTTGCTTCAGGATTACTGGAAGGCCCGGTACTGACTTGAACTGATCTTGTTACTGGGAATTTCTTCGGGTTCCTGCGGGGGTAACCTTGGGAAGTTGAGTAGGGAGACTTCTTGGGTGTTTTGGGAATGTGTGGATAGCTTTTTAGCTACAAACTATTTCAAGGAGGGGTGTCTATACCTTGGTATAGTTTTGGTATAGGCTTAATATCCTTAGAGGATGAAAAGGGTTTGAGAGATTTCTAATTTCGGGATTAGAAACTTGATGGTTGGTGATTTTGAATCTCCGTCGTTGTTGGAAATGGCCGGGGGCGCTTTCCTTTTATAGAAATTTTGGGAGCATCGATCGACACAAATGGCAGCGTCGATCGACGCAATGGCTGTCAGAATAGCTTCGCTGAGTCATCAGGTCTAGATTCCCCTATAAGCATCGATCGAGACGCAACTAGTAGTGTCGATCGACGCAATCAGGGCGGTGATAGCCTTGCTAAGTCATGTTCGTAGGTTTGATGAGTCATCAGAGAAACTGACACGTGGCAGCGTCGATCGTCACTATACAATTGTGTCGATCGACTTAATACTGGGCATGACATGTGTCAATCGACACTGATCTTCAGGGTGTCAGGATCTTGTTTATTTGGAGGGGTTTGTAGTTTGGAATGAAACACGGTCTTTGTCAGTATCGGTCTGCCATCTCCTGAAAAAGGTCTCGGACATCATCGAGCCTGGACGGACCGTGCTCACAGGCTGCCCCTTGCGTACAACAACTTATACCGTAGAGGTAAAGTTTTTGCATATGCGAAGTGAGTGCGGTGAGTAAAAGGAAGTGCGCGTGCTCTTGCGAGAATTTAGTCAACATTATTTGATCGACTAAATTTTGAAAAAAAAATATTTTTACCCCTTCGATCAATTAATGTTTGACTAGTTTTGAAAAATAAAATCCTTTTTAAGGTTCTCACAGTGTTTGTTTATTTGAAGATTTTTGGGTCCGCCAGTATTTTAGAAAACAATTTTCATGGAAAATGCAATTTTTTAAAATCCTCGGGCTTTAATTGGCATGCAATTTGTTCCCCAAAAAGGCAGGAAAAGGTCATTTTTTTAATATGTGTCGATAGACGCATGAGGCTTGTGTCGATCGACGCAAACATTCAGATTTTGACCGTTTGCATTATAGCGGTTACAGGCATTAAAAGTCATGTCGAGACTTACGTCGATCAACAGATATGCATTGCGTCGATCGACACAATTGAAAACTCTATAAATTTCGTAGTTTTTCTGCAAACTGAACACATCCCATACAGAAACCCTATCTTTCTACGTTTTATTCCGTCAACAGAAACTATGTTGGAGTTTTTCGCTCTCTCTTTTCTTCCGATTCTCATTCGGTTTTCGTCCGTTATGATGTAGAAGAAGATCGTGACCTCCCAGGATCGAAATCGTGCCCTTACCTCGGTGCTAGAGGTAAGCATTCAGGGGGAGATAGTTCACATCCCATTCCTTGCCACGGAGGACAACTACGGGCTTCCCACGAGGAAGATTTTTCATGGCATGGATAGAGGTAACGCCATTTCACTCCTTCTCAAACCTGAGTGCCATCTTTCCTGCATTCCGGTAAGTTCCTAACTCTTTTCTTTAGAATTGGCATGCTTTTAGGAGTCTCTTTGATGATACATGCCTTGTTGAATGTGCTGTCTATTTTATTTTGTTACGCACTGCTTGTTTGATGTTCTGTAAATCTGAGATTTTAGCTTTAGCGTCGATCGACGCTTCTTATCCTTGTGGACGCATTGATTAACGCTCCTTTGTGTCGATCGACACTATTGTGTTCGAAAGTTTTTTTTGCGATTTTGAGTGTTCTGGAGTTTTCTGTAGTCTATGAAACAATCTGTGATGTTTTATTGTGCATATGTTGTTGCTGTTTTGCGAAATTTGGGGACGTTTAGGTTAACTTTGTGACTATAAGCCTTGTTATGCCTTAGAAATTCCCGTACTTAGCTTGTTTTGGATGTTCGTGGTTAATGGCTATAAGCTTCGTGGATCTTTGGGCGCTTAATTACTATAAGCGGGTCCCTTGATATGGTGTTGTGTCCTTGCAGAGGCTCGAGCATCGCGGTGCCGGTAACTTCCATGATCTTGTCACCTAGCGGGGAATGCTTTCTCCTGAAGTGAAGAGGATCCTTGAGGATGTGGGTTTTAGTGCTTTTATCAAGAGATTTACTCCAGCGGAGCTGGTTCGGTAATCCCGTGCCGTCTTGCCATCGATTTTGAGGAGTATTTAGACTTGACCCACACCTTTCAATTGCCATGCGGGGAGTATACCATCACACCGTTGGATTTTGCCTCCATTACCAGTCTGCGATTTGACGAGGAGATTATCCATTTCAACTGTGCCATGAATATGGGCAACTACGACCCCGTACTCGTACAGAAACTGTTGGGATTTTCTAGCATGAACAAAGAAATTCCCGCCAATGATCTATATGACTTTTGGTCTACTTCGGGAAACAAGGCCCCTACTGATGATGAGGCCCGAGAGCAGTGTGGTCGTTCTTTCACGCTATATGCTTTGACCAATACCCTGTTCCATGTTGGTAACTTGGCACTCAACCTGAACCTTTTGGGTTCCCTGGTGACTTTGAGGAAGTTTAAGGAGTTGGCTTGGGGTAGAGCTGCATTGGGAAAGCTATATTTAGCTCTGGACCAATGTGCGAGGAAGCACACTTTGGAGTTGAAGTCATCCAAGCTACTTCTCGAGGTAACTTGTCGGGAAATCTATTATATTTATATGTGCTTGTGTCGTGGATTGACTAACATTTTCCCCTTTTGTAGATTTGGGGTTTTGAGAAGGGAATTCTTCCTTGGCCGACGAAGGCCAAGATTCGTAAAGACATTGCCTACTTTCCTCGGCTCCCGTCCTAGTTGGTTGCCTGGGGGAACCTGGATTCTACCGAGGCCAAAAGGCGAATCAAGAATCTTTCTTTTAGTGAGGTGAGCTTCGCGTGTATGTTTTTATTGTTTCACTTTCGGCATGTACTGATAACGCTTGTTTGTAGATCAATCATGCTCCGTGGGGGAACCCTCCTAGCTGGAGTAGGGTTATGACTGCTGCTGGCGAGATGGTGCCAAAGCGGCTAATTTTGGAGAGTCCTTCCCTCGAGTGGTATTTGGGGGAACGAGTGGTCCAATGTGACAAGTCTCCAGTGGAGAGACTGGTGCCACCCCGAGTTCCCGAGGTGGTTGTTCTGGCCAGAGTTGGCAGGGGAGACTCTCGACATCTTGAAGGGAGAGGGCGAGACGGTGGAGCTGTACGGCAAGGCCAGTTATTACCCTGATTTTGTGACTGAGAGCTTGCACTAGCACAAAAATAGACTATAGCATCGGTTATTTTTGGTCATTTGCATCGGTTTTCAACTGATCCAAATATTGGCGATGAAAAAGAGCAAAATGCATTTGTATCTGTTTTAAAACCGATAAAAATGCTTCTCAAAGGCATCAGTTTATATGTAAAACTGATGCTTCAGCCTTTACAGATCTTTGCTCTACCAGCCTGTAACCGATCCATATAAACATCAATTCTATCAGTTTTCTTTAAACCGATGCATTTGCCTAATTCATTTGCATCGGCTTTTTCATAAACCGATGCATTTGAGCATATTATTTGAATATTTTGACAAAAATAACGACGCCAGTGAGTATTTTCTTTTTGAGTATTGAGTTTTGTAGAGCTATTTGGATTGAAGGGAGCTACAACACATTATATTCCACTCTAAAATAAATAAGAAATTGGGACAAATACTAGCAATTATAGGCTAAACTTCACTTAATTTATGAACAAAAGAAAATATAAAATTAGCAAACACCAACCTCAAACTCAGGAAGCAGTGAAACTTGTGTATAATCCTCATCATTATCTGCTCCTGCCTGCCATGTAAAAATATATTAAATTGGAAAGATTGCACATTTAACAACAAATCCACAATTCCAGATATTTGATTGCGTTTGAAAATTTTGTCAAACTTATTTTACATTTGCAGATTCACAGAATTTCTTTTTAAATTTGTTTTTAGAGCAAGTATGATATTTTATTTGTTTAACAGCTTATATCATATGTTTGAATCCTAATTCCTTGTGTAAGCAACTGACTGTGATATGTTTGGTTGCCTGTGATCTGTTAGGTTGCCCAAGTGTCAGTGGACTTCTTCAACAACTTCATTTCACCATTTTGACATAAACTAGTAATTTCAATTGCTTATATATATGATCATTAAATAGCTGCTTTGAAACAAATCAGAGATCGTTTGTATTTTAGAAAGCAAAAGCAACTAATCAAGTTACTAACGGAATTATGAGCTGCAAATTTGATTTCATTTCAATAAAATGAGAAGCACATGTTCAGATCATGTAATGGTACATTCACTCTCAGATATATAGTCTAATATAGTGTATCAAATTTCACAGAATTACCATTAGTGTTCACAGTTCCACAAAAAAAAATTCGGACCTACTTATGCATATACATAGAATCTATCTTGTCCTAATTATTCATACAAAGTTTAGATTATATGGATAAAAAAATGTACCTAGATCTGGGCAATTCATCTTCAAGAGACCTTGACTGTTCAATAGCTCTGTCTTGTTAAAAAAATTTACTACAAATACCACAGTAATAATGACCATATAAAAATCTCAACTTAAAGTAAACCAATAAATTTGATGGTCATCACAGAAAATTCACAAGCAGAGGATTTAACTTTAATCTCACCTACGACTATGGGCAACAACAATATTCTTACTCTATGCATCCTAATTACCTGCCCACACAGAGGTTTCATCACTCCGAGCATCAAACAGATGTTGTGAATATAATTGGATTAAAAAGAATGCCTACTTCTATTAAGTTAAAGTTGTTTACTTACTATAATAGAACTGAATCAAACTGCATTTGAAACTTGAGATAGGGGACTATGAACCAAGAATTCTGAACTTCATCAAAGCTTCTGATAACAACAATTGGAAAAAAAGTAAAGCATAAAAGAAGGAAAAAAATGAAAGAACAAGGAAATAAACATTCAAGAACCCTGATTTTAACAATAATAAAGAGAAAAATGCATTTGGTCTTCATTCCAATTACTTTAGTGCTTCCTTCATTATTCACTTCTACCAAAGCATTTTTTAAACGTCTTAAACTCTTTCCCAGATTCCCCCCTGCAACATTTGTAGCATTTAGGACAATATTCAATCTGTCAAATTTTTCAGTATTCTTTTTCTAGTCCCATCGCCCTTCCTACCAACTAGGCAAGAAAGATAATCAAGTCAACTTAAGTTTCTTAATTTGGTTTTACTTCAGACGGGTCGATTATGGGGAAAACAAAAAATCTCATCTGACAACAATATATCTCCAAACTACTTTAGAATTAAAGTTAAACATATCACAGTCCACCCAAAATAGGGATAATATGAGCCTCAAGAAGACAGAACACAATAGGATAAGCATACTGCATACCTTCATGCTTTTTAGTGCAAAAAATTCACATCAATCAAGATTTAGGAATAAATAAAATTGGGCATCGCTCACAAGGATTTCATTTAGGGAATTTTCGATTGAAATTTAAAAACTCACCTCGATGTAAATTGCAGCCTGCCCTTGCATAGGTGCCATATACTTGACAGCTGCGAAATCAAGAGAGAACAGCGTCAGGTTCAGGCAGAAGGCGGCAAGCAGGGTCTCGTATCTAAGGAAGAGACTGCCCCTGTGTAGGTGCCATCACATAAACAGTTCAGGTCGCAAGTAGCTCGGAGGGTAAAATCGGCGGCTATAAATGCCTTGCAGCCAAGGACGACAACGAGAATCACTGGAGGGCAGGTCATGGGGGAATTGAAGGCAGAGGCGGCGAAGGACGGCGACGTTAATAACGAAATGGGAAAAAATGGAAAGAAAAGTGGAGAGAATGTCGCGGCAGAAAATCATGCGGCAAAGGACGGCGACGAGAAGCAACGCAGAGCAGGTAACAAACGAACTGAAGACAGAGGTGGTGAATCCGATGAAGGACAAGAACTGAGGTGAAGGAGAGAGAGTCTTGGTTTGGAGAAAAGGAGAGGGAGTTCAAGGGTTTTATGGCATAGTAACAATTAAGTAAATTTATCAGATGCATTTAATAAAAATATTATCAAATGCATCGGGTTTCCTGTAAACGGATGCATTTATGAGTGTTTGGTTGGGGTTTCAGAAAAGGGAAAAAAAATTAAAATATTTAATTTTTTTATTATTGTTTGGTTGGACATAGGAGTTAAATTCATTATCCATTTTAGGTAATGGAATTACCCATTTCAAGATCTTTTCATTCACCCCACTCCGCTAGATATTAACATTCCATTTCTTTATCTTTCTCCAATACTATTATTTTATAATAAAATTATTATTATTATTATTATTATTATTATTATCATAATAAACATAAAATAATATTATTATATATTAATTAAAATTAAAATTATATAATTAATAATAATAATAATAATAATATATGATATTAGGGATTAGTGCGTTCATAATGCACCGCCCCTCTTTTTGACTGACGGCCACCCGTCCCTTTCTCCTGTTTGGGAATCTGCTTTTGTCGGCAACCAGTCGCTTTCCTCTTTCGGCGGCCATCTTTCCTTGTCTGCCACCTCTCCTCCTGCCTTCCAGCTGTCTCCCTCTTTCTGCCAGCTGCCTCCCTCTTCCGTCTCTTCTTTATCTTTTATTTTTTTTTCTTTTGGATTGTATTTTGAAATCTGTAGGCTATATAAACGGATTTTTCTTTTATTTTCCGCAGAACGAAAACTGCGATACAAAAACGGCTAGCTTGTATGATAGGTATGTATTTGTACTGTAAACATTAAGGAGGAGCCAGCAGACTCCATCCATAGAGTGCTCCGAAGGTATAAACCCTTCAATTTGTAAATTTTTATTATATTAATAATATTTGGTTTGCTGCCCCCTAATATGGTGGGCTAATTGCCTTGTGTTAAATAATGCCAGTAATACCTCTAGGAAATAATATGTTTTTATATTATTGTTATGTAGACTAGATATACATAATGGAATGCTTAAATTATTTCATATACTTAGGTGACAGGAAATTAATTAGAAATTAATCTAGCAACAACTTTTTAAGATAATTTTATGCTAGGCATTAAATATAATAATGAATTGGGTTAAAATATTAAAGCATTCAGGACTTTATTAGTAAGCTCTTGTCGCATCTAGCCGTTGAGCCGAGAAGGCGTTTTAGGCGTTTTGTGTTGACTATGCTGAACATAATGTTTGTTGACAACTTTAATACCTTTGTAAAAATATTCCCATATTTAGCTATTGTATTTATTCGCCTAGCATGATAATTGTGATATTAAGCTGTTATTAGATTTTTTTCTGATAAATGTCTTGCCAGTCTAAGTATGTATAATAACTATGGCAGTCCATTTTGTATGGTCCGGTCCTGCTTATCATGGTTGGTTTTAAATATTTGCATTTTGGGTTTAGATATTACTAAACCATTCTGTATAACAACCCTTTTAAATATTTCAAGGTGTTTAAAATGTACTTCAATATTCTTTGAGAATACTAAAATATCATCTATATAGATTATTATAAAGTCTGAGAATGGATTAAAAATATCATTCATGATATTTTGAAATTCCGAAGGGGCATTTTTTAGCCCAAAAGGCATAACCTTCCACTCATATTGACCGAAAGGTACATTGAAAGCAGTTTTATAGACGTCGCTTTCATTGATTTGTATTTGCCAGTAACCAGATTTTAAATCGAATTTTTATGAAGCCTATCAAGAAGATCCTTCTTGTTGGGAATAGGGTATCTAATCCATTTTAAAACCTTATTAAGGGGCTTGTAATTTATTACAAGTCTTGGTATACCTCTTTCTTTTTCGGCATGTTTATTAACATAAAAGGCTGTACATGACCAAGGAGATTTAGAAGGTCTTATTAAGCCCTTATTTTGGAGATTATTAATCTCTTCTTTGCATAAATTCAGATATTCTGAATTCATTTGGCAGGGTCTTGCCTTAGTAGGAAATAATTTTTCATTAAATCCTTCTTCATATGGCAAGGATACAATATGCTTTTTTCTATTCCAAAAAGCATTAGGATGATCACTACAGATTTCTGAAGTGAACTGATTATGAATCAGTTTTATTTTATCCTGTAATTTAGGATTTTCTAACATATTATCAATGTTTACAAAGTTAATTTCTTCTTTCAAAAAAGAAATTTGATTCTGCTTATTCCTTATTAAAGAGTCTTTAATTTGATTTAAAAACCTTGTCATTGGTTTTGTTTCAAATTGAAAGTAGATATTACTACCTTGGAAAGTTCCAGAAAAACCATTAGAATCAATATTTTTTATAGGAAATAAACTCCATATAAGAGGAGTACCAAGTATAACCTGGTTAGTTATATCATTTACCAAAATAAAATTGGTGGGTATGCAAATTTTATTTTTGCATATATAAGCATTTGGTATTTTAAAACTTATATTAAGTTTTTGTCCATTTGCTGACCTTAAAGATTGTGAGGTCTTATGAAAATAATTTGTGGGTATTATACCCTCTTGTATACAATTTAAATCTGCACCGCTATCAACTAGTGCAGTTAAATCTTTAAAGATTTTTCCTTCTGTGAGAAGAGAAATCTTTATGCACCATTTTTGTGAAGTCATGACTTCAATGGTTGATAGAAAACCATCTTGTTCATGAATATCATGATCTGAATTATTAGAAGATGATGATGAGGAATATACCATAGGCATTTTCCCCTTTAGTTTCTCTAATCTAGAAACTCTTTCATTAATACTTTTATTATTTAATTTTAAGTCTTTAATTTCATTTTGAAGGTTTTTAACCTCAGCAGTCAAATCACTAGTGCCAGAAATTTCACTAGTTTGTTTTTGTTTTAGCATCTTTTTGACTTCAGCCATAGAATATGGTTCAGAAGTTTTAAGAGTAAATTGCTCTTCTTTAGATGCTTGAGTTTGTTTATTTATTTGCAAACTCTTCTAAGATTTTTAATCTTAGCTCCGGATCTTTAATCCATTGTAAAATGTCTAGGATATTATCACTAGTTATTACATTAATTTTTAAGTCCTGGAATTGGGACATTATTTGATAAATATTATCATCACCACTATCACTAGAATCCTTAGTGATTTGTTTGCATTTGCAATCAGTTTCAGACGAAATTATTTTTTCATCTTTTAATTTAGTCAGATTATTTTCTGAACTATCGGAAGAACTATAATCAGTATCAGAATTATTTTTTGATTCGGATGAGTTAATCATAATTTTACATAAAGCATTTTTTAAATCATCACTGATATTAAGATTATTAATCTTTTTCTTCAATTTGCATTTATTAGAAAAATGTCCTTTCCTATTACATTTAAAATAAGTAACAGTAGACTTATCGGGCGGTGGATTATTTTCCAACCTTCTTTTCTTTCTAAATTCTCTTTTAGCTTTTCGCTTTAAGAATTTATTACTAGCATAATATTTCTCCCGTTTAGAAGGTTTATGGGGCCTGCTAGTAGAGGGATTATCAATCCCAAATTGACCACAAAATTGGCCAAGTTGCATCTTATCATTTAAATGATACTTTTTAATTTGTTGGTTTAACTTTATTTCATTGCATAAAGATAAACCTTCTTGGATGCAAGTACAAATTAATTTACCATAAGTATAACTTGTGTAATTAATTTGCACATTGCCCTTTCTTAGGTTTTTTCTAACCCTCTCCACAAATAATGGAGGTAATCCATCTATAAATTTGGATTTCCAGTGGTCACTATTAGAGTAATTCCATGACTCCACTTAAAAATGTGTCTTTATACTACCTAAAAGAGGTCAAGGTAGGACATCTAAGATTTTGGAATAGAGTCCTAATATTTTCACTATTATCAGACCATCGACCTATAAAGTGTTCAATGATATTTAAAATGAGTGTATTTACTGCATTTTCTGTTGAAATATTATTTTCAACTTTTACCGTTGACAAAATTTTTATCCTATCTTCTTGGGATAAATAATTGTCCCACCAGCCTTTAAGTTGGCCAGTAAATCCTGCTACAATCATATTTGTAATTACTTTGTCAGTATTACTGTTATTTTTGCAAATTGTAGAATACATAAGCATTCTATGGACAACACTACAAATCTATCTTTCAGTAAACCCATCTATGTTCCATTCATAGATTTGTTTTCCGCTGTATGAATTATTCATTATTAGGTCTTGTTCTTCAAAAAGAACATCCTGTGGAGTAGGTCTAGGATAATAAAACAAATTTTGTTTAGGCCTATCCGCATACTTATGAAGTTTATTTATTTTGTCTATTAGAACATTTTTGTAATTTTTAGTGTTACCTATTGTATCACTAAATTCCTCCTCAAGAGTGTTGATGTGGAGACTGTTGAATTTTTCAGTTAACAGTTTATCTAGATCAACTAAAGATTTTAATTTAAAATCTTTTATTTCTGGAGGTGGTTGGATACTAGGGGCAGCACTACTGCTTGCTTCTATCCTAGTAATATTAATAGTATTGTTATGAACAATATTTTTTAACTCGTGGATTTGGGAAATTATTTTTTTCACTCTGTTATGAATATCCACTAGTTTTTCTCCTAATATTATTAGGTAAATATTTGTGAAATTTTTCTGTTTAATCAGGGCATTAATATGCTACGTGGTTGACTGAATAATTTCATTTTCAATTATTTTTTGGAAAGCATTATAATGCCTTACTTCATTATCCCTTTCTATTGAGAAAGGATATACAGGGGGAAATACTTGTTTAATAGTTTCCCTTGTTGGATTTTTGAAATCCCTTTCTATAACAGAAATAAACTTTTCTACATGATTGGCTATAAACCAGTAGACAAAGGATATTTTAATATTTTTATGAGATAATTCATCATAAAATTCTTGTTGAAAATTATTTCTTTCTTCTTTAGTAAAATTACTAAAAAACCATGTCCTAAATGGTTTCCAATGATCTTTTTGAAAATCCATTTGGATTTCCTTTCTGGCTTGTGAGCCAGGACCGAAATTAATTTTTGTTTTAGCTATCATATGGTAAAATTCATTTCATTGGCAGTCATATCTGCTGGAACTTCATAAATTCCTGATGCTATGTTGTTATTATCAACATGAATCCTGTAAACCCTATTATGTATAAGTTCGGATTCTCTGTCTGACTCTTTTGATGAGTCATCAGAATTATTAATTCTGTTTATTTCTGATATTGAATGTCTCAGATTTTTATTTCCAGTATTATGAATACTGTCATTGAAATTATTGGAATTATGAATTCCTTCAATATTTGATATTGAATGACGTGTATTATCAGTATTATGAATACTGTTTGAATGACTTGAGCTATTAATTGGAGATATATGAAAATGGCTCAAACTGGGTCTTGATGATTTTGACCTTGGAATATTATCCAGAAATTTTTGTTTTTCAAAATTTGTAAGGATATTTCCTTCTTGAGTTTGGATAATCCTAGTAGGATTATTTTGAGTGACTAGTGTAGCTGGTACTGCTCTTTCTATTATCCAGTTATTAGGAAATATTATTTTCTCCCATTTGATGGGTCTACGGGTAGTAATTTCTGACCGGTGATAATTTGATTCTATGAGAATCATTTCATTTAATGGTTTGTCAATCATTTGACAATGTGGATTTAAAGTCATTAATGGTTTAAAATATATTCTACAACATACACATATGACTTCTAATCCAGGGGCGTAATTATACCCATTAGTCTTAACATTTAATGTTAAAGCGTCTAATATATTAATATCTGACAATGATAATTGTAGGTTGGGGTATACATTAAAGTATACTGGGTCTTGGGCCAAACTGGACTGTATTAAGCCCATAAGGGATTGTTTCCAATCTAAATTTCTTGCATCCCTTAAAGCTGCTATAAAACTTTCAGGTAAACCTTCTAATGTTAAAGGTTTAAATACAACCTGTACTAATCTTATATGTAGGAATTTATAAATTCTACGATATATATTAATATCAGAATTATTAAGTAATTTAATTGTCATTTCATCCTTATTAAGGGAAATGGTCTCTTCAGTAGTTTTAACTACTTGTTTTAATCCTATTCTTTCAAAAGTACCATATTTATAAATGGTCTTAGGATTAATCTTTGGTATAGTCCTCTTATTAAGTAGATCTAGATTTTGAGGAATATCATATTCCTCTTCCATGCTGTTTTTAACAGCGTCCCTGTTTGCTCTAATCATATTCATTAGACCAAAGAGTGTTAAATAATACCAGAATACATAAAAAATACTAGGCTTTGATACCATGATAAGCTGGATCGGACCATACAAAATGGACTGCCATGAATATTATACATACTTAGACTGGCAAGACATTTATCAGAACAAAATCTAATAACAGCTTAATATCACAATTATCATGCTAGGCGAATAAATACAATAGCTAAATATGGGAATATTTTTACAAAGGTATTAAAGTTGTCAACAAACATTATGTTCAGGATAGTCAATACAAAACACCTAAAACGCCTTCCCGGCTCAACGGCTAGATGCGACAAGAGCTTACTAATAAAGTCCTGACTGCTTTAATATTTTAACCCAATTCATTATTATATTTAATTCCTAGCATAAAATTATCTTAAAAAGTTGTTGCTAGATTAATTTCTAATTAATTTCCTGTCACCTAAGTATATGAAATAATTTAAGCATTCCATTATATATATCTAGTCTACATAACAATAATATAAAAACATATTATTTCCTAGAGGTATTACTGGCATCATTTAACACAAGGCAATTAGCCCACCATATTAGGGGGCAGCAAACCAAATATTATTAATATAATAAAAATTTACAAATTGAAGGGTTTATACCTTCGGAGCACTCTATGGATGGAGTCTGCTGGCTCCTCCTTAATGTTTACAGTACAAATACACACCTATCATACAAGCTAGCCATTTTTGTATCGCAGTTTTCGTTCTGCGGAAAATAAAAGAAAAATCCGTTTATATAGCCTACGGATTTCAAAATACAGTCCAAAAGAAAAAAATAAAAGATAAAGAAGAGACGGAAGAGGGAGGCAGCTGGCAGGAAGAGGGAGACAGCTGGAAGGCAGGAGAAGAGGTGGCAGACAAGGAAAGATGGCCGCCGAAAGAGGAAAGCGACTGGTGGCCGACCAAAGCAGATTTCCAAACAGGAGAAAGGGACGGGTGGCCGTCAGTCAAAAAGAGGGGCGGTGCATTATGAACGCACTAATCCCTAAAATCCAAAATTGTTATTGTTTGCCTTTATTAAAGGTAACAGTATTCTTTACTAAAAGATTTATTTCTCGGTATCTTTCATTTTCTTGTCTGAACTTTTCTTGGTATTACCAAGTAATTACTCCAATGGCAATTCATCCTTAAAGGGGTCTTGAGAGTCTTGAAGCATAGCTTAATTGATAGCATTTGCTGCTTCCATGACTATATCCTCTCCAATTGAAGAAGCAGTCAGAGATAAGTCTGGCTGAATATCTATCCCAAAATTTTTCTTTAGGTCAGACTTCATAGCTTCCATATAAGCTGAAATCATCTGTTCTTTTGATACAGGTCCTTTCATTTTCATCTTTCTTGAAATTGTTTTGAAAGGACTAGGGATCTCAATTTGAGATACTTGAACTTTATAAGTTTCCAGGGTTGACTTAATAGAGTCAATAGTGTCCTGAGCTTCAAGGATCCCTCTTTCATTATTTCTCATCATTTTCTTCCAAAATTTTAATGAGAAGATCCTGTGGATACAAGGGATGTTTTGTTCGGTATGACCAAATTCAATATCCCATTTGAGGATATAGGGTATTCCAAATTCGATGAAGAAGTTTGAAATTGGCATGCCCTCAACCCATTTATTGTTGTGTTGAGCTTCAATTAATTTTGGAGATATTTCGATACATTCAGAATATAATTCTTTAAATACCCCTAGTAATATATTAGTTCCTGGTCCAAAAGATTGCCACCACTGATATAACCAGTTGGGAAAATCTTTCCTATAAATATTTTGACAAAACTTTAGGAACCATGTATGTTTGTTGGAGGGGTTTTGATATAATAAAACCCTATGAAAAGCTTCAACATAGTCCCAATAGTTGAACTTTATTGTTGTCTTATTATCAGCATGCAAGTACTCTTTTTCTTTTAGAGTACTAAGACCCCATTCACTTGCGGTTATGTCACGCTTGATGATGGCTTTGCTGAAGGTATATATTTTACCTGCTTTGAAATGGGTTATTTCCCATGAATCTGTAGCCCTGAGAATCTGCTCAAAGTAGGCCCTGCCTTTATATGAACCGGCAGTGAAAGACATTCCTGTGACTATATCCAAATATTTTTAGAATAAATCCCAGACATCATTTTTCCTTTTGATGTCATCATCTTCTAAAAGAAGTATAACTTCTTTTGCTATAGTAGCATAGTTTTTCTGGCTATCATTCCATTTACCAGAATAAAACCTAACAAGATATTCTTGTTTATCAGTTGGGGAAATTTGTTTTAAAATTCCTCCATAGCCTATATCTGAGGCATCTGTTTCAATAATTTTTTCCCATTTGGGATTAGCTATCATTAAACAAGGTAAGTTATGAACTTTTTGTTTAATTGACCTAACTGCTTCTGAATGACTATGAGTCCAAGGCTTAGGTTCTTTCTTTAGTCTATCATATAAGATAGCAGTGTCTTTAGACAAGCCTTTTAGGTAGGGTGAGATATAATTTAGACTACCTAAAAATCTTTGTAGTTGAGTTTTATCTTTTATTTCATCGGGAAATTTAGATGCAAACTCAATGCTTCTATCAATGGGAATTGTTTTTCCCTTGTCAATATTATGACCTAAAAACCTTATATTGGTTTTAAATATTTGCATTTTGGGTTTAGATATTACTAAACCATTCTGAATAACAACCCTTTTAAATATTTCAAGGTGTTTAAAATGTACTTCAATATTCTTTGAGAATACTAAAATATCATCTATATAGACTATTATAAAGTCTGAGAATGGATTAAAAATATCGTTCATGATATTTTGAAATTTTGAAGGGGCATTTTTTAGCCCAAAAGGCATAACCTTCCACTCATATTGATCGAAAGGTACATTGAAAGCAGTTTTATAGACGTCGCTTTCATTGATTTGTATTTGCCAGTAACCAGATTTTAAATCGAATTTAGAAAATATTAAGGCATCATGAAGCCTATCAAGAACATCCTTCTTGTTGGGAATAGGGTATCTAATCCATTTTAAAACCTTATTAAGGGGCTTGTTAGCTTAATATCACAATTATCATGCTAGGCGAATAAATACAATAGCTAAATATGGGAATATTTTTACAAAGGTATTAAAGTTGTCAACAAACATTATGTTCAGCATAGTCAACACAAAACGCCTAAAACGCCTTCCCGGCTCAATGGCTAGATGCGACAAGAGCTTACTAATAAAGTCCTGACTGCTTTAATATTTTAACCTAATTTATTATTATATTTAATGACTAGCATAAAATTATCTTAAAAAGTTGTTGCTAGATTAATTTCTAATTAATTTCCTGTCACCTAAGTATATGAAATAATTTAAGCATTCCATTATGTATATCTAGTCTACATAACAATAATATAAAAACATATTATTTCCTAGAGGTATTACTGGCATTATTTAACACAAGGCAATTAGCCCACCATATTAGGGGGCAGCAAACCAAATATTATTAATATAATAAAAATTTACAAATTGAAGGGTTTATACCTTTGGAGCACTCTATGGATGGAGTCTGCTGGCTCCTCCTTAATTTTTACAGTACAAATACACACCTATCATACAAGCTAGCCGTTTTTGTATCGCAGTTTTCGTTCTGCGGAAAATAAAAGAAAAATCTGTTTATATAGCCTACGGATTTCAAAATACAATCCAAAAGAAAAAAATAAAAGATAAAGAAGAGACGGAAGAGGGAGGCAACTGGCAGGAAGAGGGAGATAGCTGGAAGACAGGAGGAGAGGTGGCAGACAAGGAAAGATGGCCGCCGAAAGAGGAAAGCGACTGGTGGCCAACAAAAGCAGATTCCCAAACAGGAGAAAGGGACGGGTGGCCGTCAGTCAAAAAGAGGGGCGGTGCATTATGAACGCACTAATCCCTAAAATCCAAAATTGTTACTGTTTGCCTTTATTAAAGGTAACAGTATTCTTTACTGAAAGATTTATTTCTCGGTATCTTTCATTTTCTTGTCTGAACTTTTCTTGGTATTACCAAGCAATTGCTCCAATGGCAATTCATCCTCAAAGGGGTCTTGAGAGTCTTGAAGCATAGCTTAATTGGTAGCATTTGCTGCTTCCATGACTATATCCTCTCCAATTGAAGAAGCAGTCAGAGATAAGTCTGGCTGAATATCTATCCCAAAATTTTTCTTTAGGTCAGACTTCATAGCTTCCATATAAGCTGAAATCATCTGTTCTTTTGATACAGGTCCTTTCATTTTCATCTTTCTTGAAATTGTTTTGAAAGGACTAGGGATCTCAATTTGAGATACTTGAACTTTATAAGTTTCCAGGGTTGACTTAATAGAGTCAATAGTGTCCTGAGCTTCATGGATCCCTCTTTCATTATTTCTCATCATTTTCTTCCAAAATTTTGATGAGAAGATCCTGTGGATACAAGGGATGTTTTGTTTGGTATGACCAAATTCAATATCCCATTTGAGGATATAGGGTATTCCAAATTCGATGAAGAAGTTTGAAATTGGCATGCCCTCAACCCATTTATTGTTGTGTTGAGCTTCAAATAATTTTGGAGATATTTCGATCCATTCAGAATATAATTCTTTAAATACCCCTGGTAATATATTAGTTCCTGGGCCAAAAGATTGCCACCACTGATATAACCAGTTGGGAAAATCTTTCCTATAAATATTTTGACAAAACTTTAGGAACCATGTATGTTTGTTGGAGGGGTTTTGATATAATAAAACCCTATAAAAAGCTTCAAAATAGTCCCAATAGTTGAACTTTATTGCTGTCTTATTATCAGCATGCAAGTACTCTTTTTCTTTTAGAGTACTGAGACCCCATTCACTTGCGGTTATGACATGCTTGATGATGGCTTTGCTGAAGGTATATATTTTACCTGCTTTGAAATGGGTTATTTCCCATGAATCTGTAGCCCTGAGAATCTGCTCAAAGTGGGCCCTGCCTTTATATGAACCGGCAGTGAAAGATATTCCTGTGTCTATATCCAAATAGTTTTGGAATAAATCCTAGACATCATTTTTCCTTTTGATGTCATCATCTTCTAGAAGAAGTATAACTTCTTTTTCATTATCCTGAAAATAGGGGAAGTCTTCAGAATCATCATCTTCCACAATTTTAGCATATGACGGACTTGTATTTGGCCCAGTTTGACTGCTAGAAGCAACCTGAGTATTACCCTGGTTCTTCTAAGATGCCTTAAAAGCAAGGAATTCCTAATATTCTCAATCGAAGCAAGATTCTGGGCTATAAGCCTAGAATTTCCATGTTGTGCCAACACATTTCCTCTATTAGAGGAATATTGGCCTCTTCCCTGAGAGGATTGCCCTCTATAAGAGGATCCTCCTCTGTTCTTGTTTCCTTTTGTGCTCATCCTGCAACATTTAAATGGAAACTATTAGTTTCTGACAAATATTCTCTTGTCAAATAATCAGGCAAACTATTATCTATCCCTTTTTTATATTCAATTGTGAAGTCAAAAGGGGCTAATTGAGCTTGCCAACTAGCAAACATTTATTTACTAACGTCATGTTTAAAATCTTTGTCAAACATGTATTTAGCTGCTTGACAGTCAGTTTTTATTAAAAACTTCTGATTATATAAATCATCTTGAAATTTTAGTACACATTTTAATATGGCTAAAACTTCTTTTGCTATAGTAGCATAGTTTTTCTGGCTATCATTCCATTTACCAGAATAAAACCTAACAAGATATTCTTGTTTATCAGTTGGGGAAATTTGTTTTAAAATTCCTCCGTAGCCTATATCTGAGGCATCTGTTTTAATAATTTTTTCCCATTTGGGATTAGCTATCATTAAACAAGGTAAGTTATGAACTTTTTGTTTAATTGACCTAACTGCTTCTGCATGACTATGAGTCCAAGGCTTAGGTTCTTTCTTTAGTCTATCGTATAAGATAGCAGTGTCTTTAGACAAGTCTTCTAGGTAGGGTGAGATATAATTTAGACTACCAAAAAATCTTTGTAGTTGAGTTTTATCTTTTATTTCATCGGAAAATTTAGATGCAAACTCAATGCTTCTATCAATGGGAATTATTTTTCCCTTGTCAATATTATGACCTAAAAACCTTATATTGGTTTTAAATATTTGCATTTTGGGTTTAGATATTACTAAACCATTCTGTATAACAACCCTTTTAAATATTTCAAGGTGTTTAAAATGTACTTCAATATTCTTTGAGAATACTAAAATATCATCTATATAGATTATTATAAAGTCTGAGAATGGATTAAAAATATCATTCATGATATTTTGAAATTCCGAAGGGGCATTTTTTAGCCCAAAAGGCATAACCTTCCACTCATATTGACCGAAAGGTACATTGAAAGCAGTTTTATAGACCTCTCTTTCATTGATTTGTATTTGCCAGTAACCAGATTTTAAATTGAATTTAGAAAATACTAAGGCATTATGAAGCCTATCAAGAAGATCCTTCTTGGTGGGAATAGGGTATCTAATCCATTTTAAAACCTTATTAAGGGGCTTGTAATTTATTACAAGTCTTGGTATACCTCTTTCTTTTTCGGCATGTTTATTAACATAAAAGGCTGTACATGGCCAAGGAGATTTAGAAGGTCTTATTAAGCCCTTATTTTGGAGATTATTAATCTCTTCTTTGCATAAATTCAGATATTCTGAATTCATTTGGCACGGTCTTGCCTTAGTAGGAAATAATTTTTCATTAAATCCTTCTTCATATGGCAAGGATACAATATGCTTTTTTCTATTCCAAAAAGCATTAGGATGATCACTACAGATTTCTGAAGTGAACTGATTATGAATCAGTTTTATTTTATCCTATAATTTAGGATTTTCTAACATATTATCAATGTTTATAAAGTTAATTTCTTGTTTTAAAAAAGAAATTTGATTCTGCTTACTCCTTATTAAAGAGTCTTTAATTTGATTTAAAAACCTTGTCATTGGTTTTGTTTCAAATTGAAAGTAGATATTACTACCTTGGAAAGTTCCAGAAAAACCATTAGAATCAATATTTTTTATAGGAAATAAACTCCTTATAAATGGAGTACCAAGTATAACCTGGTTAGTTATATCCTTTACCAAAATAAAATTGGTGGGTATGCAAATTTTATTTTTGCATATATAAGCATTTGGTATTTTAAAACTTATATTAAGTTTTTGTCCATTTGCTGACCTTAAAGATTGTGAGGTCTTATGAAAATAATTTGTGGGTATTATACCCTCTTGTATACAATTTAAATCTGCACCGCTATCAACTAGTGCAGTTAAATCTTTAAAGATTTTTCCTTCTATGAGAAGAGAAATCTTTATGTACCATTTTTGTGAAGTCATGACTTCAATGGTTGATAGAAAATCATCTTGTTCATGAATATCATGATCTGAATTATTAGAAGATGATGATGAGGAATATACCATATGCATTTTCCCCTTTAGTTTCTCTAATATAGAAACTCTTTCATTAAGGCTTTTATTATTTAATTTTAAGTCTTTAATTTCATTTTGAAGGTTTTTAACCTTAGCAATCAAATCACTAGTGCTAGAAATTTCACTAGTTTGTTTTTGTTTTAGCATCTTTTTGACTTCAGCCACAGAATATGGTTCAGAAGTTTTAAGAGTAAATTGCTCTTCTTTAGGTGCTTGAGTTTGTTTATTATTATTTGCAAACTCTTCTAAGATTTTTAATCTTAGCTCCGGATCTTTAATCCATTGTAAAATGTCTAGGATATTATCACTAGTTATTACATTAATTTTTAAGTCCTGGAATTGGGACATTATTTGATAAATATTATCATCACCACTATCACTAGAATCCTTAGTGATTTGTTTGCATTTGCAATCAGTTTCAGACGAAATTATTTTTCATCTTTTAATTTAGTCAGATTATTTTCTGAACTATCGGAAGAACTATAATCAGTATCAGAATTATTTTCTGATTCGGATGAGTTAATCATAATTTTACATAAAGCATTTTTTAAATCGTCACCGATATTAAGATTATTAATCTTTTTCTTCAATTTGCATTTATTAGCAAAATGTCCTTTCCTATTACATTTAAAACAAGTAACAGTAGACTTATCAGGCGGTGGATTATTTTCCAACCTTCTTTTCTTTCTAAATTCTCTTTTAGCTTTTCGCTTTAAGAATTTATTACTAGCATAATATTTATCCCGTTTAGAAGGTTTATGGGGCCTGCTAGTAGAGGGATTATCAATCCCAAATTGACCACAAAATTGGCCAAGTTGCATCTTTTCATTTAAATGATGCTTTTTAATTTGCTGGTTTAACTTTATTTCATTGCATAAAGATAAACCTTCTTGGATGCAAGTACTAATTAATTTACCATAAGTATAACTTGTGTAATTAATTTGCACATTGCCCTTTCTTAGGTTTTTTCTAACCCTCTCCGCAAATAACGGAGGTAATCCATCTATAAATTTGGATTTCCAGTGGTCACTATTAGACTCAGGTAATTCCATGACTCTACTTAAAAAGGTGTCTTTATACCACCTAAAAGAGGTCAAGGTAGGACATCTAAGATTTTGTAATAGAGTCCTAATATTTTCACTATTATCAGACCATCGGCCTGTAAAGTGTTCAATGATATTTAAAATGAGTGTATATACTGTATTTTTTGTTGAAATATTATTTTCAACTTTTACCGTTGACAAAATTTTTATCCTATCTTCTTGGGATAAATAATTGTCCCACCAGCCTTTAAGTTGGCCAGTAAATCCTGCTACAATCATATTTGCAATTACTTTGTCAGTATTACTGTTATTTTTGCAAATTGTAGAATACATAAGCATTCTATGGACCGCACTATAAATCTGTCTTTCAGTAAACCCATCTATGTTCCATTCATAGATTTGTTTTCCACTGTATGAATTATACATTATTAGGTCTTGTTCTTCAAAAAGAACATCCTGTGGAGTAGGTCTAGGATAATAAAACAAATTTTGTTTAGGCCTATCCGCATACTTATGAAGTTTATTTATTTCGTCTACTAGAACGTTTTTGTAATTTTTAGTGTTACCTATTGTATCACTAAATTCCTCCTCAAGAGTGTTGATGTGGAGACTGTTAAATTTTTTAGTTAACAGTTTATCTAGATCAACTAAAGATTTTAATTTAAAATCTTTTATTTCTGGAGGTGGTTAGATACTAGGGGCAGCACTACTGCTTGCTTCTATCCTAGTAATATTAATAGTATTGTTATGAACAATATTTTTTAACTCGTGGATTTGGGAAATTATTTTTTCCACTCTGTTATGAATATCCTCTAGCTTTTCTCCTAATATTATTAGGTAAATATTTGTGAAATTTTTCTGTTTAATCAGGGCATTAATATGCTGCGTGGTTGACTGAATAATTTCATTTTCAAATATTTTTTGGAAAGCATTATAATGCCTTACTTCATTATCCCTTTCTATTGAGAAAGGATATACAGGGGGAAATACTTGTTTAATAGTTTCCCCTGTTGGATTTTTGAAATCCCTTTCTATAACAGAAATAAACTTTTCTACATGATTGGCTATAAACCAGTAGACAAAGGATATTTTAATATTTTTATGAGATAATTCATCATAAAATTCTTGTTGAAAGTTATTTCTTTCTTCTTTAGTAAAATTACTAAAAAACCATGTCCTAAATGGTTTCCAATGATCTTTTTGAAAATCCATTTGGATTTCCTTTCTGGCTTGTGAGCCAGGACCGAAATTAATTTTTGTTTTACCTATCATATGGTAAAATTCATTCACTGGCAGTCATATCTGCCGGAACTTCATAAATTCCTGATGCTATGTAGTTATTATCAACATGAATCCTGTTAACCCTATCATGTATAAGTTCGGATTCTCTGTCTGGCTCTTTTGATGAGTCATCAGAGTTATTAATTCTGTTTATATCTGATATTGAATGTCTCAAATTTTTATTTCCAGTATTATGAATACTGTCATTGAAATTATTGGAATTATGAATTCCTTCAATATTTGATATTGAATGACGTGTATTATCAGTATTATGAATACTGTTTGAATGACTTGAGCTATTAATTGGAGATATATGAAAATAATTTATTTTCTTAAATCCAAAATATAATAAATGAAATCATGAGCAGTTTCATTCCCTTCTTGACCATACCAAACACATAAGCTAATCTAAGGGAATTGCAGTCCTTTCTTTACCTTTCCCTTTCTTGATTCCCTTTCCCTTTCCTGATGTGAACCAAACGCTCCCTTAATGTAGTGACTCATCTTTCTATAGTAGCTTAAATAATTTTATCGAAATGCATCAGTTTTCTTTCAAAAGCATGCATTTATCTACTCCCTTATTACATGCAGCATTTTTTCTGTAAACCAATGTATTTGATCTTCAAACAATTACATCAATTTCCTGTAAAAATGATACAATTGTAGTTCGATTTTTAATCACTTATCTAATGTATTGGTTTTCTAGTAAACCGATGCATTTGAGTTACACAATTGAATCGGTTTATAAGTAAAAATAATGGATTTTGTTTTTCTAATACCATTTGGATTGGTTATATGTAAAACCGATGCGAATGCAGCGATGCAATTGCTAATTTCTCTACTAGTGTTAGTTGGCCCTCGGAGGATCAGGTCGCGCCATAAGGGGTACGTTTCTGTCTTGTAATGTCCATCTGTGCTGTTTCTTCGAGTATTGACCCCGTTTTATCTTGTAGGGCAAAAGGTCAAGGGTTCCACACATGTCAGGCGAGGCTACTTCCCATGTCATAGGGCATCGAAATTATCAGGTTCCTACGGGGTTGCACATCTACTGACCTGATTTGTCAGTATACTTTCCTCCTTATGGTGTGGACGACTCAACCAGAGTATACATGACCTTCACACCTCCTCATGCTACTCACGTAAGTTTCAACATTCGGTTATACGAATTGTCTTTGTTTTTGTCCTAAATGCGGTTTGTCTGACAGGTGTCGAGAGAGGATAGCGAGAGAGATGGACGCTTGCTCTTCAACTTTCAGAACATCATGTTGGGGAACAACTTTGAGATGGCGGTAAGGCTTAGTAATCTTGTTCCTTTCTTTTCCAATGTATATGCATGGATAAGTTCTTTATGCATGAAATGTTTGTACGGAAGAATTCAGGCGCAGAACGCGGAGTTAGACCAGCTCAAAGCTGGTTACAGGGCGCCCCCACCGATGGGATCCTCAGGCTATGGTCAGTACGAGCAGGCTCATCCTTTGACGTATGGACCACACCCATCTGATTATAGAGCGCAGAGTCATATGCCTGGCTATCTGAGCCAGGGTGGTTTCGCAGGGGCAAGTCCCCAGTTTCCACCGACTCCTCCGTTCGTTGTTCCGCCTCTTAGGGTTCTGCCGAGCCAGGGGGAGCAAGAAGGGGCGGGAGAGAGTGCCGAGGTACTACAGCCGAATTTTGACGCCCCTCTCTACTCAGGCGGATATGATTCTTAGATTTTAGCTCAGCACAAAACACATATATTTTTTATGGGCCCTGCGTGGCAATTCTATCTTGTATTCGATGGTTGGATTGGGCGTGTCTTTGCCCCTTTTTTTCATTTTGTGGATTGGTGGGTCCTTTGAGGCATTGTTTTATTTTCTGGATGGATGACATCTTTATGTTGATCTGACGTGCTAGATCCATTTTTGTTGTTCTTTCATGAGAACGAATTTCTTTTTGCGCAGTTGGTATTGATCTTGTGGTCCATTCTTGCCTTTATCAAGCGACGATTAAGTCAGCATGGATAGATTCAGAACACATCTGGTAGGCTACCTTCGGACTTTGAGCCCGGCTAATTAGGACCATCTTTAAGTTGAGCGCCTTTTCAACATGCGATAGTACTGCAACATCATCCTGGATGACGCACTTCTCTAGAGTGCAATAAGTCTGTGGAATCCAATGGACCATGTATTTTGCTTCAATAATCAACAGTTGTGTCCTCTCTACGAAGAGTTTTGTGCCATAATAGGTATCCCCTACAATCGGGCTATCGCAGTGCCTGACTATGGGGCCGCCATAGAGTAGCAAGCCGTGAGTTTCCTTAGACGTTCTGACCGTCGAAGGGGTAGAATCATGTCCACCAATCCCTAGCAGCCTGGGCTAATTCTAGGAGTGGCCTTAGAGATTTGTTCCTCCATCATGACTAGTCATCGAAGTTGGGTTCCTCTTATCGTTGTGTTGTTGATGGGGGGGTTTTATATAAGAATCAGATAATGGGATATGTAGCCCCAGGTTGATCTTCGTGGTCTGCAAAACTTTAGAGGGATTGTCTCTCATGGTTGTGGTCTTAGCAGAAACTTTTATTTACATGGACTCAATTCACTGGGGTGATGATGTGATGGTGGGAGGAAGCAGGTTGCTTCTTCAGGTATGCTAATCATTTTCTCATCGGTCTCTTGTCGTGATCTTTTATCGGTAATAGCCTATTGACAAGGTTGTCTTATCGCAGGTGTGGTTGATGGAGTGTTTGCAGATGATTAGGGCACCAACGGGACCACTAGACTTCTATGCCCTGAAAGACTTTTAGGGTCGGGGAATGCAGCTTGGGTACCATAGAGGTCAGTCCTTGCGTGAATGGCTGCATTTTCTGCAGAGGTTAACTGAGAGGGATATCAGATGGACCTGCCCTTAGTGGAAGATTGTTGAGGTGATTACCCACACAGTGCCTCAAGGCGCATTCAACTATTGGGCCTAGAGCCAATATCATTTTATTTCCCGAAACACGTAAGGCGATAATATGGTCGTTCTCAGTAGATACCCGAGTATGTTCGTGGTTCACGCGTGAGACCTTTGGGACCTTTGTGGCTCTGAAACAAATGGGAGAACCGTACGCTGACCATCATGAATTACGAGTTGCCATTTAAGATATTCCTTGATGAAGCGTATGTAGGGTGGCTCTCTGCTATCAAGGTAGCACCTTTTCAAATAGAAAAGCTGGCGGTCACCTACCGCTACTATCATCACACGGTAGGTCCTAGCCACTAGATTGTGTTTTTACAAACTTGTATAATAAAGCCTCGACTTTGTTTCAGGTGTAAATGTACTGTATGCATACTTCTTTTTAATGCATGTCATTTCATCTTACAACATACACTTTTAATGTTCTTGATTTTCCAAAAGATACAAATTATGGGATAACATTGACTTTTCAACATGATTTCCCTCTGTTCCACACTAACCTTCTAACATAATATAACTTCAGCTTGTCCCAATTAATTAGGTTTATGAACTCGTTTCCCTCCATATCCAAGATTTTTACAGGTCCTTTACTAAGGACTCATTTTATCATGTACGGACCTTGGCAATTAGGGCGGAATTTCCCCCAAGGGTTGGTATGGGTGGCTTTGACTTGTTTAAGCACAAGGTCGCCTACTTAAAGAGGTGTGTCAACCTTCTTTACCCGATTATTGTAGGCTCGAGCCATTCGCTGTTGATACATCCTCAAGCTAACAAGTGCTTCCAAATGTCTTTCTTCGATGGCATTAAGTGTGTCATAGCGGGACTTAGCCCATTCATCTTCATGCAGCTTTGGATCGAGCACCACATGAAGTGATTGGACTTCAATTTCCACGGGGAGAACCGCCTCCATTCCATACACTAAGGAGAACGGTGTTCGACCTGTCGGGGACTTGACGCTGGTGTGATAGCCCCAAAGCGCGTAAGGTAGATAATCGGCCCAGTCTCGATGGGTAACCACCATTTTGGACAATATTTTCTTTATGGCCTTATTCGCTGCCTCCACTACCCCATTGGCTTGAGGGCGATATGGTGGTGAGCAATGATGTTCGACGTTGTGTCGTTCTAGTAGGTGGGTGGTCTCTCCCTGGAATTGCACTCCATTGTCAAATACCACATGGCGGGGTACACCGTATCGTGCAAAGATATGCCTCTAATTGAACTTTGCCATCTTCCTGGCGGTGATTCTCGTGTAGGATTTAGCTTCGACCCATTTTGAAAAGTAGTCTACCGCTACTATGATGAACTTGTGTCCATTGGTCGAGGATGGTCTGATTTCTCCTATAATATCGTTGCCCTAGGCCGAGAAGGGCCAGGGCGTAGCCAGGTGCTAGACTTCGATTGGCCGTAGGTGACTGACATTACCATGAATCTGGTATTCATGGCACTTCTTGACTAGGTTCGTACAATCAGCTATCATGGTTTGCCAAAAGTACCGCATTCATTGTACCTTTTTAGCCAACATTATTCCATTCATATGGGGACCACATGCCCCTGCATGTACGTCTTGCATGACTACGACAGCTTCTGTTGGGAACTGATAGTCAAATTGAACGTGCATAAGAGGCATGGTGAAAATTCAAAATTTTGTCCCTGTCCCCAAGAACTCCTTTTAGTTGCATATAAATTAAATAAAGCCTTAACTAAATAATTCTGTACCTAGGTTAGCATGCTAAAGGACTAGGCATATCATAATTCCAAATTATATCCTAGCATATTTATTTTATACTAAGCATGTTATAACTCTAAGTTATAACCTAAGCATAAAATAAGCTAAGCATGCAAAAATAGCCTAAGTATAATTATTAAGTCTAAAAACACTTAAACTAAAAAGACTTAATAATTAAAAGAGAAAAAAAAAGAACTTACCAGTTGAAGCATGCTTTTGCAGAACCTTTTTGCACAAGCCTCCAATCGTAGGATAGCCTCTATCAGTATCCACACGAACCCCACCAACCAAAACCTCCACAGGAGGAAGAACTAAGAAGCCTCGAGTAGTTGCTAGACCACTCTGGAAGCCTCACCCAAAAATATAAACTAGGGGTGCCCGGATAAATTCAGGCTCCACAAAAATAACTTGCTCAATTATCCGAGAGATTAATTATCTCGCTTAGGATTTATGCTTTGAGCTTGGTACAATTTGAAAGGAAAGGGAATAGCTTATATATAGGCTTGGGGGGATCAAAATTTCTCCCCCTTAGGCCATGTAGGATGGGAGTAATTACTCCCATCCCATGTGCACACAGCATGTACACGCTGTGTGCCACAAGTCAACATAGGCTGCGCATGTGCAACCCATTTTCATGGGCTGCCAGGAGCAATGCCCAGCATTGCTCTCACACCGTTAGGTGTACTCCCATGCACTCAAGCCTGTACAAAATACTTTTATACTCTCGGTCCAATTTACTCCCCAATGCAAAATTCCCCTTTTAATCATTTTTCAAATATTTATTTTCTGACCCTAATGAATTAGTCACCAGTTAAAATAAATATCTTGGTCCAACCAAAATTGATCTCATCAATTATAATTTATTTATGACTCTAATTAATTAGTTACCGGTCAAAATAAATTCTTTGGTTTATCCAAAAATGATCTAATCAATTTTAACCAATCAAATAATAATCCAATTATTATTTAAGTTATATATTTTGTAATAGAATAAATCTATTAGTTCTTTACTTAGTCCGATGAAGGTCTAATGTATATGACCTTATAGGATCCCGAAGTATTGAGCTGTTAAGGCTTAACCAATCCTTGCTCTAATGGAACCATTGGCTCGATGCTCTAGACCGCGAATAGAACTTGATTACCTTAAACGACTGTAGTACGCCTCTAGCAAGGGTCTACCATCCCCCATTACTCGGAATGTCATTTATGCTAATGACTTAATCCCGGTTAATGCAATAGTTATCCAGTGTGATAATTTCCTTCCATTCTTTAATATTAGTACCATCTGGTTTATTGGGTTCGGTTAAAGTGTTAACCCACTAATAGTAAGGTTACTCCAAGCTATCCCAGTTATTTACTTGTTACCGAAGTATATTGCCTTTTACCATAGTGTGTTTGACTAGAAACCATTTCTATCAAACACTTACTCTGATCAGAGGTTTATGGCAATCATCACTTCAACAAGTGGTCAGGTACAACTCCTTAATATATCCGGAGCGATGGATTCTTTCTGACTACTCAGCCTACCAACGTGCTATCATCACTATACCCGTAATCACCCGTAGCACCCTAAATTAATGAAAGCATAGTAATGATCCAAAGTATAGCAATAGTACCACACAAGGCGACTGGCATCTCAAATATGAGGACATTCGCAAAGCTTATTGCATGAAGATAAACACTAACACATTGATATTTATACCAAGTGTTTATCTTGCTGCGGCCTCTAATATATCTCCCAAATATATCCATGTGTCAAGCTTAAGGCACCACCTTCAGTCTTTAGGAGATTAGCTGCTTGGACCCTTTCCAAGAAAGTTGACCACATGCTAGTCTTTCCATTTCATCAATATCCTTTCTTGATGAAACCGTGACTAGGGATAGTTTAGATATAATCATAATTGCACATGAAGCAGGTTCCACCAAATATAGTCCAACTATAATTTCTCTGACTTCATGCTCTGATATGTCAAGGACTTTTGAATACATACATCAATGAATACATTTTAACCAGCTATAATATATATGTATACAAACACATTGATATAAACAAAAGAACAAAAGCCTTTATTGATTAAATAAATTATTCGTAATATTACGTAATTAAGATATATCGCCCTAATTGCCTTAAGGGCATACATCATATCCAACAAACTCCCACTTGCACTAAGGCCAATTAGCCATATGTTTTAATCCATATGCTTTAACATGCTGGTCATGTTTGACTTGCGTCAATGGCTTTGTCAGACCATCTACGAGGTTCTGATTAGTGGGTACATATCTAGTCTTATTAACTTGGCATCAACAATCTCCCTGATTATATGTACTTTGAGAAAGACCTAACAACCTCTTGGATCTATCCCTGTAGATCTTTATACCTAGTATAAATGCTGCTTCACCAAGGTCTTTCATGGAGAACTTTCTTGACAACCATACTTTAAAGTTTTGAAGAAGATAAATGTCGTTTCCTATTAGCAGAATGTCATCAACATATAATACTAAAAAAACAACTGCACTCCCACTAACCTTCTTGTAAACACAAGGCTCATTTGCATTTGGGCAGAAATCTAGTTCCTGAATTATCTGATCAAACCTTATATTCCAACTCCTGGATGCCTGCTTAAGTCCATAAATGGATCTTTATAGCTTGCATACCTTCGAGCCATTCTGAGATGTAAAACCCTTAGGTTGTGTCATATACACATCCCGGTCCAAATCCCCATTTAGGAATGCTGTTTTTACATCCATCTGCCAGATCTCATAATCGTAATGAGTAGCAATGGTGTGGAGTATCCTTATGGATTTAAGCATGGCTACCGGTGAGAAGGTTTCATCATAGTCAATACCTTCCCGTTGACTATAACGTTTCGCAACCAACCTTGCTTCGTAGGTAATTACATTACCGTCCATGTCTGTCTTCTTCTAGAAGACCCATTTGCACCCAATTGGTCTAACCTCTTGCGGCGTATTAACCAAATTCCAAACTTAGTTCTCGTACATGGAATCCATTTCTAATTTCATGGACTTTTGCATTTATCAGAAACTGAGCTTTTCATTGCCTCATCATATGTCTTTGGTTCATCATCCTCCATAAGATATACTTCCTTATCATTAGTGATGATAAACCCATATCTATCGGGAACCTTATGAACACGACCTGATCTTTACAATGATTGTGTTTCGACAGGTTGTTCTTAGATCACACTCTCTTGTGTATCTAGAACGGGGTTAATTAGTTGATTATCTGTTTCTTCCTCTTGAACTTCCGGTTCAATATTTCTCCCACTGACTTTTGCAAGTAAGTGTTCCTTTTCTAAAAAGTGAGCATTCTGAGACATAAATACCTTTTATGCTTCAGGTTGGTAAAACAGATATCCAATTGTTTCCTTTGGATATCCAATGAACAGACATTTGTCAGCTTTGACATTTAGCTTATCTGACGCTATCCTCTTTCCCATAGTAGGACAACCCCATCCTCTTAAGTGACTTAGAGATGGCTTTTTGTTACACCATCTTTCATAAGGTGTAAAATCAACTCATTTAGAGGGCACTCTGTTTAAGATTTAAACCGTGCTCTCCAGCGCAAATCCCCAAAAGGATTTACTAAGAACTGCATGGCTCATTATGGACCTGACCATATCTAATAAAGTTTGATTCCTCCTTTCTGACACTCCATTGTGTAGGGGTGTATAAGGTGGGGTCCACTAGGGAACTATCCCATTTTCCTTTAGATAATCCTAAAACTCCTGACTTAAGTATTCTCCACCTCGATCCGATCGAAGTGTTTTAATACTTTTCTCAAGCTGTTTCTCCACTTCAGCTCTGAATAGTTTGAATTTTTCAAAACTTTCAGACTTGTGCTTCATCAAGTACAAATAACCGTAACATGAGTAACCATCAATAAAGGTTATGAAGTAGGAGTATCCTCCTAGTGCCTGAACACTCATTGGACCACATACATCAGTATGTATAAGTTCCAATGTACTTGTGGCCCGCTCACCCTTTCCTTGAAAGGGTAACTTTGTCATTTTTCCTTTTAAACAAGGTTCGCAATCACCATAAGACTCTAAGTCTATTGGGCCCAAGTCTCCATGCTTATGCAACTTAGTTAAGTGATCTTTGTTTATGTTACCTAAACGGCAATGCCATAAGTAGAAGGAATTCTCATTATCTAATTTAACTTTCTTCACATTGTTTATATTGAAAACTTCTGTTTTAGTATCAAGAATATAAACACCACCTTTCAACATTCCATAACCATAAAAAATATTATTCAAACGAATCTGACAATTATTATTTAAAAATAAAATTTCAAATCTCTCTGCTGCTAAACACGCAACAGATACAATATTCTTAGTAACACTTGGAATGTAGTAACAATTATTCAAAACTAAAACAAGTCCACTTGGCAAAACAAGACTAAAGCTCCCTATGACTAATGTAACAATTCTGGCTCTATTTCCCACACATAGGTCCATCTCCCCTTTTGCAAGTTTTCTACAGTTCCTTAGTCCCTGCACAGAAGTACAGATATGAGAACCACAACCAGTATCTAATACCTAAGTGGATTCTTGGGAAAAAGTAGCAAAGTTTTCAATTACAAATATACCTGAAGTAGATGCCTCTGTAGGCTTCTTCTTCAAATGCTCAGAAGCAGGAGCTTTGCAATCCCACTTCCAATGTCCCGATTTCCTACATTAGAAGCAGACATACTTAGATGCCTTCTTTTCATTCTTCTTCTTACTTATTCTTTTCTTAGCACCCAGTGCCTGCTTCTTCTTTTTAGAAGCCTTGTCTTTTTTAACCAATAGTAGAGGTTTTTGATCCTTTTTGATATGAGGTTCTACTGTTTTCAGCATGTTGATTAATTCAGGGATAGTAGAATTAATCATGTTTATGTAATAGTTAGTCACGAAGCCTGAGTAACTATCTGTCAAGGACATCAACCCAAGGTCAATGCTCAAGTCATGATTCATCTCAAATCCCAATCGATTCAACTTCTCAAGGTATCCTAAGAGTTTCAGTACATGCTGAGAGGCAGAGGTGCTAGCCTGTATCTTGGTCCTGAAAAGGAGCTTGGAGGTCTCATACCTCTCTGTCCGCTCCTTCTTCGAAAAGAGTTCTTTATGATGGAGAACCATATCCTCCAAGGGCATGTTCTCATGTTGTTTTTGAAGCTCAGGATTCATGAACCCCAACATAATACACATGGCAGTCTCAC
This sequence comes from Euphorbia pulcherrima, assembly GCA_947683365.1. Taxonomy (NCBI): domain Eukaryota; kingdom Viridiplantae; phylum Streptophyta; class Magnoliopsida; order Malpighiales; family Euphorbiaceae; genus Euphorbia; species Euphorbia pulcherrima. The sequence goes on along the minus strand of CANTUS010000004.1, from coordinate 60,110,177 downwards.
GATCTTTCCTGTGCTTCAACCAGGCATCATGTTCTACATGATCCTCAACATCAGGTTCTACAGGGAAAATTTCACTTAAGACATAGGTAATTCCCACGGATCTGAGAACTATTCCCATTGCTTGGAACCAATCAGAAAAGTTTGAACCATTCAATTTGGTGTCAAGTAACATATGGAGATTAAAATTTGAAGCCATTTTCAACCTAAGATATAAGAAAAGAAAAGTGTTTAGATATTAGTTTAAGTACATGTATTTAATATGAGGACTTTTAATTAAATACATTTTCCTACTATTTTCTTCGAAATTTACAATAGCCCATTCTATTGAATTTGTGAATTTTAGCCCAGCTAAATTTCCTAGTAGGTAGCATCTACAACTAGTCTATTACAACCCATAATTTTACGAGTCAAGTTATAACAGTAAGTCATAGTTGGAATCCCATTCCATTTTCATCGCATACAATTGCTAATTCATTCAAGTTCCCTAATCCCAAGGGATGTGTGCTCTTATATTAGCATCTCCTTGAATATGTCTCAAATCTGGGCCTAGCCCCCAATTTTATGGTGGACTACCTCAGCTTTGTTAAGGCAAACCCTATCTCAAACTTTACAACCAATCAATGTGGACTAGAAGGAACACTTTGCATAGCACTTTGATAGCCCAAAGAGACCGTATTATAAATTTGAGTAAGGAAGACTACAACTTGCCTTAATATATTTACTTTGGGATTTTGTTGGTGTTAAACGTCTCACCCAATCTAGGATTTTATCAGATGGACAAAATTATAATAACTTGTATTAATTCAGGGAATTTTGGAATTAATTTATAAGGTCTAACCTTAGGTAGGTTCAGCTCTTTATTATAATTATTCCATCAACCTAGATTATATGCAAAATAATTAATACTTTTATTTGTTATATTAATATTGCATTTTCTTTAAGCTTTTATTCAATAAATTTAATTTTTTATTCTGTTATAGAAACATATATAAGCATTATCTTATATATTAGAAATAAATTAGTTCATACTAATCCCCCGGTTGGTCAATTCAAATTGCACCAATATAGGTCCCAGGTAGGAGAGGTGCCCTATGAGGAGTAGACACCAAGTCCAATCCTTAGCCAGAACAAATACGGGCACAAACTTGAAGACCAATGTATTCTCTCGAACGTTCTTCCAATTCATGTAAATTGGGAGCATTTATAACCCATGTAATTTAAATAAATTATTGACACATGTATAATTTGAGTAAGTTGAGCAGGCTTATTCAAAATTATTCATAACCATTTTCTAACATTGAAATGAAAGGCACAACTTTATATATATTGTTCCAAACAATTAAATAAACAAATCATTTCATTTAAAAAATAATATTTAGTTTGCTTCTAACTTAATTATGCACAAAATATGCATGCTCTGCTACCACTATTGAAAACTGACAGTCAAATTCAACATGCATAAGACGCATGGCGGAAATTTAAAATTTTGTCCCTGTCACAAGAAACTCCTATTAGTTGCATATAAATTAAATAAATCCTTAACTAAATAATTCTCTACCTAGGTTAGCATGCTAAAGGACTAGGCATACCATAATTCCAAATTATATCCTGGCATATTTATTTTATACTAAGCATGTTATAACTTTAAGTTATAACCTAAACATAAAATAAACTAAGCATGCAAAAATAACCTAAGCATAATTATTAAGTCTAAAAACACTTAAAGAAAAGACTTAATAATTAAAAGAGAAAAAAAAAGAACTTACTAGTTGTAGCGTGCTTTTGTAGAACCTTCTTGTACAAGCCTCCAATCTTAGGATAGCCTCTATCAGTATCCACACGAACCCCACCAACCAAAACCTCCCCAGGAGGAAGAACTAAGAAGCCTCGAGTAGTTGCTAGACCACTCTAGAAGCCTCACCCAAAAATATATACTAGCGGTGCTTGAATAAATTCAGGCTTCACAAAAATAACATGCTCAATTACCCGAGAGATTAATTATCACGCTTAGGATTTATGCTTTGAGCTTGGTACAATTTGAAAGGAAAGGGAATAGCCTATATATAGGATTGGGGGGAGCAAAATTGCACCCCCTTAGGAGATGTGGGATGGGAGTAATCCCATGTGCACACAACGTGTACACGCTGTGTGCCACAAGTCAACATGGGCTGCGGATGTGCAGCCCATTTTCATGGGCTGCCGCGAGCAATGCCTAGCATTGCTCGCACACCTTTCGGTGTACTCCCACGTACTCAAGCCTGTACAAAATACTTTTATACTCTCGGTCTAATTAAAATCGCCAATGCAAAATTCCCCTTTAAATCCTTTTTCAAATATTTATTTTCTGACCCTAATGAATTAGTCACCAGTCAAAATAAATTTCTTGGTCCAACCAAAATTGATCTAATCAATTATAATTTATTTATGACTCTAATTAATTAGTTACCGGTCTAAATAAATACTTTGGTTTATCCAAAATTGATCTAATCAATTTTAACCAATCAAATAATAATCCAATTGTTATTTAAGTTATATATTTCATAATAGAATAAATCTATTAGTTCTTTACTTAGTCCGATGAAGGTCCAATGTGTGTGACCTTATTGGATCCCGAAGTATTGAGCTGTTAAGGCTTAACCAACCCTTGTTCTAATGGAACCATTGGCTTGATGCTCTAGACTATGAATAGAACTTGATTACCTTAAACGACTGTAGTATGCCTCCAGCAAGGGTTTACCATCCCCCATTACTTGGAACATCATTTATGCTTATAACTTAATCCCAATTAATGCAATAGTTATCCAGTGCGATAAATTCCTTCCATTCTTTAATATTAGTACCATCTAGTTTATTGGGTTCGGTTAAAGTGTTAACCCACTAATAGCAAGGTTGCTCCAAGCTATCCCAGTTATTTACTTGTTACCGAAGTATATTGCCTTTTACCATATTATGTTTAATAGGAAACCATTTCTATCAAACACTTACTCTAATCAAAGGTTTATGGCAATCATCACTTCAACAAGTGGCCAGGTACAACTCCTTAATATATCCGGAGCGATGGATTCTTTCCGACTACTCAGCCTACCAACGTGCTGTCATCACTATACCCATAATCACCCGTAGTACCCTAAATTAATGAGTGCATAGTAATAACCCAAAGTATAGCAATAGTACCACATAAGGCAACTCGCATCTCAAGTATGAGGACATTTGCAAGGCTTATTGCATGAAGATAAACACTAACACGTTGATATTTCTAACAAGTGTTTATCTTACTGCGGTCTCCAATATATCTCCCAGATATATCCATGTGCCAATCTTAAGGCACCACCTTTAGTCTTTAGGAGATTAATTTCCAAGAAAGTTGACCACATGCTAGTCTTTCCGTTTCATCAATATCCTTTCTTGATGAAACTGTGACTAGGGATAGTTTAGACATAATCATAATTGCAAATGAAGTAGGTTCCACCAGATATAGTCCAATTATAATTTCTCTGACTTCATGCTATGATATGTTAAGGACTTTTATATACATACATCAATGAATATATTTTAACCAGCTATAATATATATGTATAAAAACACATTGATAAAAACAATAGAACAAATGCCTTTATTGATTAAATAAATTATTCGTACTATTACATAATTAAGATATATCGCCCTAATTGCCTTAAGGGCATACATCATATCCAATTGCTTCTGCTTTTCCAAGGCACTTAAGGAGGATTCCATTAGAAGATATCCCAAACAATCGCCCGTTGATGAGTTTGAAGTTAACTGACAACTTTTGTAAGGTTATTTAGTCGACATCGGTAGTTTCTGCAGGGAACGTCCCGTTTTCAAGATATTGGAGTATATCGTCGTACCAAGGTGTTGGTTCAATAGAGATCTGTATAATTGAGGTAAGGTAGTATGGATTGTCTGCTACCTCCACTACTATCGGTCTCATGGGTTGTTATTCTGGGTTTTCCCACATTAAGGCTAGAGTGGCTAACAAGTCTGCCATCTGATTTTCTTCTCTTAATAAGTGATGGAATTTGCATATTTCAAAGATAGATGCTCTAGCCCATACAGACTCTAAATATAAGCGAAGTGATTCCTCCTTTATTTCCTAATCTCCTACTACTTGTCTGATGACTAGAGCGGAGTCCCCGATGACTTTAGATTCTTCTGATGACTAGAGCGGAGTCCCCGATGACTTCCACTTCTTCTGCTCCTAATGTAAGTAGTGAGTTTAAGCCAAATAGACATGCTTCATATTCAGCACCATTGTTGGCTACTGATAATTCTAACCTTTTAGAGAGTGGGATCAGCCCTCCCTCGGGGGATACAATTATGACTCCTAAATTAGCTCCCTTGCGGTTCACCACCCCATCAAAGTACATGGTCCATTTCTGGGGTCCCTTTGATATTGCGGCCAATTATTCATCTAGGAATTCAAGGTTTTCGACGTAGTTAGATTCTAAGGGTTGGTTAGCCAGAAATTCTGCCATGGCTCATCCTTTGATCACTTTTCAGGTGAAGTACTCAATGTCAAATTCTGAAAGGAGCAATAACCAGTGAGATAGTTTCCCAGCCAGGGGGGTGCTTGGCAAAGGTACTTCATGGGATTTACCTTTGCAATGACCTGGATTTTGTAGGATTGGAAGTAATGCCGAAGCTTCTTTGTTAACCAGACCATAGCGGCACAGGTCTTTTAGACTATAGTGTATCAAGTTTTATATTCCAAGAGTTTCTTTCTAAGGTAGTAAATGGCATGTTCTTTCTTGTCTTCATGCTCTTGTATCAGCATTTCCCCTACGGAGGTTTCTTTAATGGCTAATTATAAGGTGAGCGGCTTTTCCTGGTGTGGCCAGTTTTAACACTAGCGGGCTAGATAAGTACGCCTTGATCTTATTGAAGGCTTCTAGACATTATAGGTTCCATTCGATGGGTTGTTACTTCCTGAGAAGCTTGAATATAGGCTCACAAATCGTGGTTAATTTGGTGATAAATCTGCTGACGTACTATAATAATCTAAGGAAGCTTCGAACTTCCTTTTCGGGTTTTAGCGGAGGCATGTTGAGGATCGCCCTTACCTTATCAGGGTCAATTTCTATGCCTTGTTAGCTAATGATGTGGCCTAGTAACTTCCATAAGGTTACTCCAAAGACATACTTTTTCGGGTTGAGTCATAGGTTGTACTTCTCTACTCGGGTAAGGAAGCGATCAAGCACAGCTGGATGCTCCTCAGGAGTAGGTGATTTTACCAACATGTCATCCACATATACCTCAACTTCTTTATATATCATGTTATGAAGCAAAGTGGTGACTGCCCTTTGATAGGTCGCCCCAGCATTTTTCAGTTCGAATGGCATTACTTTGTAACAATATACTCCCCATTTTGTAATGAAGGACGTCTTGAATTTGTCGATGACATTCATCAATATTTGGTTATATCCTGAGAAACCGTCCATGAATGAATACATGGCTGCTCTAGCTGCATTGTCGATTGGCATATCTATATGGGGCAAAGGGAAGTCATCTTTAGGTAAGGCTTTATTGAGATCTGATATCAACATAGACTTAGACCCTGCCATCTTTCTTCGCCACTGGTACTACATTCGCCAACCATTCCAGGTATTCCACGACTTCCAGGAATTTGGCTTTAATTTATTTAGCTATTTCTTCTTTGACTTTTTCAGCCCATTCGGGGCTTAGTCTTCGCAGTTTTTGCTTGACCGGTCGTATCTTCGGGTTGGTGGGGATTCTATGCTCTGTAATAGTTCTGTCAACTCCGGGCATGTCATCGTAGGACCAAGCAAGTGCCTCCAGATGTGATTTGAGTATTTCTACTAATTTTGGCTCTAGCTTGGGATTAAGGTCAGTGGAGATCATTACCATTTTAGGATCATTTCCTTGTCCCAAATTTATTTCTTTTGTAAGATTATCATGAATACTAAAAATGTTTGATGTATGATGAGATGAATGCATGTAATCGAAAGCATCACACAAGTAAGCAAAGTTGTTCACTTTATTACTATTATCATTCTCGTGGTACAAGTCATTTAGTTCAAAAACATCAGAGATTGAAATGTCTTCATTAGGCTCGGGGGTCTCCCTGTTCGGACTTTTTGTCCTGCTACTGGCGACGGTGTCTCCCACCTTGGATTTTCCCTTAATCATAAGCTAGGCTAATTTAGAGATATTCTTATCCATTCCTTCTTGTGAAGGTTCTTCTCCTCGCACCTTTGCCTCGACCTTCCTATCTTCGAGATGGGCTTCCATTAGCTTACCCAATCTCATGGTCCATTCTTCTATGCTTGACTGGTTCATCGTCCTCTGTCTCTTAGCAGTCTCCTCTTTAGGTGGGGTTTTTCTCTTCTCCGTTTGCCTTTCATGACTGGTCGGGCCAGAGTTGTCTCCAAAGTTCACAATATTAGAGAATATTTCGAAGCCAGGCACTTCTCCCTCTTTGATTTTGATTGGTTCTGGCTTGCCCTGGTAAAGAATTTCCCAGGGTTGAACAAATACTTCTGACATTTGATGTCATCTAGACCACATCTTTTATCGGTTCCTACCCCGATAGCCGAGTTCGGAGGGGTTATAAGTTCCTATTGCAAACTTGAATTCTGGAGGGCCTTGCTCTTGGGATCCTAGGCTAGCTCCTGGGGTAAGGCATTGGCCCATATAGCTCTTCATCCATTCAGACCATTGAGGTGGTTTTTCATCTTTTATTATGGTGGCCGTGAGAAATCTGCCTACTCATTCTAGAGTAGCGAGTATAGCAGCCACAGTTGACTCCTCATCAGCCTCGAGGGTTATAATCTTCCCTTTGTAGAGTATTTTCACCTTCTGGTGTAGAGTGGAAGGGATGGCTCCTAGTGCATGGAACCATGGTCAGCAGAGCAAGAGGGAAAATGTGACAAGAATGTCTATAATGGTGAAGGTTGTGAGGGACTTTATCTCTCCGACTTTTACTATCACTTTGAAGGTCCCCAGGATGGACCTTTTGGAGTTATTATATGCTTTCATGACTATTCCAAATTTCTTGAGCACCCCTTAATTTAGTCCTAATGTAGGCAAGATTTTTTTAGGGCAGCCGTTGAGTGCAGAGCCGTTATCTCCCATGACACATGGCATTACTGAGTCTAGTACTTTGATCATCAGGTATAGGGCTTATTTGTGTTGCAGCCCATCATCTAGTACATCTTCATTGGAGAAGACAATGTCTGAAAATTCGGCAGAGATTCCACAATCGATTAAAGCGCATACTTCCATCGGCGAGGCCAGCGAAGGTGCTTCCATTTCCCTCAATTTATGCATAATAGCCCTTCTGTGTGCCTGAGATCCTCGTAGGAGATCCCAAAAGCTCATTTTGATGGGGCATATTCGTTAGCTAATCGACTACAGGGATGCCAACTCCTTTTGTTAGGTCATCTGTTGCTAGGGTACCAACGGAGCTAGGTTTGACCTGGATTTGGGGTTGGTAAATCCTCCCACTCTTGCTAACATGGTTGATGGGTTTGAGGGAACCTTTGGGGGTGTTTTCAGGTTTGAACACCATAAATTTATCGAAGTTTTCTTCTAGGGGGATGTCTTGCAACCGTATGGGCCTAGAAGCACGAGAGACCAAAAGCTTTGAGTTCTTCGGCTCATAATGTACATCGGTCAGCAAAGCTATAGTGGGGTTTTCCCGAAGGATTTCATCCATTACATGGGCCTGTGGTTCATTTCCTCTAATCATGTTGATGACGTCAGAGCGAGCTAAGACCAGTTCATCTAGTATTTCTATTATTTTTAGGCAAGGTACCATTGTGAATAAAGGATAAGCCTAGGCTGCCGGTCCATCCCTCGGGTATGGTTTCATTCTGGTCGGACCACCCCTTAGTCCTTTGTCTAGCTCTTCTATAGTAAAGTGGTACAGGAAGGCTTGGCTCAAGATGCCCCAAAAGTAACAGTACCGGTGTGTGGCCAGATTATTCCAAGTCCGATTGTACCACTGTAGTGCCCTTCCTTCAAGAGTGGTGCTAAAGATTTTAGGCCAATGATGGTAATGTTCATCCCTTGAGTTCATCACCTCAATGAATATGGTGTGGTATATTTGAGGGTGTCCACTCCTGTTGTATCCGAGTTTTGGAGGTAACTCAGGAAAAGCATGGTCTTGTAGGTATCTTCCCAAGCGATTGCAGATTCATAGGCTGTACGGAGCCTTCTATAGAGTATCTAGTCATCTTAGATACTTATGAATGCTATTGGGCTGATTGTAGTGTTAGACAAATGTCTTCTCCATCGCGGGAGTCTCCTATTCTCTTGTTGGATTCTTTGGAGAACCAGTCTCTCGGTGAGTCATCCTACCCCTATCACGTTGATTTTTGTAGGTGGTCCATCCATGATTCCCTATAACTCTTCTCTAGAGTGAGGGCACTCAGCGTTAGGAGATGGTTGGGGATCTACAAGTCCTTCTGGTGGGGGTCCCAGAAGCGTACCGGTTCTAGGACTCCCAATTGAGGGTTTGCAGGGATTATTCTGACATAACTGGTTAGCATTGGCTCCTCAGTAGGCCTGGGGTATGGTGCTGGCCTACTTGGCATTATGCCAGGGTAGGCGGTGCTTCCGAGAATGTCCTCTAGTAGCGAGTAAGCAAATCCGATAGCATAAGATGGTGCGATTATTTTATTTGATGGGCTAATACTTGATGGGCCTACCCCATTGGATTGAATGTTTCCTCCTATCTCAAAGTGAGGGTTCTGGTGAGGCACATGTCCCCTGAATTCCCATGGATCATGTATCTCTTTGTATATAGTGATTGTGGTGCAATGAATTACATGGGTTGTCCCGTCTCCTGGCCTATTTATGTATCTTTCATAAACAGGTCCGAAGCATATGCTTTCAGGAGCTAGCGAAAGGATCCAAGAGTAAAACCCATCATCATTTTTAAAGAATTGCATGTGTAGGGCAAACACCTGAATGAACTTTTGGCACATTAGGGGCCAATCCCATCTTCTGTGGGGTAAAGTCCGGGAGTACCAAACTTGGGCTCGATCAATGAAGAATGTCGGAAACAAAGTTGGCGCTCCTAAGACACTAATATTGTATAGTTCCATTGTTTGGAGGAACCACTCCAGGAATCTGATGGGATCGGCATCCCCTGAAAATCTGGCTCTATTTCCTTCCCAATTTGCTATGTTAAGGAGTCTATGTGCTCTGCGTTCCTCCACATAAGCTGATACCCTTTCGATCGTGTGCATTTCATCAAATATGGGGTTGTCATCAAAGCATGGGTCCTCATCTTGACCTGGTAAATCCTCCCACTCTTGCTAACATGGTTGATGGGTTTGAGGGAACCTTTTGGGGTGTTTTCAGGTTCAAACACCACAAATTTGTCAAAGTTTTCTTCTAGGGGGATGTCTTGCAACCGTATGGGCCTGAAAGCATAAGAGACCAAAAGCTTTGTGTTCTTCGGCTCATAATGTACGTCGGTGAGCAAAGCTATAGTGGGGTTTTCCCGAAGGATTTCATCCATTACATGGGCCTGTGGTTCATTTCCTCTAATCATGTTGATGATGTTAGAGCGAGCTAAGACTAGTTTATCTAGTATTTCTATTATTTTCGGGCAAGGTAACGTTGTGAATAAAGGATAAGCCTAGGCTGCCGGTCCATCCCTCGGGTATGGTTTCATTTTGGTCAGACCGCCCCTTGGTTCTTCGTCTAGCTCTTCTATAGTAAAGTGGTATAGGAAGGCGTGGCTCAAGATGCCCCAAAAGTAACAGTAGCGGTGTGTGGCCGGATTATTCCAAGTCCGGTTATACCACTATAGTGCCCTTCCTTCAAGAGTGGTGCTAAAGATTTTAGGCCAACGATGGTAATGTTCATCCCTTGTGTTCATCACCTCGATGAATATAGCGTGGTATATTTGAGGGTGTCCACTCCTGTAGTATCCGAGTTCTGGAGGTAACTCGGGAAAAGCATGGTCTTGTAGGTATCTTCCCAAGTGATTGTAGATTCATAGGCTATACGGAGCCTTCTATAGAGTCTCTAGTCATCTTAGATACTTGTGAATGCTATTGGGCCGATTGTAGCGTTAGACAAATGTCTTCTCCATCGCGGGAGTCTCCTATTCTCTTGTTGGATTCTTTGGAGAACCAGTCTCTCGGTGAGTCGTCCTACCCCTATCATGTTGATTTTTGTAGGTGGTCCATCCATGATTCCCCATAACTCTTCTCTGGAGTGAGGGCACTTAGGGTTAGGAGATGGTTGGGGATCTACAAGTCCTTCTGGTGGGGGTCCCAGAAGCGTACTGGTTCTTGGACTCCCAATTGAGGGTTCGCAGGGATTGTTCTGTCATAACTGGTCAGCATTGGCTCCTCAGTAGACCTGGGGTATGGTGCTAGCCTACTTGGCATTATGCCAGGGTAGGCGGTGCTTCCGAGAATGTCCTCTAGTAGCGAGTAAGCAAATCCGATAGCATAAGATGGTGCGATTCTTTTGTTTGATGGGCTAATACTTGATGGGCCTACCCCATTGGATTGAATGTTTCCTCCTATCTCAAAGTGAGGGTTCTGGTGAGGCACATGTCTCCTGAATTCCCGTGGATCATGTATCTCTTTGCATATAGTGATTATGGTGCAATGAATTACATGGGTTGTCCCGTCTCCTGGCCTATTTATGTATCTTTCATAAATAGGTCCGAAGCATATGCTTTCAGGAGCGGGCGAAAGGATCCAAGAGTAAAACCCATCATCATTTCTAAAGAATTGCATGTGTAGGGCAAACACCTGAATGAACTTTTGGCACATTAGGGGCTAATCCCAGCATCAGTGGGGTAAAATCCGGGAGTACCAAACTTGGGCTCGATCAATGAAGAATGTCGGAAATAAAGTTGGCGCTCCTAAGACACTAATATTGTATAGTTCCAAGGTTTGGAGGAACCATTCCAGGAATCTGATGGGATCAGCATCCCCTGAAAATCTGGCTCCATTTCCTTCCCAATTTGCTATGTTAAGGAGTCTACATGCTCTAAGTTCCTCCTCATAAGGTGATACCCTTTCGATCATGGGCATTTCACCAAATATGGGGTTGTCTTTAAAGCATGGGTCCTCATCTTGATTATCCAATCCCCATTCTTCTTCGTCCACACCAAGTGATATAACATTGATGAATAATGCGTCATAAGATTTTGACTCTGCCTTATCCTCCTGAGGTCGGGATGTCGACGTGCTCCTAATGATTGATTTATGGCTCCATGCCGCATTCCAAGAATTGCATCTTGTGAAGGTACGTACTAGGCCAGCATTTACATCGGAAAGATCCTAATACCTTTCGATTGGTAACCCATAGTACCAATCTTAGACTCAGTCATCTAGGGAAGTAGCTAGCAGAACGGGGGCTATAGAATTACTGACTTGCCTGAACAAATTAAGGAGGCCAACCAGGTCAGGCCCTACCTTGATCCCATCTTCTTGGATGTCTATGAGGCCCATGGTCCTTAGGTTAGCCAGGCGGACTGAAATATCGTTCGATTAGCACTATTTAGGGGATGGAGCTTCTTTATGCTCAATAAGGTATATTATCTGACTGGTCACATTGAGGGATTCTTGGAAGATCCTAATCCTGCCGCTAGGGAAAGCTTCCAAGAATTGATGCTCTAGCTCTCCCCAATCCCATAATTGTCCAAGCGAAAGGGTATAGTACCAATCCATCGTATCCTCTCTGAGAAGTATGGGGAATGTGGTGGCTATGCCTTGAGGCGGTATATCATATTTTACCGGGAGATTATAGAAGTGGTCCAAGAACATGACTGCATCTGTATCCCCTATATACCGGAGTTCTTCCATGGCTAAAGCTGAGAGTTTTCCAGACCTCCATAATTCTCTTGTGCAGGCATCCACCTAATCTATTTCTTTGAGTGCCCATCCCATATCATTTTCCCCAAATCCCTGGTTGAATTGGGCATTATCTCTTTCTCTGTTATCATTCTCGTGAAGGAGGATAGCATTTACTGGGGACTCAAAGGTCAAAAGCAGGTTATTTTGAGTACTTGGCTTTTGATCCGGCTCTTCTACATTTCCTTCTTAGATCATCTTTTACAGGTCATGTAGTAAACAAAAACATTCGTTTGTCCTATGTCCTTTCATTACATGATATATGCAAAAATTATCTCTATCGGCCTGCGATAGAGGTATGAATGGTTTTAGGCTCTGCATGGCCCCAGTCTTCCTTAGTTTGGTGAAGATTTGGGACAAGGATTCCGTCCATGGTGATATCGACTGAGGTAGAGTTGGAGTGATCGTGGCATTGATGGCTTTTATTTTCTTTTCCCCCCTTTTAGTGTAGGAGAGCTTTGGCTAGTAAGACTTCGGAGGAGCCACCCTATCATACGACTTGTTTTTTGCATAATAAACAGCTTCCTCTTATTAGATGCATTCCTCTTCACCATATTTTTCATTTCTCTTGGCATATTCCACAACATCCTCGAAAGTGTGGAATTTTTTCATCTTCATCTCTTCCCGAAACTTGGGATTACATCCTTCCACTCGTTTGATAACAAAAGCATCCATTTTCGGGGCTCCGTTAACCAGAGATTGGACTACGACCCATCTGCGGTAGTAAGCCTGAAAAGGTTCATTGATGCCCTGGCGCACCTTTTCCAGATCCTGTAAGGTTATCTCCACCCTAACATTGTAGGCATAGTTTTTAATAAATGCCATACTAAGTAACTTCCAATTTGATTTTACTTGACTGGACATTCTCATGTATCAATCGGTGGCGGGGCCACGTAAGATGGTTTAGAACTGATTCACCCAATGGACTTTAGGAATGCCTATGCTCATCATGATGCACAGGTATCCCTTGATGTTTGCCTCGGGGGACCCTATGCCATCAAATGATGGGACATAAGGCATGACAAAGTTTGCAAGTAGCGGTTCTGGTATTATGAGTTCAAACTTTTCCAGATATATATACTTGGTACTAGAAGGCCCTGCAATGCATTTCAGTTTTGGGATAATTTCCTCAAACTTTGAGAATTTCTTCTCAATTTCTACCACTTTGTCATTGGAGTCGAAACCTGAAATTTTGGCTGCTCTCATGTTGTTGATAACGATTTCAAATTTCCTAACAAATCCTCATAAAGGATCATGTCATGTACTGCTTTAAGAGTCGCCTTATGATTTTCAGCCATTTCGTTTCTTTATTTTGTAAGCGTGGGATCGTCGGAATCTGATTCCTCAGGAACTCTTCTCTGAGGTTGCTTTTTCTTGGGTGCTAGTGGAATTGCCCTGGGTGATTTTGGCTTTACAAGCTAAAATGAGCATGGATTAGCTTATATTTTTGTGTATGATGCATGGACCTACAAACTTTTATTATGTTTTATGAAGCGTATGATGTGCGAATACTGAATGATGGCATATGGTGAGCTCTAGGAGCAGCTTTTCTGAGGTGGTATCGCTTAATACCGAGGGTATGCGCGATGGTGTGCTCTAGGAGCGGCTTTTCTAGGGTTGTATCACTTAATACCAAGGATATGCACAATGGTACGCTCTAGGAGCGGCTTTAACTAAGGTTGTATAGCTTAATACTGAGGTTATATGCGATGGTGTGCTCTAGGAGCGGCTTTTTCTGAGGTGGTATCACTTAATACCAGGGGTATGTGTGATGGTGCGCTCTAGGAGTGGCTTTTATGAGGTGGTATCATTTAATATCAGGGGTATGTGCGATGGTCCAATTGTATGATATGGCTATTTTATGTTATGGCTACACGTAAATCATGGTTAGCGATGCATGGGATGTTTGAATAGGCACACAGTTGGAACATGTACTTTTTTTCTCTCCCTTCCGACCTTATTACTCCATCGGGGTGAGTATCTTTCCAAGGTGGGGGGGTTCTTTCCTCTATTACCAACCTGGGGTAGGTGATGACGTACTCTCTTTTGTTATTTTTAAGAAAATCATTGGGTACCCCTAGGGGAAGTTTCTAGGGTTGCATTGCTATATGCTGGTCTGAGTCTGATAGGGTTATAGTTGATTAACCGTGCATTGTGTACTTAGGCCCAAGAACCCTAATCGAGTTCAAGAGCCCGTTTTCCACATTTAATATACTCAAACCTGACTAGATTATATTGTACTACACAGGCTGGTGTATCCCAACCTCGTGCCCCTATACGAACTTGAGTAAGTTCTAGAGACACGCTATTGAGGCTACCAGGGTTTTGGGGTATATGCAGATGTTATGTAGTAAACCCTAATAATTCTAAATTCAAATAATTTTCATTATTTCATCTTTTCAAAAAGAACATAATCCCCAACAGAGTCGCCACTGTGAGCGGGCAGACCTTTCGATGGCAGGACCCTTCCGAGTCGCCGGTTGGATTGGCATGGCCAATGCGGGACTCTCAGGTTTTAGTGTAGGGAGTCGTTGCTAGAAGGCGGGGCTCATTGTATGTGTGAACATACTTGGCATTTCTAACTAGGCAAAGGGGGTCGAGGACTCCCTTGGGGATTAGCCCTTGTTAGATGAGGGAGCTGGGTCCCTATTTTGTATAATATAAGAGTTGCCACTCAGATCAGCTCTTCTAGGAAATTAGTGGTATAGCTTATCCGAATAGCATTCCTATACTTATAGAAGAGAGATTCTGGTTTTGGATGAAATAGTTACTTGTCATTGGAATTTGGATAAATCATATTTTGAAAAATCTCGTTATTTTAATAAGCAAAGATACAAGTTGGAGAGATACAACCTTTGTGGGCCTAGCCCTTAGAGCGTGGGCCTAGCATGACAGGACTAACGCATGATGAAAAGTAATATTCTTGACCCCCAGTTACCTTTTGTTTGCTTCAGGATTACTGGAAGGCCCGGTACTGACTTGAACCGATCTTGTTGCTGGGAATTTCTCCAGGTTCCTGCAAGGGTAAACTCGAGAAGATGGGTAGGGAGACTTCTTGGGTGTTTTGGGAATCTGTGGATAGCTTTTTAGCTAAAAACTATTTCAAGGAGGGGTGTCTATACCTTGGAATAGTTTTGGTATAGGCTTGATATCCTTAGAGGATGAAAATGGTTTGAGAGATTTATAATTTCGGGATTAGAAACTTGATGGTTGGTGATTTTAAATCTTCGCCGTTGTTGGCCGGGGGGCACTTTCCTTTTATAGAAATTTTGAGTGCGTCGATCAACACAAATGGCAGCATGATTGACACAATGGCTGTCAGAATAGCTTCGCGGAGTCATTAGGTCTAGATTCCCTTATGAGCGTCGATTGACTCAACTGGTAGTGTCGTTTGACGCAATTAGGGTGGTAATAGCCTTGCTGAGTCATGTTTGTATGTTTGCTGAGTCATCAGAGAAACTGACACGTTGCAGCATCGATCGTCACTATATGATTCTGTTGATTGATGCAATACTGGGCATGACATGTGTCGATCGACACTGATCTTCAGGGAGTCAGGATCTTGTTTATTCGAAGGGGTTTGTAGTTTGGAATGAAACATTGTCTTTGTCAGTATTGGCTTGCCATCTTCTGAGAAAGGTCTCAGACATCATCGGGCCTAGATGGACTGTGTTCACACCAGGCATGTAGCCCTGTGCTCCATAGCCAGGGGAATGTTGTGCACATGCCGCCGGAGGAGCCTGTCCGTAATGTCCATAGCTAGATGGCCCCATCGGTGGAGGTGCCCTGTAGCCGGCTCTAAGTTGGTCCACCTCTGCGTTTAGTGCCCGAATCCTACCCTGTTAATATTTCTCACACATATGAGCATCCGCCTATACATATTAAGGAAAGGGAAAAGGAGAATAAATAAAATGTGACCGGTCTTACCGCCATCGTGAAGTCATTCCCCAGCATGATATTTTGGAAATCAAAGAGTAGGCGTCCATCCCTTTTGCTATCTTCTCTTAACACTTAACAAGAAGAGCAAATTGCATTAAGCACAAGCTAAGAATATTGGCAAAATGCACAATTAACTCTCGCGAGTCGGGTGGGAAGCCAAAAAAGTCATGTCCACCCTAGTTGAGTCACCCATGCCAAAAGGGGGAAAATAGATGGACAGGTTGGGCTGGTAGATGTGCAACCCCATGGGAACCTGGTAGTCTCGATGCCTTAAGACATAAGAAGTGGCCTCGCCCAACAAATGTGGACCCCTCATCCTTTTGCCCTGCAAAACAAGACAAAATTAACATCTGAAAAAAAAGCATAAAAGGACAGACGTTAAACGGCAGAGGCATACCCCTATGACGCGACCTGATTATCTGCTGGGGATGATGTGATTTCCTTCTAGGTTGTTTGGACCATCTGTTATTGAGATGTGATGGATGAATTTCTTTTTTTGCTTTTTTTCATGTCGCGCTTGGGGAGACAAGCTCAACTTTGTATCAAAAAAAGGCATGGATTGTCTGCTGAAGATAATGTGCACCTGGGTTGCTTGGATTATTTGCCCCTTGGATGATAGTTTTCTTGTGATGAGGTTGTTTGGAGCTTCTATAAGGAATCTACTAGAGACATAATCATTGGTTAATTGAGTACACTTTGGAAAAAAATTTTTTAAGAATGATTATAAAACAATGCTTTTGCTGGAGAGAGATGCCAAATTAGTGGGAAAGTAAATGAAATCCTAGTCGGGAGGAAATATGACTTTGTGGGGGGAGTGTTCATGAAGAAATGTTGATAATTTAGGGAAATCAGCTGTGAAGTAGCCTAACTACGGGGGTAAATGTAGGTTTAGCTGTCTTGATCTAGGGATTAAGCCTTAAGAGAGCATTCTTGAGGAAGAGCAAGGATCACTACTTGATGATTGAAAATATGTTTATTGAAGGTTGATCTGTGGAGATTCGGATATACTGAGAGAATGTACTTAAAATGGCTTTATAGTGTGTGTTGAGTGGTCAAACGTGTTGAAAAGTTTGAACACCTACTAGAGATAGGGCTAACATCATCACCATAGGGGATCATAGTACTGATGTCTTCTAAGGGCAGTACCATGGTCAATGAAATGGGAAATAAATAGCCACCACTTCTCATTCAAATGATAACTTTGCTTTCTCACCCCTTTGTCAAACCCTTTTGCTTGCAACTATCCATTGGCTTGAATTGATGTTAGACTCTGACTTTGATGTATATTGCAGGTGCCTCCAGCCACTGTAGGGTAGCTAGTATGGAACTACTAGTCTTTAAGCAATCTCCTCTTAACTCGTAGGCTTCTGACGGAGGTAAAGTACCTAAACCTGCTCAAGTGAATTTTGTACATGCATGATGTATGGACAAGATATATAAAATGACAAATAATGCATGATGTTTATGATTTATGTAAGTGTTTTTATGTAAGTGTTGCTAACAGAGACAATCGAGGGATGAGCTAGAGCTAAGGATAAGGCTACCTAGGGTGAGGTTATTGAGGCAAGGCTACAGTAGTTGAGGAACCTCTACTTGTGGTGGTTGAGTGATTCCTTTATCTGGTAGGGGTTGTAGAGCCGGAGGAGTCAGATTCAAGTAATTCGTTCTCCATATAGGTCCCAGAGTAGATTAAGATTTTTCTCTTGTCTTTTAGTTTCTTTTTTTACACTCTCTCCTTCTTGAATTTCCAAGCATATCTTTGGTGCGGAAGATGATATGGAGCATCTCTTCGATCTCGAGTCTGTAAGGGATTTCTTGTCACATGCCTCAGATTCGATTGGTTTTAAACTGCATTTGGTGTTCAAGTGATGTCAGAGTGTCCCCAGGATATATACTTAGAAGAATCAATAAAATTCAGGTCATCACATGCTACGCTGGCTGAGTGGACCTGTATACTACAGACTTATATGGAGGATAAAGTAAGTTGGGTTTTCCTCTGATGGAGGATTTCAAACATTTTAATTGATGTATCTTTAAATGGAGTGTAGCCACTTAGACTACAAATAATGACTTTGTAGAAAGCGTGGGCAGATTTAGAGGATCCCTACCTCATTTTGCAAGACTGAGCCGGCTGTCTACCCATCATATTAGCCTAAACTTATAGTAGAGAAGTGGACGAGGTGTCCCTCTTATGCTATGATGAAGAATAATAATGAGAAGATCGTGACAATTAATTAGCTGTGTAAGGGTTGGATAGCGAAGATTCGGAACTTGCCTACTCGGGAGAGTCGACTAAGGGCTAGCATTGACTGGTACCACTATTCAAGATGCTTTCAACCAATTCTTTAATAGACAAAGAAAAGACACGTAGCTTGATGATGTTTGATGTTCTTGCTCATGCTAGACTTTCAATATGATATTTCCTTTTTTAGTTCTAATTTTTGCATAGGGAGATGTAGTGTGCTCTCGACCTATCAAACTGCATATGTCCTAACTTTTTGCTAGACTGCACTTTCGAGTTTTCAATCCAGGGGAATTTTATCAGGCTTTTGCATAGACCTAAATTTTTTTCAGTCTATCAGATATTTTGCCTTTTTGGAAATATTTCTTTCTTTTCTTTTTTTAGTCAAAGCATGGAATAAGAATAAGGCATAGGTGGAAGATGAAACATAAACTAACTTGTGAGTCAAACACTTTCACGACAAAATGCATTCGTTATAACATACATATAAGTATTTAGCAAAAATGAAACTTTCATTGAATGAATTTAACTTGGTTACAACTTTTGGTAATGATTATAATTAAAATGTCTCCCATTACTAACTACCCAGTTACAGTTTTATAGCTAGTGGCTCTCAATTATTTTTTTAGTCTTTATATTTGCTCGAACCCCTCACATATGTTCGACAGACTTTATTTGTGCCTTAACTATTGCTCGACCCGCCCTTTTCGGGTTTTTGAATCGACAGGCTGCCCTAGTTTTTGCCCAATCCGCCCTTTTAGGGTTTCAAAGTGGGGGCTTCATTCTTCATATTTGTCATTTTTTACACATTGTAGCGCTTGAGCTTGTCTTAATTTACCGGTTTCATGAACTCATTGCCATTCATGTCCATGATCTTGATGGCTCCTTCTCCTAGATCTTCTTGATTACATAGGGTCCTTCCTAATTTGATCATAATTTGCCCCTAAAATTTATATGTGACAACCATCTTGGAGGGTATGTGTATACTACAGAGAAAAAATTTAGTATTCAATGGATTTAGCCATTTTCTCGGCGGTAATATTGCGGTAGTATTTGGCCTTAACCCACTTTGAGAAGTAACCTATCACCACTACTATGTATCGATGATCATTTGTATATGATGGTTGAATCTCACTTATTGTATCTATCCCCAATGCCAAGAATGGCTAAGGAGTAGACAAATTTTGGAGTTCTATAGGTGGTAGGTGTGGGATTTTTCCTTGTATTAGACATTCGTGGAACTTCTTCACTTTTTCTACCCTATAAGCTACCATTGTTGTCCAGAAATAACCTCGTCTATAAACCTTCTTAGCTAAAGCTAGCCCATTCATGTGGGACCCATAGTTTCATAAATGTAGCTTCCTCTTGACTTGGGTAGCTTCTTCTTTAGGAAAGAATCTAAGGAGTAACTCGTTGCTAGCTCTTTTTGAAAAAGATTCCATCAACTAATCACAACTGAATGGATAATCTTCTTAAAATGGGGCGGTCAGACTGGGATTCCACTTCAAGATACTGACTATTCTTTCAAGAACTGAGCTATGTCCATGTACCATAGATCTTTTGAAATCTTTCCTACTATCATAACCTCTTTGCTAAAGAAACGAGTTTGCGAGGATTGCATAATTAATGGCTTCATCAGTCTCTCTTAAGGATTTTCCCACATGGAAGCCAATGTTTCCAAAGAATCTACCATTTGGTTCTCTTCTCTAGGCATGTGCTGAAATAATAATTGGCGGAACTTTGTCGATCAAACCTAAAATGCTTCAAGGTAAAGACAAACCAATTCTTCTTTGATTTCCCAATCTCGTACTACTTGGCGGATTGCTAGAGCAGAATCCTCCACTTCTAGCATGTCGGCTGCCCCCACTTTGAGGAGAGCTGCTAACCCAAACAAAAGCTTTATATTCTGCCCCATTGTTGGTGACTGAGAATTCTAAGTGCTTGGACATCAGAATTATCTCGTTATTGGGAGTGACGATGACAATACCAAGTTAGGTGCCTAATCTGTTGACTACTCCATGAACATACACGATCCATTTGGGCTTTGCATCTTCTACTATGGCTAAGTGTGTTAGATATGATGTATGCCCTTAAGGCAATTAGGGCGGTATATATTAAATTATGTAATGGTACGATTAATTCATTTTACTAATAAACACATTTAATCTTTTGTTTATATTAGTGTGTCCATATATATTATGACTGGTTAAAATATATTCATTGATATCTGTATACAAAAGTCCTTGACGTATATCATAGCATGAACTGAGAGAAATTATAGTTCGACTGTTTAGTGAGACCTCCTTCATATGCAGTTATGATTATGTCTAAATTATCCCTAGTCATAGTTTCATCAAGAAAGGATATTGATGAGGTAGTAAGACTAGCATGTGGTCAAATTTCTTGGAAATGGTCCAAGCAGTCAACCTTCTAAGACTAAAGGTGGTGCGTCAAGTTTGACACATGGATATATCTGGAAGATAGATTGGAGACCGCAATAAGATAAACACTTGGTAAATATATCATAGTGTTAGTGTTTATCTTTATGCAGTAGCTTTGTGAATATCCTCATACTTGAGATACTAGTTACCTTGTGTGGTACTATCGCTATACTTTGAGTCAGTCCTATGCACTCATTAATTTAGGTTGTCATGGGTGATTATATGTATAGTGATGACAACACGTTGGTAAGCTATGTAGTCAGAAAGAATCCATCACTTCAGATATATTAAGGAGTTGTACCTGGGCACTTGTTAAAGTGATGTTGCCATAAACCTCTTATCAGAGTATGTGATATATAGAACTAGTTTCTAGTCAAACACATTATGGTAGAAACCAATATACTTCAATAACAAGTAAATAAATGGGATAGCTTGGAACAACCTCACTATTAATGGGTTAACACATTAACCAAGCCCAACAAATCAGATGGTACTAATATTAAAGAATGGAAGGAGTTAATTGCATTGGGCAACTATTGCATTAACCAGGATTATGTCATAAGCATAAATGATGTTCCAATTATTTGGGGAATGGTGGACCCTTGCTAGAGGCGTACTATAGTCATTTAAGGTAATCGAGTTCTATAAACTCGAGCTAATAGTTCCTATAGAACAAGGATTGGTCAAACCTTAACAGCTCAATACTTCGAAATCCTATAAGGTCACACACATTGGACTTTCATCGGACTGAGTAAAGAATAAATAGACTTAGTCTATTACGAGAATATTAAATGTGGAATAGTTAGACTATTACCTGGTTAGACATGAGAATTTATTTTGACTGGTAACTAATTTTATTAGTGTCATAAATAAATATAATTGTTGATTAAATGATTAGATCAATTTTGGTTGAGCCAGGTTGACCGGAAACTAATTTTATTAAGATCATAAATAAATTAAAGTGTTGATTTAAAATGATTATATCATTTTCTAGCTAAGCCAGGAATTTATTTTGACTGGTAACTAATTTTTTAGGGTCATAAATAAATTAAAAGAAAGGAGGATTAAAAAGGGATTTTTTCCACGGACTTTGAATTTATTCATGTGGTCTAAGTATGCTAAAAGGCCAGCCCATGGGGGCTTGTCGCAAGCTGGGCTTGCAAACAAGGCAAGCCCATTAGGGCTTGCCATGGGCTGACTTGGGTGGCAAAGCATGTGCTTGCCGCCCAAGCTTAGGGGTGGGATGGGAATCCCATCCCACATTAATGAGGGGAGCTCTCCCGTCTCCCTATAAAAGGAGCCCTCCTCCTCCTACGTTCTACACACCAACATTTCTTCTCTCGTCTCTCTAGTTTTATTTTGAGATTCTTCAAATAGTTTTCTCAATTAACTATAGAGAGATTTCTTTAAGAAGCTTGACATTATTCAAGGACCTCTAGTTAATATTTCGGGTGGGCTTTTGGAGTGGTCTAGTGGCTACTCAAAGCTCTACAGTTCTTCCTCTCGGGGTAGGTTTCAGTTGGTTGGGTTTGTATGGATACTCATAAAGGCTATCCTACACTTGGAGACTTGTGCAAGGAGGTTCTGCAAAAGCACACTTCAAATTGTAAGTTCTCTACTTCTCTTTTAATTATTAGGTCTTTTTCTTTAAGCGTTTTTAGACTTAATAATTATTATGCTTAGGTTGTGTTGCATGCTTAGTTTATTTTATGCTTAGATTATAACTTAGAGTTATAACAAGGTTAGTATACAATATATTTATTATAGGATATAATTTAGAATTTGGTAAACCTAGCCTACGCATGCTAACCTAGGTAGAGAATTTATTTAGTTAAGGCTTTTATTAATTTATATGCATATGATAGGAGTTCTTAAGGATAAGGGACAAAATTTTGAATTTCTACCATGCCTATTATGCATGTTCAAAGTGACTGTCAGTCCCCAAAAGTGGTATCAAAGTCTGCCTATTTAGTGCATAATTAAGTTAGAAGCGAACTAAATTTTATTTTCTATATGAAATGATTTAAAGTTTATTAAATTGTTTGGAGCAATAGATGAACTTAGGCTTTCATTTCAAGGTTAGAAATAAATATGGATAATTTCGAATAAGCCTCCTGAACTTACTCAAAATTATCAAAGACTCAATAAATTATATAAGTTATGTGGATTATACATGCTTTCAATTTACATGAATTGAGAGAACAAAATTTATTAGTCCAAGAGGGTCCATGGTCTTCGAGTTTGTGGCTTTGTTTGTTTTGGCAAGGATTGGACTTGGTGTCTACTTCTCATACGGCACCTCTCCTACCTGTGAATCTATATCAGTGCAGCTTGTATTGACCAAGAAGGGATTAATAATGGACTGATTTATTTCTTGTATATAAGATGGTGCTTATATATGTTTCTATAACAAAGTAAAAATTAAATTATTCAATAAAAGCTTAAAGAAAAGGCAATATATGTGCAATAAATAAAAATGTTATTATTTTGCATATAATCTAGGTTGATGGTATAATAATAATATAGAGCTTGAACCCACCTAATGTTAGACCTTATAAATTAATTCTAAAAGTCCTTGAATTAATATAAAATATTATAAATATGTCCATCTAATAAATCCTAGATTGGGTGAGACGTCTAACACCAATAAAAGCACAAAGCAAACATATTAAGGAAAGTTATAGTCTTTCTTACTCAAATTTATAATACGGTCCTTTTCGACTATAAAAGTGTTGTGCAAAGCATTCCTTTTCGTCTACATCGATCGGTTATAGATGTTGAGATAGGGTCTGCCTTAACGAAACTGGGGTATTCCACCATAAAGTTGGGGGCTAGCCGCATAACTGTGACACGTTCAAGGAGATGCTAATATAAGAGCACACATCCGTTGAAGTTAGCGAACTTGTACAAATCAGCAATTGCATGCAATGCAAATGGAATGGGATCCCAACTATAACTTACTAATATGGCTTGACTCATAACATTGGGGGTCATGTTAGACTAGTTGTAGATGCTGCCTACTTGGAAATTTATCTAGGCTAGACTTGCCGAATTTGAGAATGAGCTATTGTAAATTTTGAAAAATGGTAGGATAAATGTATTTAATTAGAAGTCCTTATATTAAATACATGTATTATATACTAAAGTCTGAACAATTTTTCTTTTATTACATCTTGGTTGAAATATTTAATTGTTATACAAACATTCACATTGATGACTAATTTTAATTGGCTCTAGCTTCACGGGTTTGTTTAGAAATGTGAGGATAATCCTCAAAGCCTTTCGGTTGGCATGTATATTGTACAAGCCTGAATCTAAACAACATAATGCAAGCAATTCTGCTTAAAATAGATATGCATGAAATACATAAGGGAAACTAGGATACAATACCTTGGAGGTTGTTAACATCCCTATTACCTGATGTAAGTAGCTGGCAGGAGACAAGGATAAACATCAATTCAGATGTTAG
This sequence comes from Euphorbia pulcherrima, assembly GCA_947683365.1. Lineage (NCBI taxonomy): Eukaryota > Viridiplantae > Streptophyta > Magnoliopsida > Malpighiales > Euphorbiaceae > Euphorbia > Euphorbia pulcherrima. The sequence goes on along the minus strand of CANTUS010000004.1, from coordinate 60,086,219 downwards.
GATCCATGTTACCTTAGCTACAAGGGCATCATAAAATCGTGGATTTGAAAGTCTATATCTTTACATCTTAGAGAAAGGATTTCCTATGGTGGAAGATTTGAACCAAAATATTTTTGATGGAAAATTGGTGGACCAATTAGTCAAAAATTTAATTGGTTCATATTTCAAAGAAGTAAAAGGACACATGTTGTCTAAGCTTGAAGCAAAATAGAGCAAAGTGAAGAGAAAAGTAAAAGGAATACTGAAAATTTTGTCTTGGAGACAAAATGATTGTTTTCAATGTGAAATATTGGAAACAAGATCTTCATTTCAATATGGGGTATTGGAAATAAGATCAAAATGACTAAAATCTCATAGCATGAGAAGAGGAGGCCTGAACCTTCCAGTTCAAGATGTTTGACATTGAGAAATTCTACATCTTAAAGGAATGCTAAATTGATATGGAATACCTAATGAGAATCACATATCCGTAGGAAGGTATACATATTAATGAGAAGTAAAGGTTTGGCAAGAGGAGAGTTGTACCTACAGAAAATCATTAAAGCTTATTGGCTGCTATTAGTATAGGAACTTAAAATATCCATTTGACTAAATTTGTAATCTTACGAAATGGTATTCAATTGTCATTATAAAATATTATTTCATGCTTCATAGAAGATGGAATTTTATTCCAATTTGAGAAAAGGTATTATCAAAGTTGTGAAAGATATTTTATCGTAATATGACAAATGATATTTCATAATTACAAAAACCATATTCTCAATTCAAATGATGCTAAAAGGAAATCAGATAATGAGAAATCTTTCTACTTATGGCATTATCGTTTAGGCCATATAAATAAAGATCGCTTAACCAAGTCATATAGGCATGGAGACTTGACGTAGAGTCTTATGGTGATTGTGACCCTTGTTTAAGAGGAAAAATGACAAAGTTACCCTTTAAAGGAAAGGATGAACAAGCCACGAGTACATTGGAGCTTATACATAAAGATGTATGTGGTCTAATGAGTGTTAAGGCACTAGGCCGATACTCCTACTTTATAACCTTCATCGATGATTATTCATGATAGAGTTATCTGTACTTAATGAAGCACAAATCTAAAAGTTCTAAAAAGTTCAAGATATTTAGAAATCAAGTAGAGAAACAAATTGAGAAAAGTATTAAAGCACTTTGATTTGATCAAGGTGGAGAACAATTAAGTCAAGAGTTTCAGGGTTATATAAAAGAAAAAAATGGGATAGTTCCCTGGTGGACCCCTCCTTATACACCCCAACACAATAGAGTGTCTGAAAGGAGAATTAGGACTTTATTAGATATGGTTTGGTCCATGCTGAGCCAAGCAAACCTCAATAAATCCTTTTAGGGATATGCACTAAAGAGTGCAGCTTGTGTTTTAAATAGAGTACCCTCTAAATAAGTTGATTTTATGCCTACGAAAGATTGTGTAATAATAGGCCATCTGTAAGTCACCTAAGAGTATGGGGTTGTCCTGCCGTGGTAAAGAGGGTAGCATCAGATAAGCTGGACGCTAAATCTAACAAGTGTCTATTCATTGGATACCCAAAGGAAACTATTGGATATTTATTTTACTAACTCAAAGCACAAAAGGTATTTGTGTCTCGGAGTGCTCATTTTTGGAAAAGGAACACTTACTTGCAAAAGTCAGTGGGTGCAATCTTGAGCTGGAAGTTCAAGAGGAAGAAACATACAATCACCTAATTGACCTCGTTCTAGATACACAAGAAGGTGTGATCTAAGAACAACTTGTTGAAACACAATCATTGCGAAGATCAAGTCATGTTCATAAAGGTCCCCGAAAGATATGGTTTTATCATCATGGATAATAAGGAACTTTATCTCAGGGAGGATGATGAACTAAGAACCTATGATGAAGTAATGAAGAGCTCAGATTATGATAAATGGCTTAAAGCTATAAAATCAGAAATGGATTCTATGTATGAAAACCATGTTTCGATTTCGGTCAAGGCAATGGAAGAGGTTATACCTATCGGGTGCAAATGGGTCTTCAAGAAGAAGACTAACATGGACAGTAATGTGATTACTATAAGGCAAGGTTGGTTGTAAAAGGTTATAGTTAATATGAAGGTATTGACTATGATAAAACTTTCTCACCGGTAGCCATGCTTGAATCCATAAGAATACTCCTCTCCATTGCCACTCTTATGATTATAAGATTGGACAGATGGATGATAAAACAACATTCCTGAATGGGGATTTGAACCAAGATATGTATATGACACAACCCGAGGGTTTTACATCTCAAAACGGCTCAAAGGTATACAAACTGCAAAGGTCTATTTATGGACTTAAGCAAGTATCCGGGAGTTGGAATATTAGATTTTATCAAACAATTCGTGAACTAGATTTCTGTCCAAACATTAATGAGCCCTGTGTTTACAAGAATGTTAGTGGGAGTGCAGTCATTTTTTTAGTATTATATGTCGGTGACATTCTACTAATAGGAAACAACATTTCTCTTCTTCAAAGTGTTAGAATATGGTTGTCTAGAAAGTTCTCCATGAAAGGCCTTGGAGAAGTAGCATTTATAATAGGTATAAAAATCTATAGAGATAGACCCAAGAAGCTATTAGGTTTTTCTCAAAGTACATATATAGACAAGGTTTTGAATAGGTTCAACCTTGAGCATTTTAAGAAAGGTTATCTCCCGATGATAATGGGGATTAACCTATCTAAGGTTGAGTGTTCGAAGACAGCTCAGGAAAGAATGTGCATGATGGATATACCCTATGCATTCACAATAGGTTCCATCATGTATGCTATGATATGTACTAGGGCATATGTCTGTCAAGCTTTGAGCTTTACGAGTAGGTATCAATCAGATCCAGGTGAAAAGCATAGGATGGCCGTCAAGGCAATTTTGAGTACTTAAGAAGGACTAAAGATGAGTTCGTGATATATGGAGATGGTGACCTCACAATCAGAGGTTACATAGATGTGAGTTTCCATTCTGACATGGATGACTATAAGTCTCAGTTAGGTTTTGCGTATGTATTAAATGGAGGGATAGTATGCTAGAAGGGTTCTAAGCGAGAAACTACTGCTAATTCAACCACAAAATCTGAGTACATTGCTGCCTGTAAAGCAGTAAAAGAAGCTGTCTGGTCGGAGGGATTTATTGGTGAGCTCAGTGTGGTGCCTGAGATTATTGATCCAATTACTTTTTATTGTGACAACAATGGTGCTATAGCTCAGGAAAAAGGACCACGGTCTCACAAAAAAAATAGACATGTATCCAGAAAGTATCATATAATTAGAGAGATTGTTAATATTACGATGATAAGATTAGAATATGTCCCCACTGATCAGAACCTTGCGGATGGTCTAACAAACCCATTGACGCAAGTCAAACATGACCAACATGTGAAAGCATATGTATTAAAACATATGGCTAACTGGCCTTAGTGCAAGTAGGAGTTTATTAGATATGACATATGCCCTTAAGACAATTAGGGCGATATATCATAAATAATGTAAATGGTACGAATAATTCATTTTATTTATAAAGGCATTAATCTTTTGTTTGTATCAGTGTGTCCATATATATTATGACTGGTTAAAATATATTCATTGATATCTATATACAAAAGTCCTTGACATATATCATAGCATGAAGAGAGAGAAATTATAGTTGGACTGTCTTTAGTGAGACCTCCTTCAGGTGCAATTATGATTATGTCTAAACTATCCCTAGTTATAGTTTCATCAATAAAGGATACTGATGAGGCAGTAAGACTAGGTGTGGTCAACTTTCTTGGAAAGGGTCCAACCAGTCAACCTGCTAAGACTGAATGTGGTACCTTAAGTTTGACACATGGACATATCTGGAAGATAGATTGGAGACCGCAATAAGATAAACACTTGGTAAATATATTATAGTGTTAGTGTTTATCTTTATGCAATAGCTTTGTGAATATCTTCATACTTGAGATACTAGTTACCTTCTGTGGTACTATCGCTACTTTGGGTCATTCATATGCACTTATTAATTTAGGGTGTCATGGATGATTATAGGTATAGAGATGACATCACGATGGTAAGCTATGTAGTCGGAAAGAATCCATCGCTTTGGATATATTAGGGCGTTGTACCTGGCCATTTATTGAAGTGATGATTGCTATAAACCTCTGATTAGAGTATGTGATTGACAGAAATAGTTTCTAGTCCAACACATTATGGTAGACAGCAATATACTTCGGTAACAATTAAATTACTGGAATAGCTTGGAGCAAACTCGCTATTAGTGGGTTAACACTTTAACCGAGCCCAACAACCCAGACGGTACTAATATTAAAGAATGGAAGGAGTTCATCGCATTGGACAACTATTGCATTAACTAGGATTAAGTCATAAGAACAAATGATGTTCTGAGTAATGGAGGATGGTGGACCCTTGCTAGAGGCTTACTACAGTCGTTTAAGGTAATCGAGTTCTATTCACGGTCTAGAAGCTTAAGCCAATAGTTCCTATAGAACAAGGAATGGTCAAACCTTAACAGCTCAATACTTCGGGATCCTATAAGGTCACACACATTGGACTTTCATCGGACTTAGTAAAGAATTATTAGACTTAGTCTATTACGAGAATATTGAATGTGGAATCATTAGACTATTACATTGTTAGACCAGAGAATTTATTTTGACCGGTAACTAATTTTATTAGGGTTATAAATAAATTAAAGTGATGATTCAATTATTAGAACATTTTTTGGCTAAGCCAGAAATTTATTTTGACCGGCAACTAATTTTCTTAGGGTCATAAATAAATTAAAGTGTTGATGAAAAAGATTAGATGATTTTCTGGTTAAGCCAGGAATTTATTTTGATCGACAACTAATTTTATTAGGGTCATAAATGAATTTAAAAATAGGAAGATTAAAATGGGATTTTTACCATGACCTATGAATTTATTCATATGGTCCAAGTATTCTAAAAGGTCAGCCCATGGAGGCTTCCGGCGTGGGCCACAAGCACAAGCTTGCGGATAAGGCAAGCCCATTAGGGCCTTGCGCTGACTTGGGTGGCAACGCATGTGCTTGTCGCCCAAGCTTAAGGATGGGATGAGAATTTTCCCATCCCACATTAATGAGGGGAGCTCTCCTCTCTCCCTATAAAAGGAGCCCTACTCCTCCTTATTTCAACACACCAACATTTCTTCTCTCTTCTCTCTAGTTTTGTTTTTAGATTTTTCAAATAGTTTTCTCAACTAACTAAGAGTGATTTATTTGAGGAGCTTGAATTTATTGAGGCACCTCCACTTAATATTTCAGGTGGGCTTTTGTTGTGGACTAGTAGCTACTGAAACCTCTGCAATTCTTCCTCTTGGGGAGGTTTCAGTTGGTAGGATTCATGTGGATACTCGTAGAGGCTATCCTACACTTAGAGGGTTGTGCAAGGAAGTTTTGCTTAAGCACATTTTAATTGGTAAGTTCTCTACTTCTCTTTTAATTATTAGGTCTTTTTCTTTAAGCATTTTTAGACTTAATAATTATTATGCTTAGGTTGTTTTGCATGCTTAGTTTATTTTATGCTTAGACTATAACTTAGAGTTATAACATGCTTAGTATAAAATATATTTATGCTAGGATATAATTTAGAATTTGGTAAGCATAGCCTATGCATGCTAACCTAGGTAGAGAATTTATTTAGTTAAGTCTTTAATTAATTTATATTCAACTGATAGGAGTTCCTAGGGACAAGGGAAAAAATTTTGAATTTCCGCCATGCAAGTTATGCATATTCAAAGTGACTATCAGTTCCCAAAAAACTGTTAATTTAGGAACTCCAAATTTTGCTTGACAGGGTTGAACTTAAGATCGGTCAAAATTTGATGTTTGACTATCTCACAATCAACTGCGGGCATATCTTCGTAGGACCAAGAGAATGCTACCATGTGTTTTTTCTTAAAGGATTTTCATGATTTCATTTTTTACTCTATGGGAGACAAGTCATTTGAAATATATCAAATTTTAGAATTTCAGTTGAACTCAGGTCAATTTCAGGCATAGAAGTATCATGTATACTAAAGACATTATATGATGATCAAATAAATGCGAAGTGCCGTTAGGCAAGACATCAAGCAAGTAAGCAAAATGATTCATTTTATTGATAAATTGGCCTTATATGCCTTATTGTTCACAACAAAAACATCAGAAACTTAAATGAGAAAATCATCATCTTCTTCAATAGGAAACGGGAGATTAGCGGAAGCGGAGATGATCAAATCAACTATCTCATCCTCAAGCCTATTTTCTTCTTCTTTGGTGAGTTTTCTCCTGGGTTTTCCTGTATTATTCATCCATTTTATAAACTTGGTGATGGCTTCCTTGTCAGAGAGGTGAGGTTCAAAGGACGGTCCACTAGCCATAAGGGAAGCAAGATCCTTGGTGATGTAACTTGCATTGGGGCCTTTCTCCATCTCAACATCAAACTCAGTAGGAAAATCTTCTTGAACCAAGTCACTAACTCGTACAACTTCCTCAATAGACTTGGCGTGAATGATTTTACAAAGAACAAAATTAGAGGAGAGACTAGAGTTGATGATAAGGATTGCTTCCTCTACCACCTTCTTATCCATTAAATACTGAACGATGTAGGCTTTAGAAGCGTCTACCACAACCAAGTTCACCAACTTCTCGATCTAAGGCAAAGGGTTGTCCATGGTGCTAGGTAACAATGGGGGCTCTTTGATCTTCCCTTCTTTGATGAGACCCTTTATAGCATTCAAGAGAGCCTTGCAATTTCTTGTATGGTGGCCAAGTGTCACGTGGTAGCTACAAAAGTTGGGGAGATCTTTGGGTTTGGGAGAAATATATGGAACCAAGTTGTCGAGCAGCTTAACCTTTCTTAACTTGCCAAAAAGAAAGGATAGAGAACCTTTCCAAGGGGAAATACCATTTTCTCCTTGAGTTGACTGGACTATTGCTGTATCAATGTTAATTGAGGAGGTTGTTTGAGCTAGTTTAGCCTTAGGTACAGCCGGTGCAGTTATGGATGCTTCAGTTGTTTTCTTATACCCAAAAGAATAAGACTTAGTTGAGGTGTTGGTGTCCCTTTGGTTCTTCATAGTGGTCTTCCTCTCTATCTTCTTAGCCTTCTCACATACATCAGTATAGCTCTCACATTTTTCCTAGGCCATATGATCTTGGTACCATGGCAAAGCTCAATCTATTATCTTCACAATCATCTTAGATAAGCTAGACTTACGACCCATCAAAGCTTGAGTGGACATCCAATGTTCATAATAAGATAAAAAAGTATCCCCCTCTTTCTGCTTGATTTGCTCTAAATTCTGAATGGTGGTTTTCAATTTGGAATTGAATTCATAGTGCTCCTTGGAGGACTTGGAGAGCTTGTCCTAATTCGGCGAACATCATCTGGTTGATTGGCAAACCACTCGGCTGCTGATCCAGTTAAAGTGCAAGAGAACATCTTAGCTAGCTGACTATTAGATAACCCCTTCATTCTCATTACATTCTCATAATTCTCCACATGAACTAAAGGCAGGTCGGTTCCCTTGTAAGGAGGAAGGGAAGGCATGCTAAAATTGGGTGGTAATAACTCAACTCCATCTACAACTGAGGTATTGCATGCATCCTCTTCCATAGAAAGTAACTGCTTAAGTACGTCATAGATCTCAATAGATTCACCACTAGTCTTAGGGCCACCATTTTGATCATCTTTCTCAAGCTTTTTCTTGACCCCTTTCTCAATTTCATTCCCAGGACTCTTCCCTAAACCTTTATCGGTTGGCTCTTTCAAGGCATCTTTCACTAACGGCTGAACCTGATCATTAATGGTATTCTTGAACTGATTTGATTTGAGGAAGTTGATAAAAGCAGCATTAATCTCTCACACAAGCACCTTGGTACCTAAAGGAAAAGCCATTTTGATGATCTAGGAGGAGCTCGGACTAAACATGGAGCTAAGTTGCTCGAACTGCTCAAAACTGACTTAGGCCTCAAATTCGAAATTGAGGTTGAAGTGATTTCACCCCCTTGACAAGAGAATTCAAAAGTGTGGATTAGATGATCATCACCCTTCTTCTAAGATGAGATAGAACCACGGTCCGATTATTCCATGCATGGGTTAAGGCATGGATGCGGGGACAATGTGAGCAATTGGGTTTATATTTTGGGTGCATGCATGCGAATATGGCTGCAAGCTATGTGGTTTGTGTTGGGAACAAACAGTCACTTTGAACATGCATAATAGGCATAGCGGAAAATCAAAATTTTGTCCCTCATCCCTAGGAACTCCTATTAGTTGCATATTAAATAAATCCTTAACTAAATAATTCTCTACCTAGGTTATCATGCATAGGCTAGGCATACCACAATTCTACATTATATCCTAGCATAAATATTTTATACCAAGCATGTTATAACTCTAAGCTATAACCTAAGCATAAATTAAACTAAGCATGCAAAACAACCTAAGGATAATTATTAAGTCTAAAAATGCTTAAAGAAAAAGACCGAATAATTAAAAGAGAAAGAAATGAAACTTACCAGTTGAAGCGTGCTGTAGCAGAGACTTCTTGCACAATCCTCCAAGCGTAGGATAGCCTCTATGAGTATCCACATGAACCCCATCAACCAAAACCTCCCCAAGAGGAAGAACTGCAGAGCTTTGAGTAGCTACTAGACCACTCCAAAAGCCCACCAAAAAATATAAACTAGAGGTCCCCAAATTAAAATATAATTTGGGATCCTTAAATTATGATCCGTGAGGATCAATAAGTTCTTCTTTGATGGCTTGAGAATCCTCATTGAAGACTCTCGAACAATGCCACAAAGACGTGAACTTAAAGTGTGAATAGAAAGGAGGAAGGAGAAGCCTATTTATAGGTTTGTGAAAGCAAAATGCTTCTCCATTTTTCCAATGTGGGATAAGGAAAATCCCTTAATTCTCCTTTCTTTTAATTTATTAATGACCCTAATAAAATTAGCTACCGGTCAAAATAAATCCCTGGCTTAACCAAAAAATGATCTAATCATTTTAATCAACATTTTAATTTATTTTATGACCCTAATAAAATTAGTTAGTGGTCAAAATAAATTCCTGGCTTAACCAAAAAATGATTTAATCATTTTAATCAACACTTTAATTTATTTGTGACCCTAATAAAATTAGTTACCGGTCAAAATAAATTACTGGTCTAACCAAATAATAATCGAATTATTATTATATTATATTTTTGTAATAGAATAAATCTATTATTTCTTTACTCAGTCCGATAAAGGTCCAATGCGTGTGACCTTATAGGATCCCAAAGTATTGAGCTGTTAAGGCTTAACCAATTCTTGTTCTGTAGGAACTATTGGCTCGAGTTTCTAGACCATGAACGAAACTCGATTACCTTAAATGACTGTAGTATGCCACTAGCAAGGGTCTGCCATCCCCTATTACTCAGAACGTCATTTGTGCCTATGACTAAATCCTGGTTATTGCAATAGTTGCCCAATGCGATGAACTCCTTCCATTCTTTAATATTAGTACCATCTGGTTTGTAGGGTTCGGTTTAAGTGTTAACCCACTAATACTGAGGTTGCTCCAAACTATCCTAGTTATTTACTTTTTTAATAGAAGTATAATGCTTTTTACCATAATGTGTTTGACTAGAAACTATTTCTATCAAACACACACTCTGATCAGAGGTTTATAGGAATCATCACTTCAACAAGTGGCCAGGTACAACTCCTTAATATATCCGGAGTGATGGATTCTTTCTGACTACATAGCTTACCAACTTGCTATCATCACTATACCCGTAATCACTCGTGACACCTGAAATTAATGAGTGTATAGGATTGACCCAAATTATAGCGATAGTACCACACAAGGTAACTAGTATCTCAAGTACGAAGATATTGGCAAAGCTACTGCTTAAAGATATACACTAACACAATGATATCTATACCAAGTGTTTATCTTATTGCAGTCTCCAATATATCTACCAGATATATCCATGTGTCAATCTTAAGGAACCACCTTCAGTTATAGGAGATTAACTACTTGGACCCATTCCAAGAAAGTTGACCACATGCTAGTCTAGCTGCTTCATCAATATCCTTTCTTGATGAAACTATGATTGGGGATAGTTTAGATATAATCATGATTCCACATGAAACAGATCTCTCCAAGCATAGTCCAACTATAATGTCCCTGACTTCATGCTATGATATGCCAAGGACTTTTGTATACATATATCAATGAATATATTTTAACTGGTCATAATATATTTATAAACACATCGATATAAACAAAAGATTAAATGCCTTTATTAATTAAACAAATTATTTGTACCATTATATAATTAAGATATATCGCCCTAATTGCTTTAATGGTAGACATCATATCTAATAAACTCCCACTTGCACTAAGGGCAATTATCCATATGTCTTAATCCATATGATTTTAACATGCTGGTCATGTTTGACTTGAGTTAATGGCTTTGTCAGACCATCCGTGAGGATCTGATCAGTGGGTGCATATTCTATTCTTATCATCTTAGCATCAACAATCTCTCTAATTATATGATACTTTTTGGATACATGTCTATTTTTTTGGTGAGACCGTAGTTCCTTTGCCTAAGCTATAGCACCATTGTTATCGCAATACAAAGTAATTAGATCAAAAATCTCAGGCACCATATCGAGATCACCAATAAATCCCTTTAACTAGACAACTTCTTTTGCCGCTTCACATTAGCAATGTATTTCGATTCTGTGTTTGAATCAGCAGTAGTTTCTTGCTTTGAACTTTTCCAGCATACCGCCCCTCCATTTAACACATACATAAAACTTGACTGGGACTTAAAGTCATCCTTGTCAGATTGAAACGCGCATCTGTGTAACCTCTAACTATGAGATTACCATCTCCATATATCAAGAACTCATCTTTAGTCCTTCTCAAGTACTTAAGAATGGTCTTGATGACCATCCAGTGCTTTTCACCTAGATTCGATTGATATCTACTCATAAATCTTAAAGCTTGAGAGACATCTGGCCCAGTACATATCATAGCATACATGATGGATCCTATTGCAGATGCATAAGGTATATCCTTCATGCGCATTATTTCCTAAGCTGTCTGCGGACACTCAACCTTAGATAAGTTAATCCCCTTTGTCATCAGGAGATAACCTTTCTTCGAATGCTCAAGGTTGAAACCATTCGATACCTTGTCTATATACGTACTTTGAGAAAGATCTAACAGCCTCTTAGATTTATCACTACAGATCTTTATATCTAGTATAAATGATGCTTCACTAAGGTCTTTCATAGAGAAGTTTCCTGACAACCATACCTTAACATTTTGAAGAAGAGAAATGTTGTTTCCTATTAGTAAAATGTCATCGACATATAATATACTAAGAAAACAATTGCACTCCCACTAACCTTCTCGTAAACACAAGGCTCATTAATATTTAGACAGAAATCTAGTTCACGTATTGTCATATCAAACCTTATATTCCAAATCCTGGATGCCTGCTTAAGACCATCAATAGACCTTTGCAATTTGCATACCTTTAAGAGATTCTTAGATGTAAAACCCTCAAGCTGTGTCATATACACATCCCGGTCCAAAATCTTCATTCAGGAATGCTATTTTAACATCCATCTACCAGATCTCATAATTGTAATGAGCACCAATGGCGATGAGTATCCTTATGGATTTAAGCATGGCTACCGGTGAGAAAGTTTCATCACAGTCAATACCTTTACGTTGACTATAACCTTTTACAACTAACCTTGCCTTCTACTGTTAGCAAAGGTCCATCCCGGCCCAATGAGGAATAATGCCTATTTCATTCAGCAATCAGATAAATGAGTCAAAAAGAACCTAATTGTCATCCAAAATTTGAAATTAAAAAATCAACATTCTAGGAAAGCTCCGATTTAGCATTTTCTAATGAAAAATCAAAAAGTCAAAATTTGGTCAAACATAAGTAATCCTCCCGCCGGGTAATTTCCTATCTACAGTAAAAAAAACAAATCTTATCGACATCTAGCAAGATTTTACGGGATCTGATGTAAAATCTTGTAAGATAGGTAGTTAGCCCTCCGGCTAATTACCTCCGTATTATAAATACGGGGTGCCCCCCTCATTTCAACAGGGAGAGACGCAAATTTTGTAAAATCCCAAAGTACCTTTGTTTCCTTTGTCAGTTCCAGGAGTCCCCAAAGCCCCAAAACTCTGTCAAAAAACTTCCAAATTCGAGCTTTATCACCGACATTCGGTATAAGCTCAGTTTTTGATCTTTTTAGATCAGGATCCCGCAGTGATCTTCGGCCTGAAAATGACTTAAACTTTATATTTTTTTTCCAAAATAATGCAAGATTATAATCATAACTTGGCTTAAATCTATTTTCCAATCGAATCACACTCTCTAATAACTTCAGTCCTGTACCGGCTCTCAAGTCATCGTGGACAGACAAGAAGGTAAACTGAGGGTAATTGGCTCTAAGCCCTACTTTAAAATTCATTTTTATTACTTTTATTATCACATATTGCATTCCATTTCTTTAGATAAGTGAGCCATGGGTGCCACTTTAACTATAATATGTGTAAATTAGCTCGCAGGTACAGATAAACATCAAGAATGTGAGGAAACTCTATTCGAGTTTCCGGGCCAAGATCTAAACGCTGCCTTTACTCTGCCAAAATTTTGGTAGAAAATATCAATTTATTATGCCGTTATAATGCCTGTTTTATTTCTTGAATTTATTTCTTAAATAAAGCCGTTATAATGTAGAAATTGCCACCAATTCCAAAATTTTAAAATTACTCTAAACAATTTGAACAATATGAGTAAATATCATGTGCGAACTCAGAATCTCGTTTTCTCTTCGGTATAAAAATCCCATTTTGGATCAGTATACCACAATTTCAGGTGGAGCTGTGTCGGGTGGTGACTCTATTTTATTTTTAAATAAAGCAAAAATGCTTTATTTTAAAAATATCTTTTCTCAATAAAATGTGCAAATATATTTCTCAATATAATCACATTTTTGGCCTACAATGCCACCGTATTTAAGCAAACTGGATTTTTTAAAACCAAACCAAACGTCACGATTTCCTCAACCTGCACCAAACCAAAATGCACCCCATGCACTGCACTCTGCATGCACAACCAGACCTAAAAATGTCTGCCCGCTCACAATTACCGTCCATGTCAGTTTTCTTCTTAAAGACCCATTTGCACCTGATCAGTCTAACCTCATGTGGTGCATCGACCAAATTCCAAACTTGGTTCTCATACATGGAATCCATTTCTGATTTCATGGCTTAAAGCCATTTGTCAGAATTTGAGCTTTTCATTGGTTCATCATCCTGCATGAGATATAGTTCCTTATCATCAATGATGATAAATCCATTTCTATCAGGACCTTTATGAACACGACCTAATCTTAGCAATGTTTCTGTTTCGACAAGTTATTCTTATATCACACTTTCTTGTGTATCTAGAATGGGGTTAATCAGTTGATTGTCTGTTTCTTCCTCTTAAACTTCTAGTTTAAAAGTGCTTCCATTGACTTTTGCAAGTGTTCCTTTTCAAGAAAATGAGCACTCTGAGATACAAATACCTTTTGCATCTCAGGTTGGTAAAATAAATACCCAATGCTCTCCCTTGGATATCCAATAAAAAGACACTTGGAAGATTTAGCGCTTAGCTTGTCTGATGTTATCCTCTTTACCATAGTAGGACAACCCCATACTCTTAGGTGACTTAGAGCATGGCCTTTTATTACACCATCTTTCGTAAGGTGTAAAATTAACTGATTTAGAGGGCACTCTGTTTAATACATAAACTACGCTATCTAGTGCATATCCCCAAAAGGATTTATTGATATCTGATTGGTTCATCATGGATCGAACCATATCTAATAAAGTTTGATTTCTCCTTTCAGACACTACATTGTGTTGAGGTGTATAAAGAGGGGTCAACTGGGGAACTATCCCGTTTTCCTTTAGATAATTTTAAAACTCTTGACTTAAGTATTCTCCACCTCGAACAGTTCAAAGTGCTTTAATACTTTTCTCAAGCTGGTTCTCTTCTTCATTTCTGAATATTTTGAACTTCTCAAAGCTTTTAGACTAATGCTTTATTAGGTACAGATAACCATATCGTGAATAATAATGAATAAATGTTATGAAGTAGGAGTATCCTCCTAGTGCCTTAACACACATTGGACCACACACATCTGTATGTATAAGCCCCAATGTACTCATGGCTTGTTCACTCTTTGCTTTAGAGGGTAACTTTGTCATTTTTCCTTTTAACAAGGTTCGCAATCACCATAAGACTCTTAGTCTATTGGGCCCAACTCTCCACGCTTATGCAACTTGGTTAAGCGATCTTTGTTTATATGTCCTAAACGACTATGCCATGAGTAGAAAGATTTCACATTATCTAATTTTCTCTTAGCAATTTTTATATTTGAGAATATGATTTTGTAACTACTAAGTATCATTTGTCATATTACAGTAAAATATCATTCATAACTTTGATAATACCTTTTATCAAATTAGAATAAAATTCCATCCGCTGTGAAGCAAGAAACAATATTTTATAAGGACAATTGAGTTTTGTCCTTTTACAAATTTTAGTAAAAATGAAATTTCAAGTTCCTACATCTATAGCAGCCATCAAGCTCTAATGATTTTTTGTAGTTACAACTCTCCTTTTGCCAAAACTCTACTTCTCAATAATATCTATACTATCGTATGGATATACGATTCTAATTAGGTATTGCATACAAATTTCCTTGAGATGTACAAATTCTTAATATTAAACATCTTGGAAGCTTTACTCTTCTCATGCTATGAGACTTTAGCAATTTTGATCATATTTCCAGTATCCCATATTGAAATGAAGATTTTGTTTCCAATATCTCGTATTAAAAACAATCATTTTGTCTTCTAGACAAAATTCTCAGTATTCTTTTACTTTTCTCTTCACTAAGCTCTATCTTGCTTCAAAACTAGACACCATATGTGTCCCTTTACTTCTTTGAGATATGAACCATTTAAATTTCTGACTAATTGGTCCTACCAATTTCTATCAAAATATTTTTTTTTCAAATTTTCCACCATGGAAAATCCTTTCTCTAAGATGTAAAGACATAGACTTTCAAGTTCATGATTTTATGATGCCCTTATAGCTAAGGTAACATGGATCCTAACATCTGACTTGATGTTTAACCTTGTCTCCTATAAGCTATGTACATAGGGTAGCATGGATGTTAACAACCTCCAAGGTGTTGTATCCTAGTTTCCTTCATGTATTTCATGCATATCTGTCTTAAGTAGAATTGCTTACATCATATTATTTAGATTTGGGCTTATACAATGTACACGCCAAGCCCAAGGGTTTGAGAACTATCCTAACATTTCTAAACAAACTCTTTGAAGCTAGAGCCAATCAAAATTAGTTATCAATGCGAATGTTTGTATTAAAATAAAGATTTAAACCAAGATGTAAGAAAAGAATTATTGTTTAGATTTTAGTATTTAGTACATGTATTTAATATAAGGACTTTTAATTAAATACATTTATCCTACCTTTTTTCAAAATTTACAATAACTCATTCTATTGAATTCGGGAAGTTTAGCCTAGCTAAAGTTCCAAGTAGGTAGCGTCTATAACTAGTCTATTACAACCCCCAATTTTATGAGTCAAGTCATATTAGTAAGTTATAGTTGGAATCCCATTCCATTTACATCATATGCAATTGCTAATTTATTCAAGTTACCTAATGCCAAGGGACTCGTGCTATTGTATTAGCATCTCCTTGATTATGTCTCAGTCCCGTGGCTAGCCCCTAATTTTAGGGTGGACTACCTTAGTCCCGTTAAGGGAGACCTTATCTCAATTTTTATAACCAATAAATTATGTAAAATGATTAACATTTTTATTTTTTATATTTATGTTACATTTCCTTAAAGCTTTTATTCAATAAATTTAATTGTTACTTTGTTATAGAAACATATATAAGAACCATCTTTTTTTTTGAAGAATTTTGAAGAGGTGGGGTATTGAACATAGGACCTCCCACCATTAACATTGAGTGGCGTACCAATTGAGCTACACCCAATTGGTAAGAACCATCTTATATACTAGAAATAAACTAGTATGAGTATCCATACAAACCCCACCAACCGAAACCTCCCCAAGAGGAAGAACTGTAGAGCTTTGAGTAACTGCTAGACCACTCCAAAAGTCCACCTGAAAATATAAACTAGAGGTCCCCAAATTAAAATATAATTTGGGATCCTCAAACTAAGATCCATGAGGATCAAAAAGTTCTTTTTGACGGCTCGAGAATCCTCACTGAAGACTCTCAAAAAATGCCACAAAGATGTGGTCTTAAAGTGTGAATAGAAAGAAGGAAGGAAAAGCCTATTTATAGGCTTGGGATATATATATATATATATATATATATATATATATATATATATATATATATATATATATATATATATATATATATATATATATATATATATATATATATTTCTTTTAATTATCATTTCTTTTAATTTATTCATACCCTAATAAAATTAGTTATCGGTTAAAATAAATTCCTGGCTTAACCAAAAAATGATCTAATCATTTTAATCAACATTTTAATTTATTTTATGACCCTAATAAAATCAGTTACTGGTCAAAATAAATTCTTGAATTAACCAAAAAATGTTCTAATCATTTTAATCAACACTTTAATTTATCCATGACCCTAATAAAATTACTTACCGGTCAAAATAAATTCTTGGTCTAACCAAATAATAATCAAATTATTAGTATATTATATTTTTGTAATAGAATAAATCTATTAATTCATTACTCAGTTTGATGAAGGTCCAATGTGTGTGACCTTATAGGATCCCGAAGTATTGAGCTGTTAAGGCCTAACCAATCCTTGTTCTGTAGGAACTATTGGCTCGAGTATCTAGATTGTGAATAGAACTCAATTACCTTAAACGACTGTAGTACGCCTCTAGAAAGGGTCTACAATCCCCCATTACTCGGAATGTCATTCGTGCCTATGACTAAATCCTGGTTAATGCAATAGCTATCCAATTCATGCCTATGACTCCTTCCATTCTTTAATATTAGTACCATCTGGTTTATAGGGTTCAGTTAAAGTGTTAACCCACTAATAGCGAGGTTGCTCCAAGCTATCCCAATTATTTACTTGTTTACCGAATTATATTACTTTTTACCATATTGTGTTTAACTAGAAACTATTTCTATCAAACACATACTCTGATTAGAGGTTTATAGCAATCATCACTTCAACAAGTTGCCAGGTAGAACTCCTTACTATATCCAGAGCGATGGATTCTTTCAGACTACATATCTTACCAACGTGTTATCATCACGATACCCGTAATCACCCGTGGCACCCTAAATTAATAAGTGTATAGGAATGACCCAAAGTATAGCGATAGTACCACACAAGGTAACTAGTATCTCATGTATGAGGATATTGACAAAGCTACTACATAAAGATAAACACTAACACCTCGATATCCATACCAAGTGTTTATCTTATTGCGGTCTCCAATATGTCCACCAGATATATCCATGTATCAATATTAAGGCACCACCTTCAGCTATAGGAGATTAACTACTTGGACCCATTTCAAGAAAGTTAACAGCATGCTAGTCCTGTTGCTTCATCAACATCCTTTCTTGATGAAACTACGACTAGGGAAAGTTTAGACATAATCATAATTGCACATGAAGCAGATCTCTCCAAGCATAGTCCAACTATAATTTCTCTGACTTCATGCTATGATATGTCAAGGACTTTTGTATACATATATCAATGAATATATTTTAATCAGTCATAATATATTTATAAACACATCAATATAAATAAAAGATTAAATGCCTTTATTAATTAAACAAATCAATCATACCATTACATAATTAAGATATATCGCCCTAATTTCCTTAAGGGCATACATCGTATCTAACAATTAGAATCCATGACTTGACACAGGCTTGTGTGTGTGGTGTGCTTTACAAAAGCAACTCATTAATTTGGGTAAAAAAAGCAAGAGTATCTCCCAAGATTCCTATGAGAGACTACGGTAGGCTAGACGTAAGGTGTAACCTATACTATAGGTTCTAAAAAGGTTAGACACCTAGATGGGTGGATTCGACATGACTAAGGTGGGTTTTACATAGTTGAGGTGATAGGGTGTCCCTTATGCCTTGGAAAATGGGAACAAGAATTGGTTGGACTTCCCATGTGCGATATCGGTGGGATATCGTGACATAGGGTGTTTTTACTTACTAAGGTTCAAGCTAACCTATGATATAACATGGTTGGATATGACTCAGGTGAGGACATAAGAAAAGGCAAACTCAGTTGACATATGACATGGTTAAACTCAGATAAGTGAGGGGGTGGTCAAGACATCGGTGTGACATCTCTAGGGTTTTGATGGTACGGATATCTAATATATTGGTAAAGGTTGAGCAAGGAATTAGTTGGACACCTGTAAATGCGGGTTGCATAACGGCGCAAATAGGTCACTCTCCTAATATAAAATGGTAGTCGAGATGTTAGTGTGACATCTCTAGAGGTTGGTGGCAACATGAGGTGAATGATAGTTGAGATATTGGGCGGACATCTCTAAAGACAATGACATAATGGCATACTAGTGATACATGGAAAAAATGGGTATTCGAGACATCAAAGCGACATCTCTAATGGTGGCCTGCATAATGACGCATCGAGAATACAAAGGGATAATGGGTAATGGAGACATCAAAGCAACATCTCTAAAGGTAGATGACATAACAGCGTATTGAGGATACAAAGGGATAGTGGTTAATCTAGATATGAAAGTGACATCTCTAAAGGCGGATGGCACAACGGCGTATCGGGGACATAAAGGGATAATAGTTAATCAAGACATCAAAGTGACATCTCTAAATTCAAATGAAATAATGGTGTATTGGGGATACAAAGGGATAATGATTAATTGAGACATCAAAGTGATATCTCTATAGGCAAACGGTAAAATGATGCAGAGACAACATCAATGGGACATCATCTCAAAGGGGGTGAATGCGAATCCTAGAGGTTACTATATGGGACATCTTATAAGAATCTCAATAGGATAAATAAAAAGACTTAACATCAAGACAAGACTAGGGCTGTGAAGCAAGTAGCATGTAGCATGGCGACACATAGCATGGCAAGATAATGGGTTAGTTAACACAAAGATGGCAAACAAATTCCTCCAACCTTATACCTCATATCTCCTTATTACTCCGCACGAAGGGTAAAGCTTCTAAATCTAAGCTTGGCTCTAAACCTTATTATCCATAGTAGATAACAAGGTGTGACCTAATTCTATTAAATGTGAGTTGGGTAAGTCCTAAATAGAAGTTGCTAGGGTTTACTATATGCAAGATCATAGTCAGGTTGTTGATGTAGAAGGTTCTCACAGCACTGGATGCATCCCGGTCCCATGGAGGATTATGAATATACGATATGGCTATGGGTGGCACCTACTAGGTTTCCCTATATCCCATGGAGAACATTAGAAGACACTTTTATGAGGTAACCGGCTGATAATAGGGCATCCTTTCCTAAAATGCAAAATAATCTAACTACTGCACATGAATAATTGTATTAAATAAATTAATGTTGCACAATTGGCTAAGCACTTTCAATGTTCATAAAATTGCTTTAAAACCTTTTAAGAACAAGATTTTTGAAAAAAGAAAAATACCCAGCAGAGTCGCCACTATGAGCAGTCGAGGCTTTTCAAGTCGGGTTTAGTTCGGGTCAAAGCTACTTGTCGGCCATAAATTGAGGCATTACGATCCACTGGGATTTTATGATTTAATGAGAACAATTTAAAAAAGATCCAAGAACCTAAATCCTTGGATTATAACTCAGAGCCGCCACCTGGATCAGCTCTTTCCAGGAATTTGGAATAGCATGATTCCCCAAGAAACAACACTAGGCCATAACATAGAGATTCGGGTTTGGATGAACCATCTAATCATTACTTAGCCGTTTAAACACATGTTCCACTACCAACATTAAGTTATTTAATAACGATTGTTACCTATGATTGATTTTAAGAAAGGGGATGAGAAAGTAGAGTTTATTTAATGCAAAACATATCGCCTTAATGCGATCATGGCATCACAAAATATAAATTAAACATGTTTTGCATGGCACAAAAAATTTACAGAATATGTTACAAACAACTCCGAGGATAGAATACCCTTTCGAACCTGCAAATAAATGCATTAGGACAAATATACGAGATTTTGGGTGTTTTGCCCAGGAAAACATCATGGTACCGGCATATATGGGTGTTTTGCCTAGGAAAACATTATGGTACCGGCATATCGAAAAATACAGAATATGTAGTTTTAACAAGTTTTGGTAAAATAAATTGAGAAGTTTTAGTGATCGTACTTGAGTGCCAGCTTTCCAATCACCACAAAAGAGATCTTACCCGGTCAAAAATAAAGAAAATAAAGGAATTGACAAAATTGAAATTAAATAAGATTTAGTCTCAAATTGTGTATATTTTTGTTTTGGACTCGTTTGTGTTAGGATCGAAGAAAATCTCCGGAATAGGCTCAAGAAGAATGAAGAATGAACCATATGAAAAATATGATAAAAAAGCGTTAAGATCGAATAATAGCTCGATAAAGAATAAAAAGAACTATGGAGTTCTTTTCGATATTCTAAACTCTACCAAAACCCAAATAATAACTAAAGTGAAAAAGATGGGTTTGGTGAAAGAAAATATTTTGTGTGATTGAAGAAAAAGATTTGAGTAAAAGTTTTATGAAGAATAAGTAGAAAAATACTAAAATTTCTCTTTTTGTTCTAAACCTTGCTAAAACTTGTAAATAACTGAAATAGAGATTCGATGGTTTGATACAAATTTTTTCTCCTCAAAACACTGAAATTTGAGCTATATTTATACGCTTTTGGGTGAGAAAATCGGGTAAGAAATCAAATGACGACTAAACAAGAAAAAGAAATTAATTCAAAAAATATTCTACCTAAAAAGTCGATCACGATACTCCAATCGGGGATCACGGTACCGTTATCAGTGCATTTGAAATAGGAAATTTGGTTAAAGTCGGTGAAAATTGATTAGGAAATAAGTGATCATGGTACCCCTATCGGGATTATGGTACCGCGATCTATCGATCCCGGTACCCCAATCGATTTTACTTAGTAAAAAAATCAGCTTTTTACGAAGAACCAAAAATGGGAAGAATGCTTTTCTTTGAGGATAATTTTCTGAAAATGACATCAAACCTGACATATATGGGAAAAATAAAGTACAATACCAATCTTTCATCATCAACTATAGGTTATCGAAATTCCATGCTAAAAGTTGGAAGTCATTTTCAGAATCACCGTTCCATATCCTTTGACATTAGAAGTAGTAGAGTTACCCATGAAGAGCTTTACCCCATTATCAATAAGAGTCAATCTAGCAAAAGACTCTTTATCACAACATACGTAACGAGTAGTACCAGTATCAAGCCACCACACTTTTGGGTTTGAGTCAATCGTATTGACCTCTGAAATTACATCACATAAGTTGATGCCATATATATCTTTTATAATTTCTTTATTACATTTACCTCTATTTCATTGACCTTTTTTTTTGTCAATTTAGGATCAGAGGACTTATGTCCCATCTTGTTGGAATTAAAGCATTTTCCAATGGAATTTTTGTTCTTGGATATGCTACCAATTAGTCCATTTTTGGACATCAATTTAGTAGGTTGCTTGCCCTTTCGAGAGTCTCTAAGGACCTCCACCACGTTGGCTTTCGCCATAGCTTGATTTGCAGCAACCTTTGAAAATATCACATGATAGTTAAGGAATTGGCCTACTAAGAATTTCTTAGCAGCCGAATCATTCATTTGGTATTTCCTATCTAAGGAATAACACAATTCTTTTGCAATACATTTGATAGTATACACCTCATAGAGGTTTGGAACTAAACCATTCAAAATTTGGTATTTGCAAAGAATATCCACATGATTCCCACCATTTACAAATAACCGAAGATAAGCGTTATCCACTCTTTTGAGAATGAACAGAGGATTATCTTTTAGTGTTCTATGGTGCCTTATAATAGTCAAATGGAATAACATTTTATGTTGCCAAGCTTTGAAATTCAAACCATTGAATTTATTTGGTCTTTCGAGTATCTTTACAGGGTATAAACCTAAAACCTCTTTACTATTAGGAAAAATAAGCCCAGATCTCAAAAGTCCATTTCCATTTAATTCAAAACCATTAGGATGAAATTGTCCATTTTCTTTAAGTCTAAAACTAATAGGACCATTTTGGTTATTTTGACCATAAATTTTTTCAAAGCCATTTCTTTAAATAGAACTAAAACCTGTAGGTCAAAAATTAAGTGGTCTCGAACCAGGGTGGCCAAAAGCAGTTGGTCCATCAACATGTACAGATACAACTGATCTTATACTAATAGGCTCAACACCAATAGGACTATATTGTCAATTTTGGTTAAGTCCATTGTTGCCTTGAGGATTCTTAGGACCAACACCTCCATTTGATGGGATTTGAATAGCTATGAGTGGGTGAACCTTTCTTGCTCTAATGAGATTTTTAATGTTTGATGATTAGAATGGCACGACCAATGTAGGGCTCCCGAGTTTTAATGTTGGGAACCACCACTAGAGCGCGGGGCTCATTGTATGTGTGAACATACTTGGCATTTCAAACTGGATAATGGGTTGAGGACTGCTATAGGGATTAGCCTTTTAACTGTGGGAGTAGAGTCCCTATTTTACGTAATATAAGAGTCACCACCCGGATCAGCTCTTTCAAGAAATTGGTGGTATAGTTGATCTGTGTAGGATTCCTTTACCAATAAAAGAGAGATTCTGGTTCTAGATGAAATAGTTACTTATTATTTTAATTTGGATAAAGCAAATTTTTGTTTATGAAAAACTTTTGTTATCATATTGAATTTACAATAAATAAAAGAGATAAGTTAGGAAATACGACCTTTGCGGGCCTAGCCCCTAGAGTGTGGGCCCAATGCATTTTGATTACTTCATGTTGACAGAGACTAAAAATGCATGGTTGAAAATATTATTTGAGACTCAATTACCTTTTATTTGCTTCAGGATGACTGGAAGGCTCGGTACCGACTAGAACCGCGTTTGCTTTTAGGAATGCCTCAAGATTTCTACGGAGGGAGATTTTATAGTAGGCTTCTTTGAGTGTTTGGGATTTTGTGGGCAGCTTTTTGGCTAAAAGCTAGTTTAGGAAGGTATATCTATACTTGGGTATAGTTTTGAGATATTTTCTATATAGGCTCGATACTACAAGGTATTAGTAAGGAAGAGAATTGCTAGAATGTTTTCTATTTTTGCCGAATACTTATTGTTGAAATGGCTGACAAATGTTTCCTTTTATAGAAATTTTGGGAGCGTCAATCAACACAACTAGGAGTGTCGATCGATATAATTGAGTCAGAATAGGCTTACACTATCATCAGGCCTAGATTCTGTATGAGCATCGATCAATATAAAGGGAAGTGCCGATGGACGCAATTTAGATGATGGTAGCCTTAATGGAAACGTTTATAGGTTTGATTAGTCAGTAGGAAAACAAGAACCCTCGATTGATGCATTTTGGGGACCAACAAGTGTCGATCGACACTTTTTATCAATGTGTTAGAATTTTGTTTTCTTGTAGGTGTTTTTAGTTTAGGCTGAAATGCGATCTTTGTTAGTACGAGTTAACCATTTCCTAAAAAAGGTCTTGGATATCATCGGGCATGGGATAGACCGTGCTCTCAGGATGCCCCTCACATACAACAACTTGTATCCTTGAGGTAAAGTTTTTGCATACGTGAAGTGAGCACGGTGAGTAAAAAGAGTTCTTGTGATTTTGTGGGAATTAGTCAACATTATTTGAACGACCAAATTTTGAAAAAAATATTTTTGCCCCTTCAATTAATTAATGTTTGATGGGTTTTGAAAATATTTAGGAAAAGCATTTGGATTCCCGCGGTGTGTTTCTTGAAAATCTTTTTGGGTCCGCCAGTATTTTAGAAAGCAATTTTCACGATGTGAAAATGTAATTTTAAAAAATTGGGACTTAATCGACACTACAATTTTGTCCAAAAAGATAAAAATCAACCCTTTTTTAGACAAGCGTCAAACAATATAAGGGGGATGCGTCGATCGACTCAAACTTTTCAAAATTTGAATTTTTAATGTGAGGGGGTTTCTAGTATTAAAAGATGTGTCAAGGGAGCATGGGATACGTTGATCGACGCATGTTAGAGCCCTATATATTTTACAGTTTTTCTAAGAATAGAACACTTTTGCACAATGCAATATCTCTATTCTGCATTTTTATCACGAAATAGTAGCCACATTTATCCTTTTTGCTTTCGCTTTTCTCCCGATTTTCATTCAATTATTGTCCATCATGATGTAGACAAAGATCAAGACATATGCTAATTGGAATCGTGCCCCTGTATCGGTGATGGTGGTGGATATTTATGGAGAGACAGTCTGAATTCCGTTCATAGGTACCGAGGAAAATTATGAACTTCCCGTGAATTGGAGGTTCCACGGTGTAGGCATGGGCAAGGCTATCCCCCTTATCCTTAAGCCTAAGCGTCATCTTTCTCATATCCCGCTAAATCCCTAATTTTTTTTGAGTTTTCCTCTAGAATTGGCATGCTTTTTAGGGATTCTGTGATGATACATGCTCTGTTGAATTTTCTGTTCACTTGGTGTTGCTGTAAATCGCCTTTACAACATTCTTTAATTCTGGGGTTTTGGCCCTAGCATCGATTGAGCCAAGTTGATTTTTAATAAGCGTCGATCGGCGTATCTTAGTGTCGATCGACAATTGTCTCGCAAAACTCATTTTTTGCAAAATTTGAGTGCTTTGTAAGTTTTGGAATTTTTTGTGAAATTTTCTGGGGTATTCTGGTTTGCTTGTACTGCCATCTTTGTGCAAAATCCATGGAATTATTTTGATGACTTAGTGACTATAAGCCCGTGATAGTTTAAGAATTCCCTTTTTAGTCATTGCTTAATAACTATAGGGTTGCTTGACTTAGTGGCTATAAACTTGCGCTTAGTAACTAAGCATTTTTCATGGTACTTTGGATGACTTTTTTATGAATTGGGTAGCTTAATGACTATAAGCACAAGGTGTGAATAGTGTCGTTTAATAACTATAAGCAATTGATTCTTTGTGTTAGCTTAATGACTATAAGCGAGTTGGCAAAATTTTGTAGTTTTGTGGTTAATGACTACAAACAAGCTTATGAATTTTGGTAATTCAGATTTTTTATAAGGCTTCATTCTTGTTTTTGCACAAAGTTGATCACCGTGGTGCGGGTAATTTTTCGGACCTTGCTTCTTGGTGGGAAGTTCTATCTCTTGAGGTGAAGAGTATTTTAGAGTGTTCAGGTTTTAGTGCATTCTTCAAGGAGCTTGTTCTGACAAAGCTCATTTGATTTTCGCGAGTGGGTTTGCCACCAATCTGGAGGAGATGGTATGATTCGACTCACACCTTCCACCTACCATGCAGGGAGAACACTATCACGCCTGCGAGCATGGGCTTTTCGGTCACCTGGGAGCAATGATGACTTTTTTGCCCTAACCTTTTATGGATAAGTTATTATATTCTTTTAGGGTTGAATCACATTTTCCAAGTACCTTTTTGATGATCTCGGGCCTTTGACCGCTTAAAAATTATCAAAATGCATTTAAATATGAACCGTAATCTTTCCCTCGTGTGTAGTAAACTGTTACACAATTTTATCTTAAACCTGATCTTTTTCTTGAAGTCTCATTAGTTTTCCTAGATTCTAGACTCTCCAGTTTCCAGGATGTTAAGAATTGCTTAAATCGGATAACCATAGTGAAAGTTACAATTTTTTGAAATTTAGCAACTTTTAATCCCTTAAATCTAGGTCTCCCCCCTCAGCGACTGGGGTCGTCGCTTCCGCCGCCGTCGTGGTGGTGGTCACCTTGAATGAACTATTTCAGTCCGTGTCAGCTTTTCTTCCCTCTTTCCTCATGGTTGGGTCATGAAACTTCCCCAAAAATTCACTAGAGTCGATCTATTTTTGAGTGTAGAAGTATCTAAGCCTTGCTTGGAGAGAGAAAGTGAACTAGAGATAGAAAGCTTAACAAAATTATATAATCTGAGTTTAATCTCTTCTAATCTCGATTCTTAGGTGTTCTTAAGCTTGATCTTATAGCTTAAACATTAAAATTGGTTAGAAATCATAGGTTAAAATTTATGAAATAAGTTTTTAGTGACTTTTCCTGAAAGACACTACCAAAATATGCAAAATCATCACGAAGGATCTCACAAGGGGTTGATTCGAGTCTCCAAAGAGCAGATTCATAGGCCAAAGGTAACAAACCGGAGTTCTTTTGTTTATTTGTTCATTTATTGTGTTTTTGGTTGTTTATTTTGGTGTTTTTTTAGGTCTTTTACCCATTGTTCTTCTGTTCTTTTTAAAAGGCTGAAAAATCGCCAAAAACCGTTATAAAAGTAGCCGTCACCTCCATAGGTCTAGCCACCATCGGCACCCCTATGGAGGTGAAGGCTAGAGTGGTGGTGGTGACCTCTACCACTGTAGAGGTCTCAATGTTTTTTCAACTTTTGGGTTCTTTTTCCCTCGATGAAAAAGTTAACATCATTTTGAGTGTTTTACGTCCAGATCTAATGAAATAAAGTTGATTTCGACTTGAGATCTTAATGATTTTGAGTTTATGGGTTTAAAATGCCTGGATTTGCCTAAAAAAGGAGTTTAAATTGGCATTGTTGGAGGGAAAACCACCCCCGCCCCACCAGCAATGGTCATTGCCGGAGTGGTGGTGGGGACGGCCACCGCTCTAGCAATGACGGTTTAATTGGATTTTAGCTCCTTTTCGGTTCATTTTTCTGTCATTTTTCATGCTTTTTTAAGCTTTTCTCCATGTTTCCGATTTTCAAATAATCTGAAATTATTATTTATTATTCTTAATGTAGTAAATTAATTAATTAATTGGTTAAATAATCCAACTTAGCTTAAAAATGGAGTTTTATCACCTAAAAAATCATATTAAATTGTTCATGGTTGATAAAAATTTGTTATTTACCTGGAAATTATTTATGCATTATTTATGATTATTTGTTGATGATTTATCATATTTGGAGTTGCTTCGGTGTTTGTAAGTTCGATTGAGGCCCGATTTTGGTCTCTTATAATTTATTTTCCCGCATTAGAAAAATATATAAGAATTTGTAAAGTCAAGTAATAATTATTTTACTTGCTTTATGTTATCGCTTTACGTCGCATTGTGTGTTGAATGGAAATATTAACCCAAAACTCTAATTAGGAGGATTTAAATCACACAAAAACTAAAATAACTTTCATTAAAATATGAACGAAATGATTTATTAAATGAAGAATCGGCAACATCATCCAAGCTTAGAATCTCTATTTTAAGGTATGGTCAACTACCTGGTGGGAATATCGTACCCAAATTTTCGGTAGAGCTAAACCAAATGGCGACTCTGTCTTAAAATATGGGATTTCAATCTCGTATCTTTTTAACAATTAAATTGGACTTAAATTCAACTCCAACATCATTTCAATAAATATTTTCCCCACGCCTAAAATGAGGATTGATCCTTCGGCTCGCTTTGCCAAAGTTCCTTATTTTTTTCTGCCCCGTTTAAAGGGTTGCAAAAAAGGTCGCCCGCTCACAGTGGTGACTCTATTGGGGATCTTGCTTTTAACTTAAAATTTGAAAATTCTTTTCCTTTTCAAATATTTTTAATGAATTTGATGATATGCTGAAATCATTTTTCCAAATCAAAACTTCTTTATTTCTTATACATTTTGGATCCATCATGTAGATTAGAATACTAGGTTAGGGTGCCCATTTTTTACCCTGTGAAGCTCCTTTGTATCACTCATGCCCACCAGGAATTATGGATACTTTGTGGGTGGATCACTTAATTCAATCAACACATAAACTCCTACAATAGCACTCACATGAGGAGTGGTTGAGTTACATGGAATCAAGGTAAACGAGAGCCTTCTACAATGATAACTAGTTTGAGACCATGACCGCATTAGCTAAGTCATAGAAACTTCCACTTAGGAATTACCAAAATGTGCAAGTTTTAGAATTAGGAGGCAAACTCTCTTGCCATTCATTAGCGTTAGAGTTAGCCCAAATTTTTTATCGGCATTGCGCAGGAGTCATAAGGTTGGAAGAAGTTTCGCTTGTTGTATGCTACTTGTGTTGTGCTCATTCATGCAAATCCATGCATAGGCCGCATGTGGTCGACTTTTAATTTATTCTTTTACTTACCTCTACTCGCCCGTCACAAGAAGGGAGAATTTTGCAAAATGCCTCAGATCGTTTGGGTCCCAAGGAACCATACCTAGTTTGCTAAGGAATACCAAGAGATTCATGCGTCTCACGTACTTTGGGGACAAGCTCTACATCATAAGCCCTTCTACTCTCCCCCTCTCTAAACCACCTTGTATATATGACATTCATCACTCGAATAATTGTACAACCATTCATTTTATTCATGGTTCAGTTTTTGCTAATGAGTTTTTGATTTTAGAGTTAGGTTGAGGCACTACCGCCTTATTCTAGTTCGCTTGGTGTCTTTAGTTCTCTATTCTTTAGGTTACGCAATTAGTTTTCGATCCTAATAGGCCAATAGAGTTAGGCTTTCCTTCCGATGATAGTTCAAGCAAGGGTCCACCTCATTATGCATCTCCTCCTTCGCCTATTCTGAATAAATAGTCCTTTGATTCTGAGATCACTAGAGCTATAGCCACATTTCTCCAATCTAATCAGTTTTGAGATGTAATTCGGGGGTAGGTTCAGAATTCATTTCACATAGTTTTGGAAGAGAAAAAGAATGTCCAAAGGCTATTAAGGTCTATGGTTCAAGCTCAGGGACAGTTAGAGGTCACTCAGAATAAGTTAGTTTAGGTTTAGTCTATTGTTCAACTAGTTCAGTTTATACACCCGCCCTTTCAGCCATTGCCAAGCCTATTTCAGTTAGGTCAGGATGTTATGCAATCCCAACCACCAATATTTTCCTATCTTAATCAACCTTCAATCTACACCTCCAAACCTGATTTTCTCACTAGTGTGAACCAACATCAGTTGACCCAAATAACGCTATAGCAGCACCAGCCAGCTCAATCAATTCTATCCGGCCAGTTCCAATCAGGACCGTTGCACCTTGACCAGAATCTAGCTCAACCATAATCATCTTTTTCTCCCCTAAACTTTGCTTTATTGGCTCGAGGCCCAAAACCGATCACTCAAGGTGTGGCCATCCCGGGTGGCCTTACTCCTTACATGACTATGCCTTCTAGCAGTTCTGTGTCTCCTTTTAATCCTCTGATAGCATTTACTCATGCTCCTTCTTGTTTTGTTGTTGCTCCAAGAGGGACCACTTACCCATAAAACCCCTTTGATCATAATCTTCAAGTCGGTTCTCAAGTTGAGACGTCGTCACTTACTTCACCATTCCAGTACGGCCTAGCTTCTCCATCCTATAACCAGGTAATGCACCCTTTGGGTGTGACACTTGAAGTTGAAACTCCCTTGCATCAATTAATGGTTCTTCTATCCAGCGACAAAGTCATGCAGCCTCCGGGGCATGACACCTGAAGTTGCAGCTCTGGTGCACCGACTAACTACTCTTTTGTCCTATGGTAGGTCATGCAATCTCCTGGCATGCCGCCTAAAATTGAGTGCCTTTTGCATCAGTCAACGATTCCCCGATCTAGTAACCATGTCATGCAATTTCTGGGCATGGCAGCTAAAATGGAGGCTCCACTATGCAAATTCTTGCTCTCTAGTGCCAAAGGAGGTGAAGGAATTAGTAAATCGCATGCCAAACCTATTAGATATGATGTATGTCCTAGATGCAATTAGGGCGATATATCTTAGTTAGTTTTATTTGTACGAACAAAGTTATATTAATAAAGACATTCTTTTGTTATGTCAATGACTATCAAAATATATTATGACTGGATTAAATTATATCCATTGATGTGTTTGCAAAAGTCCATGACATAATCATAGCATGTATTGCAAGGGCATAGTGGGACTATGTTGGTGAGAACTGGTTCATGTGTAATTATGATTTGTCTAAATATCCCTAGTCATAGTATAATCAAGACTGGACAATGATGATACAGATAAACTAGCATGTGTCGTCATACCTCTTGAATTTGATTTAGAGTAGCATATCTCCATTGCTAGAGGGTGGTACCTTCGGTTAACACATGAATGTATTCAGAGAGATATGTTGGAGACCGCTATGAGACAACACTCGGTAATCTATATTACATGTTGGTGTTTAATCATCTGATTGCAATTGCAATACGGATATCCTTAGACCTGAGATACAAGTTACCATGTTCAGATGTTGGTACGCTTTGGGTTATACCTAAGCATTCTATAGATGGGTGATGCAGATGATTACGGATATAGTTGATGTCTGTCCGTTGGTAAGCTGAGTAGTTAAGGTGGAATCTATCACTCCATTATAGCAATATAAGGGAGATGTACCTTGGACACTTATTGGAAGTTACACACTCGTAAACCTTTGATCAATGTACGAGTTGATAGGATGAGATCTTGGTCAACACATTAAATGGTTAAGTGGTGTATTTTTATAGCAAAACTAAATACTGGGGTAGCTATTAAAGCTACTAGTGGACTAACACTTAAACCGAGTCTCAGAAACCATATGGTACTTAACAGTTGATAGAAGGATTGAATTGTATTGATATTATTGCAGTACTGAGATTAAGTCACAATGCACGTGACATTCTGAATATTGAGGGGTCATATGCCCTTTACTAGAGAGCTACTATATCGATCAAAGTGATCGGAGTCCAGAATGGTCTAGAGCTCCGAGCTAGTCAATTCCTAAAAGGAAATGAGCTAGGTTAAACTTTTAATGGCTCGATATTATGACATCCTCTAAGGTCACATACTATGAGTTACGACCGAGTCATATAAAGAACCGTTAGACTAGATCTAATCTAGAAGAGCAAGGAAATATGGTTAGACCATAACATATGGTTAGACCATAGTACTAGTTAGACCAATATTAATTGGTTGGACCAATGAACTCGTTAAATAATGAGGAGGATAAAATAAAGGGAAACTAGGTTGCAACATAGTAGGAAATATTAATATTGGATGTTGAATAAATATACGCAAGTGGTCTATAAATGTATTGTTGGACAATACATAAAAGACCTACACATGGGTCACAAGGCAGCACCATTTAGAATGGTGTTGCACGTGGCCCATAAGGTAAGCGCAAGCGGGTTGCAAAATGCGGACCGTATTGTACATGAACAATCCCAAACGGGTTGTGCATGCACGTAACCCATATGTAAAGCTACGTATAAATGCAAGCTTGTTGGCTTGCGCTCCTGCACAAGCCCATAAGAAGGCTACTGGCCAAATGGGCCAACAGTCTCTTAGTCCAACTGGGAGCTTGCTTCCTAAGCTAGCTCTAAGTAGTAGAGTTGTTCTCTAACTCTTTCAAGGTCATTAATTAACATTTTTTTTCCTCTTTTATTTTATTTCAGATTGGTTAAGGTTAGGGTCTTTATTGTCCTTTTGAATAATTCCTAACCACTATAAATAGAGGCCTCCTCCTTCATTATTTTTAATCCTTAATTCCATACTCCTTCTTTTGCTCTCTTATTCTCTTAGTGGTTCTAGTTCCTAAAAGTAATCCATCGAAAGACAAATTTACTTAGAATAGAAAACTAAGGGAATTTCTTCTAGAATAAATTAGTAGGGAAGATCTAGCTATCTCCCACTTACTTAGCGGTACTCCCTTTCTATAAGGTTTTTGTTGGTGGTGCTCATCTGGATTATTTATAGAGGGCTTCTACTTTGGAGTCTATGTACGTAGCTAAGGGGTCTTTCTACCGACTATGAGATTCATGCTTTAACTGGTAAGTGGTTAAATTATTATTAGATCCTTTTAATAAGTGTTTATGACCTAGAATAATTTAAGACTAGCACTATTATTAATCATGCTATGCTTAGGAGATCTTGGACTCTAGATGAATTTTTGAATTTCCACAGCACCTATTTTACTTGCTAAAACCCTTAATCTAGACCTACAGTGGTATCAGAGCCTGCCTAATGTGATTGTACGATTGACCTGAAATATGCTAGGTCTGATTTTCTACAAAATATTTTTGAGTGTGCTATGCCATGCTTAGGAATTTCTTTCTTGCAATAGAAAATGCTGTGATAACTAGATTAAGTATTGCTCAAACTTAGTCAGGGTAGTTATTTAGGAATTAACAATGTTTTACTTGAAATTGTAAATGCTTTAATTTTTGAATTAAGTGGAATAATTCTTAAAATAGAAAAGAATGATATCTTTATTTAATTAGTCTACGGTTAACTGAGTCAGAAGGGCTCGTGTTTGTTTTGGCAAGGATTGGACAGGGCTGCTATTTACTTCAAGGGGGCCTATCCTACTTGGGAGTTTTCATCGGTTCTAGATTCTAATTACAAAAGGGACTATTTTGAAGTAGTTGATTTCCAGTATAATGAATTGGATTCATTATATGGTTTTACAAATGAAATTTTAATTTTTTAAAATAAAACTTATAGACATAGGTGCAAGAACTTGAACAATGAACCCCCTTGTTTGTTTTGCATGCTATATGGAGTCTTGGCATGATGGAATGATTATGAATTACAAGTTGAGCATGACCCTTGGTTAGACCTACTTATCCCTTTTAGCCCGAAATTAGTCATAGTTTCATAATCAGGTCCATGTATAAGTCCATACATTAACACAAAATTAACTTTCCTAAAAATTGAAGTATGATTCTAGGCCTTTTTACTGAATGAATTGTTCACGCACAACATGCTTTCTTCTTTTAACATTGTCGAGTCATATGATTCTAATTAGGGTTGAGTCTTAACCGGACTGGGTTAGTTGTCCGTAATATCGGAGCTAATGTCGGGCTAGAGGCATCATTTGAGGAGTTATATAATTGGTTATCCACATCCATGGGTTGGAACTCAAATGGATTAGCAATTGCATTAGATGCAAATGGACTAGATCCTCCTATAGTTGTTCAAGTTAGCTTAACTCGTGATAGCGGGGGTTAGCTTAAATGAGTTATAGATGCTATCTACTAAGGAGAATGGTTAGACCACGTTTCCCGAATGATAATAGAAGGGGCTATTATGTTTTCGAATAAACCATAACAAAAATAGTAGCAATATGTATTTAATTGAAAGACCTTAAATTAAATGCATGTACAAGAACTAAGTCTAAAGTAATAATTCTTTTCTTATAACTGGGTTAAATATGACTACAAACATAAACTTTCACGCTATTCTTGAGAACAAATTAGATGGTACCAATTTTACTGATTAGTTCAAGACGGTGAGGATAGTCCTCAGAGGCAAAAGCCTGGCTTATGTTTTGGATGAACCCCTTCCTAATGTATTTGATGCTGGTGATCATGAGGAATGTGAGGTGTGGAAGAAGCATAGGAAATATCGTGAATCTATAACATGCTTAATGTTGGGAACAATGAATCATGAGCTTAAAAAATAACATGAGAATATGGATCTCGATACCATAATTCTCCATCTTTAGGAACTCTTTTCTTAGCAAGTAAGGACTGAGAGGTTTGAGACCTTGAGACTTTTATTTGGTACTAAGATGCAGGATGGTACTTCAGATTCACAGCATATTTTAAAACTTCTTGGTTATGTCGAGAAGCTTAATCAATTGGGTTTTGTGATGGATCATGAGTTGAGCATAGATCTTATTTTGACTTCGCTCACTAATATTTATTCATAGTTTGTGACTAATTAATACAAGAACAAGATTGATATAACAATCCCAGAATTGATTAACATGCTGAAAACAGTAGAACCTAAGATCAAGCAGGATCATAAAAATATACCGATGTTTGAAAAAACCAAACCTTTGAAGGGTAAGACCCAGAAAAAGAAGGGGCTGAAGGCTAAGAAAAAGATCAGTAAGAAGAAGAAAAATAAGAAAGGAGTTGCAAATGTATGTTTCTAGTGTGGAAAACAAGGACACTAGAAAAGGGATTGCAAGGCACCTGTCTCTAAGCATATGAAGAAGAGCCCTGAGAAGGGAACTACTTTAGGTATGTTCATGATTGAAAATTTCACTACAGTTCCTTATGAGTCTGCATGGGAATTAGTTACTAGATGTGGTACTCATATCTGTACTTTTGTGCAGGGGTTGCGAAACTGTAGAAGGGTGGCTAAAGGAGAGTTGGACCTATGAGAGGGAAATGGAGCACGAGTTGCTGCATCAGCTGTAGGAACATATAGTCTTAAGTTTCCAAGTGGCCTAGTTTTAGAATTTAATAAATGCTATTATATTCCAGTTGTTACTAAGAATATCATTTCTGTTGCATGTTTAGCAGCAAAAGGATTTGAAGTTTTATTTAATAATAAAGATGGTCAAATTCATAAAAATAGTATTCTTTATGGCCATGGAATTTTGTTTAATGGCATATATGTTTTAAATACTAAAGCTGAAATTTTTAATATGAATGATGCTAAGAGATTAAAATTAGATAAACACAAATCCTCCTACTTATGGCATTGTCGTTTAGGCCATATAAACAAAACCTACTTAATTAAGTTATACAAAGGTGATGACTTGGGCCCATAGACTGGGAGCCTTATGGGGCATGCGAACCTTGTTGATTAGGCAAAATGACAAAGAAACCCTTTAAAGGTAAAGGGAAACGTGCCACAAGTACATTGGAAATAATACATACAGATGTGTGTTGCCTAATAAATGTTCAAGCATATAGAGGATTTGTCTACTTCATATCTTTTATCGATGATTACTCAAGATATGGGTATTTGTACCTAATGAGGCACAAATCAGATAGTTTTGAAAGATTCAAAGACTATAAGAATGAAGTTGAGAAATGACTTGGAAAGAATATTAAGGCACTACAGTCAGACCGAGGTGGAGAATATTTAAGCCAAGAGTTTCAAGATTATCTAAGGGATAATGGAATATTGCCCCAATGGACCCCTTCTTATACTCCTCAGCAAAATGGAGTGTCTGAGAGGAGGAATAAAATTTTGTTAAACATGGTTCAATCCATGATGAGCCAAGCAAGTCTCAGCAAATCCTTTTGGGGATACGCACTTGAGAGCGTAATTTATATATTAAACTATGTACCCTCAAAATCAATTGATACAACACCATACAAAAGGTGGTATGGTTGGAAACCCTCTCTTTCTCACTTGAGAATTTGGGGATGTCCTGCCTATGTTAAAAGGATAATGTCAGATAAGCTAGGAGCTAGGGCTGGTAAATGCTTATTCATAGGTTATCCTAAAGTGATAGTACGATATACCTTTTATGATCCTAAGGAACAAAAAGTATTTGTTTCTAGGACCGCTTAGCTCCTTGAGAAGCAACACTTGCTTGCATAATCTAGTAGGAGCGACCTTGAAATTGAGGTTCAGGTAGGCAACAAGCTGATCAACTAATAATTCCTATGCCTGATACACAACAAAGTGTAATCAAGTACCAACCTGTTACACAACGACCATTGCGTAGATCTAGTAGGGTTCCTAATGCTCCTGAAAGATATGGATTTTCCTCAAGGATGATAAACAAATCTTTCTAATGGAGGATTATGTACCTAAGACCTACAAGGAAGAAATGGAGTGCTCAGACTCTGATAAATGGTTAAAAGCCATGAAATCAGAAATGGATTCCATGTATGAAAACCACGTATGGGAATTGGTCGATGCCCCTAATATGGTTAGACGCATAGGTTGCAAATGGGTTTTCAAGAAGAAAACCAACATGGATGGTAATGTGATTACCTATAAGGAAAGGTTGGTGGGAAAGGGTTATAGTCAAAGAGAAGGTATTGACTATCATGAAACCTTTTCACCGGTAGCCATGCTTAAATCCATAAGGATACTCTTGGCCACTACTATTCATTATTATTATGAGATCTTGTAGATAATGTGAAAACAATTGTCAAAGTGAAGACAATTACCTAAGCAGGAAAGGAAAGAATTCGATTAAAGTTTAGAAAGGAAAGGAACTTTGGACAACCCAAAACAGCTTCAGGAAGAACTGATTGAATAGCATCCGGATATCAAGAGAAAAAGTCATATGGAAGACACAGTTATAAAGACAATGGGAAAAGTTCCGAAAATAACTTTTCCCTCCATCTTTTTGGTAGTCAAAGATCCTTTCCCCGTATACAAGACAAAAGACAACTAGCATACTATTACAAAAAGGACCGAAGGACTGGCACAAGAAAGAGCAAAAAGGAACAACACATAGACCAATAAGAAAGGAACGTGACACACACATTCTAGACTACTAGCGTAAAAGTTGATGAATCAGTAAAATACAAAAAATGATCACTGACAACTTTTCAGCTTCAATCCCAAGTAATCAAACGGGTCAAAATCTCTGTCTAACGTATTGATCAACTGTTCTAAAAGAGCCATATATTACCTTATCAACATGAAGATTTAATTCAAGTTTAACAACCCACAACGGCTACATTTATGATGGAAGCCTATAAAAGGGAAGATTCACAAGTTGAGAAGGTACTAGTTGTTTTCAAAGAAAGCATTAACAAGACAATTCGCTATTGCAATCAAAAAAACACATCCCTCCAAGAATCAAACAATTCCAAATTTATTTGTAAGGATTCCTAAGTGAGTTATAAACTCGAGGAACTCTAAAACCAAAACGTTTGAAAAAACTAAAGTGTAAAAGATCTCCTACTTGGATGAGTAGTGAGATTGGGATATAGCTCGAAGTTAGTGCTTTGTGTAAGATCTCCCTGTAGGGCTCAGCTTAGATTTAGGGTAGAAATCTAAGTGGTATATCCTTCTAAAGATAAGAGGACTCAGTTAGGAGTTGGTGCTTTTAGTGATATATCCTACATCCGGAAGGGGTTCCCATCCGGAGACAAATTGTAAGGCTTGATTCCTACCAGTTGGAAAGGAATCCACTAGTTGAAAAGCTTGGAGGAAGGAAACTCCGGGGACTAGAGTAGGCGGGGCTGAACCAGGATAAAACCTAGTGTTTGATTTTCTCTCCCTTTAGTTATTTGTATAATAATTTATATTTGCATTATCTGGATACATCTAATCCAAAATATAATCAAACAGACTACACTAGGACTTTTTAAAGTGTATTAATTCCATGAAAAAGGGTCATTCACCCCCCTCTGACCTTATTTAGACCCTCATAAGGACCAACCCTTGACAAGTTCAACATATAGCCGTCCCAATGGACAACCGATCTGAGGATCCAAAATTCAAAGCTCAGAAAATCCTTTGAGGGCACCTCAACGCAGCTCTCAATCCTTCTGGGGACCTCCTTGCATCTCTCAATCCTTTATGGGCACCTCCATACAGCTCTCAATCCTTTTGGGGCAACTCTATATAGCTCATAATCCTTATAGGGCACGTCTATGCAGCTCTCAATCCTTTCGGGGTACCTCTATGCAACTCTTAATCCCTTTGAGGCACCTCCTTGTATTTCTCAATCCTTTTGGGGCACCTCCATACAGTTCTCAATCCTTCTAGGGCACCTCCATGCAGCTCTCAATCCTTTCGAGGCACCTTGATATAACTCTCAATCCTTCTGGGGCACCTCTATGCAGCTCTCAATCCTTCGGGGGCACCTCCATGCTGCTCTCAATCCTTCTGGGGCACCTCAATGCAGCTTTCAAAGACTGACAGAGCAACAATTTCTCTAGATCCCCGAAAATTTTAAGTTAATTTACATTTCATACTTCTAT
This sequence comes from Euphorbia pulcherrima, assembly GCA_947683365.1. Taxonomy (NCBI): domain Eukaryota; kingdom Viridiplantae; phylum Streptophyta; class Magnoliopsida; order Malpighiales; family Euphorbiaceae; genus Euphorbia; species Euphorbia pulcherrima. The sequence continues at coordinate 60,048,264 of CANTUS010000004.1, read as the reverse complement.
TTTTATGGTTAATTGAAGGGGAAAAAAAATTTTCTTAAAAAAATCAATTAAGCAATGAAAATGGAATTCACAACAAATCACTAACTATTCAAATTATGTTCTTGATAGGTTTGTCAATGGCAACCACCAGTAGACAACCGATTCTAAAATTTTGAGTCCGATAGGTCCCTTGATGGTGCATCCCTGAATCGCCAGTAGACAACCGATCCATATTTTTCTTCATGATAAGTCCGTTGATGGTGCATCCCCAAATCACCAGTAGATAACTGATTCAGATTTTCCTTCTCAATAAGTCCATTGATGGTCCATTTTCAAACTGTTGGTAGACAACCGATTCTGATTTTTCAAGTCCAATAGGTCCGTTGATTGTGCATCCCCAAACGGCCAGTAGACAACCGATTAAGGTTTTCCTTCTCGATAGGTTTGTTGATGGTGCATCCCTAAACTGCCAGTAGACAATCGATTCAGAAATTTCGAGTCCTATAGGTTTATTGATGGTGCATCCCAAAACTGCCAGTAGACAATCAATTCATATTTCCCAAGTTAGATAGGTTTGTTGATGGTGCATCCCTGAACTACCAATAGAAAACCGATTCAGAAAGTCTGAAATCCATTGGACCATAGAAGGTGATACGGATTCAAAATTCTCCAAATCAAATTTGTTCTTGATAGGTCGGTTGATTGCAGCCCCAGTAGACAATCAGTTCAAGAACCTAAACCATAGGTAACCTTTTATCCCTTGCTCTTTCATGAGATCACATTTGACTAAGTCGAGTGGAAATCTCTCGATGGGCAGCCCGTGAGCACGGGCTTTTCAGTCACCTTGACTTTTTTGCTCTAACCTTTTATGGATTAGTTATTCTATTCTTTTAGATTCAAATTACATTTGGCGAGTACCTTTTTGATGATTTTTGACCTTGAACCTCACTTCAAAATTTTAAAAATGCATTTAAAAATGAATTGCAATCTTTCTCTCACGCGAATTAAATAGTTTCACAATTTTCTCTTAAACCCAATCCTTTTTCTTGAAGCATTTTTATTTTCTTAGATTCTAGACTTCCTAAGGTTTCTAGAATGTTAAGAATCGCTTAAATTAGATAACCGTAGCAAAAGTTATGATTTTTTTACCTTTATAAAGCTTTTAATCCCTTATATGTTGGTCTTTCCCCTCGCCAGCCGAAGCCGCTGCTGCCGCCACTGGCGGTGGTGACCACTCCGGTGGTAGTGGTTACTGCTGGTGTGGTGGCGGTGACCACCATAATGGTGGAGGTCACATTGACACGGACTATTTCAGTTTGTGTCACTTTTTCTCCTCTCTTTGCTCGCGATTGGGCCACGAAATTTCCCCTAAAATTCACTAGAGTCGGTGTATTTTTGAGTGTGGAAGTATTTAAGCCTTTTTTCCAGACAGGAGAGGGGAACTTTCTCACAAATTCCAATTGAAAAATCATTTTTGAGAGAAAATGAAGAACAAGAGAGAGAAAGTGATGAACTAGACAGAGAAAGCTTAAGAAAAGCATAGAATCTAAGTTTAATCTCTTCTAATCTCATTTGTTAGTTGTTCTTAGGCTTGATCTTATAGCTTAATCATTAAAATTGGTTATAAATCATATGTAAAAATTGATTATATAGGTTTTTAGTGACTTTTCCTCAAAAACACTACCTAAATCTTTAAAATCATCAAAAAGGATCTCACCAAGGGTTGATTCGAGTCTCCAAAGAGGAAATTCATGGCCCAAAGGTAACAAATCTAAGTTCCTTTATTTATTTATTCATTTCTTCCATTTTTGGTTGTTGATTTTGCTGTCTTTTTTGTCTTTTACGCATTGTTAATTGGTTATTTTTACAAGGCTGAAAAATTGCCAGAAACCACTACAAGAGTAGCCGCCACCTCCATAGGTCTACCCGCCACCACCACCCCTATTGCGGTGAAGGCTAGAGTGGTACTAGTGACCTCTACCCTTATGGAGGTCTCGACGATTTTTCAACATTTGGGTTCTTTTTCCCCCCGATCTGTAAAGTTAACATCATTTTGAGTGTTTTAAGTCCGGATTAACTAAAATAAAGTTGATTTCGACTTAAGATCTTAATGATTTTGAGTTTATGGGTGTAAAATACCCGGATATGCATTAAAAATGAGTTTATATCGGCGTTATTAGAGGGAGAACTACCCCCCTCTAGTGGCCACCGCCGCACCGGTGGCGGTCATTGCCGCACCAGTGGCAGTCACCGCCGGAGCGGTGGGGGGATGGGCACCCCTGTAGCAATGACGGTTTAACAGGTTTTTAGGTCTTTTTTCATTTTTCAGTTGTTTTTCATTTTTTTTTGCTTTTCTCCATGCTTTTAATTTTCAATAATTTTCAAATAATCTGAAATTATTATTTATTAATTTTAATGTGGTAAATTAATTAATTAATTGGTTAAGTAACCCAACTTGGCTTAAAAATGGAGCTTTATCACCTAAAAAGTCATATTAAATTATTCATACTTGATAAAAAGTTATTATTTACTCGGAAATTATTTATGCATTATTTGTGATTATTTGTGGATGATATATCGTATTTGGAGCTGCTTCGGTATTGGTAAGTTCAGCTGAGGCCCGATTTTGGTATCTTATTATTTTTTTCCCTCATTAGAAAAGTGTATAAGAATTCGTAAAGCCACGTAATAGTTATTTTACTTGCTTTATTTTATCGCTTTTTGCATGTCGTGCTCTATGACGGATGTATATATTAATTTAAAACTCTAATTAGGAGGACTTAAATCGTATAAGAACTAAAAGAACTTTCATTAAAATATGAACGATTTCATTTATTAAATGAAGAATAGGCAACATCATCCGAGCTCTGAATCTCTGTTTTAAGGTACGGTCTAACCACCCCCTAGGAATATTATACCCAAATTCTCGGTAAATCTAAATTGGGTGGCGATTCTATCTTAAAATACAGGATTCTAATCTCGTATCTTTTTAACAATTAGATTGGACTTAAATTCAAACCCAACATCATTTCAATAAATGTTTTCCTCAAGCCTAAAATGAGGATTGATCCTTCGGCTCGCTTCGCTACACTCCTTATTTTTTTTTAGCCCCATTTAAAGGGTCGCGAAAATGGTCGTCTGCTGACAATGCTGCTTGATTTTACCGTCATCATAAGTCTGCATTTTGATGGGGAGGTTCTTCACTTCAACTGTGCCCTAAATATGGGCAATTACGATTTTGTGCTTATGTTAAAATTGTTGGGGTTTTCCAGCGAGAGCCAGGATATTCTTGCCAAGGATTTAAACCATTATTGGTCGTCCCGGGAAAATAGGGCCCTAGTTAATGATGAGGCCTAGGAGTAATGCTGTTAGCACGGGTCCATTCCAACCCGTTGAGGAAAAATGCCTATTTCATTTAGTGATTAGACAAATGAGCCAAAACGGACCGAATTGTCATCCAAAATCCGAAATTCAAAAATTCCACATTCTAGGGAAGCTCCAATTTAGCATTTCCTACTGAAAAATTAAAAAGTCAAAGTTTGGTCAAACATAGGTAATCAGCCCGCTGGCTATTTATCAATCTATAGTAAAAAAAATCTTACCGAGACCTAGCGAGGATTTACGGGATCTGATATCAAATCCTGTCAGAGTTGTAATTAGCCCGCCAGCTATTTACCAACCCTTTATATAAAGGGGTGCACCAACCTCATTTAAGGGAGACGGGAAAATTTCAAAAATCCCAAAATTACCTTTATGTCCTTTTTTAGTTCCGGGAATCCCAGAAGCCCCGAAACTCTATCAAAATAATCCCAAATCTGGGTTCTATCACCGATGTTCGGTATAAGGTCACTTTACGGTCTTTTTAGATCAAGATCCCACAGTGATCTTCGGTTTAAAAATGACTAAACCTCACATTTTCCTTTAGAAAAAAATCCAAGATTATAGCCATAACTTGGGTTAAATCTATTTTCCAACAAAATCACAATCTTTAACAACTTTGGTCCCGCACCGGGACTCAAGTCATCCTGGACAGACGAAAATGTAAACTAAGGGTAATTGGCTCTAAGCCCAAATTTCAAATTCATTAAAACATATCCTTGTTGCTTTATCATTACATATAGCATTCCATATCTCTGGTTAAGTGAGCCACTGGTGCCACTTAAATTATAATATGTGTAAATAAGCTCACACGTATGGATAAGCATCAAGAATGTGAGAAAACTTTATCTGAGTTTCCGGGTCCAGACCCAAGCGCTGCCGTTGCTCTGCCGAAAATTCGGTAGAAAATGTCCATTCATTAAGCCATTATAGTGCTCGTTTTATTTCTTGAATTTAATTCTTAAATAAAACCACTGTAATGCAGAAATTACCACAAGTTCCAAAATTCCAAAATAATCCAAACAATTTGAACAATATGAGTAACTATTATGTCCAAACTCAAAATCTTGTTTTCCCTTGGGTATAAAAATCCCATTTGGATCAGTATACCACAATTCCCGATGGAGCTGAACTAGGTGGCAACTCTATTTAATTTTTTTAAATAAAGTAAAAATACTTTATTTTAAAAATATCTTTTCTCAATAAAATGTGCAAATATATTTCACAAATATAATCACATTTTTGGCCTACAAAGCCACCCCATTTAAGTGAATTGGATTTTCTCAAACCAAACCAAACACCGCGGTTTCCTCAAACTGCACTGAAATCGAAGCGAGCCTTGCACGCCGAACCTCGCGTGCAAAACCCGCGAAACCGCCCGCCCACTCACAATGGCGACTCTACTGGGGATAAATTATTTTTATAAAAACCTAATTTTTATGAAAATTATTTTTGGCATGATAATTAAAATATTGTTCAAATTAAATTTTGGAACTAGGGAATTTGTGGTAACTTCTGCATTACACAATTTTGAGGACTGCATAGCATCTGTATTCTTTACCCCTAAAATAATTTAGGTGGCTTTTGGTGAAGTATCTCCAAGTTCGCTTAGGGCTTGAGGGCTATGGATCTCATCACACCCCTTGCATAACGTTCGAGGACCTTATTCACTTAAGTGCAAGACTACCAACGTATATTACATGTGGAAAAGTTTCCTTTGGTTCACTTAGGGCCACTGGGGCTCTGTACACAAAGGCATAGGGTACCACAAGTCGCACCCAATCTTAAGACCGAAACCCACATATAGATGAACCATAGATACTTCCTCATACATTTACCCAAAAACCTTGTATGCACGTGAGCAGAATTCACTAAGTCCCCCGTTGGCTTCAATGCGAAGTAACCTAATGGAGTTAAAAAGGGCGGTTGGCACGATCTAACCGTTTGCTGCATGTGCTGGTTTATTAAATATAAATAAACTAAAAACGGGCATCATAAACATCATGATTGTGTGTAAACTAATCACACCTTTATGTAGCCATGAAATAATGTGTGCCATGCCATTTCATTCCCGAGACCAGTGAGTCCACCTAGGCTTAGCTCAAGAGCTGAAATAAACCAAAACTAGTAAGCCTACCTAGGCTTAGCCCATGAGCCTAGAAAGACGTAAACCCTTTGAGTGACCCCGTGTTAGCTCAACCCTTGGATCAAAGCCCTTTTAAGTGACCCTAGTGTCAGCTCACCCACTGACCAATGAGTCAAAACCTTTCAAGTGACCAGCGACTCAGCTTAACCCTTGGACCAATGAGTCAAAACCCTTTGAGTGACCCCGTGTCAGCTCAACCCTTGGACCAATGATTCAAAACCCTTTGAGTAACCCCGAGTCAGCTCAACCCTTGGACCAATGAGTCAAAACCCTTTGAGTGACTCCATGTCAGCTTAACCCTTGGACCAATGAGTCAAAACCCTTTGAGTGACCCCATGTCAGCTCACCCTTCGACCAATGAGTAAAAACCCTTTGAGTGATCCGAGTGTCAGCTCACCCCTTGGACTAATGAGTTAAAACCCTTCTAAGTGACCCTAGTGTCAGCTCACCCTTGGACCAATGAGTCAAAACCCCTTCGAGTGATCGTAGTGTCAGCTCAACCCTTGGACCAGTGAATCAAAACCCTTTGAGTGACCCTATGTCAGCTTAACCCTTGGACCAATATGTCAAAACCATTTGAGTGACCCTAGTGTCAACTCACCCATTGGACTAATGAGTCAAAACCCTTTGAGTGACCCTAGTGTCATCTTACCCTTTGGAGCAATGAGTAGACCCACCTTTGACCAATAAGTCAATTCGCCCTCTGTCTTTCGAGTCTAATCCGACTTAGGCCCTTGGTCTTTGAACCGCGTGTTTGAAATATTCTATGAATATTGCAAGTTGCCAATTGCTCCATGAGCGATTGGCATATGCCTAAACCTTTTTTTTAATTTGATTATACATCTCCATCATTCATCCATGCATTTGATCACTCATACATTTATTCATTTGCCCATAAACAAGGTGAGAAAGGCTCAAAGCCACGCCCGATGCACTTACTAACACTTGATCTCTTTCCCTTTTAGGTTGGAAGCGAGAGAGATGCAGGTTGAGATGCATTAGGGGCAGTCCAAAAGTCATACCCCCACCACCAGTCAAATCTCTAGTTGGATTCTTCTCTAATCCAAAACCCAAAACCGTGATGGCAGACAATAATGCAGATGGCCAATCACTTAGGAAGATTCTTGAGGTCCTAGAATTTTATGATATTTGGGAAAGGCTGAGCGCTGCTAATGATCAGAAAACCCAAGAACAAGAGACCAAAATAGCCACACTCAAAGCAAAGATGGCGAATATTGAGAAACTATCTTTGGCAAAGGATAAATCTGTTGCCCCCTCTATGGAGCAATATATGGATATTGATCAATTCTTGCCTAGGGAATCAGAAACCCTTCCGGCTAACTTTGTGATGCCCTACATGGCCCCATATACTAGCACCAGACCTCCCCACATGCATATGGAGAGTTATCTCTGAATTATGATTAGCATGAACATCCCTAAGGTTCACATAGTCAATCTGTTCCAAGCAACTCTTTATGGACCCGCCTCTGAGTGGTATATAAGAATGCCAACCGATGTAAAATCTGATTGGAAGATGTTGTGCTTTGCATTCCTTGAAAATAATGCCTTCAATATGAAGGTCAAGACTACTTTGCAAGATCTCAAAAGAATTAAGCAATGGCTGAATGAGTCCTTTGAAGAGTTTTATCTAAGGTGGATGGCTGTGTGTGTGCTTATAACCGGGGTACATGACCAAGATGCCCTGATAGTAAAGCTTGTCAAAGGCTCTAACCTAGAATATCGGGATGAAATGAAGATGAAAAGATTTGACACCTTCAACGACATCGTAGTCTATGCCAAGAGGCTTGAAAAATATGAAGAAGAAGATTGAGCAAAGAAGTACGAATAACAAGCTTACACTAAACCTTGATATTGGGAGAAAGAAGGTTCTTCCAAACAAGGCACCTCCGAATCCTCGAAAGCCGCTCCTAAAGTGGCAGCATTTACCCAAGTACAGACTCACCAATCCATCTTTTGATGGGTGGAATGACTATCCTAAATATTCACCAAACTAAGGAAGTCTAACCAACTCTAGAGCATTAAGCCGTACACTCCGTCTATAGCAGCAGACAGGGACAATTTCTATACTTATCATCTGACTAAGGGGCACTGCACTAACGAATGCACTCGGCTACTAAAAGATCTATAGCAGATGATAGCCGATGGGAAAATGAAAGAATCTGAGAATAAGCCAAGCACTCAAACTAATCCGCTGCCAAACTTCCAAGATATGGTAAATACCATTAGTGTTTATGTGGAGGCCAACAAATATGGCATCAATGTAGCAGATAACTTTCGACACGACCCAGGGTGGGGGGATAACATGATCTTGACAATATGGATATCATCTATATAGTCGAATAGTACATCCTGAGGATGAGAAGAGAAGGGCTGGACCGGTATCTTATACTGCCACATATTATATATCACAGAGATTCAGATCCAAATGAACATCCGGAGGAATTCCTTCGGTTTATGCATGAACAAGGAATAGCCATGATGGGTTTTGCACCACAGTTTCCCCAATTCTTAGGAGGCTTGACCATGGATTGGTATGACACAATGCCACTGGAAGGACGTTAGAACTGGTACTTTATAGAGAGATATTTCCTCCACTACTTCAGGGCATCTCAGCCATACCCGTATGAGCTTTGCTTGTGGTTGGCACCACAAGCAGACCGACACAATACTGGCTGGCAAGATATCCCTCCTCCACAACCTCCCATGTACACTCATATGGATTACATGAGTCACAACTATGTTGGAACAAGTCTATTTGAATTTGGGAGCTCTTTTGGGGCAGCACATCCAAAAATCAGAGAGCTATATGATCGGACACAGGCATGGAGTAACTATACAGACTAGCAAAGGTATCTCGGCCTGAATCTAGATGAAGGTGTACGAGACCCATTTATATAGTGACCCTATGGAGGAAACATTTGCCAACATACAAACCATGGTATCCGAGTTTCGTATAGCCATAAAAGGAGTAAAAGTCGAGCAAAATATGGCAGAAGAAGACCAAGAAGAGGATCCCAAGGAAGATCCAGAGGAAAATCTCGAGGAAGATCTTGAGGAGGTCCCCGAAGAGGATCCAAAAGAAAATTCTGATAATAATATCCTAGCTCAGCACACACCAAACTAGATCTTTGAACCACAGCCTTCTAAGGATTCAGATGAAGAGGTAGAAGAATTTGTGCACTCCAGTGAATTAGACCACGAAGATGAAAGCATAGTGGATAACTTGGGGTATGAATCAGAGACTTTCTTGAATGATAAGCTAAATCACTTACCGGGAGATTTCGAGTATGAGGCTCCCTTCCCCAATGGCATGATGGTTAACTATGATGGTGTTGAGAGCTATGCCTCTTCTCTACAGCATGACTCCCCGGGAGCCTTATGATCTGGAGCAAGTGATGATTCAGGAGACTTTATGGACTTCAACTTGGATAATGATCATGTCATTAACATGATCTGGGATGAGGGGTAAGAATCATCCCACGAATATATTATGGAGAGAATTCATGCAAAAAATGAACTAGCTTAAAATAGTTGTCGAATTTGGAGTCCAGACTTAAGAGAAGTTTACCCCATATTCTACGATGGGAATACAAGTCCACGCTATAACATCCATAAATTCATGCAAATGATGAACGATGGGTACATTCACTATGCCCATTGGACCAAAAGGTTCTGCTGGACTCTCCTAGAAAAGGTAGTCATTTGGTATGAAGGGTTGACATTTTATCACAAGTCAATCTAGAATATTCTAGCCAAACAATTCATTGACTACTTCATATGGGTAGACCCACCGAAAGACAAAACCCCCAAAATAGACAGGCATAGGAACCCCTTGTTGTACTAGGAATGGGAAGCAACCAACGTCGCCTGCCCAACATCAATGGAATCGGCCAAGGAATACCCGTGGTAAACAAATAAATACCACGACGCGCCATATGCTAGATCTGTTTGGCAGAAATGAACCAACTGATGGAGCCTCCTCGTCCGTCTGTATTGTCAGACAGCATTCCAATCTTATCCTGTGCCAAATCCTACAAGAGAACCCCGTCATTCTAGAAAAGTAGCCTAAAAAGGTTCCCTTCATGCAGTGGCCCTTCTATACCAAGGCACCAGTTTTTGGGAACAAGCCAATCGACTTATGAGAGATACCCCTCGATAAGGATTTTGACGAGTTTGAGGTCTTTGAAACAATAAACTTGCCAATCCAGATGGTCAGTCCTATAACTGGAGGAGGAAAAGTCATTGGATCAATAGCCCTAGTTGCACCAAGAATTGAGCCCCTGATACGTCCTACTTTAGTTAAGTCCTCAAAGTAGGTAGAAAGCCTGATTGTGGATCAACTGAAGGCCACTACAACTAAGATGAGTATCTGGGACCTACTCCTGGGCTCTCAAGATCACAGGTTTGCTATCGTCAAAAAGCTGATGGAAATCCAAACATCTCCTCTAGCATCATCAGAATAGGTCTGTGCACTACTCAATAATGAGACTAGCACTATTATCCCCGACATTGTCTTCTCAAGCTCGGATCTGCCTAATAAAGGTGTTCACTATAATAAGGTTCTCTACTTGAAAGCTAGTGTCTTTGAGTATGGCATGCTCTGCATAATGATCGATGATGGCTCATCACTAAATGTCTATCCTAAGGATATTATGCTAATCCTAGAACTGACCGAGAAGGACCTAAAGAAATCCGCAATAGTCAACAAAGCTTACAACAACTCTAAAAGGATCGTCATTGGCACGTTTGAAGCTGAAGTCACTATCGGTGAAATCTTATCTATAGTACTCTTCACGGTTATAGATATCCCGGTAACATTCTCTATGCTACTTGGGAGACCTTAGTTCCATGCTTTGGGAGGAGTCCCATCCACCCTGCACCAGAAGATCAAAATCCCATTCCGTGGAAAGATTGTTACCCTAGAAGCTGGCGAAGCCTCATTGGTAGCAGCAATGAAGATGGAAGAAAGCAACATGAAAGGGTTTACCATAGCCACAATTGGCCAGGAAAAGAATAAACAATCAGAGGTGTATTGGGGCCCATGGATTCACGGATATATGCAGAAGCACCACACTTGTGGAAAAGGACTAGGTGTCCATGAATAGGGAATACTGACCTTTAATATAGGGGTAGGAGAATGGAAACCCACGAGACTTGGTTACAAAGGCTCTCGAAGAGTTATTCACAAGATAACCATTCAAAAGAAGCTGCAATAGCCCTACAAAGGAACCCCTGAGCCCGTTACTCATCAGGGGAAGACCATTCTGGGATTTAAGATTTTCTTAAACATATTCAACTACGGCATAAACGGCAAAAGCTTCATAACCTATGTAAAGAAGGCCAGTTGCCAGCCAGATGTAGGGATGATCCCAGATCAAACCAAGAATGATGAACAAGTACACCCAAAGAAGGTCAATAAGCTCAGTAGAGAGGAAGAAATCCTTGACACCCTAACCAAGCAACTTTAGGCACGACTCAAGATAGTAAAGTAAGCAAGGAACTGTTGGATATAATGTATGCCCTTAAGGCAATTAGGGCGATATAGCTTAATTATGTAATAGTACGAATAATTTATTTAATCAATAAAGGCATTTGTTCTTTTGTTTATATCAATGTGTTTTTATACATATATATTATAGCTGGTTAAAATATATTCATTGATGTATGTATACAAAATGTCCTTGACATATCATAGCATAAAGTCAGAGAAATTATAGTTGGACTATATTTGGTGGAACCTACTTCATATGCAATAATGATTATGTCTAAACTATCCCTAGTCATAGTGTCATCAAGAAAGGACATTGATGAAATGGAAACAACTAGAACGTGGTCAACTTTCTTGGAAAGGGTCCAAGCAGTTAATCTCCTAAAGACTGAAGGTGGTGCCTTAAGCTTGACACATGGATATATCTGGGAGATATATTGGAGACCACAACAAGATAAACACTTGGTATAAATATCAATGTGTTAGTGTTTATCTTCATGCAATAAGCGTTGCGAATGTCCTCATACTTGAGATGCTAGTTGCCTTGTGTGGTACTATTGCTATACTTTGGGTCATTGCTATGCACTCATTAATTTATGGTGCTACGGGTAATTATGGGTATAGTGATGATAGCACGTTGGTAGGCTGAGTAGTCAAAAAGAATCCATCGCTCCGGATATATTAAGGAGTTATACCTGGCCACTTATTGAAGTGATGATTTCCATAAACCTCTGATCAGAGTATGTGTTTGATAGAAATGGTTTCTAGTCAAACACACTATGGTAAAAGGCAATATACTTCTATAACAAGTAAATAACTGGGATAGCTTGGAGCAACCTTGCTATTAGTGGGTTAACACTTTAACCGAACCCAATAAACCAGATGGTACTAATATTAAAGAATGGAAGGAATTTATCGCACTGGAAAACTATTGCATTAATCGGGATTAAGTCATAAGCATAAATGATGTTCCGAGTAATGGGGGATGGTAGATCCTTGCTAGAGGCGTACTGCAGTCGTTTAAGGTAATCGAGTTCTATTCACGGTCTAGAGCATCGAACCAATGGTTCCATTAGAACAAGGGTTGGTTAAGCCTTAACAGCTCAATACTTCGGGATCCTATAAGGTCACACACATTGGACCTTCATCGGACTAAGTAAAGAACTAATAGATTTATTCTATTACAAAAATATAACATGAATAATAATTGGATTATTATTTAATTGGTTAAAATTGATTAGATCAATTTTGGAGAGACCAAGGAATTTATTTTGACCGGTAAGTAATTAATTAGAGTCATAAATAAATTATAATTGATTAGATCAATTTTGGTTGGACCAAAACTATTTATTTTGACTGGTAACTAATTTATTAGAGTCAAAAATAAATATTTATTTGAAAGGATTTAAAAGGGATTTTGCATTGGTAAGTTAAAATCGAAAAGTATGAAATATTTAGTACAAAGTTTGGTTGCGTGAAATACACCGAAAAATACGGCAGCCCTTATTCATGGGCTGCACAAAGGCAGACCATGAAAAGGGCAGCCATGTGTGCGTACATATATATATATATATATATGTATATATATATATATATATATATATATATATATATATATATATATATATATATTAATGGGATTGGAGTACTCCCATCCCACATCGGTGAAAGGGGGAGCATTTTTGCTCCCCCAAGCCTATATATAGGCTATTTCCTTTCCTTTCAAATTGTACCAAGCTCAAAGCATAAATCCTAAGCGAGATAATTAATCTCTCGATTACTTGAGCAAGTTATTTTTGTGGAGCCTGAATTTGTTCGGGCACCGCTAGTTTATATTTTTGGGTGAGGCTTCTAAAGTGGTCTAGCAACTACTCGAGGCTTCTTAGTTCTTCCTCCTGGGGAGGTTTTGGTTGGTGGGGTTGGTGTGGATACTGATAGAGGCTATCCTACGATTGGAGGCTTGTGGAAGAAGGTCCTACAAAAGCACGCTTCAACTGGTAAGTTCTTTTTCTTTCTCTTTTAATTATTAAGTCTTTTTCTTTAAGTGTTTTTAGACTTAATAATTATGCTTAGGTTATTTTTGCATGCTTAGTTTATTTTAGGCTTAGGTTATAACTTAGAGTTATAACATGCTTAGTATAAAATAAATATGCTAGGATATAATTTGGAGTTATGGTATGCCTAGTCCTTTAGCATGCTAACCTAGGTAGAGAATTATTTAGTTAAGGCTTTATTTAATTTATATGCAACTAATAGGAGTTCTTGGGACAGGGACAAAATTTTGAATTTCCGTCATGCCTCTTATGCATGTTCAATTTGATTGTCAGTTCCCAACAGGAACAAGGGAGGTAGCTTGAACTAAGCCATCATAGACATGTTCACAGCTATAAAGGGCAAGCAAAGGTATAGGAGGAGGACGACGAGGATATCCTATTAAAGCTAGTTGCCATAGGAGAATCATCCGTAATAGAGCCAAACCTTATTGATCAGGATGAGTCTTTTGTTTCCATTTTTAGCATGTTTGAAATGAATAGTGTACTTTATGATGATAATAAGATGAAGAACTTTGCTTATTCGTATTGTATTTCTGATTATGAATCCATGCATCCATTCCAGCATTCATCTAGCATTTTTAGCATCAATAATGATATCATAAAAGACAATAATTTAAACACAAAAGATGATCCAAAAATGGTATACATTTCCAATCAATTACCCATGGAACTAGAGAGCAAATTGATAAAGGTATTAAAAAATCATGTTTTAGCCTTTGCTTGGTCTTACGAGGATATGCTTGGACTCGATCGGCACATCGCCGAGCATAAGATCCCCACGGACCCGAAAATTCGGTCGGTGAAGCAAAAGATGAGAAGAATGCACCCAAAGTGGGCCAAAAAGGTCAAAGTAGAGGTGGCAAAATAGATCAAGGAAAATTTTGTCGAAGTCATCGAGTATCCCACTTGGCTATCCAATGTAGCCCCCCTACCCAAGAAGAACAGTGATGTCTGAGTTTATGTCGACTTCAAGGACTTGTATAAGGCTACCTCTAAGGATGATTTATTGCTATCACTCATTGTTGTTCTTGTACACAGCGTGGCAAGAGTTCCTATGTAATCCTTTATGGACGGATTCTCAGGATACCACTAGATCCTCATGAACATAATAGTCAAGTTCAAAACCGCATTCATCTCAGAGTGGGGAACATATTATTTCTAAGTAATACCTTTTAGACTCAAGAATGCAGGGGCAACCTACCAACAAGCAGTCAATTAAGGTCTATGTGGATGACATGCTTTTGAAATTCGTTACACTAGAAGAACACCCGGTAGTGCTAGAATGATTCCTTACAAGGATTGAGAAGTACAACCTCTATTTGAACCTGAAAAAAGTGCATATTTAGCATTACACTAGGTAAATTATTGGGGCACGTGGTTAGCCAAAGAGGCATAGAAATGGATACCGACAGGGCTAATGCTATCAGGGAAATGCCCGCGCTGAAAATTGAGAAAGAAGTAAGAAGTTTCTTGGGATCCATACAGTACCTCAGTCACTTTATAGCACAGTTGACCACCACATGTGAGCCTATCTTTAAACTATTGAGGAAACAACAGCCGATAGAGTGGAATGCCTAATGCCAGGAAGCCTTTGATAGAATTAAAGCTTACCTGATGAACCCTCAGGTACTGAAACTGCCGATTCTTGGAAGACCACTCGCTCTCTACTTGGCAGTAAAAGAAACCTCTGTGGGGGCCATGCTAGTTCAAGAATATGAAGACAAGAGGGAACACATGCTTTATTATATCAGTAAGAAATTGCTAGAGTATGAGACTCGATACACCATCGTGGAAAAGACTTGTTCCGCCATGGTCCAACTCACTAGAAAGCTTAGGCATTACTTCCAATCGTACAGAATCCAAGTAGTTGCAAAAGTGTATCTGATGAAGTACTTATATCAGGCTCCCTCACTAACTAGAAAACTGGTAAGGTGGCTCTTGTTGCTGTTAGAATTTGATATTGAGTACATAACAAGGAACACCGTCAAGTGTAGAGCATTGGCTGAATTCCTAGCAAATCAACCACTCGAGGAAGGACAACAGGAAAACCTAGAATTTCCCGATGAATGTCTCGCAGCCACCATAGAGAACCCCAATAATGGACCATATTCTTTGACGACACCGTCAATAAGCGAGGAGCTGGTTTGGGAGTTATTATCTTTATGCCAATCGGAGCACTCATACCTCTGTCAAAATGTTTAGAATTTCTCACCACGAATAACGGGGGCAGAGTATAAAGCCTGTTTATTTAGGCTGTCTGCCCTAATCACTCTCAGAGCAGACAAAGTCAAAATTATCGGTGATTCAGCTTGGGTCATCAAGCATGTCATAGGGGACTGAGAACTAAAGGAAGAATCCCTCAGGCCTTACTTAGAAGATGTATAGAGTGTGAATTTAGTCACATGCCTTACAAGGAAAATCAGATGGCAGATGCATTGGCCACTTTAGCCTCAATGTGGGAAGGGCCCCAAAAGCAGCCAATCAGGCCCCTTGTTATGGAAACATATCGATCTCCTTACTATATCTACATAATAAAAGACACCGTCGAAGAAGGAACACCCTGGTATTCCAACATCATCAGGTTCCTTGAAAATGGTAAATTCCCAGTTGAGGCTACAGATTTCGATAGAAATACGATTAAAGAGCTTGCTGTGTAGTTCTACCTGGTTAAAGGAGATCTATTTATGAGGACCTCTAACAGCTTACTACTAAAATGCCTAACACAGCGAGAAGCTGAAAGGGTGATGAAAGAAGTACATTTAGAAGACTACGGTCCACACATGAATGACATCATGATGGCAAAGAAAATCTAAAGAATGGGGTACTTTTGGCTGACCATGCTAGCTAATTGTGTTCAAGAAGCAAGGACTTGCCATGCTTGTCAGATATACAGAGATGTGAGCCATTTACCTCCAACAACATTGTAAAACTTAACAACGCCTTGGCCATTCTTGGCCTGGGCATGACATCATTGGTGAAATAAGACATTCTTCGACCAACGGTCATCTCTTCATTATAGTAGCAGTTGATTACTTTTCCAAGTGGGTTGAAGCAGAATCATACACAAGCATCATGGCCAAGAAAATGGCTCAATTTTCTAGCGACAGATCTTTGCCAGGTACGACATCCCTTATCATATAGTGAGTGACAATGGTGTGCAGTTCCAAGGAAAATAATTGATCTTATTGAAAAGCACGAGATTTAGCATCATCGCTCTTTGCCTTATCGCCCTCAAGCCAACAGAGCTGTAGAAGCAGCTAATGAGGCAATCAAGAAAATCCTCTCCAAGATGATTTCTAACTACTGAGATTGGGCCGAACATTTCCATTATGCCTTGTGGGGATATAGAACAGTGTCAAGACTCCTACGGCTCAAACTCCTTTTTCCCTTATCTATAGGATGGAGGTGGTCTTGGCCGTTGAAATGGAAATCAAGTCTTTACGCGTAGCCCTTGAAGCCACACTTCCCGAAGATAAATGGGCAAAAGCCAGGCACAAAGAACAGACCTTGATCGACAAAAAGCAATTAGCCGCATTGGAAAATCTATAGTTATACCAACAACGCATGGCCAGAGCTTACAACCGCAATGTCAAGTGGCAGAGCCAACCTTTAAAGATGAGCGATTTAGTCTTGAAGCAATCTCATAAAACACACACGGATTCTTGAGGGGAATTCCAGCCAAACTGGGAAGGACCTTATATGGTAAAGAAGACTCTTAGTAGAGTGACAGTAAAAATCTCAGATCTGAATGGCAACAAATTCATGAATCTGGTCAATCGCGACAAGCTGAAGCATTATCTCATGTAAAAAAAGATAATAATAATGTCCGTCAAGAGCTGGTAAGGGCTCTTGAGTAAAAATAAAGACTCCTAAAAATGAAAGAGTGGAGCCTTGGGTAAAATTCGTTCGGAGCCTTGGGCAATGATGGGCATTTCTTGGAAATAAATACCACTTGTCCTCCGTGATAAATAATATCATTTGTAGTAACATGATCAAGTTAAAAATACTACATGAGTGCATTAAATGGAAACTACAAATTATTTAATAAAACAAGCATCTAAACAACATCATTTCATCTTTATTACAGATAAAAGTATGTCATAAACAAGAAATAGAAACGAGGCCTGATGCCTTTATTCTCCCATAGGAACGAAAGACACATAATGGCAAGCTCGCTAAACTCTAAGGGAGCTTTGAAGCCACCAAGTCTCACCGAACCTCTCCTCGAGAGTAGCCAGTCCACAAACACTTGCAACCCAGATATGATAAGCCTTAGAAGGATGGACGTCAAAGGGGGCAAAGTAGTTCATCTCCACCCCAGTGCGACTAATCAATCTTACGTCATGACGATAGACCTGAGTATAGGAAAGCTCAGGGCCAATAAGGGTGCCCAGGGATGTAGGAAACCCCTGAGATTGATCATATTGCCTGCACAAGCGACCGAGAGAATAAGTGATGATATGAGAATAGCCATTAAGGACCAGACCATCTCTAGCAATGTCAGAGGTCACATGAGTGACTCCCCACAAAGGGCAAACCCAATAGATCAATCAGTGCCTCTTAAATCATTGAAGCTGAAAACAATTCATCAATAAATTAGAAAATTCAACGTAATGTACCGGAATAACCGGAGGTATATCGACAGAGGATTGGAGAAGCCCATAAGACTCCTCATACAAGGGGCATAGCTCATAATCCCTAAATTGAAACACGTTGTCAATAGGGTCCCAGAGCTTGATAGCAGCTTGAATCACATTGTCTTTGACAAAGATGCGACAGTACTCCTTCATGTGTGTTAAACCACAAACCCCAAGATGATCCCAACCATTGGAGTTCTTCAGATAAACATTTAGATCAGCACGAAAATGGATGTAGCCCTCCATGGCAAAATTTCACAAGGGTAACAGTTCGCTATACGTAATTTATGGTGCAATCTGCCAATATCTAGCAGATTACCCCGATAAACTCAACCAATAATGAAAAGAAAAAGCGAGGGAATAAATAAAATTTTATTTATACAAAAACGTGTTCATACAAAAGGAGGCACTGCAAATAGCCTAAAAGAAAGCAAAATCGAAAAATAAAAAGCCTATCTAATCGCCCTGTAGAAAGAATTTGGGAGGATTGCCTTATCCCTACTTCGGCTACTATTGCGAGTCATCCGCTTGAAGCATCCCCATCTGAGCTCAGAGCCATCGAATATTCAGCTACAACATTTCAACACGAATCATTCATATGCATTTCATAGCATGCCATGCATCTTCATCAACATAATGAAATAACAAACATACCGCCAAATCTAAGTTTTGGGTCATCATGAAATGTTGCTGCCCTTGAATATACCCCCAATTAGAGATGCTATCAGCAATAGGCACCTGTAGGAATGAAAGATCAATAAGTCAGAACTGTCATAATCCAAAATCAAAAGGCAAAAGAAGAAAAGACAGAGGAGACTAACATGAGTGGTGCCAGCAGGATGGAAGGCCACTAGATGCTCAGGATCCAAATAAGAAGGAATGACCGAAGTGTAAGTGCTCAGGTTAGGGCGGTACATCATGAACAGGGGTGGCTGATACTTGAACCCCCGATGCCCCTCCACTATCGTCGGGCCCTGAGGCGGGATAGATGAATCCAAAGAGCTACCCACATGAGTAGAGGTAGTTACAGGTCTCTTCTTATCCTTATGATCCTATAAAGACAGTAAAGCAAGGTCGGGTTAGTCTAACTAAGCGCAATAGTCAAAATAACAGCAATTATAAAAGAAAGAAAAACTCAAGCTAGTGAAAAGGGAGGTACCAATATCTGGACAGCCTCAAGCGAACCTGATCTGGCCTGGCCACTAGGGGCAGAAGTCGAAGGGGTAGAGGCCTTAGGGATAGAAGCCGAAGGATCGTCATCCTTAGGAGGGTTGTTGATGTCCTGCCGAGGCATAATAGAAGTGGGATCCGTATCCGGCCATCTAAGCAGCTGCAAATGGCAGACTTCCTCGTATCCCTCAACCCACTCCAGGAAGGCTCTAAGGATACCCTCGGAGGCCAATCGTGCAAAGTAAGGAGATCTACGAGGCCAGAAGACCAACCAAGGCACCTCAAGAGGGATAGAATGCAACCTAGGAGGAAGATGTCAACCTTAATGTGATCTCCCAGGTACCACTCCAAAGAGAAGGGGGTCTCTATGATCAGTCGGGTGTTCACAAACTCCCCAGCTAATCTTATGACCTCCGGCCAGTGAAGAGCATGCCCCCAAGGCTGCGTCCTAATTTGAGAAAAGAAAGCCAGACATTGGTACAACGGTTGTAGCAAAAATGGCGATTAGAATGAACCAACAAAATTATGAGACATACCTACTCCAAAGAAAGGGTACAAAGATGGGTAGAAAGAACGGAATGAGACTCCATCTCCCAACTACAAAACTAGTGTGGCAGTTGAGGGTAGAATGGGAAACCACTATTTGGCATGAGCTTGGTCCTCGGAAGGATCCCTATCTTGAAAAACCAGATCTACAAGCGGTCAATAAATGATCAGAACACCAAAAATGGATAAAATACTCGTATGGAAAAGGATCAAATTCTTGCATAAACAATCTGAACACAAGACTTGAATTTTTCAATCCTGTTCCTCACACACCTGTCAAGGGCCCAATATAGGTGACCCAGTGTGATATAGCCCCATTCATGCTCATCAAAGTGGGATGTCTCTATCAAACCCAGTAGAATATGAAGATTCAAGATCGAACCCCCAGTAGGAAAACACAGCCACGATAAGGTAGCGGCCATGAAAGCTCTAGCCTTGCAGGCAGCGGTCCGATGCCCTTTATCCCTAGAGATCCAAAAAGTCATGAGTTTCTCATAAGAAACTCGCCCTAGCTTGTCTCCAGAATATCCAATCAAAGCCTCGATGGTCTCCAAATTGAAATTATTGTAAGTAAAGTAAGCATTGAAATAGATGACATTACCATGGAAAGGTAGGCCTGTGATAGCACAATAATTCAATGGAGTGATGGTATACTCCCTGCAACGAAAATGGAAAGTGTGGGTAGTATCAGACCACCTGCTCAAGATGTAGGTAGATGTACTGGCTGGGATGTATGGAAACTTGTGATGCCTAATGTACTTGAAGTTCTTAACCATCCTTCCCAAAGACGTCCCATCAATGATGGCCTTGGCACTAGGGTATAACACCTTGTACCAGTTATGCAAGTGGGTAATGCTAGCACTGTCGTGCTTGGTAACCTGAATAATGCATACACATGTATCCCACACCAATTTTTGACAAGTCACATGATTAACAAAAATAATAAATCACTACATTAAATAATTTTTTGCATAAAAAAATAATAAATAAACAGTAAAATGGATAGGTCTTTGTGCAAAATAAAAACTACAGTAAGGCTTACCAAAATCCGAGAAAGACGGTCGGAAGGCTTCAAGTAAAGCAGAATGAAATCCCTAGGACGTACCCCATGATACATCCAATTTGGAGGGAGCCCATACAAAGCCTCGGCCGGAACCTCAGAAAGTTCCACCTGTTCACCATCAATAAGCACATTCAGAGAAGTCACTTGAATGGATGGCAGATCGAAGCGGATGTTATAAAGCTTCAACCAGATCAAGACCCCGGAGAATCTAAAAAGAGAGGGTAGAAAAGGGACGAAGATAAAAGAAATCATTGTCAAAAATAGCTCGGAGGCAGAAATTTTCAAAAATCAAGAGCAGAAAATGTAAAAGAAAGAATAGAGAATTGTTGGTGTGAAGAAAATGGGAGCCAAGCTGCAATTTTTATAGACCGCTGGTAATTAGCCTGCCGGCTAATTACCTATATAATTAGTCTACCAGCTAATTACCTATCCAGCTATCACGCATTTACGCGTCCTACGTGTTTACGCATAACGACTATATGAGTTACCATTACATAGGTAATTAGCTCATCGGCTAACTACATGTATTTTCAAAATTTTTGCAATTTGGCATTTTTCATCCATTTTCTGCATCGTTTTCAAAACGAGCGGACCTAAGAGCTATTTTTACACTGTCACACTTGCATCAACCATGCAAAATATTTATTTCGACCCTTGGTCAATTCTTTAACCTCATGTAACTCATTAATAAATTTTAAATCAAAGGGGATAAATATATTTTGTTTCAAAATTTGTCGATTAAAATTATTTTTAACTCATTGCATCCTACACACACTATTTTGTTTGTTTCACATATGACAAAATTTCTAGCACGAAATTTATGTATGCGAGGGGCAAACAGTTAGCATAGGTCCATTCTAGCTCGATGAGGTATAATGCCTATTTCATTAAGTGATCAGACAAACGAGGCAAAAAGGCTCGAATTGTCATCCAAAATCTGAAATTCAAAAATCCACATTCTAGGGAAGCTTCGATTTAGCATTTGCTACTAAAGAATCAAAAAGTCAAAGTATGGTCAAACATAAGCAATCAGCCCGCCGGCTATTTACCAATCTACAGTAAAAAATAAAATCTTATCGAGATCTGGCCAGGAATTACGGGATCTGATATCAAATCTTATTAGAGTGATAATTAGCCCGCCGACTATTTACCTATGTAAATAGCCCGCCGGCTATTTACCAACCCTCTATATAAAGGGGTGCACCCCCCTCATTTTAGCGAGACGGGAAAATTTCAAAAATCCCAAAATTACTTTTATGTCCTTTTTCAGTTCCGGGAATCCCAAAAGCCCCAAAACTCTGTCAAAATAATCCCATATCCGAGTTCTATCACTGATGTTCGGTATAAACGTGCTTTACGATCTTTTTAGATCAAGATCCCATAGTGATCTGCGGTCTAAAAACCTCCAAACCTCATATTTCCCTTTAGAAATAATCCAAGATTATATCCATAACTTGGGTTAAGTCTATTTTCCAACAAAATCACAATCTTTGACAACTTCTGTCCCCCACCGGCTCTGAAGTCATCGTGGACAAATGAAATGGTAAACTGAGGGTAATTGGCTTTAAGTCCAACTTTCAAATTCATTAAAACATATCTTTATTGCTTTATCATTACATATTGCATTTCGTTTCTCTGGTTAAGTGAGCCACTGGTGCCACTTAAATTATAATATGTGTAAATAAGCTCACAGGTACGGATAAGCATCCAGAATGTGAGTACACTCTATCAGAGTTTCTAGGCCCAGACCCAAGCGCTGCCATTGCTCTGCCAAAAATTTGGTAGAAAATGTCCATTTATTAAGCCGTTGTGATGCCCGTTTTATTTCTTGAATTTAATTCTTAAATAAAGCCGTTGTAATGCAGAAATCACCACAAATTCCACAATTCAAAAATTAATTCAAACAATTTTAACAATATGAGTAACTATTATGTCCGAACTCAGAATCTCGTTTTCTCTTCAATATAAAAATCCCATCTAGATCAGTATACCATAATTCCCGGTGAAGCTGAACCGGGTGACGACTCTATTTTATTTTTTTAAATAAAGTAAAAATGCTTTATTTTAAAAATATCTTTTCTCAAAAAAATGTGCAAACATATTTCTCAAATATAATCACATTTTTGGCCTACAAAGTCACTGCATTTAAGCGAACTGGATTTTCTCAAACCAAACCAAACACCACGGTTTCCTCAAACTGCACCAAACCCGAAGTGTGCCCCGCGCCCGACACCTTGCATGTAAAACCCACGAAACCGTCCGCTTGCTCATAAATTCGCTCGCTCTTTCATGTTGTACACGTTGACCAATACTGTGTTCCCTATTAGTTTGTCAGCCCTTAATCTAAAACTTTCGGGTTCTCTAGCTAAATTGGAAAAGTTCAAGGAAATGTCTTGGGGTAGAGCTGCGCTAGGGCAATTGTACTTAGCCCTAGTTCAGTTTGTGAGGAAGCATACTATGGAGTTAAAATCTTTCATGCTTATCCTTGAGGTAAACAAATGATTAATCTTATCCATGCCTTTTATATTGTGTGATGACTTTTTGCTTTCTATTTGCTTTTTGTAGTTTTTGGGCTTCGAGATAGGCATCCTCCCCCGGCCAAAGGCCAAGGTTCGCAAGGATATTCTGGTGTTCCCTCATTTCCCTGCTGGGTTGTTTTCTTGGGGAAATCTTGGTACTTTTGATGTCGAGAAGAGGCTTAAGAATCTCACCTTTGATGATGTGAACTTCTTAACTTGTGAATCATGAGTTGTTTAGTGTTGGTTTCTGTTGATATTGCACTCTTGTAGCTTAATCACTCCCTTTAGGGGGATGCTTCCGAGTGGAGTGGAGTCATGGCAGCTGTTGGAGCGATGGTGCTAAAGAGACTATTTTTGGAGATCCCTTCCTCTATAGAGTAGTATTTAGGGGAGTAGGTAGTGGAGTGCGATATGCCCCTAGACAGATTGGTGCTGCCTAAGCTTCAAAGGTGGTTATTTTGGCTGGAGCTGGCTGAGGATCCTGTTACTTTGAAGAGCGACAACGAGACTATAGAACTGTATGGTGCTGAGGGCATGTATCCCAGTTTTGTGGTCTAGTGCTTGCTCGACTAGTCGGAGGAAGATCACGACTCATCTCAGGGGGTATGTCTTCGTTCACTTATGCTTGGTTTTGTGTTTCTTAGGTACTGATTTCATCTTATTTTGCAGGTAAAGAGGAAAAAGGGTCCACATTCAACGGGTGATGGAGCCAGCATCATGATAGGTCACCAAGATTACAATGTTAGAACATGGCTTTATATTTATTTGCTCGACTCATCCTTGTTCTTTCCTACTTTCTGGTCAGATGTTTCAGCCAGGGTGCCTATGACTTTCATGCCACCGCGAGATGACTTATGGAAGTCTTTTGGTATGATTTGTGTCTTTACTTTGCCTATGCTAATGCTTCTTGCCTTCTCCGACAGGTGCCGAGGGAAGACAGTGAGGTGGACACGCGTTTACTCTTTGACTTTCAGAACATAACGCTTAGAAATAATTATCAAATGGTGGTAAGACCTAAAAGTTCTAGCGAAATAAAGAATGTATGAGTGCATGCTTATGTATGAATTATTGGGAACTGACAGTCAATTTGAACATGCATAATAGGCACGACGGAAATTCAAAATTTTATCCGTATCCCCAGGAACTCCTATTAGATGCATATAAATTAAATGAAGCCTTAACTAAACAATTCTATACCTAGGTTAGCATGAATAGGCTAGGCATACCATAATTCTAAATTATATCCTAGCATAAATATTTTATACAAAGCATGTTATAACTCTAAGCTATAACCTAAGCATGAAATAAACTAAGCATGCAAAACAAGCTAAGCATAATTATTAAGTCTAAAAACACTTAAAGAAAAAGACCTAATAATTAAAAGAGAAAGAACGAAAACTTACCAATTGAAGCATGCTTTAGCAAAACCTCCTTGTACAAGCCTTCAAGCATAGAATAGCCTTTATGAGTATCCATACGAACCCCACCAACTAAAACCTCCCCGAGAGGAAGAACTAAGGAGCTTTGAGTAATTTCTAGACCACTATAAAAGCAGCCCCCCCCCCCGAAAATATTAACTATATGTTCCTCGAAAAGTATTCAAGGCCCCTCAAAAAAAAACTTGATCAAGCAACCCTGGAGGTTTTTCTTTATGAATCTCCAATTAGGATTTATACTTGAACTTGGTTTTGTTTGAAATTGGAGAAGGAGGTGCCTATTTATAGGCTTGGGGAGAAAAAATACTCCCCATTTTCCAATGTGGGATGTGCAAAAATGCATATCCCATAAGCGGTTCTCACCCATGGATACAATTGGATCTGCTGGCTGTGCCCGCATGCAGCGTGTCTAGCATACTGTGCAATAGCCATGCAAGGCAGGCCATATTTGGCATGCCATGCTTCATAAGTTGACTAGCGAGGTGGGCTAGGCTGTGCTGGGCACACCTAACACTGCCCAGCAGTGCTAGTGTGATCTAGCATGTGGGCTCGCACCACTGCCGAGCCCACAGCCCCTTAGCCATTTGTATGGGTCCCAAAATGTAGGCCCCATCACCATAGGATCCGACCCTTTTATTTCAATTGGAAAACCCCCTTTTAATTCCTCTTTCAAATATTAATTTATTTTATGATCCTAATAAATTAGTTACCAGTCAAAAATAAATTCTGTGGTTTATCCAAAATGATCCAATCAATTTTAACCAACTAAATAACAATCCAATTATTATTATGTTAAATTTTCATAATAGAATAAATCTCTTATTTCTTTACTCAGTCCGATGAAGGTCCATTGTGTCTGACCTTATAGGATCCTGAAGTATTGAGCTATTAAGGCTTAACCAATCCTTGTTCTATTGGAACCATTGGGTCGAGATTCTAGACCGCGAATAGAACTCGTTACCTTAAATGACTGTAGTATGCCTCTTGCAAGGGTCTACCATCCCCCATTACTTGGAATGTCATTTGTTCTTACAACTTAATCCCAGTTAATGCAATAGTTGTCCAATGCGATGAACTCCTTCCATTCTTTCATAATAGTACAATCTAATTTACAGGTTTCGATTGAAGTGTTAACCCACTAATAGCAAGGTTGCTCTAAGCTATCCTAGTTATAAACTTGTTATTAAAGTATATTGCCTTTTACCATAGTGTGTTTGATTAGAAACTATTTTTATCAAACACATACTCTATTAGAGGCTTATAGCAATCATCACTTCAATAAGCGACTAGGTACAACTCCTTGATATATCTGGAGCGATGGATTCTTTCCGACTACATAGCTTACCAGCGTGCTATCATCACTATACTTGTAACCACCCATGACACCCTAAATTAATGAGTATATGGGAATGACCCAAACTATAGTGATAGTAATACACAAGGTAAATAGCATCTCAAGTACAAGGATATTCGCAAAGCTTATTGCATGAAGATAAGCACTAACACATTTACATATACACCAAGTGTTTACCTTACTGCGGTCTCCAATATATCTCCTAGATATATCCATGTGTCAAACTTAAGGCACAGCTTTCAGTCCTTATGAGATTGACTGCTTGGACCCTTACCAAGAAAGTTGACCACATGCTAGTCTTACCACTTCATCAATATCCTTTCTTGATGAAACTATGACTAGGGATTGTTTAGACATAATCATAATTGCACGTGTAGTAGGTCTCACTAAATATAGTCCAACTATAATTTCTCTGACTTCATGCTATGATACATCAAAGACTTTCATATACATACATCAATGAATATATTTTAACTAGTCATAATATATTTAAAAGCACATCAATATAAAAAAAAGATTAAATGCCTTTATTAATTAAACAAATTATTTTTACCATTATGTAATTAAGATATATTGCCCTAATTGCCTTAAGGACACACATCATATCTAACAAACTCCCACTTACACTAAGGCCAATTAGCCATATGCCTCAATCTATATGATTTAATATGCGAGTCATGTTTGTCTTAAGTTTATGGCTTCGTCAGACCATCCGTGAGGTTCTGATTTGTAGGTACATATTGTAGTCATATTATATTAGCATCAATGATCTCCTTGATTATATGATACTTTCTGTATACATGTCTATTTTTCTGGTGAGGACGTGGTTCCTTTGACTGAGCTATATCACCATTGTTATTGCAATACAAAGTAATTGGATCAATAGTCTTAGGCCCCACACCAAGATTACTAATAAATCCATTTAACCAGATAGCTTCTTTTTGTTGCATTACATGCGGCAATGTATTTCGGATTCTGTGGTTGAATCAACAGTAGTTTCTTGCTTGGAACTCTTTGAGCATACGCCCCTCCATTTTACAAATACATAAAACTAGACTAAGACTTGAAGTCATCCTTGTCAAATTAAAAAATTGTGTGAGTGAAACCTCTAATTGTGTGGTCATCATCTCTATATATCAAGAACTCATCTTTAGTTTGTCTCAATTATTTAAGAATTGCCTTGACAACCATTCAGTGCTTTTCACCTGGATCTGATTAATATCTACTCGTAAAGCTCAAAGCCTGAGAGACATCTGGCCTAGTACATATCATAGCATATATGATTGATCCTATAGTGGATCCATAGGGAATATCCTTTATATGCATTCTCTCTTGAGCTATCTTTGGACACTCAGCCTTTGATAGGTTAATCCCCTTTGTCATCGGGAGGTAACCTTTCTTCAAGTGCTCAAGGTTGAACCTATTTAATACCTTGTCTATATATGTACTTTGAGAAAGACCTAATAGCCTCCTTGATCTATCCTTATAGATCTTTATACCTAGTATAAATGCTTCTTCACCAAGGTCTTTCATGGAGAACTTTCTTGACAACCATACTTTAACACTTTGAAGAAGTGAAATATAGTTTCCTATTAGTAGAATGTCATCGACATACAATACTAAGAAAACAACTGCACTCCCACTAACCTACTTGTAAACACAAGGCTCATTAATAATTGAACAAAAATCCAGTTCACAGATTGTCTAATCAAACCTTATATTCAAACTCTTGGACGCTTTCTTAAGTCCATAAATGGACCTTTGCAATTTGCATACCTTCGAGCCATTGTTAGATGTAGAACCCTCAGGCTATGTCATATACACATCCTAGTCTAGATCCCCATTCAGGAATGCTATTTTAACATCAATCTACCAGATCTCATAATCGTAATGAGAAGCAATGGCGAGGAGTATCCTTATGGATTCAAGCATGGCTACTGGTGAGAAAGTTTCATCATAGTCAATACCTTCACGTTGATTATAACCTTTCACAAACAACCTTGCCTTATAGGTAATTACTTTACCATCCATGTTAGTCTTCTTCTTGAAGACCCATTTGCACCTGAATGGTCTAACCTCTTCTAGTGCATCAATCAAATTCTAAACTTGGTTCTCATACATGGAATCCATTTCTGACTTCATGGCTTTAAGCCATTTTTCAAAATATAAGCTTTTCATTGGTTCATCATAGGTTCTTGGTTCATCATAGGTTCTTGGTTCATCATCCTCCTTGAAATATATTTCCTTATCATCAGTGGTGACAAAATAATATCGATCGGGACCTTTATGAACACGACCTGAGCTTCGCAATGTTTGTGTTTTTACAGGTTATTCTCAAATCATACTTTCTAGTGTATCTTGAATGGGGTCAATCAGCTGATTGTCTGTTTCTTTCTCTTGTACTTCTAGTTAAAAATTGCTCCCACTGACCTTTGCAAGTAAGTGTTCCTTTTCAAGAAATTGAGCACTCTAAGATACAAATACCTTTTGCGTCCCAGGTTGGTAAAATAGATACCCAATAGTTTCCTTCAGATATCCAATGAATAGACACTTGTATGACTTAGCACTTAGCTTATCTGATGCCATCCTCTTTACCATAGCAGGACAACCCCATTCTCTTAAGTGACTTAGAGATGGACTTTTATTACACCATCTTTCTTGTGGTGCAAAATCAACCGATTTAGAGGGCACTCTATTTAATACATAAATTGCGCTCTCTAGTGCATATCCCTAAAAGGATTTACTGAGACATGCTTGACTCATCATGGACCGACCCATATCTTCCAAAGTCATATTCCTCCTTTCAGACACTCCATTGTGTTGGGGTGTATAATAAGGGGTCCGTTGAGCAACTATCCCATTTTCCTTTAGGTAATCCTGAAACTCTTGACTTAAGTATTCTCCACCTTGATTAGATCGTAGTGCTTTAATACTTTTCTCAAGTTGTTTCTTTACTTCATTTCTGAGTATTTTGAATTTATCAAAACTTTCAGACTTGTGCTTCATTAAGTACAAATAACCATATCATGAGTAATTGTCGATAAAGTTTATGAACTATGAGTATCCTCCTAGTTGTTGAACACTCATTGGACCACACACATCAGTATGTATAATCTCCATTGTACTCGTGTGGCTCATTCAGCTTTCCTTTGAAGGGTAACTTTGCCATTTTTCCTTTTAAACAAGGTTCGCAATCACCATAACACTCTAAGTCTATTGGGCCCAAGTCTCCACGCTTATGCAACTTAGTAAAGCGATCTTTGTTCATATGGCCTAAATGACAATGCCGTAAGTTGCAAGATTTCCATTATCTGATCTTCTCTTAGGAATGTTTATATTTGAGAATATGATTTTGTAATTACGAAATATCATTTATCATATTATAATAAAATATCATTCATAACTTTGATAATACCTTTTATCAAACTGGAATAAAATTCCATCTGCTGTGAAGCAGGAAACAATATTTTATAATGACAATTGAATTTTGTCCTTTTACAAATTGGAGCAAAATGGAAATTTCAAGTTGGTAAATCAATAGCAGCCATCAGGCCTTAATGACTTTCCGTAGGTACAACTCTCCCTTTTGCCAAAACTTTACTTCTCAACAATATCTATACTATCATATAGATATACGATTCAAATTAGGTATTCCATACCAATTTAGAATTTCCTTGATATGTAGAAATACTCAATATTAAACATCTTGAAGTGGAAGCACTAAGCCTCCTCTTCTCATGCTATGAGACTTCAGCCATTTTGATCGTATTTCCAATATCCCATATAGAAATGAAGATCTTGTTTCCAATATTTCATGTTGAAAACAATCATTTTGTCTCCTAGAAAAAATTCTCAGAATTCCTTTTACTTTTCTCTTCACTCTGCTCTATCCTGTTTCAAAACTAGACACCATGTGTCTCTTTACTTCTTTGAGATATGAACCATTTAAATTTCTGACTAATTGGTCCTACCAACTTCTATCAAAATATTTTGGTTCAAATTTCCACCATGTAAAATCCTTTCTCTAGATGTTAAGACATAGACTTTAAAGTCCATGATTTTTTGATGCCCTTATAGCTAAGGTAACAGGGATCCTAACATCTGGCTTGATGTTTAACCTTGTCTCCTGCCAGCTACTTACATAATGTAACAAGGATGTTAACAACCTATAAGGTGTTGTATCCTAGTTTCCTTCATGTATGTCATGCATATCTATTTTAAGCAGAATTGCTTGCATTATGTTGTTTAGATTCGGCCTTATATAATGTACATGCCAAGCCCAAGGCTTTAAGGACTATCCTCACATTTCTAAACAAACCCTTGAAGCTAGAGTCAATCAAAATTAGTCATCAGCACGAATGTTTGCATTTAAATAAAGATTTCAACCAAGATGTAAGAAAAGAAATATTATTTAGAT
Organism: Euphorbia pulcherrima; assembly: GCA_947683365.1. Lineage (NCBI taxonomy): Eukaryota > Viridiplantae > Streptophyta > Magnoliopsida > Malpighiales > Euphorbiaceae > Euphorbia > Euphorbia pulcherrima. The sequence goes on along the minus strand of CANTUS010000004.1, from coordinate 60,018,056 downwards.
ATTAGCATTTAGTACATGTATTTAATACAAGCACTTTTTAATTAAATACATTTATGCTACTATTTTCTTCACAATTTACAATAGCCCATTCTATTGAATTCAGGAAGTTCAGCTTAGATAAATTTCCAAGTAAGTAGCATCTATAACTAGTCTATTACAACCCCCAAGTTTAAGAGTCAAGTCATATTAGTAAGTTATAGTTGGAATCCCATCCCATTTGCATCGTATGCAATTGCTAATTTATTCAAGTTCCTTGATCTCATGGGACGTGTGCTCTTATTTTAGCATCTCCTTGAATATGTCTCAATCCTGTAGCTAGCCCCCAATTTTATGGTGGACTACCCAGTTCTGTTAAGGTAAACCCTATCTCAATTTTTATAACCAATTAATATGGACGAAAAGGAACACTTTGCGCAACACTTTTGTAGCCCACAGAGATCGTATTATAAATTTGGGTAAGGAAGACTATGACATGCCTTAATATATTTACTTTGGGATTTTATTAATGTTAAACATCTCACCCAATCTAGGATTTAATCAGATGGACATATTTATACTAATTTATATTAATTCAGGGAATTTTAGAATTAATTTATAAGGTCCAACCTTAGGTGGGATCAAGCTCTTTATTATTCTATCAACCTGGATTACATGCAAAAAAAATAACATTTTATTTGTTATATTTATATTGCATTTCAATTAAGCTTTTATTCAATAAATTTAATTTTTTACTTTGTTATATAAACATATATAAAAACCATCTTATATACTAGACATAAATTAGTCCATATTTAATCCCCTCGTTGGTCAATTCAAGCTGCATCGATATAGGTTCCTAAGTAGGAGAGGTGCCCTAGGAGAAGTAGAAACCAAGGCCAATCCTTAGCCAGAACAAATACAGGCAAAAACTCAAAGACCAATGGATCCTCTTAAACTAATAAATTTTGTTCTTTTAATTCATGTGAAATGGAACCATCTATAACCCATGTAACTTATATAAATTATTGAGTCTTTGATAATTTTGAGTAAGTTGAGGAGGCTTATACAAAAAGAATCTACAACCATATTCTAACCTTGAAATGAAAACAAAAGTTCATCTTTTGTTCCAAACAATTAATAAAACTTAAAATAATTCATATAGAATATAAAATTCAGTTCACTTCTAACTTAATTATACACTAAATAGGCAGGCTCTAATACTACTGTTGGGAACTGACAGTCAATTTGAACATGTATAACAAGCACGACGGAAATACAAAATTTTGTCCCTCTCCCTAGGAACTCCTATTAGATGCATATAAATTAAATAAAGCCTTCACTAAACAATTCTCTACCTAGGTTAGCATGCAAAGGCTAGGCATACCATAATTCTAAATTACATCCTAGCATAAATATTTTATACTAAGAATGTTATAACTCTAAGCTATAACCTAAGCATAAAATAAACTAACCATGCAAAACAACCTAAACATAATTATTAAGTCTAAAAATGCTTAAATAAAAAGACCTAATAATTAATAGAAAAAGAAAGAAGACTTACCAGTTGTAGCGGCCTTTAGCAGAACCTCCTTACATAAGCCTCCAAGCTTCGGATAGCGTCTATGAGTATCTACATGAACCCCATGAACCAAAACCTCCCCGGGAGGAAGAACTAAGGAGCCTTAAGTAGTTGTTAGACCACTCTAAAAGCCCCCCTCGGAAATATTAACTAGCGGTTCCTCAAAAAATATTCGAGGCCCCTCAAAAATAAACTTGCTCAAGAAACCCAGGAGATTTTTCTTTATGAATCTCTACTTAGGATTTATGCTTTCACTTGGTTCTACTTGAAATGGTAGAAGGAGGTGTCTATATATAGGCTTGGGGGAGCGAAAATGGTCACCATTTTCCAATATAGACGGGTCTCACCCGCTGATCCTATTAGATCCACAGGCTGTGCCTGCGCGTAGCGTGCCTAGCACACTGCACAATAGCCCCGCAAGGCAGGCTATATTTGGCTTGCCTTGCTCCGTAAGTGGGCTTGCAAGCTGGGTTGTGCTGGGCACACCCAGGGTTGCCCATTTGCGCTAGTGTGACCCAATATGTTGGCTCGCGCAACTGCTGAGCTCAATATATGGGGTCCCAAAATGTTGGCGCCATCTCCGTAGGGTCTGACCCTTTTACTTTGATTGGAAAATCCCATTTTTATCCCTCTTTCAATTATTAATTTATTTTATGACCCTAATAAATCAACTACCTGTCAAAAATAAATTCCTTGATTTATCCAAAATGATCCAATCATTTTTAACCAACTAAATAATAGTCCAATTATTATTATGTTATATTTTTGTATTAGAATAAATCTATTAACTCTTTTCTCAGTCCGATGAAGGTCCAATGTGTATGACCTTATAGGATCCTAACGTATTGAAATGTTAAGGCTTAACAAACCCTTGTTCTATTGGAACCATTGGCTCGAGATTCTAGACCGTGAATAGAACTCGATTACCTTAAACAACTGTAGTATACCTCTAGTAAGGGTCTACCATCCCCCATTACTTGGAATGTCTTTTATGCTTATGACTTAATCCCGGTTAATGCAATAGTTGCCCAATGCGATGAACTCCTTCCATTCTTTAATAATAGTACAATTTGGTTTATAGGGTTCGGTTGAAGTGTTAGCCCACTAATAGCAAGGTTGGTCCAAGCTATTAACTTGTTACTGTAGTACATTGCCTTTTACCATAGTGTGTTTGATTAGAAACTATTTATATTAAACACATACTCTGATCAGAGGTTTATAGCAATCATTAATTCAACAAGCGATCAGATACAACCCCTTAATATATCCGGAGCGATGGATTCTTTTCGACTACATAGCTTACCACTGTGCTATCATCACTATACCCTGTAACCACCCGTGACACCCTAAATTAATAAGTGTATGGGGATGACCCAAAGTATAGCAATGGTACCGCACAAGGTAACTGGCATCTCAAGTGTGAGGATATTCACAAAGCTTATTGCATGAAGATAAACACTAACATATTGATATATACACCAAGTTTTTACCTTACTGCGGTCTCCAATATATCTCCCAGATATATCCATGTGTCAAACTTAAGGCACCACCTTCAGTCCTTAGAAGATTGACCTCTTGGACCCTTTCCAAGAAAGTTAACCACATGCTAGTCTTACCGCTTCATCATTATCCTTTCTTGATGAAATTCTAACTAGGGATAGTTTAGATATAATCATAATTACACATGAAGCAGGTCTCACTAAATATAGTCCAACTATAATTTTTTCTTCATGCTATGATACATTAAGGACTTTCATTACATATATCAATGAATATATTTTAACCAGTCATAATATATTTATAAGAACATCGATATAAACAAAAGATTAAATGCCTTTATTAATTAAACAATTTATTTGTACCATTACATAATTAAGATATATCACCTTAATTGCCTTAAGAGCATACATCGTATCTAACATTAATGACACTTGTGCAGGAAAAGATTCGAGGGTTGCAGGTGGAGGTGGACCATTTCAGAGCCTCTTATTCATCGTGAGTCATTCCGCCGACAGGGATTTCGAGCTATCAATAGGGTTAGTGTGGATAGTCTCCTCCTGCGGGATATACAGAGTACTAGCCTGATTTTCCATCGTAGGGCTCTGTGCCAAACTATTTTGGTCAGGCCAGTTATCCAGGGATGACTCTACAGATTCCTCCATCTTCGCTGTTTACGCCAATTCCCCTGCTCGTGCAGCCCCTCTAGATTGTGCCAAGGCTAGGAGCTCAGGAGGGAGTCAGGGACAGCATCAATGTACCATGAGAGCACCCGGATGACCATATTTATTTGGGCAACTTAGGATGATTTAATTTTTAGGTGCTACTTTTAGGCCTTTATTTATGGGCCTACATGGAAATAATATCCAACACACTGATGGTTGGATTAGGCGAGCACTTGTCCCTATTATTTTGCCTTCTTTTTATGGATTTGTGGGTTCTTTGGGGCCCTATTTATTTTGGATGGATAACTTCTTTTATTGCTTTTGACATGCTTTTTTTTTTATTAATTTGCTTGTTTGTCGTGAAAATGATGGTCTTTTGGTGCAGTTAATACTGATCTTGTGAACCAGTATTGCCTTTGTTGAGCGTCGATCAAGTCAATATGGATAGGTTCAAAGCATGGCGCTGAACTATCTCTAGGTCTTCAGTCAGCTAACTGGAATCAGCTCTAGGCTGGAAGCCTTTTCAACATACGATACTACTATAACTTCACTTAATATGATGTGTTTTTACAAAGTGCACTAAGCTTGTGGGATCCACTCGAACACTTGTTTTGCTTTATTAATCAGGAGTTGTGCCCACTTTATGAGGAATTTTATTCTGTCATGGACATCCCCTACACCCGAGATATCATGGTGCCTTATTAAAGTGCCACTATAGAGCAAAGCGATGTAAGTTTCCTCAAGCTTTCTAACCGTTAGAGGAACCAAATCTTGTCTACCAATCATGAACATCCTAGATTAATTTTAGGGGTAGCACTGGAGATATGTTCCTCTATCCCTACCAGTCATCAAAGTTCAATACATGTCATGACCGTGTTGCTTATTGGTAGCTTTCTATGTGAATTAGACAACGGTTATGTAGTCCTCATTTAGTTTCTATGATTCAAAAAACCCTAGAGGGATTGTCTTCCGTGGCTGTAATTTTGGCTGAAACTTTTGTCTATATGGACTTGATTCATCTAGGTGAAGGTGATACAGTGGGTGGTTGCAGGATCCTCCTTCAAGTATACTAACCTCTCTCTTCCACATTGCAGTGAATTTTCTTGGTATTTAAGGGATTTTCTTTTATGACAGATAAGGCTAATGGAACATTTGATGGTTGTTTAGGACCCTACCGGGCCACATGGTTCTTACACTCCAAAAGGTTTCTAGGGTTGAGGGATGCAACCTGGATGGTATAGGGACCAATCCTCACACGAGTGGCTATATTTACTACAGAGATTGACTAAAAGGGATATTAGGGTGGTTTTCCCCTAGGGGAAAATTGATGAGGTGACCACTCAGACCATACCCAGGGGTGTCCAGTTATTAGGAATAGAGCTAGTATCTTATTATTTCCTGGAATGTGTAAGGTGATAGTATGGTCATCCTCAATTTATGCCCGAGTATGCTTTTGCTTTGTTCACTAAGCCATGGGGCCCCTATAGCCGGACCATAGTCATACCAAGTGGGAGAGTTACACGTTGGTTGTCATGAATTATGAGCTGCCATTTTATGAGTTACTTGATGAGACATATTTAGGTTGGCTCTCTGCCATCAAGGTAGCGCCTACAAGAGCAGATAGGCTAGCGATTACTCGCCGCTACAATCATCATCCGGCAGGTCCTAGCCACTAGGTTTATGTTATGAGTTTTGTAATAAGCGAGAAATTTATTTTGGGTATGAATACTTTGTTTTAATGTATGCATGCTTCTTTTTAATGCATTTCATTTTGTCTTATAGCTTTCATTTTTAGTGTTAATGACTTATAAAGACACAAATTATGGGATGATATCTTTGTTTCCAATGACTTTTCAGCATGATTTCCGTTTGTCTCAAATTGGTCATTAGATGTAATAAAGCTTGAGCTTGTCTCGGTTGATAGGATTTGTGAATTCATTTCCGTCCATATCCATGATTTTTATAGCCCCTTTGCTAAGAACCCTTTTTTACCACATATGGACCTTCCCAATTTGGGTAGAACTTGCCTTTAGGGTTGTTATGAGTGGCTCTGACCAGTGTCAGTACAAGTTCCCTGGCCTTTACAGATGTGTCAACTTTCCTAGCTTAGTTGTTGAAAGCTCTAACCATCCATTGTTGGTACATCCTCAAACTATTGGGAGCCTGTAGACGCCTTTTATCAATAGTGTTAAGTGTTTCGTATCGAGATCTGGCCCATTCAACCTCGTATAACTTTGGTTCGAGTGCCACACAGAGGGCTTTGAATTTGATTTCCACTGGGAGAATCACTTCAATTCTATATACTAGGGAGAACGGTGTTTGCCTTGTTGGTGTCTTGATACTAGTCCGATATCCTCAAAGGGCGTAAGGAAGATGATCAGCCCAATCTTGATGGGTAACTACCATTTTGGACATAACCTTTTTCATGGCCTTATTGGCTGCTTCACTACCCCATTAGCATGAGGCGATATGGTGATGAGCAAGGGTGCTCGACGTTGTGTTGCTCCAGTATGTCCACGGTTTCACCCTCCAATTACATTCCATTATCAGACACTACATGAGGAGGTATGTCATATATTATAAAAATGTGCTTTTGGATGAATTTTGACATTTTCTTGGATGTAATCCCTGTGTAGGATTCAGCTTCAACCCATTTCGAAAAATAGTCTATAGCTACTATGATGAACTTATGGCCATTGGTTGAGGACGGCCTGATTTGTCCTATAATGTCGATGCCCTAGGCCAAGAAAGGCTAGGGTGTGGCCAAGTGTTATAGTTTAACCGATGGCAAGTGATTGATGTTACCATGAATTTGACATTTGTCGCATTTCTTAACTAAGCTTATGCAATCGGCCATCATGGTTAGCCAAAAGTAACCCATTTACTGTATTTTCTTGGCCAGCATTACCCCATTCATATGGGGGCCGCATGATCTGGCATGTATTTCTTACATGGCTTTGTCAGCTTCTGCTCATCCTAGGCACTTGAGAAGGAGTCTGTCAGAGGATATTCTAAATAGATGCCCCTTGATGAGTATGAACTGGGTTGCTGGTTTCCACAGGGTAGTTCTGTTGGTATTGGTAGCATCGGTGAGGAAGGTATTGAGATATGTTGTTATACCATGGTAATTGTTTGGTGGAGTTTGTTTGATTGAGTCAAGGTAATATGGAGTATTGCTTATTTGGATTGATAGTCAGTTTGAGCATGTATAACAAGCATGGCGGAAATTCAAAATTTTGTCCCTTGTCCTAGGAACTCCTATTAGTTGCATTTAAATTAATTAAAGCCTTAACTAAATAAATTCTCTACTTGCATTAGCATGCATAGACTAGACGTACAATATAATTCTAAATTATATGCTAGCATAATTATTTTATATTGAACATATTATAACTCTAAGTTGTAATTTCCGTATATAATAATGCATAATAACCTAAGAATAATAATTATTAAGTCTTCAAATGCTTAATAAAAGGACTTAATAATTAAAAGAGAATTAGAGGACTTACCAATTGATGTGTGTTTTAGCAGAACCTTCTTATAAAAGCCTCCATGTATAGGATAGCCTCTATAAGTATCCACACGAACCCCACAAATCGAAACCTCCCAATGAGGAAGAACTGCAGAGTTTTGAGTAGCTGCTAGACCACTCTAAAACCCACCCGAAATATTAACCAAAGGGACTCCTTAATTTTATCTTTTAAGTTGACATTGAGAAAACATTTTAGAATCTCAAGTCAGAGCTCATAGAAAGATATGCTGCAAGAAATGAAGAAGAGTGTCTAGCTTTATATATGGGAAGCAAAGGCTCCTTAAATTTAATGCGGATTTAATGTGGCACTAAATGCGGATTTATTGCGGCATTAAATGCGGATTTAATGCATGATTAAAGATGAATTTAATGTAACATTAAATGCGGGGTTAAATGTGGATTAAATGAGAATTTAATATGAGATTAAATTTAATCCTCCTTTCTTTTAATTTATTTGATTACCATAACAAATTTAGTTATCGGTCAAAATAAATTCTCGGGTTAACCATTCAATGATTTAATCATTTTAATCAACACTTGAATTAATTTATTACCCTAATAAAATTAGAGACTAGTCAAAATAAATTCCAGGCTTAACCATAAAATGATCTAATTATTTTAATCAACACTTTAATTTATTTATGACCCTAACAAAACTAGTTACTGGTTAAAATAAATTTCTAGCTTAACCATAAAATGATCTAATCATTTCAATCATCTCTTTAATTTATTTATGACCCTAATAAAATTAGTTACTGGTCAATAAATAAAATCTCTAGTTCAACGAGGTAATAGTTCAACCATCCGTTTAGTATTTTTCTAATAGATCAAGTCTATTAATTCTTTACTCAGTCCGATGAAAGTTCAATGTGACCTTATAGGATCTCATAGTAGCTATTTGCTCGAGGTAACTTGATTACCTTAAATGACTGTAGTACGCCTCTAGCAAGGTTCCACCATCCCCCATTACTTGAAACGTCATTTGTGGTTATGACTTAATCCTGGTTAATGCAATAGTTGCCCAATGCGATGAATTCCTCCCATTCTTTAATATCAGCACCATCTGGTTTATTAGGTTTGATTAAAGTGTTAACCCCCTAATAGTGAGATTGCTCAAACCTATCCCACTTATTTACTTATTACTGAAGTATATTACTTTTTACCATAATGTGTTTGACTAGAAACTATTTCTATCAAGCACATACTCTGATCAGAGGTTTATAGTAGTCATCATATTAACAAGCGACCAAGTAAAAACTCCTTAATATATCCGAAGCGATGGATTCTTTCCGAATACATAGCTTGCCAATGTGTTGTCATCACTATACCCGTAATCACCCGTGGCACCATAAATTAATGAGTAAATAGGTATGACCCAACATATAGCAATACTACCACATGAGGTAACTAATATCTCAAGTATGAGGATATTCGCAAAGCTAATGTATAAAGAAATACACTAACATATTGATATATATGCCAAGTGTGTATCTTATTGTGGTCTCCAATATATCTTCCAGATATATCCTTGTGTCAAACTCAAGGCATTACTTTCAGTCTTAGGAGGTTAACTACTTGGACCCTTTCCAAGAGAGTTGACCATATGCTAGTCTTACTACTCCATCAATATCCTTTCTTGATGAAACTATGACTAGGGATAGTTTGGACATAATCATAATTGCACATGAAGCAAGTCTCACTATACATAGTCCCACTATAATATCTCTCACTTCACGCTATGTATTATGTCAAGGACCTTTGTACAAAGATATCAATGAATATATTTTAACCAATCATAATATATATGAATAGATCAATATAAATAACAGATTAATTGCCTTTAAGGGCATCCATCATATCTAATGATCTCTCACTTGCACTAAGGCCAATTAGCTATATTTCTTACTCCATATGCTTTCATATACTAGTGATATTGGACTTGCATCCATGGCTTTGTCAGACCATCTGCGAGGTTCTGATCAGTGGGGATATATTCTAATCTTATTATCATAGCATCAGCAATCTCCCTAATTATATGATACTCTCTAAGTACATGTCTATTTTTTCGATGAGAGCATGATTCCTTCGCCTCAGCTATAGCACCATTGTTATAACAATACAAAGTAATTGGAACAACAATCTCAGGCACTGCACTGAGATCACTAATGAATCCCTTTAACCAGATACCTTCTTTTACTGCTTCACAAGCAGTAATATACTCAGACTCTGTGGTTGAATCAATAGTAGTTTCCTCCTTGGAACTTTTCCAACATACTGCACCTCAATAAAACACATATATAAAACCCGATTGAGACTTAAACTCATCCTTGTCAGATTGAAAGCTCGTATTCATGTAACCTCTAATTGTGAGGTCACCATCTCTATATATCAAGAACTCATCTTTAGCCCTTTCAAGTACTTTTCACCTAGACCCGATTGACTTCTGTTCGTAAAGCTCAAAGCTTGAAAGACATCTAGCCTAGTACATATCATAGCATACATTGCAGATGCATAGGGTATATCCTTCATGTGCATTCTTTCTTGAGTTGTCTTTGGACACTTAGTCTTAGATAGGTTTATTCCCTTTGTCATTGGGAGATAACCTTTCTTTGAATGCTCAAGACTGAACCTATTCAATACCTTGTCTATATATGTACTTTGAAAAAGACCTAATAGCCTCTTGGATGTATCTCTATAGATCTTTATACCTAGTATAAATGTTGCTTCTCCAAGGTCTTTCATGGAGAACTTCCATGACAACCATATTTTAATACTTTGAAGAAGAGAAATGTCATTTGCTATTAGTAGAATGTCATCAACATACAATACTAAGAAAATGACTGCACTCCCACTAACCTTCTTGTAAAGATAAGGCTCATTTATGTTTGGACAGAAATCCAATTCATGGATTGTCTGATCAAACCTGATATTCTAACTCCTGGATGCTTGCTTAAGTCTATAATGGACCTTTATAGTTTGTATACCTTCAAGTCATTCTAATATGTAAATCCCTTAGGCTGTGTCAAATATGAATTGTTGGATGTGATGTATGCCCTTAAGGCAATTAGGGCGATATATCTTAATTATGTAATAGTACGAATAATTTGTTTAATCAATAAAGGCATTTGTTTTTTTGTTTATATCAATGTGTTTCTATGTATATATGTTATAGCTAGTTAAATATATTCATTGATGTATGTATACAGAAGTCCTTGACATATCATAGCATGAAGTCAGAGAAATTATAGTTGGACTATATCTGGTGGAACCTACTTCATGTGCAATTATGATTATATCTAAAGTATCCCTAGTCATAGTTTCATCAAGAAAGGATATTGATGAAGCGAAAAGACTAGCATGTGGTCAACTTTCTTAGAAAGGGTCCAAGCAGTCAATCTCCTAAGGACTGAATGTGGTGCCTTAAGTTTGACACAGATATATCTGGGAGATATATTGCAGACCACAGTAAGAAAAACACTCGGTATATATATCAATGTGTTAGTGTTTATCTTCATGCAATAAGCTTTGCGAATGTCCTCGTACTTGAGATGCTAGTTACCTTGTATGGTACTATTGCTATACTTTGGATCATTACTATGCACTCATTAATTTAGGGTGTTACAGGTGATTACGGGTATAGTGATGACAACATATTGGTAAGCTGAGTAGTAGAAAAGAATCCATCGCTCTGGATATATTAAGGAGTTGTACCTGGCCACTTATGGAAGTGATGATTGCCATAAACCTCTGATCATAGTATGTGTTTGATAGAAATGGTTTCTAGTCAAGTACACTATGCTAAAAGGCAATATACTTCGGTAACAAGTAAACTACTGGGATAGCTTGGAGCAGCCTCGCTATTAGTGGGTTAACACTTTAACCAAACCCTATAAACCAGATGGTTCTAATATTAAAGAATGGAAGGAATTTATCGCACTAGATTACTATTGCCACAACCGGGATTAAGTCATAAGCATAAATGATGTTCCGAGTAATGGGGGATGGTAGAACCTTGCTATAGGCATACTACAGTCATTTAAGGTAATCGAGTTCTATTCACCGTCTAGAGCATCGAGCCAATGGTTCCATTAGAACAAGGGTTGGTTAAGCCTTAACAGCTCAACACTTTGGGATCCTATAAGGTCACACACATTGGACCTTCATCGGACTAAGTAAAGAACTAATAGATTTATTCTATTATGAAAATATAACTTAAACAATAATTGGATTATTATTTGATTGGTTAAAGTTGATTAGATCAATTCTGGATAAACCAAAGTATTTATTTTGATCGATAACTAATTAATTCGAGTCATAATAAATTATAATTGATTAGATCAATTTTGGTTAGACTAAGAAATTCATTTTGACTCGTGTCTAATTTATTGGGGTCAGAAAATAAATATTTGAAAAAGGATTAGAAGGGGAATTTGGCATTGGCGAGTTAAATTGGACCGAGAGTACAAAAGTATTTTGTACAGGCTTGAGTGCATAGGAGTACACCGGTAGCCCATGAAAATGGGCTGCACATGTGCAGCCCATGAAAATGGGCTGTGAGGCCCAGCTCGCAAGGAAGGCAAAGCCCGCAAGGGCTTTGCCTTACAGCACACAGCTTGCTATACACGCTGTGTGCACGGGTCAGCACGCTGATCCCTTGGATCTGCGTGTATAACCCATATGGGGATGGGAGTATTACTCCCATCCCACATTGCCTAAGGGGGGATCAATTTTACTCCCCCAACCCTATATATAGGCTATCCCCTCTCCTTTCAAAGTACACTGTGTGCCCCAAGCTCAAAGCATAAATCCTAAGCAAGATATTTTTCTCTCGGGTATTTGAGCAAGTTTTTTTTGAGGAGCCAGAATTTATTTGGGCACCTCTAGTTTATATTTTAGGGTGAGGCTTCTGGAGTGGTCTAGCAACTAGTAGAGGCTTCTTAGTTCTTTCTCCCAGGGAGGTTTTGGTTGGTGGGGTTCGTGTGGATACTCATAGAGGCTATCCTATGCTTGGAGGCTTGTGCAAGAGGATTATGTAAAAGCACACTTCAACTAGTAAGTTCTTTTTCTTTCTCTTTCAATTATTTGGTTTTTTTCTTTAAGCGTTTTTAGACTTAATAATTATGCTTAGGTTATTTTACATGCTTAGTTTATTTTATGCTTAGGTTATAGCCTAGAGTTATAACATGCTTAGTATAAAATAAATATGTTAGGATATAATTTGGAATTATGATATGCCTAGTCCTTTTGCATGCTAACCTTGGTAGATAATTATTTAGTTAAGGCTTCATTTAATTTATATGCAACTAATATGAGTTCCTGGGGACAGGGACAAAATTTTGAAATTCCGCCATGCCTGTTATGCATGTTCAATCTAACTATCAATTCCCAATAGTGGTATCAGAGCCTACCGATTTAGTGCATAATTAAGTCAGATGCGAACTAAATATTATTTTCTATATGAAATGATTTGTTTATTTAATTGTTTAGAACAAGATATATAAACTTATGCCTTTCATTTCAAGGTTAGAAAATGGTTATGAATAATTTTGAATAAGTCTGCTCAACTTACTTAAATTATACAAGTGTCAATAATTTATTTAAATTACATGGGTTATAGATGCTTCCAATTTACATGAATCGGAAGAACGAAATTCATTAGTTCGAGAGAAATCCATTAGTCTTCAAGTTTGTGCCCGTATTTGTTCTGACTAAGGATTGGACTTGGTGTCTACTCCTCATAGGGCACCTCTTCTACCTGGGAACCTATATCGGTGAAATTTGAATTAACCAACGGGGATTAATATGAAGTAATTTATTTCTAGTGTATAAGATTGTGCTTATATATGTTTGTGTGACAAAGTAAAAAAATTAAATTTATTGAACAAAAGCTTAACGGAAATGCAATATAAATATAACAAATAAAAGTGTTAATTATTTTGCATATAATCTAGGTTGATGGAATAATTACAATAAAGAGCTGAACCCATCTAAGGTTAGACCTTATAAATTATTTCTAAAATTCCCTAAATTAATACAAGTTATTATAAGTTTGTCCATCCGATAAAATCCTAGATTGGGTGAGACGTTTAACACTAATAAAATCCCGAAGTAAATATATTAAGTCAAGTTGTAGTCTTCCTTACTCAAATTTATAATACGATCTCTTTGGGCTATCAAAGTGCTACGCGAAGCATTCCTTCTAGTCCATATTGATTGGTTGTAAAGTTTGGCATAGGGTCTGCCTTAACAGAGCTGGGGTAGTCCACCATAAAATTGGGGGCTAGGCCTAGATCTGAGACATATTCAAGGAGATGCTAATATAAGAGCACAAGTCCCTTGGGATTAGGGAACTTGAATGAATTAGCAATTGCATGCGATGCAAATGGAATGGGATTCCAACTATTACTTACTGTTATGACTTGACTCATAAAATTGGGGGTTGTAATAGACTAGTTATAGATGCTACCTACTAGGAAATTTAACTGGGCTAAAATTCCCGAATTCAATAAAATAGGATATTGTAAATTTTGAAGAAAATATTAGGAAAATGTATTTAATTAAAAGTCCTTATATTAAATACATGTACTTAAACTAATATCTAAACTCTTTCCTTTTCTTATTTTTTAGGTTGAAAATGACTTCCAATGTTAATCTCCATATGTTACTTGACACCAAATTGAATGGCTCAAACTTTTCTGATTGGTTCTGAGCTATGAGAATAGTTCTCAGATCTGAGGGAATTACCTATGTTCTAAGTGAAATTTTCCCTATAGAACCTGATGCCTAGTTAAAGCATAAGGAAGATCGTGAGACTGCCATGTGTATTATGTTGGGGTCTATGAATCCTAAGCTTTAGAAACAACATGAGAACATGCCCTTGGATGACATGGTTCTCCATCTTGAAGAACTCTTTTCGGAGAGGGAAAGGACAGAGAGGTATGAGACCTCCAAGCTCCTTTTCGAGACTAAGATACAGGCTTGCAGCTCTGCCTCTCAGCATGTACTAAAACTCTTGGGATACCTTGAGAAGATGAATCGATTTGGATTCGAGACAAATTATGACTTGAGCATTGACCTCATGTTGATGTCCTTGACAGATAGTTACTCAGGCTTCATGACTAACTATTACATGAACAAGATTAATTCTACTATCCCTGAATTAATCAACATTCTAAAAATAGTAGAACCTCAGATCAAGAAGGATTAGAAACCTCTATTGTTGGTTGAAAAAGGAAAGGCCTCTAAGAAGAAGAAGTAGGCACTGGGTGCTAAGAAAAGAATCAGTAAGAAGTAGAAAGAAAAGAAGGCATCTATTTATGTCTGCTTCTAATGCGGGAAACCGGGACATTGGAAGAGGGATTGCAAAGCTCCTGCTTCGGAGCATTTGAAGAAGAAGCCTACAGAGGCATCTACTTCAGGTATGTTTGTAATCGAAAACTTTGCTACTTTTTCGCGTGAATCCACTTGGGTATTGGATGTTGGTTAGAGTTCTCATATCTGTACTTTTGTGTAGGGACTAAGGAACTATAGAAAACTTGCAAAAGGGGAGATGGATCTATGTGTGGGAAATGGAGCCAGAGTTGTTGCATTAGCTATAGGGAGCTTTAGTCTTGTTTTACCAAGTGGACTTATTTTAGTTTTGAATAATTGTTACTACATTCCAAGTGTTACTAAGAATATTGTATCTGTTGCGTGTTTAGCAGTTGAGGGATTTGAAATTTTATTTTTGAATAATAATTGTCAGATTTATTTGAATAATATTGTTTATGGTTATGGAATGTTAAAAGGTGGCATTTATGTTCTTGATACTAAAATAGGAGTTTTCAACATAAACAATGTGAAGAAAGTTAAATTAGATAATGGGAATTCCTTCTACTTAATGCATTATCGTTTAGGCCACATAAACAAAGATCACTTAACCAAGTTGCATAAGTGTGGAGACTTAGGCCTAATGGACTTGGAGTCTTATGGTGATTGCGAACCTTGTTTAAAAGGAAAAACGACAAAGTTACCCTTTCAAGGAAAGGGTGAGTGGGCCTGAAGTACATTGGAACTTATACATACTGATGTGTGTGGTCCAATGAGTGTTCAGGCACTAGGAGGATACTCCTACTTTGTAACCTTTATTGATGATTACTCATGATACAGTTATTTGTACTTGATGAAGCACAAGTTTGAAATTTTTGAAAAGTTCAAACTATTCAGAGCTGAAGTAGAGAAACAGCTTGAGAAAAGTATTAAAACACTTTGATTGGATCGAGGTGGAGAATACTTAAGTCAGGAGTTTCAGGATTATCTAAAGGAAAATGTGATATTTCCCCAGTGGACCCTTCCTTATACACCCCAACACAAGGGAGTATCAGAAAGGAGAAATCAAACTTTATTAGATATGGTCAGGTCCATGATGAGCCATGCAGATCTTAGTAAATCATTTTGGGGATATCCACTGGAAAGCGCAGTTTATATCTTAAATAGAGTGCCCTCTAAATCAGTTGATTTCACACCTTATGAAAGATGGCGTAACAAGAAGCCATCTCTAAGTCACTTAAGAGTATGGGGCTGTCCTGTTATGGTAAAGAGGATAGCGTCAGATAAGCTGAATGCCAAGGCTAACAAATGTTTGTTCATTGGACATCCAAAGGAAACAATTAGATATATGTTTTACCAACCCGAAGTATAAAAGGTATTTGTGTCTCAAAATGCTCACTTTTTGGAAAAAGAAAACTTACTTGCAAAAGTCAGTGGGAGCAATATTGAACTAGAAGTTCAAGAGGAAGAAATAGACAATCAACTGATTGACCCCGTTCTAGATACACAAGAGAGTGTGATCCATGAACAAGCTATTGAAACACAATCATTGCGAAGATTAGGTCATGTTCATAAGGATCCCGATAGATATAGGTTTATCATCATTGATGATAAGGAACTATAACTTACTCCTAATGACAAAGGGGATAAACCTATCTAAGGCTGAGTGTCCAAAGATAGCTCAGGAGAGAATGCACATGAATGATATACCCTATGCATCCGCAATAGGATCCATCATGTATGCTATGATATGTACTAGGCTGGATGTCTCTCAGACTTTAAGCTTTACGAGTAGATATCAGTCAGATCCAGGTGAAAAGCACTAGATGGCTGTCAAGGCTATCCTTAAGTATTTGAGAAGGACTAAGGATGAGTTCTTGATTTATGGAGAAGGTGACCTCATAATTAGAGGTTACACTAACATGAGTTTTCAATCTGACAAGGATGAATTTAAGTCTCAGTCAAGTTTTGTGTATGTATTAAATGAAGGAGTGGTATGCTAGAAGAGTTCCAAGCAAGAAACTACTACTAATTCAACCACGGAATCTGAATACATTACTGCATGCAAAGTAGCAAAAGAAGCTGTCTGGTTAAAGGGATTTATTGGTGATCTTGGTGTGCTGCCTGAGGCTATTGATCCAATTACTTTACATTGTGATAACAAAGATGCCATAGCTTAGGCAAAGGAACCACAGTCTCATCAGAAAAACATACATGTATTCAGAAAGTATCATATATTTAGGGAGATTGTTGATGCTAAGATAATAAGATTAGAATATGTACCAACTGATCAGGACCTTGTGGATGGTCTGACAAAGCCATTGACTTAAGTCAAACATGACCAACATGTTAAAGCATATGGATTAAGACATATGGCTAATTGGCCTTAGTGCAAGTGGGAGTTTGTTGGATATGATGTATGCCCTTAAGGCAATTAGGGTGATATATCTTAATTATGTAATATTATGAATAATTTGTTTAATCAATAAAGGCATTTTTTCTTTTGTTTATATCAATGTGTTTCTATGTATATATATTCTAGCTGGTTAAATATATTTATTGATGTATGTACACAAAAGTCCTTGATATATCATAGCATGAAGTCAGAGAAATTATAGTTGGACTATATCTGGTGGAACCTTCTTTATGTGGAATTATGATTATGTCTAAACTATCCCTAGTCATAGTTTCATCAAGAAAGGATATTGATGAAGCGGAAAGACTAGCATGCGGTCAACTTTCTTGGAAAGGGTCCAAGCTGTCAATCTCCTAAGGACTGAAGGTGGTGCCTTGAGTTTGACACATGGATATATCTGGGAGATATATTAGAGACTGCAGTAAGTTAAACACTAGGTATATATATCAATGTGTTAGTATTTATCTTCATGCAATAAGCTTTTCGAATGTCCTCATACTTGAGATGCTAGTTACCTTATATGGTACTATTGCTATACTTTGGGTCATTACTATGCACTTACTAATTTAGGGTGTTATGGGTGATTACGGGTATAGTGATGACATCACATTGGTAAGCTGAGTAGTCGGAAAGAATCCATCACTCTGAATATATTAAGGAGTTGTACCTAGCCACTTGTTGAAGTGACAATTACCATAAATCTCTGATCAGAGTATGTGTTTGATAGAAATGGTTTCTAGTCAAACACATTATGGTAAAAGGCAATATATTTCCGTAACAAGTAAACTATTCTTGGAGCAACCTCGCTATTAGTAGATTAACACTTTTACCGAACCCTATAAACCAGATGGTACTAATATTAAAGAATGGAAGGAATTTATCACACTGGATTACTATTGCATTAAATGGGATTAAGTCATAAGCATAAATAACGTTCCGAGTAATGGGGGATGATATACCCTTGCTAGAGGCGTACCACAGTCATTTACGGTAATCAAGTTCTATTCACCATCTAGAGCATCAAACTAATGGTTCCATTAGAACAATGGTTTGTTAAGCCATAACAGCTCAATACTTCAGGATCCTATAAGGTCACACACATTGGACCTTCATCGGAATAAGTAAAGAACTAATTGATTTATTCTATTACAAAATATAACTTAAATAATATTTGGATTATTATTTGATTGGTTAAAGTTGATTAGATCAATTTTGGATAAACCAAAGTATTTATTTTGACCGGTAACTAATTAATTAGAGTCATAAATATATTATAATTGATTAGATCAATTTTGGTTAGACCAAGAAATTTTTTCTGACTGGTGACTAATTTATTAGGGTCAGAAAATAAACATTTGAAAAAGGATTAAAAGGGGAATTTTGTATTAGCGAGTTAAATTGGACCGAGAGAACAAAAGTATTTTTTATAGGCTTGAGTGCGCGGGAGTACACCGAAAGGTGCGCGAGCAATGCTGGGCATTGCTCGTGACAACCTATTAAAATGGGCTACACATGCGCAGCCCATGATGGGCGTGCTGCGAACTGGGCTCATGGCATAGGCAGCGAGGCCCAACTTACAAGCAAGGTAAAGCCCATAAGGGCTTTGCCTTGCAGCACATAGCATCCTATGCACGTTGTGTGCATGGGTCAGTACATGGATCCCTTAGATCCGCGTGTAAGACCTTTACGGGGATGGGAGTATGACTCCCATCCACATCGCCTAAGGGGGAACAATTTTGCTCCCCCAAGCCTATATATAGGCTGTCACATCTCCTTTCAAAGTACACTGTGTGCACCAAGCTCAAAGTATAAATCCTAAGCTAGATATTTTTCTCTCGGGTAATTGACCAAGTTATTTTTTAGGAGCCAGAATTTATTCGGGCACCTCTAGTTTATATTTTTGGGTAAGGCTTCTAGAGTGGTCTAGCAACTACTCGAGGGTTCTTAGTTCTTCCTCCCGGGGAGGTTTTGGTTGGTGGGATTCATGTGGATACTTATAGATGCTATCCTACGCTTGGAGGCTTGTGCAAGGAGGTTCTGCAAAAGCACATTTCAACTGATAAGTTCTTTTTCTTTCTCTTTTAATTATTAGGTCTTTTTCTTTGAGCATTTTTAGACTTAATAATTATGCTTAGGTTGTTTTGTATGCTTAGTTTATTTTATGCTTAGGTTATAGCTTAGAGTTATAACATGCTTAGTATAAAATAAATATGATAGGATATAATTTAGAATTATGGTATGCCTAGTCCTTTTGCATGCTAACCTAGGTAGAGAATTATTTAGTTAAGGCTTTATTTAATTTATATGCAACTGATAGGAATCCCTAGGGACAGGGACAAAATTTTGAATTTTTGCCATGCCTGTTATGCATGTTCAATCTGACTGTCAGTTCCCAACATGCATCTTGGTCCAAAATCCGATTCAGAAATGTTGTTTTAACATCCATCTGCCAGATCTCATAATCATGATGAGTAGCAATGGCAAGGAGTATTCTAATGGATTTCAGCATGGCTATCTGTGAGAAAGTTTCATCATAGTCCATACCTTTACATTGACTATAACCTTTCGCAACTAACCATGCCTTATAGGTAATTACGTTACCGTCCATGTCAGTCTTCTTCTTGAAGACCCATTTGCACCTGATAGGTCTAACCTCCTCTGGCGTATCGACCAGTTTTCAAATTTGGTTTTCATATATGGAATCCATTTCTGATTTCTTGGCTTCAATCCATTTATCAGAATTTGAGCTTTCAATTGCTTCATCAAAAGTTCTTAGTTCATCATCCTCCGTGAGATATAGTTCCTAATCATCCGTGATGACAAAACCATATTTTTTAAGACCTTTACAAACACAACCTGATCTTCCCAATGATTACCTTCGACATGTTGTTCTTGGATCACACCTTCTTGTGTATCTAGAATAGGGTCACCCAGTTGATTGTCTGTTTGTTCCTCTTGAACCTCCAGTCGAAACTGCTCCCAATGACTTTTCCAAGTAAGTGTTCATTTTCCAAAAAGTGAGCACTCTGAGATACAAATACCTTATGTGCTTCGGTATGGTAAATAAATATCCAATAGTTTCATTTGCATATCCAATGAACAAACACTTGTCAGATTTAGCGTCTAGCTTATCTGATGCTATCTGCTTTACCATGAAAGGACAGCCCCTTACTCTTAGGTGACTAAGAGATGGCCTTTTAATACACGATCTTTCTTAGGGCGTAAAGTCAACTGATTTAGAAGGCTCTCTATTTAATACGTAAACTGCACTCTCTAGTGCATATCCCCAAAAGGATCTAGTGAGATTTTCTTGGCTCATCATGGACCTAACCATATCTAATAAAGTCTAATTCCTCCTTTCAGATAATCCATTGGGTTGGGGTGTATAAGGAGGGGTCCACTAGCAAACTATCCCATTTTCCTTTAGATAATCCTGAAACTCTTAACTTAAGTACTCTCCACCACAATCAAATTAAAGTGCTTTAATACTTTTCTCATGTTGTTTCTATACTTCATTTTAGAATAATTTGAACTTCTCAAAACTTTCAGACTTGTTCTTCATTAAGTACAGATAACCATATCATTAATAATCATTAATAAAGGTTATGAAGTAAGAGTATCCTCCTCGTGCCATAACACTCATTGGACCATACACATTTGTATGTATAATTTCCAATGTACTAGTGGCTTGTTCACCCTTTCCCCTGAAACAGGAACTTCGTCATTTTTCCTTTTAAACAAGGTTCTCAATCTCGATAAGACTCCACATCTATTGGGCCTAAGTCTCCATGCTTGTATAACTTAGTTAAGCGATATTTGTTTATATGGACTAAACAACAATTCCATAAGTAGAAAGATTTCTAATTATCTAATTTTCTCTTAGCATCATTTATATTGAGAATATGATTTTGCAATTACGAAATATCATTTGTCATATTATAATAAAATATCATTCATAACTTTGATAATACCGTTTATCAAGTTGGAATAAAATTCATCTGCTGTGAAGTAGGAAATAATATTTTATAATGACAACTGAATACCATTTCGTTAGATTACAAATTTAGTCAAAAGGAGATTTTAAGTTCCCATATCAATAGTAGCCAACAAGCTTCAATGATTTTTAGTAGGTACAACTCTCCTTTGGACAAACCTCTACTGCTCATTAATATCTATACTTCATATGAATGTGTGATCCTCATTAGGTATTCCATACCAATTTGGGATTCCCTTGAGATGTAAAATTTCTCAATATCAAACATCTTGAAGTGGAAGCTTCAAGCCTCGTCTTCTCGTGCTATGAGACTTTAACCATTTTGATCTTATTTCCAATATCCCATATTTAATCGAAGATCTTATTTCCAATATTTCATGTTGAAAACAATCATTTGTCTCCTAGACAAAATTCTCGGTATTCTTTTTACTTTTCTCTTCACTGTGCTCTATTCTGCTTCAATAACTTAGATACCATATGTCCCTTTTACTTCTTTGAAATATGAACCATTTAAATTTTTGACTAATTGCTCCACCAATTTTCCATCAAAAATATTTTGGTTCAAATCTTCTACCATAGAAAATCCTTTCTCTAAGATGTAAGATGCAGACTTTCAACCATGATTTTATGATGCCCCTTATAGCTAAGGTAACATGGTTCCTAACTTTTAACTCGATGTTTATCCTTGTCCCCAGCCAGCTACTTACATGAGGTAACATGGATGTTAACAACCTCCAATGTGTTGTATCCTAGTTTTCTTTATATACTTCAAGCATATGTGTTTTAAGCATAATTCCTTGCATCATGTTGTTTAGATTCGGGCTTAAATAATATTCATGTCAAGCCAAAGGCTATGAGGATTGTCCTCACATTTCTAAACAAACCCTTGAAGCTAGAGCAAATCAAATTATTCTTCAACTTGAATGTTTGTATTTAAATAAAAATTCCAACTAAGATTTATGAAAAGAAAAAAAATTGTTTAGGCTTTAGTATATAGTTTATGTATTTAATATAAGGAATTTCAGTTAAATACTTTTATCCTACCACTTTTCGAAATTTATAATATTCCATTCTATTGAATTCAGGAAGTTTAGCCTAGCTAACTTTCCAAGTAGGTAGCATCTATAATTAGTCTAATATGACCCCCAATTTTATGAGTCAAGCCATATTAGTAAGTTGTAGTTGGAATTCCATTTCATTTGCATCATATGTAATTGCTAATTTTTTCAAGTTCCCTAATTCCTAGGGACGTGTGCTCATATATTAGCATCTCCTTGAACGTGTCTCAGTCATGTGGCTAGCCACCAATTTTATGGTAGACTACCTATTCCTGTTAAGGCAGACCCTATCTCAATTTTTATAACGAGTCGATGTAGTCGAAAAGAGCGCTTTGCGCAACACTTTATAGTCGAAAAAGATCGTATCATAAATTTGTAAGGAAGACATAAAGCTTGCCTTAATATATTTACTTCAGGATTTTATTTGTGTTAAACGTCTCACCCAATCAAGGATTTATTAGATGGACATACTTATAATAATAATTTATAATAATTGAGGGAATTTTAGAATTAATTAATAAGGTCTAACCTTAGGTGTGTCAAGCTCTTTATTATAATTATTCCATCAACCTAGATTATTTCCAAACTAATTAATATTTTTATTTGTTATATTTATATTGCATTTCGTTTAAGTTTTTATTCAATAATTTAATATTTACTTTGTTATAGAAACATATATAAGAACCATCTTACATACTAGAAATAAATTAGTCCAAATTTAATTCCCTCTTTGTTAATTCAAGTTGCACCGATATATATTCCCAAGTAGGAGATGTTCCCAATGAGGAGTAGACACCTTGTCCAATCCTTGTCAGAACATATATGGGCACAAGCTTGAAAAAACATGGATTCTCTTGGACTAATAAATTTCGTTCTTTAAATTCATGTAAATTGAAAGCATCTATAACCCATGTAATTTATATACTTTATTGAGTCTTTCATAATTTTGAGTAAGTTGAGTAGGTGTATTTGAAATTATTTATATCCATTTTCTAACCTTGAAATGAAAGTCTAAGTTCATCTATTGTTCCAAACGAAATAATAAACCTTAAATCATTTCATATAGAAAATAAAATTTAGTATGCTTTTAACTTAATTATGCACTAAATAGGCAGACTCTGATACCACTCTTTAGACTGACAGTCACTTTGAACATGTATAACAAGCATGGCGAAAATTCAAAATTTTATCCCTTGTCCCAGAAACTCCTGTTAGTTGCATATAAATTAAACAAAGCCCTAACTAGATAAATTCTTTGCTTAGATTAGCATTCATAGACTATGTGTACCATAATTCTAAAATATATCTTAGAATAAATATTTTATATTCGACATGTTATAACTCTAAGTTATTATTTAAATATAAAATAAATTAAGCATGAATAATAACCTAAGAAGAATAATTATTAAGTCTTAAAACGTTAATAAACGGACTTAATAATTAAAAGAGAATAAGAGAACTTATCAGTTGAAGCATGCTTTAGCAGAACCTTCTTACACATGCCTTCAAGTATAGGATAACCTCTATGAGTTTCCACACGAACCCCACCAATCGAAACCTCCCAATGAGGAAGAACCGCAAAGTTTTGAGTAGTTGCTATACCACTCCAAAACCCACCGTAAATATTAACCAAAGGGACTCTTTAATTTTATCTTTTAAGTTGACATTGAGAAAACTTTTTAAAATCTCAAGTCAGAGCTCATAGAAAGATATGGTGCAAGAAATGAAGAAGAGGGGCTAGCTTTATATAGGGGAAGCAAAGGCTCCCCGAATTTAATGCAGATTTAATGTGGTATTAAATGTGGATTTAATTTGAGATTAAATGCGGGATTAAATGAGGATTAAATGCGAATTTAATATGAGATTAAATTTAATCCTCATTTCTTTTAATTTATTTTAAGACCCTAATGAAATTAGTTATCAGTCAAAATAAATTCCTGGCTTAACCATAAATTGATTTAGTCATTTTAATCAACACTTTCATTTATTTACTAGCCTAATAAAATTAGTTACTAGTCAAAATAAATTCTTGGCTTAACCGTAAAATGATCTAATCATTTTAATCAACACTTTAATTTATTTATGACCCTAATAAAATTACTTATTGGTCAAAATAAATTCCTTAACCATAAAATGATCTAATCATTTTAATGAACAATTTAATTTATTTATGACCCTAATAAAATTAGTTACTTGTCAACAAATAAAATCTCTAGTCTAACGAGGTAATAGTTCAACCATCCCTTTAATATTTTTATAATACATCAAGTCCATTAATTCTTTACTCAGTCCGATGAAAGTTCGATGTATGTGTCCTTATAGGGCCCGCAATATTGAGCTATTAAGGTTAGACCAATCTTTGTTCTATAGGAACTATTGGCTCGATGTTGTAGACCGTGAATATAACTCGATTACCTTAAACGACTGTAGTACGCCTCTAGCATGGGTGCACAATCCCCTATTACTTAGAAAGTCATTTGTGCTTATGACTTAATCCTGGTTAATGCAATAGTTGCCCAATGTGATGAGCTTCTTCCATTCTTTAGTATCAGTACCATTTGGTTTGTTCGGTTTGATTAAAGTTTTAACCCACCAATAGCGAGGTTTCTCTAAGCTATCCCAGTTATTTGCCTGTTACTGAAGTATATTACTTTTTACCATAATGTGTTTGACTAGAAACTATTTTTATCAATCACATACTCTGATCAGAGGTTTATAGTAATCATCACTTCATCAAGCGGCCAGGTAAAAACTCCTTAATATATCTAGAGCGATGCATTCTTTCCGACTACATAGCTTACCGACATGTTATCATCACTATACGCATAATCACCTGTGGCACCCTAAATTAATGAGTGAATAGATATGACCTAAACTATAGCAATAGTACCACACAAGGTAACTAATATCTCAAGTATGAGGATATTCGCAAAGCTACTACAAGAAGATAAACACTAACGCATTGATATATATACCAAGTGTTTATCTTATTGCGGTCTCCAATATATCTTCCAGATATATCAATGTGTCAAACTTAAGGAACCACCTTTAGTCTTATGTGGTTAACTACTTGGACCCTTTCCAAGAGAGTTGACCACATGTTAGTCTTACTGCTCCATCAATATCCTTTCTTGATGAAACTATGACTATGGATAGTTTAGATATAATCATAATTTCACATGAAGCAGTTCTCACTAGACATAGTCCTACTATGATATCTCTTACTTCATGCTATGTATTATTTTAAGGACCTTTGTACAAAGATATCAATGAATATATTTTAGCCAGTCACAATATATATGAACATATCGACATAAACAAAAGATTAGATACCTTTATTAATTAAACAAATTGTTTGTACCAATACATAATTAAGATATATCGCCCTAATTAGCTTAAGTTTATACATCATATCTAACACTAGTGACTTCCATTATTATTGGTTTCATGGGCTCTTATTCAGGATTTTCCCATATGGATGCCAGGGGGGCTAGTGAGTCTGCCATCTGATTTTCTTCTCTTAGCACATGCTAGAACTCGCACTTTCCAAAAAGGGAAGCTTTTGTCCAGAGTGCCTCAAGGTAAGGACAAAGTGACTCTTACTTCACTTTCCAATCACCAACTACTTGCTTGATGACCTGGGAAGAGTCACTGATGATTTATGCCTCCTCTGCCCCTAGTAAGAGCAGCAAACTTAGGCCGATAGACTTGCTTCTTATTCGGTGTCGTTATTACTTACTAGGAATTCTAATTTGTTGGAGAGCAGGATAAATCCTCCTTCAAGGGAGACAATGACGATGCCCAAATGTGCTCCCTCGTGATTCACTTAACCATCAAAGAACATGGTCCATTTTCGGGGTTCGACCATTGTTGTGGCTAATTGTTCATCTGGGAACTTGAGGTTTTCCACATAATCGAATTCCAAAGGTTGGTTGGTCAGAAATTCTGCCACATCCCATCCCTTGATTACTTTCTTCGTTACGTATTCAATGTCGAATGCTGATAGGAGTAATAGCCATTGGGATATTTTCCTGATAAAGGAGGGTGCTTGGCAGAGGTATATCATGGGGTATACCTTTGCAATGGATAGAATCTTATAGGACAGAAAGTAGTGCCTGAGCTTTTTAGTCAACCATACCATGGAGGTGTAGGTTTTCTTATCTATGGTGTATTGGGTCTCATAGTGCAAGAGTTTCTTGCTGAGGTAATAGATGGCTTGTTTTTTCTTGTCCTCATGTTCTTGTACGAGCATTGCCCCTACAGAGGTTTCTTTAATAGTGAGGTACAATGTAAAGGGTTTGCCTAGCATGGGAGGCTTCAAACTGATGGATTGGATAGGTACACCTTGATTTTATGAAAGGCTTCTTGGCATTGTCAATTCCAGGTGACCGGTTGCTATTTTCTGAGGAGTTTGAATATTGGTTCATACACAATAGCTAATTTCGTGATAAATCGGCTAACATATGGTAATTATCATAGGAAGCTCCTAACTTCCTTTTCTGTTCTATGTATTGGCGTAACGAGGATTGCCTTTACCTTGTTTGGGTCTTTCTTAATGCCTCATTGACTAACAATATGACCAAACAGCTTATCGGATGTTACTCTAAAGATGCACTTCTTAAGGTTGAGTCATAGGCTGTATTTTTCTACTCGAGTGAGAAAACAATCGAGCATATATGTTACTCCTCAGAGGTTGGTGATTTTACCAGCATATCATCAACATATACCTTGAATTCTTTGTGGATCAAGTCATGAAGAAAAGTGGTGACTTTTCTTTGGTAGGTTTCCCCATCATTCTTGGGTCCAAATGATATGACTTTATTGAAATACACCCCCCATTCTGTGATGAAGGCTATTTTAAACTTGTTGATTATGTTCATAAGTATTTAGTTGTACACCGAGAACCCATCCATAAAGGAGTACATGGCTAGCCTGCGGTACTGTTGATTAGTACATCTATATGAGGTAGGGGAAAGTCATCCTTTTGCAAGGCTTTGTTGGGTCATGGAATTCAAAGCAAACCTTAACTCACCCGTCATTCTTCATAACGGGTACTACATTGGCTAGCCATTTTGGGTATTCCCCAACTTTGAGGAATTAGGCCTTGATTTGTTTGGTTATTTCTTCTTAGACCTTCTCGATCCATTCCGGCCTTAGTCTTTGTAGCTTTTGTTTAACTTGTCTGATTTTCAGGTTAAAGGGAATTTCGTGTTCTGCAATGGCCTTATCAACCCCAGGCATATCGTCATAGGACCAAGTGAATGCCCTTACATATAACTTGAGCACTCCTACTAATTCTACTTCGAGCTTGGGACTTATGTCATTGGAATTTTGATATCATTTTAGGATCATTTTTTGTTCCCAAATTTTTTTCTTTTGTAGGAGCATCATGAATACTAAAAATGTTAGATGTATGATGAGTTGAATGCATGTAGTCAAAAGCACCACACAAATAAGCAAAGTCGTTCATTTTATTGCTATTATTAGTTTCGTCATACTAGCCATTTAATTCAATAACATCGAAAAACTTA
The DNA here is from genome assembly GCA_947683365.1 of Euphorbia pulcherrima. NCBI lineage: Eukaryota > Viridiplantae > Streptophyta > Magnoliopsida > Malpighiales > Euphorbiaceae > Euphorbia > Euphorbia pulcherrima. The sequence goes on along the minus strand of CANTUS010000004.1, from coordinate 59,990,497 downwards.
AAGATAACTATCATCTTCTAGGATGGGAGTTTTTTCACTCAGAGTTTCCATGCTGTTGCAGGCAATTTTATCCCCAATCTTGGATTTTCCCTTGATAATGAGCCTAGCAAGTTTGGAGATTATCTTGTCCATTTCTTCTTCGGGTGATGCTTTTTCCTGTAGCTTGAATTTGGCCTTCTTATCTTCAAGATAGGTGTCCATTAATTTGGCCAATCTTGCTGTTATGTCCTTTATGTTTGACCGTTGTGATGGACTTGCTATCTTGTTCCTCTTAGGAGTTTCTTCTTTAGACTGGGGCTTTCCTTTTCTTAGCATGTCTTTTAGGATTATTTAAGCAACTGTCAGGGCCTTCGATGTCAACAACATCGGAGAATATCTCAAAGCCATGTACCTTTCCTTATTTAGTTTCCATATGTTATGGTTCACCTTGGTACAGGACCTCTCTAGAGTGAAGGAAGACATCAGACATTTGGAGCTTTCTAAATTGTGGCCTATGTCTGGTTTCGCCTCTATAGCCAAGTTCAGAGTAGTGATGGGATGCTATTTATGAATTTGAATTTGAGAGGGCCTTTCTCTTGTACCCCAAGGCGGCCCCTAGAGTCAAGCATTGGTTTATGTACTTTTTCACCCAATCAAACTATTGGGTTGGTTTTTCATTCTTTTCTATGGTGGCTGTGAGGAATCCACCCACATATTCTAGGGTGGCACATATGGCAGCCACGGTGGACTCATCCTCCAGCTCAAGTGTTACTATTATCCATTTGTAGGGTATCTTTACCTTCTGATGTATGGTAGATGGCATGACTCCTAGTGCATAGAACCATGGTCGGCCAAGTAATAGGGAGAAAGCAACAAGAATGTTGATGATGGTGAAAGTTGTAAGGGACTCAACTTCTCTTGCTTTCACCATTGCCTTAAAGGTTCCCAGTATAGATCTCTTTGAGTTGTTGTATGCCTTGATAACTGTCCCAGATCTCTTGAGCATGCCCTCATTTAGTTCTAGTATTGGCAAGATCTTTTGTGGGTAGACATTAAGCGCAGAGCCATAATCCACCATGACATAAGGCATTACTCAGTCTAGGACCTTAATTTATATATATAATGCTCTATTACGATGTAGACCATCATTTAGTAAGTCTATAGCAGAAAACACAATGTCAGAAGATTCAATAGAGATCTTATGCCTAATTAGTGCACACACGTCTGCTAGTGAGGCCAATAATGGTGCTTCCATGTACATTAACTTTTGCGCAATAGCCCCCTATATGCTTGAGATCCTCGTAGAAGGTCCCAAACACTCATCCTGGTAGGAGTGGTTATTAATTGTTTGACTATAGGGGTCATAATATCCTTTGTTAGATCATTTATTGGTGTGGTATTTTTGGGGTTTAGGGTAACCATGACCCGAGGTTGGTACACCCTTCTACTCCTAGTAACATTGTTTACTGGTTTTGGTTGGGCATCAGAAACTTCCTTGGGCTTGAACACCGCAAATTCATCAAAATATTCTTCTAGGAGAATATATTTTAGTCGTATGGGCTTAGTCATATGCGGAACCAAGGGTTTTGTACCCTTCGACTCGTAGTGGACGTCTCTTAGTAAGGCTATAGCGGGGTTAGCCCAAAGGATCTTGTCTATTACATTCGCTTGTAGCCCATTCTCCCCGATCATATTAACAACATCAGATCAAACCAGGACTAATTCATTTAATATTTCTATGATTTTTGGCCGGGGTACCATTGTGAAGAACAGATAAGCCCAAGTGATGGTACCATCCCTGGAGTATGACTCCATTTTAGGTGGATCTCCCATTGGTCCTTCATCAGGCTCTTCCATGGTGAAATTGTAGAGAAATTCTTGGCTCAAGATGCCCTAGAAGAAGCAATAGCGATGTGTAGTTATGTCATTCCAGGTTCTGTTATACCATGCTAATGCCTTCACGCTAAGGGTAATGCTAAAGATTTTGAGTCAGTGATGATAATGCTTATTTCTCAAAACCATGACCTCTATGAATAAGGCAAGGTAGATTCGAGGGTGACCACTTCCATCATACCCAAGTTTTAGAGGTATTTCTGGGAAATGCATGGTCCCATGTGTTGCTTCCCAAACGACCGTGGATTCATAGGCTGCATTAAGCCACCTTTAGAACCTCTAATTGTCCAGTATGCTTGTAAATGCCATTAGTTTGATAGGGGTGCTAGATTGAGGCCTTCTTCATCATGATGGTCTCATGTTTTCCTACTAGATCCTTTTGAAAACTAGTCTTTCCAGCAAGTTCCTAGTCCCGATTGCATTAAGTTTTGTGGGGGTACTGTCCATGATCCATTGTAGTTCTACCCTTATTTCTTGAGAATGCAGAGATTCAGGATCTAGCAATGATCAGGTATCTACAATTCCTTTAGGTTATGGACTCCAAAAGTATAGTGGCTTAGGTGCCCATAATTTTGGATCAATATGGATTCTTTTTGCATACCCGCTCAACATTTGTGTGTACTCATTATTGCCTAAATAATTAGGGTCGCCATCTGCCCACAAATCTATAGTTGTTGCATAACACCGCATTAGCCCATAGTGCATAATGCTTTCTAACATTTAGTCGGATTCACTACCACTTCGGACATCCTCTAATCTTAAATGAGCAAAATTTTTTCCCCTTAGAGGACACGAGGCCGCTGGATGTACCCATTTGACATGTAAGCGAACTCATTGTCATTTAAGTACCCATGGTCGTTCTCTGGTTGCGGACAAGCAAATTCTGTATCTATCATATGAGTTGGCTTGAGGGGCACAATTCTTTCATGTGACTCATCATTCTTATTAAGATTTTTACTACTTTTACCCACCTCAAAGTGAGGATTCAGGTGGGGTGCATAACCCTCAAATTTGTGTAAGCCTGGAATTTCTTCACTTCGCATAAGCATGGTGATCGTGGTGTGGCAAATCAGATGTATCATAAGGTCTTCAGGCATGCTCACATATCTATTGTAAACAAGCCTGAAATGTATGCATTCGAGGAAAGGTGGAAGGACCCAAGAATAAGAGTCATCGTTATTCCTGAAGAACTGTATAGTAGGAGCAAATGTTTGGATGAATTTTTGGCACATTAGTGGCCAGTCCCATCAGTGGTGAGGAAGGATTTGAAGATACCAATCTCGGGTCGTATCAACCAGGAACATAGAGAATAGGGTTGGCTTCCCTAGGATGTTTATGATGTATAGTTCCAAAGTTCAAAGGAACAATCTCAAGAACTTAATTGGGTCAGACTCACCCAAAAAAACGTTGTCTTGTTCCCCTCCTAATTGGCTATATTAAGGTGACCACGAGCCCTAGACTCTTCTCTATAAGCCGCCACCCTTTTGATCATGTGTATTTCATCGAAGATGGGGTTATCTTCAAAGAAAGGATCTTCTTCCTCATTATCTAATACTCCTTCTTCTCCTTCATAGAGATAAATGACATTGATGAATAATGCCTTGTAGGGTACTGATTCTGTGCCTTCTTCGTATCACTAAAATAAGGATGTGCTTTTAGTAGCCGATTCTCATCTTAGTACAAGGCCCAATGAATTATGTCTCATGAAGGTGTGTGTAAGGATGGCACTGACAACAAAAAGATCCCAATATCGTTCGATTGACAGGCCATTGTACTAGTTTATAGCTTTGTCATCAAGGAATGTGGCCAACAAGGTTAGGGTCATGGTATAACTGAGTTGACAATATGAATTAAGTAGGCTTACAAGGTCAGGCCTAACTTCGATCCCATCATCCTGATATATGTGAGTCCCTCTTCCCTTAGGTCTGCCAAGCATATTGTGTTATCGCTTGACTACCACTAGTCTTATATAGGAGCTCCTTCATGCTCAATGAGATATATCGTGTGATTTTCCAAAGCAAGGGATTCTGGAAAGATCCTAATTCTGTCACTAGGGAATGTCTCCAAAATTGGTGTTCCAGTTCCAGTTAGTTCCATAGCTGACTAGGTGATAATGAGAGATACCAATCCATTACTTCTTTCGTGAGGAGTATTAGTAAAGTGTGGCCATGGTATAAGGTTGAATATCGTATTTCACTAAGAGCTCATAGAAATGATCTAGGAATGTGAGTGCATCAATGTCTCCTTCGTATATGAGTCCTTCCATTACTAAGGCCATGAGTTTCCTGAATTCCATAATTCCATTGCACAAGTGGCCACAATGTCTAATTCTACAAGTTCCTATTCAATGTCATTCATCCCAAAATTGGGATCAAATTGGGACTTTTCTCTTCCTCCATGGTCATCCTCGTATAGGAGGATAGCCTCGACAAGGGATTCGAAGTTTGGAAGCGGGTTTATTTTGGGTACTTGGCTTCCTTTCTGGTTCTTCCAGGTTCCCTTCCTAGACCATCATCTGAAGATCTCGCAGAAATAGAACACACTCATTTATCCTATGTCCTTTTACAACGTGGTATGCATAAAATTTATCTCTATCGGCTTGAGATGGAGGCACAAAAGGTTTTAAACTCTGCATGACTTTAGCCTTTCTCATTTTAGTGAATATCTAAGATAGTGATTCAGTCCATGGTGAAATTGGTTAAGGAGGTGTTGGACCAATTATGCCAGTGATAGCTTCCGTCCTCTTTTCTTCCTTTTCAACGTACGAAGGTTTAGGTTGGTAGGATTTCGGTGGAGCCACCTTGTCATATGGCTTATTTTTAGCATAATAAGCCACCTCTTCTTATCTAATACTCTCTTCTTTATTGTACTTCTCGATTCTTTTGGCATATTCCACGATGTCAATAAAAGTGTGGAATTTTTTCATCTTCATTTCCTTTCAAAACTTTGGATTACATCCCACTACCAATTTGATAACCAAGCCACCCATTTTTGGGGCACCATCCATAAGTGATTGGATAGTGCCCCACCTCCTGTAGTAGGTCTCAAAGGGTTCATTAATACCCCACATGACCCTTTCCAGGTCTTGTAAGATTGTTTCCACCCGGACATTGGATGTGTTATTTTTTATAAAGGCAATACTAAGCAATTTCCTGCATGACTTTATTTGGCTAGACATCCTCATGTACCAGTCTGTAGAAGGACAATGTAAGGTTATTTGAAACAGGTTTACCCAATGGACTTTGGGAATGCCCATACTCATTATAATGCATAGGTATCCCTCAATCTGAGCTTTAGGGCAACCCTTACCATCAAACAGTGGAACATAGGGTGTAACAGAGTTGGCAGGCAACCGTTCCAGTATAGTGAGCTCAAATTTTTAAGGATCTATGTATTTGCATTGGAAGGCCCCGTAATACATTTCAGCATGAGAAGCATTTCTTCAAAATATGAGAATTGCTTCTCGAGTTCTACGAATTTATCCTCTGAACTAGAGCCTAAAACCCTAGTGGCCTCATATTGTTTATGACAGCTTCAAAATTTTTGGCAAAATCCTTAGAAAGGATCATGTCTTGGACTGCCTTGAGTGTTGCCTTTTGGTGATCGGCCATTTTGTCAACTTGGTTTGTAAGTGTTAGATCATCGGAATATGTCTCCTCAGGCGCCTTCCTCTAAGGCTGATTCTTTTTTGGTGCTAGTGGAAATGGAACTGCAGATAGCTCTGGTCTCATGGACTTGGGCTAAAATGGAAATAGATTTGTACATGTCCTTACATATGATGCATGAGCCTATGGACATTCTAATCATGACCATAGGATGTATGCATGCATGGGTGCATCTTAGTTGTGCACCCTATACACTTTAGGAGCAGCTTTCCTATGCTTATATCTCTTAGTACCGGGGGTATGAGCTATGGTGTGCTGTACGAGCAGCTTTTCTAAGATCATATCGCTTAATATTAGGGGTATAAGAGATGGTGCGCTCTAGGAGTGGCTTTTATAAGGTCATATCGCTTAATACTGGAGGTATGCATGATGGTACAGTCTAGGAGCAGCTTTTCTATGATTGTATCATTTAATGCCAGGGGTATGCACGATGGTCCACTCTAGGAGTGGCTTTTCTAAGGTTATATTGCTTAATACCAGGGTTATGCTCGATGGTGCACTCTAGGAGCAGTTTTTCTAAGGTCATATTGCTTAATACCAGGGGTATACAAAATGGTGCACTCTAGGAGAGGCTTTTCTAAGGTCATATGACCTTAATACAAGGGGTATGTGTGATGGTGCGCTCTAGGTCTGGCTTTTCTAAGGTTTTATCGCTTAATATAAGGGGTATGCACGATGGTGAATTTGTATGATATGACTAAGGCATGTTAGGGCTGCATGCAAATCGTGGTTAGTAGTGCGTGGATGTTTGAGCAGGAAAATTATTAGAACATGTACTTTTTAACTCTCCATTCTGACCTCATTACTCTACCATGGTGCGTATCTTTCCTAGGTACGGGTTCCTCTATTACCAACCTAGGGTAGGCGAGGATGTATTCTCTTTTGTGATTTTAAGAAAATCATTGGGTATCCCTACGGTAATTTTCTCGGGTTATCTTGCTATATGTTGGGCTAAGTCTGATAGGGTCTCGATTGATAGTAATCGTGCATGATGTACTTAAGCTCAAGAACCCTATTCGAGTTCAGGAGCCCGTTTTCCATACTTAATATACTCAACTCTAGTGAACTTAGTCAAGCTAGCTAGATTATATTCTACTATGCATGGTTGGTGCCCCAACTTTGTGTCCATTTATGAACCTTAGTCAAGTTCAAGCGACATGTCATTTAAAACACCGGGGATCTGCGTGAGATGTATGTAAATGTCATATAGTAAATCCTAATAATTCCAAATTCAAATAACTTTCATTATTTCATCTTTAATTGATTTTGAGAAAACCAATTATAAAAAGAATAAACCTCTGCAGAGTCGCCACTATGAGCGGGCGAACCATTCTTTCTCTAATGAGATTTTGAATGTTTGATGATTAGAATGGCATGACCAATGTAGGGCTCTCGAGTTTAACTGCAGGGTACTGCCACTAGAGCATGAGGCTTGTTGTATGTGTGAATATACTTGGAATTTTCAACTGGAAAATGGTCTCAGACTCCTTTGGGGATTAGCCTTTTTACTATAGGAGTAGAGTCCATGTTTTCTATAATGTGAGAGTCACCACCCGGATCTACTATTCCGCGAAATTGGTGGTATAACTAATCCGGGTAGGATTCCTATACTAATAAAAGAGAGATTCTAGTTCTGGATAAAATAGTTACTTATTATTTGAAGTTGGGTAAAGCATATTTTTATCTATGGAAAACTTTTGTTATCATATTGGATTTGTAATAAATAAAAGAGATAAGTTAGGAAATACGACCTTTGTGGGCCTAACCCCTAGAGTGTGGGCCCAGTGCAATTTGATTACTTCATGTTGACAGAGATTAAAAATGCATGGTTGAAATAATATTTGACCCTCAGTTACCTCTTGTTTGCTTCAGGATGATTGGAAGGCCTAGTACTGACTAGAACCGTGTTTGCTTTCAGGAATGCCTTGAGATTTCTATGAAGATAGCCTGGGGAGATTTTATAGTAAGCTTTTTTGAGTGTTTGGGAGTTTATGGGTATCTTTTTTGCTAAAAGCTAGTTTAGGAAGGTATATCTATACTTGGGTACAGTTTCAGAATATTTTCTGTATAGGCTCGATACTACAAGGGATTTGTAAAGGAGAGAATTGTTGAAATGTTTTCTATTTTTGTCAAATTCTTGTTGTTGAAACGGCTGGGAATCATTTCCTTTTATAGAAATTTTAGGAGCGTCGATCGACACATCTGGGAGTGCCTATCGATGCAATTGAGTTACAATAGGCTTGCACTGTCATCAGGCCTAGATTCCCTATGAGGATCGCTCGACATAAAGGAAGTTTTGATCAATGCAATTTGGGCAGTGATAGCCTCGATGAGTCACATTTACAGGTTTGATGAGTCAACTAGAAAACTGACGCGTGTCCCCGTCATCATCACAACAAGAAATATTGATCGATGCATGTTGGGGACCAAGAAGTGTCGATCGACACTTTTTATCAAGGTGTCAGAATTCTATTTTCTTGGAGGGGTTTGTAGTTTAGAATGAAATGTGGTTGTGAGCGGACGACGTTTTCAAGCGCAGATGTTTCGCATTTACTTTTCGGGTCAATTAGGGTCAATTGAGGGAACTTTTCCTTTTAGGACCATCAAGGCATTAATTATAAGCAACCGAGGCAACTTGGTAACTCGGTAAGGGTTTTAATAAATGGAATTGGTAGGAGAGAACATAAAATAATTTATAAAATAATGTCAAAAGATTTACAAATCTAAATCCATAATTTAAAATATAGAGTCACCACCTAGATCGACTCTTCCAGGAAATTCTGGTATAGCATTGTCCCAAGAATAAAACTATACCTTAATTTAGAGATTTAGGTCCGGGTGAATTACTTATTTAATTTGTTTAGCCAATTTAAATTGAAATACCAAAATTATTTATTAAATGTGAAACATATTACCTAGATTCATTTTAAGAAATAAGGCGAGAAAAAGAAGCTATTCTAATAAAAACCTACCACCTTAATGTGGTCATGGCATCATGTTATATCAATTACAGCACGCTTATAATATGTAATATGAAACAAATTAATTCCGAACAATTATCCTGCAGAAAAGCGGTTAAAACATAAATATTATATTTGGCCCGGAATAATAGCACCGACGGTGTCAAAGATCATGCGACCGTTCCTCTAGCATAACGGCGCCGTGACAAATTTAGCAATTCACAAAATTAACAAGATGATTGAATCACAAATATGACACGCAATTTCACAAATCGAAAAGAAATGAAGGAGGGGTGTAGAAAAGGTTCCGGGGGTTGGAAGCTAATCCCTCAAACTAAATCACCGCAAAGAGGTCTTACCTGCTCAAATATAATTAAATGAAATTGACAAATAATAGAAATGACAAGAAAAGAAAATGACATGTAATTAAGGAATAAATATAAAGAATGAAAGAAATAAAAATGGAATATGAATTAATTATGACGTATATTAGAAATAAAACATGAATTTATTACATAATTAAAAATGGAAATGGAATATAATTGACAAATGAAACGGGAAATAAAATTTGGCATAATTATAATTGGAAATGAAATATGGATTATTTAAATTTTAGAACTTGGATCAATTATGTTATGGAAACAAAAGATAAACCATTTATATTATGGAAATGAAATATAAATGATTTATGTTATGGAATATAAACGATTTAAATTATGGAATATAAAAAATTTATATACTGAAACTTGAACAATTTATATTATGAAGGTGAAATATAAGTAATTTGTATTATGAATTAATTGAATTAGTGTTGGTGATGGAATATGAAATGAAGATGAGACATAAATAAAGTGGATTGATTTATAGTCAAGTTCAATTGTAATAAGTTTAATTCAATTAATGTAACATAAATCGAAACTCTGTAAATTGAAGCGAGAAATAAATTTAAATGATTATTTTAGTCTTAGATTGTACACCTTTTTGTTGTGAATCCATCGTTAGATTTGAAATGATATGGGAGTAGCCACGTAGAGAGTGATTTGAATTTGGAAAGGATGAGTTAAAATTAGCAAAGAATAAATAGATGAAAATAAATTCCCCTTTTTATTCTAAACTTGCTAGAAACCTGGAATTGATTGGGATAGAACTTTGATAAGAACTTTCCTAGAGCTAATTTCGCAAAATAGATTTGATAGATCTCAATTGTATTTGAAAAACTGATTTTGGACTCTATTTATAGGGAAAAAAGAGGTTTCAAATCGGGTAGAATAATTAATTCTCCAACTGAACGAGAAAATTGAATTAGTTTAGACTGATAATCTGCCTAAAAATTCGATATGGCTATCGTTATAGAGGATAATGGTACTGTTACAGACTAATTTTAAAAAGAAAATTTGAGCTAAGTTGGTCAAAATTTTGTGGGAAATAATAGACACCGATACCATTATAAGGAATAATGGTATCGTGTTCTATTGATGAGAGTACCGCAGTTGATGATAGGGGTACACCTTTTCAAGGTTTTTGATAGGGGTGTGAGGGACCGGATGCAATTTTTTCAGACCAATTCCGATAAATCGTTATCAAACCTAACATTTTAGGATATCGTAAAGTACGGAGCCAATCTTTCATCATCGACTACGGGCATAAGAAAATTTCGTGCTCACGGACTGCCCCTCACAAGACATAATAGACTAGAGTCTTTATGATCATGCAAAAGAGAGTATAGAATAGGGTACGAGATTATACCTGGGATGCCTATTAGCACGGTCTACTCCAGCCTAATGATGATATAAACCTTGTTCGACACAGTGATCAGATCAAGAGCCAGAAATAGAACCAAAGTTGTAAATTCATTTTCCTTAGCCCCTAAATGTCTCTCAATAGGATGTCCTAGATCATAATATTCTCCCGACACGAAAATTCCATAGATCGAGAATTCTCGAGATGTCTCAAAAAGCTAAAATATCCCATTAACGCTCAAATTTGGCAAAGCTAGATTCAGAAGTTTCCATCTCTGACCATAGGGCTTTCATTGCTCTAAAAAATGTCAGCTGAGGAAACTACACGATCGAGTAATTTCCCTCTTAGTGGTAATTGCCCATTCGGATAATTTACAAACACATACTATGGATTAGGCGGAAAATAACCGACCAGATATTTTCCCTGAATTTTATCCGACCGGGTATTTTTGGATTCATTATTTTGGATAATCGGATTATGCAGAAATTACCCGATCGGGGTTATTTATCCAAGATAGTAGCCGATCGGATAATTAATCCAAGAAAGTAGTTGATCAGATAGTTTCCAAAGGCTATAAATAGGCACTTTGCCCCCCTATTTCCAATGATGAACAACATCCATTCATAGAGACAGACTTAAGAGAGAAGTTCAAGTCTAGAGAGAGAAAGAAGGCCTTTAAGCCCTTCACTTATCCTTTGTCAAGACCTTGTCCATACTCGGTATAGAAATCCTCAAAAGTACCACAAAACTCTGCCGGAGTCCTTCAAGCCACTTGAAGATCTCCCTAAAAAACCAATACCTCAATTCCCTGAACTAGGTATTTCTTGGAACTCTACATAGGGACTAACACTTTGGTCCCTCGAACTAAGTGCCCCCTCAGATCTCTATAGAAATTTTGAAATCACTCCTCGGAAGTTTGATATTTGGATCTCATAGCATTAAACTACAGCCGAAATACTCCCGAAGATTCGATATTTGGAATTCATTGTATTGAATCACAGCTGAAATACTCTAGGAAATTCGATATTTGGAATTCATAGTATCAAATTACAATCGAAATGCCGCTAAAATCCGTTTTCAGGTTTTTGATATCCATGATATTAAACATGGACTTGGAGTCTATGTTGATTCATCTCAAAGCATGCAGAGAAAGCATTAAGCTTGAGATAGCTAGGATTATAAAATTCTTTAGAACTGTTGATGAATCAAATGATGACATCTTGGCATCTGAATATTGCGTAAAATACTTGGAGTATTCTAGGCGTATGGTTCAGATAGGAGTCAAGGAGGACTCTGCATTAGAAATAGATTTTATGAAACATAAACAATCATATAAGTATTCATCTTTTGTGAATGGCTATTGAATATCCAGAAAATCTCTTACAACTTTAGAGTTTACAAGTAAACTTCGAAACTTTGAAAGAGAGCATCTAGCCAAGAATTTCGAAAGCCCTAAAGAAAGGATGAATGGGAATTGAAAAGTCAACAAGAAAAGTGTCAAAAGAAAAATCAGAAAAGAGAAAACAATTGCTGAGAATGTCTGTTATCAATGCGGTGGGACTGGCCATTGGAAGAAAGACTGTATGGCTACATTTTCTGACCATGAGAAGAAAAAGCTGAAAGATGCTTATACTTCAGGTATGTTCATGATTGAAAATTTCACTACAGTTCCTTATCAGTCTACATGGGTATTAGATACTAAATGTGGCACTCATATATGTACTTCTATGCAGGGGTTGCAGAATAGTAGAAGGCTGGCTAAAGTAGAGTTGGACCTACGAGTTAGAAATGGAGCACGGGTTGCTGCATCAGCTGTAGGAACATATAGTCTCAAGTTGCCAAGTGGCCTAGTTTTAGAATTAAATAAATGCTATTATATTCCTATTTTTACTAAGAATATTATTTATGTTGCGTGTTTAGCAGCAGAAGGATTTGAAGTTTTATTTAATAATAAATATTAACAAATTTATAAAAATAGTGTTCTTTATGGCAATGGATTTTGATTGATGGCATATATGTTTTAAATACTAAAGCAAAAATATTTAATACGAATGATGCTAAGAGATTGAAATTAGATAAAGACAAATCATCCTACTTATGCCATTGTCATTTTGGCCATATAAATGAAACTCGCTTAACTAAGTTACATATAGGTGGCGACTTGGGCCTAATAGGCTAGGAGTCTTATGGGGCATGCAAACCTTGTTTATTAGGCAAAATGACAAAGAAAACCTTTAAAGGTGAAGGGCAACGTGCCACAAGTACATTGGAAATAATACACACAGATGTATGTGGTCCAATAAATGTGCAAGCACATGGAGGATTTGTCTACTTCATATCTTTTATCGATGATTACTCACGATATGGGAATTTATACCTTATGAGGCACAAATTAGATAGCTTTGAGAGATTCAAAGACTATAAGAATGAAGTTGAGAAACAACTTGGAAAGAATATTAAGGCACAATAGTCAGACTGAGGTGGAGAATATTTAAGCCAAGAGTTTCAAGATTATCTAAGGGATGATGGAATATTACCACAATGGACCCCTACTTATACTCCTTAGCACAATGGTGTGTCTAAGAGGAGGAATAAAACTTTTTTAGACATGGTTAAGTCCATAATGAGCCAGGCAAGTCTCAGCAAATCCTTTTAGGGATACGCACTTGAGAGCGCCGTTTATATACTAAACCGTGTGCCCTAAAAATTAGTTGATACAACATCATATGAAAGGTGGTATGGTAACAAACCCTTTCTTTCTCACCTGAGAGTTTGGGGATGTCCTACCTATATTAAAAGGATAGTGTCAGACAAGCTAGGAGCTAGGGCTAACAAATGTTTGTTCATGGGTTATCCTAAAGAGACAATAGGATATACCTTTTATGATCCTAATGAAGAAAAGGCGTTTGTTTCTAGGACTACTCAGTTCCTTGAGAAGGAACACTTGCTTGCAAAAGCTACTAGGAGCAACCTTGAACTTGAGGTTTAAGTAGGCAAACAAGATGATCAACTGATAATTCCTACGCCTGATACACAATAGAGTGTGATCGAGGAATAACCTATTACACAACAGCCGTTGCATAGATCCGGTAGAGTTCCTAACGCTCCTGAAAGATAAGGATTTTTCTTCACGGATGATAAAAAAATATTTATAATGGAGGATGATGAACCTAAGACCTACAAGGAAGCAATGGAGTGCTTAGACTCTGCTAAATGGTTAAAAGTCATGAAATCGAAAATGGATTCCATGCATGAAAACCAAGTATGGGAATTGGTTGATGCAGCTGATGAGGTTGGACCCATATGTTGCAAATGGGTTTTCAAGAAGAAAACCGGCATGGATGGTAATGTGATTACCTATAAGGCAAGGTTGGTGGCCAAGAGTTATAGTCAAAGAGAAGGTATTGACTATGACAAAACCTTTTCACCGGTAGCCATGCTTCAATCCATAAGGATACTCTTGGCAATTGCTGCTCATTATAATTATGAGATCTGGCAGATGGATATGAAAATTATTTTCCTAAATGGAAACTTGGATTGAGATGTATACATGATACAACCTGAGGATTTTACATCTCAGAATGGCTCGAAGGTATACAAGCTACAAAGGCCCATTAATGGACTTAAGCAGGCATCCAGGAGTTGGAATATAGGTTTGATGATACGATCAAAGAGTTAGATTTTGTATCAAATGCTCTTGAGCCTTGTTTGTATAAGAAGTTAGTGGGAGTTTAGTCATTTTTCTTGTGCTATATGTTAATGACATGCTACTAATAAGAAATTACATTTCTTTTCTTCAAATGGTTATGTCGTGGCTGTCAAGAAAGTTCTCTGAGGAAGTCCTTGGAGAAGCAGCATTTATACTAGGTATAAAGTCTACAGAGATAGATTCAAGAGGCTGCTAGGCCTTTCACAAGATACATATTTGGATAAGGTATTGACAAGGTTCAACCTTGAGACTCAAGAAAGGGTTGTCTTCCAATGTCTCATGGAATTAACCTTTCTAAATTTGAGTGTCCGGGGACACAAGAGAAGAGATTGCGCATAAATAGAATACCCTATGCATCCATAATAGGATCTATCATGTATGCTATAGTATGTACAGGTCCAGATGCCTCACGCGCATTGAGCATCATGTGCAGGTTTCAGTCAAATCTAGGTGAGAAGCACTGGAAGGCTGTTAAGAATATCCTCAAGTACTTCAGGAGGACTAAGGAAATGTTCTTGGTATATGAGGCGGTCATCTCATAGTAAAGGGATTCGTTGATGCGAGTTTTAAATCTAATAAAGATGACTGCAAGTCGCTATCAGGTTACCTATTTATGCTAAATGGAGGGGCGGTTGTTTGGAAAAGTTCCAAATAGGATAATTCAACCACTGAATCTGAGTACATTACTACTTCAGAAGCAGCAGAAGAAGTTGTTTAGATAAAGAGATTTATTGGTGATCTCGGCGTGGTGGCTAACAGTTAGGATCCAATAGTATTATATTGTGATAACATTAGAGCTATTGCTTAGGCAAAAGAACCACAGTTTCATTAGAGAAACAGACATGTACACAACAAATATCGTATAGTTCAAGATATGATAAGGGATAAGGATATACAGATGGAATGTGTACCCACATATCAGAACCTGGCAGATGGTCTTACCAAGACTTTAACACAGATTAAGCATGACTAGTATGTCAATAGTTATGGCTTACAGCAAGTAGCTAATTGGCTCTAGTGCAAGTGGGAGATTCTTAGATATGATATATGTCCTAGAGGCAATTAGGCCGATATATCTTAGTTAGTTTTATTTGTATGAACAAAGTTATATTAAAAAAGGCATTCTTTTGTTATATCAATGACTATGAAAATATATTATGATTGGTTTAGAATATATTCATTGCTGTGTTTGCAAAAGTCCATGACATAATCGTAGTATGTATTGTAAGGGCATAGTGGGACTATGTTGGCGAGAACTGGTTCGTGTGCAATTATGATTTGTCTAAATATCCCTAGTCATAGTATCATCAAGACTGGACATTAATGATACGGATAGACTGGCATGTATCATCATACCTCTTGAATATGATTTAGAGTAACATATCTCCAGTGGTAGTGGGTGGTACCTTGGGTTAACACTTGAATGTATTCCGAGAGATACATTGGAGACCACTATGAAACAACACTCGGTAATCTATATTATATGTTGGTGTTTAATCATCTCATTATAATAGCAATACGAATATCCTTATGAGATACTAGTTATCTTGTTCAGTTGTTACTAGACTTTGGGTCATACTTAAGCATTCTATAGACTGGGTGATACGGATGATTACGGGTATAGTTGATGTCTATACATTGGTAAGCTGAGTAGTCGAGATGGAATCTATCACTCCATTATAGTAATATAAGAGAGATGTACCTTGGCCACTTTTTAGAAGTGACACACTTATAAATCTCTGATCAGAGTATGAGTTGATAGGATGAGATCCTGATCAACACATTAAAATGGTTGAGTAGTGTACTTTGGTAGCAAGACTAAATAGTGGGGTAGCTATTACAACCTCTAGTGGACTAACACTTAAACAAAGTCATAGAAACCAGATGGTACTTGATAGTTGATAGAAGTAGTGAATTGTATTGATACTGTTGCAGAATCGGGATTAAGTCACAATGCACATGGCATTCAGGATAGTGAGGGGTCGTATGCCCTTCGCTAGATAGCTACTATGACCGATCAAATTATTGGTCCCTGTGAGAATATTTATAAGGGCAAAGGGGGGTTAATGGCCCTTTTTCATGAAATTAGCGAACTTAGAAAAGTCTTTAGTGTAGCGTGTTTGATTACGATCTCGAAGATGGATCCGGATGATGCAAATGTGTGCAATTAAGTAAAAGAGAAAGAAAAATAAACACGAGTATTTTATACTGGTTCGACCCCGCCTATGTCTAGTGCCTGGAGTTTCCTTCCTCCGAGCTTGTCCACTAGTGGATTCCTTTCCAATTGGCAGGAATCAAGCCTTACAAATTTGTCTCCGGATGGTAACCCCTTTTGAAAGTAGGATATACCACTAGAAGCACCAACTCTTAGCTGAGTCCGCTTATCTTTAGTAGGATCTACCACTTAGCCTTCTACATTGAGTCTAAGCTGAGTCCTACAGAGAGATCTCACTCAAAGCACCTACTTCAAGCTATATCCCAATCTCCCAACTTACCCAAGTTGGAGATTCTTACACTTTGGTTTTTAACAAAGGGTTGGATTTTGGAGATTCTCAAGATTATAGTTTCACTTGGGAATCCTTACAAATAGATTTTGAATCAAAGGTTCTTGGAGGTATTGTATCAACCGATTCTATACATGTTGCTTTGTTACTTGCTTTTGTAAGTCAATCAGTTAACCTTCTCATTTGGTGAAGAGCTCCTTTTATAGGCTTTAATCATAAATGTAGCTGTTTGTGGTTGGTGAGCTTTTATTCAATCTTCATCCTTGATCAGGATGTGATGTGGAGCTTTAGGATCCGTTGATCAATCCGTTTGACTGTATTTTGACTCATTTGAAATCTTGGGATATGGACTAGAAAGTTGTCAGTGATCATTTTGCTTGTCATTTTGTGATGCACCAACTTTCATACCAATTGCTTTATGATGTGAGCTCCATGCGTGCCTTTATTGGTCTAGGAGAAAAAGTTGTTTGCTTTTCTCTGTTTGGTGTCAGACCCTTTTGACTTTTCTCTGAAATGTGCAAGCTGTCATTTTTGTCTTTTTCTTGGGGAAAGAATCTTTGACTTCCATAGACCAAGAGGGTAAAGGAAAAAGTATATTTGATAACTTTCCCTATATTTGAAATATACGTCTTCCGGATGTCCTTTGGACCTATATGCTTCGGATGTTTCTTCTGGAGATAACTTCAATCAATTTTCCGAATGCTGGTTTTGAGGGTCAGAAGTTTGTTTCCTTTCCAAACTCTGTCTGGATGATTTCCACTTGTGCTTGTGTTTTTAATTCGTTCAAGGGATGATGTGTGTCTTGATCTTTGTCTGGATATTTCCATTTGGATTTGGCAGAACTACATACATTATTTTTGTTTCTTTCAAACTTGATCTGGATTTAGATTTTTTATCCGGATCATTGTTTCCCAACAATCTCCCCTATTTGATGGAAACAAAAACCTAAGTCATCTAAGTATTGGCATATTTACCAAGTGTAATTTTTGTTACTTAGTCTTTTACAATGCTCCCCCATAATTTTAGCATCCTCACTCCCCCATAATTTTATGATTCCTGCTTATAAGTTTATTTTAGTACAATTACAGAATGTACTTTAGGAGCGATTGTTTTGATAGTTAAGATTTTTTCACTTTATATATACTTTTGCTGTTAACAATGGTTAACATCATGAAGTTCAGTATTACAAGTTACAGAAATACATATAAAGTGAATCTAGCTATTACATAAGTATTACAAGATTATCTAGCTAGCTTAACTATCTCTCCGGATGGACAACTCTTCCGAACTTGCAGTGTCTTTCCTTTCCCCCTTCTTTATCCTTGATGACTCTGATCTTCCTCCCCCTTGATGCTCCCATCAAGGTGATCAATAACCATAGAGGTATGCTTGTCCCAAGATTACTGCCAGGCAGAGGAGTAGATAGAGTAGTCTTTGTTCCTTTTGCTCGCTCATGAATAATATGGTCCACTATAGGCGGAGTTAAATAATAAAGGCAAAGGGACCTCTGGAGTTGATCATAGGATTAAGAGACTTGAGGAAGAATACGCAGAATGTGCTCTTGGTCCTTGGAGTCAAAATTGGGAAACATGGCCTTGATTAGAGTAGTCAAACCTTTTTGGCTCATGAACCCTGAGTCCCCTATAGCTTGAACAAGATTGTGCAGGACAGGAATGAGCTGACTGTCTAGAATGGCTGGAGATGAGGAACATCTAGAGATATATAATTTATTTATTCCGGCTTGAAAGAGGGCGATTTCTTCATTAAGGCACTTTCAGATGTTGTGGATAGACTCTTTTTGATCCTTTAGCTCTGTGGAGACAGTCTTCTTCCAAGCATTTATTGTTTGCTCAATGCCGGAGTTGCAAGCTTGCATCTCATCACCCATATCATCTAAAATTTTTTCTTTTAGCTTGGGGATGGTTTTGTCTATGAAGTTGGCAAGCATTTCCTGAGTTTCTAGCTAATCAATTTCTAGGCTTAGCAGAGTAGGTTTCAGGCCTCTGTCCTCCATGAATTTTGTCAAGTTTATAAACTTGGAGTCAATATAATCCTTCATCTCTGTGGATAGATCAGTGGCAGATGAGGACATTCTATCCAGGACAGTTGCATAGTTATCGGAGCCCAAAGTATTAGCTTGACTGGCATTTCAATTCGACGTGGAGGCACTTTCCTTTAGCTCATTTAGAAGGGGCTAAATTTTAGAAAGAGAAGTTGCCGCTAGAGCTCCAAAAGTTGGGAAGTTCATGACTTGTTCCTCAATTTTGGGGAGGCACTTCAACCTTTCTTTGATCTCACCCAAATCCTTTTGGACTGCTTTATTAGATTTTTGCCTGAGCAACTCCTTCTTGCCAGCTTTTAGATGAGTGCATATTGTCAGGAGACTCTTCTCAAAGAATCCCTCTTCATGATGCTCAAGAGTTGCCTCAGGAAGAAGTTAAGAGTGGCACTAACTTTGGATTCTTTGGAGTTTTCATCAGGAAGAGTCACTGATTTTGTACAAGGTAGAAAGTTTTTATTGGAAGGTCCGGATGAATCACCATCGGATGAGCTAGATTCTTCTTTGGAGCAGGAACTACTTCCAGAGGGACTATCATCTTCCGAACTGGAGCCTTCAACTGCTCCTTTCACTTCTCCATCCTTATCCATTCCTCTTTCCTCCAAAGTAGCCTCGTCCATAGGATCCACTTTAGAAGTTTGCCCTTTGGAGCTCAGACTTTCTCCCTCCTCCGGAGCTATTGCATCTGGGTTTGGCACTATATCCTCAGCTACATTGTGAGAGATTGTAGCTATGTTGTGCTCTTCACGATTAGAATTGAGATGAGGGAGACCGGGGGTTACCTCAGTGGTTAGTAGTGTCTGATCCTCATCCTTCTGTTCCTCTTCTAGCCTTGCCTCCGAATGGTTGGAACTGTCCTCAACCACCCCTACAATTGCCTTTTCAAGACTTTCTATTTCTCCCCTAGACATGTTGGCATTTTCCTCAACAGTCATCTCTAGTGCCTTTTCAGGACTTTCGAGATTTATGAAGGCAGTGCCGGATCCAAGCAGGTTCTCCGGAAGTGGTTATGTTCTTTCAGCAAATATGAATTCATCAGCTTTTAAGATTTTGGATAGTGCATCCATATCTTATGGATCTATAAGAATTGAAGGAACTTGAAAGGAGTCTCTGGGACCTTTAGTTCTCTCCCAATTAATTTTATAGTTGTCTTTGATCATTGCTTGAATGGTGTCGAATTGATCATCATCTCTCCCCATGATTTCTATTGCTCTAGGAACATTTCTCCCTTTGCTAGACTTGGCTTTTTCCAAAGCATCTTTCTCCCAATACTGCTTAGCTTCCTCATTCAGAATTATCCCAGCAAGCCTCCTGGCTTAACTAGCTTTCCTTTCTTGGGCAGCAAGGGCTTCATCAAAGGTTAGCCCTTTTCTTTGTAGATGCTTTTGAGGAGGAGCCTCATCCTCTATCTCCTCACCATCTGCCTCCTCTTCCATTTCAGCCAATGTTCTTTTAGCTTTCCTTCTTCCAGCTTCAATTGCTTTTGTAGCAATTTGAGGTAGACCCGCAGTGAGCAGAAGCTATCCCTTCTTAGCTGCAGCTTTAACAAGTCTTCCCCTGGGTCTTGGCTTTTTAGAGCTTAGGATTTAAGTGAGGGACAAAGTGTCCTCATCAATCTCTTCCAGAACCATTGTAACTTGCTTTTTGGCCTTAGCTTTGGTGGTTCTGGGCCTTTTGGGAATAGGAGCCTCCTCTTCCGGATCTACTATCTTTCGGAATTTAATCTTCTGCTCATCCCTCCTTAGTTTTGCCTGTTCTTCATCGCATTCCTCATTAAAGTAGAGATTGAGGAAATTCTTCTCTAGGAAAGGCTTTCCATAAATCTCTTCAAAATCGGTCAGATCCACTTCTGCCGCTTGTAGAATTCTTGCGATCAAGGCGCCATGCGAGTTTATATGGGTCTTGAGATAGTGAATGATCAAGACTGCCTAGTTTACTTCTACACTACCAACCTAGTACTACAGGATGCAGTGCTGGAGGGAAAAAACTATAGTCAATGACCCCTTCCTTATCAGGATGAGCTTGGCCAAAGCATGCTGTAGGAATCTAGACATTCTAGGGAAGTATGTTGAGAATTCCTCGCCGAAGTAGTTCTTGTGGAGCCATAGTTTGGACTCATACTCAACTTCAGGCTCATCCCCATCTTTTGTCAATATTATTCCAGAGTTCTTCATGTTCAGATTCTTCTCAAAGAATTCTGGAGTGAGAATTATGACTTCCCCCTGTACCTTAGTGCATAAGGCATCAAAATGGTTGAGAGCACTGAGATTTGAGAAGAACTCTTTCACCATTTTGGGGTAGGTTGGGCAATTTATCTTTAGAAGATCACCTAGATTTTGATCTTTAATTAGGGGAAGAAAGGAGGGGTTCTGAATAGGTAATCATCACCTAAGTGATCAGTGGGTATGGCAGAGTCAAAGGTGTTAAGATTTTGGGGCTCAAAATCAGTATCCTTTAAGTCAGACACTTGAAAGAGATGGGTGTTGGAGGTTTTTGTGGCTGCCATTATAGAGAGATTTTTGGGAGATAGAGTTTTAGGTTTGAATTTTTGTAGAGTAACAGCAGAGTAGTTGCTCGTGTTAAGAAGAGAACGGATTTTGAGGGGTTTATATAGAATTTCTAAAGTGAGGGTATATTGGTAATCCAGACTTTGGCTGTTTTAACTGGATTGATGACATGTCAGTTAGATTTTTAGGAGAGAGGTGAATTTAGTTTAACCAAAGAATGGGAACAGTTTATTTTTGAATAAACTGTTGTATTTACCGCGCGTGTAACAGCCAATGGACTTTTGAAATTCAAAAAGTAACAGTTACCTTTATGAGCTTTTACTACCATACATCATTATTGTCGGCTCATGTGGCAATCTTCCAAAATAGATCTTCCCAATTCTTCTTTTCTTTCGGAGTGAGTTTCTATCTCAGGATCTGGCTTGATTTAAAACTAACTTCTGGAGTTTTTCTAAATTGGATTTGACATCCCAAATGATTCTCATAGTTTCCCAAATTGATCTTTACTTAGTGGTTTAGTAAAGATATCAGCTCTCTGTTCATTGGTTGGGATATATAACAATGCAACATCCTTCTTCATTACATGATGCCGGATGAAGTGATGCCTTATGTTGACATGCTTCATCCTGCTATGAAGCACCAGATTCTTTGACACATCAATAGCACTTTTGCTGTCACATAATACATCCACAAATCCGGATTGCATTCCACAATCTTCAAGTTATTGTTTGATCTATAAGAGTTGAGCAACACAACTTCCAGCTGCCATATATTCTGCTTCTGTGGTGGATAAGGCAACAGAAGTTTGGTTTTTGCTAAACCATGAGACTAAGCAATCCCCAAGGACAAAGTTGAGCTCTCCCATCATGGACATCTCAAATTCCTTCGGCATTTGAGAGCTGAATTCTTTGCACATCTTCTCATCAGTGGCACCAAAAATGATATCATCCACATAGATCTGGACTAGAATAATATCATTTTTCTTCTTTTTAATGAAGAGTGTGGTATCTGCCCTACCTCTGGTATATTCCTTGGATATAAGGAATAAGGTTAATCATTCACACCAAGCTCTTGGTGCTTGCTTTAATCCATAGATGGCTTTCTTTAGTCTATAGACATGAACCGGATGCTTTAGATCTTTAAATTTGGGTGGTTGCTTGACATATACTTCTTCTTGAATGACACCATTTAGAAATGCACTTTTGACATCCATTTGGTATAATGTGAACCCCATGAATGATGCAAAAGAACATAAGACTCAGATTGCTTCCAGTCTTGCTATAGGGGCGAAAGTTTCTTCGAAGTCAATTCCTTCTTACTAGTTGTAGCCTTGAGCGACTAGTCTTGCCTTATTTCTTACTACTACTCCAGATTCATAATGTTTATTTTAGAACACCTATTTAGTGCCTATAATTGATTTTCCTTTAGGAGAGGGCACAAGAACCTATACATCATTCCTGGTGAATTGTCTAGCTCTTCTTGCATCGCCATCATCCAGCATTCATCCCCTTCTGCTTCTTGAAATTTCTTTGGTTCTATGAGGGAGACAAAAGCAGCATGGCTCATCATCCGATTGAGCTGACCTATGGTTCTAACTGGATTCTGACCATCATCCAGAATATTTTTGATGCAATGATCTCTGTGGGTCCGGATCTCCCTTTCTAGGAGTTCATGTTGAACTTAGACTTGCTCCACTTCAATTTAAACTATTCCTTCATTAAAATCAATCACTTGTGGATTGAGATTGACTTATTGTATTTCTGGATCAAAGGATATTCCTTCATCTTCCTCTTTGTACTTCTTGATTTGAAATGAATCAGGAATTCCTGCTTCCTCCTTTTCTCCAGATTTTTCAGCTTCCGGAACTTGATCGTTCGGAGTTTGGATTTTCTTTCCTATAGTGTTAGTCTCATTGAAATCTACATGTGTAGACTCAACCATAGTTTGGGTTCATTTATTGAAGACTCTGTAAGCCTTACTATGTGTTGAGTAGCCGAGCAAAACTGGTTCATCAGATTTAGGATTAAATTTTCCTAATTGCTCTCTATCATTAAGGATGTAGCATTTACACCCGAATGCTTTGAAGTGGCCAATTTTGGGTCATCTTCCCTTCTAGATTTCATATCAGGTCTTTTCTATGGTCTATCTAATGAGAGCTCTATTTAAAATGTAGTGTGTTGTGTTAACGGCCTCTCCCCAGAAATATTTGGCAAACAATTTTCACTAAGCATTGTTCTAGCCATTTCTACAATAGTCATGTTCTTTCTCTCAACTACTCCATTCTGTTGAGGAGTGTGGGGGGCAGAGAAGTTATGTTCAATGCCCTTGGAGTCACAAAAGTTAGCAAAATGCTTATTTTTGAACTCTCCATGATTATCACTTCGGATGCGTGCAATGTGTATGCCCTGTTCTACTTTTATCCGGATGAATGTTTTGGAGAATTAGTTAAAGGCTTCATCCTTGCTTGCTAGTAGGAGAACCTAGGTATATCGAGAATAGTCATCTACAATGACCATAGTGTATTCTCTTCTACCTACACTCAGTGGCTTAATTGGACCAAAGAGATCAATATGTAAGAGCACAAGTACTCTTTTGGAAGGAATGTATGAGATAGTAGGGAAACTTTTCTTATGTTGTTTCCCTAGTTGGCATGCAGTGCATAGATGATCCTTATTAAAAGCAATCTTAGGCAAACCCACAACTAATTCCTTTTTGGCTAATTTGGACTGGAGGTTCATGCTTACATGTCCCAACCTCCGGTGCCATAGCCATGACTCTTCTTCTTTAGACACCAAGCATATATTCTTCTTATCATTTTTAATGTTTACAGAATAGACATTGTTTACTCTAGGTGTGTAATGAATAAGTTGATCAGACTTACTGTCATATATTGAGCAGCCTCCGGAGTCAAATGTGAATTTTCTTCCTTTGTCACATAATTGGGCCACACTTATCACGTTGAATTTAAGTCCATCAACTAGTGAGACATCTTCAATCTTAAATCCAAATCCAATGGTCCTATGACCAATGATCTGTCCCTTTTGATTGTCTCCAAAGCTTACTTTGCCTTCCTTCTTTCGATTCAATGTGATGAAGGCCTTTTCATCACCTGTCATGTGCCTTGAGCATCCACTATCAATGTACTAAGTGTGTAATCTACTGTGGATCTAAGGCATACCTACAAAATAGATCAAGTGGGTTTGGGTACCCAATCAGTTTTTAATCTGCATAATTTAGTCATATGATTATTTTTCCCACAAAACTTGCACCCTGAAATAGGTATATTTTGCTTTTGCTTCTTGCTGATCTTCTCCAGATCCTCCCTTCCATAGTTGCCTTTATATCTAGCTCGTTGCACATTAGTAGATGGTCCAATATAAATCCAAAAGTTGGTTGGAGGTGAAACTTTAGCTCTGTAATTTCTTCTTTGCTCGATAGGTTGTTGGTTATAAGCCACCTTAGCCTTTCCTTTCTGAGTAGTAGTGTATCTTTGAGCTTGTGGCTATCTGTTTACTCCATTTATCCTTTGATTTGAGTTCCTTTGAACCCTGTTCTGAGGAGGAGGAGGATTATCTCTTCTTGGATTCTTCATTTCAGGTTTCTTACTGGATGCTTTCTTTAATAGATTGACTTCTCTATCCAGTCCCAATACATTTGCATTCAAAATCTAGACTTGATTCCTCACGAAGTCTTCTTCTACTACATCAATATGCTTGGTAACTCTAACCAGATTGATGTCTTGTGCCATTACCTCAGCATCTTTGGCCAATTCTAGTATTGCTTTTTCAGAGACTTGATGGCTTTCGCATTCTTCTTCACTCCCTTGATAACAATAGAAAGTGCTTTTGCAAAATCAAAGTTAGAGGCAGAATTAGAGCAAGAGTTTACCTCAGTGTTTGCTATTTCCGATTATGTTTCTCCAATTTGCACTGTTTCTTACTTAGAGGCATTCTTTTCCGGATTGCTCTGTTTCTAGTTTAGTTAGAGCCATGAATGCATAGTTAGCAGTCTCCTCTTCTTCTGTTGAAGATGAGCTGTATCAGATCCTATTTGTTGAATTTGTACTATTTCTTACTTAGAGGCATTCTTTTCGGATTGCTCTGCTTCTAGTTCAGTTAAAGCCATGAATGCATAGTTAGTAGTCTCCTCTTCTTCTGTTGAAGATGAGTTGTAGCTTTCTTCACTGTTGCTCCAGGTTGCAACCATTGCCTTCTTTTTGAACTTCTTGGTTCTTTTGAGCTTAGGGAACTTTGTTCTAAAATGGCCTTTTTTGCCACATTCAAAACAGGTAGCGTCTTTCTCCGGATCCTTCTTTTCCTTAGGATTCCTTCTTGGCTTACTTCTTCTAGAGGTGCCTTCTCTTGTTCTCTGAGATTCATACCTCTTTGATTTCCTTCTATCTTTCTTTTGTATGAATCGATTTAGCCCTCTAGTCAATAAAGCAAGTTCATCTTTGGTGCTCATTGACTCATCGATTTGCTCCTCTTCTCCTGATAAAGACGATCCGGTGGATTTTGCCTTAAGAGCAATAGCCTTCTTTTTCTCCTTAGGTTTCTTTTCTTGTTGGCTTTATATCTGCAAGGACAATTCTTGGGTTAGAAGATTGCCAATGAGTTCATCGTAACTGTAAAAATTTAAGTCATGAGCCTCCTCAATGGAAGTCTTTTTATTGTCCCATTCCTTGGTGAGACTTCGGATTCTGCAATCTCCTTCCCTAGCCTTTTCATTTCACTCAATAGATTTGTGTATCTAGTGTTCATGGTATTGATTGATTCTTTAGGCTCCATCTTAAAGGATTCAAGCTTTCATTGAAGTAGATCAAGCTTGGCCTCTCTCACTTTGGAAGTTCCTTCATAGGTTACCTCCAGCTTCTCCCACATATCTTTTATAGTCTCACATCTGGATATCCTATTAAATTTAGCTACACTAAGAGCACAATGAAGCATATTAATAGCATTTGCATTTTCACGCAATTTTTTAAAGCCATTGTCATCCCACATGCTTGATGGCTTCCGGGTAGTCATACCATCTACTTTGTAAGTAGGTTTATACGGGCCATCTTTAATAACTAACCATGCTTTCATACTTTATGACTGGATGAAGTTCTTTATCCAATTTTTCCAGAACATGTGGTTTTCGCTGGTGGAGAGTGGAGGACGGGTAACAAACATACCCTCAAGAAGGAGTTGTGAGTTTTGGAAACTCATTTTGATATATGAATAAAAATATATGGACCTGTAGCTCAAGATTATTAGATCTCTAGTTTGAGCACTTGCTCTAATACCACTTGTTGGTCCTTGTGTGAATATTTATAAGGGCAGAGGGGGGTGAATGGCCCTTTTTCGCGGAATTGGCAGACCTAGAAAAGTCTTTAGTGTAGCGTGTTTGATTATGATCTGGAAGATGGATCCGGATGATGCAAATGTGTATAATTAAGTAAAAGAGAAAGAAAAACAAACACGATTATTTTATACTAGTCTGGCCCTACCTACGTCCAATCCCCAGAGTTTCCTTCCTCCGAGCTTGTCCACTAATGGATTCCTTTCTAACTGGCAGGAATCAAGCCTTACAAATTTATCTCCTGATGGTAACCCCTTCCAGAAGTAGGATATACCACTAGAGGCACCAACTACTAGCTGAGTGCTATTATCTTTAGTAAGATATACCACTTAGCCTTCTACGTTGAATCTAAGCTGCGTTCTACAAGGAGTTCTCACTAAAAGAACCTACTTCAAGCTATATCCCAATCTCCCAACTTACCCAAGTTGGAGATACTTACACTTTTGTTTTTAACAAGGGGTTGGATTTTAGAGTTCCTCAAGTTTATAGTTTCACTTGGGATTCCTTACAAATAGATTTTGAATCAAGGGTTCTTGGAGGGATTATATCAACTGATTGTATATGTGTTGCTTTGTTACTTGCTTTTATAAGTCAATCAATTAACCTTCTCATTTGGTGAAGAGCTCCTTTTATAGGCTTTGACCATACATATAGCCGTTTGTCGTTGGTGAGCTTTTATTCAATCTTCACCTTTGATCAGGTTGTGATATTGAGCTTTCAGATCCGTTGATCAATCCATTAGATTGTATTTTGATCAGTTTGAAATCTCGGGATTGAGGCTAGAAAGTTGTCAGTGATCATTTTGCTTGTCATTTTATGATGCGCTAACTTTCATACCAATTGCTTTTTGATATGAGCTCTACACGCACAATTATTGGTCCAGGAGAAAAAGTAGCTAGCTTTTTTCTGTTTGGTGTTAGATACTTTTGAATTTTCTCTAAAATGTGCAAGCTGTCATTTTTGTCTTTATCTTGGGGAAAGGATCTTTGACTTCTATAGACCAACATGGTAAGGGAAAAAATATATTTGATAACTTTACCTATATTTGAAATATAGGTTTTCCAGATGTCTTTTCGACCTATATGCTTCGGATGTTTCTTCCAAAGATAACTTCAATCAGTTTTTTTGGATGCTAGTTTTAAGGGTCAGAAGTTTGTTTCCTTTCCAAACTCTATCCGGATGATTTTCCCTTGTGCTTGGGCTTTTAATTCGTTCAATGGATGACTTACATCTTGATCTTTGTCCGGATATTTCCATTTGGATTTGGCAGAACTACATACATTGTTTTTGTTTCTTTCAAACTTGACCCGAATTTAGATTTTTTTTCAGGATATTGTTTCCTAACACAAATTATCAGAGTACACAATGGTCTAGAGCTCCGAGCCAGTCAGTTTCTAAAAGGAATTTAGCTAGGTTAAACTTTTGACGGCTCGATATTATGGGATCCTATAAGGTCACACACTTTGAGTTACAACCGAGCTATGTAAAGAACCATTAGACTAGGTATAATCTAGAAGAGAAAGGAAATATGGTTAGACCATAACATATGGTTAGACCATAATATTGGTTAGACCAATATTCATTAGTTAGACCAACGAACCCGTTAAATAATGAGGAGGAAAAAATAAAGGGCAACTGGACTAGAACATAGCAGGATTTATTAATATTGGATGTTGAATAAATCTGTGCAAGTGGGTCTATAAATGTACTATAGGATAATACATAAAAGACCTATGCATGGGCCACAAGGCAGCACAATTTAGAATGATGTTGTGCATGGCGCATAAGGCACGCACAAGAGGGCTGCAAATTACAGCATGCATTGCGCATGTGCAAGCCCAAATGGGCTGCGTATGCGCACAACCCATATGGTCCTACGCAGAATGGAGCGTAGCCTATAAGAGGCTGCACACCATACGGGCCTGTGCATCATGTGTAGGCCCATGTACAAAGCTACGCATGAGCGCAGTCTTATAGGCAAGCCCACAAGGGGACTACTAGCTGAATGGGACATTAGTCTCCCAGTCTAATAGAGAGCTTGCTCCCTAAGCATGCTCCAAGTAGTAGAGTTGTTCTCCAATTCTTTCAAGGTTATTAATTAAATTTTTTTCCCCTTTTATTTTATTTCTGATTGGTTGAGGTTGGGGACATTATTGTCCTTTGAATAATTCCTAACCACTATAAATATGGGCCTCCTCATTCATTATTTTTTGTCCTTAATTTCATACTCCTTCTCTTGCTCTCTTACTCTCTTAGTTGTTCTGGTTCCTAAAAGTAATCCGTCGAAAGACGAATTTACTTAGAATAGAAATCTAAGGGAATTTCTTCTAGAATAAATTAGTAAGGATGATCTAGCTATCTTCCACTTATTTATCGGTACTCCCTTTCTAGAAGGTTTTGGTCAGTAGTGCTCGTGTGGACTATTTATAGAGGGCTTCTCTTTTGGAGACTATACTCGTAGCTTAGGGGTGTTTCTACCGACTATGGGATTCATGCTTCAACTGGTAAGTGGTTTAATTATTATTAGGTCCTTTTAATAAGTGTTTATGAACTAGAATAATTTAAGACTAGCACTATTATCAATCATGCCATGCTTAGGAGATCTTAGACACTAGATTAAATTTTTTTAACTTCTATTATGCCTGTTTTACTAGCTAAAACCCTAAATCTAAACCAATAGTTACAAGGTAATGCCTTTTGGTTTCAAGAACACTAGGACAACTTACTAATGGTAAGTCGCTGCTCTATTACACGATATGATTCACAAAGAAGCCGAAGTCTACATGGATGACATGCTTTTGAAGTCAATAACTCCATTGGAACATCCCATAGTTCTTGACAAATTTCTCGCAAGAATTGAGAAATATAATCTTTGCCTTAATCCAAAGAAGTGCATGTTTGGAGTAACATCTTGAAAATTACTAGGCCACATAGTCAGCCAAAGGGGTATCAAGATTGATCCTGATAAGGTCAAAGCTATCATAAACATGCCAATACCACAAACAGAGAAGGAAGTAAGATGTTTCCTTGGATCCTTGCAATACATTAGCCGGTACATCTCGCGATTCACCACGATCTGTGAGCCAATCTTTAAGTTATTGAAAAAGCAACAACTGGTGGTATAGAATGAGCATTGTCAAGATGCCTTTGATAGAATCAAGCCATATCTTGCAAATCCACCAGTACTAAGGCCACCAGTACCTAGGAAACCTTTAATCCTGTAGTTGGCAATTGAAGAAGCTTCTGTAGGGGCAATGCTTGTTCAAGTGCAACATGTGGTCTACTATCTCAGCAAGAAGTTGCTAGATTATGAGACCCATTACACCGTGGTAAAAAAGACATGTGCAATAATGGTTTGGCTAATGAAGAAGGTTAGGCATTACTTTCAGTCTGATCATGTGTAGGCCATTGCAATAGTCAATTCGAT
The DNA here is from genome assembly GCA_947683365.1 of Euphorbia pulcherrima. Classification (NCBI taxonomy): domain Eukaryota; kingdom Viridiplantae; phylum Streptophyta; class Magnoliopsida; order Malpighiales; family Euphorbiaceae; genus Euphorbia; species Euphorbia pulcherrima. The sequence goes on along the minus strand of CANTUS010000004.1, from coordinate 59,960,714 downwards.
AAAGTACCTTTGTCAAACTCCTTCACTCACAGGAAAGCTGTCTAGATGGCTATTATTGCTCTCTGAGTTTGACATCGAGTTTATCACCAAGAAAGTCATCAAGGTACGAGTAGTGGATGAATTTCTAGCAAATTAACCAATAGACTCTGACCATGTCGAGAATCTAGAGTTTCCCGATAAACAACTAGCATTGATATTTGAACGGGCCAGAGAATGGACAATGTTCTTCAATTGAGTAGTAAACAAAAAAGGGCAGGACTTGGAGTTATTATTGTAAAACCGGATGGTGATATCATTCCATTTTCCAAACGGCTAGAATTTGACACGACCAACAACAGAGCTGAGTACAAAGCTTATTTCTTTGGCATGACAACCCTTTCAATAATGAAAGCCGACCAGGTCAAAATCATGGGTGATTCTACTTTGGTCATTAAGCAAGTTACAAGTGATTTGGAATTGAAGGAAGAATCTCTGAGGACTTATTATTTAGAAGTAGTATGGAAGGCAATATATCATTTGATCATTATGAATTTTGCCACATGCCATTGGATAAGAATCAGATGGCTGACGCTTTAGCCACTTTAGCATCCATGTGGCAAAGGCCTGATAGTCAACCTACTGGGAACCGATAGTCACTTTGAACATGCATAATAGGCATGATGGAAATTAAAAAAATTTTCCCTTATCCCTAGGAAATCCTATCAGTTGTATATAAATTAATTAAAGCTTTATCTAAGTTAATTCTCTACCTAGGTTAGCATGCATAGGCTAGGCATGTTGGATATGATGTATGCCCTTAAGGCAATGAGGGAGATATATCCTAATTATGTAATAGTATGAATAATTTGTTTAATCAATAAGGGCATTTAATCTTTTGTTTATATCAATGTGTTTGTATATATATTGTAGCTAGTTAAAATATATTCACTGATGTATGTATGCAAAAGTCCTTGATGTATCATAGCATGAAGTAAGAGAAATTATAGTTGGACTATATTTGGTAGAACTTGCTTAATGTGCAATTATGATTATGTCTAAACTATCCCTAGTCATAGTTTCATCAAGAAAGGATATTGATGAAGCAGAAAGACTAGCATGTGGTCAACTTCCTTGGAAAGGTCCAAGCAGTCAATCTCCTAAGGATTGAAGGTGGTGCCTTAAGTCTGACACATGGATATATCTGGGAGATATATTGGAACCCACATTAAGATAATACTTGGTATATATATCGATGGATTAGTGTTTATCTTCATACAATAAGATTTGCGAATGTCCTCATACTTGAGATACTAGTTACCTAGTGTGGTACTATTGTTATACTTCGGGTCTTTACTATGCACTCATTAATTTAGAGTGTTACGGGTGATTACAGGTATAATGATGACAGCATGTTCGTAAGCTGAGTAGTCCGAAAGAATCCATCGCTCTGGATATATTAAGGAGTTGTACCTCGCTACTTATTGAAGTGATGATTGCCATAAACCTCTGATCAGAGTATGTGTTTGACAGAAATGGTTTCTAGTCAAACACACTATAGTAAAAGGCAATATACTTCGATATCAAGTAAACTAGTGGGATAGCTTAGAGGAACCTCGCTATTAGTGGGTTAACACTTTAACCGAACTCTACAAACCAAATGGTACTAATATTAAAGAATGGAAGGAATTTACCACACTGGATAAATATTGCGTTAACTAGGATTAAGTCATAAGCATAAATGACATTCTGAGTAATGGGGGATGGGGGACCCTTGCTAGAGGCGCACTATAGTCTTTTAAGGTAATCTAGTTCTATTCATGGTCTAGAACATCGAGCCAATGGTTAAATTAGAACAAGGGTTGGTTAAGCCTTAACAACTCAATACTTCGGGATCCTATAAGGTCACACACATTGGACCTTCATTGGACTAAGTAAAGAACTAATAGATTTATTCTATTACAAAAATATAATATAAATAATAATTGGATTATTATTTAATTGGTTGAATTTGATTGGATCAATTTTGGATAGACCAAGAATTTATTTTGACCGGTAACTAATTAATTAGAGTCATAAATAAATTATGGAATTGGTTAAAACTGATTAGATAAATTTTGGTTGGACCAAGAAATTTATTTTGACTAGTAACTAATTTATTAGGGTCGAAAAACAAATAATTGAAAATCGGGACCAAAAGGAAATTTTCCAATCGAAATTGTAGAGCAGGACTCTACGTAAATTGGGGCCTAATTTTGGGGGGGCCCAAAGGGTAGCTATAGGGATGTGGGTTTGGTGCTTGGCCATGTCCACACGCTGGGCCATACCAGTGCTGCTGGGTAGCTCTGGGTATGCCCAGCGCGGCCCTACCCACAAGCTGGGCTTGTGGGAAAAAAGCCCACAAGCATGTCTTCTGGGTGCAAGGTAGGCCAAAATCCAACGGACCCCCATAGGATTGGGCAAATTTTTCCCAATCCCACATTGGAAGTGAGGAAGCACTTTTGCTTCCCCAAGCCTATAAATAGGCACCCCAGTCCACCTTTCTTCAGTGCACCAAGCTCAAAGTATAAATCCTGAGTGAGAAATTTTTCTCTCGGGTAATTGGGCAAGTTATTTTTTAGGAACCTTAATTTATTCGGGCACCTCTAGTTTATATTTTGGGGTGAGGCTTCTGGAGTGGTCTACCAACTACTCGAGACTTCTTAGTTCTTCCTCCTGGAGAGGTTTTCGTTGATGGGGTTCATGTGGATACTCATAGAGGCTATCCTTCACTTGGACGCCCTTGCAAGAGGGTTCTGCTAAAGCACGCTTCAACTAGTAAGTTTTCTTTCTTTCTCTTTTATTATTAGGTCTTTTTCTTTAAGCATTTTTAAACTTAATAATATCCTTAGGTTGTTTTGCATGCTTAGTTTATTTTAAGCTTAGGTTATAACTTAGAGTTATAACATGCTTAGGTTATAGCTTAGAGTTATAACATGCTTAGGTTATAGCTTAGAGTTATAAGATGCTTAGCATAAAATATACATGCTAGGGTATAATTTGGAATTATGGTATGCCTAGCCCTTTTGCTTGCTAACCCATATAGAGAATTATTTAGTTAAGGCTTTATTTAATTTACATGCAACTAATAGGAGTTCTTGGGGACAAGGACACAATTTTGAATTTCCGCCATGCCTGTTATGCATGTTCAATCTGACTGTCAGTTCCCAATAGTGGTATTAGAGCCTGCCTATTTAGTGCATAATTAAGTTAGAAGCAAACTGAATATTATTTTCTAAATGAAATGATTTGTTTATTTAATTGTTTGGAACAATATATATGAACTTGTGCCTTTCATTTCAAGGTTAGAAAATGGTTATGAATAATTTTGAATAAGCGTGCTCAACTTACTCAAATTATACAAGTGTCAATAATTTATTCAAGTTACAGGGGTTATAGATGCTTCCAATTTACATGAATTGGAAGAACGAAATTTATTAGTTCAAGAGAATCGATTGGTCTTTAGGTTTGTGCCCGAATTTGTTCTGGCTAAGGATTGGACTTGGTGTCTACTCCTTAAAGGGCACCTCTACTACCTGGGAACCTATATCGGTGCAATTTGAATTGATCAACCAGGGGATTATAATGAACTAATTTATTTCTAGTATATAAGATGGTGCTTATATATGTTTCTATAACAAAGTAAAAAAATTAACTTTATTGAATAAAAGCTTAAGGAAATGCAATATAATTTTAACAAATAAAAGTGTAATTATTTTGCATATAATCTGGGTTGATGGAATAATTATAATACAGATCTTGAACCCCCCTAAGGTTGGACCTTATAAATTAATTCTAAAATACCCTGAATTAATATAAGCTATTATAAATATGTCCATCTGATAAAATCCTAGATTGGGTGAGATGTTTAACAACAATAAAATACCAAAGTAAATATATTAAGGCAAGTTATAGTCTTCCTTACTCAAATTTGTAATACGGTCTCTTTGGGCTATCAAAGTGCTACGGAAAGCGTTCCTTCTGGTCCACATTGATTGGTTGTAAGGTTTGGGATTGGGTCTGCCTTAACGGAACTGGGGTAGTCCACCATAAAATTGGGGACTAGGCCTAGATCTGAGACATATTCAAGGAGATGCTAATATAAGAGCGCACGTCCCTTGGGATTAGGGAACTTGAATGAATTAGCAATTGCATGAGATGTAAGTGGAATGGGATTCCAACTATGGCTTATTATTATAACTTGACTCATAAAATTGGGGGTTGTAATAGACTAGTTATATTTGCTACCTACTAGGAAATTTAGCTGGCCTAAAATTCTCGAAATCAATAGAATGGGCTATTGTAAATTTCTAAGAAAATAGTAGGACAAATGCATTTCTTTAAAAGACCTTATTTTAAATACATGTACTTAAACTAATATCCTGAACAATTTTCTTTTCTTATATCTTAGGTTGAAATCTTTATTTAAATACAAATGTTCGCATTGATAACTAATTTTGATTGGGTCTAACTTCAAAGGGTTTGTTTAGAAATGTGAGGATAGTCCACAAAGCCTTGATCTTGGGGTGTACTTTGTATAAGCTCGAATCTAAATAACATGATGCAAGCAATTCTGCTTGAAACAGATATGCATCAAATACATAATGAAACAAGTATACAACACCTTGGAAGTTGCTAACATCCCTATTACCTTATGTGAGTAGCTGGTAGGAGACAAGGATAAACTTTAAGTCAGATGTTAGGATCCATGTTGCCTTAGCTACAAGGGCATCATAAAATCATGGACTTGAAAGTCATGTCTTTACATCTTTGAGAAATGATTTTCCTTGGTGGAAAATGTGAACCAAAATATTTTGATAGAAATTGGTGGGACCAATTAGTCAGAAAATTAAATGGTTCATATCTCAAAGAAGTAAAGGGATACATAGTGTCTAGTTTTGAAGCAGGATGGACCAGAGTAAAGAGAACAGTAAAAAGAATACTGAGAATTTTGTCCAGGAGACAAAATGATTATTTTCAACATGAAATATTGGAAACATGATCTTCAATATGGGATATTGGAAATAAGAACAAAATGGCTAAAGTCTCATAGCATGAGAAGAGGAGGCCTGAAGCTTCCACTTCAAGATGTTTGATATTGAGAAAATCTACATCTTAAGGGAATTCTAAATTGGTATGGAATACCAAATAAGAATCACATATCCATATGAAGGTATAAATATTGTTGAGAAGTAGAGGTTTGGCAAAAAGGAGAGTTGTACCTATGGAAAATCATTAAAGCTTGATGGCTGCTATTGATGTAGGAACTTGAAATTTCCATTTTGCTAAAACTTGTAAAAGGACAAAATTCAATTGTCATTAAAAAATATTGTTTCCTGCTTCATAGCAGATGGAATTTTTATTCCAATTTGATAAAAGGTATTATCAAAGTTATGAATGATATTTTATTGCAATATGACAAATAATATTTCGTAATTACAAAATCATATTCTCAAATATAAACATTTCTAAGAGAAAATTAGATAATGAGAATTCCTTCTACTTATGGCATTGTCGTTTATGCCACATAAACAAAGATCGCTTAACCAAGCTATATTATCATGGAGACTTGGGCCCAATATACTTGGACCCAATAGACTTGGAGTCTTATGGTTAGTGCAAACCTTGTTTAAGAGGAAAAATGACAAAGTTATCCTTTAAGGGAAAGGTTGAACGAGCCATAAGTACATTGGAACTTATACATACTGATGTGTGTGGTCCAATGAGTGTTCAGGCACTAGGAGGATACTCCTACTTTATAACCTTTATTGATAATTATTCACGATATAGTTATTTGTAATTAATGAAGCACAAGTCTGAAAGTTTTGATAAGTTCAAACTATTCAAAACTGAAGTAGAGAAATAGCTAGAGAAAAGTATTAAAGTACTTCGATCAAATTGAGGTGGAGAATACTTAAGTCAGGAGTTTTAGGATTATCTAAAGGAAATCGGGATAGTTCCCCAATGGACCCCTCTTTAAACACCCCAACATAATGGAGTGTCAGAAAGGAGGAATCGGACCTAATTAGATATGGTTCGATCTATGATGATCCAATTAGTAAATCCCTTTGGGATATGCACTGGAGAGCATGGTTTATGTATTAAACAGAGTGTCCATCAGTTGATTTTACACCTTACAAAATATCATGTAGTAAAAGGCCATCTCTAAGTCACCTTAGAGTATGGGGCTATCCTACCATGGTAAAGAGGATAGCGTCAGATAAGCTAAGTGCCAAATCTGATTGGTGTCTTCTTACTGAATATCCAAAGCACACTATTGGATATTTGTTTTACCAACCTGAAGCACATAAGGTATTTGTGTCTCAGAGTGCTCACCTTTTTGAAAGGGAACACTTACTTGTAAAAGTCAGTGGGAGCAATTTTGAACTGGAGGTTCAAGAGGAAGAAACAGATAATCAACTAATTGACCCCGTTCTAGATGCACAAGAAAGTGTGATCCAAGAACAACCTATCAAAACACAATCATTGCAAAGATTAGGTCGTGTTTATAAAGGTCCTGATAGATATGGTTTTATCATCACTGATGATAAGGAACTATATCTCATAGAGGATGATAAACTAAGGACATATGATGACGCAATGAAAAGCTCAGATTTTGAGAAACAGCTGAAAGCCGTGAAATTAGAAATGGATTCTATGTATGAGAACCAAGTTTGGAATTTAGTTGATGCACCGCAAGAGGTTAGACCAATTGGGTGAAAGTGGGTTTTCAAGAAGAAAATTGACATGGATGGCAATGTAATTACCAATAAAGCAAGGTTGGTTGCGAAAGGTTGTAGTCAACGTGAAGGTAATGACTATGATGAGACTCTCTCACCGGGGGAAAAATGGGGGAATTGCAAAGAGGAGCTATACATTTGTTCTAAGTTATAAAACAAAACGAAAATAAATTCCCCCACATCCACAGATGTTAGCACAGTTTATAGCGCACTTCAGTGAATTCTGTTGTGAAAACACATTTTAACTTTTATAGGTTGATTTACCAGATTATTAGTGAAAATGATCACATGGCAAATGGCGAGTTGGATGGATTTTTAACCAGTTAAAATGAGTTCTGGAATCTGCCTGGGGCTGGTACCTGTACTTATGGCTGGGACTCGAACAGCTACCAGGGAGGATGGTATGGTTATGGTGTACCCGTACAAGTCCTGTATGGTCCAGGCAGAAACTTTGTTTAGTTTATTTTATAAATTAACAGATTAGCAGATTAGCGGCATAAAAATAAAGTAAAAAGTGATTTCCTTCCGTATGAGTATGACACAGCAATTTGATATCTTTCGAGATATATGGTGCCAACAAGGCTCATACGGGTTAGAACAAGACCCAAAATAGGAAATGAAAGGAACAAATATAATAGAAGAAATAGAGAATAATAATTAAGAGATAACTGAGATGTGAGTCTCCTTGAAACTCGGGAGCATTACCTTTGCAACATGAATCCACTCTTAGATGATCTATTTACTGTTGAGAGAGTCTGGCCAAAGTATATGATGAAATAGGACTATTTAGGTGAGTATTTATGTGGACAGAACCTCACCTAAACCAAAATAAAAGAAGCTAGGAATGAATAAAATGCAGACAAAACCTCAAAGGAAGGGTTTTCTCCTTATTTTATACCTCCTATACCCCTACTATACCTTTTCTATACTGATAGAAATTGCTAGAGTTTAGTATAATTTTCATATGAGATATGTGTGTGTAAAATGTGAAGAGAGGGGTCCTATTTATAGGGGAAAGGAGGTTTGAATGCAATAAATCGCGTTCTTGACCTGCCTTTTCTGAAATAGGAAAGGATTCCCTTCCAAAAGAGCCTATTTAGCCAACAAGAGGAACTGTACGGGTGGGACCCCACCCATTCGGGTCCTAGGGGAACCGTATGGGTTTCCCTAGGTGTATGGTAGGAATGACCCATACGGGTCTACTGGTGGATCCGTTCCACCAAGCAGCACCCGTACATTGCATCAAAACTTTGGCAAAACTCAACTCTGTAGTAGTAAGAACACCTTTGATGGACAACACCTGAAATACATTGCATCATATAGCTCTCATCATAGTTTCATGAGAAGGATTGTTAAAATCAAGTGCTCACAGATTGCCCCTCATGGGATCATCGCAAATATTGATCTGCATAATCTCACATTGTGAATGAGGGTTTAGAGATTATACTTATGGTGACGATATAGGTTAGTTCCTTTCTTGAGGCAAACTTCTATCCTTTGCTGATACGTACCCCTTGTAACTCTACTGGGGAATGTGTATCCCTTTTCTGAGGCAGAATACTTTCCTTTTACTACCATGCATATCCCTTTCCTGGGATGGATGACCTTCCTTGCTAATGCGTATTCCTTTCCTGAGGCGGATGACTTTCCTTGCCAATGCGTATCCCTTTCCTAAGGCGGATGACTTTCATTTTACTACTGTGCATATCCCTAGTGACTTAACTGGGGAGGGTGTGTGTATCTCTTTCTTAAGGAGGATCAACTTTCCTAGATGATGATGGTGTATCCCTTTCCTAAGGCAGATGACTCTAATGACTAATGATATATCCCTTTCCCAAGACAGATAATTGTCTTTTTGCTGATGACTTCCCTGGGGAAGATGTGTGTATCCCTTTCTTAAGGCAGATCGACTTTCCTAGGAGATGGTGTAACCCTTTCCTAAGGTTGATTGACTTTTCTAACTTATGTATCCCTTTCCTAAGGCGGATCTGCTTTCCTGACTTGTGATGTATCCCTTTCCTAAGGTGGATGACTCTCCTGCTGGGGAATTTGGATAACCTAAAAAGAGATAAGGACAAAGAAGTGTGGATGTGAGAAACTAAAAATTATATGCAGGAAATGTTGGGTTTGGCCCAATCGCTCTATAATGAAATGCCCCTTGGAGGGGTGCCTCTCAAAGAATGCCCCTATGAGGGCCAGATAATGGGGGGATGCCCCTAGATTGACTAATTTTATTATTGAACGAAGGGGGAAAGCCCCTGGGTCGGTGGGGGGATGCCTCTAGGATCCAATGATTCTGCTAATATAAAATGGGGGGATGCCCCTAGGTTGGTGAGGGGGTGCCCCTGGGACTGGATTCATCTACTAGGGAATGACTCTAAGGTAAGGTGCCCTTAGGATTTCTAACAATGCGGGTGTGCCCTTGAGTGATTCCACGGCTAGGGAAGGAAGTGATATCCTTTGGGCAAGGCCTATTCTACTGGGAAACCCTATCTTTGTAAAATTTTATTAATTGGGGAAGAACTCCCGTGTAAGGATGGAGTTGGACTAGATGAATTTCTGGTGCTTGCTGAAACACTGATGCAAAAATCTACCCTTAGATGGCAAGATAGGACCTGCACAGGTGGGCAAAACCCGTACGAGTGAAGCTCTTGAAAGTGGGGACCCATACGGATGGGGTGGGACCTGTACGGCTCCTCGATGGGGATTTTAAAAGGCAAATCAGTCCCCTGATATCCTACCTTATACCAAAATTCCCATTTTGTAATTTCAGAGATTTTCTTCTTGCAATCAACCAAAGATGTACAAAAAGTTCCCAACGGCCAGCTATTTATCCCTTAGAATTGGGGACTTGCCCCAAGTGGGTGATTCGGGACTTCGAGAATGCCTGATTTTCATCGGGTATGCATTTTATGGAGGACTCTCATTCCTGGGGCTTACTCCTGTCTCTGAAGTGCCATTAATCCCTTCTCCTGAGACCCATGCCTCAAAACTTCAGGTAATTTTGCTTGATTCTCCATTTTCCAATTTTGAAATTTTGACAATGTCTATAATTTTGGCATGAATTACGGTGTTTTAGACCTTAGAATAGAGCCTGATGCATGTAACTTTGGCCTAGGATGCTTTTAGGATAGTATTGGATGAACTTTGGTTGAAAGTGGATAATTTTGGTTTTTTGGGATATTTTTCGAGAGGGATTACATGCAAGGGAGCTGTATGGGTAAGGAGGGACCCATACAGGTCCCGTTTTTGATATAGGTGCTCCTCTAGGACCCATACAGGTGGAGCTTTCCTGTATGGGTCCTGTCCTTAGGGACAAAATGCTAGCTACTTTGCTTTCTATAATCTTTTCCTAATTTCTGACTTTTCTGCTTTGTTCTAACCCTGTTGATCTGTGATTCTGTCTTTGCAGTTCCAATATAAGACTGTGGGGGCCTTGAGCTTTTGCAGGAAATGATACGAGGAGATTTGTGCCATAATGGACACAGAGTTGCTAACCCGCATCCATTCTTTCAGCTTCCATGACATTATCAGGGCCATCCCTAGGATCCCTAAGATGTTGGCGCTTGGTGCTGTTTTAGCTTTGACTTAGATGTGGTCGGGGATGACCCATACTTTCCATTTGCCCATTGGGGAGGTCACCATCACTCCCTCAGATGTGTCTTCCACGACAAGCCTGGAGTAGAGCGGGGATGTGGTCCATTTTGACGTCTATAAAGACTGGTGGCATTCTCAGCCTAACATTACCAGGCTACTTGGGCTTCGTCCAAGCGAGATGAATAAGCTTAAGTACAGGGATTTACATGTTTACTAGATCAGGCAGTTGAGTCTTATTGCAGCCGATAAGAGGGACCATTATGCTCAGTCTTTCTTGCTGACATTTCTTACCACCGTCTTCTTCCCAATCTACTCAAGCAACCTCAACTATTGTTTGCTCTCTTCTATGGAGAACCTTGCCGCTATGGTAGACAAGAACTAGTGCCGGGCTATCCTGGCACAACTATATTATGGACTGGACGTCGGAGTCTGGGGTGAGCAGTTTAAGCTCAAGATCTACCATTTCATACTATTGGTAAATCCCAACCTGATCTCTTACGCTTTAACCTTTTTTCTGAACTTGTGTTGCAACAAATCCTTACTTTGTGTTACATATTTGGACTTTTGAGCACCGGTTGATTCCTAGACCAGGTTTTCCCATGCAGCTTGAGACACTGGATATCATATCTAGTTGGATGGGGCCTTGCCTGAATTAGCCCCTTACCATGGCATAGTACCGAGAGTTTTTACATCAGCTGCACTCAGATCGGGTTAGCCTGCATTTTACACTTCAACAAAGCATTAGTAGAAATGGTATTTACTAGGTTGTGATACTCACAGTGCATTTATTTCGTACAGGTTATTTAGGACCTACGAGAGAGATTGGTCACATATGGAGCTATTAAGCAGATGTGAGTGGGCGTGGACGACCACCGCTTTTTCCTGGAGTCACCACTGCCCTATAAGTGGTATTTCGATGAGTGGGTTCGAGTGTCGAGGACTAGTGCCATGGTGGAGAGATCGATTCCCCCTAATCTCGGTAGGCATTTTTTTGCCTTATCTCATGTCGGGGACCTATCAGGGGCTGTATTTGTTGGGCGAGGGAGCTCACGTGCTGTCTGTAGAGGGCCCTTATGCTTAGTTTATTGATTCCTCCCTCCTTCCCCCCTGCGATAGGATTCACCATGAGAATGGGCCTCTAGAGTTTCATTAGAGCGATAGTGAGGATGATGATAGTGATAATGACGAGGAGGATGGACTGAGGGGTGGCCACGGGGGTCCATCTATAGTCCAGGGCACCAAGGGCTCGGCTAGGTCTACTACCCCTTCTTCTTAGGTCTGTCTCTAATTTGGGCTTTATGAATACTTTGTTGCTTTTTAAAATTGACTGTGATCTCAAGTATTGATTCTTTATTGCTATAGCCTCCCGTTTCCATGTAGAAGAGACCTGTCGTTGCTGCTACTGTTACCCTTGAGCCACCGGTGAAGAGGTCTCAAGCTTCTGGATCTATAAGGGAGGGCGTCCTCTAACCTAAATGGGATACTTTCTTCCGACTCCTCGACCATTTAGCGAATCGAGCTGTCAAGAAGCTCAAGGAGTCGGTCGAGCCTATTGGCATCACTCCTTCTACCTCCACTCATGTCAGGAATCCTTAGCCTTTGACTCTGTCCATTACTGTAATTGCTTAAGGCATCTTATCTTGTTGTGACACTTTCCTTTCAGGTGACCATTTCTGAGGCCGAGAGGATAGCCTAGGGTTATTTTTCTATCTGGGATCTGTTGTTGTCCGATCATGCACTAGCTTTAGTAAGTTTCTTTTACCTACAAAATTTCAACAAACTATGTGTGATGCCTGCTATGACATTTATACATGTGTACTAATCTTATGATTTCCATTGCAGACTTTGCTGGCCATGGAGCACAGCCAGTCCGCCTAGGATTTGGGCGCTTTTTAGAAGAGAGCCAAATTTTTAGAGGAGCAGCTGCGGGCAGCCACTACTGAGGCCAATCAGGCTAGGGCTGAGACTGCTCGGTCGAGGGTCGAGATTAAGATGCTTAGGGGTTAGCTAGTGAAGATGAATGAGGATAGGTAGATGTCGGTTCCTTCTGATGATGAGTCTGAGGATGATCTTTCCGCATATCTAGCGACTTAGAGGGGTGTAGATTAGAGTATTGAGGGGAGTGGTGCTGCCATGGCTGCTGCAGGGACCTCGGAGACTAGGTCCCCGCCCAGCTAGCTACTAGTGTTGGTGATGCCAAGGACCATATGACCATAGATGTGGATTATTTGCTGGTGGATACTCAGGACCAGACTCCGGAGGGTCGCAAGGGATAGGATCCCCCAGTAGCTTAGGTTATGATTATCTTTTAAACTATTTGATACTTTAGGGCCCCTCGTGGCTTATTTTGACTATAAACTTTGGATTGGTACTTTTGATATTTGACTATTATGCATGTTAACTTTTCTTAAACTGAGATTGTCAAGTATCGTTGCCTTGTGTACCCGTATTTTGTCTAGTGATTTTATAGTGAGGGGACCAAGTGACATTCTAACTTTTGCATAGGCCACTCAATGTTAGGGGAACTATTGAACATTTATTTTTTTCTTTCTTTTTGTCCTAATTTATGCCTGAACTGTCCTTGATGGCACAACCCAGTGGACTTTTTCTTTTTAGCTTTAACTTTTGTCTAGATCACCCTTTTGGGTTTTCAACCTAGCAAGCTTTTCTTTTTCTTTTTGCCTTAATTTTTGCCGAGACCGCCCTTTAGGTTTTCAATCCCATAAGCTGTCTTAATTTTTGCCTGAATTGTCTTTGTCGGCCTAATCCAGTAGACTTTTGTTTTTCCCTTAACTTTTGCCTAGACCGCCCTTCGGGTTTTCAATCCAACAAGCTTTTTTAAGATTGCAAATGTGTGGTAAAGACGAATACAATGATGCATCACACGTACAGAAAAATTGATGTACATATACCACCGATTATTTCACCTAAAGACATGCATGCATTCATAAAACCGAGATTCTTAGCAAAATCATAACATGTTCATTGATGAGATTAATTTGAGAACACAGGCAATGGTAACAATTTCCAATGGTTAACCCCTACTGCCTACTGGTCTTTTGCAATTTTCCAGAAAGCAACTAACAATGGTAACAATTTTTCTCTCAATGCCCTAACTTTTTCCTAAGCCGCCCTTTTTGGTTTTTAGTTTAGCGGTCTTTATTTGCATTGGAGTGCCCTAATTTTTGCCTTATCGGTTTGCAGGATACCGATCAGGGGGCTGCACCCTAATTTTTGCCCAAGCAGTAAAGGACCGCTTACCAAGTGTCTTATTATTTATTTCTTTTATTCTTTGTGCTGCATTTTTATGATTTAATTTTTTGTCCCAGACATGATAATGCTTGAGCCTATCTTGATACACTAGATTAACAAACTCATTTCCATCCATGTCCATAAGGTTGATTCCTCCTTTACTAAGGACTTTCTTCACGACGAATGGTCCTTCCTAATTAGGCATGAACTGGCATAGCTACTTGAGGACTAGATCACCCGCTATAAGAGGTTGTTTTGGGTATCTGATTCTATTGTTATATGGTTAAGCCATGGATTGTTGGTATATCCGGAGATGGTCAAGTGCCTTGAGGCACTTTTCATCTATCGCATTCAACTGTTCAAACCTGGCTCTTGTCCAATCTGATTCTTTTAACTGTGATTTAAGTGCCACTCTTAGACATCTTACTTTCGTTTCAACCAGTAACATGGCCTCCATTCCATATACTAAGGAGAAAGGTGTTTTATCGGTGGGAGTTCTTACACTAGTTCTATATCGCCAAACTATGAATTGAAGCTTATCAGCCCAATCTCTATATGTAGCCACTATCTTTGACAAATTCTCCTTGACTGATCAGCTTCCCTTTAAAGCTCTTGAGATGGTCAATTTATGACTTAAGATGCTCTTCCCATTTTTCATGGCTAGAGTCAACCTACTGTTGGTGCTTCTATGAGCCTTCTTGGTCTTCTTTTTTTTGTATGCTCTTGTACGCTTTTCCACTTCATTAAGAACGAAGGATCTAGGCTAATTGTCACCATGTTTGCTAAGCACTTTTCATTATCTCTCTTTTGATGATAGGTTTTAACCATTGGATAATTATACCATTGTGTTACACTCAGAGTTAACTTCACTAGTGAATATGATGATATTTTAAGAATGTTGTTGTTATAAGTGCATGATGTCATTAGGATGAAATACTAAAGTGAAATGTGAATGGTAGGTGCATCAATTTATTCATGACATGTTAAAAGACAAAGATACTGATGCTACAACTTATTCATGATATGCCTTATAAGCGACATTATTTGCATAAAAAATGTTTGCAATATTAAAAATTACATCATTTGAGTCACCCTCCACAGGCAGAGGGACTTGTTGATTGACAGCTAAACTGGTGGCTCTGGTGTGCGAGTTTGCTTGTGTTTCTTTGGCCACTACTTTTGCTCAATTCTTAATAGCCTTGCTGTTGTGATTTCCTTTCTCATTTCTTTTCCAATTCTTCCTCATAAGTACCGCTAGTGCATTATTGATGGACTCTATTACCTCATTAATTTTATCTTCTTCATCATTCCCACATACTTCCATAGAAAGTAAGGTTTCAATTAGGCAGCCTTTGTTGAAATCATATGCATCATTGAAGATCTCATAACCAGGGACTTTCTTGCCATTTACTTCGACGGGTTCTTCTTCACTTGTCAATTCTCTTTACTTGACTTCAGCTCCTATCATGAGGTAGAATTGAGGCTTGGACTTTTTGGCACCTGGGTGATTCCCTATACCAAGTCTGAATGGCCATGGAAGAGGCAAGAGGGGTTCCTGCATTCCTTGTAGATTATTTCCGAGTCCTTTACTCTTCATGTAACCCTAATTCATCATAATCTTCTCGATTTTAAGTGATATGAACCCCTTAACCAAAAATTTTATACCTTGGTGAGCTACAACCACTCTAGATTACTTCTCCTCGACTGCTATAGCCGCTATAACAGATGGTTCATCTGCATCAATTGGTCACTAGCTTGTAATTATAGATAAGCTTAACTTTCTGATGGACTATGGAAGGGATATCCCCTAATGCATGGAACCAAGGTTGACCCAAGAATAACGAGTAGGTGACAGGAATATCGAGAACAGTGAAAAAGACCATGGAATTTACTCCCTCAACTGTAACTTCAGGTTTGAAGACCCCAATGACACTCCTCTTTGTATTGTCATATGCTCTTATGACAGTATTGGACTTTTCCAACATGGATTCATCCAACCCCAAATGAGGAAGGATCTTGGTAGGATATTGATTAAGGGCAGAACCATCATCCACCTTAATACTTGGGATAGAACGATCAAATATTTGCACCCTAATGAAAAAGTGATTTGTTATGCTTACACCCCTCGACTGGGAGACCTAATGGATAGAATTTAATGGGTTTAGCCTGATTAGAAGGAGATCCCTCGATCATCGAGAATACCTCAACTAGAGTAGTATATAGGGTAGCTTCTATACTTAACAACTTTTCTATCAGACCCTTGCGATGTTCTTTAGAGTAAATGAGGAGTTGCTAAATGCTATAATTAGTAGGGTTAACTTGCAATTATTGGATGAGGGGTGACTTTTGGGGATTTCTTTTCATTGCCGACTAAACAGGTGTAAAGATTGGAGCTTGATTGACACTTAGAATGACCTGGATATCTACATCTCTGCCCCTCCTTCTTTTTGGGAGAGGATCTGGAGGAACGCTTCCACTTTGGGTGACATGCAATACCCTATTTTTCACATAACTTCTCCCTTCAGAAGTTTCAACCAACAAGGCGGGTCCTTTAAGTTCATCACTCTCTAATACATAAGTATCGATATCAATTGGCTTTGACTGAATCAATATAGCTTCCTATTCATGAATTCCTTCTAACTCGAATGCATCGATGTCAATGGGGATTGGTTCATCATGTAAGGCCACTACTAAGTGAACCATAGGATTAGCTTGCGAGATTATATTAAAGACATGATAGGAGGGTAAGCCTGACTCAATAGCTGCAATCTGTTTCTCAAAGTTTGATAGTGGATTATTCATGGTACTAGGCTTAAGCTTGGGTTCTTGAATCTTATTTTCCCTAATCAGACCACGAATAGCCTCAAGTAGATCCCTACAGGCACCAGTGTGATGTCCCTTGCCTATATGGTAAGCACAAAACCGATCCCTATCTTCAGGTTTGGGTGGGATATAGGTCTTGACACTCTAAAGAAGACCTAGTGCCCTCAACTTAGTGAAGATGGCGGGCAGAGATGCTTTGCAGGGAGAAATACCCTTTTCAATAGAGCTTAATGCAACTACTTCTTCTTATACTACCGCTATTTTAGGATCGGAGCTGGACTTTGACTTAGAAGCCTGGATAGGGGCTGAAGGGTCATTCATTTTGAACCATGGTTTGGTCGGTAGACTTGCCTTCTCCAATTCCTCAATCCTTTCCCACTTCTCAGCTTTTTCAAAGACCATAACTTAGCTAGAGAATTTATCCATATTGGGGACCTTATGATAAGCAGGCAGTGCATCATCCATTAATTTTACGATCATCTCCGGGAGACTTAGCCTATCCTTTAATAGAACTTGAGTGGCCATCCATCTTTTGAAGTTGGGTTTTAACTTCTCATTCGGAGCCTGCTTGATAGCCTCCAAATTTTGTATGGTAGTTTTAATGGTGGAGTTGAAACCATACTGCTAAAAAAAACCCTTCGATCAAGCTTTAGAGTTTCTGGTCACTTCATCTAATAGAGTGTTCTGCCATTCGATAGCTGGACCTTCCTAGGTGCAAGGGAACATTACGGCTAGGACCTTTTCACTTTACTTTTTGATTCTAATAACCCTCTGATACGTGGTGATGTGAGATTGAGGCAAACTAGTTCCTTTATACTTCACTATGCTAGGCATACTAAAGTTTTCAGGGACCCAATCCTCCTCTCTAGCCGCTTCGATAGATAGAGATGATGGTTGGGAGCTAGGATTAGCAGCAAGCAATTTCTAAAGTAAGTCACGCAATTTTGAGGATAAAGATAAACCCTCTGATTGAGTAATCGCACCCAAGGGTAAACCTATTGTTTGAGGAAAGGCCATCCCCTTAGGTGTGACTTTAAAATTCGGGTTCGGACCAGATGCCCCAAACTCAAATGGCAGTTTTACAAACCCCTGACTAGGTAGAGCAAACTGACTGATGACTGAAGGAACCACTATACCCACTGACTGAAATGGAAAGCTAGCTGAACCGGATGGGCCCACAAAACTGAACTAACTAAATTGACTGGAAGAATCCCCATGAGTCTGTACAGGCAGCAACTGGGACTGGGTGAATGGATTATGTATAATTCCCAATAGTTGCTCATTGATCACTATATTCATTGCTAGAGCACTGACAGGAGTGCTTTCAGGAGCATTGGCCATTCTTTCCTCGGTCATGATTGCCCTAGTGGTAGCTAACATCCTATCATTCATTCTATCTAAAAACTGATTACTTCCCAAGTACTGTGAGATGCCATTTGTGATCTCTGACCTAACCTTAATCCTCAATGCATTTGCCTTCTCTCCAGTATCAACATTCTCAACCTCAATGTCAATCTAGCCATCTAGAGTCAGGATACGAGACATTTCCTTAGGATGATAAGCAGAAAGATTAACTGGACTAAACTAACTGTTCGATGAAATACCCATAGACAAAGATGGAGTAACCCTTAACGGCACTAGAGGAGCCGGAATGCTAGCAAAACAGAATTGAGATCATCGCCAAGATTTTTCCCTTTGAGGTTTAGTTTTGGTTGAGGTGATAACCAAGAGATCAGTATGTGCAGGGGATGAGGTATGCAAGCAAAAATTACAATGATGCATAGTGGGGTTAATCATAAGGGTATGTAATAAAACACATGCAAAGTTATCGATTCTGACCTTATTTCTCCCGCCGAGTCTGAGGGTATTCTTCCTTACTCTAATCTCACACGGAAATAATGGTACCTAGAGGGTAAAATTCTATGGCTCTTGATAAGAATGGTGTAGGGATATATTGGAAGTTGATGTAGAAGGTTCCCATTGTGTCAAGGCTATTTTGCAGGGAGATTACAATGAGTGCTCCACCCACAAAGGTGTCCCCAATATCCCTAGCCATCATGGGTATCACTGTTGCAAGTGTCTTGAAAATAATAGGGCAACCTAACCTAGCGCTAGAAGAAGAGAGCATCTACCTAAAGAGAGAAGGAGATGAGAAGATAGAGTGTGATAATTTTCTCAAATGATGAAAACAAAAGCGGGATGAATCAATTAAACCATTTTCGGTGCTCATCTTAATCTTTTAAGCTTCTAAAACAGACCAACATTTTGCAAGTTAAAAGATTATTCCCCAGCAGAGTCAACACTATGAGGTGTCAATGACGTGTGGGTCTCCCTTGATGCCTCCGTGAGAGGAAGGGCCCACTGGTGGTTTTGTTGGATTTAGGCGTAAGCAAATTTTATTAAATAAAAGAATTGAGACCTAAATCTCGATACAATTGATAGAGTCGCCACCCAAGTTGTCTACTTGGGAAAGAGTTTTAGTACGGTTCCCTCTAGGCGGGAGACTCATACCTATTGGAACGGAGATTCGGGTGTCGGATGAGTCACTTATTTCTCATTTAGTTGATTCAAAATTACATTCACCGCGTAAAACCATTTTAGTTTTCATCATTTAGGGAATTATCACAGAAATCCTATTTCTACACTCTTTCACACTCATTACATGCGTTTACATATTACAATAAAGCATAAGCAATAAATCAGGGAATAAAAATTACAACTGGGGAAAAAGGGGGAATTGCAAAGAGGACCTATACACTTTTTCTAAGTTATAAAACAAAATGAAAATAAATTCCCCTGCATCCACATATGTTTGCACAGTTTCTAGAACATCATAAAGAAGCACTTCATTGTATTCTATTGTGAAAACATGTTTTAACTTTTGTGGGTGGATTTACCAAATTACTAATGAAAATCATTGTATGGCAAATGGTGAGGTTGATTGATTTTTAACCAGTTAAAATGAGTTCTGGAATCTGGCTGGGGTTGGTACCCATATGGGTTAGAGCGACTTGTACGGCAACCAGGGAGGATAGGTATGGGAATGGTGTACCCGTATGGGTCCTATCTGGTCTAGGCAGAAAATTTGTTTAGTTATGTTTTCAGATTAACAAATTAATAGATTGGTGGCATAAAAATAAAGTAAAAAGGGATTTCCTTCCGTATGAGTATGGCGCACCGATTTGATATCTTTGGGGATATATGACCTTTACTGTTGAGAGAGTCCGGCCAAAGTAGATGATAAAATAGGACTATTTGGGTGAGTATTTATGTGGACAGAACCTCCCCTAAATCCTAATAAAAGAAGCTAGGAATGAATAAAATGTGGACAAAACCTCAAAGGAAGGTTTTTCTCCCTAATTTGTACCTCGTATACCCCCACTATACCTTTTCTATACCTATAGAAATTGCTAGAGTTTTAGTATAATTTTCATATAAGATGTGTGTATGCAAAATGTGAAGAGAAGGGTCCTATTTATAGGGGAAAGGAGGTCTGAACGTAATAAATCGTGTTCATGACCTGCGTATTCTTGAAATAGGAAAGGATTCCCTTCCAAAAGAGCCTGTTTAGGCAACAAGAGGACCCATACGGGGTGGGGCCCTACCTATACGGGTCCTAGGGGACCCCATACAAGTCCCCCTAATCGTATGGGAGGAATGACCTATAGGGGTCCGTCGGTTGATCTGTACCACCAGGCAGCACCCGTACAGGGTCCCTAAGGGCAGACTAGGTATCCAAACTTTGACCAAACTTACCTATGCAGTAGTAGGAACACCTCTGATGGATAACACTTGAAAGACATTGCATCATATAGCTCTAATCATAATTTCATGAGAAGGATTGTTAAAATCCAGTGCTCACACTAATCAGCCTTTTTCGGAAGCTATCTTTTACCATTTTTGACAAAAGGCAGGTCTTGAATGCAGTTTATTGCATTCATACCTGATTCTCACACTATAAATAGGGCCTCTTCCAATCTTTTAACATAGACATCTGATATTAAAATTATACTAAAACTCTAGCAATTTCTATAGGTATAGCAAGGGTATAGTGGGGGTATAGGAGGTATAAAATAGGGAGAAAACCCTTCCTTTGAGGTTTTGTCCACATTTTATTCTTTCCTAGCTTCTTTTATTAGGTTTTAGGGGAGGTTTTTTCCACACAAATACTCACCCAAATAGTCCTATTTTATCATCTACTTTCACTGAACTCTCTCAACAGTAAAGGGATCATCTCAAAGTGGATTCACGCTGCAAAGGTAACGCTCCTGAGTTTCCAAAAGACTCACACCTCAATTATTTCTTTATTATTATTCTCTATTTCTTCTGTTATATCTTTTCCTTTTATATGTTGTTTTGGGTCTTGTCCTAACCCGTATGAGCCTTGTTGGCACCATATATCCACAAAGATATCAAATCGGTTTGCCAAACTAATACAAAGGGAAATCCTTATTATTTTATTTTCATGCCATTAGTCAGTTAATCTGTAAACTGAAATGAACTTAGTTTCTGCCTAGGACCAGACAGGGCCTGTATGAGTCCCCTTTCACCCATACCGGTCTTCCCTGGTACCCGTACGGGTACCCCCATCCATACGGGTACCAGCCCCCAGACAAAACCTAAACTTTACTTTTAATCGGTTAAAAATCAATCCAACTCACCATATGCCATGCGATCATTTTCACTAATAATCTGGTAAATCAACTCATAAAAGTTAAAATGTGTTTTCATAACAAAATAAGGTGAAGACCTGTTATTTCTTTCCGATCCTAGAAGCCACATGGGCACCATCATTCGTAAAGCCGCCACACTAATATAATCACATTTTTCCTAATGAAATGCTAACTTATGATGTGCTATAAACTTTGCTAACATCTATGGATGCAGGGCAATTTATTTTCTTGTTTTTTAATAACTTAAAACAAATGTATAGGTTCTCTTTGCAAGTTCCCCCCTTTTTCCTTGGTGTAATTTTTATTCCCCCATTTATTGCTTGTGCTTTTACACCCATGTAACGAGTGTGAAAGAGTGTAGAAATAGGATTTCTGTGATAATTCCCTAAATGATGAAAACTAAAATAGTTTTACACGGTGAATGTATTTTTGAATCAACTAAAGGAGAAATAAGTGACTCATCCTATACCCGAATCTCTGATCCAATAGGTATGAGTCTCCTGCCCAAAGGGACCGTTCCAAAACTCTTTCCCAAGTAGACAACTTAGGTTGCGACTCTATCAATTGTATCAAGATTTGGGTCTCGATTCTTTTATTCATTAAAATTGGCTTATTGTGCAAACTTTAAATAAAAATGTTTTGTCACGCCTAAACCCAATCAAACCCTAATATGCACTGCCACTCCCAAAGGCACCAAGGGAGACCCAAATGTCATTGACACCTCACACTATCATAATTTGTTGGGAAACAATGATCGGGAAGAAGTAATTCCAGAACAACCCTGATCAAGTTCGAAGAAAACAAAAACCATAGAAATAAATCATGTAATCTCCTTAATCCAAAGTGGAATCATCCAATCCAAAATAAGTCATCAGACATATATTGAAGACTACAAATATCTAAGCACATAATGAAAGCCTCCAGTTAAAGTTTGGAAAGGAAACAAACTTTAAATCGCTCAATAAGCATCTAGAAGAAGACCGATTAAATAGCATCTAGATATATAAAAGACAAAATTACTTTTCCCTCCACCTTTTTGGTATAAAAAGTCCAAGATCATTTCTCTTTATAAAAGATAAAAATGACAACTAGCACACTTTTCAAAAAAAGGACAGAAGGACTAACACATTAAAGAGAAAAGGTAACAACCTTTTCTACCTACACAAATAGGAAAAGCACGTGAAGCATGCACTCTGGATTTCTAGCATAAAAGTTGGTGAATCTCTAAAATACAAGGAAAACGATCACTGACAACTTTGTAGTCTCAATCCCAAGGATTCAATAGGATAATCAATCAATCTAATGGATTGATCAATGGATCCAAAAGTGCCACATATTACCTAATCAACGGTGAAGATTTAATTCAACTTCAACAACTCATAATGGCTACATTTATGATAGAAGCCTATAAAAGGAAAGCTTCACAACTTAAGAAGGTGCTGGTTGTTTTGAGAAAGCATACACAAGAGAATCTGCTATTGCAATCAGTGACATAATCCCTTTAAGAATCAAATCATTCCAAATCAGTTCGTAAGGATTCCCAAGTGAGTTATAAACTTGTGGATATTTATAACCAAAATCTTTGAGAAAAAAAAGTGTAATATCTCATACTTGGGTGAGTATTGAGTTTGGGATATAGCCTAAAGTTTGTACTTTAAGTGGGTTCTCCCTATAGAAATCAGCTTAGGTTTTGGTAGAACTCTAAGTGGTATATCCTACTAAAGACAAGAGGACTCAGGTAGGAGTTATTGCTTCTAGTGGTATATCCTACATCCAAAAGGGGTTACTATCCAGAGACAAATTGTAAGGCTTGATTCTTGCCAGGTGGAAAGGAATCCACTAATGAAAAAAGCTCGAAGGAAGGAAACTCTGGGGACTAGAGTAGGAGGGGCTGAACCAGGATAAAATTACTGTGTTTGATTTTCTAACTCTTTGCATTACTACATAACATTTCATATCTACATCATCTGGATCCATCATATCTGGAACATAATCAAACACGCTACATAAGACTTTTAAAGCCGGATTACTTCCGCAAAAATGGGTCATTCACCCCCTGTCTGACCTTATTTAGACCCTCATAGGGACCAACAAGTGGTATTAGAGTGAGTGCTCTAAAGGTCCAATTTTGATCCAAAATGAGTTTAAAAAACTCACAACTCCTTACGGAGAGTATGTCTATTACCCATCCTCCACTCTTCATTGGTGAACACTACACATTCTGGAAAAACTAGAAGAAGAATTTCATTCAGGCACAAAGCATGATGGGATGGATGGCCTTTGAAGATGGCCCATTTGATCCTACTCATGAAGTAGAGGGTATAACTACCCGAAAACCCTCAAGTTTATGGAATGAGAATGATTACAAAAAATTGCATGAAAACACATGTGCTATTGATATGCTTTATTGTGCTCTTAGTACAGCTGAATTCAATAGAATATTCAGATGTGAACTGTGCAAGAGATCTGGAAGAAGCTTGAAGTGAGCTATAGAGGAACAAACAAGGTCAAGGAAGCAAAAATTGATCTTCTATAGCAAAAGCTAGAATCCTTCAAGATGGAGCCTAAAAAATCCATCAGCAGCATGAATACTAGATACACCAATCAAGTAAATGAGATAAAAAAGGCTTGGGAAGCAGATATGAAAAGTAGATATGCTCAAGAAAATACTCCGGAGTCTCACCAAGGAATGGGACAACAAAAACACTGCCATTGAGGAAGCTCATGACTTAAACTTCTACTGGATATGATGTGTGCCCTTAAGGCAATTAGGGTAATATATCTTAATTATGTAATATCATGAATATTTTGTTTAATTAATAAAGGCATTTAATCTTTTGTTTATATCGATGTGCTTAAAAATATACTATAGCTGGTTAAAATATATTCATTGATGTATGTATACAAAAGTCCTTGACGTATCATAGCATAAAGTCAGAGAAATTATTGTTGGACTATGTTTAGCGAGACTTGCTTCGTGCAATTATGATTATGTCTAAACTATCCCTAGTCATACCTTCATCAAGAAAGGATATTGATAAAGCAGAAAGACTAGCATGTGGTCAACTTTCTTGGAAAGGTTCCAAGCAGTCAATCTCCTAAGGACTGAAGGTGGTGCCTTAAGTTTGACACATGGATATATCTGGGAGATATATTGGAGACCGTAGTAAGATAAACACTTGGTGTATATATCAATGTGTTAGTGTTTATTTTCATGCAATAAGCTTTGAAAATATCCTCATACTTAAGATGTTAGTTACCTTGCATGGTACTATTACTATACTTTGGGTCATTCTCATACACTCATTAATTTAGGGTGTCATGGGTGATTACGGGTGTAGTGATGACATCATGTTGGTAAACTAAGTAGTCGGAAAGAATCCATCACTCCTGTTATATTAAGGAGTTGTACCTAGCTGCTTATTAAAGTGATGAATTCTATAAACCTCTGATCAGAGTATGCATTTGATAGAAATAGTTTCTAGTTAAACACATTATGGTAAAAGGCAATATACTTCAGTAACAAGTAAACTAATGGGATAGCTTAGAGTAACCTTACTATTAGTGGGTTAACACTTTAACCAAACCCTATAAACCAGATGGTACTAATATTAAATGAAGGAAGGAGTTCATCGCATTAGACAACTATTGCATTAACCAGGATTAAGTCATTAGCACAAATGACGTTCCAAGTAATGGGGGATGGTAGACCCTTGCTAGAGGTGTACTATAGTCATTTAAGGTAATTGAGTTCTATTCATGATCTGGAACCTCGAGCCAATGGTTCCATTAGAACAAGGGTTGGTTAAGCCTTAACAACTCAATACGTCAGGATCCTATGATGTCACACACATTGGACCTTCATCGGACTAAGTAAAGAACTAATAGATTTATTCTGTTACAAAAATATAACATAATAATAATTGGATTATTATTCAATTAGTTAGAAATGATTAGATCAATTTTGGATAAACCAAGGAATTTATTTTTGATTGGTAACTGATTTATTAGGGTTGAAAAATAAATATTTATTTCAAAGGGATTAAAAGGGAATTTTTCCTTAGCTAGTTAAATTGGACCGAGGGTAAAAGTATTTTGTACAGGCTCAGGTGTGTGATAATACACTGAAAGGTGTGCCCATTAAAATGGGCTTCCCAAAGGCACAACCCAATAGGCACGTAAGGCCCAGCTCGCGTGCAAGGCAGGCTTGCGAGAGCCTACCTTGTGCCAGAAGATGGAGCGAGCATAGCACGCTGCTTGCGGGCAAAGCCCACATATCCAAATGGATCCGAGGGTCAAACCCCGCATGGGATGTGCAGATATGAACATTCTACATCAGTTTTAGGGGAGCAATTTTGCTCCCCCAAGCCTATAAATAGGCACTAAATCCCCCCTTTCAACTTGCACCAATAGCTCAAAGGATAAATCCTAAGCAATATTTGCAAATTTAAATCTCTCGGGTATTTGATTAAGTTCTTTTTGAGGAGCTTGATTTTAATTAACCATCTCTAGTCTATATTTTCAGGTGTAGCTTCTAGAGCGGTCAAGCAACTACTCGAGGCTCCTTAGTTCTTCCTCTTAGGGAGGTTTTGGTTGGTGGGGTTTGTGTGGATACTCATAGAGGTTATCCTATGCTTGGAGGCTTGTGCAAGGAGGTTCTTCTAAAGCATGCTTCAACTGGTAAGTTTTCTTTCTTTGTGTTTTAATTATTGGGTCTTTTTCTTTAAGTGTTTTTGGACTTAATAATTATGCTTAGGTTGTTATGCATGCTTAGTTTATTTTATGGTTAGGTTATAGCTTAGAGTTATAACATGCTTAGGTTATAGCTTACAGTTATAACATACTTAGTATAAAATATATATGCTAGGATATAATTTAGAACTGTGGTATGCCTAGCCTATGCATGCTAATCTAGGTAGAGAATTATTTAGTTAAGGCTTTATTTAATTTATATGCATCTAATAGGAGTTCCTAGGGACAGGGACAAAATTTTGAATTTCCGTCGTGCCTATTATGCATGTTAAATTTGACTGTCATTTCCCAACAACTTTTATAGTTATGATGAACTCATTGGTAATCTCCTAACTCAAGAGTTTTCCTTGGAGACGTACAGTCAACTGGAGAAAAAGCCTGAAGGAAAGAAGAAGGCCATTGCACTCAAGATAGATTTTGCTGGATCAACCTCCTCTAGATCAAACTAGCAACTGAAGGAATCTCATTATAGCAAGGAAGATATGGCTATGTTTGCCAAATATTTTGATTGGTTCTTAAAGAAGAAAGATAGAAGGAAATCGAGAAGGTATGAGTCCAAGAGATCAAAGGAAAGCATATCAATAAGGGACAAGCAAGAAAAGTTCTGGAAGAAAAGCACGATCTGGAAAAAGATGCTGCCTACTTAGAATAAGCAGAAAAAGGCCACTTCAGAACTAAATGCACCAAGCTTAAAAGAGAT
Source organism: Euphorbia pulcherrima (assembly GCA_947683365.1). Lineage (NCBI taxonomy): Eukaryota > Viridiplantae > Streptophyta > Magnoliopsida > Malpighiales > Euphorbiaceae > Euphorbia > Euphorbia pulcherrima. The sequence continues at coordinate 59,934,162 of CANTUS010000004.1, read as the reverse complement.
AGGAAATATAAGAAGAAGGCTATGGTGGCCATGGAGCAATAGTGAAGAAAGAAGCAGTTCATCTTCAATAGAGGAAGAAGAAACTGTTAACTGTGCATTCATGGCACTAATAGATCCGAAAGGAGAATAATTTGGAAGAAATCCATCTAGGCAATACACTAAGAAAATTGGGGAATCAGAATCAGAAACAGCCACAACTGAGGTAAACTCTCACTCTAATTCTGTTTCTAACCTTGATCTAGGTAGAGCTCTAGGGGTTGTGATCCACAATGTAAGGAAGAACACCAAAGCCATCAAATCCCTACAACTACAAGTGTTGGAACTTGGTGAAGATGCTGAAGCAATGGCACAAGATATTAATCTAACAAGAAACACAAAGCATATCGATGTGGTTGAAGAAAACTTCCTAAGAAGCCAAGTACATATTTTAAGTGCAAATCTAACAGGGCTAGATAGAGAGCTAACCTTGATAAAGGAGGCTTCTAGAAGGAAATCAGATCCTTCACAAAGAAGAACGAACCGAAGGCAAGCAGTAACAAGAAATTCAAGCCAAAAGAATCTGGTGCCCTCAAACAAAAAAGAAAACAAAATTAGCAGCAACCTCAAGCATAGAGATTCACAGCTGCTCAAAAGTGAAAGACTTAGGCAGTGTATGATGAGCAACCTATCAAGCAAAGAAAGAACAATAAATTAGAGATTGCACCTCCAACCAGCTTCTAGATACACACCGGATAGAAAAGTTTACAAGAAGTCGGATATGTTTGAAACTATAGAAAGGGGGATCTTAAGAAGATCTAGAAGAAGCATTAGTAGAGTAGACCCATCTCAGGGTGTAGGTTTTATGGGAAAAACAATCATATTACTAGATTATGTAGATTAAAAAATGGTTATTATGATGGTTATCCTTAGCTAGAAATGGTTGATAACCTGAGAGGATCCAAATCTGATTGGGTACCCAAACCTACTTGATCTATTTTGCAGGTATGCCTTAGATCAACAGTAGATCAACACATATGGTATATTGATAGTGGACGCTCAAGGCACATGACTGGTGATGAGAAAGCCTTCATCACTTTAATCCGAAAGAAAGGTGGAAAAGTAAGCTTTAGAGATAACCAAAAAGGACACATCATTGGACATGGAACCATTGGATCTAAAATAAACATAGAAGATGTTTGACTAGTTGATGGACTGAAGTTCAACTTGCTAACTGTAGCACAACTCTGTGATAAAGGAAGAAAAGTCACCTTTCATTCCAAAGGGTGCTCAATCTTTGACAGCAAGTCAAATTAACTCATTCTTTATCCACCTAGAGTAAATAATGTTTTTTGTGTTAACATTCAAAATGAGAAAACAATATATGTTTGGTGTCTAAAGAAGAAGAATCATGGCTATAGCACTAGAGGTTGGGACATGTAAGCACGAACCTCTAGTCCAAATTAGCCAAAAAGGAATTGATTATGAGTTTGCCTAAGGTAGCTTCTGATAAGATCACATAGCACTGCATGTCAATTAGGTAAACAACATAGTAAAAGCTTCCATTCCATCTCATACATACATACATTCCAATAGAGTTCTTGAACTCTTTTGCATTCATCTTTTTAGTCCAGTCAAACCAATGAGTTTAGGTAAAAGAGAATACACCATGGTCATAGTGGATGATTATTCTCACTATACCTGGGTTGCTTTGCTAGCTAGCAAAGATAAAGCCTTTGACCAATTCTCAAAAATATTCATCTGGATAAAAGTAGAACAGGGCATAAGCATTGAATGCATTCGGAGTGAAAATGAAGGTGAGTTCAAAAATAAGCACTTTACTGAATTTTGTGACTCCAAGGGCATTCATAACTTTTCTCCTCCTCATACACCTCAATAAAATGGGGTTGTTGAAAGGAAAAATAGGACCTTGGTTAAAATGGCCTAGACAATGCTAAGTGAGAATAATCTGCCTAACTATTTTTGGGGTGAGGCCGTAAACACAACATGCTACATCATAAATAGAGCTCTCATTAGAAAGACCATAGAAAAGACCCCATATGAAATCTAGAAGAGAAGGAAACCCAAAATTGGGTACTTCAATGCCTTTGGATGAAAATGCTCCATCCTGAATGATAGAGAGCAATTAGGAAAATTTGATCCCAAATCTGATGAAGCAATTTTCCTTAGCTACTCAACACATAGCAAAGCTTATAGAGTCTATAATAAATGAACCCAAATAGTGGTATAGTCAATACATGAGTATTTCGAAGAAACTAACCATGCGTGGAAAAAATGGCCCAATCCGGAAGACTTAACTCTGGAAGTTGAAAATACTGAAGAAAAAGACGAAGTACCTATCCCGAATTCTTTTTAAATAAAGAAGTATGAAGAAGAAGATGAAGGCATCACTCTCAACTTTGAAGGTCCACAAGGTTATCTCAATCATCATAAGATAAACTTCATGGATAATCAAGAAGAAGAAGTTGAGGTAATTGAAGAACAACCTCTAGATCAGCATGCAGATCTTCAAAGAGTGATCCAGACTCACAGGGATCATCCGGTTGAAGCTATTTTAGACATTGTTCAAAATCCAGTCAGAATCAGAGGACAACTCAACAGGATAATAAGCCATGCTACTTTTGTCTCTCTCATTGAGCCAAAGATGCTAAAGGTGATGAAAGTCAAATGAAGGCAATGGAAGCAGAACTAAATCAATTCACCAAAAATGATGTTTGGGATCTAGTGTCACCACCAAATGGGAAGTCAATCATTGGCACCAAACGGGTATTCCAAAATAAGCTAGATGAATTTGGTTTTGTGGTAAGAAACAAGGCGAGATTGGTTGCCCAAGGATTCAATCAACAAGAAGGGATCGATTTTGAAGAAACCTTTACACCAGTAGCAAGATTAGAGGTAATCCGGATCCTATGTTCTTTTGCATCATTTATGAGATTCACACTATTCCAAATGGATTTTAAAAGTGCATTTCTCAATCAAGTTATTCAGCAAGAGGTTTATGTTAAGCATCCACCTAGATTTGAAGACTCAAGACATTTAGATCATGTGTTCAAACTAGAGAAAGCTCTCCATGGGCTGAAGCAAGAACCAAGAGCTTGGTATGAGAGACTCACTACATTTCTAATATCAAAGGGATACATTAGGGGCAAGGCAAATAGAACTCTTTTCATAAAGAGGAAAAAGGATGTTGTTATTCTAGTCCAGATCTACGTAGATGACATCATCTTTGGAGCAGCAGAAGAAAAGATGTGTGAAGAATTTAGCACTCAAATGTAGGAGTTTGAGATATCAATGATGGGAGAACTCAATTTCTTCCTTGGTCTACAAATCAACCGAATTTGGGATAGGATTTTCATTAATCAATCCAAGTACACCAAGGAGATTCTAAAGAAATTCAAAATAGGCAAGAGCAAACCAATGTCCACTACCATGGGACCAAATACAATCTTACCAAAGGATTGTCAAGGGGAAGATTTAGATCAAAATCTCTACACAGGAATGATTGGATCATTTCTGTACTTGGCAACAAGCAGACCTAACAAACATTATGTAGTCTACTACTATACAAGATATCAATCCAATCCTAAGGATTCACATCTCAAGGCAGTAAAGAGAATCCTTAGTTATCTACTGGGAGCAACTAAAGTTGGGTTATTGTATTCTAGTAATGAAGACTTCACACTATAGGGCTTCACAAATGTAGAGTATGGCAGAGATACTCTTGAAAGATAGAGTACATCTAGAGGCTGCCACTTCCTTAGAGATTGCTTGGTATCATGGTACAGCAAGAAGCAAACTTCAGTTGCTTTATCCATCTTAGAATCAGCGTATATGGCAACAAGAAGTTGTGTTGATCAACTTTTATGGATCAGCCAATAGTTAGAAGACTATGGAGTTTAATCCAGATATGTGAATGTTATGTGCAATAACAAAAGTGTAATTGATGTATCAAAGAATCCAGTGCTACATAGCAGGATGTAGCATGTTAACAACAGACACCATTTCATTCGCGATCATGTAATGAAGAAGGATATTGCACTACTCTACATTCCAACAAATGAGCAAAGGGCAGATATCTTTACTGAGCCATTAACTAAAGATCAATTCAACAGACTAAGAGAGTCAATTGGAATGTCTAATCCAATTTGAAGGAGAATCTGGAAGACAATCAGGGATTAGTTTGGCCTTTTATAAGTCAAGGAAGCAGGAAGACAAGAAGTAAAGTTGACTCTAGATCCAGAAGAAGATTGCGAGCTCAGCAGACAAAAAAGACAAATGGCAGTAAAAGCATAGAAAAAGTAACTGTACACATTTTGAATTTTAAACGTTTATTGGGCATCACACGCGCGACAAAAGTAACTATCATTTTACAAAATAAACCATTCTAATTCTCCGGTTTTAATGCCATCCTCCTCTCTCCTTAAAATTAACTGCCACCTCATCAATTCAGTTAAATTTAACTATGTCCGGATTACCATTATTCCCTCACTTTGGGAATTCTATAAAAACCCCCTAAAATCTTTCTCCTTCTTCAGGTAAGTAATACTCTTACAGTTTCTCTGCAAATTTCAATTCTTAGAACCCTAAAATTCCTTAACTTCCTTCAAACTCTCAAATCACATTCAATGAAATCACTCCTCCACCTCCCAGATACGTCTTTCAAGAGTCTGATCTTAAAGATTAAGATTTCACCCCTCTAAAATTGAAAAACCCTTACTCTATAGTCCAAACAGACTACTTAGGAGATAACTTTCTATTCGACACGGAACCCTACTCGCAGCCTATAAAGGATCAACACCTTATAGATTCCTAAAAATCAACTATCCCACCTGTCCTAATTTTGTTAAAGAATTCTATGAGAACTTGAGAGTACACTAGTACTATGATGCTCTCAAAACCAAGGTTCAAGGAAAAGTTATCACTGTCATGCCACTATTCTTTGTAGAACAACTCAACATGAAGAATGATGGAGTTTAATTGAGGAATGATTAAGATGAACTCCCGGTCAAGTATTTTCCAAAGAAGTGGCTCCCAGCCCACTACTTTGTAGATAAGTTCTCCACCTACTGGCCACAAACACCTACGATACTCCAACATGTCTTGGCCAAATTGGTCCTTATCTAGAAAGGATCCATAACCACCACCTCTTCTTTTCAGCATTGCATTTTGCAGCACTAGGTAGAAAGTAGGGTTGTAAATATGCCAGTACTAATCATCCATTTCCTAAGGTAGCCCGGGAACTCTCATGGCACTCTTATCACTAGAATCCTCCTAGCAAATGGGGTTAACTTATCCGGAGCCTAATCCATTCAAGGAAAGGAGATCCTTGAAAAGAATTTTAAGAAATCAAGCATTGGAGAAACATTAATTGAGGAAAAGGCTATCAGGCTAAGGGAAGAAAGAAAGGAAAAGAGTAGAGTCCGAAAGGCCGGAGTTGAAATTGCCCTAGAGGCTAAGAGATCTAGAACTACTGAGTATAATGATCAAAGAAAGATAATCTAAAGCTAGTTGTTGAGGAAGTTTATGAGGAAAGACTACCCCTCACACAACCAATGAAAACCACACTGGATAAGACTAAGAGAAGAGGAAGGCTCATCAAAGCAGTAGGTAAAAAGAAAAGGCCAGTTTATGAACTAGAGGTAAATGAGAACATTGGAGTAGCTACTGCTGTACTTAGAGAGGGATGGAAGAAGGTGCAGAAAAGAAGTATTGAAAATATCCTATAGATGATGATGGTTCTGATAGCGAGGAAACCGGAGATGGGGAGTCTTTACTCAAGAAGCTATTAACCCAGAAGGGATTAACTTTTAATGAGGCCATCAAAGCACAAAGAGCTAAATTGGCTGCTAAGAAGCCAACTACTGGGATCACCATTAAAGAGCCAACCCCTAAAGCCTATACACTAGCAGAGTTGTGCAAGGAAAATGGAACTAGTTCTTTTTACTAAGAAACTAGTCCTTTCCAAAATTTCTTTTTGGAGGATCCTCAATATGAGGAAATGATGTCAGTAGTCCGGGATAACCTTAAAGTAAACAGACTAATTAAGGAGGGACCCAGAGGCACATCCGGAGCAGTAATAACAAATAGCCCTTCAGTTCTGATCACATCAACTAATCTAGTGCTTCTTAAGGGAGCTAAATATCTGGATGAAGAGCTATCCGTATTCAAGACCAGAATAGAAGATCCTTTTGATAATTTACTAATCGTAGAAACATAATTGGTTAAGATAGAAAATCCTGAAAAGGCAACTTGAGGGGATGGTGAAGACAATTCCACCATTTCAGAGAATGAGATAGTAGTGGTAGCAAGTCCTATCTAGGTAATTAGAGGGAAGGATGAGGAAAGTACCATCATTCCAAATACAGAAGAGAGTGTTGTAAGTCCCATTAAGGCAATAGTAGGGGAGACTGAGGACAGTTCTAGTCTTCTGGATACTGGATTGGTAGAGCAAAATGTAGAAGAGCCAATAGAGGAAGAGGACAATTAACACCAAGGGAATATTTAGGTAATCCCTATATCCACTACTGCTGATATTTCGGCTGGTGATGCCATTTAAATTCAAGACAACTTTGGTGCAGACACCCAAACTGCATCTAAGGACAACTAGTCGATCTAAGAAATGTTCCAGAGGAGGGAACTAGTCTGGGATACAATAAGCACACTTCTTAAGTGAACTCTAAGGGCGAGGCTAGTCCGGAGGCTAGGTTGGAAGAGGACAAGGAAGAACAGGAAAGTAGTCAGGAGAAGAATAAAGAATCTTCAAGCTCTGAGAATTCCAAAAGCAGTTCTAGGCCAGAAGAAACATCTTCTTCTGAAAGCACTCCCGAAAAGCTAACTCCTAAGAACAATCCTAAGAGAGCTGACAAGCTGACAATTGCATTAAAGGTGATCCAAGAATTTGTAGTTGAGAAGCATGAAGAAAGCTATGTAAAGAAAACTCTCCAAAGCATATGCACTCAGCTTAAATCCATGGAGAGCATTATCAATGACAAGTCCTTGGCTCTAGATTTAAAGTCTTAGTTAGGGGAAATCAAGGGATTTGTCCAAAATATTGAAAGAAGAGTACAAGGATTTCCCTCAACTGAACTGATTACAGAAGCCTCCTTATCAAAAATTACTCCGGTGCTGAGTCAGATAAACTCCAATATTACAAGAGCAAATCACTCTGCAGACCAAGCTCACATCGGAGCTGACAACAACTGTGTAACGATAATGGATAAAATTACCTCTTCCTCCATAGATGACACTACTAAGCTCAAAGAATACCTAGATTGCAAGTTTGAAAACTTGGAAAAATTCATTCCCGGAGTGATTGTTGAAGGAAGTCAAGGAATCACATCCGAATTAACATTCTTGAATGAGGAGCACCAAGCTTCCCAAGAAATGTTAACAAATTTTCTTGATGAAGGACTACCCAAACTCCTTGCAAAACACATGAATAACATAAGTACTGAGTTTGCTAGCAAGATTAATGGAACGGACACCTTGATATATGATTTCAAGGAGGGATTTCACAAGGATCTCACAATGCTCAATTCTAGTATCCATAACATCCGAAGAGACATTTTCAAGGATATTGATCTACTAAAGTCAGGTATGGCTAATCTATTTATCTCTCCTTCCAGATATCCATCTTCTACTCCAGATAGTCTTCTCATTCTAGTGGTCAATGACTTGGTCAAACACATTGGCGACACTGGCTTCTTTGGCTACAAGTGTGGGTTGACCCTCCTTAAGTCCTTATTTCCACACTTTGATAAGGAGGACAAAGCTCATGCCTTGAAAATGATTCCAGAAATGACCAGATCCTACAAAGACCTCCAAAACCTATTAATGCTAGTCCATCTCCTTTCGGCAATGGTTGAGACAATTATTCAGAAGTGCTTACAAGACAATGTGGATTACTCAATCTACTAGAGGCATGGCAAAAGAGTTAGGATACACGCACTTTTATTATAATAGACCCCCAAGCTGATGAAAACCTAAAAGGGGGGAAAGGCAAAGGCAAAGGAAACGAGGGAGAGTCAACCAGAAAACGGGGAAAATGAGGAGCATATCATCTTTTAGAATAGCTAATTTTTTCAATGTACAAATCTGTAAAAGCTAGTTCTATTTTCACTTATATATATTTCTATAATTGTAATCCAGAACTTCATGAGGTTAACTATTGTTAAAAACAGAAGTATATATAGTGAAAAATTGATACCCAAAATTGCTTCTCAGTACAATTTGTAATTGTACTTCAAAAACTTAGAAGCTAGAATGCAAAAGTGTTGGAGGAGTTAGGATGCTTAGATTATGGGGGAGTAAAACTTGTAAATGACTAAGTATCAAGAATAATACTTAGCTCATAAACCCCTTTTCCACGTGCTTAGTTTTTATTTCCATCATATAGGGGAGATTATTAGGAAATAGTGATCTAGAATAAGTAATTCCAGAACAATTCGGATGAAGTTTGAAGCAAACAAAAACCATAGAGACAAATCATGTAATCTCCTTAGTCCAAAGTACAAGCATCTAATCCAAAACAAGTCATTAGGACATATGTTGAAGGACAGAAGGACTGATATAGGAAAAAGAAAAGGTAACAACCTTTTCTCCCCAGACCAATAGGAAAGGCGCGTGAAGCACACACTCCGAATTTATGGCTTAAAAGTTTGTGGATCACTAAATTATAAGGAAAATGATCGCTGACAACTTTCTAGTCTCAATCCCAAGGATTCAATGGGATAATCAATCAGTCTAACAAATTAATTAATGGATCCAGAAGCGCCATATATTACCTGATCAATGGTGAAGATTTGATTCAAATTCAATGACTCACAATGGCTACATTCATGATAGAAGCCTATAAAAGGAAAGATTCACAAGTTGAGTAGGTGCTAGTTGTTTGGAGAAAGCATACACAACAAAATCTGCTATTGCAATCAATGACATAATCCCTCTAAGAATCAAATCATTCCAAATTAGTTTGTATGGATTCTGAAGTGAGTTAGAAACTTAAGGATGTCCATAACCAAAATCTTTTAGAAAAACAAAGTGTAATATCTCATACTTGGGTGAGTATTGAGATTGGGATATAGGCTAAAGTTGGTACTTTAAGTGGGATCTCCCTGTAGGACTCAACTTAGGTTTGGGTAGAAATCTAAGTGGTATATCCTGCTAGAGACAAGAGGACTCAACTAGGAGTTGGTGCTTCTAGTGGTATATCCTACATCCGGATGGGGTTACGATCCAGAGAGAAATTGTAAGGCTTGATTCCTGCCAGTTGGAAAGGAATCCACTAGTCAAAAAAGCTCAGAGGAAGGAAACTCCGGGGACTGGAGTAGGCAGGGCCGAACTAGGATAAAATTATTGTGTTTGATTTTCTAACTCTTTACATTACTGCATAACATTTCATATCCGCATCACCTAGATCCATCATATCCGAAACATAATCGAATATGGTACACAAGACTTTTAAAGTCTGATTAATTCCATAAAAAAGGGTCATTCACCCCCTCTGATCTTATTTAGATCCTCACATGGACCAATATAATTAATTCATTCACCACTTTTATTTACTTCATCCTTCATTCTTAATCAAAGATCATTTTCCTTTCTCGAAATTTCCATACTTGTCAATTTCAATAATTATTTTTAAACGAGTAAGAGCTCTTTCTGGTGATTTTGTTCGAGGGATTAGCTTGCAACCCCTGGTACATTTTTCTATACCTATCTTCCCATTTCTTCTTGAATTGTGGAATTGCCTACCGTAGTTGCAATTCTATCATTTTTTTAATTCTGTGAATTGCTAAATTTTCCACGGCACAGTTATGCTGGAAGAACGGCAACGTGATCCTTGACACTAGCATTGCTATTTATTCCGGGCCAAAATACAATTTCCCTATTTTAACCTTTTATTTATAGGATACTTCCCAGAATCAATATGTTTCATATTATGTGTTATAAGCATGCGGTAGCTGCTAAAAAATGATGCCATGACCACATAGAGGTGGTGTGTTTTGATTAGAATAGCTCTTTTTCTCACCTCATTTCTTAAAATGAATCTAGGTAACATGTTTGACATTTAATAAACAATTTTGGTATTTCAATTTAAATTGGCTAAACAAATCCAATAAGTAATTCGTCCCGGCCTGAATCTTTAATTAAGGTATAGTTTTGTTCTTCGGACAATGCTACACTAGGATTTCCTAGAAGTGCTAATCCAGGTGGCAATTCTATATTTTGAATTATGGATTTAGCTCCAGGAATCTTTTTGACATTATTTTATAAATTGTTTTATATTCTCTTCTACCAATTCTATTTATTAAAACCCCTGACCGAGTTACCAAGTTGCCTCGGTTGCCTATAATTAATGCCTCGATTGTCCGTAAAAGGAGAGTTGCCTCAGTTGACCCTATTTGACCATTAAAAGAAGACGCGGCCTTCCCATACCCAAAAATGTTGTCCGCAAACAGTGGCGACTCTGCTAGGGATTCTTTTCTTTAAAAATTGTTTAACAGATTTGACGAATACCAAAAAATTTATTTAGCAAAATTAACCCGATATTGTTTATTTTATACATCATGTTCATTGCAGTAGTCAGATTCCTTTGCATTTTACGGTAGAATCACCCTTATTATTGATCGTGTTACATTAGCGAAGCTTCACCTTTGATTCTTTATAGGACTTAGGGTCACCTGGTGGGTAACCACTCATGATAGTATAGCCAATATTCTTCATGGAAATTGGGGTGTCATAATGTCATGGGAACCTTATTCATCAACAACCTGACTATAAGCTTACATGCAGTAGCCTAGCAACTTCCCCTTAGGACTCCCTGTCACATTTAATAGTTTACGTTGCACTTTGTTGTCTCATATGGATTTCAAAGTTTTTAGAGCCAAAATTAGATTTAGAAGCTTTTATCCTTTGCATGGAGTAATAGGGTGATGGGAGCTAAAAGGTCGGAGGAATGATTATCCCCTATATGTTAAGTAACCCCCGTTATTATGTTATAAGTGTTACCATGCTAAATGTTGCCATGCTGAATGTTGCCATGCTAAATCATGAATGCTGCCATGTCATTCGCTATGTCTTGTCTCTTAATCATTGTTAAGTCTATCTCATGTGCTTTATTCATTTCCTCCAAGTCTTTTCATGAGGTGTCGCATATAGCAGTCGCTAGATTCATGTAAACCGCTTTTGAGATGGTATCCCACCGATATCGCCTTTTAGCCCTGTATCTATGATACGGCGTTATGTTGTCCATTTTGAGAGATGTCACTTTGATATCTCAACCACCCTCTTCACTTTTACATATCATCACCTTTTCCAGAGATATCCTACAGATGTCTCATCTGATCCTTACCCATGAACAAGTTACAAGCGTCTCCCAATCATCATTTTAGAGGCACCACACTGAGACCTCACTTAAATTATTGTCGCCCATAGAGATGTTGTGTTAACATCTCTCCTAAACCCTAGCATCGTCATATTTTTACCATGTTATATCATTTGTCCATAGAGATGTCCCATCAATGTCTAGCTAAAACTCATCATGTCCATGCATAGAGATATTCTGTCAAAGTCTTATCTTTCATCCATATATCTTTAAAATGCATCACATCATGCATTACACTTGTCAACCTAATGTCGAACTCGGGTCCTCAGACCCTAGCAAACCTTTTACCTGCATTGCAATTTCTTACCAATATTACACCCATCGCATATGCCCGAACCTTAGCCGCATAACATTATTTCATCACAACCATGTACATCCTAGAATCTAGGGTTGCATCACCTTTATCCTTCATGAAAGTCTTAGGGGAAGCCTTCTTTCCTTTTGTGACTAATGATTTTTTTGTTTTGTAAGCACACTCCACGCACGAGTCTTGTCTGAGTCGCATTAGATAGCATTAACTATCTCTCGGTAGCCATGTTTGCATACATTCACTTTAACCAAGATCTTCATCCCATTCATTTATCCATGCACAAACCCAAGCATGGCTAATCCAACCTCGATTATCTCTTAGTTTGGAAGAGAGGTGATGATCGCTTGGCCCGTACCGTGGAATTCAGTTATCGAGGAAATAGGATTGTCTTATTATCAGTTCTGAGTTTGGGATCCGAATCGGGTTCTGAGTAGCTTGATCAGCACAGTTTTGAGTTCAATTCAAATTCTTCTAAGATCAGTGAAATGGCCCCTTACTCTAATGTTGAAAGCATGATGCAAGAGATGCAAACTGCCTTTATTAACTTCCTGAAGTCAGATTACTTCAGGGGTTCTATTAATGAACAAATCCAAACCTCTATCAAGGAGGTTCTAGAAAGGTTTCTGGGAAAGAAGTTGAAAAATGTTTCTGGGAAAGAAGTTGAAACATGTTCTTACAAAGAACCTAAAGATGATGAGCAAGAGGTTGAGACCCCTCCTAAGATTAATAGTAGTTCTAACGATTTTTGTACCATGTTCCTCCGCATGCTCAAAGGTGGAGGAGGTAAGACCGTCGCTAGTAATGGTGTCGAACTCCTTCCACCAGTTTTTAACATGCCTCCCCTTCCCTCCTATGAGGGGATTTGTCCACATTTGGTTCATGTCGACAATTATGAGAATGTGATGAGGATGAAGGGATTGTTCAACAACCAGTTGCCCAAAATGTTCTCTTGTACTTTGATGGGGTCCACTGTGGAATGGTAACCCACCCAGCCCGAAGATGTCCATTTAGATTGGGGGAAACTATCCATGACCTTTAAAGAACACTATGATTTCAACTCCAAAGTGAAAACTACGATTCAAAATTTAGAACAAGCTAAGCAGAAAGAAGAGGAAGCTTTCTGATCTTACAAGGAGCGATAGATGTCCACTCAGGCGTTATTGAGTAGCAAGCCTAGCTTACCCGAAATGATAATCAAGACTATCGATGGTGCTTTACCTTGGTACCATGATCAGACGGCCATAGACGATTATAAGAATTATACCAATGTTTGTAAGAGAGTAGTGGGGTGCCACTACCTCATCCAAGCCTTATTCCTTTCGTTAGAAGAAAACTCTTGAACCTTTCTTACCAGCACTAGCCGCATTGAAAGCTAAAGTGGCTTCAGCCAATGAGGTCAATATAGCTGTAGTCCAGTTAACCCAAAGGGAAAATTCCGAGATGTCTCCCTAGAAGGATTCCTTATGATTTTTATTCGGCAAGCTGAGGAAGATCAAGCTGCTAGACAACCTGATTCCTTATTCCCCTCTAAAACCTGAAGATGTTCGTAATTTTTGTGGCTACCATGTAACCCTTGGCCACCATACCAATAATTGCAAAGCTCTCTTGAACGTTATTAAGAACCTTATCCAAGAAGGAATGATCAAAGAACCGACGTTACAACCTACCACTATCAACAACCCACTCCCCCAGTTCACAAAACAAATAAACGTGGTTGGGCTTGAGACATCCGAAGCATATATCATTTAGTACTTCAAAAATAAGAAAGTAATGTAAGAGGCCATTCTTAAAGTGGGTTCCAGTCTCTCTTCTAATTTCATCCTTAGCAGAATTATCTAGGCCAATCATGTAGAGGCCAGTAGTTCAACTAAGGAAAGCTGGCCTGAAGAAATTGATGCCGAGATTGAAGTAGCTCTTAATTCATATTGTATGACCAATGAACCAATCGATCTAGATTCCATCAATTTCTTTGGCAAATCCATCTTTACCCCTATTAATCTTGATGATATCGGCTATGACGAAAGTGAAGATAGCTTGATATACCCTGTGAGTACGAAAAGATGGTTCAGTATCTTTCATCAAGAATGATGAGGTAATGAATCTTACTGATAGTGGTCGTGTCTACCACCTGACATTGGGAAAACTAATTAAAGTAGGAGCCACTAATAGCTATGAGCACTTGATTTTAACGATCCTTCTCACAAAATGATGATGGGAGCTATATGATGCATTCTCTTGCTGGTGTTATCCATTAGAATGTTCCTACTGCTGCAGAGTTGAGTTTGGCCAAAGTTTGGAGACCTAGTCTACCCTTAGGGACCCATACGGGTGCTGCCTAGTAGTACGGATCCACCGGTAGACCCGTACATGTCATTTCTTCTATACGCATAGGAGGGACCCCGTACGAGTCCCCCAAGACCCATACGAGTGGGGACCTATCCATATGGGTCCTCTTGTTGCCTGATCAGGCTCTTTTAGAAGTTGTCCCTTACCTATTTTGAGAAAAGGCAGCTCATAAATGCGAATTATTTCATTCAGACCTCATTTCCCCTATAAATAAGGCCCTTTCCTCACATTTTCAAAAGACACAACTGATATACAATGTAGTAAGTATACTATACACAAATTCTAACAGTTCCTATATGTATAGAAAGGGTATAGTGGAGATATAAGAGGTATAAAATAGGGAGAAAACCCATTCCTTGAGGTTTTGTCCACATTTTATTCATTCCTAACTTCATTTATTAGGATTTAGGGGAGATTCTGTCCACACAAACACTCACTTAAATAGTCCTATCTCGACATCTACTTTGGCTAGACTCTCTCAACAGCAAAGGGATCGCCTCAAAGTGGATTCACGCTGCAAAGGTAATGCTCCAGAGTTTCAAAGAGACTCACATCTTAGTTATTTTATTTATTCTTTTCCTCCTTTATTATATATGTTCTTTTTATTTCTGCTTTGGGTCTTATCCTAACCCATATGAGCCTTATTGGCACCATACGTTCTTAGGGATATCAATTGGTGCGCCATACTCATACGGAAGGAAATCCCATTTTTATTTCATTTCTCTTCCATTTATCTTTCAATTTCAAAACTGAGTTTTTGCCTAGGACTAGACAGAACCAGTCTGGGTCCCACCCACCTGTATGGGTACCGGCCCCAAGATAAAACCTAGAATTCATTTCAATTCGATTAAAAATCAATCCAACTCACCATTTGCCTTGCAATCATTTTCACTAATAATCTGGTAAATCAACCCACTATAGTTAAAATGTGTTTTCATAACAAAATACATTGAAGATTCGTTATTTCTCTCCGATCCTAGAAGCTGCCCGGGCACCATCAATCGTAAAACTGCCAAACTAAAATAATCACATTTTTCCTAATGAAATGTTGATTTATGAGGTGCTATAAATTGTGCTAATCTTTGTGGATGCAGGGGAATTTATTTTTATTTTGTTTAATAACTGAGAACAATGTATAGGTTCTCTTGCAACTCCCCTATTTTCCACCGGTTGTAATTTTTATTCCCCCATTTATCGCTTATGCCTTTTGTAATATGTAAACAAATGTAAAGAGTGTGAAAGAGTGCAGAAATAGGATTTCTATGATAATTCCCTAAAATGAGGAAAACAAAAATGGTTTTACGCGGATAATGTACTTTTAAATCAACTAAATGAGAAATAAGTGACTCATTCGATACCCGAATCTCTGATCCAATAGGTATGAGTCTCCCTACCAGAGGATTCCATACCAAAACACTTTCCCAAGTAGACAACTTGGGTGGCGACTCTATCATTTGTATCAAGATTTGGGTCTCAATTCTTTTATCAATTAAAATTGACTATTTGTGCTAACTTGAACAAAAAAATTTTGTCACGCCTAAATTCAACCAATCCCAGTGGGCCCCACCTCTCACACATGCACCAAGGGAGACCCACACGTCATTGACTACTCACAGTGGCATCTCCACTAGGGAGTAATCTCTTAACTTGCAAAATGTTAGTCTGCTTTGAAAGCTTAAAAGATTAAGATGAGCACCAAAAATCATTTACTTGATTCAACCCATTTTCTTTTTCATCTTTTGGGAAAACTATCACACTCTATCTTCTCATCTCCTTTCTCTTTAATTAGATGTGCTCTTTTGCTAGCTCTAGGTTAAGGTGCCCTATTATTTCCATGACACTCACGAAGGTGT
Organism: Euphorbia pulcherrima; assembly: GCA_947683365.1. Taxonomy (NCBI): domain Eukaryota; kingdom Viridiplantae; phylum Streptophyta; class Magnoliopsida; order Malpighiales; family Euphorbiaceae; genus Euphorbia; species Euphorbia pulcherrima. The sequence goes on along the minus strand of CANTUS010000004.1, from coordinate 59,918,270 downwards.
TACTCATGCTCGCCAGGAATTAGGGATACTCTAGTGGGTGGAGCAGTCATTGTTGTCTCCCTCCAAAAGAGGCTGTGAAGGGAATCTTCTACTTTAAACTTCTCATATGTCCCCTTGCCATTCTTATCGAAAGAATTAGAATTTTACCTTTAAGTACCCATTTCTGTGTGAGATTAGACTAAGGAAGAATACCCTCAGAACCGGTGGGAGAAATGAGGATGGACTTGATCGGTTCGCATGTGTTGTGTTACATTCCCTTGTAATTAAACCAGTCATGCATTGTTGTAATTTGTGCATGGATAATGCATCCCATTCATGTACTGATCTTTTGGTTATCACCTCAGCCAAAGCTCAAAGGGTTAAAACTTGCCAACATTCTCAGGTCCGTTTGACTCAAATTTTGGCTCCTCCTCCTCCTCCTCCAGCTCAGTTAAAGGTTGCTCCACTTCTGTCTATGGGTATTTTGTCCAGCGGTAAGTTTGGTTCAATTGATCTTAATTATACCTATCATCCTAATGAACTATCTTGTATCCTGACTCTAGAGAGCCAAATTGATGTTGAGGTTGAGAATGTTCCTACTGGTGAGGAGGCAAATGCATCAAGGGTCGAGGTTAGGTTAGAGATTGCAAATGCCTTCTCTCAGTATTTGGAAGTGATCAGTTCTTCGGCCAAATGAATGATAAGTTGTTAGCTTCCATTAGGACAATCTTAGCCAAATAGAGAATGGTCAGTGCTTCTCGTAGTGCACCTGTCAGTATTCCAATAGTGAATGTAATGGTTAGTGAACAACTCCCTCTTTTAAGAGTTGCTCACAATCCATTCATTTAATTTTAGTTGCCACCTATGCAGACTCACAAGGATTCTTACAGTTAGTTTGGTCAGTTGGGTTTTATTAGTCCATCTAGTTCAATTAGCCAGCCATTACAGTCAGTGGATATAGTGGTTCCACCAGCCATCAGTAAATTTGCTCAGCCTAGTCAAGGGTTTGTATCACAGGTATTTCAGCTTGGAGCATCCGATCTAACCCCTAATTTTATATTCACACCTAAGCTGACGACCCTCCCTCAATCAACAGGTTTATCCTTGGGTGCGATTACTCAATTGAAGGGATCATCCTTATTCATAGAATTGCGTGATCTACTTCAGAAATTGCTTGTTACCAATCCCATCTCTCAGCCAATGTCTCTAGCAGTTCAAACTACTAGGGAGGTGGATTGGGTCCCTAAACACTTTAGTATGCCTAGCATAGCAAAGTATAAGGGAGCTGGTCCACCTCAATCTTATATCACCACCTATCAGTAGGTTACGAGAATCAGAAAGTTAAGTGATAAAGTCATAGCTGAAATGTTCCCTTGCACCCTAAGAGGTCCTGCTATGGAGTGGTAAAATACTCTATTAGATGAGGTGATCGGAAACTAGAAAGCTTTATCTGAGGTTTTCATTTAGTAGTATGGTTTCAATGCCACTATTAAGACTACCATATAGAATTTGGAGGCGATCAAGCAGGCCCCAAATGAGATATTCAAGCCCTATTTTCAAAGGTGGATGGCCACTCAAGTTTTATTTAAAGATAGACTAAGTCTCCTTGAGATGATCGTAAAATTGATGGATGGCGCCTGCCTGCTTATCGTAAGGTTCTAGGTATGGATAAATTCTCTAGCTATATTGAGGTCTTCTAAAAAGCTAAGGAATGGGAAAGAATTGAGGAATTGGAGAAGGTGAGTGTGCTGGCCAAACCTTGGTTCAAAAAGAAAATGACCCTTTGGCCCCATCCCAGGCATCTAAGCCAAGTTCTAGCTCTAATCCCAAAGCAGCGGTAGTGCAAGAAGAAGTGGCTGCTGTCCATACCATCGAAGATGGCATTTCCCCTAGGAAAGCATCTCTACCATCCATCTTCACTAAGTTGAGGGCACTTGGTCTTCTCCAGACTATCAAACCCTATGTTCTACACAAACCAGAAGATAAGGATCAATTCTGTGCTTATCATGTTAGTAAGGGTCATCGCACTGATGCCTATAGAGATCTACTTGAGGATATTCATGGTCTGATTAGGGAAAAGAATATCTAAGAACACGAGCTTAAACCTATTAAATTGGTCCCCATTGACATCGATGCATATGAGTTGAAAGGAACTCATGATGAAGAGGCTATGTTGGTTTAACCAGAACCATTCGATATCGATGCTTGTGTGTTGGAGAATGATGAGCTTAAAGGGCCATCCTTGTTGGTGGAAACTTCTGAAGGGAGAAGTTAAATGAAAAAAAGGTTGTTATATGTTACCCGAAGTTGAAGGATTCCTCCTAATCAACTCCTAAAATGAAAAAGGGGTAGAGATGTACATATCCGAGTCCTTCTAAATGTGAATTAGGGTCCAACCTTTGCGCCAGCTATTAAGGCTTAAACCCCGGTTAGTACTAAAATGAAAGATTTAAAAGTCACCCCTCTAATCCAGCAATTGCAAGTTACTCCCGCCAAATACAGCATTTGGTAGCTTCTTATCGACTCTGAAGATCATTGCAAGGGTATGATAGAAAAGTTATTAAGCATGGAGGCTACACCTTTCCCTACCTTGGTTGAAGTGTTTTTAGTTATTGGGGGATCTCCTCCCGGTCAAATTGAACCCATTATGTTTTATCTGTTAGACTTCCCAACCGAAGGAAAAAAACATAAAAGGCACTTTTCATTAAGGTGAAATTTTTTTATTGTTCTATGCCATGTGTTATGGTGGATGATGGTTCCGCCCTTAATCACCGCCCTGGCAAGATCCTTCACCACTTAGGGTTGGATGAATCCATGTTGGAGAAGTCCAGTACTATTGTAAGGGTGTATGATGATACAAAGAGAAGTGTCATTACGGTTTGAAGCTGAATTTCCAATGGAGGGAGTGAAGTCTAAAGTCTTATTCACTGTCCTCAACATTCCCGTCACCTACTCATTATTGTTGGGTCAACCTTGGCTCCATGCATTAAGAGTTGTCCCTTCCACAGTCCATCAGAATGTTAAGCTCATACATAATGGCAAGCTATTGACTATTGAAACTGATGAACCATCTGTTATAGAAGATATAGAGGCCAAAGAAAAGGAATCTAGGGTGACTGTAGCTCACCAAGGTACAAAGTTTTTGATTAGGGGGTATACAAAGCTTAAGATGAAAAGATCATGATGAAGCAAGGTTATGTGATAGGTAAGGGGCTCAAAAAGAATCTTCAGGGCATGCTAGTACCCATTCTACCCCTTCCGTGGCTGTTTAGGCTTGGTTTGGGGAGTCACCTAGGTGCTAAGAAGTCCAAACCCCAGTCCTACTTCATGATAGGGGATTAGGTCAAGCAAAAGACATTCACAGTTGATGAAGAACTTGTTAAAGTAAGGGGCAAAAAGGTCCCTAGTTTTGAGATCTTCAACGATGTATATGATTTCAAGAAAGGCTATATGATTGAAACCTCAGCTTCTGTGGAAGTATGTGGGAATGCTGAAGAATACGAAATGAATAGAGCAATTAAATGCATCACCAAGGCATTAGCAGTACTTATGAGGAAGAATTAGATGGGAAGTGAGATGGGAAATCCCATTAGCAAGGCTGCCAAAAACTTAGGAAGAACAGTGCCTGAAGAAACACATGCAAACCAACATACAGGAGCTACCAATTCAGCTATCAGTATTACCAAAGTTGATCAATAAGGCCCTCCGCCTGTGGAGGATGATTCAAATGATGTAGTTTTTAATGTTGCAAATATTTTTGATGTAAATAATGCCACTTATAAGGCATATCATGGATAAGTTGTAGCATCAGCACTTTTTAAAGCATGTCATGTATAAATTGATGTATCTCTCATTCACATTTCACTCGAGTATTCCATTCTAATTACACCATGCACTCATAATAACAATATTCTTAAAATATCATGATATTCATTAATGAAGTTGACTTTGAATACATCTCAACGGTATAAATATCCAATGGTTAATACCTATCACCAAATAAAGGAGAGATAATAAAAGTGCTTAGTGAACATGATAACAGTAAGTTTTTGTCTATCTTTCTTCACGAAAGGGAGAAAAGGTACAAAGGTACACATCGTCAAGAAAGAAGCCTAAAAAGACTCATGAGAACATGAATAGTAGGCTGGCTCTGGTTATGAAAAATTGAAAGAACATCTTGGATAACAAAAAGATGCCTGAAATCCTTCAGAAACTTTAAAGGGAAGCTGATCATTAATGCCAATAAGTCAATCAAAAAGATCTTGTTAAAGACAGTGGCTACCCATAGAGACTGGGCTGATAAACTTTCTTTTGCGATTTGGGGGTATTAAACCAACATAAGAACTTCCACTGATCAGACGCCATTCTCCTTGGTATATGGAATGAAAGCTGTGTTACTGGTTGAAATAGAAGTAAGATCTTTAAGAGTAGCACTTGGGCCAAGTTAAAAGAGTCAGATTGGGCAAGAGCTAGGTATGAACAATTGAATGCAATAGATGACACTTGACCATGTATAGGTGTACTAGTAGTGTTTGGCTCAAGCTTAAAATAATAGGGCCAGATACCCGAAACAACCTCTTAAAGCGGTTCATTTGGTTCTCAAACAGCTACGTCAAGTCAACACTGACGCTAGGGGCAAGTTCACGCCTAATTGGGAAGGATCATTCGTTGTTAAGAAAGTCCTTGGCAAAGACAGAATCAAGCTTATGGATATGGATGGAAATGAGTTCGTGAATCCAGTGAATTAAGATAGAATGAAGCGTTATCATGTCTAGGTCAAAAGAATTAAATCATAAAAAAGCAGCTCAAAGAATAAAAAAATAAATAAAGAATAAATCTTCTGACAAGTGGTCCTCTATTGCTTGGGCAAAAATTAGGGTGCAGCCCATGGATCGGTATTTCACAAACCGGTTAGGATAAAATTAGGGCACTCCAATCCAAATAAAGCCCACTAAGCTAAAAACCCGAAAACGACTGCCTAGGTAAAAGTTAGGGCATTAAGAGAAAAATGTCAATTGCTTTCTAGAAAATATGTACAAGACCAGTAGGCAGTAGAAGTTAACCATTGGAAAGAAATTATTATCAATGAACATGTTATTATTTTGCTAAGAATCTTGGTCTTATGAATGCATGCATGTCTTTAGGGTGAATAATCACAGGTGTCTGAACATCAATTTTTCTTTACATGTTATGCATCATTGTTACTCTTTTCACTGTACATGTAATCCAACAAGAGATAAAAGTCCTAAAAGAAATTTGGCATATGTAAAATTCAGAAATAGTCTGATAGATTGAGCCGCTAAGGACAATTCAGGCAAAAGTTAAGACAGTCTGTTGGATCAAAAATCCAAAAGGGCAGTTCAGGCAAAAGTTAAGATGAAACAAAGATAAAAGAAAGAAAAAACCTGTGTGGTCGAAAACTTGAGAGGGCAGTCCTGAAATAAATTAAGGCAAAGGAAAAGAAAGATAAAGCCTATTATATTGAAAACCCAAAAGGGCAGTCCATGCAAAAATTCAAGCAAAAAAAATTAATGAAGAAAAAGCTTGCTAGATTGAGTCATCAAGGATAGTTCTGGAAAAAGTTAAAGCTAAAAAGAAAAGTCCACTGGACTAAGTCATGAAGGTTAGTTTAGGCAAAAATTAGGACAAAAAGAAAGAAAAATAAATGTTCGATAGGTCATCTCACATCGAATGGCCTATGCAAAAGTTAGAACATCACCTAATCCTCTTTATACGAAATCACTGGTTGGAAGTAATACGGCAAAGTAGCTATACTCAATGATCTTAGTTCAGAAAAAGAAAAATCAAAATGCATAAAAGTTAAATGTCAAAAGTACCAATCCAAGTTTTCATTCAAAACAAGCTACGCAAGGTCCAAAAGTATTAACAGTTCAGAAAGTAATAAAAGCACATTATAATCTAAGCCGCTGGGGGATCCTATCCTTGATGATCCTTTGGAGTCTGAACTTGTATATCTGCCAGCAAATAATCCACATCTATCATCGTATGATCCTCTACTTCACCAATACCGGTAGCTGGCTGGGTAGAGGCCCTAGTCTCTGAAGTCCCTACAATAGCCCTAGTAGTATCAGCTCCCTCAACATGTTGATCTCCACCCCTCTAAGTCACTCTATATGCAGAAAGATCATCCTCGATCTCAAAATCAAATGGATCTAACATCTGTTTGTCCTTAGTCATCCTCGCCAGCTGACCCCTCAGCATCTCTGTCTCGACCCTCGCCCAAGCAATCTTAGCCCTAGCCTGGTCAGCCTCAGTAGTGGCTTCTCGCAGCTATTCCTCCAAGAATCTGGCTCTCTCAAGTGAAGCATCCAACGCCCGAGCAGACTTACTACGCTCCATGGCCAGCAGAGTCTGCAATAGAATCATAAGATCAGTACACATATATAAATGTCATGGCACGCATCATGCATAGTTTGTTAAATTTTGTAGGTAAAAGAAACTTATCAAGGCTAGCGTATCCTTGGCCAATAGTAGATCCCGCACGAAGAAGTAGCCCCTGGCAATCCTCTTAGGCTTAGATATGGTCACCTGAAAAAGGAAGTCATATCAAGAGAGTACATTCTAAGCACTTACTATAATGGCCAAAGTTAAAAGCAAGGGACTCCTTACATGGGTGGAGCTAGAATGGGTAAAACCGTTGCGCTGGACTGATACCTTGAGCTCCTTGATAGCTCGATGCCCCAAATGATTGAGGACCTGAAAGAAGGTATCTAGCTCTTTTTAGGGAACTCCCTTTCTTATAGACCTAGAAGCACGAGGCCGCTTCATCGGCGGCTCAGTACGAGGCCTCTTTCGTGTGGAAATAGGAGGCTGTAATAATAAAAGATTGCACTTAGGATCAGAATCAATATCACGAAACAACAAGGTATTCACAAAGGCTAAGTTAGAAGCATACTAGAGAAGAATGGGTAGCAGACCTAGTCAAACTCTCTGTCCTCCAAACTATGGATAGACCCTTACGGTCGCCCCTCGATCTACCTCATCGTTGTCGTCGTCATCATCATCATCATCTTCCTCATCATTTCTCTAGTAGAACTCGAGAGGGACATCCTTGTGGTGAATACTCTTATAAGGAGGAAGAAGCAAGGAATTGGTAAGCTCTTTGTAGGAACCCTCTACCGATAGCATGCAAGCCCCTTTGCCCAATCGGTACAACCCCTGGTCAGTAACTAGCATTTGATGCGGCCAAAAGATGCTCGCTAGGATTGGGGGAGGGATCAGTCTCTCTACCATAGCATTGGTCCTCCACCCTCTGACCTGCTCACCGAAATACCGCACGAAGGAGAGTGGTGACTCTAGGACAAAGTGGCTAGCATCCATACCAACCCGCATCCGCTTAATAACCCCATGTATATCCAATCTCTCCCATTGGTCTCGAATGACTTGCATAAAATAAACACGCTATGAGTATCACAACCTCGTGAATATAGTTTCTACTAATGGTTTGGTGAAATGTAAAATGCAGGTTAAGTAGGGAAGAAGTCTACCCGATCTGAGTACAGCTGTCAAAGGAACTCCCTATACTATGCTATAGCCAGGCCCAGACCCTGCCAAAGCCCCATCCACCTAGAAATGATGTGCAGTGTCTTAAGCTACATGGGCAAACCCAGCCTAGGGATAAAGCGATGCTCAAAGGCCCAAATCTACAAGACAAAATAAGGATTATTTGCAACACAGTCCGAACAAAAGGCTAACAAAAGATCAGTCTAGGGTTTACTAGTAAAATCAGGTGGCAGATCTTGAGCTCGAATTGCTCACCCCAAACTCTGACGTCCAATCCATAATATAACTGCACCAGAATGTCCCAGCACCAATTCTTGCCTGACACAGTTGCAAGATCCTCTACAGCAGAAAGCAAACCATAATTGAGGTTGTTCGAATAAACTGGAAAGAAGATGATGGTAAGGAATGTCAACTGGAAAGATCGAGCGTACTAATCTCTCCTATCCGCACCAATGGAACTCGGCTACCCGATCCAATAAGTATGCAGGTCCCCATACATGAGCATGCTCATCCCTCCCAGACAGAGCACAAGTAATCTCACAATGTAGGCCTTCACCACAGGCCAAGAATGCCACCTATCGCCATAGACATCGAAATGGACGATGTCCCCTCTCCAATCTAGCCCCGATAGAGCACACATGTCTGAGGGAGTAACAGTGACCTCCCCGATATTGGTCTAGCTTAAGGTTTTAGCAAGTAAAAGAGGTGCAGTGAAAATTAAAAATTTAATCTAGTTCCCTAGAACTCCTAAGAATGGCATGATTGATAAGAGAACTAGTCTTAAATTATTCTAAATCACAAACACTTATTAAAAGGACCTAATAATAATTTAACCACTTGAAGCATGAATCCCGTAGTCAGTAGAAAGACCCTTCAACTATGTGCACAGACTCTTAGTAGAAGCCCTCTATCAATAGTCCATACAAGTACCACTGACTGACGCCTTGTAAAATGGAAGAACCAATAAATAAGCGAAGAATGGCTAGATCCTCCCTACTAATTTGTTCTAAAAGAAATTCGCTTAGTTTTCTATTCGAAGTAAATATGTCTTTCGATGGATTACTTTTAGGAATTAGAACAACTAAGAGAATAAGAGAGCAAGAGAAGGATTATAAAATTCAGGATAAAAAATAATAAAGGAGGAGGCTTCTATTTATAGTAGTTTAGACCTATTCAATGGACAATAAAGTCACTAGCCTCAATCAAACAAAAATAAAATAAAAAGGGCGAACTTGTATTTTAATTAAACCCTGGAAGAGTTGGAAACCAACTTAAATACTGGCAGCTTTCTTAGGGAGAAAGCTCCTAGTTTGACTTGGAGGCTGCTGGCCATTCGGCCAGCAGTCCCTTGCGGGCTTGCACAGGAGTGCAATCCCACAAGGCTTGCGCAGCTGCACATGGACCTGCGCTGGTGCATAGGCCGCGAGCAGTGCAAGCCCATAAGGGTTGCTCGCCTACACTGCCCATTGGGATTGCACAGTGCACAAGCCGGCTACTTCTTGCAGCCCGCTTCTGCGTGCCCCATGGGCCACATGCAATACTGTTCCAAAAAGTGTTGCCATGTGGCCCATGCGTAGGTCGTTTATATACTGTCCTATAGTACATTTTAAGACCCACTTGCATAAATTTATCCAACATCCAATATTGATAAATCTAGCTAAATTTAGTCCAGTGTTCACTTTATTTTATCCTCCTTATTATTTATCACGCTCAATTATCCAACCAATGAATATTGGTCTAACAAATATGTTATAGTCTAACCATACTTCCTTGCTCTTCTAGATTTGACCTAATCTAATGATTATTTACATAGCTAGGTCGTAACTCAAAGTGTGTGACCTTATAAGATCCCTTAATATCAAGCCGCCAATAGTTTTACCTACCTCAATCCCTTGTAGGAATTGACTGGCTCAGAGCTTCAGACCATTGTGGACTCCAATTACTTCGATTGGTCATAGTGGCACTCTAGTAAAGGCAAATGACCCCTCGATATTCGAAACATCACGTGTATGTGACTTAATCCGGTTTCTACAATAGTATTGATACAATTTACTCCTTCTATCAACTGTTAAGTACCATCTGGTTTCTATGACTCGGTTTAAGTGTAGGTCCACTAGTAGCTTTAATAGCTACCCTAGTAGTTTAGTCTTCCAACCAAAGTACACTACTGAACCATTTAATGTGTTGATGAGGATCTCATCCTACTAACTCATACTCTGATCAGAGGTTTATGAGTGTGTCACTTTTAACAAGTGGCCAACGTACATCTCCCTCATATTGCTATAGTGGAGTGATAGATTTCGTCTTGAATAATCAGCTTACAAACGGACATACATCAAATATACCCATAACTATCTGTGGCATCCAATCTATAGAATGTAAAGGTATAATCCAAAGTATAGCAACATCTAAACAAGGTAAGTGGTATCTCAGGTCTAAGGATATTTGTATTACTATTGCATTGAGATGATTAAAACACCAACACATAATATAGATTACCAAGTGTTGTCTCATAGCGGTCTCCAATGTATTTCCCTGAATAAATTCATGTGTTAACCTAAGGTACCACCCTCTAGTACTTAAGATATGCTACTCTGAATCATATTCAAGAGGTATGATGATAGATGCTAGTCTATCCGTATTCATCAATGTCCAGTCTTGATGATACTCGACTAGGGATATTCAGACAAATAATAATTGAACATGAACCAGTTCTCACCAACTTAGTCTCACTATGCCCTTGTAATACGTGCTATAATCATGTCATGGACTTTTGCAAACACATCAATGGATATATTCTAAGCAGCCATAATATATATTCATAGTCATTAATATCACAAAAGAATGGCTTTATTAATATAAATTCGTTCATACAAATAAAACAAACTAAGACATATCACCCTAATTGCCTCTACGGCATACATCATGTCTGACAATCTCCCACTTGCACTAGAGCCAATTAGCTAGGTACCGTAAGCCATAGCTATTAACATGTTGGTCATGCTTAATATGTGTGAAAGGCTTGGTCAGACCATCCGCCAAGTTCTGATCTTTGGGTGCATATTTCATTTGTATATCCTTACCTCTTATCATATCTTGAACTATGTGATATTTTCTATGTACATGTACATTTTTCTGACAAGACTGTGGTTCTTTTTCCTGAACAATAGCCCTAGTGTTATAATAATATATTACTATTGGATCCTCACTGTTAGACACCACGCCAAGATCACCAATAAATCTCTTTATCTAGACAGCTTTTTTTACTGCTTCTGAAGTAGCAATGTACTCAGATTCAGTTGTTGAATCAGCAGTCATATCCTGTTTGGAACTCTTCCAAACAACTGCCCCTGTATTAAACATAGACTAGTAACATGATTGTGACTTGTAATCATCTCTGTCAGATTGAAAACTTGCATCAGTGAATCCCTTTACTGTGAGATCACCTCCTCCAAATACTAAGAACATTTCCTTAGTCCTTCTCAAGTACTTAAGGATATTCTTAATGGCCTTTCAGTGCTTCTCACCTGGATCAGATTGAAATATGCTTTGTGATGCTCAACACGTACAAGATATCAGGCCATGTATATACCATAGCATACATGATAGATCATATTACGGATGCATAGGGTATTTCATTCATGCACAATCTCTCCTCTTGTGTCCCCAGACACTCAGATTTAGAAAGGTTAATTCCATGAGACATTGGAAGATAACCTCTTCTTGATTGCTCAAGGTTGAACCTAGTCAATACCTTATCTATGTATGTATCTTGTGAAAGACCTAGTAGCCGCTTGGATCTATCTCTATAGATCTTTATACCTATTGTAAATTCTGCTTCTCTAAGGTCCTTCATGGAGAACTTTCTTGACAACCATGACTTAACCATTTTTTTTGAGAAACCACGACTTAACCATTAGAAGAAGAGAAATGTCAGTTCCTATTAGCAGTAAGTCGTCAATATATTGCACAAGGAAAATGACTGCACTCCCACTAACTTTCTTGCATACATAAGGCTCATAAGTGTGTGATATAAAATCTAACTCTTTGATCATAACATCAAACCTTATATTCGAACTCCTGGATGCTTGCTTAAGTCCATAAATGGATCTTTACAACTTGCATACCATCGAGCCATTCTGAGATGTAAAATTCTCAGGTTGTATCATATACACATCTTGGTCCATGTTTCTATTTAGGAAAATGGTTTTCACATCCATCTGCCAGATCTCATAATCATAATGAGCAGCAATGGGCAAGAGTATCCTTATGAACTTAAGCAATGCTACTAGTGAAAAGGTTTCGTCATAGTCAATTCCTTCTCTTTGACTATATCCCTTTGCCACGAACCTTGCCTTATAGGTAATTACATTACCAACCATGTCAGCTTTCTTCTTGAAAACCCATTTGCAACCTATGGGTCTAACCTCATTAGGTGCATCGACAAATTCCCACACTTCATTTTCATACATGGAATCCATTTATAATTTCATGGCTTTTAACCATTTATCAGAGTCCGAGCACTCCATTGCTTCCTTGTAGGTCTTAGGTTCGTCATCCTCCATTAGAAAGATTTGTTTATCATCCATGATGAAAAATCCATAACTTTCAGGAGCGTTAGGAACACTACCAGATCTACACAATTGTTGTTATGTAACAGGTTGTTTCTCGATCACACTTTGATGTGTATTAGGCATATAGGAATTATTAGTTGATCATCTTGTTTGCCAACTTAAACCTCAAATTCATGGTCTCTCCTACTAGCTTTGGCAAGCATGTCTTCATTCTCAAGGAACTGGGCGGTCCTAGAAATAAACACCTTTTTTTCCTTACGATCAAAAAAGGTATATCCCACTGTCTCTTTCGGATAACCTATGAATAAGCATTTGTCAGCCCTAGCTCCTACCTTGTTTGACATTGTCCTTTTAACATAGGCAGGACATCCCCAAACCTTCAGGTGAGAAAGAGAGGGTTTCTTACCATCCCACCTTTCGTATGGTGTTGTATCAACTGATTCTGAGGGCACATGGTTTGGTATATAAATTGCGCTCTCAAGTGCGTATCCCCAAAAGGATTTGTTGAGACTTGCTTGGCTCATCATGGACTGAATCATATCTAACAAAGTTCTATTCCTTCTTTCAGACACACCATTGTGCTAAGGAGTATAAGGAGGGGTCCACTTGGGTTAATATTCTATTATCCCTTGAATAATCTTGAAACTCTTGGCTTAAATATTTTCCACCGCTATCTAACCATAAGGCATTAATATTCTTTCCAAGTTGTTTTCCAACTTCATTTTTATAGTCTTTGAACTTTTCAAAACTATCTGATTTGTGCATCATAAGGTACAAATATCCATATCGTGAGTAATCATCATTAAAAGATATGAAGTAGACGAATCCTCCATATGTAGATACATTTATTGGACCACATACATTTGTGTGTATTATTTCCAATGTACATGTGGCACATTCCCTTTATCTTTAAAGGGTTTCTTAGTAATTTTGCCTAATAAATAAGGTTCGCATGCCCTATAAGACTCCCAGTCTATCAGGCCTAAGTCACCTCCTTTATGTAACTTAGTTAAGCAAGCTTCATTTATATGGCCTAAAGGACAATGCCATTAGTAGAATTATTTATCTTTATCTAATTTAAAACTCTTAGCATCATTCATGTAAAAAATTTCAGCTTTAGTATTTAAAACACATATGCCATCAATCAAACCCCATTGCCATAAAGAACACTATCTCTACGAATTTGACAATCTTTATTATTAAATAAAACTTCAAATCCTTCTGTTGCTAAACATGCAACATAAATAATATTCTGAGTTACAACCGGAATATAATAGCATTTATTTAATTCTAAAACTAGGCCACTTTGCAATTTGAGACTATATGTTCCTACAGCTGATGCAATAACCCGTGCTCCATTTCTAACTCGTAGGTCCAACTCTCCCTTAGCTAGCCTTCTATGGTTCTGCAACCCCTACACAGAAGTACAGATATTAGTACCACATCTAGTATCTAATACCCATTTAGACTCATAAGGAACTATAGTGAAATTTTCAATCATAAACATACCTGAAGTAGTTCCATTCTCAGGGCTCTTCTTTATATGCTCAGAGACTGCAGCCATACAGTCATTCTTCAAATGGTCGGTCCCACCGAATTGAAATTAAAAATAGACATTCTCAGCAATTATTTTATCTTTTCTGATTTTTCTTTTGAAACTTTTGTTGTTGACTTTTAAATTCCTTTCATCCTTTCTTTAGGTCTTTCAAAATTCTCGGTTAGATGCTCTCTTTCAAAATTTCTAAGTTTACTTATAAACCCTGAAGTTTTAAGAGATTTTCTAGGCATTCGATGGTAACCCACTGCATTATGAATGACCATCAAATGTCTAGAAAATCTCTTAAAACTTTAGAGTTTATAAGTAAACTTAGAAATTTTGAAAGAGAGCATCTAGCTGAGAATTTTGAAAGACCTAAAGAAAGGATGAAAGGAATTTAAAAGTCAATAAGAAAAGTTTCAAAAGAAAAATCAGAAAAGATAAAACAATTGCTGAGAATGTCTATTTTCAATTTTAATGTGGTGGGACCTACCATTTGAAGAATGAGTGTATGGCTGCAGTCTGTGAGCATATGAAGAAGAGTCCTGAGAATGGAACTACTTCAGGTATGTTCATGATTGAAAATTTTACTATAGTCCCTCATGAGTCTACATGGGTATTGGATACTAGATGTGGTACTCATATTTGTACTTCAGTGGAGGGGTTGCGGAATCCTAGAAGGCTGGCTGAAGGAGAGTTGGACCTACGAGTTGGAAATGGAGCATGGGTTGCTGCATCAGTTGTAGGAACATATAGTCTTAGGTTGCCAAGTGGCCTAGTTTTAGAAATAAATAAATGCTATTATATTGTGGTTGTTACTAAGAATTTTGCTTCTGTTGCGTGTTTAGCAGCAGAAGGATTTGAAGTTTTATTTAATGATAAAGATTGTCAAATTCGTAAAAATAGTGTTCTTTATGGCAATGGAATCTGAATTGATGGCATATATGTTTTAAATACTAAAGCTAAATTTTTTAATATGAATAATGGTAAGAGATTGAAATTAGATAAAGAAAAATCATCCTACTTATGGCATTTTTGTTTAGGCCATATAAATAAAACACACTTAACTAAGTTACATAAAGGTGATGACTTGGGCCCAATAGACTGGGAGTCTTATGGGGCATGCGAACCTTGTTAATAAGGAAAAATGGCAAAGAAACCCTTTAAAGGTAGAGGAAAAGTACATTGGAAATAATACACACAGATGTATGTGGTCCAATAAATGTGCAACCACAAGGAGGATTTCGTCTACTTCATATCTTTTATCGATAATTACTAAAGATATGGGTATTTGTACCTTATAATGCACAAATCAGATAGTTTTGAAAGATTCAGTGACTATAAGAATGAGGTTGAGAAATAGCATGGAAAGAATGTTTAGGCACTAAGGTTAGACCGAGGTGGAGAATATTTAAGCCAAGAGTTTCAAGATTATCTAAGGAATAGTGGAATATTACCCCATTGGACCCCTCCTTACACTCCTCGGCACAATGGTGTGTCTGAGAGGAGGAATAGAGCCTTGTTAGACAAGGTTCTATCCATGATGAGCCAAGCAAGTCTCAACAAATCCTTTTAGGGATCCGTACTTGAAAGCGTAGTTTATATACTAAACCGTGTGCCCTCAAAATTAGTTAATACAACACCATACAAAAGGTGGTATGGTAATAAACCCTTTCTTACTCACCTAAGAGTTTGGGGATGTCCTACCTATGTTAAAAGGACAATGTCAAATAAGGTAGGAGCTAGGGCTGACAAATGCTTGTTCATAGGTTATCCTAAAGAGACAGTAGGATATACCTTTTATGATCCTAATGAATAAAAGGTGTTAGTTTCTAGGACCACTCTGTTCCTTGAGAAGGAACACTTGCTTGCAAAAGCTAGTGGGAGCGACCTTAAACTCAAGGTTTAAGTAGGCAAACAAGATGATCAACTGATAATTCCTATGCGTGATACACAACAGAGTGTGATCGACCAAAAACCTGTTACACAACAACCATTGAGTAGATCTGGTAGGCTTCCTAATGCTCCTGAAAGATATGGACTTTTCATTATAGATGATAAACAAATCTTTCTAATGGAGGATGATGAACCTAAGACCTATAAGGAAGCAATGGAGTGCTCAGACTCTTATAAATGGTAATCGATACACCTAATGAGGTTAGACCCATAGGTTGCAAATGGGTTTTCAAGAACAAAATTGGCATGGATGGTAATGTAACTACCTATAAGGCAAGGTTTATTGCAAAGGGTTATAGTTAAAGAGAAGGTATTGACTATGACAAAACCTTTTCACCGGTAGCCATGCTTAAATCCATAAGGATACTCTTGGTAATTATTGCTCATTATGATTATACGATCTGGAAGATGGATGTGAAAACCACTTTCCTAAATGGAAACTTGGATCAGGATGTATACATGATACAACTTGAGGGTTTTACATCTCAGAAAGGCTCAAAGTTATGCAAGCTACAAAGATCCATTTATGGACTTAAGCAGGCATCCAGGAGTTGGAATATAAGGTTTAATGATACAATCAAAGAGTTAGATTTTATATCAAACCCTTATGAGCCTTGTGTGTACAAGAAAGTAAGTGGAAGTGTAGTCATTTTTCTTGTGCTATATGCTGATGACATACTGCTAATAGGAAATGACATCTTTCTTCTTCAAATGGTTAAGTCGTGGCTGTCAATAAAGTTCCTCATGAAAGACCTTGGAGAAGCAACATTTATAGTAGGTATAGAGATCTATAGAGATAGATCCAAGAGGCTACTAAGTCTTTCACAAGATACATACATAGACAAGGTATTGACTAGGTTCAACCTTGAGCAATCAAGAAAGGGTTGTCTTCCAATGTCTCATGGAATTAACCTTTCTAAATCTGAGTGTCCGGGGACACAAGAGGAGAGATTGTGCATGAATAGAATACCCTATACATCCGCAATAGGATCTATCATGTATATGCTATGGTATGTAAATGGCTAGATTCTCATACGCTTGGAGCATCATGAGCATATTTCAATTTGATCCTAGTGAGAAGCACTGGAAGGCTGTTAAGAATATCCTTAAGTACTTCAGAAAGAGTAAGGAAATGTTCTTGGTATATGGAGGAGGGGATCTCACAACAAAGGGATTCACTGATGCGATTTTTCAATCTGATGAAGATGACTGCAAGTCACCAATAAGGTTATCTATTTATGTTAAATGGAGGGGCAGTTGTTTGGAAAAGTTCTAACTAGGTGCTTTAGAAGCAGCAAAACAAGCTGTCTGGATAAAGAGATTTATTGGTGATATCGGCATGATGATTAACAGTGAGGATCTAATAGTATTATATTGTGAAAACATTGGGGCTATTTCTCAAGCAAAAGAACCACGACCTCTTCAGAGAAGCAGACATTTACATAGAAAATATCATATAGTACAAGATATTACAAGGGATAAGGATATAAAGATTGAATGTGTACCAACAGATCAGAACCTAGAGGATGGTCTGACCAAGCCTTTGACACAAATTAAGCATGACCAGCATGTTATTAGTTATGGCTTATAGCATGTAGCTAATTGGCTCTAGTGCAAGCGGGAGATTGTTAGATATGATGTATGCCCTAGAGGCAATTAGGGCTATATATCATAGTTAGTTTTATTTGTACGAACCAAGTTATACTAATAAAGGCATTCTTTTGTTATATCAATGACTGTGAAAATATATTATGACTGGTTTAGAATATATTCATTGATGTGTTTTGAGAAGTCCATGACATAATTATAGCACATATTACAAGGGCATAGTGGGACTATATTGCTGAGAACTAGTTCATGTGCAATTATGATTTGTCTAAATATCCCTAGTCAAAGTACCATCAAGACTGGACATTGATGATACGGATAGACTAGCATGTGTCGTCATACTTATTGAATTTGATTCAGCGTAGCATATCTCTAGTGCTAGAGGATGGTACCTTGGGTTAACACATGAATGTATTCAGAGAGATACATTGGAGACCGCTACAAGACAACACTCGATAATCTATATTATGTGTTGGTGTTTAATCATCTCATTACAATAGTAGTACAAATATCCTTAGACCAGATATACTAGTTACCTTATTTAGATGTTACTACACTTTGGGTCATACCTAAGCATTCTATAGACTAGGTTATACGGATGATTACTGGTATAGTTGAAGTCCGTATGTTGGTAAGCTGAGTAGTCAAGATGGAATTTATCAATCTGTTATAGCAATATAAGGGAGATGTACCTTGGCCACTTGTCAGAAGTGACACACTCGCAAACCACTGATCAGAGTATGAGTTGATAGGATGAGATCCTAATCAACACATTAAAATGGTTTAGTAGTGTACTTTGGTAGCAAGAGTAAATACTCAGGTAGCTATTATAGCTACTAGTGGACTAACACTTAAACCGAGTCCTATAAACCAGATGGTACTCAACAATTGATATAAGGAGTGAATTGTATTGATATTATTGTAGAACCGGGATTAAGTCATAATGCATGTGAAGTTTTGAATATTGAGGGGTCATATGCCCTTTGTTTGAGAGCCACTGCGATCGATCAAAGTATTTGGAGTCCACAACGTCTGGAGCTCCGAGCCAGTCAATTCCTAAAAAGGAATTGAGCTAGGTTAAACTTTTGATGGCTCGATATGACGGGATCCTATAAGGTCACACACTTTGATTTACGACCGAGCTATGTAAAGAACCGTTAGACTAGGTCTAATCTAGAAGAGTAAGGAAATATGGTTAGACCATAGTATATAGTTAGTCCATAACATTGGTTAGAACAATATTCATTGGTTGGACCAATGAACCTATTAAATAATAAGGAGGATAAAATAAATGACACTACAAGAAATTTGACATTTTGCGACGCATTAAAATTGTCATGAAAACATGTTTTTTCGTCACCATAGATAATGGGTGACGAAAAATCATTGTTGCTGGCTTCGTCACAGCATATCCGTCTTATTTTGTCTTTGTGACAATTTTCAAGTTTGTCATCAAATTTTGAATCTTATATGATGAAATATTACATGTGTCATTGTAATTTTTTGTTTCCATGATGCTTAATTCATCGTTTTATTACTTTTTTGTTGTCACTTTATTGTGCACTTCGTCACTAAAAATGAGTATTTACATGACAAGACATGTATTTTGTCATTTAAAATTTCTATTATGGTGAAGAATTCCAAGTGGATACTAAACATATAAAATTTCAATGACTCTTCAATAGTCATAAATAATACACAAGTTTGTCACTATAACATGTAAGTTGTCACCATAAAGTAATAATTAATAACAAAATGAATTTGTCACTATATAAATATTTGTTGTGATGTTTTTGTACATCATTATATGTATAATACTGTCATGGCAGGTAGATAATTCTTACTCTTTTTTACGTCATAGAAAAATAATTTTAATGACAAAATATATATTTTATCATTAAATAACAAAATGTTGTGTCATCTAAAACATTATATATGACAAATTTGAACAAAATTTTGTGACTAAATGATATTTGACAATAATAATTATAAACTTTGGCAACAAAATATGAAATTTAATTTTTTTCTTATAAAACTCAAAGGAATATAATTGTCATAAATTAAATATATTACACAATTCTGAATTCCTAATCAACTAACTCTTCTCAATTGACAAGTGAAGAGAATGTAGGACTTGGAGAACTAACTTTTTCCACTTCTCCTATTCTAAAAGCGTACGCCGCCAGCAGCCACTTGTTCCTACAATCTAAAACAACTTTGTTAGTTTATTATATGACATATATTACAATACATAACATAATGTCTAAAAAGGCTAGTCAAACATTAATTGGATACTACAGACATGCTTGCAACCTTGCCATTATAATACCAGAACAATCTTGTTCATGGTCTTTGCCTTCACAAAATCACTAAAAACTAGTTAGACATTATTGTCCTTGCAACTAATGCCATATGTTGTTGCTCGAGCATTTAGTTGAACTATTTTGCACTATGGAAATTCAAAATATATAAACAATGGATAAAAGTTAATTACGAACGAAATAACTCCAACATCATTTGGTTATTTAAGAACCATAATCTCAAACACATCAGAATCAAGTTCACATAGATTATCAATGAGCCAATTCTCATTTTCATCAATTATTTTATAATCACCTAGATCAAATGGCCTATTTGATGATTGAAATCTTAATATAAAAAGTAATAACAATATTATTTACATGCAAAGGATACAATTCAAAGAAAATTAACTTCATGAGTTACAATACATAATAACTTACCTAGTTCAGCCTCAAACTATAGTGAACATTAACCTAGTCAGCCAATCTCTATAAATTTCATTAGTCCCGGAAATGGTACATTGAAAGCAAGCAGTTCATCACAACATAAAGCAAAACAAAACCAAATAAAGGTAAATTACTTATAAATCTAGAATAATTTGATGTCCTCTCAATTAACATAGATTTTAAACAGCAAAGCCGTAACCCAACAATGAAACAAATTAAACAACTATATAGCTATACAATAAGAAAAATTGAAAATCCAATTAAAGAAACATAAAAGAATAATTGAAAAAAGAACCAAAGTATAAAATGATAAAACACATACACATAACACATACTTAGATAGAATAGCCTTCTCACCCACCTGAATCTAACAACAGCAACGAAAGTGAAAGAAAGCTTTTATTATCGAACAAAGGTTTGAATCTGACCAAAGCTCATGGAGGCCAAGAGATGTGATGTACACATAGTTTCAGTCCATGAGTCTAGGGTTTATAACGAGGGAAAGGGTGGGTGATTTGAGATATAAGAGAGGAAGAGAGGAGCGGCGTGAGTTATGGAGAACGTGATTTCTCAAGCTTCTGTATTTATTTATTTATAGAATTAACTTTAGTCAATTACATACGAGTATTTCACTATAGTAAATTAATTTGTAGATTAATTTAATTAATATACAGATGAATACGAAATCCATTTTATGAGATTCAGAAAAAGACATATTATCATGTAACTTGAAAATTTTCAAATTATAATCACAAAATTTTAAAGATGCATACTTACCTAAAGTAAATAAATAAACTAATGAAAACATTATTTTATTATTATATATAAGTGTAAGCACTTGTAATTCTCGTTAAATATATTAGAAATTAGAATGAATACTACAATATATACAAGATTATCTTCCTATATGAGAAAACCTAAATGGGAAGAACTTTATGCAACATAAGAAATAATAGAAAATAGGAAGATTACACAATGTAGGAGTATTTACTCTAATAATAAGCAAATTGGAGTATGTTAAATTAAAATTACTAAATATAGGGAAAAATAAAATGCATTATTTTATTATAATATATATGAGCTAATTGGAGTAATTTATTAAAACTATACCTATAAAAATAGGTTATATAGTTTGACAAATCTGGGAACAAGTAATCATTATTATATGTGATCTAAATCTATTAGTGTATTGCGTACATGAATAGGTAAACATATGTCTCAGCATGCTGGTTAGGGCTTAACAAGGTCAACTACAAAAACAACCTTGACGTGACAAAGTCATAATCGTCACTAAATCTAAATATTGTCACTATAGATAAAAAAATATAGGACAAAATCATAATCGTCGTGTTTTTTTATCAAATGTCACATAAAATCATCATAAAAATATTATGTGCAGTGACAATTTAAAATCATCGCTAATGATTATAATTGTGGCAATTGTTATATATCGTCACAATAATACATTTAAATATATGACAATAACTTAGTTATGTCACTATATACTATATTATATGACAAAATACAATTTGTCATATAAGTGTTTATAAAATAATGACGAATATGAAATGTCATAAATAAATTATTTTATTATGACAATGAAGTCGTCACTAATTAACTTTACTTTGTCATGAAAAAATTTTCTCTCCAATTACGTAATTTTGCCTCTAAATTTATAAATGACGATATTTCCTGTTTCGTCACAAATTATATAATTAGTGACAAATTTTTGTAGTTCTAGTGACACGCATAAAATTTGTCATAAAAAATAAAATAAAATGACGAATATTAAGTTTTGTCTCGATAAAGCTACTAATAATGACAAAATCATGTGTGTAGTGAAAAAAACGTCATGAAATACAAAATTTCTTGTAGTGTGAAAGGAAAATTGGAACTGGAACTTAGCGAGATTTATTAATATTAGATGTAGAATAAATCTGGGCGAGTGGGCCTATAAATGTACTGTGGGACAGTACAAATATACATCCTACGCATATGCCACACGACAACACCATTTAGAATGGTGCAATGCGTAGCCATAGGGCACACGTGTGCTACGCAAGCCCAAAGGGCTGCGCAGGCGAGCAGCCCTTATGGTCCTGAATAACATTTAGCGCAGTCCATTATGGGCTGCGCTACATAGGGGCCTACACATGGTGTGCAGTCTTGCACTCATGGCACAAGCCCAAGCTCACGGTCCTGTACAAGCCCACAAGGGACTGCAAGACGAATGGCCAGCAGTCTCCCAGTCCAACTTGGAGCTTACTCCCTAAGTAAGCTCTCAGTGTTCGAGTTGTTTACCAACTCTGCCAGGGTTGATTAAATAACATATTTTCCCTTCTTACTTTATTTATGATTGGTTAAGGGTAGGGACTTTATTGTCCTTTAAATAATTCCTAACCACTATAAACAGAGGCCTCCTCCTTCACTATTTTTCATCCTTAATTTCATACTCCTTCTCTTGCTCTCTTATTCTCTTAGTTGTTCTAGTTCCTAATAGTAATCTATTGAAAGATGTATTTACTTAGAATAGAAAACTAACGAAATTTCTTCTAGAATAAATTAGTAGGGGAGATCTAGCTATCTTCCACTTATTTATCAGTAATCCCTTTCTAGAAGGTTTTGGTCGGTCGTGCTCATGTGGACTATTTATAGAGGGCTTCTACTTTGGAGTTTGTACATGTAGCTGAGGGGTCTTTCTACCGACTATGAGATTCATGCTTCCACTGGTAAGTGGTTAAATTATTATTAGGTCCTTTTAGTAAGTGTTTATGACCTAGAATAATTTAAGACTAGCATTATTATCAATCACGCCATGCTTAGGAGATCTTGGACACTAGATTAAATTTTGAACTTCCGTTGCACCTATTTTACTTGCTAAAACCCTTAATCTACACCAATAAGGGCCATAGAAGAACCATACCCTGGTCAACTAGAGCCTGTTAAAATAAAAGCTGAACTAGTTCCTCTTTCAAAATCTTTAATGATGTGTTCGACTTCAGTAAATGCTGCTTGATTGGTGAGACTCCCGAGTCTCTGACAGCCGATGTAAAAGAGCTTGGGGAAAGTTAGGCTAGTCTAGCCTATGAGGACACTAATAAGAAAGAGGAGGATGATTTTCTTGTTTCCATTTCTGATGTTTTTTATGTAAACAATAAAGCCTATGAGGATAATTTATCAATGAAGAATAATCAGTTTTCTTACTTGTTTGATGTCTCGCCTAACAACAATGTCCATTTATTTGAGCATTCATATAATGTGTTTAGCATACATGATACTTCTATGCATGAACATAACTTGGGTATAAATGATAATCCTAAATTTGTATATATTGAAAATGATATGTCTCCCATAGAGAAATATGAAATAACAAAAGTCTTAAAAAATCACGTGGTAACATTTGCTTGGTCCTATGAAGACATGCCTAGAGTCGATCATGAAATAGCTGAACATAGGATTCCAATCGATCCTAAGATCAAACCAGTTAAGAAGAAGCTCGATCGCTTGAGACCTGAATGGGCCAAAAAGGTTAAAGATGACATATCCAAATAGATTGAAGCCAAATTCTCAGAAGTGGTTAACTATCCAACTTGGGTGGCAAATATTGTTCTGGTAGCCAAGAAAGATGGAAGAGTTTGGGTTTGTGTCGATTACCGTGATCTCAACAAAGCCATTCCTAAAGATGACTTCCCATTGCCACACATAGAGTTTTGGTTAATAGTACAACTACAGCTGCCATGTATCTTTTTATGGATGGGTATTTAGGTTACAATCATATTCTTATGGACATTTATGACAAAGTCAAGATAGCCTTCATCACTAAATTGGGAGTTTACTATTTCTGAGTCATGCCATTTGGGTTGAAAAGTGCGAGGGCAACATGCCAGAGAGCCGCTAATACCTTATTGTATGACAGGATCCATAAAGAAGTTAAAATCTATGTTGACAACATGTTAGTAAATCTGTCAACCGAGAAGAGCATCCGGCTGTCTTGGATAGATTCCTCCCTAGAATCGAGAAGTATAATCTCCGACAGAATCCAAAGAAGTGTGTGATCAAAGTTACATCTAGGAAATCGTTGGCGCACATTGTCAGTCAGCGAGGTATTGAAATGCATCCCGACAAAATCAAGGTTATCCGTGAAATGCCTACACCAAAAATAGAGAAAGAAGTTTGGTTGTTTTTGGGTTCTTTATAATATGTTAGTAGGTTCATATCTCAACCTACTACATTTTGTGAGTCCATATTCAAATTGTTAAGAAAGAAATAGCTAGTGGTGTGGAATGATCAATGTCAGATGGCCTTCAATAGAGTCAAAGCTTACCTTCTGAATCCATCAGTCCTTCAACCTCTAATACAAGGGAAACGTTTGACCATATATTTATTGCGGAAACGTTAGTAGTGCAATGCTAGTCCAAGAACATGAGGATAAGAGAGAGCATGTAATCTATTACCTCAGCAAGAAGTTGTTAGAGTATGAAAGTTGCTATACTATAGTAGAAAAACTTGTGCTACTATGGTGTGGCTAACCAAAAGGCTGAGGCACTACTTTCAGTCTTATCAGATCCAGGGTATCGCCAACATTGACCCCAGGAAGTATTTGTGTGAATCTCCTACTTTAGTCAGAAAGTTGTCAAGGCGGTGGCTATTATTGTCTGAATTCGATATCGAATGTATCATAAAGAAGGTCATCAAAGGACATGCTATGGCAGAGTTCTTAAACAGTCAGCCAGTTAGCTATAGTAGAAGAAGTAAAGCCCTTATGGACCATGTATTTTGATGGTGTAGTACACAAATAAGGAGCTGGGCTTGGTGTTATCATCGTCACTCCCTATAATGAGATAATCCCATTATCCAAATGACTAGAATTCTCAATCACCAATAACGGAGTAGAATAAGAAGCATGTCTTTTTGGGTTAGAAGCGCTCCTCTCAGTTGGGGTAACCGATGTATCAGTAGTGGATGATTCAACTCTAGTAATCTGCCAAGTCATAAGAGATTGGGAAATCAAAGAAGAGTCACTTTATCCTTATCTCAAAGCAATTTGGGACCCGATAGCAAAGTTTAAATAGTGTTTATATTAGCATGTACTAAGGGAGGGTAATCACATGGCATATTCATTAACAACATTAGCTTCCATGTGGGAAAATCCTCAGGAAAGGCTGATGAGATCATTGGTCATGTAATCCTCCAAGACACCTTTCTTTTACTAATCAGTAATGACATTGGGACGAATAGGAGGAGATCTGTGGTATTCCGACATAGTCTAGTTCTTGATAGATGGTCATTACCCTGATGACGCGTCTCAGTAGGATTGCATGACATTAAGGAAATTGCCAGTCTAATTTAGTATGGTTGACGGTGTTCAGTTCAAAATAGCTAGTAATGGGTCACTTCTTAAGTGTTTAACCAGTAAAGAAGCCACTCACATCATGAGGATCATGCATTTAGGTGATTGTAGGGCACACATGAACGGAGTGGCCTTAGCAAAGAAAATACAGTGTCTACTATGATGACTAATTGCATATCTGAAGTTAAGAAATGTTACGAATGTCAAATTCATGGAGAAATCTCGCACCTATGCCTACTAAACTCCAAAATTTGGCTACTCCTTGGCCATTCCCAATGTAGGGGATAGATATAATTAGCGAGATTTTAGTCACCGATATATAGTAGTGGTAATCCATTACTTCTCAAAGTGGGTTGAGGTCGAATCCTACACTAGTGTTACCGGTAAGAAGATGCCCAAGTTCAATGAGCGCCAAATTTTTGCTGGATATGAGATTCCTCACCATATTGTTTTCGATAATAGGGTTCAGAGTTCCAAGTAAAAATGATAGATTTGATTGAGAAATATGGAATCGAGAATCATGGTTCATCTCCTTATCGACCACATGCCAATGGTGTGGTTGAAGCAGCCAATAAGGCAATCAAGAAAATCCTGTCCAAAAAGGTTGTCACATACCGCGATTAGGCTAACAAACTTCCTTTCGTAGTATGGGGACATAAAACAAGTGTGCGCACTCCGATGAACCAAACCTTATTCTCTTTGGTATACAGAATTGAAGCTATTCTACCCATTGAAACCATAGTTAAGTCACTCAGGGTTGCCGTAGAACCTCAGTTGATAGAGATAGATTGGGTCCACACCAGATTTGAATAGCTAAATATGATAGATGAGGCACAACTGAAAGCTTTAGATCACTTGTAGATGTACCAGCAGTGTATGGCTAGAGCTTATCACAATCAAGTAACACAGCCGAAAGAACTGCTAAAAATAGGAGACATGGAGGGTGTTTCTTGAAATTTCCTTTTAAGTCAAAAGCTCCTTATAAGGAGAAAAGTAAAAAGTAGCCCATACCTACTTTTTACTTTTCTCCTTATAAGAAACTTTTAAGTTTAAAAAATTGAGAAACACTTCAACTTATAAGTTAAAATCTTCTTATAAGTATCTTTTAAGTAATAAGTAGTAAAACACAAGTTTAGAGAAACACCCCCTTGGTCCTTAAATAATTAAGAAAAGTCAACACCGATACTAGGGGAAAATTTCATCCTAATTGGGAAGGCATGTTTGTCATAAAAAAGATCCTAGGTAAAGGTGCAGTCAAGATCATGGATATGGATGGCAATGAGTTTGTGAATCCTATCAACCAAGAAAAACTCAAGCGCTATCACGTGTAAATAAAAAAATGACAAAATAAAGAATAAGCCAGCCAATTTGAAAACCCGAAAAGGGCATATTAGACAAAAATTAGGGCAGTATGATGAATTGAAAACCCAAAAAGGGTGGGTCATGCAAAAGTCAAGGCTAATAAAGTCCATTGGACCTTCATGAGGAGTTAAAGCAAAAATTAGGACTACACAGTTGAGAGTCGCTATCTATAAAACCGTAACTGGATAGTTAGTAATGAGAAACTTCTTATTTGAAATTATTACCAGCATTTGTAATTAATTTAAGCTCATTAAATAAAAGCGTCATTCCTGCCTATATTCATGTGTGAATGTGAGAATAAATGTATTTTGATGTAGAAGTGATTGATTTGCAAGTTTGCATATGTTTCATATTTCTACTCATGCTTCATCTCTCATTGCATGATTAGACTCAATTAAAAAAAGTTTATAATAAAAAAAAGAAAAGTAATAACATTTCCAAAAAGGAAAAAATATTCGATAGACTAAATTCAGGAACAAAGTCTATGCAAAAGCCGGCAAATTAGTTTACCGGATTGAAAAAGGCGATCCAGGCAAAACTTTGGACATATGCGGTTTGATAGGTCGAGGACACAATATAAACTCCATATGCAAAAATTAGAATAGAAAATGGAAACATTATATCAAAAGTCTAACATGATCACATCAAAATGTCAGACAACGAGTGTTTTCTTCACATCAGGAAGAATAGGTCCATTCCTCTAGATTAATAGTACCAATCCAGGCTAGTCGCTGGTCATTTTGTCCCTAAAGGTAGAGTCTGACTTTCGGCTATCCAACCCTTGTATAGCTCATTAGACGTTACGATCCTCTAAGCATTGTATTTCAGTCAAGCAAACTTTGTACATTTTGCCCACCTTTCAGAAAAATGTTCCAGCCACTAGGAGGTTATTCGGCTGGCACGGTTATGAGAACTAGATTTTAGCAATCCTTCTCTTGAAACAATGATGAGAGCTAGATGATGTAATCTTTTATATGTGTTATCCATTAGAGGTGTTCCTAATACTACAGAGCTAAGTCTGGCCAAGTCTAGAGACCTAATCTGCCCTTGGGGACCTGTATGGGTCATATTTGGTGGTACGGATCCACCAATGGACCTGTACTGGTCATGTCCCCCATACTCCTAGGAGGGAACTGTACGGGTCCTCTACTTGCCTAAATAGGCTTTATGGCAAGTGATCCATGCCATTTTAGGAGGAAATCGACCATAAATGCAATTTATTGCATTTAGACCCGATTTCCCTTGTAAATAGAGGCTTTTACACCTTAGTTGAAAATGACAACTAGATATAAAAAGAGAAAAGATTATTATAGGAAATTGATAGCATTTTTTAGCCATTTTCTATAGGTTTAGAAAGGGTATAGTTGAGATATATGAGGTACAAATTGGGGAGAAAATCCATTCATTGAGGTTTTATCCACATTTTATTCATTCCTAGCTTCATTTGTTAGAATTTGGGGGAGGTTCTGTCCAGAAAAATACTCACCTAAATAGTCCTAAAAATCACCATTTCATCATCTACTTTGGCTAGACTCTCTCACAGCACAAGGATCATTTCAAAGGGGATTCACATCGTAAAGGTACGCTCCTCAGTTTTAAAGAGACTCACATCTCATTTATTTTATCGTTATTTCTCATATTCTGCTCCATCTATATAAACCTGTTATATTTATCGAACTAAGGTTCTGTCCGGACTAGACAGGACCCATATGGGTCATCCCATACCCATACTGGTCCCACCTCACCTATACGAGTACTAGCCCCCAAGCAGAATCCAAAATTCCCTTTTTAATCTGTAAAATCAATCTAACATTACTATTTTCCATGGGATCATTTTCACTAATAATCTAGTAAATCAACCAACAAAAGTTAAAATGTGTTTTCACAACAAAATCCATTGAAGACTCGTTATTTCTCTTCGATCCTAGAAGACGTCCAAGCACTATCGATCGCAAAACTGCCATGCTGACATAATCACATTTTTTTGTAAAAAAATGCTAATATATGATGTGCTATAAACTACACTAATCTTTGTGGATGCAGGCGAATTTATTTATTTTGTTTTATAACTTAGAACAAATGTATAGGTTCTCTTGCAATTTCCCCATTTCCCCTAGTTGTAATTTTTATTCCCCTTTTATTGTTTGTGCTTTATTATAAATTGTAAATGCGTGAATTGAGTGTGAAAGAGTGTAGAAAAAAAGGATTTCTGTAACAATTCCCCAACATTGAATGTAATTTTGAATTAACTAAATAAGAAATAAGTGACTCACCCGTTACCCGAATCTCTGATCCAAAAGGCATGAGTCTCCTGCCTAATGGGAACCACACCAAAACTCTTTCCTAAGTAGACAACTAGGGTGGCAACTTTTTCAGTTGTATTGAGATTTGGGTCTCGATTCTTTTATTCGTAAAATTGGTTGAAATTTGCAAACGTGAACTAAAAAGGTTTCATCACGCCTAAATTAATCAACCAATCACCCCTGTGGCCCCCGCTGATAAGCGCCAAAGGAGACCCACACGCTATCGACACCTCATAGTGGCAACTCTGCTGGGGATTATAATCTTTTAACTTGCAAAATTTTGGGTTGTTTTAAAAATTTAAAAGGTTAAGATGAGCACCAAAAATCATTTGCTTAATTTAACCAATTTTCTTTTTCATCATTTGGAAAAATTATTACACTCTATCCTCCCATCTCCTTCTCTCTCTAGCTAGATGCGCTCTTCTTCTAGTGCTACGTTAAGTGGCCGTATTTTTCTATGAAACTTACGAAAGTTGTTAGATATGATGTATGCCCTTAAGGCAATTAGGACGATATATCTTAATTATGTAATGGTATGAATAATTTGTTTAATTAATAAAGATATTTAATCTTTTGTTTATATCGTGTGCTTGTAAATGTATTATGGCTTGTTAAAATATATTCATTGATGTATGTATATGAAAGTCCCTGATGTATCATAGCATGAAGTAAGAGAATTTATAGTTGGACTATATTAATGAGACCTGCTTCATGTGCAATTATGATTATGTCTAAACTATCCCTAGTCATAGTTTCATCAAGAAAGGATATTGATGAAGCGGATAGACTAGAATGTGGTCAACTTTCTTGGAAAGGGTCCAAGCAGTCAATCTCCTAAGGACTGAAGGTGGTG
This sequence comes from Euphorbia pulcherrima, assembly GCA_947683365.1. Classification (NCBI taxonomy): domain Eukaryota; kingdom Viridiplantae; phylum Streptophyta; class Magnoliopsida; order Malpighiales; family Euphorbiaceae; genus Euphorbia; species Euphorbia pulcherrima. The sequence goes on along the minus strand of CANTUS010000004.1, from coordinate 59,888,477 downwards.
CATTAAGTTTGACACATGGATATATCTGGGAGATATATTGGAGACTATAGTAAGGCAAACACTTGGTACATATATCAATATGTTAGTGTTCATCTTCATATAATAAGCTTTCCGAATATCCTCATACTTGAGATGCTAGTTACCTTGTGTAGTACCATCGCTATACTTTGGGTCATTCCTATCCACTCATTAAATTAGTGTATCACGGGTGGTTGTTGGTATAGTGATGACAGCACGTTGGTAAGCTATGTTGTACCTCGCCGCTTGTTGAAGTGATGATTGCTATAAACCTCTTATCAGAGTATGTGTTTGATAGAAATAGTTTCTAGTCAAACACACTATGGTAAAAGGATATATACTTCGGTAAAAAGTTAATAACTAGGATAGCTTCGAGCAGCCTCGCTATTAGTGGGTTAACAATTTAACCGAACCCTATAATACAGATGGTACTAATATTAAAGAATGGAAGGAGTTCATCGCATTGAACAACTATAGCATTAACTAGGATTAAGTTTTAAGCACAAATGACATTCCGAGTAATGGGGGATGGTAGACCATTGCTAGAGGCGTACTATAGTCGTTTAAAGTAATCGAGTTCTATAAATAGTCTAGAACCTCGAGCCAATGGTTCCAATAGAAAAGGGGTTGGTTAAGCCTTAACAGCTCAATACTTCGGGATCCTATAAGGTCACACACATTGGACCTTCATCGAACTGAGTAAAGAATTAATAGATTTATTCTATTGCGAAAATATTAAAGGGATGGTTGAACGATTACCAGGTTAGACCAGAGATTTTATTTATTGACTAGTAACTAATTTTGTTAGGGTCATAAATAAATTAAAGAATTGATTAAAATGATTAGATCATTTTATTGTCAAACCAAGAATTTATTTTGACTGGTAACTAATTTTATTAGGGTCATAAATAAATTAAAGTGTTAATTAAAATGATTAAATCATTTTATGGTTAAGCCAATAATTTGTTTCGACCGGTAATTAATTTTATTAAGGTCATAAAATAAATTAAAAGAGAGAAGGATTAAATTTGATTTATTGCAACAATTAAATCGCGTATTTAAATTGGCATTTAATCCATCAATTAAATCATGTATTTACATTGGATTTAATGCAGCAATTAAATCGTGTATTTAAATTAACATTTAATCCGGCAATTAAATCTTGTATTTAAATTGGATTTAATGCAGCAATTAAGTCGTGTATTTAAATTGACATTTGATCCAATAATTAAATCTTGTATTTAAATTGGCATTTTATCTTGTGTTTAAATTGCCATTTAATCACGCATTCAATCTCGCATTAAATCAGCATGAAATCCACATTAAATTAAGGGAACCTTTGCTCCCACTATGTAAACCAAGTCTCTCTTCTTCATTCTTTGCACCATATCTTCGTATGAGCTAATGTAAAATTAGAAGATAAAATTAAGGAGTCCCTTTGGTTAATATTTCGGGTTAGTTTTGGAGTGGTTTAGCAGCTACTCAAAACCCTGTGGTTCTTCCTCATTGGGAGGTTTTAGTTGGTGGGGTTCGTGTGGATACTCATAGAGGCTATCCTACACTTGGAAACTTGTGTGAAGAGGTTTTGCTAAAGCATGCTTCAACTAGTATGTTTTTATCTTCTCTTTTAGTTATTAAGTTCTTTTCTTTAAGCGTTTTAGACTTAATAATTATTATGCTTAGATTATTTTACATGCTTAATTTATTTTATATTTATGTTATAGCTTAGAGTTATAATACGCTTAATATAAAATATTTCTGCTAGGATATAATTTAGAATTATGATACGCTTAGACTATGCTTGCTAATCTAAGTTGAGAACTTATTTAGTTAAGGCTTCAATTAATTTATATGCAACTAATAGGAGTTTCTGGGACAAGGGACAAAATTTTGAATTTTCGCCATGCTTGTTATACATGTTCAAAGTGACTGTCACTTCCTAACAGTGGTATCATGAGCATGCCTATTCAGTGCATAATTAAGTTAAAAGCAACCTGAATTTATTTTCCATATAAAATGTTTTATAGTTTATTAAATTGTTTGGAACAATACATAAACTTGGTTTTCCATTTCAAGGTTAGAAAATGGTTGAATAAGCTTGCCCAACTTACTCAAATTATAAAAGATTCAATAAATTATATAAATTACATAGGTTATAGTTGATTCCAATTTACATGAATTGAAAGAATGAAATTTATTAGTTCAAGAGGATCCATTAGTCTTCGAGTTTGTGCTGTATTTCTTCTGGCTAATGATTGAACTTGGTGTCTACTTCTCCTAAGGCACATCTCCTACCTGGGAACTTATATCGGTGCAGCTTGAATTGACCAAGAGAGGATTAAAATGGACAAATTTATTTCTAGTATATAAGATGATTCTTATATATGTTTTTATAACAAAGTAAAAATTAAATTTATTGAATAAAAGCTTAAAGGAAATGCAATATAAATATAACAAATGAAAGTGTTAATTATTTTGCATGCAATCTTGGTTGATGGAATATTTATAATAAAGAGCTTGAACCCACCTAAGGTTGGACCTTATGAATTAATTCTAAAATTCCCTGAATTAATATAAATTATTATAAATATGTCCATCTAATAAAATCCTAGATTGGGTGAGACGTTTAACACCAATAAAATCCCGAAGTATATATATTAAGGCTACTTATAGTCTTCCTTACCCAAATTTATAATACAGTCTCTTTGGGCTATCAAAGTGCTACGCAAAGCATTCCTTTTAGTCCATATTGATCGGTTATAAAATTGGGATAGTGTCTACCTTAATGGAACTGGGGTTGTCCACCATAAATTTGGGGCTAGCCTCAGAACTGAGACATATTCAAGGAGATGCTAAAAAAAAGAGCACACGTCCCATGGGATTAGGGAACTTGAATGTATTAGCAATTGCATATGATGCAAATGGAATAGGATTCCAACTATAACTTACTAATATGACTTGACTCATAAAATTGGGAGTCATAATAGGCTAGTAATAAATGCTACCTACTAGGAAATTTAGCTCGGCTAATATTCCCGAATTCAATAGAATGGGCTATTGTAAATTCTGAAGAAAATAGTAGGATAAACGTAGTTAATTAAAAGACCTTATATTAAATACATGTACTAAATACTAATATGTAAACAATATTTCTTTTCTTACATCTTAGTTTAAATTTTATTTAAATACAAACATTCGCATTGATAACTAATTTTAATTGGCTCTATCTTCAAAGGTTTGTTTAGAAATATGAGGATAGTCCTCAAAGTCTCGGGCTTGGCATGTACATTGTATAAGCCCAAATCTAAACAACAAGATGCAACCAATTTTGATTAAGACAGATATGTGTTAAACACATAAAGGAAACTAGGCTATAATGCCTTGGATGTTGTTAACATCCATGTTACCTTATGTAAGTAGCTGGCAGAAGACAAGGATAAACATCAAGTCAGATGTTAGGATCCATGTTACCTTAGTTAGAAGGGCATCATAAAATCATGGACTTGAAAGTCTATGTCTTTACATCTTAGAGAAAGGATTTCCTATGGTGGAAGATTTGAACCAAAATATTTTTGATGGAAAATTGGTGGAAAAATTAGTCAGATATTTAAATGGTTCATGTGTTAAAGAAGTAAAGGGACACATGGTGTCTAGTCTTGAAGCAGAATTAGAGCAGAGCGAAGAGAAAAGTAAAAAGAATACTGAGAATTTTATCTAGGAGATAAAATGATTATTTTCAATATGAAATATTGGAAACAAGATCTTTATTTCAATATGGGATATTGGAAATAAGATCAAAATGGTTGCAGTCTCATAGCATGAGAGGAGGCCTGAAGCTTCCACTTCAAGGTGTTTGATATTGAGAATTTCTACATTCCAAGGGAATTCTAAATTGGTATGGAATACCCAATGAGAATCACATATCCATATAAAGGTATAGATATTAATGAGAAGTAGAGGATTGGCAAAAGGAGAGTTGTACCTACGGAAAATCATTAAAGCTTCGTGGCTACTAATGATGTAGGAACTTAAAATATTCATTTGGCTAAATTTGTAATAAGACAAAGTCATAATCAATTGTCATTATAAAATATTATTTCCTGCTTCATAACAGATGGAATTTTATTCCAATTTCATAATAGTATTATCAAAGTTATGAATGATATTTACTGTAATAAGACAAATGATATTTTGTAATTACAAAATCATATTCTCAAATACAAACATTGCTAAGGGAAAAATTAGATAATGAGAAATCTTTCTACTTATGGCATTGTCATGTAGGCCGTACAAACAAAGAACGCTTAACCAAGTTGCATAAGCATAGAGACCTGGGCCCAATAGACTTAGAGTCTTATGGTGATTACGAACCTTGTTTAAAAGGAAAAATGACAAATTTACCCTTTAAGGGAAAGGGTGAATGAGCCACAAGTACATTAGAACTAATACATATAGATGTATGTGGTCTAATGAGTGTTAAAGCACTAAAAGGATACTCCTACTTTATAACCTTTATTGATGATTATTCACGATACGGTTATCTGTACTTAATGAAGCACAAATCTGAAAGTTTTGAAAACTTCAAAATATTCCGAACTGAAGTAGAGAAATAGCTTGAGAAAAGTATTAAAGCACTTCAATCTGATCAAGGTGGAGAATACTTAAGTCAGGAGTTTCATGATTATCTAGAGGAAAATGGGATAGTTCCCCAGTGGACCCCTCCTCATACGCCCGAACACAATGGAGTGTCTGAAAGGAGAAATCAGACTTTATTAGATATGTTTCGATCCATGATAAGCTAAGCATATCTCAGTAAATCCTTTTGGGGATATGCACTAGAGAGCGCGGCTTATGTATTAAATAGAGTGCCCTTTAAATCAATTGATTTTACATCTTTATTAAAGATGGTGTAATAAAAGGCCATCTCTAAGTCACCTTAGAGTATCAGGCTATTCTGCCATGGTAAAGAGGATAGCATCAGATAAGCTAAGCACCAAATCTGACAAGTATATGTTCATTGGATATCTAGAGGAAACTATTGGATATTTTTTTTTCCAACCCGAAGCAGAGAAGGTATTTGTGTCTCGGAGTGCTCACTTTTTGGAAAAGAAACACTTACTTACAAAAGACAGTGACAGTGGGAGCACTATTGAACTGGAGGTTCAAGAAGAAGAAACAGATAATTAGCTGATTGACCCTATTCTAGATACACAAGAAAGTGTGATGTAAGAATAACTTGTCGAAACACAAACATTGCAAAGATCAGGTTGTGTTCATAAAGGTCCCAATAGATATGGTTTTATCATCACTGATAATAAGAAACTATATCTCATGGAGGATAATGAACCAAGGACCTATGATGAAGCAATGAAAAGCTCAAATTATGATAAATGGCTTAAAGCCATAAAGTTAGAGATGGATTCCATGTATAAGAACTAAGTTCGGAATTTAGTTGATGCACCACAAGAGGTTAGACCGATTGGGTGCAAATGGGTCTTCAAGAAGAAGAATGACATGCACGATAATGTTATTACTTATAAGGTAAGGTTAGTTACAAAAGTTTATAGTCAATGTGAAGGCATTGGCTATGATGAAACTTTATCACTAGTGGCCATGCCTAAATCCATAAGGATACTCCTCGCCATTACTACTCATTACGATTATGAGACCTGGCAGATGGATGTTAAAATAGCATTCCTGAATGGGGATTTAGACTGGGATGTGTATATTACATAGCCTGAGGGTTTTACATCTCATAATGGCTCGAAGGTATGCAAGCTGCAAAGGTCCATTTATGGATTTAAGCAAGCATCCTGGAACTAGACTTCTGTCCAAACATTAATGAGCCTTGTATTTATAAGAATGTTAGTGGGAGTGTAGTCATTTTCTTATATTATATGTCGATGATATTCTACTAATAGGAAATGATATTTCTCTTCTTCAAAATGTTAAAGTATGGTTGTCAAGAAAGTTCTCCGTGAAAGACCCTGGTGAAGCAACAGTTTTATTGGGTATAAAATCTATAGGGATAGATCCAAGAGGCAGTTAGGTCTTTCTCAAAGTACATATATGGACAAGGTATGGAATAGGTTCAACCTTGAGCATTCAAAGAAAGGTTATCTCCCGATGACAAAGGGGATTAACCTATTGAAGGCGGAGTGTCAAAAGATAGCTCAAGAAAGAATGCGCATGAAGCATATTCCCTATACATCAGTGATAGGATCCATCATGTATGCTATGATATGTACTAGGCCAGATGTCTCTCAGGTTTTGAGCTTTATGAGTAGATATCAATCGGATCTAAGTAAAAAGCACTGGATGGCCGTCAAGGCAATTCTTAAGTACTTGAGAAGAACTAAAGATGAGTTCTTGATATATGGAGATGGTGACCTCAGAATTAGAGGTTACACTAATGCGAGTTTTCAATCTATCAAGGATGACTTTAAGACTTAGTCAGGTTTTGTGTATGTGTTAAATAGAGGGGCGGTATGCTGGAAGAGTTTCAAGCACGAAACTAATACTGATTCACCCACGGAATCTGAATACATTGCTACATGCGAAGTAGCAAAAGAAGCTATCTGGTTAAAAGGATTTATTGGTGATCTCGGTGTGGTGCCTGAGACTATTGATCCAATTACTTTGTGTTATGATAACAATGGTGCTATAGCTCAGGCAAAGGAACCACGGTCTCACCAGAAAAACATACATGTATCCAAAAAGTATCATATAATCAGGGAGATTTTTTATGCTAAGATAATAAGACTAAAATATGAATCCACCGATCAGAACCTCGAGGATGGTTTGACAAAGCCATTAACTCAAGTCAAACATGATCAGCATGTTAAAGCGTATAGATTAAGACATATGGCTAATTGGCCTTGGTGCAAGTGGGAGTTTGTTAGATATGATGTATCCCCTTAAGGCAATAAGAGCAATATATCTTAATTATGTAATGGTTTGAATAATTTGTTTAATTAATATAGGTGTTTAATCTTTTGTTTATATTGATGTGCTTGTAAATACATTATGGCTGGTTAAAATAAATTCATTGATGTATGTATACAAAAGTCCTTGATTATCATAGCATGACGTCAGAGAAATTATAGTTGGACTATATCTAATGAGACCTGCTTCTTGTGCAATTATGATTATGTCTAAACTTACCTTAGTCTTAGTTTCATCAAGAAAGGATATTGATGAAGCGGATAGACTAGCCTGTGGTCAACTTTCTTGAAAAGGGTCCAAGCCGTCAATCTCCTAAGGACTGAAGGTGGTGCCTTAAGTTTGATACATGGATATACCTGGGAGATATATTGGAGACTGCAGTAAGGTAAACACTTGGTATATATATCAATGTGTTAGTGTTTATCTTCATGCAATAACCTTTACAAATATCATCATGCTTAAGAAGCTAGTTACCTTGTGTGGTACCATTGCTATACTTTGGGTCATTCCCATACACTCATTAAATTATGGTGTCATGGTTGGTTACGGGTATAGTGATGACAGTACCTTGGTAAGCTATGTAGTCGGAAAGAATCCATCACTTCGAATATATTAAGGAGTTCTGGCCGCTTGTTGAAGTGATTATTGCCATAAACCTCTAATTAGAGTATGTGTTTGATAGAAATATTTTCTAGTCAAACACACTATGGTAAAAGGCAATATACTTTTGGTTAACACTTCAACCAAACCTTATAAACCAGATGGTACTAATATTAAAGAATGGGAGGAGTTCATCGCATTGGACAACTATTGCATTAACCAGGATTAAGTCATAAGCACAAATGACGTTCCGAGTAATGGGGGATGGTAGACCCTTGCTATAGGCATACTACAGTTGTTTAAGGAAATCGAGTTTTATTCATGGTCTAGAACCTCGAGCCAATGGTTCTAATAGAATAGGGGTTGGTTAAGCCTTACCAGCTCAATACTTTGGGATCTTATAAGGTCACACACGTTGGACCTTCATCAAACTTAGTAAAGAATTAATAGATTTATTCTGTTACGAAAATATTAAAGGGATGGTTGAACTATTACCTGGTTAGACTAGAGATTTTATTTATTGATCAGTAACTAATTTTATTAGGGTCATAAATAAATTAAAGAATTATGGTTAAACCAAGAATTTATTTTGAACGGTAACTAATTTTATTAGGGTCATCAATAAATTAAAGTGGGGATTAAAATGATTAAATCATTTTATGGTTAATATTTTGACTAGTAGTTAATTTTATCAAGGTCATAAAATAAATTAAAAGGGAGGAGGATTAAATTGGATTTAATGCAGCAATTAAATCGTGTATTTAAATTGGCAATTAATCCAACAATTAAATCTCATATTTAAATTAGAATTAATGCAGCAATTAAATCGTGTATTTAAATTGGCATTTAATCCAGCAATTAAATGTTGTATTTAAATTAAATTTAATGCAGCAATTAAATCGTGTATTTAAATTGGCATTTAATCCAGCAATTAAATATTGAATTTAAATTGGCATTTAATCTTACTTTTAAATTGACATTTAATCAAGCATTTAATCTTGCATTACATCAACAGTAAATCCATATTAAATTCAATGAGCCTTTGCTCCCACTATATAAACCAAGTCTCTCTTCTTCATTATTTGCATCATATCTTCCTATGAGCTAATGTCAAATTAGAGGATAAAATTAAGGAGTCCCTTTGGTTAATATTTCGGGTGGGTTTTGGGGTGGTCTAGCACCTACACAGCTACTCAAAACTCTGCGGTTCTTCCGCATTGGGAGGTTTCGGTTGGTCGGGTTCATGTGGAGACTCGAGAGGCTATCCTACACTTGGAAGCTTGTGTAAAGAGGTTCTGCTGAAGCACGCTTCAACTGGTATGTTTTTATCTTCTCTTTTAATTATTAAGTTCTTTTCTTTAAGCGTTTTAGACTTAATAATTATTATGCTTAGATTATTTTACATGCTTAATTTATTTTGTATTTACGTTATAGCTTAGAGTTATAATATGCTTAATATAAAATATTTATGCTAAGATATAATTTAGAATTAGGGTACGCCTAGCCTATGCATGCTAATCTAAGTTGAGAATTTATTTAGTTAAGGCTTTAATTAATTTGTGTCTAACTAACAGGAGTTCCTGGGACGATGGAAAAAATTTTGAATTTCCACCATGCTTGTTATACATGTTCAAAGTGACTGTCAATTCTCAGCAAAAGTGTCACTCATGCCCGCTAGGAATTGGGGACACTCTAGTGAGTGGAGCACTCATTGTCATCTCCCTCCAAAAGAGGCTTGGTGCATTGGGAACCTACTACATCAACTTCTGATATGTCCCTACACCGTTCTTATCAAAAGCCTTAGAATTTTACCTTCTAGGTACCCTTGTTTCTTTGTGAGATTAGACTAAGGAAGAATGCCCTTAGAAATTGCGGGAGAAATAAGGGCGGAATCGATCGCTTTTCATGTATTGTGTTACATTCCCTTATGATCAACCCCACCATGCATTGTTGTGCATCATTCATGCATATCCCATCCCGTGCATGTACTAATCTTTTGGTTACTAATTCAGTTCAAGATTTAGCAAAGTCCCTCACTCCCAGTTCTTCTTATGGCTCAATTAGGTCGGTTTATCCAGCCAGCGAACCCAACACTCCTCGCAACTTGTAGTGGGTCTCACATGCTTTGTCAAGAGGCCATTTCACAAGTTCGCCATAGCAAGGATCTGAGATAGTTTCCCAATTTCATTGTTATGCCAAAGGGGACAACCCTTCCTTATTTCATGGGTCTACCTTATGGTATGACTCACAATCAAAAGATTCATCCTATGACTCTCGATGATATCTCCCCTTAGGAAACTCCTCTTTTAAAGCTTTTCAAGAAACTAAGGAACTATGGGTTAATTGATCACCTTTGGCCATATGTTCAGCCAAAGACTGAAGAAAGGGGCAACTTCTATGTGTATCATGTCAGCCTTGGTCACCGTACTAAAGCATGTAAAGATCTCCTCGAAACTATCACGGTTCTAATTGACAAAAGCAAGATTTGTGAACCCAGAGAAGAGGAGAGGAAATAGCTATGATCAACTAAGGGTTAGAAGAAGGCAAAGTATGGAAGTGCATCATAGAAACCAAGAAGCAAGGGAAGAACCGTCCATATTTGATCTTATAGCTATCAGGAAGTGGAGTGGGGAACTTGTCCATGATTATTTCTAGGGGTGGTTAACAGTCTTGGTAGCTCTTAAAAGCAAGCCTCATGAGAAAGAATTAGCTGATTGATTCATCTTTGGGTTATCTCCTCACCTCCGTAACATAGCATTTGTGAAACCATACAAGACCATTGCTAAGAGTTATGAAGCAGCCATAGAAGTGGAAAAGTGTTCCAAGAAAATGGAGGACAGTGACCTATCAAAGATTGAAGTGGACAAACCTATCGATACCCTCACTACTTCAATAGACACCTTACTATGCTTGGTGGACAAGAAGAAAATGCCTATTTAGGAAGCCTTGAGGAACTTGGCCCAAGTCATGAGAGAAACCATGGACGATGTGTTGACCAAGAAATAATTGCAAGATCTGGATCGCGACACGACTCGCATCCTGATGAGTGACCAATAAGACCCTCTGCCTGTGGAGGATGATAATGCAATCATGTGTAATGAAAATAATGTAGCCTTCGGGCATCCTAATGATAATAATAGTGAGTTTGCTTACTTGTGTGATGTTTTGTCCAACTACACCATGCATTTATCTGACCATATGCATAACATTTTTAGCATTCATGATGTTTCATTGCATGACATTAATTTGGGTACTAAGGGAACCCCAAAAATGGTAACAATATCCGATGACTTGACCCCTATCAAAAAATGAGAGATGATAAAAGTGCTTAGAGAACATGTTAATGCCTTTGCCTAGTCTTACAAAGACATGCATGGGGTAGATTGCTAAATTGCTGAACATCATATTCCAATTGATCCCAAGTTCAAACAAGTCAAACAAAAGTTAAGAAGATTGCATCTAGAGTGGACCGACAAAATCAAAGATGAAGTTGCTAGATTATTAGAGGCTAAATTCATTGAGGTAATTGAGCATCTGACCTGGTTAGCAAATGCCATCCCATTCCCTAAAAAGGATGGAAGAGTCAGAATATGCGTATATTTTTGCGACTTGAACAAGGCATCTCCGAAAGATGATTTCCCATTGCCACATATTGATGTGCTAGTAGACAGTGTCACCAGAGCCATGATGTACTCATTCTTAGATGGGTTTTCTGGGTAAAATCAAATCCTAATGGACATCATCGACGAGGTCAAGACGACTTTCATCACAGAGTAGGGCGTATACTATTATAAGGTAATGCCTTTTGGGTTGAAAAATGCAGGGGCAACTTGTCAGAGAGCCATAACAGCTTTACTACATGACATGATCCATAAAGAGGTTGAGGTTTATGTAGCTGACATGTTAGTAAAGTGTAATAAAAGGAAAGGGCATCCTAAGGTTTTAGACATATTATTGATAAGGATTAAGAAGTACAACCTATGATTGAACCCAAAAAAGTGCATGCTTGGGGTTACATCAGGGAAGCTCTTAGGCCACATCATTAGTCAGTGGGGAATCAGGTTGACCTTGACATGTTTAGAGCTATTCAAGAAATCCCTATTCCTAAAAGAGAAAGAGAAGTCAGGTTGTTTCTTCGATCACTTCAGTACGTGAGTCATTTTATTGCTAAGTTAATGATAGTTTATGAGCTAATCTTCAAGTTGTTAAGAAAGAAGCAGCCGATAGAGTGGAATGAACAATGCCAGATAGCCTTTGATAAGATAAAAGCTTACCTTGTAAGTCCCTCGATCCTAAAACCTCTCATGCCTAGTAAGCCATTAGTTCTCTATTTGGCCATAAAAGAATCGTTTGTGGGTGCAATGTTAGTCCAAGAACAAGAATACAAGAGTGAACATGCCATCTACTATTTGAGTAAGATGTTATTAGAATATGAGACAAAATATGTGGTAGTAGAGAAGACATGTACTGCGATGGTATGGTTAACCAAGAAGTTGATGCACTACTTCCAATCTCATAGAATTCAAGAAGTTTCCAAGGTAGACCCAATGAAGTATCTTTTTCAATCACCTACATTGGCAGGGAAACTCTCTCGTTGGCTTCTGTTATTGTTTGAATTTGATATTAAGTATATCACAAAGAAGGTCATCAAGGGGAGAGCAATGACTGAATTTTTGGCAAGTCAACCCATAGAGACTGATTATATTGAAAATCTGGATTTTCCCAATGAATAGTTAGCAGCAGTGGAAGTAAAGAAGGCTGGATGGATCATGTATTTTGATAGGGCTATGAATAGAAAGGGTGCTGGTCTTGGGGTAATCATCATAATGCCTTAAGGTGAGGTTATCCCACTGAACAAATGATTGGAATTCCCAGTCACCAATAATGGAGCCAAATATAAAGCTTGTCTCTTCAGTCTTGATGCTTTATTAAAAGTAGGAGCAAAGGAAGCAAGGGTGATGGGAGATTCCACACTATCGATAAAGCATGTTATAGGGTAGTGGGAAATCAAAGAATAGTCGCTCAGGCTGTATGTGGAAGTGATATAGTATTTGTCAGTACAATTCAATCAATGCTTCTTCCAATATATATAGAGGGATGATAATCAGATGGCAGACTCTTTTGCTACCTTGGCCTCAATGTGGGAGGGAGAAGAGGCTCAACCCAACCGTTCGCTAGTAATAAAAATAGCTCGTTCCCCATTTCATGAGAAGGTTCAAATTATGATTATAGAGGAGCAAAAGGCTTATTGGTATGACGACAAGAGGTTCTTGAATAATGGGGAATGTCCCAGAGGGTTATCAAGTTTATATCACATGACTCTCAAGAGGTTGGCGACACAGTTTAGACTAATTGATGAGGATCTCTTTAAAAGGACAGTTGAATGTTTATTGTTGAGATGTTTGATAGAAGAAGAGGCAAAAAAGTGATGACTTAGGTACACTCAAGGGATTGCGGCCCACATATGAATGGAATTGCTTTGGCTAGGAAGGTTCAGAGAATGGGGTACTTCTTGAGCACGATGAATGTCGACTGTGTTGATAAGGTCAGGAAATGTCATGGATGCCAGATTCATAGGGATATACAGCTTTTACCCCCATTCGAACTTCACAATTTATCTATTCCTTAGCCTTTCTCAGCGTGGGGGGATAGATATAATCGGTGAAATTCGGACATCATTAACCAATGGACATCGATTTATCATAGTCATAGTTGATTACTTTTCAAAATAGGTAGAGGCCGAATCTTACACCAGTATCACCGCCAAGAAAGTGGTCAAGTCTATAGAAAAGCATATTTTTGCTCGATATAGGTTTCACACCATGTGGTATCTGATAATAGGGTTCAATTTCAAGGGGCCACGACTGAATTATTTGAGAAGTTCATCATTGAGCATCACAAATCTTCTCCATATAGACCACAAGCTAATGGAGAAGTTGAGGTGCCAATAAGTCGATCAGGAGGATTTTGTCTAATACAATGGTTACCTATAGGGATTGGGCTGATAAACTTCCATTTGTAGTTTAGGGGTATAGAACTAGTCTAAGGACACCTACAGATCAGACACCTTTTTCCTTGGTATATGGAATAGAAGTTGTGTTGTATATCGAAATAGAAGTAAGATCTCTATGAGTGGCACTCGAAGCTTAGCTAAAAGAGTCAGATTAGGCAAAGGCTAGGTATGAACAATTGAACGCAATAGATGAGAAGTGGCTCAACGCACTTGACCAACGATAGATATATCAACAGCCCATGGCTCGAGCTTACAACAATAGAGTTAAATACCCAAAGCAACCTCTCAAGGCAGGTGATTTGGTTCTCAAACAGCTGCGCCAGATCAACATCGATGCTAGGGGCAAGTTCAGGCCTAATTAGGAAGGAGCATTTGCAGTTAAGAAAGTCCTTAGCAAGGGTGGAATCTAGCTTATGGATATGGATGGAAATGAGTACGTGAATCCAGTGAATTAAGATAGGCTTAAGCATTATCATGTCTAGGTCAAAAGAATTAAATAATAAAAAATTAGCACAAAGAATAAAAGAAATAAAGAATAAATCACACCGAGGAGTTATTCTTTACTGCTCAGGCAAAAATTAGGGTGCAACCCGCTGATCGGTATTCCGTAAATCAGTTAGGCAAAAGTTGGGGTACTCAAATGCAAATAAAGCCTGCTAAGTTGAAAAACTGAAAAGGGCGGCTTAGGCAAAAGTTAGGGCATTAAGAGAAAAATATCAGTTGCTTTCAGGAAAATCTGTAAAAGACCAGTAGGCAATAGGGGTTAACTATTAGAAATTGTTACCATTGCCTATGTACTCAAATTAATCTCATCAATGAACATGTTATGATTTGCTAAGAATTTTGGCCTTATAAATGCATGCATATCTTTAGGTGAAATAATCGCAGGTATGTGAACATTAGTTTTTCTCTGCATTTTATGCACCTTTGTTGTTATCTTTAATGTGCATACATTATTCAACAAAAGACAAAAATACCGATAGGCCACAAAAGAAATCAGACCTATGCAAAATTCAAAAAATGTCTGTTGGATTGAAAACCTAAAAGGGCGGTCCAGGCAAAAGTTGAGATGAAAGGAAAAAGAAAGAAAAATCTTGCTGGATTGAAAACTTGAAAGGGTGGTCCAGGCAAAAATTAAGGCAAAGAAAAGAAGAAAAGGAAAGTCCACTGACTGAGCCGTCAAGGATAGTTCAGGCAAATATCAGTACAAAAAGAAATGAAGATAAATGTTTAATAGGTCATCTCACATCTAGTGGCCTATGCAAAAATTAGAACTCAATTCAAAAGAGCCAATTTTTATATTTGTAATAATTAGAACATCCTTTGTAATTGTCGTGTCTCATAACTAGGTGTGAGCATGGGATTTTGTAGTCCGCCTCACGAGACGATGATGACGTGTACCCGATTTTAATGCCTCGAAATAAAAGTTCTCCTTAGAATTTTTATTACCAAAATAATATTCCTTGTGAATTTTATATTTGGTAGGATCCAGTTTGGCGTTGCCGATAACGCGTCCGGTAGGAGCTAGAACCGATGATTTGCACCCAAATTAAAAATACCCATTAAAATATAATTAAAATTTAAAAAGATGCATTTTGACCCACTTTTACCCACTTTTTACCGCTTTTCATGACTCTTTAGGCTCCTGGGCCTGCTAGTTGTAGGTCTGCCGGAGGCTAATGCCACTAGCGGTATCAGCCATGCTGCCGGCGGCATCACCATATCGCTGGTGGCATGACTCAAAGTGGGTTGCTATACAGACAGTCTTTCGGCCACTTTCGGCGGAATTAGTCAAAAAGGTCTCGAAAAACACCCTAATTCACCTATAAAAACACACCTTAGGCTGAATTAAAAAAAAGTGGTGCAAATTAGGATCTGAATTTGGGAAATTGGGGAGCTGAAATTGGGCAATTGAGAGGCTGCAGTTGGAAGAAATAAGGTTGAAATTGAGAGAGAAAATAGATTTTGGTGAGATAAGAATTAGAAAAGGTAGGAAAAAGGATCCTAATCCATTTTTCCTGGTTTTTCTTCTTTGAACTCTCTGATTGTGAGCTTAAAATCAACGGGTCTTCAGATTAAAATCAACTTAATAGGATTTAGAGGCTTAAAACTCTTAAATTTACTACTAAATCATCGTTACAAGCTCCCCAGAGGTGTTTCTTTTCAGTTCATGAAGAGGTGGATTCACGCCCTCAAGGCAAAAATTCTGAGTCTCATAGCTCTTTGGCATTAATATTATTGATTTGTGCTGATTCTTGTTGATTTGTGTTCATTTTTGGGTTTTTGGTCATTTTTTACTGCTTCCCGCTACTATTGTAAGAATCTGAGGTCGCCGGAGACATATGATATTGCCGGCGGTATCACCCATATTGCCAGAGACATCATTGATACCGCCGGTGGCATCACATTCCCCAGAGACCTCACTTTCTTATGGGATCCTTGCTTTATGGTACCCAGAAAGCCATGTAGCCTGCCTACATATTGATGTCACCAGCGACATCAATAATGTCGCCAGCGGCATCATCCATGTCACCAACAACATCAACAATGTTGACAGCGGCATCAGCTATATCACTAGCAACATCTTCAGTCATGTCACCAGCTACATCAGTGATATCGCCAGTGGCATCAGCCATGTCACCAGCGACATCAACCATGTCGCTGGCTACATCAGCTATCTATTTGATGGCATGAACTTCTGGATAGCTGTTTTATTTCATTTATTTCCGACATGGTTTATTTTCCAAAACTAGGATACACAGTGCAACGATGGAGGTCCAAAACCTCCTAAAAATGGACCCCACCCCATAACATGTGGCTTTTTCACTAATAATCCGGTTAAAACAACGATCGAATCTAAAATTTGGTTAAAAACGGGATTTTCCACAAACACCGTTCAGACTTCATTTTAGCCGTCCAACCAGGTTTTATAATATTGTAAATAAAATATGCCACATCCACGTTAACTCGGGTCTTGTTCAGTTTGCTAACTATATGTAGTTCATGAGATATCTCGTACGATGTACCGTATCTATGCTAACCATTTTCTATAGGTAGATGTATATTAGGCCTTTTGGTATTTTATTTATCGCATAGGAAAATGTATAGAATTGGAAAGCCTTGTAATAATTTTATTTTCCACACTCATTTTTGGACGACTGTAAATATTTTATTCGTCGCTTTAATTGCTTGATAAATGCAAAAACAACACAATAACCGAAAACACAAATAAATAAGATGGATTAAACCGATTAAGAAAGAATGAAGTGTCTTAACTTGGCCTAATGAAAAATAGATAACATCATCTAAACTCGGAATCTCTACTTAAGGTATGGTCCAACCATCCAGTGGGAAAATCATACCAAAAATTTCTCGGTTGAGCTGAATCGGGTGGCGACTCTATTTTAAGTACGGGATTTCGATCTCGTATCTTTTGAGCATTAAAATATGCAAAATCATTTTCCAATCACATCACTCATATCCCCCGTCGTTTTAAAGAGGCCGTCCCTCCGGCCCGGCTCCACAGCCGCTGTGTAAAACGTCGCTCGCTCATAGTGGCGACTCTGCTGGGGGATGATCTCTTTAAACTTGAACTTTCTTTTCATAAAGTTTAAAAGATTTTGATGATATATTGAAATCATTGGCCAAATTAAAACTTCATTCTTTTTTCTTATGAAGTTTTATCCTTTAATACATGTGTAGATAGTTTGGTAATTTTTAGGTGCCCCATTTTACCCGAGAAGCTCATGAAAGTATCACTCATGCCCTGTTGGAATTGAGGATGCCTAGTGGGTAGATCACTCATTTTAACCAACACGTAAACTCCTATGATGGCACCTATTTGGGTAGTGGTTGAGTAACGTGGAATCAAGGTAAACGAGAACCTTCTACATCAACAACCCTATACCAAAGCCGCGCTAGAAAAAGCCTTAGCACATCATTCCCTTAGGATCACCGGAACAAATAAAATAATTGGGATGCACTTCTTTCACCGTTACCGATGAAGAAGGCAAAACTCCATCCTTCCAAAGAGGCATTATGCAGGAGTCATAAGGTTGAAAGAGGGAAGATTTGCATGCTATATACTCCGTAATCATGCACCCCCATGCATCGGCTATAAGCGCCAAAAATGAATCAACTTACCCTTACTACTTCCGCCCGTGGAAGAAGTTTAGCAACATACGTAGGACTTCTCTTGTGCCTCTGTTGTATCACCACATATCACTATGGTGGCATGAGATACAAATGTCCCATGTATGTTGGAGGGATAAGCCTTCACGTCATCTCTAACCATGCCTATGTGCAGCCATACATATCACGCACCGCTTCCAAAAAAAAAAACATACATACCATCCATACCATTTACAACCCATTCATGGTCTAATCCACGGTTCATGATCCTAAACAGTCTTCCTCTTGAACTGAGACCTTCACAACCAGCTATGTCTCTTCCTCGTAATGACAACTCTGCCTCACCCTGAGAACAGACTAGTCTTCCCCCACCTCAGGAGCAATAGTTCACCCTTCATCTCTTGGGTCGGAGATCACCACTGCTATCATCCAGTTTCTAAACCCGGATCAGTTCTGGAACATCATTCAGGAACTAGTACGTGTATCCATCAAGAAAGCCCTAGGAAATCAGAACTTTGAGTAGGTCATGCGATCTCCGGGCATAACACCTGATAATAATACACTCTGGCAATCACCGCCAACCACTAACCCCGGACAAAGGGAGGAGTCTAGAGTCTAATTCTTCCATCGTTCTTTAACATCTCGCCTCCAACGTTGGTCACTCCATCATAGTTTAAGATCTCGGCTACCCTAACGCCTCCTTAGTATGACTAGGTCATGCAACATAAAGTTGAAGCCTTCTCGCATCAATGGGTGACAACAGGCTGCAATCAGAAAGAGGGAAGAGTCCAACTAGAGGGGAACCAGGTCTTTCAAAACACTGACTCACCCATACCACCACAAATCATAATGGACCAAGAGACCTCTCAGAAACTGGCACCAGCTGCCACTATTCAGCCAAACAATGATCTTAAGTGTAGCACAAATCCATGGAAATTGCAGCTCATTGTAATCTTTACCAAATTGAAGGAAGCTGGCCTTCTCAAACGCCTCGCGATTACAATCCTCCCACGAGAGAAGAAGGAAAAGGCTTCTACGGATATCACATGTTGCCAGGTCACCACACTAATTAATGTAAAACTTTGGTTCGCACCATCCAACATCTGGTGAAGGATAAGAAGCTTATCGACCCTGAAAGAGTGTCCAGCCCCTTATCAGAGTTTGGCGACTAGACACGGTCGATTAATCCCAGCTTTCATAAACAAAGGAATGTGCCACAAGATCTCACCAAGGCCATCTACTCTAATGGTAGAGGAAAGTCTCACTCCGACAGTAAGGATGAAGAATCTTGATTTACAATCCTTAGAGTTTAGACTTTTTAGGTACTAAACTTTGAGCTCCATAAGCAACTTCCATTTTTCTTACTTATGTCATGTCTCTATCATTTGATCCACGCTTTCATATGAGCATACACACGATGCTTCCAGTATTGAAGATATTCTATTGAATGAAATTAAGCTGAGTACAGATGTAGGCTCTTATGTGGTAATCAAATCCAATAAAATAACCCTTGTCAAACACATGTGAGATAATAAAGTGCTTAAAGACCGCGATAATGCTTTTGCTTGGTCCCTAGATCAATAGTCAGATTGTTGAACACCATGGGTCTCTTCCAAAATTAACTCAGCAACCCTGCAATAGTACACCTTCAAGCTACCAAAGAAGTATCAACTGGTCCCTTGAAATGGAAAATCGAGGCATACACCCACCAATGACTGATGAAGCCCAACCTCCATCAAATTATCATCTTAACCGAATCTCAGACCAATGTCACTGCCAAGGAAATGACCAAATTCACAGAAAAACACATCTTCACCCAACACAAATTAACCCGAATCAAACCCCTCGACCAACAAAGATCAGGGGGCAACCACCTCCTAGAGCATCAAGTATGAGGGCAACCACCTTCATCCCACGAGCCACAAAGATGAGTGCATAATCAATGTTGAGATCATCTTGCCAAATAAACCAGCAAAACAAACTACCACTTCACCATTCAAAAGCACCAAGTAAAAGGCCCCCAAACCAAATATCACTTGGGGAAAACCCTCCACCACCGATACAAGGTGCAAATTTAGGCCTAAACAGGAAGGGTTGTACAAACTGCAGGCTAAAGGAGCAATTAGAATAGCAATCAGAACGGCAATCAAACCAATCAAGGAAGCTCTATGTAAGCGCCAAAACTCCCATAGACTAAACACCTTGCAATGTGGACAATCAAAATCAAAATAAGGTTACCTGATGTAACTTTGAAGGTTAGAATCAATTGGGCAATCTAGGCAAAAACCGAACAAACACTAAGGACCTTGGAGAATCTGCAAAGGCACAACCAAGCACACAACAACAAATCAGATACCCAATGCCCTCGCCAAGAGTCATAGACCCGACACTGAAGCGTCTGAGACCTTCCAATACCGATGTTAATAAGAAGTTCAGATCAAGTTGAGAAGGTTGTCATGTGACCGAAGATGGTACTAAATAAGCGGGGCTATTAAAGTCATAAGCACAGACAAGAGCGAGTTCATCGATCTAGTCAACCAGGACATGCTTAAGCATTATCATGTCTAAACAAAAGAAATAAATCAAAAAAAGCGGCACACCAAAAAATATATATGATAATCACCCACCTTTCGGTCTTTTACTAATCAAACAAAAATTAGGGTGACACCCGACGGTCAGTATCCTACAAACCAATTGTGCAAAAATTAGGGGATAAGTCAATATCGCCTGCTAAACTAAAAACCCTAAAAAGGGAGGTTTAGAAAAAAATTAGGGCATGAGAGAAAAACAGTTAGATGTTAATTTGAAAACCTGTAAAGGCTGGTTAACACTAGGGGTTCCATTAATGGAAATGATTGCCAACATCTTGTACTCAAGTTAGATTCACTCGATAACAGTGTCTTTTATACTGAAACCTCTGTGTTTGTGATTGTATGAATGTCTGGCGACCAAGTGGTGGCAATATCATAAGTAAGCTTAATCAAAGATGCTCTAATCTCATCAGTAAAAAAATCTGGATAGACTGAAAATAGCTAGGTCTATGCAAAAGCTAGAATAGATTTGCTAGGTTAAAAACCCAAAAGGGCAGTCTATGCGAACGTTAGAGTCATGATGGAGCCCAAATTTCTCCAGTTCCCTCCAATCTAGGTTCCCCAGGCTCCGCAAGAAGCCCCATAGCAGTTAAGTTTGCCTTACCATAGCAGAATTTGAAGAAATGGCCGAATCTATGTTTCTGGGAAGTTGATACCGCCGACGATAAGGGTGATGCCGACATGGATTGTTTTGGGCGAAATCAGTCGATGCCGCTAGTGGCATGGGTATAGGCGGTTTTGAGGTGTTGCACCTGGCGATATTAATCATGCCGCCAGTGTTATGGAGTTAATTTTCTAGGCGGTATCAGAAGCAATCTCGTCACTTTAGACCTGTACAAAACCTATAAACAATACTGTAATCCATTTCTAATACCTGCTCAACTGCAATCCATCTCATTCAAAGTAAAAAAAAGCCTGAGGGTGCAACTTCAAATATCCGAAACATCTAGCCTACCATTTCAGAACCTAACAACAAATCCAAATTATTCAAACCCTAATGTATCAAGGGTACAAGCTGAAATCTGAAACAAAAAGCAAAATGAAGATGCAAAGCTAGGAATGCCCGCCACTGCCGGCCGGGCAAGATGAAATGTCTTCGGGGCTCACTAGCCAATCTCCAACCTCATCCTCATCTTCCTCCCTACCTTCTACCATCAGAACACTGCTAGACTCTTCAACCGCAGCAACACATGATGACCAGCGGATATCTTCACTCCCTAGTGACTGGTGCTATCGGGGTGCGCACAATCCAGATTTTACTTGCTCCTCTGCTCTTAAGCAGTAGCCTCCAGCTAACCCTTAAGGTCACTCGCACGATGCTGGAGGTCTACAGTCTCCTCCTTGTATCTCCGCCGGGCTGCATCGGCATCTGACAAGGAAAGGGCCTAGAAATCCTGCAAGCTAACGAAAACATCAATAATGCACTTCATTCATATCATTCATACATGCATTTTTAGTATGTCATAATGGGGAATGTACCTGAACAAGCAGTGATTGCCCAATAAGCGTGTCTCAGAGAGCAAAATTGTTCTCTGCAAGCTGCTCCACATGTTTCCGCACCGCTTGTAAAGCCCAAAAGGTAAATCAATAAACACCCGCATCTAAGGGTAAACTAGAAAGCAATTATCGGGCCTTACATAAGTAATGCCCTCTGGCATAAAGATCGAAGCACGCTGGCTCGAGCCTATGCTCCTAGGGTAGAACTTGTCTTGAGAATTCATCAGCAAAAATTGGATCTCGAACGGGCTGACCAGACGCCCCTCCACGAAATTTATACCCTCTGATACACCATATTATCGCGTCCAACTTTGGTTATCTCATCCTCTCTTCCTCGCGGGTTCCTGAAAAATATGAAAGACACACATAAGCGACATTCTTAAACTCAAATAATTGCAAATCAGCCACGTAAATGCAATCATGCCTCAAAAGAGCGCTGCGCCCCTTGGGACATTGGCGCACTCCCGCTAGCGGCATCCGCGCTCGCCTCATCCTCCCCCTTAGGCTCGATACCAACATCACCTTCAAGCTCCTCCTCTTCCTCCTCATCTTCTTCCTCCTCGACATCCACAATACCTTTGAGATGCCTTCTCTCCTCCTCTAGTCTTTACTCATTATGATATTCAATTGCATCATTCCGATGGATGCATGGACACAAGGGGAGAAGGCGTTGTGGTGCTGCTCGAAGAGGCCAGGGATGATAGGGATCACTCGACCGTTCCCATCAATATAGTTAGCTTGGCCGGCCTTGGATTTAATCACCAGATGAGGCCACCATAAACCCCTAGGAGGATTAGCAGGCACCAGTCTATCGGCGATGGGGATAAACCTCCAGCCTCGGACGCACTCCCCCAAGTACCACTGCTGAGACAAGGGGCACTCCATGACAAACCGACGGTCGTCCACCTCCCTCCTAACCCTTACAACCTCTGGCAGGTTCTCCACCCTGTCAAAGGGGTCTAAGATGTGTTGTACCAACAATCAACCAAAACAACCGATATAAGTTCATAAACGATTTTTGTTTTATTCTAAGTGTAAAAATTAGGACAAAATCAAAGATCGTGTACCGATCTCAATCGCGCGCTCCTTAGGACCTCCCTATACTTGGTGGGATACTTGGCCTTCCTGCCAATACCCCCATACTAACGGGCAAGAAAATGGGAGCCCGGTGGCATGGTCTTCTTGAACTCGACCGATGGGAGGATCTGATGCTCAAAGGCCCAAGCCTGCACAAATAACAATCAATCAGTTCAAAAAGCATCCACAATAAATAAGACGCGCACAATCAAGAAAAATGCTTCCAAGAAGACATTCCTAGAGTAGCAGATGGTAGAGTCGGAGAGCCTACACCTTCTTCCGGGCTCCTATATCCAGCCTATGGTATATCTGTACCAAGATGGCCCTTAGCCAATTCTTCTTCCTGATGCCCACCATGTCCTCCACGGCAGATATCAGCACGTGATTGATCTTGCTCCCCGAGATTGGTAAGAATAGCACGGTAAGCAGGGAAATTATAAAGGAGCAGACGCAAGCCTCTCTCTCATCCTCAGGCACCACATCTACCCGGGTCTAGTGTTGGTGCAACTCACCATAAGATAGCCACCCTGAGATGGGCTTCAAACCGAACAGCTCCTTCACCCGCCTCACCACGGGCCTCTCGATATGGTATTTATCCACATAAGCATCAAAGTGAATGTCCTCGTCCGTCCAGGGAAGCCCAATTATAGCTACGACATTGGAGGGTGTAATTGTCGCTTCCCTAAACGAGAAGTGAAAAGTGTGGGTGGTTTCAGACCACCTCTCAGTAAGCGCCATCACGGCTGAATAAGAGAGCTTGGGCATTAGAATTAGCATAATTAGGGCCAAGTCCCTGAATCCCATCTCATTAATGGCAAGCGCAAGCTCAGGGTCCTCTCATAAATATGGTGCCACCACTCGCCGATGGTGCCCATCCCCCCGATATAAGTCAGTTTATACTGCTGTAAAAATTAGAAGTAGAATAAATAAGCCCCTGTTTATTTTCTCATCACTGGAACCTAAAAAAAGCTGCTGATGTTGCTTCTACTAGAAGCGATGTCGTCGGCGGCATCACTCCATACCGTTGCCGGCATGGATGATGTCGTCACCGACATCGCTTTAAACAAAAGTGACATCAGGCCTAGCTAAGCCTTTTTGCAAGGCCTGATGCTACTGGTGACATCACTCATGTCATCAGTGACATCACTGAACGCGAGCAGAACCCGTTTTCCCCAAAAATTGCACCCATCGTGCCAAAACTACAAAAATCATAATCAATCAAACAATAAGCCTAAAAACAGTGAAAATTGAACCTAAAGCATGAAATATGAGTTTGTAATCAATCTATCTCACACTTATGACTCCTATCATGGCATGATTTCAAGCCTAAGACCGAATCAAAACTCAACCGAAAAAGAAGAAATTTGGGTTTTACAGGATTGCCTGGATGTAGCAGAGGTGCTTTTCCTTCTCTGGGGTCAGATTAGTGATGGGAGAATTGATCCTATGGCCATACATCTTGGCTGTCTCCCTCAGTCTATAAGCACCAGGAACAGAGAGGATTTTCAGCCCCTCAATGGAGTAATCAGGCAGATTCTCCCTGGCCTTAGCATATTTCCCCCTGAAAGCCTTGGCAATCCTCTTCATGATTGGAATGACGGAGAAAATTAAAGATTTGGAGAAGAATGGAAAAGTGGGTGCGGTTTTTGTATGTGCCAAATGAGGAAGAGAAAGGAGTTTTACTTCCTTTTAAACTGCCATGCGGAATTTGAGGAGTTTTAATTTATCTGAAACTGCCCATTCATGCCGCCGGCAACATCGCTCCATACCGCCAATGACATCACTCATACCGCTGATGACATTGCCTCCTTCAATTCAAATTTGAAAATTGTTTGAATAGTCAAAGCTGCCACATGGCACTCATAGCACCGACGGCATCACTCCATACCGCCAGTGACATCACTCTTGGTGTCGGCGACATCAGCTCCTTCAATTTGGATTTTGAACTTGTCTGACCAGTCAAATCTGCCACATTGCACTCATGCCGCTGGCGGCATCATTCGATATAGCCAGAGACATGAGTCATGTCGTCGGCGACATCAGATCTCTCCATTCTTTTTCAGCCATCCTTGGCAAAATCCCGACTCTAGCCCTGACATTCTAGAACTTGCACAAAGCCACAATCGCAAACCTAATACGCTCATTCTATAAACTACCCAGAGATTATGGTATGACTCGATACATGTCACCTTGTTCGGTTCATACTAGAATACCAACTGAAGGTCTCTGATATAGTCTTTGTATGTATCACCCTTCGGGTTCATCCCTAAACACCAACTGAAGGTTCGTGACACAGTCTCTGTATGTATCACCCTTTGGGTTTACCCCAGAATGCCAACTGAAGGTCCCTGATATAGTCTATATATGTATCACCCTTCGGGTTCACCCCAGAATGCCAACTGAAGGTCCCTGATACAGTCTCTGTATGTTTCACCCTTTGGGTTCACCCCCAGAACGCCAACTGAAGGTCTCGTTATAGCACTGTACATGTAACCTTTGGGTTTATCCCTCCAAAATTGTAACATGACTTAGAACTGCACTCCACTATCAACAAAGCATAAGCCCGACCGAAGGGCAACCTCTCCATAAAACATAAGCCCGACCAAAGGGCAATCACTTCACAAAGTGTAAGTCCGACCAAAGGATGATTTCTCCACAAAGCATAAGCTTGACTGTAGGGCAATCTCTCCATAAAGTGTATGCCCGACCAAGGGACAATCACTCCACAAAGCATAAGCCTGACCAAAGGGCAATCACTTTACAAAGTGTAAGTCTGACCAAAGGACGATTTCTCTACAAAACGTAAGCCCAACATAAGCCCGACTGAAGGGTAATCTCTCCACAAAGTGTAAGCCCGACCGAGGGGCAATTACTCCACAAAGCATAAGCCCGACCAAAGGGCAATCACTCCATAAAGCGTAAGTCCGACCAAAGGATGATTTCTCCACAAAACATATGCCTGGCCAAAGGGCAATCTCTCCACAAAGTGTAAGCCTGACCAAGGGGCAATCACTCCACAAAGCATAAGCCCGACCAAAGGGCAATCACTCCATAAAGCATAAGTCCGACCAAAGAACGATTTCTCCACAAAACATAAGCCCGACCAAAGGGCAATCTCCTCACAAAGTGTAAGCCCAACCAAGGGCCAATCACTCCACAGAGTATAAGGCCGACCAAAGGGCAATCCCTCCACAAAGTGTAAGCCCGACCAAGTGGCAATCTCCTAACAAAGTATAAGCCTGACCGAAGGGTAATCACTCTGCAAAGTAATGCCCGACTAAGGGGCAAACCTCTCTACAAACCACAAGCCCGACCAAGGGGTAAACTCTCCACAAAGCATGAGCCTAATCAAAGGGCAATCACTCCGCGAAGCATAAGCCCGACCAAGGGGCAAACCCCTCTACAAAACACAAGCCCGACCAAGGGGCAAACCTCTCCGTAAATCATAAGCCTCAAGGGCAAACCTCTCTACAAAACATAAGCTCAACCAAGGAGCAAAGCTCTCTATGAAGCACAAGCCCCGACCAAGGGGCAAACCTCTCCACAAGACACAAGCCCGACCAAGGGGCAAACCTCTCTACAAAACACAAGCCCGACTAAGGGGCAAACCTCTTTACAAAACACAAGCCTGACCAAGGGGCAAACCTCTCTACAAAACACAAGCCCGACCAAGGGGCAAACCTCTCTACAAAACAAAAGCCCAACTAAGGAGCTAACCTCTCTGTAAAGCACAAGTCTGACCAAGGGGCAAACCTCTCCATGAGACACAAGCCTGACCAAGGGGCAGACCTCTCTATAAAACACAAGCCCGACCAAGGGGCAAACCTCTCTACAAAGCATAAGCTCGATCAAGGGCAAACCTCTCTACAAAACACAAGCCTGACCAAGGGGCGAACCTCTCTACAAAACACAAGCCCGACCAAGGGGCAAACCTCTCTACAAAACACAAGCCCAACCAAGGAGCAAACCTCTCCATAAAGCACAAGCTCGACCAAGTGGCAAACCCACAAGGCATAAGCTCGACCAAGGGATAATTTCCGCAAAACACATGTCCGACTAAAGGACAAACTCCACAAAGCATAAGTCCGACTAAGGGGCAACCAATCCACAAAGTATAAGTCCAACCAAGGGGCAACCAATTCACAAAGCATAAGCATGACCGAAGGGCAATCTCTCCACAAAGTGTAAGCCCGACCAAGGGACAACCACCCCATAAAGCACAAGTTTGACCAAAGGACAACCACTCCGCAAAGCATGAGTCTGACCAAGGGACAATCTCTCTGCAAAGTATAAGTCCGACCAAGGGACAATCTCTCCACAAAATATAAGTCCGACCAAGGGATAATCTCTTCACAAAACACAAGTCCAACCAAAGTACAAACTCCATAAAGCATAAGCCCGACCAAAGGAAAATCTCTCCACAAAGCGTAAGTCCGACCAAGGGACAAACTCTCCACAAAGCATAAGTCCGACCAAGGGACAAACTCTCTACAAAGCATAAGTCCGACTAAAGGCCAAACTCTTTACAAAGCACAAACCCGACCAAGGGGCAACCAATCCACAAAGCACAAGCCCAACCGAAGGGCAATCTCTCCACAAAGCACAAGCCCGACCAAGGGGAAAACCTCTCATACAAAGCACAAGCCCGACCAAGGGACAAACCTCTCCTCAAAGCACAAGACTGACCAAAGGGCAATCACTCCTCAAAGCACAAGCCCAACCAAGGGGCAACCTCTCCATGAAGCTCAAGTCTAACCAAAAGACAACCACTTCATGAAACTTAAGCCCGACCAAGGGATAACCACTTCACAAAGTGTAAGTCCGACCAAGGGACAACCTCTCCACAAAGCACAAATCTGACCAAAGGACAAACTCTCCACAAAGCACAAGTTCGACCAAAGGACAAACTCTCCTAAAAACACAAGTCCAACCAAAGGACAAACTCTCCATAAAGCACAAGCCCGACTAAGGGGTGACCAATCCACAAAGCACAAGCCTGGCCAAGGGGCAATCTATCTATAAAGCATAAGTCTGACCAAAGGGCAACCAATCTACAAAGCATAAGTCCGACCAAGGGGCAATCTCTCCGCAAGGATCAAGTCCGACCAAGGGGCATCCCATCCACAAAGCATAAGTCCGACCAAAGGGCAACCAATGTACGAAGCATAAGTTCGACCAAGGGGCAATCTCTCTACAAGGGCCAAGTCTGACCTAGGGGCATTCTTTCCACAAAGCACAAGTCCGATCAAGGGGCAAACCAATCACCCATCAGGTATCATTCCTATCCCTTGCAGCAGTGATACCCCGAGGGGCAACCAGTGAGCATGGGATTTTGTAGTCCCTCTCGTGAGTCAATGACGATGTCTACCCAATTTTAATGCCTCAAAATAAAAGTTCTCTTTAGAATTTTTATTACTAAAATAATATTCCTTGTGAATTTTATACTTGGTAGAATCTAGTTCGGCGTGGCCGATAACGCGTCCGGTAGGAGCTAGAATCGATGATTTGCACCCAAATTAAACATACCCATTAAAATATAATTAAAATTTAAAAAGATGCCTTTTGACCCACTTTTGACCGCTTTTCACAACTTGTTAGGCTCCTA